>CM029636.1:19654388-21070638 GCA_017311315.1 Dendrocalamus latiflorus
AAAGAAATCACGCGCGTTCAGGAGCAAAACCACCTGTCCAAAAGTACCTCTCAGCACCATACTACAGCAAGGAAATCACGTCTTAAGAAATAAAGACGTCGCTAAATCCCAAACCCACACATAACCCGCTCCGCTTAACGGTCCTACACTCTGCCCGTTGTAGCAACTCTGCTTAATATTTTTGTATCTTTAACACTATTAAACCATTTATAGCAAATGATATATCTCCGAAAACTACATTGAAATATCTTCAACTTCCAAGTACACCACTAAATTTTATTTTACTGCTAACATGGTGTAATTTAACACGCAAAACAGAGGACATGCCTTGTTTCTGCAATCAGGCCAGTCAACTTCTAAAACACAATACCTTCTGTACAAAGCTCTAAAATCTATTATTTTTATACAGTAGTTGGATTACTGAATTCCCTACAATTTGCATAACTGCAGCTAAAATCATAAAAATCATCTACTACTCTGAAACTACACCCCAACGCCAATCTGTCTCAGCCTGCACCTTTGCCAAACAGCAAAGTTCCCGACACTGCTACGCCCAAAACCCGCAGCCTAAAATTCTGGATAAATTACAGAAAATAGAGCTCGTCGTCCTCTACAATTTTCCTTTGGTCAGACCACAGGAAAAATCATTTCGATGCCCTAATCTGCGCAAACAGCCGCGCTGCACAAATCTGACTACGCACAGACAGTAGAAAAAATCACTGATCGGATAATCAATTTGCTAATCCCCTTCTAATCCCGTGCCAAGAACCCTAATTACTCTGAAAGCAGAAGGATTTAACATTGGGAAAAGTTACCTAGGTGATCCCTTGAGATCACCCCTCTTCTTTCCTCCTCTTCTTCTCTTCCCTCTCCTCTTCTTCCTTCTCTTCTTCTTGCTTTCTTCTCGCTTCCTCCTTTGCACCAATGGACAGCAGCAGGGGAGAGGAGATGGAGGCGCAATTGGGAGGGGAGGGGTGGCGGCCAGGGGTGGAGAAAAGGGGGTGGCGGCCACTATAGTGGGGGGCTTAGGGTTTAGGGGGGAAAGGGGGGTGCAGCCACCCCTTGGGCCCGATGGCCCAAGGTGATAGTCCCACCCTCCAGGCAGCCCACTTAGAGTTTTTGTTATTATTATTATTATTTATTTATTTCATTTTATGCTATTCCATTTTTTTCCTTATTTTTCCCTTCCCGCGACTTACCAAAAATCCGGGTGATTCCGCGATTACTTTAAAAGCGACGTCGAAACAACGTTCAGGGTATTACATTCTCCCCACCTAAAAAGGATTCGTCCTCGAATCTAACTCCTCGAACCACAAAAGAAGAGAACAGCGAAGAAAAGAGCAACTAACGAAAACCACAACTATAAGTACTCACCAGCCTCGAAGAGCTCGGGGTACTTCCTTCGCACTTGATCCTCAAGCTCCCACGTAGCCTCCCTCTCGGACTGATTCATCCGGAGGACCTTCACATACTTGATGATGTTATTCCTCAAGACCCGCTACGAAGTATTGTTGTTGTAGTACGACTTGTGGTACAACATTATTGTACAACAACATTATGGAACCACAAGGTCTTCACATACCATAATGTTGTTGTAGTACGACTTGTAGCTTAAAGCATATGCTACCACATTAGCTTCTCTACCTTAGGTTAAGGTCTAACTAGTGAAGTTATATTTGAGGCTGTTGTGATCGGTGTATATGTCACAATGGTGTGGGAAGACCTTTGAATACTTCGACTTGAATTTTGCATTTTCTGCGAATGAAATCAAAATATAAGGCCTGCTAAGACCTCAATATTTTTTTTAAAAAAAGAATGAAATAACCGTGGTCGTAATTTTAATCGGTAAATTTCATGAATGTGAACATATTAATCCTGAAAAAATAACATAGCTAATTGCACTAAGCCAATCATATAACATAATATATATCAAATAGGGTCCCAATCACTACTCTAAATCTTGCCTCTCATGTATTCACGTACAATATTTTGGAAAAGCCCACTACATTTAAATAAGTGTGAAGTAGTCCTTTAAGTTGCATAGAAAAACTGCACCTTTCTGTAGTTGGATACTAGTCCTTGCTATTTTACGTTAAGCTTCTCAAAGTTTTCCAAATGGAAGACCAGCCCACTTCTCACGTTCAAGTTTCGGTAATGGCATAGAGTAATCGTGAGTTCTTTGGCATCGCCATTGCATAAAAGCTGGTTCATCCTCTAAGGTAGGAAACTTAATGTCACCTCACTAACACAGAAATAGTCATCAGAGACAGTTCTAAACCGTCATCACAGATAGTTTTCTGAACAATCTGAATTTATGCGTCTGTGATAACAGGCGGTTATCACATACGGTTTGTGAGCCGTCTGTGATAAGCCACAACACATATGGTTCATACAAAGAATTATCTGTGAAGAAGACTATCATAGACAGCTCGAACCAAAAACCGTCTGTGATACTCGCACATCACAGACGGTTCTAGCTACCAACCGTCGATGATGGGCGAGTATCATAGACGGTTGATATATAGAACCATCTATGGTACTCTCCCATCATAGATCCAAGGATATATGACATATAGAACCATCTATGGTATACAAGATCCAAGGATGGGTACTCAAAAATTTATATATATATATATATATATATATATATATATATATATATATATATATATATATATATATATATATATATATATATATATATATATATATATATATATGAAAAATATCTTTTACACCCAGGTGTAATTACACTCACCTCTAATATACCAACTAAACGAACTTAAAATACTCCTTTATCACTTTAGGTATATTCGTATACTAATTATAAGATACTCCAATATGAATCACACGAAAAAATTGCAAGGGAGACCATAGTTTTTAGCATATTTTGTAAATATCTTCATATACACACATAAAAAGGAGTATGTCTAAAAAAAATGTACATACCACCTCCGAAAAATTGTTCATACCACCTAGATGGTCTTAAATACTCGTATACTACATGTACATACCCTCCATTACGCGAGATACTCCCTACGTTGTGAGATATGACATATGGTGTAATTACACCCGGGTGTAAACAAGAGGCTTTTGTAGCAAATTCTATTTGTTCTTCGCCGCTTTGGGTTGTGGGGCTTACTTCCTAGCCCCAGTGGGAGTAGTGACTAGCGTTATAGGTCGTTGGGCGGCCGGAAGGTTGCCATGAGTAAGGTTGGGAGACCGAAGGCTGTTTTCCGTGCACCGGACACGTAGCTTACCGAATCAGTTGCAACACAGATGGGAATGCATGCTACGAAAGACAGGGTCGAGTCTGATACATCAACCGTCGACTCCATATCCTTGTACGAGTCCACAATCACTACACGAGATGAACCTGGGTTTGGTGAATGGAAGTTGGCCTTAGGTGTAATAGGACCCATATATATATATATATATATATATATATATATATATATATATATATATATATATATATATATATATATTGATGCAATGCAACCAACTAGTCTAAAAAATAAAGTACCAAAGTTTTATATGGCTTATATATGCTCATTTGAAAGGTTTCGATGAGATTTACAACTTTACAGTTGAGGCGAACCCCAAATTCCGGAGGAAAGATCAAAATTTTTGGACAGAACAGAAATCGAAAACTTGTGACACAAATTTGGGGCTAAAGATGACCAATTTTAGGGGGTTTCAGAGGGTTACTAGCACAAGCAGGTTAGTTTTTCTGGATCGGGCTCATCGTTAGCTTTCCAACGAGTATAAGAATGTCAAAAACGGACACCGTATGCAAAAATATGCCTGTTTTACCGAATGTGTCTCAAAACATAATTCTACTCGGACTCGAATTTGTCTTGGGTTCAAACTGAAACTGTTATATATTTCAATCCCGTAGGCCAAACATGCTAAATTTTTTTGTGAAAGTTTGTGGCTATATGTAGAAGGTAGAAGGACTCCACCAATTTTCACTAGATTTGGCATAAATTTGATATGCTTTTCAACTTTTAGGAATGTAGACACTTTTTGGGAAATTCTACATGGCAAAATTGAAAAATAGCCACACCAAATTTGGGTTTTAGGAGATCCAACAACTTAAGCAAGGTAAGAGGATTTGAATTTTTAAATACTTTTTAATTGCAATATCACAAATGGTTTTAATCCTAATCGTCTGTGATAATTATAGACATCATAGACGATTCTTTTAAAGAACTGTCTATAAATTATCATAGACAGTTCTTATTAAAACCATCTATGATAATAGCAGACATTACAGACGGTTTTTAATCAGAACTATCTGTGATAATTATGTATCACAGACGGTTGTAGCCATCGCTATTAATGTAGTGGTCACGCTTATAAAATTGTATGTAATAATTACAATACAGATAGTTATAAAAAACTATCTATGATGAGATATCCATATTCAGCTACATGCGCACGCACACCCCCCATACATGTGCTTCTGTACGTCATACTATCAAGCTCGATATATTTGTTTCGCTAAAATTATCTTTGGATGCCTATGGGCCAACGACAAACATTTGAGCCTAGAAATTACTGATTGAATAATAGTAATTTAATTCCCGCAAAACCATTCTCTACTCGAGGTCTTTATTTATCATATAACGGATAGAAAATACAAAGCACTCCAACTACAAAGGATCGTCAGTACGACAAAGGATCCTCATCTTATTTATTTCAGTTTCCAGTGAGCAGCTATTGTTCAGAACGGATGCACGTAAACACCGATCGCGTCGAGGTATTTCCCGCCGCGCCCGAAGAAGCCTGAAACGCTGCTGTTGTTCTGCACAGGGATGGTGAAAGGAGTTCCATTTCCATGTCCGAAAGGCCCATAAGTTTTCACATTACTGACAAATTTAAGCGATGTTATAACATTGACTCCTTCATACGTGCCAAATGTTCCAGAAAATTCATTCACATACTCTGAAGCGGTGAGTTGGATCTACATGAAAAAGAAGAATGGACCATCAAGTTGTTTAGTTACAAATATTTCGCTATATATTTACATTGACCTAAAAAACTGTTTAAAATTCACTGACCGTGTTAGAATTCCCTCCGGAACCACCCCATGGACCTGCGGTGCGTTTCACACCAGCTTGGTCCATGTAAGAAAATGCAATTGAATCAACAACAACACCACTATGAATAGTGATGCTTTCTAGACGCCTTGGTGCCTCTGTGATGTCTTGAGCTGCCCCTCCATTTCCGCCCCATGGTCCAATCTTGGTGAGAAGGCTCTGCATACAGATGTACACTTTTTCCTTTAAAGAGATGGCATACAGTTTAACAAAGATTTGTATCTCGAATAAATTACCAAATTAGATCAGGATCCAAGTATATGAATATTCTTCTCACCCGTGAGCCTTTCAGCATGGGGCAGAACCCGTGGATAGTAAGTTCTATAATATTCCCCTCGCTTCTTCGCTCATGCACTTTTTTGTGTATGACTCCAGTTGCCATAGTAAATTGTCCTGTCCCTCCAACAATAGCCCACTCACCTCCTTCAACAGGTATTCCCATCACCTGAAGCGTGGACCCCTTGAACCAATGTCACGTACATATATTGTAATATTATGCACCGCAATAATCAGTTAATCTTGCAGTGGAATGGAAAGCTTGACAACTAAAACTAATTTGTTATTGTAGTGCGCGCTAACCATACGTATATATATTGGCATATTTATCCATACATACATACCTTTCATTTTCAAACACTATGCTGAAAGTATTGTGCCAATTGCCAGCGTAGATATGCAGGCCTTGTGCACGGGCAACAACCTTGGCATCGGAGCCGAGTCCATCATATATCGTCCAGTTGTTAACGGCCGTTGAGCCCAAACCGGTAGCACCATTCTGGTTTATTATCGTCGATTGGTTCGGCTTAGGGCCAGCATAGGTGTGGTACAAGTACAGGTTGCCGAAGTTGAGCTCGTTGTTTCTCCAAGAGTGCACCGCAGGGAGTGATTTGGAAATTGGAGGGATTGGCCATGGGTGATAATGTGAAGGATAGCTAAAGGGATGGTGAAATGTGTTAGACTTAGCTGAAGATCTAATTGTGTTGTGTCTGCTGGCGAGTGGGTTTTATAGAATGCTGCGGGCGCCTAGCTAGCTGTAGTCCTGAATATTGATGAACAAGCACGTCATTGTGCATGTGTGGGGTGCTGCTCGATCTCGTGCATCACGAGTATGCAGCTCACAAAGAGGAGAATCTCTTGATCCCAGAGATCATGACATATTTACGTGGGATAATTACATATACACGCAACACAAGACTTCAAAACATTAGTTAAAACAGTAAATCTGAAATTCTGCTTTGTTTACGATCCTCTAAATATCCTCAAACAACCCTGAGTATCATTCTGAGATCCTGCCGATTCTAAAATCAATTTCCACCACCGTTTACTATATTTAATTGGTTTGGCAATCTCCACTTGGTTATCTCTCCCAGAAGAGTCTATCGACACATCACCTATTGATCTCACCGCTTTAGCGATAGCACTTTATATCCTCCTCATAATTTGCATATCAATCATCTAAACCGTATGCGCTTAAAGTATATCACAAGTGGTTAATATCTCGGTCACTGTCGGATCTCAGGGCAACAACTCTGAAACCCTCTGCGTTAATCGCACTATCCCAGGAAAAGTTAGTGTACATAGGGTTAACAGGGATACATATCATGCATAATAACCAAACTTTATTATAAAGCAAAGTGTACGGACCTTATGGCCAAGTTTACAATAACATGGCTCATGGCCAAACAAAAGGTAAACAGCGAAAGATAAATAAAAGGAGCAGCCTATCCTACCTACCCACAGGCGAATGACTGTAAGACGTGGCCTATTCGTTGTAATCCTTACCAAAGTCGAAGCTGGCATTCTCTGGCAATAGAACTAAGCAAAGTGAGCACATAAAGTACTCCACAAGTTACACCAGGAGATTAAACAGAGTAAATGCATGTATAAAGATTGACAAAGGAAGGCATAATATGGTTATTTGCACAAAAAACAATATTGAAGTAAATAACATAAAGTAAGTGCAAAAGTTGAATTTGATACAATATGTAAAACAATCCTCTTTAACTGAAATAATACCGTTAGTGCAGGCACCAACCTCACACTAACATGTCCACAGGTATCCCACCTGGACCATCTTTCCAAAAGATTTCACAAGTTTCCACAAACCAGATTTTTTTAAAAAAGCAAAGTCTAATCTGTGAAAAACCACACTCAGCATGTCCTTGACCGCGGACACGGCTATCTAGGATAGTTTGTTACTCTGTAGAGGTGTACAACTTTACCCACAAGACATGTCCTCTCGTATTGCCACGCGATTAACACACTGCCTTAAGTGTGCGGCTGAGAGTTCATGACAAGGCTGTTACAATGCTCTTTTACCAAATTAGTTATGCCGCCACTAAGGTTTTACCATAACATGAATCCACATGTTGGAGCCCCCTATTGTGCCATGTGAGACTTCTCATGGCTTACGCCATGCTCACATTCAGCCTATAGCAAAACCAAGATGGAACCTCACAAATTACTTAGCCAGGTCTGCCCCATACCAGACTTGTGATAGTACGGTGTAACTTTGTAATAGCAGTTCACAAACCGGTCCTTAATTTGACTTAGGCCTAACCACATACCTCTTGTGTCTGGCAATCGACATTGTGTCACCAAACAACAATGCAGGCTAGCAAGCACCCACCACCCTACCAATGCTTAAGTCTAAACCAAGTTTTATAAATCATACTTGTATGTGAAACAAATCTTCCCACCTAAATTATTCTAGGCATGGCTAAGCAATTCTATAAAATTTTCAGTTAATACTAGTGTACTAACTAGGTTTTCATCTAGGGTGACAAGGCATGATTTTTCAATATCAAATTTGGCTATATATAAACGAATTGGGCATAACTAGAATTTAAATTGAATTTAAACTAGATTGAATAAAAGTACGCATGCATAATTATTTTGAAAAACAACATAATTAATTTAAATTACTGGGATCAACATGATCAAAGGTGTAACTTGCCTTGCTCGAAGTCTTGATACTGCGAATCGTCAAAATCGAACTCTTCGGATTCGTCATAGTCTACACGCGAAGAACCAAAGTGAATAAATTCAAATAAAATCTAAGCATGCCTCCTCCTCGAGCATACCTCCTCCCTGAGCACGCCGCCTCCTCCCCGAGCACGCCATATGTAACATTCTTCTTTTCTGTTTATGATATGGCAATGAACAATGTATCATCATAGTTACTAACTGTCCATTTTGCTCTGTTGTTGTTTCATCAATACACGTCCTGAGGATAAATGCCTGGGCTTAAGTTTCAATTATTCCATTTTGATGCCAATATCCCAAAGATGAAGCACTAATGCTCTTAAGCATCAATTCCCTAAGTAAAAGATAAGTCATATTTCAGTTCTCTTTGGTCCAAACGAAAATAAAAGCAATTATGTAATAATCATTGAATCTGATAGTACTCATATTCACACCAACAATACATATATTTCGTTTGTTACATACTTCATAGAAAGCTATTAGTTATATATAGATCTCAAGTCAATAACTCGCACAGTTATAAATAAATAAAGTTGCACTTGATTTTCTTTAGCTATGCAAAATATGTTAAGTTTGATTTCACTATCATCTAAAGAATGGAGTAAAAATGAGTTATGCCATCACCACATGATGAGTGCACCCACCTGCCCGATGGCCTCCCACCTGCCGAGGTTCACAATTTTACAATCCTAATGATTTTAGAGGTATCATCTTGTTTAAATGTTTTTTGCCACTTTAGTTTCACCATTTATATTAATCTATTCCTTAGTCTGTCAAATATACTTACTATGCAAAATTATTTTTTCTACTTCAGATATCACCAACTCATAGATGGTACTAATGGACAAACTTTGGCCAACCTCCCCTAAGGAACCACTTGTTACCATTATTAATCACCATCTTGGTATTTTGTATCTTCTTCACACACTGAAAGTAGTACATATATATTTCATGGTAACACTGATATATGTTGTAATGCACACCCCATAATTTAAATGAGCTAGAGACAAAGTTAGATCCCATATCACACTTGGGCTTCAAATGGCATGACCTTTTCAAACCCATGTGTCATATGGGATCTAACTTTAACTCTAGCTCATTTAAATTGTGGGGTGTGTGAGATTACATATGTTAGTGTTACCATAAAATACATATAATGTTTCCAGTGCATGGGGAAGATATGGAAAGCAAGATAGTGATTAATAATATCACAGATGGTTATTCCTAAAAACCGTCTATGATAACACATCACAGACAGTTTTTTGATTAGTTGTGTGTGATATGTCGATATCATAGATGGTTAATTCTAAAAACCATCTGTTATACATACACATCACAAATGGTTATTTTTAAAAACCATCTATATTGTGACTTATCATAGACGGTTTTCATCACAAATGGTTTGAAAACCGTCTGTGATGACCTCATATCATTACTGACCCATAAAATTAGACAGTTCATGAAATCATCTGTGGTGACATTTTCTGAAGTACTGAATACTCTCATATTTTTCCTATTACATTGATTCGAACAAGCCCACCAATTACAATAGTTCCATTGATAACATATCATCCATTCAAATTGCACATGGATCTCCTAATTTCACATATTCTTCCTATCCACATCAATCCTCCAATGCTCTAATTAGCTTAATCAATACTGATTCATATTTCTCCCAGTAATCCACTCCAACCATGGTAGATGTAAGTTTAGGGTGGATTCCACCAAACAAAGTCATGCACCATATCCATAATCGAATCCACCTGCTATTTAATCCCTACAATGTTCAACAATTTAATTATCCCCAATAATCTTCTTCAAATCCACCACAGTTGACTTCTCATTCCCAATATTCTATTAATTAATTCTGCATGATGGTATTATTCAAGAAATATTTTAAAAGCCCTTTGTGAACTCCAATGGCATCATCGTGGAATTCTCAACTCCAATACTTATGGATCCACCAGTTCAACCACAGAAAACTCATAGCTCCAAAAATTACTCATGATTTCCACCAATTATTATTCACCTATTTATCTCAAATTAACCCCAACTCAAGGACAATGTTATTGAAGATATCAATTCCCTAATGCCACCATAGTTCCAATAGATCCACCAAATTAATTGCTTCACTAAAACTCATTTGACTACTTATGCCTTACCTTGGGTAATTCATCCAACATTCTTCAATTCTTAGCCACCGCATAAATCATATTATCTCCTCATCCATAATTCCCTTCTATTAGCAATTATCCTTCTAGTTTATTTTAGTGAGGTCAAATCCACCAAGAATAATACCGTAAGGTCTATAACAACTATCACGCATGCACCAGCCACACATCGTGTACTAACTAATTTCCTTAGGCACTATTCTTCATATCAAGGAATCCACCGATTGAATTTATCCCTCTAGCCACCAACATCACGATTAACTTTACTAAGATCTACCAACAATCTTTGACATTGAAACGGAACCAATTGAGTCACTGTCCTATAAATCTATAGCATCTTGTATATGTCAACTTCCTTTAATTACCATTCATAATGTAACTCTCTTATCTCATCACCCAATTCCATCAATTAATTGCATATCGATCTAGGGTTTTTGTTTCACTAAAAAGATGTAGGGATTTGTCTAAGCCCTCCATGGAGTGATAAAACATTGAGTTTGGTTGGGTAGTTGGAAAATTGTGATTTGGGAAGCTCAATATTCAGAAATCTATTGATGATGGTAGCTATCACCTTATTTTGCAAATTAGGCCGAGTTAGAGGCTGAATCAATTAATATGGACGAATAGAAAGACGTAGATAATTTTATACAGATTCTAAAAGTGGTATCATTTGTTGCATCGTTTGCTACATTTCATGCTATAGAAAAATAGTTAACAAAATGTGAAGTTGTATGTATTGATTTGCAGCTGAGCAGTCTTCAGTGTTGAAAACGAGGATACAGATGGCCTGATCATGAAGTTGTGATAGCTAGAGAAATGTGGAAAACTTCATCTAGTTATAGCAAATATATTGTTTAATATGTTGTGATAGTTGCGAGTTATGCTTGTTTAAATGCTGGGAAAACAATAATGGTAAATCGGGGAGAAGGAAGAGATCACATTTAAGCTTAGAAGCATGTGATTTTATTGGTATGTTAGGATGTGTATTGAGGTATTGTAACATGATTATTATTAGGTTTTAATACTTCGTTTCGATGATTGATCGCCGGTCAACACATATTTCTTCATGGTTAAGGCAAGTGTATGGTCAAACAGTAAAATAGGTTGATATTTTCTATTAAATGAATTTGATGCAGTATTTACCATGTTATGTGAAGATTATTCCTATTTATGTGATGATTTTATGATGGTTACTTGATGATACATGATGATAGATAATTGTTGATGGCACATGGTAAGTGCTTAAAAAGACATGTTGCATCATGTGCATTCATATTGTAGAAAGAGTTGAGCTTTGTGGGCATCTATTGCATACTTTGTGTTGGCATCCCATGGCAATTAGAAGAGTAAGATCTACTGTGATAGGCACTCCACGGGAGTGGAGATTAAGGTCACCATGTGAAAAAGGATGGGCTATTGAGGTCTCGTATGAAGAAGGTGGGCTATTGAGGTCCCCTCATGGAAAAGGGTAGGCATGGATGTGCATTAATGGGTATTCACTCTGCTATATTGGTATATGCTAAAGAGAAATTGAGATATGTACACGAGCATTGCATTGCATCAATAGAAGTAAGGAGATATTCAAAAATGCTTAATGTTATTGTTTCATAGTTTATGTGAATGACATAGGAAGATATTTGTTTGCCATGCTTATGATTATTTACATTGCTTGAATGTTAAGAATGAGTTCATGAATTATGAATTAATATGGTGATACATATATGTTGATGTTTACTGTTTATTATGTACTTATTGAGTCTTTGGACTCACCCTTACTTCATTGTTGTGTTTTAGGTGAACGTTGAAGGCAACATGCATGAGGTGGGAGTAGTACATTCATTACACATGAAAACAATAATTTGTATACCACTCTTGGTTGTCATTTTTAGACTTAGTAGTATGCTTAGATAGTTAGCATTATTAACAGTCCTCAATGGTCAAATTTATTCATGTGCGAATAATGCGTTCTATCATCATTGATGATCTAAGGCGGTTGTATATCCTTATATCGATGCTAGTTGTCTTTGTTAGGTAATGCTCCTAGGCACATGGTTCTGAGCATTCTTGGGCGCCACATTCTAAGCTTATATCTATGTTGTTTAATGTTATTCTCAGCGTGAATCTCTTATAGTGTAAATTGTTGATGATACATGGATTATTTTTTGTGACTAATATAATGAGGAAAGGTGTTGTTGAAATCTTGTAATAGCGGTTTTAAATTTAGAGTGAATGTAGATGGTACTAGCATTTCAGGCTCAGTGTTAGACTGAGGTGTTACGTAAAGATTCCTCATCACAGTTCACACATGCAACTTCTTGGGAAGTCATTCATTCCTCGATCCATATCTCAAGTTCCACACTTACATTATTGCACACGTGCCTAAATATGTGCTGCACGAGGTAATTTAATCTTACTCTTAGTGTGTACTCCCTCATAAATATACATGCTACCTAGCCCTTTAAATTAATGCTTCCTTGAGATCTTACATGGAAAAAAATTAAAAGCACATCCAGATCTACTTCATTTGTCATAGGCTATTTTTTTGTGTGCATCTTGCATGCTAAAATATCTAGATAAGTTCACAATGAGTATACATGATGCAAGCACCAAAATAGTAAACATTGCTCCCTCCATTCACTTTTATAATGCGAATTTTCACAGGGAAAAAAGGTTAAGAACATTCAAAATATAACACTCCCTAACACAAGCCCAAGATGTCACATACAACCATTATCACTACAAATTTAAACCATTAAACAAGCATTAATGACATCTAGATTTGTAAGACCCCGGATTTAGTAATCCGGAATCCTCTATGATTCCACCGCACTATTCCCTGGATCAGTAGATAGTGCTCACAGATACCTTATTGTATATCAAAAACATATCATCCGGAAGCATAAATAATACGGTAACAACTTACTCATGGGCCCATCAGGCCGAAATCAATAAAATACAGCAGCGGAAACTTCACTCTAGTGGGACCCTTAAGACTTGCCTACAGGCAGCCAACTGGGGTTTGTGACCTAGTTTTTGGCCTCTTCATCTTCCCACTCTTTTGATACCCTTAAGACACCGTAGGGCTTGATCTTCTCTTTCTTATTGACTGAATGATGGTAATTGAGCAACAGTGAGTACAACGGTACTCAACAAGCCACCACACAGAATGTAAATAATAATATATGCGAGACTGTCAAGTAAGGCTTGAGGTTCTTTTATTTGCTTAAAGCGACATTTGCAATAATCATAATTAAAATTCCTATGACTTGGCATTTTACAAACATGCTTTAAGAGTTGATATTGTGTAGTATTTATAGCGGTGTAGGTTCCATCCACCTATGCTAGCTTTTGATCATTAGGTTACTTTGAGAGACCACGTGGAGGTCATCCCATGTGTGTGATGAGTAATTGACATCAGTTTAGGGAAGTCGAGTTTGATTTGGTTGGTTCGGACCATGTCGTTGCGTGGTGCAATGGACTCGGTCGGACTTGGTCAAACCTGGTCAAAAGGTTTAGATTGCATATTATGTCGACTTAGGTTTGGGCTATTTCATTAATGCATTTATGCTTTCATGTATCGAGCGGTGCTATTTGATGTGTTTCTTGTCTGTGTTGGCTGCAGGACGTCGAGGCGGAGTCGTGGCGAGACACGAGGTGATCGGACTAGACACGGGCGGTGTCGAGGTCAGAACGGTCGAGATGTGTCGAAGACGGCGGAGACTCGAGGTGGTTGTGAGGCTTGGACGACAAGGAGCGCAGAAGCTTCCCGGAAGGTGCAGGAGGGCGAAATGGTAATTTCGCAAGGCTGCAAAAGCGGGAGCGGGCGTAACGGGTTGGAGACCCGTTAGCCAAGGGCTATAAATATGAGGGAGTGGCTGCATGCCCACTCATGCACTCCAATGGATTCTATGGGTTTGAGAGGTTGGTAGGGAGTTGCTTTAGTCAAAATGAGCTTTGGAGAGTTTGTTTTGGCTTTAGGGCTTTAGTTGGTGGGGTGGGTAGGAGAGGCAGACAAGGGTCTGTGCTTGTGTCCTCCTTCGTAGCTCTCCCCTTTGTGTGTTCCTCCCAAAAAGCATGTGAAGCTCTTGGTGATCTTGAGGATTGAGAGGGAGATGATGAGTTGAGAGCTGTAATATCCCGGAAATGATTCGAGAGATAGTCGATTAAATGGAGGGAGGGACCTTATAGGAAAGAATTAAATAAAGATTTTTTAGAGGGGAATTTCTGAAAATTTCAGGCAACCTGGGCCTGGGCCTTGGCCCAAGGGAGGCTGGCCAAAAAGGGGGGGGGGGGCGCTCCTCTCCCCCTTGCGCCGCCCCTCCCCCTTCCCCTTGCGCCTCCAGCAGCCCCTCTCCCTCCCCTGTCTTCCATTGCCAGTGATCAAGACCTTCATTCGCTGCCGGATGAGCGGGGGAAGGAAATCAATCGCAGCAAGGCGATTGGATCCGGAGGAAGGGAAGAAGAAGGGCAAGAGAGGAAGAGGAGAAGAGGACAGCGATTCGTCAAGGGTAATCCCTGTTTTTCCCCAAGTAGATGTATATTCTAATTGTGTTATCAATGTCGGTATACTAGACTGCTAGAACAGATTGGGTTAGACGGCTGTTTTGGGATATATTCGTGGGGATTCAGGTCTGGAATTCTCCTGGAGAGTTGTAGAGGATGTCATTAGCTTTCCATTAAGTTCTAGAACGTGTTATTCGGACCTCTGTAGCAAAAGTTATGATTTTTCTAGTAGGACTGTTCTGCAGATCGGGGGAATCTCTGTCAGATTTTGGTAGATTGGATTGGGCGATTAGAAAATGGGAGAATCAGAGGATATCCATATTATTAAAGTTGTATATAATTGTCTTAGCTTTCCAGTAAGGTCAATAAATAATAATTCTGACACTTGTACTGAAAGTTATGATAGTTTTAGTGCACTGTCCAGAGAACCCGATAGGAAACTGCTGTTTTTTAGAAAACTGGATGGTGCGGGTAGAAGATGGCCGAATCAGGGAGACTAACCAACTAGGTTTAGTTAGATAATTTAATTATATTTCCAGAAAGTCTGAGAACGCCCTATTCGGACTTCTGTACCAATAGATACGAATTTTTGAAGTTGACTGTCCGTAGAGGGGGACAGGATGGCCGAAAGGATTTGGGGTTTTGAGTCAAGCTAAACATGTTGGGTTAGTTTGGGTGTGTTTTTATTTAATATAAAGACTCGCTAATGTTGTCTTAGCAATCATTATAATTAATATTCAGGAGGAGGACGGATCCCAGGGGCCGCACCTTCTGCTCATCCCCCGTTTTCTCGTGGTTAAGGCAAGTATAATGTTGGTCTAAACTTTATAGTGTGAATTGTTGATGATTGTTGGTTTGTAGATGTTTGAACTATATTATGAGTATATGTGATCTTGATTATGTCAATGATATGTTGGTATTGTTTATGGTTGATTGCAAATGAAAGTGTTCAGGAGAATTTCTGATGCATAGCTATTGTGAATGCAAGTTTTATTTGTTGAGATATTCATGTTTGTGCATCATGCTGATTTATTGAAGTCTTGGTCACGAGATGACCAAGCGCCGAGGTCCCCGTCATGTTGATGACATGACGGGCTAAAGGTCCCCATACTTGAGGAGTATGGGCAATTAGTCCCTGTACCAGATGGTACAGGCATGGGTGTGCATTGACGGATGCACACTCCGCATTACCGGTAAAATGCGAAAGAGAAGAGATAAAGAGATTTTTTGATCATATTGCATAGCATGGTTTATTTATATGATTGTTGGATGAACTTGAGAAATGATGTTCACTGTTATTCTTGATACTACTATTTATATTTGCTGAGTCGTTGGACTCACTCTTGTTGTTGTTGTTGTGGTTGCTGTTTGTTTTAGGTACCTACATGGGATCGGCATGCATGGGGATAAAGAAGGATTAGTTTTGTTGCACTTGCACAGTCTATTCACCATGGAAGAAAGAAAGAACATTAAACACTATTTGCTGAATAATTTAAGTGGTAATTGATTAATGTCTATCAGGTTTAAAATGTAATAAAAGATTAGAACTCTTTTACATTGATTTCCGTTCTTTATCTAAGTATTATTGTTATGAGTGCGATGATGAACATAATCCAGTTTTGCTTATAAATGATTATATTGCCTACTATTATTCATATCATTTGATCATGATTGTTGGAACCTCTGATTTAGACAATAAACAAAGGAAGTTCTGCCGAATTTTTCTAAGATGAATATTAGTTTTCATTATTATGTTATTAGCTTGGTAGCATTCCAGGTCATTGATTGGCTGGGGTGTTACAAGAGCCTTCATGTAATCATTCCTCTGCTTGTAATCATGGTATGGGGACTCATATGTATTCCTTGCTTTGATGGAATGAAAATATGAAGATTTCTTCTGTTCGTGCTCTCTGTTCTTCGTTCCTCCTTTTGGATGATTTCTTGCCTCTCTTGATTTCTTGTTGTTTGTTGCTGGGGAGTACCAAAATGGGTTGCTATGACATAGGAGATGTTCAAAGGCCATTTGGCTAGTTGATCCTAATAGCAAACCAAGTTTAATTTCAGTTTTGACATTTTGGGGTTTCTCTGTTCTTAAGACCTTTTCTAGGGTTTTGAAGTGTTACTTGATTCCCTTGAGGAATTGGCCTGAGATTCTTGCTGGCATGTCCTTAGATTATTGCTAACTTGATTGCATAATCTCATGTGCCAAGAACCTGTGAATCTTGAGCAATTTCGGTTTTTATGCTCCATTCTGTAGTTGCTCCATGAGATGGCTTGAAATTTGGCTTGTAGAGCCCAGTGGCTATTGCTAACATATCTGCAAAGTCTCATGGCCAAAGGATTGGAGATGAAGTGGCAATTTGAGTTTTTGAGGTGCTTCCAGCATTTTTCAAGTTCTTGGCAGTAATCTGAATTTCTTGAGTTGTTAATGTCTTCTCTTGGTGTTTGGAGTCCCTAGGTTATTTAGTTTAGTGTCTTAACCTTTTGGGCTTGGTTAGAAAAGAAGAAAATCTCAAAAACCAAGTTGTAGTGAAGTTCTCTGAAGTTTACTGAATTTTCGGGTTGCTGGAACTAGGGGAGCGGTCAGACCGGTGTTTACCCAGCGGTCAGACCGGCTATTACACAGCGGTCTGACTGGCTATTACCCAGCGGTCAGACCGGCTTTTACCCAGCGGTCAGACCGGCCCTAGGGTTTTGTTGCAAGTCTTTTCTTGGGTGCCTTCTCTCTATTCTTTTCCTTTGGTTGATTTCTCCAGATTTCCAGAGAGCTTGAGGATGTCTCTTCATAGCTTTGCTTCGTAGCTATAGAAGAAGATTTTGTCGTAGGTACTTGAGGGGGACAAATTTTTAGTAGTCGACATTCACCCCCCCTCTGTCGCCATTTCGGTCCAACAATTGGCATCAGAGCCGGTTAGCTCTTTTCCATAGATCTTAACCGGTCTCTAGAGCCATGGCGACGGACAAGTACTCGACCAAGCCTCCGATCTTTGATGGCATTGATTTTCCTTTCTGGAAAAGCCGGATGGAGACGTACATCCAGGCTCAAGGATATGCCATCTGGAGGAAGGTCAAGGTTCGCTATCTTGTTCCTGCCGATGAGAACATCAACGTGGCGAATATGCCCGATGTTGAGGCGAATGCAAAGGCAAGGAACATAATCATCCAAGGTTTGAGTCGTAGCGAGTTTGACCGCATTTCGCACCTCACGTCGGCTTTCGACATTTGGTGTAGTACCCAGATTTTATAATCCGGATTCTACTGTGTTTAGCTGCACTATTCCCTGGATCAGTAGATAGTGCACACAGTTACAGTTATGGATATCAAAATACATATCATGCGGAAGCGTAAATATAATATTAAACTTACTCATGGGCCGATGAGGCCGAAATCATTAAATTGCAGCAGCGGAAGAATGAAGCACACAGGTGGGACCTTCAAGACGTGCCCACAGACAGCCATGTTCGCGACCTAGCCATTGACATCTTCATCTTCTCTGCCAGCTTGTCCCATCTTGTTGCTGAGGCGCAGTGATTTGATTTCCTGATTCTGAATTTTTTCGCAAAAGCAAGTGTGAGCACTCCAACCCCGTGCTCCGCGAGCCAATACACAGAATACAAATAGATAGTATGCATGTCTTAACAAAGGAGAGGCTCGGGTTATTTTATTTGCCAAAAATTGCTTTAGGTAGCATTATCATGGTTTAATTTTAGTATTATGGTTGCTACCTAAACTCCACACAACAATTACCATAATTGACTTAATCCACCAAATACACTTTAATTATTGACTGTTGTCTAAGACTCCAAATAGCGGGTAACATCATTTAACTAATCCACCGATCCCTTTCTTTCTATATTGATTTCTATCTACCCCTCGAAACAGCGAGCAACATCATTTCATTAATCCCCTGATCATACAATCTCTATATGGTTTGTTATCTAAAACTCTAAACATGTAGTGTCATCCTTTATCTAATATCACTTAATTAATCCACCAATATCGTTTGTATTCTAATCCCTAACAATCCAATCCTTTTTGTTATTGATCCACAACCATAATTTGATCTTCCAATTATCAACCTTATTATCCCTTATCCATCTCTAACTACTTCACTATTGTACCTCCACCAAGAATATCATTGATCAAGTCTACGAATCTCTAGTATACATCCACCAACAGTATCATTGATCAGATCTAGGATTCTCTATTAAATATCCACCAAGAATATCATTGATCAGGTCTATGATTCACTAATATATCTCCACCAAGAATATCATTGATCAAGATTAATCTCCTATAGTTATTTTCATACCTCCAAATTTCCAGAAAAATCAATTCATCCATCTAGAAATCGTTCAAATCCTATTAATCCCAATATTGTCAACATCTCCCAAGAATTTATATCAAATATCAATGTTGTAATCCAACAATTTACCTTCGCATTTCCTAATACTCCAAAAATCATATAATTCATCTATCTAGTCTATAAATCCATTTGGGCTCCATCCATTTATTTCTCCTAGACTCCACACTATCATTATCCCTCCTATGATCAATCATGAATCCACCAACTCCTTTATGTGATTGCCATAAACAGCCATCTTCTTTTCTTACGACTCTATTTGTCCTTCCTGACATTTTATTTGTGAGAAATGTTACCATTATTTAAAAATATAATACATAGAAATTTCCTGAGACCTAGCAGTTTTGAACAAAAGCATAATGTTCAAGAGTATGCAATAATAATAGCGATCCAGATTCCATCCACCGTTACATGGCATCCGCACCATATAGCATCTTTCAGCATTATAGCCGCTTAACTTACCACTGGGACGACACCCAGGACAATTCAAATCAGGGTTTTCCACTGCCCTCCACTTTTTCCATTCCCACCCACAAAGTTTCTGAAATAGAACTATATCTGGTTAAGTTCCCATGTCCGCCCCTAACCGTGGGCACGGCTATTCGAATAGTTTTAACTCTGCAGAGTTTGTATACTTTCACCACAAGAGACAATCAACTCGTTGCCCCACATGATTCCTTAGTCGTGTGGTTGAGCAGACCATCACAGTGACTTTTCAAAGTATCTAGTCTCTTTTCTCATTCACCTTATGGGAAACTGCCCACTTGCGGTGGGTCCCATCTATGCGCGGGATGTTTCCCACAGCCACTAACGCAGCTTGGGCTTCTACCTCTCGCAACGTAGGACAGCTGGAAAACTTCACCCCCACTGGTGTCCCTTCAGGCCCCCTTGCCATAGCGTAGCCCCATCAATCCCCTGCCAGTGAGATGAGTCCAGGGATTTCGATAAATTTACTTAGCCAAGTTGTATTTTATAGACTTGTGGTTGTACTGTTTTACACAGGACGTCATGACAAGATTCAGTCCTTATTGGTATCTGGGCGGTCTACCACTAACCCACTTTGTGCATCCACTGCACCACACATACACACCCTCGAACCATCCGCCCAGATAATTAAGCAAGTTGGGGTTTTTGAGAGTATAAAATAATCGTACCAACATATATCAGTCATTACCACCATGACTGCCCAAACCAGTTTCACATGATTGAAAATGACAATGAGGTTTGGGGCATTTCAGCGCCCCCTGAATATCTATGCAGTACTAAGCATAGCATATAATTAGGGACTTATTTTTGAAATGTTACTATTATAATTTTGCTAGGCCGACAAGGTTCACACATTCAAATATTCCAAAGGAGGGTAATATTATTCAAGGTAAACAATGGACATATAACTAGAATCATAAATGAAACATGTATTTGCATATAAACTAACAGCATGCAATTTGATAGTTTAAATCAAAGTAATTTGTAGAAAACATAGGTTCAACATGATCAAAGTATTGACTCGCCTTGCGCGGTTTACCGTGGTCTTGAGCTCACACAATGTTGCCTCATGCGATGATCTTTAATTCCTGGTCTGCATCGATCTCGTCCTTGTTTGCTCCATAGAATCTTCAGGACTCCAGTTTCTAACTACGCGACAACGACTGAACCCAAATAAAACAAATAACTCAAAAGATCCAAATAAACTCAATTTAGTTTTATTATGAGTTAATAGGTGTTTTGAGTGATGTGAGGCATGGCCGGTGGTAGAATGCGATGACTCGGCCCCTTTATGAATAGCTTCTTTTATTATTTTTGTATTTATCAAGGAAATTCGATGAGTTGGGATGGACCTATGAATCGGGGTACAAGTCTAGCTAGGTATTATTTTGTCGGGCGTTAATTTTTAGGGCATATGATATTCATATATAAGTAATGTTGGCAAATCTTAGCTTACCGAGTTAATCTTATAGTCTATGTTTATAGCATTTGTGGTATGATATTTTATGTACCTCCAGTTATCGCTAGACTAGGTTTAATTTGGATTAGGGTCTATTTATACAAGTTCCAGCGTGCTATATATACAAATATGCTCATTATTACTTACTAATCTACCGTTAAGATTTAATTAATGGTACCCTTATCGTTTTGTCTTTACTTTAGTTATTATTAGGCTTAGCTTTTTTTAGTTTAAATTTATTTATCTCGTAAAGCTTGTCATACGGGTTCATATATTAATATAGCTTCTTAATTAAATCTACCAAGGAGATTGGTTTGTTAAATTTTAGTGTATATATTATGATTAAGGGTAATCTTTTTGAGTATTTAACCAAAGCCATATTTATTTATTATTGCTTTGCATTAATAATTAGCCTTTTAGATGATTGCTCAAACCATATTAATCATGCATACATGAACTAGTCTAAATATTAGTGGCTTAATATCCAAATCATCTAATGGTCAAAAAGAATTCTTCTAATTGCTTGGGACATAGAGATGATGGTTATGTTTTAAACCATGCTATTGTTAATTCTATAACATTCCCTAGTATGCCACGGTTTAGGATTTATTTCCTTAGACCATCCTCTTGTGAGCATAACCTAAACAAGATTATGGCTAAATTCCACACTATGCCTTTGAGCAATAAATAAGCTTTTAAAATAAAGATTGAAGGCACATTAGTCGTTAACATTTATTGATTAGTCTATGATTGAACATTAAAGAAGCTCATTTATATCCTAATCAATTTTAGCATCTTTTATAAATTTATTTCTGATTTTTCCTTGATTTTTCTTCACTAGAGTCGCTGGCAAAATGGTCAAAAACCTAACATTTAAATTCTGCGGCCTGGGGGAATCGAACTTGGGTCTCAGAACCGGATGCTCGCGCTACTAGCCAGTGGGTTCGGGGGTGTTACCTGACGGAAGGAAGCAGGGGAAATTAGTTAAGCCGACGGTGGAGGCTCCTAGGACAGAGGAGGCTCGGGGGCGGCGTCGCCGGCGGCAAGGGGCGGCCGGAGAGGAGCGGGCGGTGAGCCAAACAGGTTCCCGGTGCCGAGGTGGACCCGATGGTAGTGTCGGCGGAGACCGGGGAGCTCCGAGGCGGACCGGCGGCGTGTGGCGGCGGCTTGGGAGGGAACTTCGACGCCGGCGAGGTACGGTTCACGGGGAGCTTGGGGAAGGCCGGAGATGAGCTCACGGTACTCCGGAGATGACGCGAGAGGAAGGAATTGTATTTTGGCGGCGGGATTTGGCGGGGAGCGCGGTGGTCGGAGTTGGGGAAGGAGGGTGGCGCCGGGGAAGGAGAGGGCACTAGAACCCGATTGCTGGGAGGAGAAGGAAGTGTGGTTTGCGGGAAAGATGATGGCGGCTTCGGTTGCTCTTATAGTCGACCGTGCGGAGCTGGCAACGTGCGGCTACTCGCTCGGTCATGTCCATGCGCGGCGGAGTAGGTGGCGAGGGCAGGGGATAAGATCTTGCGGGGATTTGGCATCATGCTCCTGTGCCGCACATGCTGAGAGACTGCGAGCTTGAGCCGCGCGCGCGAGTAGACAGGTCAACAGCACGGGGAAGAAAAAGAGGGTGGTGGCAGAGCCCTTTTGGCGCAGCGGTCCTTCGGGCGGAGGCGGCGTTGTCCGAAGGTCCGAGGGCGGCGAACCAATGGTCCGAAGGGGGAGGAGGCGGGCTGGGCTACGGGGCGCGCGCGAGGGAACTTCGGCCCGGAGAGAGAAATAGAACGGGTGGGGGTGGAGAAGAAGAACAGTGGCCGGGCGCTCGGGCAGCGAGTGAGGCAGAGAGGTGGGCCGCGCCGGATGGGGAAGGAAAAGGGGTTGGGGGGTTGGGCCGCGGGGGTTTGGGCCGTTCGGCCGGAGCGGGAAAGGGGCAGGCGGGGGTAGGGCCGGGCTGATGGCCGGCCTGACCTGACTCGCCTCCCAAATTATTATTTTTATTATCAAACCCTTTGCTATTATTGTTATTATTGATACATATATATGTCATTCCCCCCATTCACTGGTTTATTCCAACATATGCTCTATTCTTATTTTGTATGGATATGTTTATGTGCATATTTATATATATAGTTATTCATATGTGTTTATATATATGTATATGTTGGCCTCTTTTAATTTGCTTGCCATTATGTTTAGGGATGAGATTTCATGCTTAATTACATTTCTCCCTTGGTATTTTATGGATCATCTTTTCAGATTCTTATTTAGATTTTCAAATCTCTACTATTCAAACTTATATATTTCTTTTTGATCCTTTTTAACTCTTAAAACCTTTTGCCAATTTTTAAGGAAAACATTATAACTCCAATCACAAATGGAAATACATTGCAAAACAATTGGAAACTCCATAGTTTTAGAATCTAGAATTTCCAGGATGTTACATTTGGGAGACCCTCAGTGCTTACTGTGAGGGCACCACCCAAATTAAGACAGTCCGACAGGACCAGTTCAAGCGAGATTACAACAAGTTTGAAATGCTCGCTGGGGAGTCCCTCGATGAGTGCTTTGCGCGTTTTCATAAGATTATGAGCAACCTCCGAGCGGTCGGTCTCACATACCCCGACTCGGATAACGCTCGACAGATGCTCGCTGCACTCGATCTTCGGGTTTGGGAGATGAAGGTGACTAGCATCAAGGATACCACGGACCTCTCGACTTTGACTCTTGATGCGCTGTACTCACGCCTCAAGACTCACGAGATTGACATTGTTTCTCGCAAGTCGAAGTCACAGTCGATGGCCCTAGTCACTGATCCCAGTTTGGTTTCTACTCTTTCTTCTGATTCTCAATACGGTTTTTCCCTTGCTGCTCTCTAAGACATAACTGATGATCAGTTAGAGCAGCTTGCGGATGAGCAATTAGCCCTCCTAGCTCGGAGATTCTCCCATGCTTACAAGAGGAGGAGGGATAGAAAGAGAGGAGGACCCGTGATTTGCTTCGAGTGTGGTGGCCCCAACCACATTCGGGCAAACTGTCCCAAGTTGGGGAAGGGCAAAGGTGTCTACGGCGGTTCGGGTAAGAACGACTACACCGACAA
The DNA here is from genome assembly GCA_017311315.1 of Dendrocalamus latiflorus. Classification (NCBI taxonomy): domain Eukaryota; kingdom Viridiplantae; phylum Streptophyta; class Magnoliopsida; order Poales; family Poaceae; genus Dendrocalamus; species Dendrocalamus latiflorus. The sequence continues at coordinate 19,678,549 of CM029636.1, forward strand.
GAACCGCAACAAGAAGCCCTCAGCTCCCGCACAAGGCAAGAAGAAGTTCTACGACCTTAGCAAAGCCAAGAAGCTCTTCCACCGCATCCTCACCGCCTTGACGACCTCGATCTCAGCGAGGTGGAGGGGTGGAGCGACGACGATGTAACGGACGAGCAAGAACCCAAGGGCGGCGACGACTTCTCAGGCATGTGCTTCATGGCCCTTGAGGGTGAACTGAGCAGCGAGCTGTACTCCAACTCGGACGAGGTATGCCCCACCTACGACCAGCTTAATCATGCTTTTCTTAAGCTAGGTGGATTTTATGCTAGAGCTAGGGCTAGGTGTACCGAGTTAGAGAAGGAAGTAGATAGACTATCACGGGAGCTTACTTCACTTACATCTGCTCCCTCCTGTGATGATTGTGATACATGCTGTGCTCTGTTGGCTGACATGGAGAAATTACGGACCTCGCATGATAGTTTGTCCTCCGAGCTTAACATTGTTAAGGTGGAGAATCTTAGTCTCTTAGCTGAGCTTGAGATGAGTAGGGTAGCTCCTTCGTCATCTACTACTATTGAGACTATTGCTTGCACCTCATGTGAGGATAAAGACAATGCTTTTAGAGGTCTTTATACCATGCTTCTAGATCTACCCGAGTCATGTGAAAATTGCAATAACTTGAAGATGAACCTAAAACGGGCGATCACAAAATTGCTGAGTTGCGTGCTTCTTTACTCGAGCCTATTGTGTCTTGCACCAATTGTCCAAAATTAACCCTTGAACTTGAATCCGTTTCCAAGCAATTCCAAGAAGTGGTTAATCATAACAACAAGTTGGCTCAGTTTGCGACTAAGGACCCTGTTAGCTCACCATGCATGAGTTGTGAAAAACTAAAACTTGAACTCATTGCTTTGAATGAGAAATGTGTGAAGCTAACTAAGGATTTACTAGAGAAGCCATCAACTCATTGTGATGTGATTGCTGAGATGGAGAAGGAGCCCAAGGGTAAGGTGGAGACGCTTAGCGACGTGAACCAACTGGCTAGTAGTAGGACTGTCCCCTCAGAGTCGGCTGTGTGTGCACAAGCCATTCTTTCCTCACTGTTTGTTCTTCTTCTGCTCCCTTACCTTCTGCTGTCTCTTCTTCCCCCTGCTCTTCTTGCACCTCTCTCCTTTGGGAGTGTCAGTACCTTATAAACACTCTCGAGAGGTTTGTAGGCGGCAAGAAGAAGCTGAATCTTATTCTAGACCAGTCCAAGATTTGCATGTTCAATCAAGGTCTAGGATATGATTTCTACGAGGACATTAGGAAGCATCCACCTGCTATTCTCAGACCCATAGTAGGAGGTGTGATCGAGGTTGAGCCCAGATCTGATGAAGTTAAATTCAAGTCTGCGGGCTTTGTCCAAGGGATTTCTGACAGCAAGGTGAGTCCACCTACAGCTTCAGCCTCTCAGAAGGTGAAGCCATCTTATGCTACTTCTGCCTCTCAGAAGGCGAAGTATCATTGCACCTTCTGTCAGAAGGATGGACACTTGATCGATCGATGCTTCAGGCGCACCAGGATCGCGCAGAGAGACCGTGTTGCAGCTCTTAGGCGTATTCAGGGTCAGCTTCAGACCTTGAGTGCACCTAAGAACAACACGAGGTCTAGGTTTGCTTCAGATGCTTCTGATGGTTTTGGGCAGCATCGAGGACTTGGTTTTTCTGAGTTTTCTGGTTTTCGTCCTCATGCTCCCTTTGGTCGTGACTATCGACGTCCTGAGGGTAGATCTCGTTTGCCCCGTCGAGATAGCTACCAGCGGCATGATCAGTATGTTGCTGGTGTCTTGACTCGCTCCTCTATAGCAGTCAAGCCCAACAACAGCTTCGGGTCTGCACACAGACTTTCTGGCTTGTTGAGTGACAGATAGCGTAGGGTAGATAGAGGTCAGTCGTGCTTGACTACTTCATCTGCTCGACGTGCTACTCAGTATTGGGTGCCAAAATCACTCTTGATTTACCCCAGTATTGAGACTTTACTCTCTGTTTGACTCAGGTTCGCCGGGCAGGGAAGGGAAAGGTTTGGCTTGTAGACTCCGGGTGTTCACGACACATGACTGGAGACTCCCGTTGGTTTTCTTCCCTTGCCCGTGCTCCAGGTGATGAGACGATCACCTTCGGAGATGCTTCATCTGGGCGCGTCATCACCAAAGGTACTGTAACACCCCAAAATTTGGGTATTAAAAAATGTGGAGTTTTTTTAATTTTTCTTACATTTTGCTGGCATTCAAATTTCTTCTGGATATTTATTTGAAACCTTTTTGGGTTTTGTGGCAGGCAAATTAATAATCAAGGATAATCTCAAATAAAAACAAGATTATCCAAATAATAAAAGGAAAATGACACTACAGATCATGAACTCAAATACTAAAATCTCGAATTTAAATTCAATGTTAATAAAATGAAACCAAAAAGAATATTAACACCCCTCCCTAAAAGGTAGAGCCCAAAAATTTCTTCTTTAATTAGTATACAAAAACCCGAGTTTGGGCGTTCAAAATATATATATATATATATATATATATATATATATATATATATATATATATATATATATATATATATATATATATATATATATATATATATATATATATATATACACGCCATTCATAATAAAATTAAATAAAAAAAGAGGACTATTATATTTCGTGTCAAGATAATCGAATAAAGACTTGAATTAAGATTTCAAAAAAAAACAATTAAATTAGAATCAATAACCCTAAATCAGAAAATAGAAGTCCCAAATCACAATTCCAAAAGCTTCTTATATTCTCTCATCCTTTTCCAATTTTTCCTCTCCTACATGTGGGCTCCACTCCTTTTCTTTTCTACCCTTTCTTTTCTTTTCTCCCTACCAATTTTTCTCAATGCCAGCAGACCGAACAGCCTCCTCTTTCTTTACCTCCCCCTTCCTCCACCCTTCATTTCTTGTGGTGAAGCTCCGTCCGCGTTGCCTCCTCCCTCCTTTTCCGTTGCTCTCTGCCATGCCGCGCAAATCCCCGCTGGCCTCTGTCACCTCGAGCCGCACGTCGACCTGCGCCTCCTGTCAGTGCCCCTGCCCTGCGCGCCTGCCCCGCCGTCCGGCCATGTCACCCACGCCCCCGCGCGTCTCCACTCCCCAGAGCGCGCGCTCGCTTATAAGGAGCTCCCCAGCCCCACGGCTTCCCGCGCACTCCCCTTCCTTCCTTGCTCAGCCCGAGCACCCCACGCCCATGAGCCGCCGTTGCCTCCTCGCTGTTCCCAGCCGTCCGGCGAACTGCTCCACTGGCGACCGCGCCATCCCATGCTCCTACACCCCTTCTTCTCCCCTTCCGGCTTAATTGAAGTTTCGTGCACCCAGGACCGCCGCGCCGCCATCCCTTCCGATTCCGGCTGAAACCGCCGCCTCTAGCGCCGCTCCCTCCTCGGCGAGTTTCCCCCCCCCAATTCTTCGGAGCAGGAGCACCTCCTCGGCCCCCTGAAGCTTCCCCAATCGCTGTTGGGACCTCTCGCCGGCCGAGCAACTCCCTCCATGGCGACCTCCTCCGCGCCGCCGCTACGCACGATGCCGGACCACCTCGGCCCTTCCCCGGCCAAGCCGACCACTTGGGTAAGCTTCACAGGTCCCTCTCTTGCTGGCGCACTCACCGAATCCCACCCTCTTCCACGCCGGTGCCACCGCCTCTTGTCACCCCGCCGCCGGCCGCCTAGGGCTGCCGCTCTCTCGCCTCGCCACTGCTCCGGCCAGTGCACCATGACCTGTAGCCTCGCCATCATCAGTACATTCCATTTTGCCGGTCCTAGCCGCCTCCCCGACCACCCTTCGCCGGCACTATCATTAACTTATTACCGATCATGAAAATTTAAACGATAGCTTTAACTTAGTACGATAAAGGAATATTATCATGTGTAGCAGGCTCAATTAGTAAAGGGATAACATATTAACATCAGTTAATTTCCGAAGCACCTCCAAGGTAAAAAGGGTCACATAAATAGGTACCAAATATAATAGCCTTAGGTCATTGGACATTAGAATGGCCTAACCAATACATATAGATGTTCTAAAGTGAACGTGTAATTAATAACATGAGAGATTAGGGTTGCCTAAAATGCTACATACCAAATTGCTAATAATATGAATTAACCCGATAAACTAACATTTGTATGCAACGCATATATAGTATGAGCCCTGACTATTAACGCTCGACAAAATACCCCACTAGACTCGTACACCAACCCATATAGCTAACCTAACCCATGGAACTTACTGGATAAATACAAAAATAACAAAAGGGATTATTAATAAAAAGATCGAGTCGTCGTATCCCACCACCAGCCTTGCCTCAAAACACCCATTAACTCATAATAACACTAAATTGAGTTTATTCGGATTTATTTGAATCTTTTGAGTTATTTGCTTTTATTTGGATTCAGTTGCTTAGCACGTAATTAGAAATTGGAGTCCGGAAGAACCAATGAGCAAGCGAGGCCGAGATCGAAGTAAAGATAAAGACCCGAGCCTCAAGATCGACAAATGAGACAGCTTTGAGTGAGCTCAAGACTGCGGTAAACTGCGTAAGGCGAGTCAATACTTTGATCATGTTGAACCTACATTTTCTGCAAATTACTTTTGTTTAAATTATCAAATTGCATGCTGTTATTTTATATGCAAATACATGTTGAATTTAGAATTCTAGTTAAATGCCTATTATCTAGCTTGATTAATATTGCCCTCCCTTTGGAATATTTGAACATGAGAACCTTGTCGCCCTAGCAAAATTATAATAGTAATCTTTTGAAAACAAGTCCATAATTATATGCCATGCTTAGTTTTGCTTAGATACTTGTGGGAGCAAGAACTCTCAAGCATCACTTTTAATCATAAGAAAGTTTGGTTGGGCAGTCATGGTGGTAATGACTGGAGTATGTTGGATATGGTTATTTTATGATCCCCAAAAATCTCAAATTGCTTATTTATCTGGGCGGATGGTTCGGGAGTATGGTGCAGGTGTGCACGAGAGTGTGGTTTGTGGTAGAACCGCCCAGATAACCATTAGGACTGAATCTTGTCATGACCTCCTGTGTAAAACAAGTACAACCACAAGTCTGTAAAGTACAACTTGGCCTAGTAATTTTACTGGACCCCGAAAGTCATCATCATCGGTGGAGGAGAAGTGGTGGTGCAAGTAGCGATTCTGGGTGACGGCTTGAATGGGACATTCTTTGTGAGTGAAGTTCTTCTGCGGCGTGCTAGCAGTACGGGGAGTCAGCTGCTAGGCGCATAGGAGGGGAACATCCCGCACAACGTATGGGACCCACCGCAAGTGGGAGTGGCCCATCGGGTGAGATGATGGACGGGGCGAGGTACTTTGAACGGTTACTGTGATGGTTTGCTCAACCGCACGGCTAAGGAATCGTGTGGGGCAACGAGTGAACTGTCTCTTGTGGGTAAAGTGTGCAAACTCTGCAGAGTCAAAACTATTCGAATAGCCGTGCCCACGGTCAAGGGCGGACATGGGAACTTAACCAGATATAGTTCTATTTCAAAATGTTTTGTGGGTGGGATGGAAAAGTGGAGGGCAGTGGAAAGCCCTGATTTGAGTTGTCCTGGGTGTTGTCCCAGTGGTAAGTTAAGCGGCTATAACGATGAAAGATGTTATACGGTGTGATGCCATATGTATGGCAAAATTATGGTGTTATTAGGCATATGGTGTGATGCCATATGTATGAAAAATCATGTTAATATTCCTTGAACATTATGTTTTGTGTCAAAGCTGCTAGGTCTCAGGAAATTTTATGTATTGTATTTCAAATAGTGGCATTACTAATCTTACAGGCTGAAATATGGGAGGAATAAACATGGTCATGAATAAAAGTAGATGGATGATTGTCGTATACACATAAAAGTATTGGTGGATTCATGTCAATCAAAAATAGGGAACGATAGTGTGGATTTTGGGAGAAATAAATTGGTGGAGCCCAAATGGATATATAGACTAGATAGATAATTTATGTGACTTTTGGAGTATTAGGAAGTGCATGGGCAATTGTTGGGTTGTGACACTGATAACCAATATAAATTCTGGAGGATGTTGATAAAATTGGGATTAATAGAATTGGATCAAATACCATATAGATAAATAGAATTTGTGAGAATATTGGAGGAATGATAGCAATTATTGGATTATAATCTTGATCTTTGATATTCATGGTGGAGGTATCCTGGTGAATTAGTTAGAGATAGATAGTAGAAAATAAGACTGATTATTGGGAGAACAAATCATGATTTTGGATAAATAACAAAAGGAGGGAATTATTGGAAAGTCCCGATACGAATGATTTCGGTGGATATAAAAGCAATCATGTTAGATAGTCATTAGAATTTAGAAATGAAGAGTTGATGATTAGCAACAACAAGATTGGATTGTTAGAAATTTAGAATACAAAAGATATTGGTGGATCTAAATAAAGGATGACCCTCACTGCTTGGAGTCTTAGGCAGCAACGAGTGCATGATCGGTGGATTAGATAAATGATGTCACTAGCTGTTTGGAGTTTTGGACAGCAATTGATTGGTGAATTATATAAATTATGATACTCGTTGTTTGGGGATTTAGGCAACAATTGATTGGTGGATTGTACAATTGATGAAATACACCGTTTGGAGTTTTAGACCGCATGCAGTATAGAAAGAGTATGTTTGGTGGATTAATTAAATGATGTCACTCGCTGTTCGGAGTCTTAGACAGCAATAAATATAGGAAGTGTAGTCTCGGTGGATTAAGTCAATTATGGCCATTGCCGTGTGGAGTTTAGGTAAAATTAATAACACTATGATTGAATAAAAATAGTGTCACTAAAAGCGACTTTTGGCAAATAAAATAACCCGAGCCTCTCCTTTGTTAAGCCATGCATACTATTTATTTGCATTCTGTGTATTGGCTCGCGGAGCACGGGGTTGGAGTGCTCACACTCGCTTTTGCGACAAAAGTTAGAATCAAGAATCAAATCACCTCGCCTCAGCATCAAGATTGGACAAGCTGGCAGAGAAGATGAAGATGTCAAGGGCTAGGTCGCGAACCTCCAGTTGGCTGCCTGTGGGCATGTCCTGAAGGTCCCACCTGGGTGCTCGTTCTTCCGCTGCTGCAATTTATTGATTTCGGCCTAATCGGCCCATGATTATATTTACGCTTCCGCATGATATGTATTTTTGATATTCATTACTGTAACTGTGAGCACTATCTACTGATCCAGGGAATAGTGCGGTGGAATCACAGAGGGTGCCGGATATTAATATCTGGGTCCCTACAGGTACAGTGTGGATTAATGATTCCTTCATTTTGAAAGATGTTGCCTTGGTTAGTAAGCTGCAGTATAATTTGCTTTCTGTTTCTCAGCTTACCGATGACGGTTTCGAGGTGAGTTTTAAGAAAAACGCTTGCAAAATTCTTGATGCTTCGGGTAGTCTGGTTTGCAAGATTTCTCGTTTTGGGAGGATCTTTCGTGCTGATTTTTCTGAGTCTTCTGGTGATCCTCTCAGGTGTTTAGTTGCTTCTGAGTCCCGCAACCTTTCTTTCTGGCATAGGAGACTTGGTCATATTGGTTTTGACCATTTGACCCGAGTTAGCGACCATGACCTCATTCGTGGTTTGCCGAAACTCAAGATGGTCAAAGATCTAGTTTGTGCTCCTTGCTGACACGGCAAGATGGTTGCCGCTTCTCATCCTCCGGTCACAGTTACCATGACCGATGCACCAGGACAGTTGCTCCACCTGGACACAGTTGGACCAGCTCGAGTGCAGTCAGCAGGAGGTGGTACGTACTTGTCGTGGTCGATGACTATTCGAGGTTTTCTTGGGTGTTTTTCTTAGCCTCGAAGGATGAGACGTTTACACATTTTTGATGTCTTTTTAGTAGGCTTTCTGTTGAGCTCCCGGGTGCCTTACGAGCGATCCACAGTGACAATGGCACGGAGTTCAAGAATTCCTACTTTGAGAGGTTTTGTGATGAGACAGGTCTAGAGCACCAGTTCTCTTCTCCGCACGTCCCACAGCAGAATGGCGTCGTGGAGAGGAAGAATCGTACCTTGGTCGAGATGGCCAGGACGATGCTCGATGAGTACTCTACTACCAGGAAGTTTTGGGCTGAGGCTATTGTGACCGCGTGCCATCTTTCCAATCGAGTTTTTCTTCGGGCACACTTGCACCGCACTTCTTATGAGTTGAGGTATGGGCGAAAGCCCAGTGTATCTCATTTTCGTGTGTTTGGTTGCAAGTGCTTTATTCTGAAGTCCGGGAACCTAGACAAGTTTGAGTCACGTTCTTGTGATGGGATCTTTCTAGGTTACTCGACTTCTTCGCGGGCTTATCGGGTTTGGAACTGCGAGTCTAGCAAAATGGTAGAGACCTGTGAGGCGACCTTCGACGAGGCCAGTCCGGGGACTAGGCCTGATATCTCAGGTTCTTTAGAGCAGTCCGAGCCCATCTTTGTGGATGATGAGGACGATGAAGATGAGGGTTGTCTACCCGATCCAGTCCCTCATCCACCCCTTGAGGTGCCTTCCTCCACCGCACCTCGAGGCGATCAGCCCATGCCTTCTACTTCTTCTGAAGCTAGTGGCTCTGTTCCTACCGCGTCAGCTCACGAGGTAGAGGCCACTTCTTCATCTTATCCTGGACCTCCTAGACACATCCAAAAAGCTCATCCTTCCGAGCAGATTATTGGAGACCTCTTTGAGCGTGTCACACGCTCAAAGTCTGCCACGTCACTTTTCTGTCTCCATTCTGCCTTTGTTGCCTCCTTTGTGCCCAAGGATATTTGTCATGCTCTATCTGACGAGTATTGGGTCAATGCCATGCATGAGGAGCTAGAGAATTTCGAGAGGAACAAGGTCTGGTCGCTTGTTGTGCCCCCGCATGGTCACAATGTCATTGGGACCAAGTGGGTGTTCAAAAACAAGCAGAGTGAGGATGGGGTGGTTATTCGAAACAAGGCTAGACTGGTTGCTCAGGGGTTCTCTCAGGTTGAGGGTCTCGATTTCGAGGAGACTTTTGCCCCTGTAGCTAGACTTGAGGCCATTAGAATACTGCTTGCCTTTGCAGCTTCTAAGGGTTTCAAGCTTTACCAGATGGACGTCAAGAGTGCCTTCCTCAATGGCTTTATTGAGGAAGAAGTCTATGTCAGACAGCCTCCATGTTTCGAGAACCCCAAATACCCAAACCATGTCTTCAAGCTTTCCAAAGCGCTGTATGGACTTAAGCAGGCCTCTAGAGCTTGGTATGAGATGCTTAAGTCCTATTTGTTGAGTCATGGTTTTGATATGGGTAAGGTGGATAAGACCTTGTTCATTCGCCGGCATGGCACCGACCTCTTGCTCATCCAGATTTATGTGGACGACATCATCTTTGGCGGCTCTTCTCATGCTCTCGTTTCACAGTTCTCGGATGTCATGAGCACCGAGTTTGAGATGAGCATGATGGGCGAGTTGACCTTCTTCCTTGGCTTCCAGATCAAGCAGACTCGGGAGGGTAATTGCATCAGGGCAAGTACACTCGAGACCTCCTGAAGCGCTTTGACATGTCTGATGGTAAGCCTGTGTCGACTCCCATGGCATCTTCTGCCACTCTTGACCCAGACGAGGATGGCGAGCCAGTTGATCAGAAGGAGTATCGGAGTATGATTGGCTCCCTCTTATACCTCACTGCCTCGAGACCGGACATACACTTTGTTGTGTGTCTTTGTGCTCGGTTTCAGGCTTCTCCTCGCGTATCTCATCGCCAGGCGGTGAAACGCATTCTTCGGTACATTCGAGCTACCATTGACTATGGTATCTGGTACTCTTCCTCGTCCTGTCTTTCCTTGAGAGCCTATTTGGATGCAGACTTTGCCGGCTGTAGGACAGATAGGAAGAGCACTTCTGGCACCTGCCAATTCATTGGCACTTCTCTCATTTCCTGGTCTTCGAGGAAGCAGTCCGGTGTTGCATAGTCCACCGCAGAGGCTGAGTACGTTGCTGCAGCCAGTTGCTGTAGTCAGGTGCTTTGGATGGTCTCGACCCTGCGGGACTTTGGGTTAGTTATCGACAGTGTTCCACTCTTTTGTGACAACACTTCTATGATTAACATTGCTAAGAACCCAGTGCAGCACTCCCGGACCAAGCATATTGATATTTGCTATCACTTCCTTAGAGACCATGTAGAGAAGGGTGACATCGTGCTCCAGTTTGTGGAGAGTGACCACCAGTTGGCTGATATCTTTACCAAGCCTTTGGATAGCTCTAGGTTTTCAGCTCTGCGAGGAGAGCTTGGGTGGTCTGTCCTTATGGACTGTTGTGAGGGAGAGTTTTGTGCTTTACTGCTTTATCTTATTAATTGTGCTCTTACTCCTTTCTGTTGCATTGCATTTTGGGTGCATTTGGGATAGTTCTGCTAGCATAGGTTAGAGTGGTCTTCTTGTCTAGCGTTTAGACTTCTTACTCTTATCTTGTGATTTTAGGATGCTGCTTGTTAGCTGTCTCTCTTCTCTCTAGGTTGAGCTTACTCACTTCTTGTGGGTTCTAGCGAGGGTTGGGCCACCCTCGGATAGACCAGGGTACGTGTTTGCTCCCTAGGTTGTTAGCAGACCGACTGATAGTCCTCGAGTCATATGGGGTAGATGAGAGGCAGTCTGAGGCACAGTATCCTCTATATCTTGTCTATCCTTTAAGGACTGCCCTTTCAGATTTTCCTTGACAGCTTCTCTTGCTTATTGCTTTGGTTCAGGGGGAGTTCATTTGGGAGCTTCTGGAGCTTAATTTTGAAATAACTCAACTTGAACTAAAAGTTGCATCACATGTTGAGGGGGAGCTGGATTTCTTACATGTCATTCTGCATTGTAAATATCTACATTGAGCCTTGATTATTATCCTTTCATGACATGTTTACATCACGTTACATCCTGGCATGATTTGTGCTTCATTGCTAGATTGATCATGACTTCATATGTGTAGACTAGCTTTTGCCATGATAAGTTTATTAAAATTGCTCAACTTAAATTAAAACTTGTCATGCTAGCTCTTGAGATTAGTCTTTCTCTAGTTATCCTTTTATGATTCCTACCATGTCAAATAGGCTGAGTTGAGTCTTGAATCTTGGCTGAGCGTTAGATTGAGCTATGCTAGTTCTTGATGATGCATAAGTTAGTACAATCTTTTATGGATGCTAAAGGATCTCTTTTGTGCGAAAAAACTGATCTCACCAATCCTCTCCTATGAGACTGCTTGCCATTGCACTTGGCATGAACTTAGGGGGAGTAGTAGTTCCACGACTTAGCAGAGGATGAACCGGCCATCTACAAAGTTGAAATAGAATAGATTAGTAAAAGTTTTAATAAGTGAATTTTAAGGACAAGAATAAGATACTAAGTAAGAAAAGAGTAGAAGCAACGAAGCTTATATATTTTTAATAAACCCTTTTTATAAATATAAGTCCTTATGGTTGTACCATTCTAATCTAGGTCTCGTTCTACAGTCAAATTGGCTCTGATACCATCTCTGTCGGGACCCCGGATTTCCAAATCCGGACCCTCTGTATATTACAGCACTAGTCCCAGATCAAAGCTAGTGCACACAGTTAAACAGAAATGATTCATAACCAACAACGCATTATTAAAATTATAAAGAGTACTGACCAACAGGTCTCATTATTACATTTGAGGTTTCAAGACCTCGCACAATCATAAAACACAGCGGAAGCAAGGTAAATTCAGCGGAGACCCATCAATACGCCACAGGCAATTGACTGGGGAAGCGCGACCTAGAACTCCTGGAATCCTTTGTCGAATCCACCCGTGAAGTAGTCGTAGTCACCCTCTTGAGCTTCGTATTCCTCTGATTATTATTTTTGAGTGCAGCATGTGAGTACATAAAGTACTCCACAAGTCTTGGGAAAAATGCAATAGATGCAAGGCTTGACAAAGGAAGGCTATATGGTTCTTTTGCACAAAGCAATGTTTTAATTCCAATTACCACTAATTATTTTTGAAGGCATCAATTTAATAAAGTAAAGGTTTTAACAGAACTATCATTAACTTTATAGTGAAGGTTCCATCTACCAACACTAGCTAACCAATTACAATTAATCAAGTTTAAAACTGCGGTTCCATCCACCCTCTCTAGCTCCAACTGCCAGGATACCCTTCCGAGAGTTCCCTCCACTCTCGGAATACAAAAACTTTGATTTTAAAAACCAAAACCAAAAATCTACCATGTGAATGCATTCCTTGCCCGCCCTTGACCGTGGGCACGGCTATTCGAATAGTTTGACACTCTGCAGAGGTTATACAACTTTACCCCTAAGAGACAAATTATCTTGACAGTCACCACGCTTCCTTTGGCATGAGACACAGATAAATTATCACAAAGCCTTTACCTCACTCTAGACTAGCTAGACACCACCCGCTGAGGTTTCACCGCAGAAGGGTTAAATCTGCCCAATCCGAAGCCCCCTCTTACGCCATATGAGTACAGTAAATCCCTGTCCCTCACTGTGAATAACCAGTAACTCCCTGGCACCCACTTTCCACTGGTGGCACCTAAACTAGACTATCATGAGTTAATCAGCTAGGTCGTACCCATATAGACTTAGGGTGGTACGGTAGTGCTCAGTCTGGACAAACACAAGTGTCGGTCCTTAGTTGACTAGGGTGGAACATACACTTTACAAGGTCTCGTGCTTGCCGCACCAACCCAAACCAACCATCCACCCTAATCTAAACCAATTTCCACATTTTATTTTATTTTAAAAGATCAGTGGCAACTTCAATCACCACTAGACTTATAAATAAGGTTATCATAATTTCCCATTTTCAAGATTTCAAAGGTATTAAATAGCGTGACTAAGCATTATACTACCATTCTATTATTCACAAATAATTATAATACTCTCATTATTGAGACAAAGGAAATTCTAGGGTTACAAAGGTACATGGCATTCAACATCAATTGAGGGCATAACAAAGTTGGATTAACTAATACCTTAAGATTTGAACTAATATTTTATGTAAATAGCAATGCACATAATTTAAAATAATTAAAACATTTCAAAATCATAGGTTCAAGATGATCAAAGGAGACTTGCCTTCTTGCACGCTCTCGGGGTCGTCCTGCTGCGGAGTGGAGAGGTCTTCGACAACGTTGGACTCTACGCGCGAAAAGACAGAGCAACAAAACAAATAAATACAAACAAAATTCAAGTAAAATAAAAAATTCAAATAGAGGCCATATTTGGATAGATTATGATTGTAGGTGAATTTAGAAATTTGAATGGCTGAATTTGGATTTAAAACGAGAAAGTTATGCTCATTTGAAAATCTCAGTTTGAATAAATCCAGAAATTATGAAATTTCTGACAGGTGGGGCCCACTGGCAGGATTTACTTTTTAATCTTTTATTTTATTGCTTTATTCTGAGTCTATGATAGGTGGGACCCACATGACAGTGAGCCCACTGGCCCTGCCTCTGACATGTGGGACCCCTCTGGGCTCTGGGCCCAGATGTCAGTGGGGAGTGCAGACGGGTGGGGCCCAGACGGCAGTGGCCAGCGCAGACGGCAGCCGCTGACGTGCGGGACCCAACTGTCAGTGCGGAAAATAAAGAAATGGCTCAACCTCAGCGTGCGGAGCCGGGGGCTCGAACGCGCGCCGAGGGAGCCAAGGGGGAGAGAATAGAGCGCTGCTAGCCAATCGGTCGGGGAGGCGTTGCCTACCCATAAAGGGTAGGTAATCCCTTTGAGGGGTACCTGCTGGCGGGGCCGGGCAGAGGTGGCCGGAGGAGACGGTGCCGGCGGCGAGAGGTGTCCGGAGGGGTTCGGGGGAGTCCAAAAACGGGGTCCTGGCGCGGAGTAGATGCTGACGGCTGGGTCGACGGGGTTCGGCGAGGAGCGGAGATGGCCGGCGGCGAGGAAGTGGCGGAGCGAGCTCGGGTACTTCGGTGCGACGGTGCTCCGGTGGCGGGGAGGCTCGGCCGAGGCGTCGGGGAGGTTCGCACGGGCACGGGGGTGCTCGGAGTGGCGGCGGCGGGCTCCGGGGAGGACCGAGGCGGTGACAATTGCTCACCGGAGAACGGCGGAGCTCGGGGAGAGAGGTGGCACGGTGCTGGGGTGCTACGGAGCTCGGGAGAGAGAGCGGAGGGCAGTGGGCGGTTGTGCAGAGGGAGGCGGAGCCTAGGGGGCCTTTTATAGGGGCGGAGAGGGGGACACAGGCGCGCAATCCCTCGCCGGAGATGGCGGCCGGAAAACGGAAGGGAGCGGGGAGGGAAGGAAAGAGGGGGCGCGGAAGGAAAGAGAGGCGCGGAAGCTCGGGGATTTGGTCGCAGGGTTCCAAAACCGGAGGAAGCCGGGAAAGGAAGGAGGGGATCCGCGGGGGAATCGGTCGCTGGCGCAAGAAAGGAAAGAGGGGGAGAAAGAAGGAAGGTGGCGCGCGGGAGGAAGGGGAAGACCCTGACAGGCGGGGCCCACGCGCAGCGAGAGAGAGAGAGAGGGGAAGTAAGCTGGCGGCGCGGATCACAGCCACGAGGCCCGGGGAGAAGGATCGGGCGGCGGGTGCAGCGCGAGCGGCTGACAGCCGGGGCCCAGGGGCAGAGAGAGGAGGAGAGAGGGAGGCGCGGGGTGACCGACGGGCCGGGCCCGCTTGGCGGAGGGAGGGGGAGTGCGGCCTGGATGGGCCAGGCGGCGACGTGGGCGGATCTAGGCCGTCCACACGTTGATGGTGGGGAAGGGGAGCGATTTTATTTTTTTAGAATTTGATTTTTATTTTCAGAAAAAGGCTAGGAAATTATTTAGACCTCAGAAAATATGAAAATACCTCCAAAAATTTCAGAAAAATTCACAGAAGCTCCTGGAGATATTTTGGACTAAATAAAATTATTTCCAACTACTGTTAGTATTTAATTTTCATACTTTAAAATACTTTTTAAACTTTAAAAATAGGTTTTAAACTCCAGAAAATCCAGAAAATCAAATAAAAGCCAAATAAAATCCAAATACTTTAAAATAATTAATTTGGAATTAAATGTTTCCAGAAAGCAAATTTTGGGATGTTACATGCCCACTCATGCACAACAATGGATTCTATGGGTTTGAGAGGTTGGTAGGGAGTTGCTTTAGTCAAAATGAGCTTTGGAGAGTTTGTTTTGGCTTTAGGGCTTTAGTTGGTGGGAGTGGGTAGGAGAGGCAGACAAGGATCTGTGCTTGTGTCCTCCTTCGTAGCTCTCCCCTTTGTGTGTGTTCCTCCCAAGAAGCATGTGAAGCTCTTGGTGATCTTGAGGATTGAGAGGGAGATGATGAGTTGAGAGCCTTCATGTAATCATTCCTCTGCTTGTAATCATAGTATGGGGACTCATATGTATTCCTTGCTTTGATGGAATGAAAATATGAAGATTTCTTCTGTTTGTGCTCTCTGTTCTTCGTTCCTCCTTTTGGATGATTTCTTGCCTCTCTTGATTTCTTGTTGTTTGTTGCTGGGGAGTACCAAAATGGGTTGCTACGACATAGGAGATGTTCAAAGGCCATTTGGCTAGTTGATCCTAATAGCAAACCAAGTTTAATTTCAGTTTTGGCATTTTGGGGTTTCTCTGTTCTTAAGACCTTTTCTAGGGTTTTGAAGTGTTACTTGATTCCCTTGAGGAATTGGCCTGAGATTCTTGCTGGCATGTCCTTAGATTATTGCTAACTTGATTGCATAATCTCATGTGCCAAGAACCTGTGAATCTTGAGCAATTTCGGTTTTTATGCTCCATTCTGTAGTTGCTCCATGAGATGGCTTGAAATTTGGCTTGTAGAGCCCAGTGGCTATTGCTAACATATCTGCAAAGTCTCATGGCCAAAGGATTGGAGATGAAGTGGCAATTTGAGTTTTTGAGGTGCTTCCAGCATTTTTCAAGTTCTTGGCAGTAATCTGAATTTCTTGAGTTGTTAATGTCTTCTCTTGGTGTTTGGAGTCCCTAGGTTATTTAGTTTAGTGTCTTAACCTTTTGGGCTTGGTTAGAAAAGAAGAAAATCTCAAAAACCAAGTTGTAGTGAAGTTCTCTGAAGTTTACTGAATTTTCGGGTTGCTGGAACTAGGGGAGCGGTCAGACCGGTGTTTACCCAGCGGTCAGACCGGCTATTACACAGCGGTCTGACTGGCTATTACCCAGCGGTCAGACCGGCTTTTACCCAGCGGTCAGACCGGCCCTAGGGTTTTGTTGCAAGTCTTTTCTTGGGTGCCTTCTCTCTATTCTTTTCCTTTGGTTGATTTCTCCAGATTTCCAGAGAGCTTGAGGATGTCTCTTCATAGCTTTGCTTCGTAGCTATAGAAGAAGATTTTGTCGTAGGTACTTGAGGGGGACAAATTTTTAGTAGTCGACATTCACCCCCCCTCTGTCGCCATTTCGGTCCAACAATTGGCATCAGAGCCGGTTAGCTCTTTTCCATAGATCTTAACCGGTCTCTAGAGCCATGGCGACGGACAAGTACTCGACCAAGCCTCCGATCTTTGATGGCATTGATTTTCCTTTCTGGAAAAGCCGGATGGAGACGTACATCCAGGCTCAAGGATATGCCATCTGGAGGAAGGTCAAGGTTCGCTATCTTGTTCCTGCCGATGAGAACATCAACGTGGCGAATATGCCCGATGTTGAGGCGAATGCAAAGGCAAGGAACATAATCATCCAAGGTTTGAGTCGTAGCGAGTTTGACCGCATTTCGCACCTCACGTCGGCTTTCGACATTTGGTGTAGTACCCAGATTTTATAATCCGGATTCTACTGTGTTTAGCTGCACTATTCCCTGGATCAGTAGATAGTGCACACAGTTACAGTTATGGACATCAAAATACATATCATGCGGAAGCGTAAATATAATATTAAACTTACTCATGGGCCGATGAGGCCGAAATCATTAAATTGCAGCAGCAGAAGAACGAAGCACACAGGTGGGACCTTCAAGACGTGCCCACAGACAGCCATGTTCGCGACCTAGCCATTGACATCTTCATCTTCTCTGCCAGCTTGTCCCATCTTGTTGCTGAGGCGCAGTGATTTGATTTCCTGATTCTGAATTTTTTCGCAAAAGCGAGTGTGAGCACTCCAACCCCGTGCTCCGCGAGCCAATACACAGAATACAAATAGATAGTATGCATGTCTTAACAAAGGAGAGGCTCGGGTTATTTTATTTGCCAAAAATCGCTTTAGGTAGCATTATCATGGTTTAATTTTAGTATTATGGTTGCTACCTAAACTCCACACAACAATTACCATAATTGACTTAATCCACCAAATACACTTTAATTATTGACTGTTGTCTAAGACTCCAAATAGCGGGTAACATCATTTAACTAATCCACCGATCCCTTTCTTTCTATATTGATTTCTATCTACCCCTCGAAACAGCGAGCAACATCATTTCATTAATCCCCTGATCATACAATCTCTATATGGTTTGCTATCTAAAACTCTAAACATGTAGTGTCATCCTTTATCTAATATCACTTAATTAATCCACCAATATCGTTTGTATTCTAATCCCTAACAATCCAATCCTTTTTGTTATTGATCCACAACCATAATTTGATCTTCCAATTATCAACCTTATTATCCCTTATCCATCTCTAACTACTTCACTATTGTACCTCCACCAAGAATATCATTGATCAAGTCTACGAATCTCTAGTATACATCCACCAACAGTATCATTGATCAGATCTAGGATTCTCTATTAAATATCCACCAAGAATATCATTGATCAGGTCTATGATTCACTAATATATCTCCACCAAGAATATCATTGATCAAGATTAATCTCCTATAGTTATTTTCGTACCTCCAAATTTCCAGAAAAATCAATTCATCCATCTAGAAATCGTTCAAATCCTATTAATCCCAATATTGTCAACATCTCCCAAGAATTTATATCAAATATCAGTGTTGTAATCCAACAATTTACCTTCGCATTTCCTAATACTCCAAAAATCATATAATTCATCTATCTAGTCTATAAATCCATTTGGGCTCCATCCATTTATTTCTCCTAGACTCCACACTATCATTATCCCTCCTATGATCAATCATGAATCCACCAACTCCTTTATGTGATTGCCATAAACAGCCATCTTCTTTTCTTACGACTCTATTTGTCCTTCCTGACATTTTATTTGTGAGAAATGTTACCATTATTTAAAAATATAATACATAGAAATTTCCTGAGACCTAGCAGTTTTGAACAAAAGCATAATGTTCAAGAGTATGCAATAATAATAGCGATCCAGATTCCATCCACCGTTACATGGCATCCGCACCATATAGCATCTTTCAGCATTATAGCCGCTTAACTTACCACTGGGACGACACCCAGGACAATTCAAATCAGGGTTTTCCACTGCCCTCCACTTTTTCCATTCCCACCCACAAAGTTTTTGAAATAGAACTATATCTGGTTAAGTTCCCATGTCCGCCCCTAACCGTGGGCACGGCTATTCGAATAGTTTTAACTCTGCAGAGTTTGTATACTTTCACCACAAGAGACAATCAACTCGTTGCCCCACATGATTCCTTAGTCGTGTGGTTGAGCAGACCATCACAGTGACTTTTCAAAGTATCTAGTCCCTTTTCTCATTCACCTTATGGCAGACAAGGATCTGTGCTTGTGTCCTCCTTCGTAGCTCTCCCCTTTGTGTGTGTTCCTCCCAAGAAGCATGTGAAGCTCTTGGTGATCTTGAGGATTGAGAGGGAGATGATGAGTTGAGAGCCTTCATGTAATCATTCCTCTGCTTGTAATCATGGTATGGGGACTCATATGTATTCCTTGCTTTGATGGAATGAAAATATGAAGATTTCTTCTGTTCGTGCTCTCTGTTCTTCGTTCATCCTTTTGGATGATTTCTTGCCTCTCTTGATTTCTTGTTGTTTGTTGCTGGGGAGTACCAAAATGGGTTGCTATGACATAGGAGATTTTCAAAGGCCATTTGGCTAGTTGATCCTAAGAGCAAACCAAGTTTAATTTTAGTTTTGGCATTTTGGGGTTTCTATATTCTTAAGACCTTTTCTAGGGTTTTGAAGTGTTACTTGATTCCCTTGAGGAATTGGCCTGAGATGCTTGCTGGCATGTTCTTAGATTATTGCTAACTTGATTGCAAAATCTCATGTGCCAAGAACCTGTGAATCTTGAGCAATTTTGGTTTTTATGCTCCATTCTGTAGTTGCTTCAGGTTTTTGGGCATTTCTAGGTTTTGGATTCATTTCTTGATTCCCTCCATGAGATG
The DNA here is from genome assembly GCA_017311315.1 of Dendrocalamus latiflorus. Classification (NCBI taxonomy): domain Eukaryota; kingdom Viridiplantae; phylum Streptophyta; class Magnoliopsida; order Poales; family Poaceae; genus Dendrocalamus; species Dendrocalamus latiflorus. The sequence goes on from CM029636.1 coordinate 19,697,826, forward strand.
GCTTGAAATTTGGCTTGTAGAGCCCAGTGGCTATTGCTAACATATCTGCAAAGTCTCATGGACAAAGGATTGGAGATGAAGTGGCAATTTGAGTTTTTGAGGTGCTCCCAGCATTTTTCAAGTTCTTGGCAGTAATCTGAATTTCTTGAGTTGTTGATGTCTTCTCTTGGTGTTTGGAGTCCCTAGGTTATTTAGTTTAGTGTCTTAACCTTTTGGGCTTGGTTAGAAAAGAAGAAAATCTCAAAAACCAAGTTGTAGTGAAGTTCTCTGAAGTTTACTGAATTTTCAGGCTGCTGGAACCCGGGGAGCGGTCAGACCGGTGTTTACCCAGCGGTCAGACCGGCTATTACCCAGCGGTCAGATTGGCTTTTACCCAGCGGTTAGACCGGCCCTAGGGTTTTGTTGCAAGTCTTTTCTTGGATGCCTTCTCTCTGTTCTTTTCCTTTGGTTGATTTCTTCAGATTTCCAGAGAGCTTGAGGATGTCTCTTCATAGCTTTGCTTCGTAGCTATAGAAGAAGATTTTGTCGTAGGTACTTGAGGGGGACAAATTTTTAGTAGTCGACATTCACCCCCCCTCTGTCGCCATTTCGGTCCAACATACTTCCACCTTATTAATAACGCTGGAGTACGTCGCTCCAGGAAAATTTCTAAAGTCAGGTTTACATCTGCCTAGTCAATGGCCTCTTCATCTTTCAGCTCTGTCGACCCCTTTTTATCGCTGCAGGGCTTGTCATTCCACTTTATCGAGTAATGGTAGTTAAGCAAGAGTGAGCACGACGGTACTCAGCAAGCCACCACACACGGTGCAATAATAATAGATGCAAAGCTGTGAAGAGAGGCTTGAGGTTCTTTTATTTGCTAAAGGCGTTGATTTGGAATTACAATAAATAAGGAAAACTCCTGAGACTTAGCAATTTTTAACTGAAACAGATTTTATGAAAGTGACTATCAGAATGCAATAATAATTGTAGTGTAGGTTACATCCACCTTTTACAGTGTATGGCTACCTTGACAAATGCTAGTTTTCGCCACTGGAGTACTTCCCTCCAGGAAAAAAAATCAAAGTCAGAGTACATCCCTCTGATAGGTTTTATCCCACCCACAAATGTTTTTAGAAATAGAACTAACTCGAGTAAATTCCCATGTCCGCCCTTGACCATGGGCACGACTGTTCGAACAGTTTTATACTCTGTAGAGATTGTACACTTTCACCACAAGAGATAAGTTATCTTAATAGCCAACATGCTTCCTTAGGAATGAGACCCAGATAATTATCACAAAGACTTTACCTTACTCCGATCTAGCTAGACACCACCCGCTGAGGTTTCACTGCTGAAGGGTTAAATCCACCACAGTCCGAAGCCCCCTCTTGCGCCGTGTGAGTACAGTAATTCCCTATGCCTCACTGTGAGCAAACCAGTATACCATGGCACCCACTTACCACTGGTGATATCTGAACTTAACCTTTGCAAGTTAATCAGCTAGGTCATACCCATATAGACTTGTGGTTGTACTATTTTACACAAGGAGGTCATCACAAGATTCAGTCCTTAATTTGTCCAGGCGGTTCTTACCACAAACCACAGGTTCTCGTGCGACATTGGCACCATCCACTCTTTCCATCCGCCCAGACAGGTATAGCAAGTTTTAGGGGTTTTGAGAAGCATAAAATAGTTGTATCGAAATACTCAGCCACGTACATCCCATGACTGTCCCAAAACAAGTTCTTGTGTTTTAAAGATTGATGATCAGGGCAATTAGCGCCCTGGACTTGACCGGACTAGCATACCACTTTAATTTAATCTATAGCTAGTAAAGATTATCTTTAGTATCTATGGTGACAAGGATCAAGTGGTTCAAGTATCAATGAATGACATTTTAAATGTAATACAACATCAAGTGGGCATGTAGCTACCTTAAGCTTTGACATACCTTTACATAATAAAGTAAGTATGCAAGTTGATAATTTAAAGGAACATAATTTTTCATAAAATGTTGAATCAATATGATCAAAGTGATGACTTGCCTTGCTTGGTTTACCATGGCCTTGACTGCTCTAATTCAAAGACTTCTTAGTTAGTGATTTTAAATTACCAGCCCTCGCTTTTACCCAAGTCGTGATCCTATTTGAAGGTGTCGCCTCGTCGAGTCTTCAAATTCTAATACACGGCAAAGAAAAGAAAGACCAAATAAATCCAAACACTTTATATGCCTAATTGAATTTAAATTATACATTTATTATGAGTTGAGAATAGAAAGTTAATTCGGATTAGTGTGCCGTGAACACAGCGGTAGCTGGATTTGAGTAAGAGATCGAGTTGTCTAAATACTTTACCATGAGGGAAAATTTTAGAATAGCAAGGGTCAAAAGTGAAGAAGTATCTATAGGAATTACCTGCTTTGGACAAGAAAGTGGCCAAACATAGCCAATTGGGGAAAGGCGAGGCTCGATCTTTTGTCTAATGACTTTCTCTTAATTGATTTACATTTATCAAGGAAATTCCATGAGTCAGGCAGGACTTATGGATAGATAGAAGCGGTTATCAAAAATAGTAAAGAGGAACAGAACTTGTGATTTTAAGATGCGGAATTTTTACAGGAGATGAGTATAATTTTGAATACTTGGTGTAACTTTGATATTTTATGAGGCAATACTTATATGAGATTGCAACAGCTGACTTAATGAATCCTTAGGTTAACGACTTAATTAAATGATGGGGTTGGCCATTTTGGTCCAGTCGTTATTATGAGCAATGTTAATTATTGATGGATCATGTGGAGGTGACTCCGAGTGTGTGATGAGTAATTGACATCGGTTTTAGGAAAGTCGAGTTCGGGTTGTGTGGTTCATGCCTTATCATTGCGTGGTGCAATCGTTTCGGTCGAACTTGGTCAAACATGGTCAAAGTGATTAGGATGCATATTCGACAGGTTTGGGCTCTTTCATGCGTAAGTATGTTTCATTGATACTATTTATGCTTACATGTATCGAGCGGTGCTATGTGATGTGTTTCTTGTCTGTGATGGCTGCAGGACGTCGAGGCGGAGCCGTGGCGAGGCACGAGGTGACCGAACTAGGCACAGGTGGTGTCGAGGTCAGAACGGTCGGATGTGTCGAAGACGGCGGAGACTCGAGGTGGCTGCGAGGCTTGGATGACAAGGAACGCGGAAGCTTCCCGGAAGGTGCAGGAAGGGCGTTTCGGTAAAAGCGCAAATCTGCATAAGTGGAAGCGGTTCCGTTCAGGTCCTGGCGGGCAAAACGGGTTGGAGACCCGTTAGCCAAAGGCTATATAAAGAGGGGATGTCTCCTTGTGGCTGCATGCATTCCAATGGATTGGTGGAGTGGTTAGGGTTTGCTTTAGTCAAAATGACCTTTGGAGAGGTTGTTTTGCTTTAGGCTTTAGTGGTTGAGAGAGGCAGAGGGCAGTTGGCTGTGTCTCCTTCATTGTCTCCTCTCTCTGTGCGCATGTGAGTTCTTGGTGTTCTTGAGATTGAGAGAGAGGGAAGGAGTTGATTCCTCATGTAATCATTCCTCTGTTTGTAATCGCGTATGGGGACTCTTTTGTGATCCTCTTACTTCTGAGAATGAATGCCTTCAAGAAATCATTTGAGTTCTTGCTTCTCTGTTTGGTTTTTCTCTTCGATGCTCTCTAGGCTTGATTTCTCAATTTTCTGTTTTGAGTTGTTTCTTGCCAATAAGTAGCAAAATGGGTTGCTCTATGATGGGATGAGGCCTCAAGATCATTTGATCAATTTTTCCCAAGAGCAATTTGAAAGAATCACATTTCTTTGCACTCTGTACCCTGTTCATTCTCTGTCTACCATTTCTAGGGTTTGAGGTGGATTTTGTTTCCCTTCATGAGATGCCCTATGTTTTGGTCCTTTAAGTGCTAAGCCTATTTCAAATCTTTCTGCAAAGTTTCATGAGTAGAAGATCAAAGATAGGTTGGGAATTTGATTCTTGGTGCAGCTCTCTGTACTTTTCTCATTTCTTGCCTTAAATCTGAAATCCTTGTCCTTGAGTTGTTTTCTTTTGGTTTCCTAGGCTCCTTTGGCTATTTAAGTTGTGGACTCACTGTTATGGGCAGAGAAATCAAAAGACAAACCTCAAATTGCTCTGCAGTCTGAAGTCTTCATTTTGGGCTATCTGTTTTTCAGGTTTTCTGTCTCTGAATTCGATGGGCGGTCTGACCGGAGTTCATTGGGTGGTCAGACCGGACTTTGTGCGGTGGTCAGACCGACCTTGAGGAGGCGGTCTGACCGGCCTGCCCTGTGCGGTCTGACCAGACCCTCCACATTCTGTGCTGGTTTCAGTTGTTTCTCGATATTTGCTTTCTCCTCTCCTGAGTGTGTGGTTCCCTAGTCCTCCAGTAGCCATGGGCACTTGAATTCCTCTTCATAGTTTTCATAACTATCGGAGAGAGGATTTGAGTCAATATTTTTGGGGGCAAGTTTTTTTTAAAGAGTCAACATTCACCCCCCCGCTCTGTCGCCATTTCGGTCCAACAATTTTTCGACCTGATTAACGAAATTACTAGAAATGGCCAACGGTTGTGATTCCTTGGAGAGAGGAGTTTATGATCTTAATAATAATCTTCTTGTTGAGACTATTTCTTTTATTATTAATTATATTCGACCATTGAATTTTAAATCCTGGTACAATGATTGGGAATTTGGGCGGGAGACAATGATTAATGATTGCTCCTGCTTATTCATGAATTCTTAATCGTACTCATTTGTCATTTTAAATCTTAGTATTTTAAGATAAATGTTAAAGTCTCTACTGCAAATATTTTAAGCATTTTTGGAAAGAGAGTTTTCATGGTTTTAGAGATGAGCAATCCACACTTGTTCTTTTATGTGGCGTCCCGATGATTTAGGAGAGATAACTTATTAAGCAGGGTAGTTTCAATTTTTTCACTATTGAAATGTTATATTTGATGCATTTATTCAAATTATCAATAAAAATTATTTTTGTTGCCATCTTGTTTGTTGCCATGATCATATGTAAGATTGAATTAGCACAAATCTTATTATTAAGCCTCATAGTTAAATCTTTCGGTGGTGGTATTCGTTTTAATTAAATTATGATAACTACTAGAATTTTTATAGGATTTACTGCCAAATGAAAGAGTTGCTTATGGCATAACCTTGCTCTGTTAACCCTTCAAGAGGAATACTTTATTAATCTTCACTCACATGCAATTCCCCAAAGTTAAATTTTTAATTTAAATTTTCATAACCCTTTTAGTTTAGTATTACAATTAAATTCTTATTCCCATTTTTATTTGCAACTCATATTCTCAGATTGCTCCTAGAAGTAAATTGAGAGGAGGCAAGTAATTTACATTAGTTAGATGCTAATCTTTAGTGGGGCCCACATGTCATAATAGAGAGGGAGGCAGACTAGGGGCTGTCTTCGGCTGAGCTGACAGAGATGGAGCAAGAGCAGAGCAAACAGGGGAGGCAGGATGGCGCCAGAGCCGAGCGGTGTCGCCGACAAGGGGTGGCCAGGGAAGTGGCGGCGACCGGCAAAACGGGCTTCACAGGTGATAGGGAGGCTCAGGGCGGTAGCAGCTCTGGCCAGGTGGTGCCAAGGCGGTGGATCTTGGTGGCCGACGGTGAGGGGGGCACGAGCGCCGGTGGCCGGGATAGAGAGGGGAGAAGATGGGCACGCGCATGAGCTTGAGCAGAATACCTGAAGCTCACCTGAGCGGTCGACGTGATCGGAGGGAGGCTGAGAAGGGACGACGATGTGCACAGGCGGTGACGCTGAGGGGCTCCCGTGGATAGCTCGCTAAGGGGAGGAGAGCTCAAGGCATCGTCAGGGATGGACTCAGCTACTGCTGAAGGAGCTCCAGGCGTCGAGAATTTGGTCGACGCTCGGCGAATCGTCGGGGAGGCCGGGCATTGGAGGTGGGGAAGACGGCGGTCACTGGCGGCCTACAGTGCACAGGAGCCTAATTGCATCAGGTGAAAGCATGAAGGAGACGAGGCGCGCTCAGGGAGAGGATCGGCACGGCTCAAGGCTCACTGGGTGGTGCTGCCGACGGGGGCAGTCATAGGAAGCTCGGCGGAGGCGGTGGTGAGCTCAGGAAAACCAAGAAGAACTGGGCAGGAACTCGGTGGAAAGTGAGGGGAAGCTCAGTAACCTCTTTATATGGTCGAGGGAAGGGTTGGTCGCGGGCCGAATTGAAGACGCGCACGATGGTGGAGTAACGCTGGCATTGAAGACAGGGCGAGGCGTAGGGGAATGAAACTAGGGCAGGCCGGTGGTAGGGGGTGGCAGGTAGGTGAAACCGGGGGCGGAGCGGGGAGAAACCAGGGGTGGAGCGGGCTGGGCAGTCGGCCTGGGCGGCGATGCCATTAACAGAGGAGGGAGGGGGAAGAAATGGGGGAAGGAAGAAGAAGATAGCGGCGTCGACTGCGATTGGGCCAGTGGCCAGATAAGAGGAGCGGCCAAACGAGCCAAGAAAAGGGAGAAGGAAAAAAGAAAATGGGTTGGGAAAAATGGGCCGGGCCTAAGGGAAACTTTAGGAATTGTTGATATTTCCATATTTGGATTTTGTGAGTAGCTTTGAATCTGAAAACTTGGTTCACATTTTTTTGGGCTCATCAATTTTAAAATTTTATATTGTCGAGTTTTGAGAAATAGTTCTTAAATTTCAGAATTTGAATTTTCATATATGAAAATTGGATGGAAAGATTTTATATTAATTTTCAATTTCCACTCTTGGCTTTGAATCTCCAGATTTTAATTTAAATTTGAAATTAAGACTTCCAGGTAAATTTGGATTTTCTCAGTTTGATTTTCAGCCTTGTTTCTTGGTTTCCAAGATTTGAGTTTTCATTAATCGGGCTTTTGGCAAGAAAATCCAAACCGATAAATTCGAATAACGCCAAAAATCTTTGAGCTACACTAGAAAAACAATAAAAAGGTTTTATTATTTTCACAATTACACTAGTTCCCTATTTGGGATGTTACACATGTCCGCCCTTTGCCGTGGGCACAGCTGTTCGAATAGTTGTATACTCTTAAGAGATTATACATCTTTACCCATAAGAGACAATCATCTCGACGGTCCTACATGATTTGTAAGTCACGCAGATCGAGATATTATCACGAGGCCTTTGCAATACCTCACCCTCAACACCTCACTCCTATGGGGTTGCTTCCATAGGTTGTGCAGGATGTCTACCACAGGTTAGTGCAGTCGGACTCCACTTTCCACAAATGCTAGCCCTGGCAATGTCACCCCCAGCCGGTGTCCCATTCCATGTGGGGTTTCTATTACCCACCTACACACGTCCTCCATGAGATGACTAGAGAGTCTAGTAAATTATTCAACCAAGCCTACATTTTACCAGCTTGTGGTTGCACTACATGGAGAGGTCATCACAGGATTAAGTCCTTAATTTATCCGGGCAGTTCATTTCACAACAATAGACATTGTGTTACATCCACACCCACCACTCTTACCATCCGCCCAGACAAGTATAACAAGCTTTTAGGGTTTTGAAAAGCATAAATTAAGTTTTTACAAATTATCAGTCACTTATATCCCGTGACTATCTCAAAACCAATTTTTCATATTTAAAGATTGATGATTAAGGCCACTAGCGCCCTAGACTTGACAAGACTAGCATGGCATTTAAGTTTGACTTATAGCTATCAATATTAATAGTGTAATCTAGGGCAACAAGGTTCATGGACATTCAAATGTCACGGATGGGGTATCATATTATTAGATAGGCAAGTGGGTGTTTTGCTACATTACGAGTGACATATGGTTGCATACAAAGTAAAGCATACAATTTTGATAAGTTAAATGAACATAGTTTCACATGAATATAGGCGCAAAATGATCAAAGTATTGACTTGCCTTGCTCAATTTACCATGGCCTTGATCTTACTCAAAGCCTTCTTAGTCGATTCTTTGGATTATTGATATTTGTCTCTTTCCAAGTCTTGATCCTGCTCGAGCTTGTCATCTCTTCGTGGCTCTAGACACTAATTACACGACTAACAACTGGCAAATCCAGCAAAAGTCCAAATAAGTTTAATTTAGTTTATTTATAATTCGCTTATGACTAAGGATATGTAGTGGGTTGCAGGATAGAGACGGAGTCAAATGAATTTTTGGCTGGAAGCAAAGTGGCGGAGTAACTTTGCCGGTAAGGATGATAAGAGAGATTGACGTCAAAGGGATATTTACAAGAACATTATGCTTTAGATTGGAATATGGCTAGACATAGCTGATTGCAAGGCACCAATGCTCGATTTTTAGTTCAATAGCCCCTTTAATTAATCTATATTTATTAAGGTAATTTTATGGGTTAGGCAAGGCATATGGATGGATGGGAGAGATTAACCGGGATACTAACAAGAAGATTACTGATGTTCCAAATATGAGGTGACACTTGATTTAAATCTTGGCATTTTATAGGTAAATATGGGAGAGTTTACCAACAATTATTTTAAGCACTATTTAAAGAAATGTCTCATGATTTTAGAGATGAACAAATCACATTTGATATTATATGTGGCATGCACATCGTTTTTGGGAGATAATTTCATGAAGCAAGGTAGATTAAATTCTCACTATTTTAAAGTGTGAAAAATTAATGATATATTACTTCAAATTATTACATTAATTATTTTTATTGCCATTCTCTTGGTTGCTATTAGCTTAGGCAAGACTAAATGTGCACAAATCTTTTATTAAGCTTCATAATTAAGTCTTTTAGCCCTAACATTCTTGTTATGATAGTTACCAGTAATTTACAAGAATTGCTTTTAAACAAAAAAAAGTTCATGGCATAATCTTGCTTTATTACTCCTAAATGAGGATTAGTTGATTAATCTTTATTTGCATGCAATTAACCAGAGTTAAATTTTTTAAACTTAATTTCATAACCCTTCTAGTTCAATTTCACAATTAAATTCTTATTCCTATTTTATTTACAACTCATATTTTATAAGATTGCTCCTTTGAGTATTTATACAATGTTAATTTACAAGTTACCACTATACCAAGGAAGGTTGAGACATGCATTGCAAGAGTTTGGGGACACTTACTAGCCGGGCCCACAAGTCATGCAAAGAGAGAGAGAGAGAGACGGGGAGAAAGCACCAAAGGAAAATGGAAGACAGAACAGAGGAGAGGAGCCCATCCTGGCCGAAACAGGGAAGGTGCATGGTGGAGGGGCAGGGCGGCGTCGCCGGTGGGGGTCGGGCGGGGAGGTGCTGGCGATGGCCAAAATAGAAACTACCCGAGGTGAGGATGCCCCTAGGGGTGGCGGCTCCGGCCAGGAGGCACTATGGCGAGCCAGCGACGGTGGAGAGCGGGCGGTGAGGGAGACCGTTAATGGCGGCGGCCGGAGGGAGGAGGGAGAAAAATAAGGGGAGCGCGAGCAAGAGTGGGCCACGAGGAACTCACCCAGGGGGTCGGTGGAGCCGGAGGAAGGCCGAGGAGGGTCGGCGACGTGCGTGGGTGGCGGTGTGGGGAGGCTCACGCAGAGGGAGGAGCTCGGGTAAAGAGAGGTCCAGGCGATGGTTGGGGAAGCTCGAGGGTGCCAAGAAGGTGCTCCCAGGGTGAGGAATCGGGCGGTGGCGCTCTGAGGAAGGAATGGCGGCGGAGATGGCAGTTTCGGCTGACGACAGGGAAGAGCACTACTGCAGCGAGCCCAGGGCACCAAAGCACAATTACCTAAGGCTTCTAGGGGGACACCATGACGCGGTCGGATTTGCAGAAACTTTGCCGAAGAGGCAGGACGGCGTGAGGCGGCGATGGCTGGTGCGATGCAAAGATGGCTCGGTAGCGCTCGGGGCCTCTTATAGGCAGTGGACTGGCACTATGGCCGAGCTGTAGTCGAAGACCAAGTCATAGTGGACGGGGTGGTAAGGGGACTCGGTCGTCTGGCACAGGGCATCATGGATGTGCTGGCGTGCGAGACAACAGGGCTGTGTGGGCACAGGGCATCACGGGCTTGGCGGCAGATTGTAGGCGACGTGACGGAACCAGGGCAGGTTGGCCAGCGCGTGGAGCGGCGGGCGCGCGAGGCTGGGCCGAAGGCTGGGGGAAGGTCGGCCGGGCCAGCAGTACGCATGCGGGCACAGGTGAGCGAGAGCCAGGGCGGAGCAGGGGAAGGAAGGAGGAAGGAGGAAGTAGCGCTTCGACCGAAGGCCAGGAGAAAAGGAAATGCCGGATGGGCTAGGAGAAAATGAAGAAACGGCCAGGGGCCCAAGAGGAGTTTTGTTTTTGTTTTTTATTTTTTGAGAATTTCAGAATTTGATGAATTGACTAACTTAATTAGATGGCAAAATTTTTTTAATATTAATTTAATTTTTATTTTTATTATATAGATATATATATATATATATATATATATATATATATATATATATATATATATTTCAGACTTTAGGACTTGAAAACGAAAATTGATATTCCTCAATTTGATTTCCACTGTTGTTTCTAGATTTCAAGATTTTGATTTTTATTAGTCAAGTTTTTTTAGAAAAGAATTGAATCAATAAGCTCGAATAAATGACGAAAATTTTTGAGACACACTAACAAACAATTAAAAGATTTTTAAAATTTCCATATTTACAAAAGTTCCCTTTTTGGGATGTTACAAGATTTTAGGGATCAACAATCCACATGAAATTAAACATAAATTTCAGTGCCATAATAAACCAACAATTGAATTTAATATGAACTAAATATTTACCAAAAGCATCATAAATAAGTCTAAACTAAGAAACATATCATCTAGCAATATTACGGACTATAAGAAACTAAGAGAAACCACAAATTAACCAATGATTACAATGAACAATACTAAATTGTTCATAACCAAAAGTGAAGTATTGCTAGGCGAAGTGAAGAGCTATAAAGTGCAACAATCCATGTTCTACTCCAAAGTAGAATAATGAACAAGGTAAGCATCATTTTAACATGTCAGCATAGTTCATCTCATTATCACATGCTCGTTATCAACAAGTTCCACACATATGCCTCTTTTCATGAATGCCAAACACAAGATGCAACTCCTCTTCTGCATATACTGGTATAGCTGAGTATTCACCCATCAATGACATTGTAATACCCCAAAACTGATTCGAGAGATAATCGATTAATTGGAGGAAAGGACCAAATAGAAAAGAGTTAAACAGAGATTTTAGAGGGGGGATATCTGAAAATTTCTGACAACCTAGGCGTGGGCCTTGGCCCAATAGGTGGCCGGCCAAAAACAGGGGGAGGCGCCCCTCCCCCAAACCCTAGCCGCCACCCCTTCTCCCTCTCCTCCTTCCCCCTTGTGGCCGCCACCTACCCTTCCCCTTGTGCCTCCACCTTGTCCAGCAGCACCCCCCCTCCTCCATTGAAGCCTCTGCTATTGGTGAAGAAGATCCCCTTTGCTGCCGGTCGAGTGGAGGAAGGAGATCGGTCGCCGGGAGGTGTTTTTGACCCGGAAGAAGAAGAAGAAGAAGAAGAAGAAGAGGAAGGGGAAAAAGGGAAAAGGAAGGGAGAGAGAGCTCGCGTGGTGTTCATCGTGTTCTTCAGCAGTTCATCAAGAGTAATCCCTATTTCCCACGGTTAGATGCATATTTAATTGTTGTAGCAATGTCGGTATTGTGGTCTGCTCAGGATAGATTGTGTTAGATGGTCGTTTTGATATAGTTTCGTCTAGATTCAGTTCTGGACATCTCCTAGAGTATTGTAGAGAATGTTGCCATCTTTCCATGAAGTGCTAGAACATGTCATTGGACCTCTGTAGCAGAAGTTATGATTTTATTAGTGGGACTGTTCTGCAGATTTGTGAGTTTTCTGTCAGGTTTTGGTAAACCAGGTTATGCGATTAGAAAAAAGGAGAATTAGGGAAGCTCAGTACAATGAAAGTTGTAGATAATTGTCTCAGCTTTCTAGAAAGCTTAAGAACTCATGATGCAGACACTCGTAATGAAAGTTATGGTATTTTTAGTACTCTGTCCAGAGAACTCGACGTGAAATTGATGTTTTAGAAAACTGGCTTGTGCGGGTATAATCTGGCCAATTCAGGGAGGTTCACCACCTAGGTTTAGATGGAGAATTTAATTATCGTTCCAGAAAGTCTAAGAACACCTCATTCGGACTCCTTTACCAATAGATATGGATTTTTGAAGTTGACTGTCTACAGAGGGGACAGATAGACCCTTAGGATTTGGGGTTGAAGTCGAGTTGGACATTTTTGTGAGTTCGTGATTGTTCTTTTTATATAGTTTTGGTCCACTACTGTTATATTATAATGTGTTATAATTATTATTCAGGTGGTGGACTGATCCCGGGGGCAGCACCTTCTGCACGTCCCTTGTCCTCTCGCGGTTAAGGCAAGTATAATGATGGTTTAATTTGATATTGTGGAATGTCAATGTTTGATTTATATTGTGAGCAATTGTGTTCATGGTTGTGATGAAGGAGCACCCATTATTGTTCATGGTTGTTTGTAAGTTATGAATTTCATAAGTATTTCTTGTGCAAAGTTGTTGTAGATGCATGTTTTTATTAAACCACGACTTTCATACATATGCATCATGTTGGCTTATTGAAGTCTTGGTCATATGATGACCAGGCATTTGCTGAAGTCCCCGTCATGTTGATGATGGGCTAAAGGTCCCCATACTTGCGGAGTATGGGCAATTGGTCCCTGTACCAGATGGTACAGGCATGGGTGTGCATCGACGGATGCGCACTTTGCATTACCGGTAAAATGCAAAAGAGAAGAGATAAAGATATTGTTGATCATACTGCATAGCATGATTTATATAAGTAATTGTTGGATGTTCGTATTAAATGGTGTTCATGTGTGTTCTTGCTACCCTTTGTTATATTTGCCGAGTCATCGGACTCACCCTTATTGTTTGTTGTGTTTTAGGTACCTTTATGAGATCGGCATGCATGGGGAAAAGGAAGGATTAGTCTTGTTACACATTGCACGATCAGTTCATAATGGCAAGAAGGAAGAAATTAAATAGTAGAAGAATAAATTACTTTAAGCATCACTATGATCAGTGCTTGCTGAAATTAAACTGTAATAAATGAATAGTATATTTATGGTGTTCCTGTTCTTTATCAAGATGCTAGACTTATGAATGTCCTAGTCACCTATGGTCAATTTTGTTTAGTCTTGGTCGAAATGCCTGTTGGATATTGATTCTATTTAAATCTGCTTGATGAAACCTCTGGCATAGATAATTATTCAGGGGAGGTTCTGCCGAAATTTTGTGAGACGTATTTAGTTTTTCCTTGTTACATTACTAGTTTGGTAACATTTCAGGTCAATGATTGGATGGGGTGTTACAGTTGGTATCAGAGCGGGTTGTAGGTCCGTGGTTAACGAAATATTAATTTTGACACACTAAGCACTGTAGGTGGGAATGGGGTTTGCATTGCATCTACGTTTCCGTCGATTAGCATAGTTGAATGTGTGCTTAATGTTTGACTTGTACGTGTTATGAGATGATCTTTTGTGCCTACTGTTGTGGCTACAGGCCAAACAGAGAGAGAGATGGTACTGGAGAGTGATGGAGATGAGTATAATGGCCTGCCTTCTCCCCATGGCCTGTATTCATATATATGTACACATGAGGAGTGCTTTTATAGTTATGCCCTTACATCTGGTTATCCCCTCTGGGGGCACTTATGTCATTACACATGGCCTATTCTGGGCCTTATAATCTCCTATCAGGCCTGCTGGGTTTAGGTGGGGGCCACCCCTACAACACCTACGATTTGATTATATGATTATTATGTGTGGTGATAGTTGATGTCGAGAGATAGAGATCGCGGTGTGGCCATTGGCATGGCCAGGTTATATCACTATTCGTGGTATTGAAATGTTGAAGGATTTTTCCTTTAGCAACTTAGTTTCAGAGGTTAGGAATGAGTTCTTTAGAAAAGTTTCTCTCTGCATTTAGGAATGAGCCCAAGATAAATTCATCCACCACCACAGGTTGGTCAATTCTTATCCTGTGGTGGTGGATGAATTTATCTTGGGCTCATGGTTCATTGCAGTTGAGGGTTTTCAATTGGTTTCTACCTGTTCTTTGAAGCAATTATTGTTTTTCGGACTATTGAGACACTTTTGCTACTTGTGAGCATTGTGGATTTGCATGGTTGGTCCCTTCGTGAGAGTTTTGTCTTGTTGTGAAACCTATCTCATTTGTTCACTTGGTATTCTTATTAATGAAAGTTTTATGTTGCAAATTCTTTAACATGTGAAAGCTTTGGCTTTATGTAATTCTTTTAGATTATTCTAAGTGTTGAAGTTTAATACCTCTCTTTTCTGAAGGGAGGTGGTAAAATCCTTTTGTGATGTCTTGTTATGGTTAAGTCAGAGATTGTAATCAAATAAATTGATATGGTATGAGTATCCTTGGAAGTGAAACCGAATAAGTTGATGTTGTCTTCTTGTAGTTGTTCATGAACTGTATTTATGAATAGGGCTATTCCTAATGGAATCAATAGAGTTACTAAGAGGCGTGGAACTTTGATGAACTGGTTGATCAATAAGAGAGACAAAATTAGTAAACTTTTGGGATAAATTGGATCAACGGATCTCAATGGGTTAATCTAACCGTTTAGGATAGTTAAATTCAGAAGGTGTTGGATTACTGTATTAGTGGATATTAATCTTGGAGTTATCTTTGTGGATACTTAGTGTTCATATGTAATTGCTAAGTGCAACTGTTGTGTAATGAAGTTTGGTGTCGCGCATCATTAAGAGCAATGGATGGGGTTTAAAAGGTGATCTATATTTAAATGATGATGGGATTGTCAGATGATATTATGTCTTTGATGAAAGAGTTTTGATAGAATCATTAAAATTGTGTAGTATATCTCCTCTAATTTAAAGCGGTTGTCGTAGTGAGGTTGTAAGGTTTTGAAATACTTTCAATTTGGGGATGGGATGATAAAGTAGCATGGAACTATTTGATGAGATTTTGGAGGGCTTTATAATGGAAGGGTAGACGATAACGATTCTTGTTAAGAGTGTATAATTCTTGATGTTAGTAAGATTGTAGCAATCTTATTGGAAAAAAACATTTTGAAATAAGTTATTGTGTTCTTTTGGAAAGGTTTATGATGCGCTGGTAGGCTATGATGATTCATGCTAAGAATATATAATGATGAGGTTAGTAAAACTAATTATGAGATGTTGAGGATAGTGTTGATTCTTTTGGAAGTAAAGGAATTTATTCGTCTTCCGTGATGTCAGCTAAATGAAATGTTTGGAGTTTTGCATTCATGATCCTATGGGAGTTCATGAATTATTGTGGTAGCTGAAATTAGTTTGCACAGAGTGACGTATTGGAAGGTTCTACCGGTTCTTAAGTGATTAATGTGATTTGAGCTTAAAGGATCGTTTTCTTGAAGTTGGTAAAGTGATGTTTCCATTAAAGAAAATTATGTCCTTTGTTAAATTAAAGGGTGTAGTAGAGGTATTCGCGGTTGGATTCAAGTTTTGTACCTTGCAGCTTATTGAAGCGTGCTTAACCTTGTTGGTGTGTCACAAAGGAATTTCTCAAGTTTCCAAAAGCAGTGCTTTATTTATTTATTTATTTTCGGCTGAAATTTGATATTCTCTTCTTGTGGGACTTGTGCACTCAACTGTGGTCTCGTCTCCTATTTTTCCAAGATCTTGGCTATTAGACTTTTTTCCTTGGTCTCGTGTCTATGGCGAGTGGTAAACATTTTTCTATGTGCTAAAAATTGTTTCTATCTATATCTACTTCTGAGGAAGGATTAACCAATCCGTGTTGCAAAGCCTTTTAGGTTGTATAATGGCAACTTGATAGTGGTGGTCAAGTAGATGATTTTGGTGAGATTGTATGTGTCAAGTTGTTTGAGATTCATTGAGTGATAAATTGATTTCTTGGAATAATTCTCGGTGAGGATTTGATTTAAATAGAATGTTTGTCTTTGGAGCTAACTGATTTCATGGTTGCAATTAGTAGGACCAATAGTAGATTGTGGTTCAAGAATGTTTCGATCATTTTGATGGAGCATTAGAATTATCAAAAGTATGAGAATCTTGATCAATCTTATTAGAGTATCGTGATTGGGCACTTTGCAAGGTTTAGTAGGAGGATTATGGTGGTGCAGTTAGTGAGATTATAATTGTGAAGAAGTCTAACCGTTATGGGAATCATTGGGATAGTAGGGATTGTTGAATTATTGTCATGCATGACTTGGCTTCAGTGAGTAACCCTCCAGGAGTTAGAATCTTCCTAAAGATAATTAGGTTGGGAATATGTTTTCATGTGATTGTTAATGATTAAGCATGTTTGTTTGTGGAAATTTTAGTCACCAAATTCGAGAGTCTTCGTATCAATTATATCGAGGTACATATATAGGAGCCCTGGAGATGGAAAATTTTGGTTTGGTGTTTTATGCTAGAACCTTGGAGGCTAATGATGTTGTGTGGGAATATTGGAACAAGGGGATTCTAAATAGTGTGATGCTCCTTGATAGTGTCCTTTGGGTGAGGGAACTGAGTGTGTGCTGAGAATTTCAAGTTGATTATCATTAAAGGATTGTGGTGAAGTGATTGTGGGTGAAAACAATGATGAGGTGTATTGGAAATTATTTATCAAAGTAACTCGGTTAGTAGAGGAGTTGGCTAGAGTATGTTATTGTGAGGTCAGTAGAGTCTCTCCACGAAGGTGTGGTTGATGCACTCGGTTTGAGCATAGTGTTGATGTTGACAATTTAAGAGAAATGAGTTTGTGTGGTGTGTGATGATTTGGAATTTTGTGATTCAAGAGAAATTTTTTCCTAAAAGGAAAAAAAACAAAATGTTCTCGGGTAGTAAAATGCTCTCTTGATTTTTGTTTGAGCTTTGTGATGGCAGCAAAAGTCTTTTGTGATTTGAGTTGATTTTATGTTGGCATGTGTGGTTTTTCCGGTTCAGGAAAAAGTGGTTTGGCATTGGAGTGATTCTTCCTGACTTATGTGTTGTTTATTTGCAAATTACCTATTTGGAATGTGGAGAGGTTCTCATGTTGAATCCTTGATTTTTAGATTTGATTCTTTTGGTGAGGAGATGGTGAAGCATGTTGTGATGAGAATCCTTTATTTTTAGTTGGATTCTGGTTGTAAAAGAGGTTGTTTACAACGAGCTCTGTTGTGCATCTAGGGTTAAAGGAGGTGCTCCTTGTTAAGGTAAAGAGATCGATTGGGGAGTTCGAACAAGAGTTTCGTTTGTTGTGCAGGTTGTGTGGGTAGGTACTAAAGAGAATGATAACCCGAGATATATTTAATCGCATCTGTTAGTTATGAGGACTTGGAGGGTGGTGTATCGCTAGGACTACCTTGGGTCCTAAAGTGGGGTACACAATGTTTTGTATGACCCGGTGTTGAGGAGGTACCTGCGAGATCCGGAGCTTCATATTACACTAGAACTGTTAATACTTGAGCAGGATCTATCCTTTGAGTCCAAGCCAGTGCGAATTCTGGAAAGATCAGAAAAAGCGTTGAGGAATAAAACTTTAAAGCATGTCAAGGTGCTTTGGTCGCAGCAGACAGAGAGAGAGGCCACATGGGAATTGGAGTTTCGCATGCGTGAGCAATATCCAAAATTATTCACAACAGGTGTGTGTTAATATGATTAAGTTTTAGCTGTGATTAAACTTGGGGTAAGCATGGATAGAATTCGGGGTCGAATTCCGTTTAAGGGGGGTAGAATGTAATACCCCAAAAGTGATTCGAGAGATAATCGATTAATTGGAGGGAAGGACCAAATAGAAAAGAGTTAAACAAAGATTTTAGAGGGGGATTTCTGAAAATTCCTGGCAACCTGGGCCTGGGCCCTGGCCCAAGAGGTGGCCGGCCAAAAAGGGGGGAGGCGCCCCCTCCCCCAAACCCTAGCCGCCACCCATTCTCCCTCTCCTCCTTCCCCCTTGTGGCCGCCACCTCCCCTGCCCCTTGCGCCTCCACCTTGTCCAGCAGCACCCCCTCCTCCATTGAAGCCCCTGCTATTGGTGAAGAAGATCCCCTTTGCTGCCGGTCGAGCGGAGGAAGGAGATCAGTCGCCGGGATGTGTTTTTGACCTGGAAGAAGAAGAAGAAGAGGAAGGGGAAAAAGGGAAAAGGAAGGGAGAGAGAGCTCGCGTGGTGTTCATCGTGTTCTTCAGTGGTTCATCAAGAGTAATCCCTGTTTCCCGCGGTTAGACGCATATTTAATTGCTGTAGCAATGTTGGTATTGTGGTCTGCTCATGATAGATTGTGTTAGACGGTCGTTTTGATATAGTTTTGTCTAGATTCAGTTCTGGACGTCTCCTAGAGTATTGTAGAGGATGTCGCCATCTTTCCATGAAGTGCTAGAACATGTCGTTTGGACCTCTGTAGCAGAAGTTATGATTTTATTAGTGGGACTATTCTGCAGATTTGTGGGTTTTCTGTCAAGTTTTGGTAAACTGGATTATGCCATTAGAAAAAAGGAGAATTAGGGAAGCTCGGTATAATGAAAGTTGTGGATAATTTTTTCAGCTTTCCATAAAGCTCAAGAACTCATCATGCAGACACTCCTACTGAAAGTTATGGTATTTTTAGTACTCTATCTAGAGAACCTAACGTGAAATTGATGTTTTAGAAAACTGGCTTGTGCGGGTATAATCTGGCCGATTCAGGGAGGTTCACCACCTAGGTTTAGATGGAGAATTTAATTATCTTTCCAGAAAGTCTAAGAACACCTCATTCGAACTCCTGTACCAATAGATATGGATTTTTGAATTTGACTGTCCATAGAGGGGACAGATAGACCCTTAGGATTTGGGGTTGAAGTCGAGTTGGATGTTTTTGTGAGTTCGTGATTGTTCTTTTTATATAGTTTTGGTTCACTACCATTATATTATAATTCGTTATAATTATTATTCAGGTGGTGGACTGATCCCGGGGGCAGCACCTTCTGCACGTCCCTTGTCCTCTCGCGGTTAAGGCAAGTATAATGATGGTTTAATTTGATATTGTGGAATGTCAAATGTTTGATTTATATTGTGAGAAATTGTGTTCATGGTTGTGAAGAAGGAGCACCCATTAATGTTCATGGCTGTTTGTAAGTTATGAATTTCATAAGTATTTCTTGTGCAAAGTTGTTGTAGATGCATGTTTTTATTAAACCACGACTTTCATACATATGCATCATGTTGGCTTATTGAAGTCTTGGTCATATGATGACCAGGCATTTGCTGAAGTCCCCGTCATGTTGATGATGGGCTAAAGGTCCCCATACTTGCGGAGTATGGGCAATTGGTCCCTGTACCAGATGGTACAGGCATGGGTGTGCATCGACGGATGCGCACTTTGCATTACCGGTAAAATGCAAAAGAGAAGAGATAAAGATATTGTTGATCATACTGCATAGCATGATTTATATAATTAATTGTTGGATGTTCGTATTAAATGGTGTTCATCTGTGTTCTTGCTACCCTTTGTTATATTTGCTGAGTCATCGGACTCACCCTTATTGTTTGTTGTGTTTTAGGTATCTTTATGAGATCGGCATGCATGGGGAAAGGAAGGATTAGTCTTGCTACACATTGCACGATCAATTCATAATGGCAAGAAAGGAAGAAATTAAATAGTAGAAGAATAAATTACTTTAAGCATCACTATGATCATTGCTTGCTGAAATTAAACTATAATAAATGAATAGTATATTTATCGTGTTCCTGTTCCTTATCAAGATGCTAGACTTATGAATGTCTTAGTCACCTATAGTCAATTTTGTTTAGTCTTGGTCGAAATGCCTGTTGGATATTGATTCTATTTAAATTTGCTTGATGAAACCTCTTGCATAGATAATTATTCAGGGGAGGTTCTGCCGAAATTTTGCAAGACGTATTTAGTTTTTCCTTGTTACATTACTAGTTTGGTAACATTCCAGTTCAATGATTGGCTAGGGTGTTACAGACATACCCTTGCCCTGTCCTTTTTCATACAGGGTCATCCTGTCCTTTTTCATACAAGGTCACAACTCGGACTCTTGCCCTGTCCTTTTTCATACAGGGTCTCACCTCTACTTCCGTAGAATACCTACCAAGTATGTCTTTGCAACTATGATGCTCACATGCAATGCAATGATTATCTCTTTTCAATAGTTAATCAACAACATTAATCAATAGCCATAATCATCAATGTAACCATAAACATATGAGCAATTTAAGAATAAGTATCAACATATGAATCATCAAGGCAAGTAATTATTTAAATAAATAATAACCTCAAACACTCGAATACCATTCTACCATACACTTGCCTTTTTGTTAATTGCGACAACCGAAATGATTTGAACGTGAAAAAAACCGAAGTTACTCCCCCTATAGCAAACATTCAATCTCAATACCAGCCATTACAATACAAGACAACTCTAAATTGACAACACTCCTACATACTTTCCAAAACCACCTTTCTTCCCTTTAACGGATAGTCCCCTCTGCTGTCCCGGTACCAAGAATATCATAACTTTCATTTCCCATGTCATAAAATAGCAAACCATGCCACTTATGGAATTTATACAAAATTCCCTATGTTTTTTTAGTTGGCTAATTTTTCAGATTAATTCATTTAAATACCCATTTCTCACCTAGAAAATAGATCTGTCATCTTCTGGATAGCAGACTTGTTAATTTATTATATTTTTATCTACATGTGCAAATATATTAAACAATGACATTTTTTAGAATCTTCAGGAAATTGCCTATCACTTTCTAGTTATCCCTAAAATTTAATTCTATAATTACGTTAGCTAAATTAATATTTTTCCCATGACTGTGTCCAGTAGCAACCCGATGTTGGATAGCAGCCTCCCAAAATTCATATGTTCTAATCTACTTATCTAAAAATTGTATTCTTAGACTTTTTGAAAACCTTAAAAAATTATCTAAAATGTTCATGTCGACCAAGTAACCAGATTAGTTCTTTTACTATTTTTTGTCTACTAATTACAACATAGTGTCGAAACATGACAAATCTACCAGATAGTAGAATTATAAAATTTATGTATCACAATCTTCTAATCCGATCAACAGGAACATAAATTCTATGGAAGGCTATCAAAATTCTTTACAATTCTCTTTTAGATGAAATTCCCAAATTATGAATGTATAACACCCGTAAAAACAGTACAAGCAACCAGCAGACCAAACCGATCTACTACTCAAATTTCCCCAACGGACAACATGCTACTCTCTCTATAAATCGATCTTTAATCTCTAAATAAATTAAACAATAGAGTAAAAACTAGACCATTACCCCTTCTCTTTCTTCCTCTGGTTTCTCCCTAGTTAGCTCCTCTCTAAACCCTAAGTCACCGGGTGAAAGCTAGGGGTGAAAATAGATCGGATACAGATCAGATAGTGCTCAAACCATATCCACATCCATATTTTTTTCTCGGATTCAAATATGAATCGAACAAACACTAGATATGAATATGAATCGGACAAATGTCGGATACAAATTTGGATCAGATTAGAATCAAAATCATATCAGATTTGACTATTTTTTGGATTCCAAGAATTATTCATAGCCTCTCCTATTTAAAATATTGCACCGAATTATTTTCATATCAAATTTAGCTAAATAGAGCATGCAAAAAGCTTTATTGGGGATTTTCCAAAATAAAAAATATGTAATGCCAAATTAAAGCCCACCAAGATGACTGGATTGTCGAGATGATTGAAATGCATATATAATATGCCCAATTTGGAGCTCAAATGCAAAAGATATGTATTAGTAAGTGCGGCTATTATATCTGCTAAATCCAAATATCTAGATCCGAATCTGAGCCAACCCATACCACATCTGTATCCGCATCTGGGAAGCATGTATCCGAATCCGAGCTGACCTATACCATATATGTATCCGCATCTGAGAAGCAAGTATCCGGATCCGACATATCTGAATCCATTTTGCATCCGAATCTGGGTATTAGGTATTCGGATCCAACATCATCGGATTCGGTAGCCGGATATTCAGAGATTATCCAGATCCATTTTCACCCTAGTGACAGCTGGTTGTGTGGGGATCAAACGGAGATGAGGCGGCCAAGCGACCAAATTCACTGCAGCTGAAGACAAGCGCAAGACTCGTGACCACCCACTCCTGAGCTGGAGTGTGGTGAGCTACCTCACACGCACCGGTGAGTGTTCCGACGAGGGTTTTTCCTGCGCGCAACACGCGGCCCGGCGACGCATCACCTTGGAGCGAGCGTGAACACGCGACTAGCCATGGCAAGCAATGTGGATGTACGACGGGGGTAAACCGGTGGGAAGTGGCTACAGAGACACAACGACCAACCACGTGCGGGAGAATCTGCCAGACTGTGGGCGACACAAACTGTAATATCACGCAGAAGACCAGGCGATACGCAAACTGAGGCTAGAGCAAAGCGAGTTGCCGGTGGCACTGTAGGAAAAAAGAACCAACTATGGCTAGGGTTTCAGGATTTTCTGGTTTACCTCACCCCACGATCCTTTTATTATGAAATAACTTCTTATCTGAACCAAACTCCTCCCTATGACTCGTTCCACGAGACCAATCTAACATCTAAAAACCCACACATCCCATTTTCATGTATTTCATTTTTGTTAGTCGTGCTCAAGTCCTTAAGGCTATATTCGGGGTATTGCATTCTACCCTCCATAACGGAATTTGATCCCAAATTCTACGCCTTGTGACTCTAACCAAGGAAACAAAACTGAACTGGAATTAAACCACACATATACTTGAAGTGAACAATATCTTGATATACTTCAATATCTTATGCCTCAGAACTCGCTCTGACTCCCCCAAAATCTGCACTGGCCGAGACTCGAAGGTAAGGTCTTACTCAATGACCAACGACTCTAGTAGTATCGCATGCTTGGGATCTCTTATATATTTTTCTTAACATGGAGACAAGGAATACATTGTGCATGCCTCGCATGGACTTAGGAAGGTTCAAGCGATAAGTGTAACATCTTAAATTTCAAGTGTTCAAAAATACGAAACTTTTAAAACTTTTTCTTGCGTTTTGCTGACATTCAAATTTCTTCTGAAGGTTTAATTGAAATCTTTTGAGTTTTGTGCAAATAAATTGAGAAATAGTATCCATGTAAATAACTGGGAATAATTGCAAAATGCAAGTAATGAGCCTAACAAAAATAGTAGTAATAAAAGTAATAATAAAATGGAAATAAAAATTTGAAATTCAATTTATCTAGATAAAGAAAAATAGGGCCAAAATAATAGTAAAAGCTCGCATTTAAATAACTAAACTGAGAATTCAAAATTGTGAACATCAAGCAAAATTTAGAACTTTGTAAATCCTAGTGTGGATTAAAATCTAAACTAAAAATCCAAAAAACTTGAATACAAAACTTAAATAAAAATTTAAGTTTTGAATATCATGCAAAACTCCAAGAATCAATAATTCCAAAGGCAAGTTAAAATTTTATGTTAAAATTCAAATTCCACAATTTTGGCTTGAGCCTTCATTTTCTCTTTATCTTCCCATTTTCTTTTTGTCTCTCACTTCCATGTGAGCCCTCATTTATTTCTCCATCTTCCTTCCTCTCCGTCTTTTTCCTCTGCCGCTGGGCCCGAGCGCCCCTGCCTCCTCCCTTTTTCCTTCTCTTCTCTCCCCCTCTTCTCGTTCTTTCTTCCTTCTCGCTCCATCGTCATGGCAGCCAAGCGCCCGCGTCGCCCGCAGTTCTCCCGCCGTCGCCCACAGTCTTCACCGCCATCGCCACAGCTTTCTATCATGTCGTTGTAACCCGTCGCCACTCCATGCCAAGAACGGTTCCCCCACTGTTCCTTGTGGCTATACGTAGCCAGTGACTCCTCCCATTGCACCTGCACTCCCCTTCCTTCCCTGTTTCTTCTCCTGTCTCGACCCGTGCGCCAACCGCAGCTGCCTCAAGCCACCCCGACTACTCCGGCGAAGCCCCACCACTCCGACTGCGTCACGGTGTGCCCTCACTCCCCATCTACCTCCTCTTAGGACTAATTGAAAAATGTCACACAAAGCTCGCTAGGATGCCCCTCTTTCTCACCGCCAACCGAATGGACCTCCATCGCAGCCATTTCTTCCTCGGAGCACCACCATCCGATTTTGTGCTCTGGGAGCATCTCCTTGGTGCCCTGATTCTTCCCAACCACTAGCTGAGCTTCCCATCACTCGAGCTTCTCCCTCCACGGTAGCTTCCCTGCACTGCCCCTGGTCTCTGCCGTTGGCCCACCTCAGCACTCCTCCGGCCCGACAAACTGCATGGTAAGGTTTATAACTCCTCCCTCCAGCTCGTGCTCCTCCTTCTATCTCACCCTCTCCTCCACTCCGGCGCTGCCGCCCCGAGCCTACGTCACCACCAGCCGCTTCGAGCTGCCGCCTGTCGGAACCTGGAGTAACGACTCCTAGATCCTATATGTAAATCGCACTAGTCCAGGATCAGCTAGTGCACACAGTGATAACAAAGGTAAACACCAAGCACAAATGACTAACTTCATTAAATAAAGAGTACAGCCTGGTGGCCAAGTTTTACATCAACGCCCATTGGCAAAGATAAATAAAGCAATTAACTGCGGAAGCAAACTGAAAAGTAGCGAAGCCCAAGCCTGCCCACAGGCAAATGATAGTAAGACGCGGCCTACTCGTCCAAGTCTTCACCGTAGTTGACGACATCTTCCTCTGTATGGAGATTACAAGGTGAGTACAAACTTTTACTCCGCAAGTCACATGGAGAAATGCAACATAATGATAAAGGCTTCAATGGAAGGCTTATAGGGTTAGTTTGCATAAAACAGCATTTAAAGAAATATAGTAAGTAGATTAAATTTGCTGAATTTAATACAATAAGTGAAAGTAGAACTTGTAATTGAAAATAATACCGTCAGTGCAGGCTCCGACCAAACACCAACCTATTCTCGGGCATCCCACCTGGACCATCTTTTCCAAAAGATCACGTATGGATTCCATCCATCCACATGCTTTCACTACGCAACTCTGATGGATTCCATCCATCCACCAGGTTTCAATCTCTCACGGATTCCATCCATTCGTAAGATTTTCATCTCTCGTGGATTCCATCCATCCACAAGGTTTTCGAAAATATTTTTGATAAACAAAGTCTAATCCATGAAAAACTTTTACTCAGCATGCCCATGACTGTGGACACGGCTATCCAGGATAGATTATACACTCTGCAGAGGTTGTACAGGTTTACCCATAAGACACGATCATCCCTTTGTACCACTAGATTATACACTTCCTTAGGTGTGAGGTGGGGAGTCATGACAAGGCCTTTACAATGCAAAGCCTTCAACCTAGCTAAGCCAACTCTAAGGTTTCACCCCAGTAAAGAATCCACCAGACCGGGACCCCCTCTTGAGCCTGAGCGAGACTTCACATGGCTTAACCATGCTCGCCCAAGTGAGACTTCTCATGGCACCAACCACGCTCACTTTCAGCCTACAACTTGACTAAGGTTGGGACTTCACAAATTATTCAGTCAGGGCTGTCCCATACCAGCCATGTGGTAGTACGATAGGGCTTTGCAACAGTAGCTCACAGACCGGTCCTTAATCTGACTTAGGCCCAACCACATACCCCTGTGCACGACAGTTAACCACTGCGGCTCCGACCAACAGGGCATGCCTGCACCACCAATCTAACCAATTTCCTAAGTCTAAACTAGGTTTTATATTTTGTTTTCAAAATATTTCATAGACGTCCTTGACTCACCAAAGTCAAGAGTAGCTTTGAAAAGCATATCATTTTATGTGAAAAGGTTCGTCATTTCATGTGAAAAAGTATCCCAAAATGAATGTTATAACTAAGCAGGTCTAAACATTTGATATAATATTCTCTAGCCAATACTAGTGTACTAACTAGAGTTTTAGTCTAGGGTGACAAGATATAAGGAATTCAATCTCAACGGAGGAATTAACAAGTAGGCAATAACTAAATTTAAAACTGAATTGAAATACGTTTAATAAAAATATGCATGCAGAATAATTTAAAACAATATAATTTTATTTAGAAATTTGGGATCAACATGATCAAGGAGTGTGACTTGCCTTGCTCTTCAACTTGGTGTGAATCTTCGTCGAAGAATTTTCCCGAATCGTCAAAGTCTACACGCGAAAATAACCCACCAAATTCACATAAATTCAAATTGACTTCAAATATTTGAATTGAGTCTAGAAATGGATAGAGGGGAATTTTTGATGAATTTAAAAATTTGAATGGTCTCAATCGGAGTTAGGACGAAGAAGAACGGGCTTCGGGAAGTTTAAAATCTGGGAAAAGGAAAAAGGAATTTTCTGGAATTATTTTTCTAAAGAAAAATCTGAATTATGGCGTCAGCAGGGATTTTATTTTCGGCTGGATTATTTTTCAACTGAAAAATGGGTTTATTACGCCAGCATGACATCAGCCTTTTGGACCCGAGGGTGACAGGTCGGCCCTGGTCCATGTAGACCGAGCCCATGGACCGAGGGTGGATCCAAGGTGGCGTGGAGGTGGGGCCTGGCCTGCGTGGCGCTGACAGGGAGAGAGGGGTCGAGGTGGCGATGAGGTGGTGCCACCTCACCTGCCACACAAGCACGGGGGTGCTGACGTGGGCAGGCCGACCAGAGAACGCACGGGGCCAGGAGCTCAACGGCGCTCCAGCGACCAGCGGCGAGGGTCGGAGAATGGAGGGGAGCGCACGGGGAATCCGGGGGGAGGGCTCGGGCTTTACCGTGGGTGGCCGGAAGGCGGTCGGCGACAAGGATGGGTGGCGGCGGCTCGGGTGCTCCGGCGACGACGGCTTTCCGGCGGCGCTAGGTCACGGTCGAGGGGCGGAGGATGTCGGGGGCGACGCGGTGAAGCTAGGGGTGGCGTCGGCCGAGCGAGAGGGGGCTTGAGCCGATGGCAATTGCTCGCCATCGAGCTCACCGGCGCTAGGGGAGGGAGGAGCATGGTGAGGCGGCGCTGCGAAACTCGGGAGAGGGAGAGGAGGGCAGAGCGGTATGGGGCGGAGTGAGGCGGAGTTGAAGGGGGGGTTTAAATAGGGGCAGAGGGGAGCGGGGTGCAAGGATTTCTCGCCAGAGGTGGGTGGTGGGTGGCGGCGGTTGCGGAGAGGTGCTAGGTGCGGGGTGGAGGAGGTGGGCGCGGTGCATGCGGGGGAGGTTGGGGTGTGGGCGGCGCGCGCGGGGAGTGGGGAGTGACGGGAAAGGCGGGGCGGTCGCAACGGCTGGTGGCGGGTGCGGGAGGAAGAAGATGGCCGCGCGGGGAAGAAGGCGGGGGTGACTGACAAGCGGGCCCAGGGTGGCAGGGAGAGAAAAGAGCGGGGCGACCGGATGGCGGCGCATGGCGAGGGAAAGGAATCGGGCGGCGGGCGCGAGCGCAAGGCGGACGGCGGGGATGGGCTAGCGCATGGGGAGGCAGCCGATCTGGGCCAGACGCGTGTCGGCCCGAGGGAGGGGAGAGGCGGAATGGTGAGCGGTGGGGATGGACCGGTGAGGGAGGAGGTGGGCGGATCTGGTCCGCACACATGGCGGCCAAAGGCGAAGAAGGGTTTTTGAATTTTTATTTTCTGATTTGAATTTTTCAGAAAGCCTCAGAAAAATATGAAATAACATCCAAAATTTCCAGAAAAATTCAGAGAACTTCCTGGAGACATTTTGGACTTAATAAGAATATTCCAACTAAAGTTGGTATCTAATTTTTATATCTAAAATACTTTTTAATTTCAAAAATAGATTTTAAACTCCAGAAAAACTCAGGAAACCCAAATAAAATTCAAATAATTAATTAGACATATAATTTTTATAGAAAATCAAAATATCTCTTTATTTAATAATATTTTTAGTTTTCACTTAATTTACTTTTCAAATCGGGCTTTTTCAAAAACAGAAAATCCAGAGCAAAACCAAAAATAAAATTTAGGCAACAAAAATACTTATTTAATTTAAATTTCTATTTTAATTAAATTTTATTTATTTATTTTTATTTTAATAAAAACCTGGGCTGTTACACCGCCCACCCACCTCGCCACCTCTCCGGCCAACGCGCCACCACCCTTAGCTTCCCCACCCCTGGCAGAACCCATTTTACCAATTGCGCCAGCCTCCCCGACCACCGCCCGCTGTCGGCAAGCCTAGCGCCGAGCATCGGCTGCATCCTCTGTTTTGACCCCACCCCGGCCACTCCTAGCTCTTCTTGTATTTATGCAACCCAATTGTCAGCCTAGGGCTTTCGTCCAGTTGGCTAGCTGAGCGTGCGTTAACCACTCCGGCCTCAGGTCTCTGGTTCGAATCCATCGGCCGTACCTTTTTCTTGCACTTTTTATTTTATTTTCTTTTATCCATTTTAAATAAGAAAAAGTAAGGAAAATTAGGAAATAATCTAGAAAAGCTAATAAATTTAATTAGCATGTAAATAAGATTATTTAATATTTAATATTGGATTAAAAGTCATATATGGGTAACTAATGTATTTTGAAACATTTAATTAAAGTATAAATATTGCTTGTAGGCCATAGTGAAGATAATCCCTTAACACAGCAATAGATAGTAATTTAAAGAATAGTAATGCATAGACATAACAAAGAATTGCATTTTTTTCCATGATACGTTTAACCCTAGAAAGGTTCAGGAGTCGAAGATGAATGGTAAATAATAATTAGAGCTGACCAATAAAAAGAGTGATGATTGGATAACAAATCCCATGCTTAAATAAAATATGGGGCCGACCGTTCAAACTAATAAATCCAACTCACTAATAATTAAAACACCATAAAATACCACTTCCTGAAGTTACAAGAATTATGAACTCTAAGATTTATTTGATAAAGTAAAAAATGTACACATTATGTGTAGAACTTATGCCCTGACTCTTAAAAGTTAATACTAATAAAATAAAATATGGGGCCGACCGTTCAAACTAATAAATCCAACTCACTAATAATTAAAACACCATAAAATACCACTTCCTGAAGTTACAAGAATTATGAACTCTAAGATTTATTTGATAAAGTAAAAATGTACACATTATGTGTAGAACTTATGCCCTGACTCATGGAACTTCCTTGATAAATACAAAAATAAGAAAGGAAGTTATTAAATAAAAGATCGATCTATGGTATTCGACTGTCGGCTACACCCAGCCATCCTTCAACCGAAAGGGGAATATTTCCGAGAATATTCCTTCACTATAAACCTTCCTTGACACCCGTCTCGACAGATTTCCCTTAGCCATTTATCACCTCGCTCCAACCCCGTTTGACCCTTTCAATACTCCGTGTCCCATCAACCCCATCTCAAATCACCCATTTAATCATAATAAAAATTAATCAAGTTCTATTGGATTTATTTGGATCTTTTGAGTTATTTGCATCTATTTGGATTTAGTTGTTTATCACCTAATTAGAAATTGGAGTCCTGAAGAATCAGTGGATCAAGTGTGACCAAGATCGAGGTGAAGCTAAAGACCAGAAGCTCAAGACCATCAAATGAGAAAGCTTTGAGTGAGCTCAAGACCGTAGAAAAACCGCGCAAGGCGAGTCAATACTTTGATCATATTGAACCTACCTTTTCTGCAAGTTATTTCTGTTTTAAATTACGAAATTGCATGCTGTTATTTTATGTGCAAATGTATGTTTGATTTTAAGCTTCTAGTTATATACCATTAAATGAACTTAGTAGTATTACACTCATTTGGAATACTTGAATATCTAAACCATGTCGCCCTAGGAAAATTTATAGTGGTAACCTTTTAAAAATAAGTCTACAGTTATTCACCACGCTTAGTAATGCTTAGATAATCGGGGGCACTAAATTGCCTCAAGCATCACTTTTAAATCATGAGAAACTAATTTGGGAAGTCATGGTGAAAATCCCCAGCTAGTGGTAGCACCGCCCAGATAACCCTAAGGACCAAATCTTGTGATGACCTTCCAGTGTACATCAAGTACAACCACAAGCTGGCAAATTGTAGGCAGAGCTAACTAATTTGCATTACCCTAGCATGGTTATGTGAAGGTGTGAACACGTGCAAAGGGAAGGATTGATAAGAACATGTACCCTATGGATACAACAATATTTCCTATACCTGTTGTTCCAATTACAAGAGCTCCTACGCATCACTTAAATTATGAGGTGAGCTCGTTTCAAAGAGATTTTACATTATTTGATAAAGAACTTATGATATTACATAATGAGAGTTTGTTGCGTTCGTTATCATGTACCAAGATTTATGATGAAGATCATGCAATACGTGACGCTACACCTATGTTAAAACCGAGGACGGTTTTCTGTCAAGAAGGTAAGGATGATGTGACCATGTCACCAACACGTATGACCATAGCGGCCAATATCAAGATTGAACTAAAGGTGAATTCGTTTCTTCAACTTCAACACATTTTAAATAAGAATATGATGCTACCTAATGATGAAAATATATATATATATATTTGTAGCACCACATCACTTTGGAACCAATTGAAGCAAGGGTTCAAGTTGGACAGGTTTTGGAATCCAATTCGGCCTCCAGATCAATTCGGATTCAGCTTGACAAGTCAAATTCAAACGGCCATAACTTTTGATCCAGAAGGCTTCTCGGGGCCCGTGAGTACTCGTTGGAAAGCTCTTGGAGTCTACTTTCAGATGGATCTAGTATCACCTCCAAACTCCACTTGAGCAGATCAGAAACTACGAAACAAGTCACGTTACTTTTTCAGTCCGAGTCAAAGTGGGCCGAGGACCTTGTAACTTGGGCTATTTGGGCCAGTACTGTTCACATGAACAATACCATGGCTGTGTGAACAGTAACCATGAATAGTACCATATCCCTTTTCATTAGATAAGTGGGGCTTCCCCCTCCCTTATTTAAGGAGGTCGCACCCCTTTAGTTTTCCTTGGGTTTTTCTTAAGAGATTATTCTGCTTAGCAGTTTCGCCGCATGTTCGGTTGAGAAACCCCAACTTGTGAACTTAAATATTATTCGCAATACAGATTGCATCTTTTACTCTCTTGCTCGTGTTCTCGATTCGCTTGCAGGAGATAGCCTTCTTGGCGAGGTCAACCGTGTTCGGCACGGTTGATAACCAACGGAGCAGTGGTGTAGTGATTGTGAGGGGTTCGATCTGTTTTGGTCGGAGCCTTTGGATCATCAACGTCGAGATCTCCACAATCGACTTATCAGTACCTCTTGGAAAATCGGGCCATCGTCACATCAGTTGGTATCAGAGCAACGGTTGCCTGTGAGGTAATTCTTATATCCCTAGTTAGTAGATTGGTTTTTATTTCCTATTGTCCAAAAAAAATTGCCCCACAAAAAGAGTTAATTTCCACTGTCCAAACCCCGTTGTGCCTTTCAATCTGTTAGTTTTGGTTTGCTAAATTGAATTTGTATCCGTCATATTATTGTCTAGTTGCTGGTCATATCTTTGTTCCATTAAAAATCCAAACAAAAAATTCCCCACCCCAAACCCTAATTTCCAAATTCGGCTGATTATTCCTTTCTCTGCAGCCGCCACCAAAAACTCCATAACTTTTGATTCCGAGATTATTTTTGAGTGAAACCACCGCCATTAGATTCAAAAATTCATTATCCATATAAGAGATATGTGCGGTGAAAGTTGACCCAATTATCTGTTTTGAATCTGCAACAGTCAGCAGTTGTGATTTTTGTGCGAATTTCTATGTCAGGTTTCAGAAGTTGGCCCCAAAAGAGAATTTGTATAAAAAGCCGTCAGAAACAGAGAAAAAAAGAATCAGTGAAAAAAAGGCATCTGACAAAAAATTACAGCCAAAATACCGATGTGCTGTCCAATGGACAGAAATATTCTGTTTTCAGTTTTGGATCAATCCTTGTGTTCTTCAATTCCAGATTGCATTGGATTGAATTATCTTATATTTACCACTCCTACACATTGCCACACACTTGTTTTTAGCTTTCTTCCATTCTTGGTTGATCAGCAACATAGGCTAAATGCTAGATACGAATTATAATTCAATTCTGTGCAATTTCTGAAATTAACTGATTGTTCTCCATTGCTACATATTGTGCCTTCCAAGCTCCACATACTCTTGATCAGAACAGATCCCCTCTTGCAATCGTACCCACGATTGACATGGTGTCACGAACCAGCCACCGGTTGTATCACCTGCTGCATTGGTAAGAACACTTGTAAGAGTGTGGTAAGACACTTGAAAATGTGTGATTCCACCTTCCACCACCTAGTAGTTGATAGGGATAATACCTTTGTTTTGTCTTTTGTTTTCTACTAACCATGATAGGTGAGTCATCTGATGATTAAAAGTGTGTTTTAAAGGGAGAGTTCATGAAGCTCTTGGATGAACCACGCATTGATAGGAAGCTGGATACATTGCAGCGCTCCATCAATGAGAGTATTGCCACACTCACTGCACGCATTGAAAGAATAGTCAATCGGCCACCAAACAATGGACGCGAGTATGATCACGATGCGGACCACAATCGTGAGGAGGGATATGATAATGAGAGACAAAACCGCGACGCCAGTGGTTCATTTGCTGCCGAAGATGCACGCCCACGACACCGCCTACATCACAACCGTCACGGTATGGGAGGTAATAATTTTCAGCACCACAATGATCGTGCTAATGATGACCAATTTGCTAAAGTCAAATTTACCATACCATCTTTTGCAGGTACATGTGATGCTGAAACTTATCTAGATTGGGATATGACAGTTGAACAAAAATTTAATGGCCATCTAGTTCCTGAAGTGCATAGAGTCAGACAAGCTACTAGTGAATTTAAAGATTGTGCTATAATTTGGTGGACTCATGTAGTTAATTCTCGTTTAGCACCTGATACATGGGATAAATTGAATGTAGCTATGTGTGCTAGATTTGTTCCTCCTGCTTTTAAACATGAAATGCATAAGAAATTGCAGTGCTTAGACCAAGGTAATAAATCTGTCGAGGAATATTATCAAGAACTACAAATAGGCATGTTGCATTGTAATGTTGTAGAAGATGAGGAGAATAAGATGGATCATTTTTATGGGGGATTAAGGCGTGAAATTCAGGACATAATTGATTACAAAGAGTATAATGATATCAATAGAATGTTCCAGCTTACTTTTTGGAAGAAAAGGAATTGCAGGGTAGACAACAAAGGACAAGGAGCAATTTTGGAAGTATGACTACATCAGATCGACGCCGGGGCAATCCAAGACAACCCCACCTCCTGTTTTTCGAGCTGCTGCCCCCTCTATGAGTAGGGCGCGTTCAGCAGCACTGTTGCCACCATCACGCACACCCGAGATGAGCAAATCTACTAGTGTGCAAGCACCAGCACAGAGCTCTTCATCGGTTGCTTCCACGGGCCGTACGACGGGCATTGTGTGCCACCGTTGTAAAGGGATGGGCCACATCATGAGAGATTGCCCAAATCAGCGGGCGTACATTGCGACAGAAGATGGTGGTTATGTAAGTGCTAGTGATATTGAGGATGAATATGCTGATGCAGCTAACCTTGCAGGTAATGGTGATGATCATGAGAACAAACCTGTGTTTGTGCCCTTTTCTGTGACTAACAACTTGCAGGTAGTTGAGAACCATGCCAAAGAGGAGGATGAGCTCATTGAATCACTGACCCCATTGGTTGAGAATGAAGGTAAGGAGATGGATGCACTTACATCATCTGAGGAGAGCCAAAAAGGTAAAGAACATGGTGCTATCATCGCTTACGGTACTGATTTGGTGCTACAACAAGACATAGAGCAACCTTGTGAGTATATACATGCTGTAGTGCAATCTTTTGATATTCGTTGTGTTGACTTAAATGAACCATGTGCTGATCTAAATTCTCATAATTTTGCACATGTCGAATTAATAACACATAAAGAAGTTTTGACTAGAATTTCTCCTGCTAATTCATTGTGTTACATCATGTTGGATCTACCTATGAAATTATCACATGCTTTGGAGAAAGTTTCTGAACTTGCATGTTCGAAATTCTTATTTAGTACCTACACGTCTGGATATAAGTTTAATTTGATTAGAGATTATGGTGCGGAAAATCAATTTCTTGTATATCGAATATGCATAACTTGCGATCACATAGATGAATTCAAACTTGCTGTTGGGACAACAATTCTTGTATGCTGAATCATGTTCAATGTGAGAGGGAACTAAAATTTAGTACTCATCTAATGCCTATGTGTTCATCTCTTTTTGCACCATCTAGTATTGACAATCTGAATAAAGATGATGAATTATGGCAGAATATACAAATCTCTTCACCCTTGTTAGATAAATTTGCTATTATTCGATTGAGATATGATTATATGGATGAACTTTGCTTGATTCCAAAAGTTGTAATTTTGCCCATATGTGCCATCACTACAAGTTTACAAATTCAACGATTTGAATTGCATAACTGCTACACTTACATTTGCAAAACAAGTTGCAATAATTATTGTGTGAGAAATTTCGAATTGCTCATTAACATATATGATTACTCTCGGGTTAATAATACAATGAACTTTTATGATCATTGCTGTTTTATAACATTAAGTGTGCAACAACGAAGAACTGTTAAAATGGATGACATATACATATACCATGCATACACCTTGGCTTCTTTGTTACCATATTTTCAGCTTATCAAAAGCTGAGGACGGCTTTGTTTGCAAGAAGGGGAGGATGATAAGAACATGTACCCTATGGATACAACCATATTTGCTATACCTGTTGTTCCAATTACAAGAGCTCCTACGCATCACTTAAATTATGAGGTGAGCTCGTTTCAAAGAGATTTTACATTATTTGATAAAGAACTTATGATATTACATAATGAGAATTTGTTGCGTTCGTTATCATGTACCAAGATTTATGATCAAGATCATGCAATACGTGACGCTACACCTATGTTAAAACCGAGGACGGTTTTCTGTCAAGAAGGGGAGGATGATGTGACTACGTCACCAACACGTACGACCATAGCGGCCAATATCAAGATTGAACTAAAGGTGAATTCGTTTTTTCAACTTCAACACATTTTAAATAAGAATATGATGCTACCTAATGATAAAAATATATATATTTGTAGCACCACATCACTTTGGAACCAATTGAAGAAAGGATTCAAGTTGGACAGGTTTTGGAATCCAATTCGGCCTCCAGATCAATTCGGATTCAGCTTGACAAGTCAAATTCAAACGACCATAAGTTTTGATCTAGAAGGCTTCTTGGGGCCCGTGAGTACTCGTTGGAAAGCTCTTGGAGTCTACTTTTAGATGGATTTAGTCTCACCTCCAAACTCCACTCGAGAAGATCAGAAATTGCAAAACAAGTCACGTCATTTTTCCAGTCCGAGTCAAAGTGGGCCGAGGGCCTTGTAACTTGGGCTATTTGGGCCGGTACTGTTCACATTAACAGTACCACGGCTAGATGAACAGTAACCATGAATAGTACCACATCCCTTTTCATTAGATAAGTGCGGCTTCCCCCTCACATATTTAAGGAGGCCGCACCCCTTTAGTTTTCCTTGGGTTTTTCTTAAGAGATTATTCTGCTTAGCAGTTTCGCCGCATGTTCGGTTGAGAAACCCCAACTTGTGAACTTAAATATTATTCGCAATACAGATTGCATCTTTTACTCTCTTGCTCGTGTTCTCGATTCGCTTGCAGGAGATAGCCTTCTTGGCGAGGTCAACCGTGTTCGGCACGGTTGATAACCAACGGAGCAGTGGTGTAGTGATTGTGAGGGGTTCGATCTGTTTTGGTTGGAGCCTTTGGATCATCAACGTCGAGATCTCCACAATCGACTTATCAGTACCTCTTGGAAAATCGGGCCATCGTCACATCAGTTGGTATCAGAGCAACGGTTGCCTGTGAGGTAATTCTTATATCCCTAGTTAGTAGATTGGTTTTTATTTCCTATTGTCCAAAAAAAATTGCCCCACAAAAAGAGTTAATTTCCACTGTCCAAACCCCGTTGTGCCTTTCAATCTGTTAGTTTTGGTTTGCTAAATTGAATTTGTATCCGTCATATTATTGTCTAGTTGCTGGTCATATCTTTGTTCCATTAAAAATCCAAACAAAAAAATTTCCCACCCCAAACCCTAATTTCCAAATTCGGCTGATTATTCCTTTCTCTGCAGCCGCCACCAAAAACTCCATAACTTTTGATTCCGAGATTATTTTTGAGTGAAACCACCGCCATTAGATTCAAAAATTCATTATCGATATAAGAGATATGTGCGGTGAAAGTTGACCCAATTATCTGTTTTGAATCTGCAACAGTCAGCAGTTGTGATTTTTGTGCGAATTTCTATGGAGTCAGATCACTACACTTCAACAATACACTTGGTCAAGATGGTGAAGAAGATGAAGATGTCAAGAACTAGGTCTCGAAGCCCAGTTGGCTGCCTGTGGGCACGTCCAGAGGGTCCCACCTGTGTGCTTTATTTTTGCTGCTGCATTTTGTTGATTTCAGCCTAACCGGTCCATGAGTAAGTCTACTATTATATTTACGCTTCCGCATGATATGTATTTTGATGTTCAGTATTGTATCTGTGAGCACTATCTACTAATCCAGGGAATAGTGCGGTGGAATCACAGAGGATTCTGGATCGTAAAATCTGGGTCTGACAGGCTGGTATCAGAGCATATCGACTGTAGGTCGTCACCTAGTTAGCCTCGTCGTTAGTTTCATAACTAGAATTATTTCTTTGAAATATATTTCCAAAAATATAAGTAGGATTGCTTATTCTCATCTCTCGTAGATGATTCTCTCTCATTTATATGCTACCCTAGCCATTTTTTTACTTCTAAAGCTCTCTTATCCCGAATTCAAAATGATAAAAATCCAGTACTACTCTTGTAAACTCTCTTTACAAACCTACTTTTGGCCAAATTCACAAAAGCTTAAATTTGAAACTCATTTTCAAAAATTGTTTTCAGAGGATCGATTATCAAATTATTTACAAAATTTATTTTCAAACTCATTTTAACAAACTAGGATCTTCCGAGAAAATTTTCAAAAGTTCGACTACTTACCAAGACTTATTCAAAACAAACTCACTTTGGTTTCTCAAATAGTCCAAAACAAAGTTATTTCTTAAAAAACTCTTCCCCAAAAAGGACATTGTTTTTCAAAAATAAAGCCTAAGGGTTAACCTTGAGATGTTACTTCTGAAAGAGCTATGTTGGTAAAACTCTTCCTTCTTTACACCAAAAAGATGAAGAAGAATAAATAGAGTCGTAAGTAAAGAAGATAGATGTTTGTGGTGAACACACAAACATATTGGTGGGTTTCGTGTAGATCATCGGAAGGAAACGATAGTGTGAATTATGAAAGAATACAATTGGTGGAGCTTAAGGGATTAGATTGACTAGATTGATGAATTAAACGATTCTTGGAAAAATAGGAAGTATGGAAATAATTGCTAAATTACGACATTGATAAATAATATAATTCCTGGGAGATGTTTATAATAGTGGAATAATAGAATATGATCAATTATTGGATGAATTAATTGAATTTTTGAGAAATTGAAAATATGATAACAACTACTGGAATATAAACTTGATAGATAATATTCCTGGTGGATGTTATGCCAATGAATTAGTTAGAGATAGATAATGGAAAATAAGGTTAATTACTGGAAAAGTAAATTATGATTTTGAATCAATAACACAAGATTGGTTATTAAGGAGTCATGACACAAAAGATATTGTTGGATTAAATAAATGATGACACTCGCTGTTTGGAGTTTTAGACAGCAATAATACCATGACTAAATAATGAAGAAAGATAGCCTTAGTGCAATTTGCAAAAGTGGAAGTTAAATTATCAAGGCCGTTAGGTCCTAAGCCCTACGTATAGAAATAATATGGGAGTGAATTAAAACATTGATTAATATTCAAATTTTGGAAGAGATTAGAATACCCCGGCAAAGAGAAAAGAAAAGAAAGGAAAAGAACTCCCTTTTCAAAATATATATATTTCAAAGTCAATATTCCAAAACAACTACAAAAAAAGATAATATGAGAAGTGAGTACTGGTATCAACCAAATTACCTCTGAATACTTTCCTCTTCCTTCTATTGATTTCAAAAGGAAAAATCTTGTTTCCCTTCTCTTACCCTCTACTCCAAAAGTTTAAGGTTAGGAATGTTGAAAAAGTTCACGAAGATTAGAAGGTCTCATTTTAAACGGACTATGGAGATGAGCCCCACGCCCTCTTATGTGTGACCTACACCTTCAGCCATATAGGACCTCGAACGGTGCAACACAAATACTAGTATGGTAGCTATTGTTGTAAGCAAACTCTGCCAATGCCAAGTGGTCCTCCCAACTCCCCTTCCAAGATAAAACACAGGACATGAGCATACCCTCTTGTGTCTAGATAGTGTGCTCAGACAGGCCATCTATCTGAGAGTGAAACGTAGTGCTAAGATGAAGTTATGTGCCCAAAGCACTCTACATCCTCTCTCAAAACATGGAGACAAAGTTTGCATTACGGTCTAAATAATAGTCTTTGACACGTCGTGTAACCACACTCTCTCTCGCACATAAATAGGAGCCAAATCGCTCACAATATTGTAGTGCAGATGGGAATAAAGTTTGTGGACTTGCTGAACCTACCCACCACAACCCAAATATCATCCTTCCCTCACTGCGTGTGAGGTAGGCCAATGATGAAGCCCATGGAGATATCATCCCATGACCACACTGAGACCTCCAAAGGCTGCAACAATCCTGCTGGATGCTTATGCTCTGCCTTGACTTGCTGGCAAACACCACAGGAATGCACATATTGAGCAATATCCACTTTGACCAGAAATTCTTCTTTAGATCCCAATATATCTTGATCTCTCTAGGGTGTATAGTGTACGAGGTATGATAAGCTTCTTTTAGAATGATAGCCTTGACCTGAACCTTCTATGGCACACAAAGGCGGCCCTTAAGCTACAATGCACCGCACTCATCAATGCTAAAATCTCTATTCTTGCCCTCATCCATACTTTTCCTTACTTGCTGGAGCATCTGATCATCCTGTTGTGCCTCTTGCACTCACTCTAGAAAAGCAAACTCAAAGTGCAAGCAAGTCCCAGCCTGAATGGTGCCCCCAAAGCAAAATAAGATATCCATGCACTCAACTAAGAGTAAGTGATGTCGCCTTGCAACTAAGAGCGTCCGCCACCACATTTGCCTTGCTTAGATAATACTGAATGGTGAGATCATAGTCTTTTATCAATTCCAACCACCTCCTCTGCCTCAGGTTCAAATCTTTCTGGGTGAAGATATACTTAAGGCTCTTCTGATCAGTGAAAATATCACAAGTCTCACCATACGGATAATGGCACCAAATCTTTAGATCAAAGACCACTGCGGCAAGCTTGGATAGGATAATTCTGCTCATGTTTCTTTAACTATCTCGATACGGGGCAAAGGATATTTATTCTTGATAGTTACCTGATTAAGAGCATGATAATCAACACACGATTTCACATCCTTCCTTAGGAGTTTAGTGAGGGGAGAGGCGATTTGAGAGAATCCTTTTATGAACCTACAGCAATA
This sequence comes from Dendrocalamus latiflorus, assembly GCA_017311315.1. NCBI lineage: Eukaryota > Viridiplantae > Streptophyta > Magnoliopsida > Poales > Poaceae > Dendrocalamus > Dendrocalamus latiflorus. Next base: position 19,737,407 of record CM029636.1, read on the forward strand.
TTCTACAAATCCAAGGAAACTACTAATTCTAGTGGTATTTGGTTGGATGTTCCAAGATATTTTGGCTTCAATTTTGGTAGGGTCTACATCTATCCCTCTCCCAGATATAATGTGTCCTAGGAATGCTACTTGGTCAAGCTAGAATTCACACTTATTAAATTTGGCAAAAAGTTGGTTTCCTCTAAGGATTTCTGTGGCAATGATGAGCTACTGCAGATGTTGTTCCTCACTTTTTGAGTAGATAAGGATGTCATCGATAAAGACAAGAATGAATTTGTCTAGATATTTCATAAAGTGTTTATTCATTAAATTCGTGAATACAACTGGGGCATTGGATAGTCTGAGAGGGTACTACCATATACTCATGGTGCTTGTACCAAGAAACAAGGGAAGTCTTTTCAATGTTAGTGAGGTTGACTTTGATTTGATCATACCCGGATCTTAGATCAATCTTTTGTTGGGTTTTCTTTAACCCGAGATTAATTTCGTGGAGACTTTTTGGTCTACCCTCTATTTCTCTGCCTTATCCGTGGCGCCGCTCACAATTGCATTAAGAGGCTGGAGGGTAGGGACCTATTTATAGACTCCACTTCTAGGTGTTATAAAGTGACTCACCTGTTTTCGGTATCCCGTGAGACTTCTGAACCATGTCACCAACCATGATCAGACAGATTAGTTTTATGAGTCTAAAATATATTAGTCCCAAGCACACATGTGTGAGTCATGCGCCATGATTAGGTTGTTTATGAGATCAATTCCAATCTAATCATGTCGGTCAACAGCCAACAAAGCCGATCATTCAAAACAAAGCCAGCTATTCTACCCTGTGTTGTGCCCAGGTTAAACAAATGCATGCATATCAAATTCTAGTAGACTTAATCTCAATAAATATGTGTACCATATTCCAGCACAGTCGTCCTCGGCAACTCAAGTATTAATTTCTCGAGTTAAATTCCGTATCAAATATTCCCTATCACTTACATCAATAATATGAATAATTCCACATTGAGTAAAATAGACAACAACCATAATAAACATTGAAAGCCATATAAAAATCCCAATACCTCCCACTTGGCTGAAATATTCAATCAATAAACTAAAGTCCGATGACTTAATCATGCTTAAAAAATAATTCCTGACTAACTAACTTAGTCAGTGGATCTTTCTTCAATATGTTTACTTTTACTTTGAAATAAGTGATAGGTTGTGATGCACTTTCCACGACCTTAAATGATGCAAGATATTCCCTTAGTCATGTAATTTCCTTTGCTACATCAGATTCAGCAATGTATTTACCTTCCATGGTAGAATAAGCAACTGTATCATATTTCCTGTTGCAATAAGAAATAACACCTCCTGTTAAAGTAAATAGATAACCAGAAGCCATTTGCCAGTCAGCATCAAAATAACCTTGCAATTAAAGATTATGGCCACTAAAACATAATGAATAATCCATATATTATTTTGACATACATAGTACATATTTAATTTGTTTCCAGTGTTCTTCCCTATGTTTCTTTTGATATCCACAAAGGATTCACTAAGATCAGATCATGTGAATAACATAGTATACATAAGACATTTCAAAGTTGAAGAATACGAAATTCCATTCATTGTAGCTTTTTTCTCAGGAGTATTTGGACATAATTCCTCACTGAGTATATTTTTTCTTTTTCCTCAGAAGTATTCATACATAATTCCTCACTGAGTATAGTTCACTTCACAATAGTTGCATTAACAGGTTTACTGTATTCCATAGAAAATCGTTTAAAACACTTCCAAGGTATACCTTTTGGGAGAACCCAAAACTACACGGACACTGGCTCAGTTGTGCTTGGTCAGCCACTACCTGATGAACTTATTTCTTCTTCTGTCTTAGGTAAGATGTTTTATTCCAATCTCTATGTATTTTCACTCCTAAAACATAGGAAGTGGAGTCTATAAATAGGTCCCTACACTCTAGCCTCTTAATGCAATTGTGAGCGGCGCCACGGCTAAGGCAGAGGAATAGATGGTAGATCGAAAAGTCTCCACAAAATTAATCTAGGGTTAAAGAAAACCCAACATTGGTATCAGAGGAATAATGGATAGAGGCTCATTAGATCTTTCCGCCTTTGGAAAAGGCGCACGGGTCATCGTACCCATTATACAAGCCTCACAAATACCAAAATCCTCCCATATAAAGTGCAGGATTCCAAAATTAATAAACCTCTAATTCTGTTTTTAGATATGTGACCAAGCCATAAATGCCATAAATATAACTCTGAGAATGTGTTCCTATCATTTGAATTCCTCACTATGGAGTTATTTTCACCAACTAAGCAATCAATATTTTCATCATTTGATAATTCATCAAGAAAATAATGATCATCATGAAAAGTTCCAGTATAGACTAATTTTTTATTGAGCAATATTTCAACTCTTCCTTTTCCAAATAGTATATCATAACCAATAGATTCTAACTGAGCAAGCGAATTTAAATTCCTTCTCATGCAAGGTGAATATAAAGTGTCCGTTAGGCGAAGAATCGCCTTGATGCTCAGCTTGTTGATTGTTTTGATTCCTTTGCCCATTCTGCTTCTTCTTTTTCCTGCAGTCAACTCTGAAAAAAACCCATACTGACCATAGTTGTGACACTTAAAATTATTGTACTTTTCATTCATCTGAACTGAGTTATAATTTCCACTATCAACCCGATTGCGTTTCTTGTTAAGCTTTTCTCTCAAATTACCATAAGACTTCCTCTTTTGCCAATTCCTTTTATTATTGCCTTTTTCCTCTCCAAGGTGTAACTTAGAAGTATCTCTTTCCTTTCCCTGAGAGATTTTTCTATCTTCTTCCATGAGCAAATGATGCCTTAGAGTGCGCATATTGAGTATCCTTTCAGAATGACAAAAAAGATATCTTAAATTGTTCCCATAAGTTTGGCAAAGAGTTTAAAACAAACCTGACATGCACTTCTTCAGAAAAATGATAGCCAGCAATTTTTAGTTCCTCTGCTAAAACACAAAGTTTATTGAGATGATTATTAATAAAGTGCTATCATACAACTTAATAGAAAGGAAACGATTATCAAAATTAAGCATTTTAATAAGAGATACTTCACTAAACATCTCATTCCAAACTGCGCATTATTTTCCACGCATTTTGTGCATCCTCAATGCAAGATTAAGCAAGATCTATACAATTTAGGAAAAAAACTGTTAGTTGCTATTGAGAGAATAACTGTTACCGGACTGTCCGAGAAAGAGCTGACACCGCGCGTATGAAGCATGACGCCGATGTTTTCTTCCACGCGGTCGGTCGCGACCGAAAACACATACGCGCTCTGGACCGAGACGAAGCAAGACATAGTGCAGATGGGAGACGTGGGCTCCGCACGCTGGCCAAAGACTAGTATGCCGACGGAGATAAGAAGACGCCGCGCGCGAGACCGTGGGATCTCTTTCCCCGCGTTGAAAAAAAATAATGGGCTGTGCTGATTGATGTGCGCCTTGGACTTGTGCTGAACAATGGAAGGAGCATGCACGCACACACATGGTGGTTCAATGCATGCAGCTACGAAGGAACATCAATGTGATGACCATTAATGAGGATGCCAAGAAATTCCTTGACAGCACGTGAATGAGTAGATGCACCATGTTGATCTGCTGGCTTCCTTCCAGCCGCTTGAGCGTGCACCGAGGAAGCGACTTCATGTGCAGACCAAGGATGTGTGCACACGGGCGAGAATGCGTTGATGCGGTGACCTAGTAGCGCAGCTATCTCCGTTCGGTGATCGAGGACAGAAATCCAAGGCTGCGCTGCATCTTCTCTGATGGACTGCGCCTTGACCGCGACCGACGACGTAAACCGAGAGATGAGAACGCGTGGGGCCGAGCGATGGAAAAACACGCCGATCAAGACGAGAGCTTCCGCGCCGACGACCGCCGTGTGTGCTGCCTCCTAGTCTTCTCGTGTGCTCTTATACCAATGTTGAATTTTTCTTAACCCTAGATTAATTTCGTGGAGACTTTTCGGTCTACCCTCTATTCCTCTGCCTTATCCGTGGCGCCACTCACAATTGCATTAAGAGACTAGAAGGTAGGGACCTATTTATAGACCCTACTTCCAGGTGTTATAAAGTGACCCACCTGTTTCTGGTATCCCGTGAGACTCCTGAACCATGTCACCAACCACGATCAGACAGGCCAGTTTTATGAGTCTAAAATATATTAGTCCCAAGCATACATGTGTGAGTCATGCGCCAAGATTAGGTTGTTTATGAGATCAATTCCAATCTGATTATGTGGGTCAAGCCTGCAAAGTCGATCCTACAAAACAAACCAGCTATTTCGCCCTGTGCTGTGCCCGGGTTAAACAAATGCATGCATATCAAATTCCAGTAGACTTGATCTCAATAAATATATGTACCATATTCCAGCACAGCCGTCCTCGGCACCTCAAGTATTAATTTCTCGAGCTAAATTCTGCATCAAATATTCCCTATCACTTACATCAATAATATGAATAATTCCACATTGAGTAAAATAGACATTACCATAATAAATATTGAAAGACATAAAAATCCCAACATCTGTGAGAAAGCCCATGCTCTTTTTAGTTAGTCGAATAGGCTGTCTATTCTGTGTAACGGGTATTTGTTTTTTATGGTTACATTATTTAGCTCTCGGTAATCCGTACACAGGGCCGGCTCTGGGGGTAGGCCGGAGGGGCGACGGCCTAGGGCCCCGGGCCAGGGAGGGCCCCCCCCCCCCCCCCCCCCCCCCCCCCGCGCCAGACTCCAGCCCAGTTTGCAAATTCTGCATGCATGCATTGAGGCATTGAGCCATCAGTGAATCACAGCGATCAGGCATCAGCCATGAGCCATGCATACGTGAATACGTGATACGCAGATATGCTGCCTGATAGACATGCGACCGGCGACCGCGTAACCCTAAACGCCGCCGTGTCGATTGAATTCGCGTCGCGCCGTCGCCGAAGCCCGAACTCCCGAAGTGCCTGCGCGGCTGCGCCGTGATCGTCTGCACGACTGCACTCTCTAGTCTCCTACGCCGCGTCGCCTCGCCGCCTGCGGGCTGCGCCGTGACGCCGTCGTGGGCTCGTGGCCGTGAGGCCGTCGCAGGCTCGCAGCCGGCTGCCGGCAGCCCGAGAGGCCGAGACTCCAAAGTCCAAATCTAAATATCCAATCCAGGCAAGGCAATACTCTTATACTCCATCCGCCGCCCCGCCTCTCGATTAGTTAATCCAAATATCAAATATTAGGTTAGGATTTTATAATCCAAATACATCTAGTGATCTACTATCCCAAATACATCTAGTGATCTACTATCCAATACATCTAGTGATATACTCATCTACTCATGAACTCATCTACATCTACTTCAAAAATTAGGTTAGGAATTTATGTTCTTGTTGTTTACTTTACTTTGTAAATTACAGGGTTTAGAATGTTGCCTAAGAAGCATATGTCGGGTGCTCAAAAAAGAAACAAAAGAAAACGAGAAGAACGGTTTATTGAATATCTTGGACGACATTGAGAAGAATATGTCGGGTGCATATGTTGCCTAAGAATCATATGTCGGGTGCATATGTCGGCTTGGCTATGTGCTGCATTGAGAAGAATATCTTGGACGACATTGATCTAGATGTTATTTTTAATGATTTTGCATCAAGAAGTGCTAGAAGATGTTCCTTTTTATGAAAGACATTGGATATTTGTCGCTCCTATTTGAGGTAAATTAATTCTTACTAGTACATTTGGTTTATGAACTAGTTAGTACCTAATTAGTTTATCATGTTAGAACTATTGATTTATGTCACTTTAGACAATATAAAGTTTAAACTGTATATTTTATAAGTAGAAAAAAATTTACAGTAAAAGGCCCATAGAGCTGAATTCGCCCTAGGGCCCTTAAAAAGGTTGAGCCGGCCCTGTCCGTACACAACTTTAATCTGCCATCCTTTTTCTCTACGAATAATACCAGGGCTTCCCATGGTGATGTGCTTTCTTTAATAAAACCCTTGGCTTCGAGGTCATCCAACTACTTTTTCAACTCCACTAACTCTCATGCATTCATTATGTAAGGTCTTTTTGAAATTAGCATGGTTCCTGGGATTAGGTCAATAGCAAACTCTACATTCCTATCTGGAGGCATACCTAGTAATTCTTTAGGAAATACATCTAGAAAGTCCCTTACTACCAAAATGTCCTTTACTCCCTTCACTTGGAGGCTGGCCAGACTAGGGTCAGATGGCTTTGGACAGGTGTTGACTCCTAGGTATGTCAATCTAGTCCTATCTGGCTTCCTAATGGATGCACTTTTTGACTCGCAATCTATATTTACCCCATGGGTGGATAGCCAATCCATACATAAAATCATCTCTAGGCCACTCAGGTCGATCACATAGAGGTCAGGCAAATTTTTGGTCTTATGGATTATAATGGCTTGTCCTTTTCTGATTGATGTTACTTCTATCATTCCAAGGGGGCTGCTAACTCCCATGGATTTATCTAATGGCTCGAATGTTAATTTATGCTCCACTACAAATCTCCACTTCTTAAAAATTTGAGTTGGTGGTCGTCGGTCTGTTCTCCCTCAACTCTATAGCCGTTTATTCTTCCTTGACTCTTCCCAATAATCCGATCAAATGTGAATGACTCCTCTCAAACTGTCGCTTTCCAAACAGCTCCCCGCTACACCCACTACTTTCCTCCACACTCTCTCCCATGTTTCCACACCCGCACCACCACCGTGTCCCCTACAATTGATCCCGTCTTTCCTCATCTTTGTCTCCCTCTTCTCCTCCCCCCAAGTGCTGCTCCTTTCCTTCTCACCGCTCCCCTCCACAGCCTCCGCCGAGCCACTCTTTGTCGAGGCCATGCTACGCCAGTAGCAGATGCTGCACAACCCCACTCGCCTGTAGTGGGCTATGCCTAGAATCTCCTACCTCATCTTCGGATCCGTTGGCGACGGTGCCACGCTACACCGGATGCTCAGGGTGCTCTACCGCCTGGCCAACTATACGTGGTGCACCTCGACCTGGAGGCGCCGGCCGCCTAGTCCATCGAGCTAGCTGCTGTCTACTCATGATTCCAGAATATCAACATGCTCACTTGCACCAACCTGGTCACCTACCAGGGGACCACCATGGTGGCCAACATGCTACACACAGCAGCCATCCTGTTGCGTGAGGGTGGTGACTTGGACTGGTTCATCAACCTCTGCGCCTTCGACTACCCACTCGTCACCCAGGACGGTAAGCACAGATACTGATGGATCGAAATTGGTGACAGAGGGGGGGTGAATGTCGACTTTCAAAACTTCCCCCTAAAAGGATTCACGAGTGAGTTTTTCTCTCCAGTAGCTACAGAGCTATGAAGAGAGCAACAAATACTCGAGGTAACCTCAACCAAGCAACACGAACGCACAAATGAAATCTTTCTAATAGCTATTATGAGACTAAGATCACGTGCAAAAACATGAGCTCACTGGAAAGCATGAAGAACAGAGAAAGAGGCAAACAGGACATACATATGAAAACTAGGAAACACAACCATGAAAGACCCAGCAAGAAAATTGCCGAAATCAGCAACAACGGGAAGCCGGCCGGTCTGACCGCCCAGCCTTGGCCGATCTGATCGCCTCCTCCAAACCGGTCTGATCGCTCCCCTGGTTTCAGGATGACCGAGAGGAGAACGAAAAACTAAACTTCAGGCAAAAACTTTAGATCTTCTAAAACCAAGGAATTGAGGGTTTTGCTCCCAACCTTTCCACCTCAGAGCAGCACAACAATATTCTAAACAGCAAGGGATGCTTGGGAAACAAAGGAGACCAACTCAAAGTCAATAATTTTAGATATGACCCAAACTATGAAATTACAGAGAGCTGCAACGAAAACTCAAATTCCCATTTGAACTTTGATCCTATGGCCAAGAAACTTTGCAGATAACTAATAGATAGCCTCTAGACTCTAGGTACGAAGTTTCATGCCATCTCAAAGAGGGAAACAAGATTTGCACCAATACTCTAGAAAACTAGAAGTGAAGAATAGAGAAGCTGAAAATGGAGAATCTTTGATTCATTTGATTTGCTCTAGGGACAATTCGATCAAATGATCTTGGGACCTATTCCCATCACAGAGCAACCCATTTTGCCACTCCCCAGCAAGAAACGAGCCAAAACACTAAAACTCAAAAATCAAGCCTAGAAAGCATCGAAGGGCAAAAACCATAGAGAGCCTGGGAACTCAATCAAACTCAAATAAAATCATCTTGGATTGATAATGAGGAAGAGACATACATGATTGCATAGAGTATCAACTCATACCATCCCTACAACCCCATACATGCTTGAAAGATCAAGAACCCATCTCGTATCTCTCAAGAACACACACATACAGAGAAAGACATCGAAGGGGACACAGCCCTCTGCCTCCTCCACCCACTCTCAACAACTAAAGAGAAAGCAAAAACAAACTCCAAAAGCCCTTGAAGACCATGCAGGAGACACCCTCCTTATATAGCCTCTCCACTAATGGATTTGCCTCTCTCTTTACCCGCTAAGCCTCACCAACTCTAGTGCTTTATCCATAATCCGCTTCCTTTAATGCAGCTTTGCGTTTTTACCGAAACGCCCCTCCTGCACCTTCCGGGAAGCTTCCTCGTGTCTTGTCATCCAAGCATCGCAACCACCTCGAGTCTCCGCTGTCTTCGACACCTTCGACCGTTCTAACCTCGACACCGCCTGTGTCTAGTCCAGTCACCTCGTGTCTCGCCACGACTCCGCCTCGACGTCTTGCAGCCATCACAGACAAGAAACACATCAAATAGCACCGCTCGATAACATGTAATCAACAGAAGCATTAAGAGTAATCTTAAGCAAGTAACAGCCCAAACCTGTCGCAACAAGAGACTAAGCATCCTAAGCCCATACGACCAAGTTTGACCAAGTCCGATCGAGCCCGATTGCATCACGCAACGACATGGTCCGAACCACACAAACCAAACTCGACTTTCCTAAACCGACGTCAATTACTCATCACACACATGGAGGTCACAACCACATGGTCCATCAGATACGATCTGCTCCACCCCAATTCTTCTCTCTTTTCATGCTATCCTCCTCCACATCATCATCAGCTAGCCACTGTCTCGCCTACTCTCTTCTCATTCAACCCCCATCTGCATCATTGCTGCTCGGGCGCCGTCCCACCTGCTATCTCCCTGTACCACCCCACCGAAACCTCCCTCTTCCCCTCTGCCTCCAACCATCGCCACCCCAAGTGACCCACCTCATTGTCGTTCCCTGACTGGATCTGGTCGTTGCCATGCCTCTTCCCTCCGTTCTCGAAGTCTCCACCTTGGTTGCTAAGATGGGCAGTTCTTGGTGTAGCTGCTACGGCAGCATCCCATCCCAGGTCACGATGCACTGCCTGCTAGACAAGGCATCGGAGTGGAGCAGCGTGGCGGCTGGTGACGCCTTCTCCATTGATGATGGCGACCTCTTGGAGGCACTTGACGACACCCCATAGCCATTCATCGACCTCTCCCCCAACTTCTGCGCAAGGTCTGCTCCTTGCTTCCTCCCGTCCCGTTAGCTCTGATCTAGATTTTCTTCCTTCCTTTCCCAATTTCTTTTTCTGATTCTATGGCCATAGTTGAATTAAATGAAATAGGGTTTATGAGGATGAAGAGGAGTGGTTCTGGGAGATATTTGCGAGGTCGAGGAAGGAGGACGTGATCCAAAACCAGTATGAGTTCTTGGTGCAGCACATGGGTAGCCCCTGCTCTCCTCCCAGAGAAAAGGTAACTTCACTTTGCATATCTCAACTGTAAAGCTTTGTGTAATTTAGGATGACATGTGGTAATCCTGAGGTGTTAGAACTTCGAAGAGCAAGTTATGGTCGCGTGTTAGATGATTCCAATGTGATTTCAAAGCATATTAGATGATGGGTATATGTATATCTAATACAGAACTATACAAAATGCTTCTTTATGGAAGCACCAATTCTTCCCAGAAATTTCATCTTCAGTGAGTGGGCTAACCTCTAAGCCTAGCCTCAATACAAGATTATGGTAATGGAGAAGCTAGCTACTAATGTGGCTGACCAACTTCTTGAGGATGTGTCTCTGTAGAAAGCAGTGGAGAAGATTGAGTACATTGCTGAGATAGTGGACAAGGACGCAGAGAAGATTGAAGTTGTCGTTTACAAGGTTTGATTCCATATTCTTGTTTTCTTCTTCAAGTCTGATACTAATTTTTGATTATATTTCACATATGATGGATAATATTATTTGAGAATCTTGTTGTTGAGTGTGGTCGTGTGTCGAGTACTTGTGTGTTCGAGTACTGTATGGTCGGTATCGAGTGCTCAATGAGTTTGAGTACTACGTTGTCATAGTCGAGTACTTGGTGTGTTCGAGTACTGTGTGGTTATAGCCATAATGGTCATAGCCAAATGTACTCGGTGTGTTTGGGTACTGCATGGTCGCAGTCGAGTACTCCATGTGTTTGAGTACTGCGTGGTCGTAGTCAAGTACTCGATGTGTTCGAGTACTGCATAGTCTTGGTGAGTTCGAGTATTACATGGTCGTAGTCGAGTACTCAGTGTGTTCAAGTACTACGTGATCATAGCCAAATGTACTCGGTGTGTTCGAGTTCTACGTGGTCATAGTTGACTACTCGGTGTGTTCGAGTACTGCATGGTCGTAGTCGAGTATTCGGTGTGTCCGAGTACTGCGTAATCGATGTGTTCGAGTATGTGTAAGAGTTAAAGACCCGGAGTCGGAGAGCAGTCGGAGACTCCGGACCAGTCGAAGGTATGGTCAACAAGCCGTCGTCGATGCCACAGTGACTCAGTAGGTAGTCGGAGGAGTGTTGTCGCAGTTGTTAGTCAAACTCAGCAGTGGTCGTTGGTCGATGGTTGTAACTACAGTAGTCGATGGTTGATCACCGTAGCAACAGTGGTCGATGGTCATAGCAACAGCGGTCGATGGTCAATCGTCGTAGCTACAGTGGTTGATGATCGATAGTCGTACCTACAGTGGTCGATAGTCGTAGCCACAGTGTCGATGGTCGTACCAACAGCGGTCGATGGTTATAGCAACAGTGATCGATATACTTGTTTTGCTGAAATTATCTTTGGATTCCTATGGGCCGATGACAAACATTTGAGCCTAGAAATTACTGATTGAATAATAATAATTTGATTCCCGCAAAAACATTCTCTACTCGAGATCTTTATTTATCACATAACGGATGGAAAATACAAAGCACTCCAACTACAAAGGATCGTCAGTACGACAAAGGATCCTCATATTATTTATTTCAGTTTCCAGTGAGCAGCTATTGTTCAGAACGGATGCACGTAAACACCGATCGCGTCGAGGTATTTCCCGCCGCGCCCGAAGAAGCCTGCAACGCTGCTGTTCTGCACAGGGATGGTGAAAGGAATTCCATTTCCATGTCCGAAAGGCCCATAAGTTTTCACATTGCTGACAAAATTAAGTGATGTTATCACATTGTATCCTTCGTACGTGCCAAATGTTCCAGAAACTTCCTTCACATACTCTGAAGCGGTGAGTTGGAACTACGTGAAAAAGAAGAGTGGACCACCAAGTTGTTTAGTTAGAAATATTTCGCTATACATTTACATTGACCTAAAAAAACTGTTTAAAATTCACTGACCGTGTTAAAATTCCCTCCGGAACCACCCCATGGACCTGCGGTGCGTTTCACACCAGCTTGGTCCATGTAAGAAAATGCAATTGAATCAACAACACCGCCACTATGAACAGTGATGCTTTCTAGACGCCTAGGTGCCTCCGTGATGTCTCGAGCTGCCCCTCCATTTCCGCCCCATGGTCCAATCTTGGTGAGAAGGCTCTGCATACAGATGTACACTTTTTCCTTTAAAGAGATGGCATACAGTTTAACAAAGATTTGTATCACGAATAAATTACCAAATTATATCAGGATCCAAGTATATTGAATATTCTTCTTACCGGTGAGCCTTTCAGGATGGGGCAGAACCCGTGGATAGTAAGTTCTATAATATTCCCCTCGCTTCTTCGCTCATGCACTTTTCTGTGTATGACTCCAGTTGCCACAGTAAATTGTCCTGTCCCTCCAACAATAGCCCACTCACCTCCTTCAACAGGTATTCCCATCACCTGAAGCGTGGACCCCTTGAACCTATGTCACGTACATATATTGTAATATTATGCACCGCAATAATCAATCAATCTTGCAGTGGAAAGGAAAGCCTGACCACTAAAACTAATTTGTTATTCTAGTGCTAACCATACGTATGTGTGGGTGTGTTGACATATTTATCCATACAACATACCTTTCATTCTCGAACACTATGCTGAAAGTATTGTGCCAATTGCCAGCGTAGAAATGCAGGCCTTGCGCATGGGCAACAACCTTGGCATTAGGGCCGAGTCCATCGTATATTGTCCAGTTGTTGACGGCCGTCCAGCCTAACCCGGTAGCATCATTCTGGTCTATTATCGTCGATTGGTTCGGCTTAGGGCCAGCATAGGTGTGGTATAAGTACAGGTTGCCGAAGTTGAGCTCGTTGTTCTCCAAGAGTGCACCGCAGGGAGTGATTTGGAAGTTGGAGGGATTGGCCATGGGTGATAATGTGAAGGATAGCTAAAGGGATGGTGAATTGTGCTAGGCTTAGCTGAAGATCTAATTGTGTTGTGTCTGCTGGCGAGTGGTTTTTATACAATGCTGGGGCCGCCTAGCTAGCAGTAGTCCTGAATATTGATGAACATGCACAGCTGTGTAGTCCTGAATATTGATGAACATGCACGTCATTGTGCATGTGTGGGGTGCTGCTCGGTCTTGTGCATCACGAGTATGCAGCTCACAAAGAGGAGAATCTCTTGGTCCCAGAGATATTTACGTGGGATAATTACATATACACGCAACACAAGACTTCAAAACATTAGTTAAAACAGTAAATTTACGATCCTCTGTTCGCCTCGCTGCTATCCGGCCACCTGCTCGCGTTCAATGCCGATTGCCTCGGTTCGTGTGCGCATTGTCGCCCGTTCGGTCACCCGAAAGGTCGCCTCATTTCTCACGCCGTGCTGACATCCTAGTGTGAGTTAGTGCATACACTACTACAGAAAGGCTAATAGTAGACGGCAAATCACAGACGGTTTTGTGAAACCGTCTGTAATGTAAACTATTACAGACGGTTTTAATTTGAAGGCCGTCTGTGGTATTTGTGGCGGGAAAAAGGAGTATCACAGACGGTTCTTACTTCTGAACCGTCTGTGATACTGGAATATCACAGACGGTTTTTATTAAAAACCGTCTGTGATAATCTGGGATTATCACAGACGGTTTTTTATTAAAAACCGTCTGTGTTGTGTCGACTATCACAGCCGGTTGTTGTTAAGAACCGTCTGGGAATGTTCACAGACGGTTTTTCACAAGAACCGGCTGTGATGTCCCTTTGTCTGTCATATTCTAGATCAGAGGTTAATATATAAGTACACATTGCTTCTAATAACTTAACTACAGAACTACTGAGACAAGAGGTCACAAATTAAAGGCAAATTTATTAATTTCAATTAGAGGCAAATTTATTACAAAAGTCGCACAGGTAAAGAGTTTCCCAGATTGTATTCTTTAGGGCTTCGTAAACTTCTTCTTCCACTTGGGGACTTGGAGGATCAGCTGCTAAATTCTCGAACGCCGTTAAGATTGCCCTTGTCCTCAGCACTTCCTCGTGCAGCCTGGGCAAAGGATCAGCAGCATCCATAATGTCGTACAGGATAGCATGAAAAGATTCCTCAGAATCTGCCGTTTCTGCTTGATTGGCAAGGCTATCCATCAGTCTCTGCAATGCGTGTAGAGCTTCTTCCGCATTGCGCACATTGTGGAGAAGAACCAGGGTGAGGGCTGTTTCCCTTTCTTGAGCGGCAGCGAGACGCCTCCGTCGACGGTGGAGGATCAGGTCAAGCTGACGGATGCAAGAAAGTCGGGGAAGGAGAGCAGGGCGGGTGCGGAGAAGCTGCTCCAGATGCAAATTGCTGGCCGCCTGTGTAAGGTTCCGGCCGAACAATTCGTGATGAACAGATGAGAGGAAGGAGATGATCACAAGAACAGTAGTAGAAGCCATGTTGTATTAATTGTATATTGTATTGTACGTACGTAGAAGCTAGCTAGAGACCTGGATTAGGAGCGCATATTTAACCTTTAGCACAAACGGTTCGTATACCCAAACATGAATGATATAGACGCTTCGTATAATGATCGAGAGACGTTAATTAGACGATCGAAACACGAAGCGTTCTGGCATCGAAACACGCGCGAAGCGTTCTGGTATGAAGCTTATCACAGACGGTTTTTTATAAAAAACCGTCTGTGATAATTTATCACAGACGGTTTTTAACTAAAAACCGTCTGTGATAATTTATTATCACAGACGATTTTTAGTTAAAAACCGTCTGTGATAATGACTACGGCATTTATTGCGCTGCTCAGACCGCATCGTCTTCATTTCGATCCAGATCTAGCCACTGCTGCGCACTTTTTCACTCGGGAGGAAGCTAGAGCGATTTCAGGCCAGTTAATTTGGTGGGAAGAGGCAGAGATTGAGCTTTGAATTAAGATTCAGACTTTCCTGTGGTTGCTGTAGATATGGTTAGTAATGAAATTTATTTATTTTTAATTGCATTACAATTTAGGTGTAAGTAATCCATGAGTGGTTATTGAAGATGGTTAATTAATTTGCAAAATTGTTGGTTATATAATAGCTATTGTGTTTGTAATATGAATTGAGCTAGGAAATTAAGTCTCAATATAATAAATGTGGCCGGTATATATGTAGTTATAATTAGTTATTCTAGATTTTAATACTAAGTTGTTATATATGTACGTAACGTAGGACCGAAGTTGGATGTATGCCGCGAGCCGTGTGAGTGAAGAGTACATTAATGGTGTTTCTGCTTTTATAAGAGCCGCCGAGGAGGATATGTTGAATAAGGGGGTGGAATATATGTGCTGTCCATGCACTGACTGCGAGAATTTGAAGATGTTTAAGAACCGAGGGCAAATTGAAGCGCACTTGATTCGGAGGGGTTTCAAAAAGGATTATACGTGTTGGACCAGTCATGGCGAAGTGAATGATCATATGCCGCCGGATGACATCGCCGGTGAAGTGAATGGTATGCACCCGGATGACATCGCAGGTGAAGTGAATGACATGCCGCCGGCTGATGTCGATTGTGGCTCGGATTCGGATAGGTTGCACGATGATAATCTGGATCAGATGCTTCGCGATGTAGAAGAGAACTATGATGTGAGAGAGTATGTTAAATTCCGTGGCTTGATGGAGGACTCAGAGAAACCTTACACGGGCTGCAAGTACACGAGGTTGTCGGGCGTGCTTGAACTGTTGAAATTGAAGGCAAGCAACGGTTGGTCCAACAAGAGTTTCACGGCGCTGCTAGGTCTTTTAGCGGACATGCTTCCGGAGGGAAATGAGTTGCCTAAAACCACGTATAAAGCCAAGAAGGTTCTTTGTCCGTTGGGAATGGAAGTAGAAAGAATACATGCATGCCCGAACGACTGTATCCTCTACCGTAAAGAGTATGCAAACATGCATGTATGTCCGGTGTGCAACACATCCCGATACAAATGTAACAATCAATCAGATGATGGCGAGGGAACAGAGGCGAAGAAAGGACCTCCTGCTAAGGTGGCATGGTATTTTCCTATAATTCCCCGTTTGAAAAGGTTTTATGCAAATCCAAAGGAGGCAAAACTGCTGCGTTGGCACTCGGAGGAGCGCAAGAAGGATGGAATGCTAAGACACCTTGCTGATTCCGCGCAGTGGAGAAACATCGATAGGAGTTTTGCAGAGTTCGGTGCAGAACCAAGGAATATAAGGTTTGGACTGAGTACAGATGGAATGAATCCATTCAATAGCATGAGCAGCCGACATAGCACATGGCCCGTGACTCTCTGCATCTATAACCTTCCTCCTTGGTTGTGTATAAAGCGAAAGTACATTTTGCTGTCGATACTTATCCAAGGGCCAAAACAACCTGGGAATGATATCGATGTGTTCCTAGCACCGTTGGTGGAAGATCTAAAAGTACTGTGGAACGAAGGGGTACAGGTATGGGATGCATACAAACGAGAGAACTTCACTCTGCGCTCCTTATTGTTCTGCACCATAAATGATTATCCTGCCCTTGGTAACCTATCGGGCCATAGTATAAAAGGTGCCAAAGCTTGTACTCACTGTTTAGATGGTACCGAGAGTGTGTGGCTGAGACACTCACGCAAAACCGTCTACATGTGTCACCGCCGGTTCCTTCGGAGGGCTCACCCATACCGCAAGATGAAGAAACAATTTGACGGAGAGAAGGAAGACGGTTCAACTCCAAAGCATTTAAGGGGACGCGAGGTTTATGATATGGTTAAGGATTTAGATGTTGTCCTCGGAAAGGGACGTAAATTGAGGGCTCATGAGAAGAACACCTGGAAGAAGAGATCAATATTTTGGGACTTACCTTATTGGGAGTACCTAGATGTGCGGCACTGCATCGACGTCATGCACGTAGAAAAGAATATGTGCGACAGCTTGATTGGTCTCTTACTGAACATCCGTGATAAAACAAAGGACGGCGTCAACGCACGGCTTGACTTGGCTGATATGCACATCAGGCCTGAGTTAGCACCGACATGCACTGATAATGCACGAACGTACCTTCCCCCTGCGTGTTACACTCTGTCCAAGGCTGAGAAAATAGAACTGTGCCAGTGCTTGCATGGTGTCAAAGTTCCGTCTGGTTACTCGGGCAACGTGAAGAAACTTGTTTCGATGCAAGATTTGAAGTTAAATGGCATGAAGTCTCATGATTGTCATGTGCTGATGACACAGATGCTCCCTATTGCAATTAGAAATATTTTGCCGATCAAAGTCCGAGAGACAATCATGAGGCTATGTTATTTCTTTAACACAATTGCTCAGAAGGTCATCGATCCCGAAGGACTAGATGCTCTGCAGGACGAGGTGGTGATGACTCTTTGTCACCTTGAAATGTATTTCCCTCCTTCGTTTTTCGATATCATGGTCCATCTCATTGTTCACGTTGTGTGGGAGATAAAAATGTGCGGGCCCGTATTCCTACGTAGCATGTACCCATTTGAGAGGTTCATGGGAATTCTCAAGTCCTACGTACGGAATCGTTCTCGGCCGGAGGGCAGCATCGTCGAAGGTTATGCAAGCGAAGAGGTCATTGAGTTTTGTGTCGATTATATGGCTCAGATTCAGCCGATAGGTGTCCCTCAATCTCGTCATGAGGGGAGGCTGAAGGGTCTCGGAACTATCGGACGGAAAGCAATCACTCCAGATATGGACATGTATACTCAAGCCCATTTCACGGTGTTGCAACACATGACTGAAGTGGCGCCTTATGTGGACCAGCACAAGGGTGTGCTTCGGCAACAGAATCCAGAGCGGCCGGATGTTTGGATCATGAGGCAACACAACCGTCGGTTCAACCAATGGTTGAAGGAGCAAATCGCTAGGAGCTCGCCGAGTGAGACGCTGACATGGTTGGCAAAAGGGCCGACATTTACAGTTGTGACATGGCAAGGATATGACATAAATGGGTACACATTCTATACGCAGTCTCAGGATGTCAAGAGCACTAACCAGAACAGCGGTGTCCGCATAGATGCATTCAGTACCGATGGGTCGAGAAACTCGTACTATGGCTTCATAGAAGAGATTTGGGAGCTCGACTATGTGGTTTTCAAGATCCCCTTATTTCGCTGTCGTTGGGTGCATCTCCCACAGGTGAAGGTTGACAAGTACGGTGTCACGACCGTGGACCTCCAACGTGTCGGGTACAAAGATGAACCATTCGTACTCGCCAATCAAGTTGTTCAAGTTTTCTATGTAACCGACCCGGCAAATAAGAAACGCCATGTAGTTCTTCATGGAAAAAGGAGAATTGTCAGAGTGGAGAATGTAGTGGACGAGGAGGAATACAATCAATTTGACGAGTTACCTCCTTTTGGAAATGGCATAAGGGTCGACGATGAACAACGTGACGAAACTAGTTACGTACGCATTGATCATGATGAAGGGCTAATTTTTAAAGGAAATAAGCAAGTACAATAAGAATGTATATATGTGAAAATGTGTGATGTAGTCAATTTTGAGATGTATATGTGAAAATGTGTGATGTAGTCAATTTTGAGATGTATATGTGAAAATGTGTGATGTAGTCAATTTTGAGATGTATATGTGAAAATGTGTGATGTAGTCAATTTTGAGATGTATATGTGAAAATGTGGGATGTAGTCAATTTTGAGATGTATATGTGGAAATGTGTGATATAGTCAATTTTGAGATGTATATGTGGAAATGTGTGATGTAGTCAATTTTGAGATGTATATGTGAAAATGTGTGATGTAGTCAATTTTGAGATGTATATGTGAAAATGTGTGATGTATTTGAGAATGACAAAATGTATCAAGAAATACACTGTGTGAATGCAGCTGGTTGGTGTTGTATATGAATGCAGCTGTTTGGTTGTTGATATGAATGCAGCTGTGTAGTTATTGGTGGTCTTAATTGCAACAGCCGGCAAAGGCTTATCACAGACGGTTCTAAATTTAGAACCGTCTGTGATAACATATCACAGACGGTTCTAAGTTTAGAACTGTCTGTGATAGTAAACTATCACAGACGGTTCTAAGTTTAGAACCGTCTGTGATAGTAAACTATCACAGACGGTTTTTAACTCAAAAACGTCTGTGATATGTTATCACAGACGGTTCTAAGTTTAGAACCGTCTGTGCTAATCTTCCTACATATGCCCTCTCGCTAGGGTTTTCCGTGTGCGCTGCAGTTATTCGATTAGATCTAAATCCCGAGCCCGTCGTCGCCGCCGCCTCCCCGAGCCCTCGCCGGCCGCCTCCCCCAGCCCTCGCCGGCCGCCTCCCCGGACGAAGACGTCGCCGCAGCCTCCTCCTCCTCCGTCGCCGCCTCCCCGAGCCCGTCGCCTCCTCCTCCTCCGTCGCCGCCGCCTCCTCCTCCGTCGCCTCCCCGAGCCCGTCGCCTCCTCCTCCTCCGTCGTCGTCGCCGCCTCCTCCTCCTCCTCCTCCGTCGCCGCCGCCTCCTCCTCCTCCTGCGTCCCTAAGGTCACCAAAACCGTAAGGTCATCAAATCCCTCCCCGAGCTTCATGCTTACTGTTAGTGTTTAGGGTTGATGCTTGATGCTTCATACTGTTATGGTTAGTTGCTTAGTACATATTTAGGGTTGATGCTTCATGCTTACTGTTAGTGTTTAGGGTTGATGCTTGATGCTTCATACTGTTATGGTTAGTTGCTTAGTACATATTTAGGGTTGATGCTTTATGCTTACTGTTAGTGTTTAGGGTTGATGCTTGGTACATATTACATTGGTACATTGTTTACTGCAGTAGCTTAATTAGTTTGCTATTTGGTACATATTACATTGTTACATTGTTTACTGCAGTAGCTTAATTAGTTTGCTATTTGGTACATACTACATTGGTACATTGTTTACTGCAGTTGCTTAGTTTACATTGGTACATATTGCTTGTTGTGTTAGTATATAGTATATAGTATATAGTATATAGTATATAGTACATAGTATATAGTTTGAAATCATTTGGGTCCCCCTTCCCTCTACTCCTCTCCTCCCTTCTCCCCCTTCCCTCTACTCCACTCCTGATCTCTTTCTAGTGTATCTGGATAAAGAAATCTTGCGATTATTGCAAAAGATGCATTGACCATTTGGGTGGAAAGAAATACATTGTGTCGTCAGGCTCATGACTGCCAATTTGAAGCATAGCGTAGCATCCGAGGCACATCTAAGGCCTGCAGCTGTGTCTTGAGGAATCCCAAGAGCTGGTCTTCAGATGTGGCATTCCTCAAACTATAAATTATGAATCTTATTCTCATAACCCATCTGAATACCAGCTCTTGGCATTCCTCAAGACACAGCAGCAGGCCTCGGATGTGCCTCGGATGCTATGCTATGCTTCGAATTGGCAGTCATGCGCCTGACGAAACAGTTGATCTTTCCACCCAAATGCTTCATGTATCTAGACAAAAAACAGCAAATGAAGCAAGTGACATACTATAGTGTTCCCGTTCAATGAACCGGATACACTAGTTTGTGTCATTTGCTTCATAGACCTTTGTTTGGGGACTTGCTATTTGGTTTATAGTTTTAGCAACTAAAGTAGGTGCTAGGATAGGCATTTTGTTTAGAGACCTTGTAGTAATAGTATTACAAAATTCAAGGAAATTTTAGTACAGAAGTTCAAAAAAAACAAATTCCCAGATTCTTCGGTGAGCAGCCGATATAGCCGACTTCTTCGGTGAGCGACTATCCATCTGCTTCTTCCCACTCCTTCTCTTCATCTCTAATCTCTGGATCACGTACGCCAGTAGCGATGATTCAGTTAGATGAATCATCGCTACTGGCGTACGTGATCCGGAGACCAGAGATGAAGAGAAGGAGTGGGAAGAAGCAGATGCATAGTCGCTCACCGAAAAGTCGGCTATGTCGGCTGCTCACCGAAGAATCTGGAATGTCTTTTTTTTTTTGCACTTTTGTAATAAAATTGACTTGAATTTTGCGGGAAAAAGAGGGACTTGATACATTGGTACATTGGTAAGATAGGCACATCACCCCCTCTCTATGTCCATATCACCCCCTCCCTTCTCCCCCTCTCCTCTACTCCTCTCTTGTCTTGCAATTCAATATGATTACTTTCTCATCTTATCTTAATAGACCCACAAAATGAGCAACATGTCACCCGCGCATTCTTCAACATCATCGCCGGAGGCGTCCGCTCCAACATCAAGACGCCAAGGAAGAGGGCTATCAAAGAAGCCTGAGGGCCGACAGATCATCACAGCGGTGAATGCATCTGGGGTCCCTATCCTTCCTCGAAAAGCAGTAAACGCATTCCGAACCATGGTCGGAGTAGTTGCACGAGAACGAATTGAGATCACATACAATTCGTGGAAGAACGTGCCTGACACTCGGAAACGTGAGCTGTGGACCGAAATTTTGGCATCGTTCGAGTTCCCAGAAGAACACCTGGACGCTGTGCAACAACAAACCTACAAAGCGGCGTGCAAAGCATGGAAGAACTTCAAGAGCACGCTTGTCAAGAAATACGTGGAGACGGACGAAACGCCTATTCATACATACCCATTCCTGGAACCACAATGGGAAGAGTTCAAGGCGATGAAAACGACCGAAGATTTCAAAAGTACAAGTGTGGCGCACAAGGCCCTCCAGGCAAAAAATACACACCCTCACAGACTTGGCACAGCTGGGTATGCGGGTAAAATCGCGCAGTGGATGAAGGAGGATGAGCTGGCAGCTGCACAGGACATCGCCCCGCCGTTTTCCAATATCCCGGACGACCGCGCTCGAAATTGGATTAGAGCAAGGTCATCTACAATGACATCAGGGGACATCACCTTTCGAAACCCTTCAGACCAGCAAATGACCGAGCGCCTGGTAAGATATCGATCGAACTACGTAGCTTGTAATTACTCCACAACTTCGTACGAATTGAAATGACATGTCGTGCTCTTGCAGGAAGAGCTGAGTTTTCAATCTACCCTGGGATCATTCCAGGGAACAAGGGAGAATGATATGCTCTCCGTGGCCCTGGGAAACAAGGAGCACCCGGGCCGTACGAGAGGCCTTGGGCTTTACGTTCCTTGGAAACATGGTTTCCAAGATGACTCCGACATGTATCGGCGCAGGAAGAGAAACAAAGCCGAGCGTGACGCACAGCTACGAGAAGAGCTCAAGGCATCTCTTAAAGAGGAGATACTGGGTTCGATGGCTGATATAATCAGAGATGAGGTGCGGAAACAGACAGAAAGTCAGCAGGCCGCCACCGCCGCTCCTGTGCTAGCTAGCCCGCACAACCATCCGAGTAGCTGCGCGTCCAATCCGACGCAAACCCAGTCCAAATTTCCTGTGGACGACATCCTGGTAATAATTATTACCTCTCGAATGCTTGCTCCATTGGTAGGCCTATTTGAGTAGCTAATTTTGTATCGTTATGTAGGAGCCTACGACATGCAGGCTCCAAGTGAGATATGGCTCCATTCCCTTGTACGCTGCTTGGGGCCAGGCATATTCGTCTGGTATCGGGGCCATGGTGCACGATCAAGCTTTAGCGCCAGGCTTCGCAAAAGTTAATGTGGATGGTGTGTATGCCAATTTTGAGGTGGTCCTGCTACCGAAGCCCCCCAACGACGAGATCGTGAATCTAGGACAGGCCATTGGAACATTCATCCAGTGGCCCAAAACCGACATCTCCCTGGAGGCTTCTTCACCGGTGGCAGGACCAGAAGTGCAGTGCGAACCACAGCAACTTGCATTGGTGCCATCTCCACACGGGCAGTGCGAACCATAGCTACCTGCACCGGTGCTATCTCCACGGGTGCTATTCTCGCCAGACCAACTTGCACCGTCTATACCATTACAGTCGACTAGCATAAAGTCGACCCACACTCGAGGCAGTGGCCAGGGCAAATCAAAGACGAAGGATGGTGACGATTTCCCGTCCATGCCATTGGCCCGCAAATTCGTGCTAGGTCAGCCGATGGTAGTCCAGGAAGAGCTCCAAAAACTAGGACTTGGTTGCCAAAGATTCCACCTTTGGTATATGGAATAGTTCAATAAGCCAGCGGCAGAACGGCGCTCAGGTATAACTGTCAAATTCAAGCCGGAACATTTCTTGCACGAAGTTCAGGAATGTGTCTTCGCGGTGACCTTTGACGATATATTTGACCTTTTCACGCTCAACGCTCTCGACGCCTCACTCGTTCGATGCTGGACGCTGTAAGTCTGCACAATCACAGTCTCTGTTCACGTAATACCGATATATGTCACAATTTGTTGCTTTCCTATGTTATATATAGATTCATGCTGATCGAAGCTAGATCATCGAAATCACAAATTGGTTTCCTGGACCCACGCTTGGTCGCCATTGATACCATCATCGAGAATGCATCCTTCGTCGAGGACTATATTACAAAATCACTGCTGGCTCACCAAGATAAGGAATTTGTTCTTATGCCATAC
The DNA here is from genome assembly GCA_017311315.1 of Dendrocalamus latiflorus. Classification (NCBI taxonomy): domain Eukaryota; kingdom Viridiplantae; phylum Streptophyta; class Magnoliopsida; order Poales; family Poaceae; genus Dendrocalamus; species Dendrocalamus latiflorus. The sequence goes on from CM029636.1 coordinate 19,760,547, forward strand.
AATGAGCAGTTCCATTGGATTTTAATTGTAATTATACCAAAATGGAACAAGGCTATATACCTTGATTCTCTAAGTAAGAACAAATCCAAGTACACAGCCATCGCCCGAATACTCGATAGGTACGTACATTGTACATTGTACTCTTTCTTTCCTTCCGAATAACTAATCTAACTTTTTCGAATAACGAAGGTCGTTCGCCACATACGTTCAACAAACACGTGACTCGACGACAGGGGCCAAGGCCTTGAAACATGATCGCAAGTTTCGGGTATTCGCTAGCTACACATTAATTAATCATATACAACACATAGTAGTAATGCCACTTGATTTAACACATTATATTTTTTGCAGTGCCACCAGCAGGAGCCGGGCAACACATGTGGATACTACATGTGCCACCATATGAGACTACTCCTCGATTCCACCAAGATCACTAATTCTAAGGTTTGTCAATCTTCCCACATTTATTTCATACATGTCAGTTTTATATATGCGCGCGTTGATATTCCTATCGACAGGCTGCGTCCATCTCTACATCTGCATTGACACAGCCGGATTTTGCAAAAATTCGAGGAGAGCTCATTTGGTTTTTGTGGTCAAAAGTTGTAAGATCAGATGGAGAGTTCCACTGCCCAGAATGATTTTTTATTGTAATTCTAAGTGCAAATACAGTGTAGATCTTTTACAATTGTGTATTTGTTAATGGATATTTTATTTCAACTCAATGAATTGATTTGCGAAATGGATGCTTTATGTTTGTGAAATGAAGTGCGTTGTCAATTGGATGTTTTATGTCTGTGAAATGAATTGAGATGTGAAATGTATCTGAAATGAAATGAGATGTGTGAGTTGTATATGTTTATGTCTGTGATTATCTGCTTGTTTCAGAGGGCATGGCTAGCATTTCCTGAGGCTAGCTATAAACAGAAATATATTCTGCTGGGGGGGAGGAGTATCACAGACGGTTTTTCAGTAAAAACCGTCTGTGATTATGCGATATCACAGACGGTTTTTCAGTAAAAACCGTCTGTGATTATCCGATATCACAGACGGTTTTGTACTAAAAACCGTCTGTGATTATCCGATATCACAGACGGTTTGATATCGGATAATCACAGACGGTTTTTAGTACAAAACCGTCTGTGATATCGGATAATCACAGACGGTTTTTACTGAAAAACCGTCTGTGATATCGCATAATCACAGACGGTTCAAAAACCGTCTGTGATAACTTGGATTATCACTGACCCATAATTTCAGACGGTTCAGAAAACCGTCTGTGATGACGTTTCTGAACCGTCTGTAATGTGGATTTCTGTAGTAGTGATACGTCACCCATGCTGCGTCAGCACCTGGTCTCGTCCGTGGACTCCGTCCACCATAAGCTGAGTCTCTGCCTATAAGACCCACAGCCAGAGCATTGTATCATAGACATGAGCCACCATGCCGTATCCCTATTCCACGTGGGCAGCCACGTGTTGCACCATGTCATCAGCCACCTTAGCATCTACGTCAGCCCTAAGTCCACATATCTAGCCATGTCATTGCCACCTCAGCGCAATCATGCATAGTGTCGTGCCACGTCACCTAACATGTGCCATGCCATATCACCACCACTTTAGCCAAACTTGTGCCACGTGTCTGCCACGTTAGCATAGGTGCCATGTCAGCCAAGTCCCGTCTGAGCCACTACTCCGTACACCGAGTTCACTGTAGACCCTACTATTTCCTAGACTTGGTCCACAGCATAGTAACCTTTTTCAATTTCCAGTATTTTCTTAGCCAATTATTTTTTTGAGAGCCTGTTATTCTTTGTCCTAGCTCTAATTGACCCAATTCTTTTTCCTAAATTCATCTAAAATTGAACTCTATCTTTTGATTTTAGTTTTATAGTTTTTGTGATTTATTTGAATTTTATTTAATTTTATTTGTGTTTCATTCGTTTTCACTCCCATTAGATAACGTCTTCCAAGAATCAGAAGTAGGACCAGAAGACCAATAGTTGGTAACTGAGTAAGGCCAAGGTAAGTCAAATCTATTTATTTCTTATTTTATTTTAAGTTATGTTGCCTTGCTAATTTAATACAAACCTTTATACCTAGCAGTTATTGTCTAACTTGATTAATTCCACCTTGATAATTTGAATGCTATAATTCTATTGTCACCATAGGATGGGTATTTATGTAGTGATGCAATATTAGTATTTACATGGGTTGTACGTTTAGTATGCTTAGCCATGCTTATAGTACGTTGGGCTCATTATCACATGTAAATTAATTAATTAATTTTTACTTAATACGATACTGACTCATGGTGGTAGCCACAGTTATAAAATTTGAGTGCCATGATATAGGTATGTAACATCCCAAAAATTTGCAACTTGAAAATGTGAAGCTTTTGAATTATTTTTGCAATATGTTGTATTTGAATTTGGAGTTTAAGGTATTCTTCTGAAATTTGGTTGGGATTCCAAAAAGTAAAATTTCAAGAAAGGAACAAACATGTTCAAATAATAGAAAATTAAAATTTTAAATACGAATATGAAAAGATGATCTAGTATAAGGAGGGAGAAACCCGAGTTAAAACGCAAAATCTCATTTTGGAAATAATGACATAAATAGCAATCAAAGTGAATGACTAAAATACAAGCGCTCCTACATATATGCAAAATTATGTAAGCCAGCAAGATAATATTATGTGAAATTATGTACATATACATAAAACAAAATATACAACATACTAAACATATATTATGATGAGTGCAGCAATAAAGGAAATAAAGGTATGAAAATAAGAACATCACATAAAATAGAAGGACTAGTATATTTTGTATTTAAGTAATTGAATGAAGACTTGAGATAAAATTTCAGAAATTAGGAACCATAATCTTACAGAGAAAATAGAAGTTCAACATACAAATTTAAAAATCCAAATTCAAAGCCTTTCTCTCTTTTATTTCCTCTCTCTATTACATGTGGGCCCCACTTATTTTTCTCTCTCTCTCTCTTCTTTTTCTTTTCCTTCCTACCTCTTCTCCCTGCCCAGCGGGCCCCCCTGCGCGGCGCGCCTCCCTCCTCCTTTCCTCCTTCTCCCGTGCACCGGACCCCCCTCCTCCTCCTTTCTTCCTCTCTGGCTCTCTGCCGTGCGCAGCTTCCCTCCACCCCGTGGCATCCATGCGCCTGCCCCGCCCACGGACTTCTCTGTCGTCGCCCCCGATTTTTCCCCGCGTGCCTGCTCCGTCCCGTCGCCGCCCGCCCGTCACCCTCTGCCCTGCGCCGCCTCGTCTTGTCGCCGCCCCGCGCATCTCCACTCCCCAGAGCGCGCGCTCGCTTATAAGGAGCTCCTAGCCCCCCCCCCACGGCTTCCCGCGCACTCCCCTTCCTTCCTTGCTCAGCCCGAGCCCGAGCACCCCACGCCCATGAGCCGCCGCCGTTGCCTCCTCGCTATTCCCAGCCGTCCGGCGAGCTGCTCCACTGGTGACCGCGCCATCTCGTGCTCCTACACCCCTTCTTCTCCCCCTCCGGCACAATTGAGAATCCGTGCACCCGAGGCTCGCCGCATCGCTTCCTTCCCCATTGCCAGCCACCGCCGCCAATACCACCGCCGCCTCTTCCCCGGGCACTCTTCCCTCGATTCCTTGGAAGGGGAGCATCTTCCCAACACCGCGAAGCTATCCCAAGTGCCGCCCCGCTCCTCCCTGCACCGTAGCACGCCGGCCACGGTGACCTCCCCGCGCCGCCGTGAGCTTCTGCTGCCGGCTCACCCTAGTGCCTCCCCGGTCACGTCATCGCTGTTGGTGAGTTCCTCCCGGCCCCCTTACGCTTGTGGCCACCTTAATTCTACCCCAATCCTCCACGGCCGCCGGCGCCTCATTCTCCCTCACCGCCGGCCGCCTAGCTCCACCGCCCACCCACCTCGCTGCCGCTCCGGCCCACGCACCGCCTCCCCTAGGTTCCTACCTTAGTGAGCAACCCATTTTGGCAGAGCCCAACCCATCTCCGGCCGATGCTCGCCGCCGGCCAGACCATGCCCCACCGGCATCAGCTTCCTCTGTTTGGAGCCCCGGTGTCCTCCCGCATAAGAAAATGTCTGGGCATTTGTTGTCAGCCCAGGCACTTTGCCCTCTTGGCTAGACCGAGCGCGTTTGACATTCAGCATGTTCCCAGGTCCTGAGTTCGAGCCCAGTCGGCTGCAATTTTTCCCCACTTTTTGTTTTAAATTTTTTGTAGCTCTGTTAAGTTAATAAAAATCAAGATAAATTTAGGAATAACCTAGAAAAGCTAATAAATTTAATTAGGTCATAAAACCATATTGTTTAATATTTAAATGTGGAGTAGTTGGCATATGTGAATGATTAATACTATTTGGATAATTAACTCAAAGACTGAATATTACTTAAGGGCATTAATAAAGAAAAGTTTCTCTGGTTAGATATTCGAATTTAGTAAAGATCTTAATTGGAAGGAAATTCAAGAGAAAGTTAAAAGTTTGGATATTGTATTTAGATATGAAATCAAGGCACTAAAGTTAAGGACTACTCTTATTTATAATTAAAATCTATGCCCAATATTTAGCATGCTCCCATTAAATATGTTGTTATAGTAGGTTTTGCTAACTCACAGATATTGAAATATGACCTTATATACCAAGCTGTGCCTAGATAGCTAATTGTAAACTAGAAATAGAAGTAAAGCTAGGCCTAGTAGAAGCTAGAGTATAAGCAAGATAATAATGGTACTATTAACTAAATCTTAATACTAGATTTAATAACTAATAATGATGATCATGAAATAACAAGATGTGGCCCATACAACTGAATACTAATTCAATTTGAAATAGGCTTAGTGAAAACTGAGGCTACATAAAATGTCACCCCATAAAATGCTATACACCTAGACTCTAAAATTGATTCGGTAAGCCAAAATGCCCTGAACAATAGCACTCAACAAAATAATGCTAAGATAAACTTGTGCACCTATTCATAGGTCTAACCTAACTCATGGAACTTCCTTGATAAATACAAAAATGATAAAAGAAATTATTAATAAAAAGGTCAAGCCTCGCTTTTCCCCAATCGGCCATGTATGGCCACCTTCCTTTCCCAAAAGCAGATAATTCCTGTAGGTACGTCTTCACTTTAGATCCCTCGTATTTCTAAAATTTTCCCTCACGGTAAAGCATTCAGACAACTCGTCCTCCTGCTCAAACCCAGCTACCGCTATGCTGACAACACATCAACCTAAATCATCCTTCTATTCTCCAACCATAATAAATGCTTAATTTAAAGTAAATCGGGTATTTAAAGTGATTGGATTTATTTGGATCTCTTGAGTTATTTGTTTTTATTTGGATTCAGTCGCGTATCGCATAGTTAGAAACTGGAGTTCCGAAGAATCAATGGATCAAGCAAGACCAAGATCAAAGTGTAGAAAAGACCAGCAAAGCAGCCCCCTCAAATGAGACAGCTGTGAGAGAGCACAAGACCGCGGCAAACCGCGCCAGGCGAGTCAATACTTTGATCATGTTGAACCTACATTTTCTGCAAATTATTTTATTTAAATTATCAAATTGCATGCTGTTATTTTATATGCAAATACATGTTTAATTTAAGACTTTAGTTATATGCCCATTGTTTGCTTGATTAATATTACACCTCCTTTGGAATACTTGAATATGTGAACCTTGTCGCCCTAGCAAAATTGTAATGGTAACCTTTGAAAATAAGTCCCTAATTATATGCCATGCTTAGCACTGCATAGATTCTCGGGGGCGCTGAAATGCCCCAAACCTCATTTTCATTTTTAATCATGAGAAACTGGTTTGGACAGTCATGGTGGGAATGGCTGGTATATTTTGACATGATTATTTTATGCTCCCAAAAATCCCAATTTGCTTAAATATCTGAGCGGATGGTTTGGGGGCTGGTATGTGGTGCAAAGGAAAGCACAAATTATGGAGTGTGGCAGAACCGCTCAGGTACCACTAAGGACTGAATCTTGTCATGACCTCCTGTGTAAAACAGTACAACCACAAGTCTGTAAAATACAACTTGGCTAAGTAAACTTATCGAAATCCCTGGACTCATCTCACCGGTAGTGGATGGGGAGTGGATACGCAAGGGCAAGAGAAGGCCTAAAGGGACACCGAGTGGAGGGTGAAGTTTCCCAATCGTACTAGCACAGAGGGGAGTGGAGCCCGTACGCTAGTAGCCGTGGGGAACATCCCGTGCAACGTATGGGACCCACCGCAAGTGGGAACGGCCCATAGGGTGAGATGACAAAAGGGACTAGATATTTTGAAAAGTCACTGTGATGGTCTGCTCAACCACATGGCAAAGGAATCGTGTGGGGCAACAAGTTGATTGTCTCTTGTGGTGAAAGTGTACAAACTCTGCAGAGTCAAAACTATTCGAATAGCCGTCTATTCGAGTTGATTGTCTCTTGTGGTTAAGGGCAGACATGGGAACTTAACCAGATATAGTTCTATTTCAAAAACTTTGTGGGTGGGAATGGAAAAGTGGAAGGGCAGTGGGAAGCCCTGATTTGAATTGTCCTGGGTGTCGTCCCAGTGGTAAGTTAAGCGGCTATAACGCTGAAAGATGCTATATGGTGCGGATGCCATGTAACGGTGGATGGAATCTGGATCGCTATTATTATTGCATTTTCTTGAGCATTATGTTTTTGTTCAGAACTGCTAGGTCTCAGGAAATTTTTATGTATCATATTTCAAAAATAAAATGTTTTTCCTTCTTACAAAATGAAATATAGGGAGGAATAAATAAAGTCGTGAGTAATGAAGATGGAAGTTTGTGGTAAAAACAAAAATATATTGGTTGACTTATGTCGGTTATAAAAAGAAAACGATAGTGTAGATTCTGGGAGAAATGAGCCCAAATGGATATCTAGACTAGATAGATAATTTATAAGATCTTTGGAGTATTAGGAAGTGCAAGGGTATTGGTTGGATTACAACACTGATATTTGATATAAATTCTTGGGAGATGTTAACAATATTGGGATTAATAGGATTTGAACGAGTTCTGGATGGATGAATTGATCTTGGGAGTTTGGGGTATGATAACAATTCCTGGAGTATAAACTTGATCAATGATATTCCTGGTGGATGAATACTGGTGAATCGTAGACCTAATCAATGATATACTTGGTGGATTTATACTAGTGAATCATATACTTGATCAATGATATTCTTGGTGGATGTATACTCATGAATTAGTTAGAGATAGATAATGGAAAAATAAGATTGATTATTGAAGAAGCAAATTATGGTTGTGGATCAATAACGAAAGGATTGGATTGTTAAGAATTTAGAATGCAAAAGATACTGGTGGATTAAATAAATGATATTAGATAAATGATGTCGCTAGCTGTTTGGAGTATTAGGCAGTAATTGTTCAGTGGATTATATAAGTTATGATACTCGCTGTTTGGGGATTTAGGCAGCAATGAAGGTATGAATGGTGGATTGCATAATTGATGATATTCGCTGTTTGGAGTCTTAGATAGCAATCAATAAAGAAAGTGTATCTTGGTGGATTAAGTCAATTATGGTAGTTGCTAGGTGGAGTATAGGCAGCATCAATAACACTATGATTACATAATAACAATGCTGCTAAAAGCGATTTTTTTGGCAAATAAAATAACCCGAGCCTCTCCTTTGTTAAGCCATGCATACTATTTATTTGCATTCTGTGTATTGGCTTGCGGAGCACGGGGTTGGAGTGCTCACACTCGCTTTTGCGACAAAATTCAGAATCAGGAATCAAATCACCTCGCCTCAGCAACAAGATTGGACAAGCTGACAGAGAAGATAAAGATGTCAAGGGCTAGGTCGCGAACCTCCAGTTGGCTGCCTGTGGGCATGTCCTGAAGGTCCCATCTGTGTGCTTCGTTCTTCCGCTGCTGCAATTTATTGATTTCGGCCTAATCGGCCCATGAGTAAGTCTACTATTTTATTTATGCTTCTGCATGATATGTAATTTGATGTCCATTACTGTAACTATGTGCACTATCTACTGATCCAGGGAATAGTGCAGCTAGACATAGTAGATTCCGGATTATAAAATCTGGGTCTGACAAGGTAGTGTCATTAGTATGGGTTATACAAAGTGGTTTTCACTTGGGTGAGTGATCATGCAGTAAAGGGGGAAGTGTGATCAACATTTTTGGGATGTGGATGTCTTACCTGGGTAATGTCTAAGGACTTAACTTTATATGCTATTGATCTAAGATTTACTGTACAACCACATGTACAGTATGGGATGGATCTAACTGATTAATTTGTGATGTTTCAATTTTGATTTTACCATTGAGATGTTAGTTGGTGTCAGTTAAACATTAAACATTTCCACAGGGCACAACAGGGGCTTTTTTGACTAGGTGATTAGCCTACTCAGTAGCGAAACCTTAGTGGGAGAAATCGGGTTGCAATTGAACATGTAAAGAACTTGTTGTGATCTTCTTAGTCGGCACGCCTGAGGAAGCGTGTTGTTGCGCTAACATGGTCATATCATGTGGGTAAAGTTGTGCAACCTCTGCAGAATGTAAAACATTTAAATAGTCATGTCCCTGATGATGGACAATGCTCAGTGATTTCACACGAGGGGTAGATATTTCATAAAAATCCTAGTTGGGTTAAGTTTAGGAAGTGAATGGTTAGTTCACTGGTGGTTCATTATTTGAATTGATAGTTCATGAGTAGTTCATTCGGTGAATGGTTAGTTCACTTGTGCTTTACTCAATTCCTTTAACTTATTTAATTAGTACTATCTGTTTTCAAAGTTCGCTTTCAATCTATTTATAGTATTTACTCTAAATTGTTTCTTTCTGCAAAATAAGCACTCAACTATCATTTGGTAAGTCTTGATAATTATATTCCATCTTGTTTCAAATGACTTACTAAATACCCTATGTACTCATGGCTATATCCATATTTGCTCAGCTACTGAAGAAGGGCCACATCAGGCAGAGGTATTTGAAGGAGGTTTCTTCGATGACTTCACGGATTAGAAATTAGCTCCCTAGTCAAATTCCTGTGGGCATGTCGGATGGCTACTATGCTTATCTTTTATTTTTCTGCTGCTAGTTTATTAAGCCTTTCAGGCTATTATTTGTAAGCTTGGCTATAAGGTTGCTACTCTGATAAGTAATAATATTTGAGTCTCTCTAAGTTAATCATGAATATGGTCGATGTTTCATTTATGTTTTCACTATGTACACTAACGAGATCCTCGACTAGTGCAGAATACATAAAGAGTCCAGATTTGCATATTCGGGACACAACAATTGGCCTCTGGAAGGATGGGTTGAATGGTCTTGGCTTGGGAGGTCCATAACAAGGTGGATGGGGTTGTTGTACTTATGGGTGAGGTTTATTGGTAGGTGTTGGTTGATGGTTCATCTTAGCCTTCTTTCTTCATTTAGATTTGAATGTTCACTATCTCAATTTATGGCTCTATTGACAAAGTATTGGAATTATGTTATTTTGTGGATGGATAGGAGCATCTTTAGGTATGGGTGTATTCCCCTATGAATTTATCTTTCTCCTTCTCCTCAATATCTACGTCAGTTGGCACATAACAAGAGAGTTCATTAACTTGCTGAGGTACTCCACCATCTTTGTCCCTCACTGGGTTAAAGCTCTAAACTCTCTCTTCTTAAGCTCCATTCTCCCAGTAGGTACATGGGCCTCTAAAAATCGTAATTTGAATTCCTCCTAGGTAATTGGTTGTTCACTAACATGGTTAAGGGCATAGTTGAGCCACCACATGGCTGTTGGTTTAGTTAGTTGGTTGGACACGTATCAGACTTTCTTCATGTCCAAACATCCTACTGTGTTGAGATTCTTTTCTACTTTTACTATCCAATCAGCTGCGTCTAGGGTGTCAATTGCTTTGGCAAAGGTGGGAGGGTGAGTCTAGAGAAACACCCCCAGACTAACCCCATGGGCTGGCTATGGGGCTATTGGTAGCAAGGCTTCCATAAAGCATTTCTGATTCTCCTGGGCTTCCTTCTGAGAATTCTCCAAAAATCTGAGGACTTCCACCATTACTCCCAAAGGATTGACTACCTCTGATAATGCTAGTTGGCCAGCTTCAGGTACTATTGTTGGTCGAGTTTGTCCAGGTGTCGCTTCTTGAGGGTTCATAGGTGGGTTTCCCTTGGTCGAGTTTGCTAGAAGGGTCCCAGTCTTATTCCCAATTCCCTCTTGCCTTGCTGTGATCTCCCATCCTGTAGGGAAGGTGTTAATGAAATTCCTTATTAGGAGTTGGGTTTGCATTGTTTTATTTGAGGAGTCTCAGGGTTGGTCATTCTAGTTTCAACAATGTTTTACTAGAATCTACCCTTCTTTACTAAGATGTAGCACACTAGTAGAGGAAAGGTTCATTTACTTTAAGTTGTAGAGAGTTAGGCTAACCTCACTTTTAGGGTTAGAGCACAACCATAAGAGCAAATAACACCAAGAAACCAAAATAGGCAAAAAGACCCAAATCCTACACTACCTGGGTCTATCGTGCCTAGCCACGCATCAGAACCTGCTCTCAAGACTGCCCAAACTGTGTGTTTAGGGATGCTCAGAGCTTGCCTTTGAGTGTGAATCTACACTACCCTAGATCTATGTGCCCAAACGTGCTCAAGAACTCTCTCTTGAGATAATCTAAACTACGCGTTTGGAAAGTGCTCAGGACTCATCCCTGAGTACGCCCAAGACTTCATTCCTGGGTATGCCCGTGCTACGCACCTGGAAGCGCTACGAACCACTCATTTGGGAAATCTGATATTCAAAAATGGGGAAATTGCTTTTACATTGTTAGCCCCCATTAATTTTTGTTTCCTTAGTTATGTTTGCTTTCTTTTGGAGGGCTAACGAGTATTTTTCAGTGATATAGATGAAGAGGTAAGAATTTTATAGGTATGGTCCACATTTATCCAAAAGTGGAAGAAACGTCTATGCCAGAATTCTAGCTTCATGCCTCTAGTCCAAGCACTACAATCTACTGTTTATAGAAATAGTCCAGCCTCGAGGCCTCAAGCAACCTATCCTATGTTGAGTTGCAAGCATACCAGGTTAATTGAGTAATGGTAGTTATGATGAGATGCACAGGTACACTTTAACTGGATGCCACAGAATGAACTAAATGACAACTATAAATAATAGATACTACCATTTGAATTACAAGCTTAAATGCTAATATAATGCTCCCCTAGAGATGAAATGAACTCATGCAACACCAAAATGCAACAACTAAGCACAATCAGCTTACACCGACAGGACTCTGCATACCCCAGGAGGATCACACTAACTGTGGGCTCACGGCCTCCCTCTCCTCAGGGTCACTCTCCTTCTCCTCTCCCCATCCCCGTCTTCTCCCTTATCTCCATTCTCCCCTCTCCCATCAGGCCCTTGGCTACTACTAGCTCCCCACCCAACTACTTGGCTGCTACTGGGGTCACTAAAACAAATTCGGTAGAGCTTATCTATAGTGACTGAGTCTCGGACTGGGCCGAGGTGAATGATGATGTTGAAAGCATCTAGGCCCCTAAAAATAGTTTTGGTAATTAATTAATTTATGTGAATATGAGACTAACATGTTTAATGAGTGTTTAAAGGTTAAGTCCATATGTGGGTGACAAGATGCAAGCCAAAGGATAAATGTGAAGACCAAAAATGGCTCAAGGCAAAGGTAGACTTAGAATAGGATCCCTTTCTATTTTTACCAGTCTTAGGAGAAAAGCTGAAAGACCGGATTATAGGCTAGATAATCGTATCATAAAGAGGGATCATAGCAAGTAGCTTGATAGCAAAATTTATGTGCCATTTGGATCAAACTAGGAGCATGCATTCTTTAAAAATTTGTTTTAAAACCAAAACTGTGCTCTGTCTGAAAGAGCGGTAGTACCGTAGATTTCAACGTCGGAACTACCACAGAGCGGTAGTTCCGCAGGCAAAATCGGTACTACCGGTGACCGAAAGCTCCGAAATCCGAGCGGAGCCGTTTTTTCCAGAGAGCACCCTCTGGATGCATTTTAGATTTCGCAGGAATAAAAGTACCTGCGATTTTAACGCTGGAACTACCGCTGGGTGCGGTAGTTCTGCTGTCCGGAGTGGTACTTCCGGAGCCCGGAAGCTCCGGTGGCAGAGCGGAGACTTTTTCCAGAGAGCTCCATGTTTGGGGACTTTGGGAGTTCGGCCCAAGCGGTAGTATCGTGCCGACTTTGCGGAATTACCGCAGAGCGGTAGTACCGGATTTTACAACGACGGTAGTACCGCGCTGACTTTCCAACGGTCACTGCAGAGCCTCTGACATAGCCGTTCTGCCATGCCAGATAGGGCAGCGGAACTACCGGCAATAGGCCGGCGGTAGTTCCGCTCGCCCTGAATTTTCTAGAATTTATTCCAAATGGCTAGTTTTGGTTGGTGAGGGGTATAAATACCCGTACCACTGTTCAAGGCCAGGCGGTGAAGCGCATCCTTCGGTACCTTCGAGCTACCATTGACTATGGTATCTGGTACTCTTCCTCGTCCTGTCTTTCCCTCAGAGCTTATTCGGACGCAGACTTTGCTGGCTGTAGGATAGATAGGAAGAGCACTTCTGGCACCTGCCAATTCATTGGCACTTCTCTTGTTTTCTGGTCTTCGAGGAAGCAGTCCGGTGTTGCACAGTCCACCGCAGAGGCCGAGTACGTTGCTGCTGCCAGTTGTTGCAGCCAGGTACTTTGGATGGTCTCGACCCTGCGGGACTTTGGGTTAGTTATCGATAGTGTTCCACTCTTTCGTGATAACACTTCTACGATTAACATTGCTAAGAACCCAGTGCAGCATGCCCGGACCAAGCATATTGATATTAGATATCACTTCCTTAGAGATCATGTAGAGAAGGGTGACATCGTGCTCCAGTTTGTGGAGAGTGATCACCAGTTGGCTGATATCTTTACCAAGCCATTAGATAGTTTTAGGTTTTCAACTCTGCGGGGAGAGCTTGGGGTGGCTTGTCCTTATGGACTGTTGTGAGGGGGAGCTTTGGGCTTTACTGCTTTATTATATTAATTATTGATGTGACGATGGCCCGATCTTTCGAGAGGTACTGATAAGTCGATTGTGGAGATCTCGACATTGATGATCCAAAGGCTCTGACCAAAACAGATCGAACCCCTCGCAATCACTACACCACTGCTCCGTTGGTTATCAACCGTGCCGAACACGATTGACCTCGCCAAGAAGGCTATCTCCTGCAAGCGAATCGAGAACACAAGCAAGAGAGTACAAGATGCAATCTGAAATTGCGAATAAATATTAAGTTCACAAGTTGGGGTCTCGCAAACCGATGAACGGCGAAACTGTTCAAAGACAGATTAATCTAAGCAAAACCCGAGGAAAACTAAAGGGGTGTGGCCTCCTTAAATAGGGGAGGGGGAAGCCACACTTATCTAATGAAAAGGGATGTAGTACTATTCCTAGTTACTGTTCACGCGCGTGGTACTGTTCACATGAACAGTACCGGCCCAAATAGCCCAAGTTACAAGGCCCTCGGCCCACTTTGAGTAGGACTGGAAAAGTGATGTGGCTTGTTTCGCAGATTCTGATCTGCTCGAGTGGAGTTTCGAGGTGAGACTAGATCCATCTGAAAGTAGACTCCAATATCTTTCCAACGAGTACTCACGGGCCCCGAGAAGCCTTCTGGATCAAAAGTTATGGCCATTTGAAGTTGGCTTGTCAAGCTGAATCCGAATTGATCTGGAGGCCGAATTGGATTTCAAAACCTGTCCAAGTTGAACCCTTGCTTCAATTGGTTCCAAAGTGATGTGGTGCTACAAATATATATATTTTCATCATTAGGTAGCATCATATTCTCATTTAAAATATGTTGAAGTTGAAGAAACGAATTCACCTTTAGTTCATTCTTGATATTGGCCGCTATGGTCGTACGTGTTGGTGGCGTGGTCACATCATCCTCCCCTTCTTGATGGAAAACTGTCCTCGGTTTTAACATATGTGTAGTGTCACGTATTGCATGATCTTGATCATAAATCTTGGTGTATGATAACAAACGCAACAAACTCTCATTACGTAATATCATAAGTTCTTTATCAAATAAAGTAAAATCTCTTTGAAACGAGCTCACCTCATAATTTAAGTGATGCGTAGGAGCTCTTGTAATTGTAACAACAAGTAAAGCAAATATGGTTGTATCCATAGGGTTCATGTTCTTATCATCCTCCCCTTCTTGCAAACAAAGCCGTCCTCAGCTTTTGATAAGCTGAAAAAATGGTAACAAAGAAGCCAAGGTGTATGCATGGTATATGTATATGTCATCCGTTTTAACAGTTCTTCGTTGTTGCACAATTAATGTTATAAAACAGCAATGATCATAAAAGCTCGTTGTATTATTAACCCAAAAGTAATCATATATGTTAATGAGCAATTCAAAATTTCTCACACAATAATTATTGCAACTTGTTTTGCAAATGTAAGTGAAGCATTTATGCAATTCAAATCTTTGAATTTGTAAACTTGTAGTGGTGGCACATATGGGCAAAACTACAACTTTTGGAATCAAGCAAAGTTCATCTATATAATCATATCTCAATCGAACAATAGCAAATTCATCTAGTAAGAGTGAAGAGCTTTGTATGTTCGGCCATAATTCATCATCTTTATTCAGATTGTCTATACTAGATGGTGCAAAAAGAGATGAACACATAGGCATTGAATGAGTACTAAATTTTACTTCCCTCTCACATTCAACATGATTCAGCATACAAGAATTGTTGTCCCAAACAACAAGTTTCAATTCATCTATGTGATCACAAGTTATGCATATTCGATATACAAGAAATTGATTTTCCACACCATAATCTCCAATCAAATTAAACTTATATCCAGTGGTGTAGGTACTAAATAAGAATTTCGAACATGCAAGTTCAGAAACTTTCTCCATAGCATGTGACAATTTCATAGGTAGATCCAACATGATGTAACACAATGAATTAGCAGGAGAAATTCTAGTCAAAACTTCTTTATGTGTTATTAATTTAACATGTGCAAAATTATGAGAATTTAGATCAGCACATGGTTTATTTAAGTCAACACAAGGAATATCAAAAGATTGCACTACAACAGGTATATACTCACAAGGTTGCTCTATGTCTTGTTGTAGCACCAAATCAATACCGTGAGCGATGATAGTACCATGTTCTTTACCTTTTTGGCTCTCCTCAGATGATGTAAGTGCATCCATCTCCTTATCTTCATTCTCAACCAATGGGGTCAGTGATTCAATCAGCTCATGCTCTTCTTTGGCATGGTTCTCAACTACCTGCAAGTTGTTAGTCACAGAAAATGGCACAAACACATGTTTGTTCTCATGTTCATCACCACTACCTGCAAGGTTAGCTGCAAGAGCATATTCATCCTCAACATCACTAGCACTTACATAACCACCATCTTCTGTCGTAATGTACGCCCGCTGACTTGTGCAATCTCTCATGACGTGGCCCATCCCTTTACAACGGTGGCACACAATGCCCGTTGTACGGCCCGTCGAAGCAATCGATGAAGAGCTCTTTGCTGGTGCTTGCACACTAGTAGATTTGCTTGTCTCGGGTGCGTGTGATGGTGGCGGCGGTGCTGCTGAACGCGCCCTACTCACAGAGGGGGCAGCAGCTCGACAAATAGGTGGTGGGGCTATCTTGGCTCGCCCAGGCGTTGATCTCGATGTAGACATACCTCCAAAGTTGCTCCTTGTCCTTTGTTGCCTACCCTGCAATTCTTTTTCTGCAAGCACAGCAAGCTGGAACAACTGGTTGATAGTAGTAAAATCTTTATAATAAACAATGTCCTGAAGTTCACGCCGTAACCCCCCGTAAAAACGACAAATCTTATCCTCCTCATCTTCTACAACATTACAACGCAACATGCCTATTTGTAGTTCTTGATAATATTCCTCGACAGATTTATTACCTTGGTCTAAGCACTGCAATTTCTTTTGCATTTCATGTTTAAAAGTAGGAGGAACAAATCTAGCACGCATAGCTTCTTTTAACCGCTTCCATGTATCAGGTTGTAAGCGCATGGTACCCATATCATTCCACCAGATAATAGCAAAGTCCTTAAACTCACTAGTAGCTTGTCTAACTCTATGTTGCTCAGGAACCAAGTGAGAATTAAACTTCTGCTCTACCGTCATCTCCCAATCAAGATATATTTCAGCATCATAAAGACCAGAAAAAGATGGAATGATAAATTTGACTTTAGCAAAAGGGTCATGATTAGAACGATCATTATGGTGCTGAAAATTATTACCTCTCATACCGTGACGGTTTTGATGTAGGCGGTGTCGTGGGCGTGCATCTTGGGCAGCAAATGAAGCACTTGCGTCGCGGTTTTGTCTCTCATTATCATCAGACAACCCACCTGTCATGGTTAGTAGAAAACAAAAGACAACACAAAGGTATTATCCCTATGCACTACTAGGTGGTGGAAGGTGGAATCACATATTCTCAAGCGTCTTACTACACTCTTACAAGTGTTCTTACCGATGCAGCAGGTGGTACAACCGGTGGCTGGTTCGTGATACCGTGTCGAGCGTGGGTACGATTGCAAGAGGGAACCTGTTCTGATCAAGAGTAGGTGTAGCTTGGAAGGCACAATATGGTAGCAATGGATAACAATCAGTTAATTTCAGAATTGCATAGAATTGAATTATAGTCCGTATCTAACACTTAGCCTATGTTGCTGATCAACCAAGAATGGAAGAAGATTAAAAACAAGTGTATGGCAATGTGTATGAGTGGTAAATACAAGATAATTCAATCCAATGCAATCTGGAATTGAAGAACACAAGGATTGACCCAAAACTGAAAACTGAAGATTTCTGTCCACTGGACAGTACGTCGGTATTTTGGCCGTAACTTTTTGTCAGATGACTTTTTTCCACTGATTATTTTTTTCTCTGTTTTCTGATGGCTTTTTATACAGATTTTCTTTTGGGGCCAACTTCCAAAACCCGACGCAGAAATTCGCACAAAAATCACAACTGCTGACTGTTGCAGATTCAAAACAGATAACTGGGTCAACTTTCACCGCATATATCTCTTAACTGCCTTGCTGGAATGACGTGCAATTTTACAGATAGATGGATAAGGAATTTTTGAATCTAATGGCGGTGGTCTCACTCAAAAAGAATCTCGGAATCAAAAGATATGGCGTTTTTGGTGGCGGCTGCAGAGAAAGGAAAAATCAGCCGAATTTGGAAATTAGGGTTTGGGGTGGGGAATTTTTCTTTTGTTTGGATTTTTAATGGAACACAGATATGACCAGCAACTAGACAATGCTAATATGAACACAAATTCAATTTAGCAAACCAAAACTAACAGATTGAAAGGCACAACGGGGTTTGGACAGCGGAATTAATTCTTTTTGTGGGGCAATATTTTTTTTTGGACTATAGGAAATAAAAACCAATCTACTAACTAGGGATACAAGAATTACCTCACGGGCAACCGTTGCTCTGATACCAACTGATGTGACGATGGCCCGATCTTCCGAGAGATACTGATAAGTCGATTGTGGAGATCTCGACGTTGATGATCCAAAGGCTCCGACCAAAACAGATCGAACCCCTCGCAATCACTACACCACTGCTCCGTTGGTTATCAACCGTGCCGAACACGATTGACCTCGCCAAGAAGGCTATCTCCTGCAAGCGAATCGAGAACACAAGCAAGAGAGTACAAGATGCAATCTGAAATTGCGAATAAATATTAAGTTCACAAGTTGGGGTCTCGCAAACCGATGAACGGCGAAACTGTTCAAAGACAGATTAATCTAAGCAAAACCCGAGGAAAACTAAAGGGGTGTGGCCTCCTTAAATAGGGGAGGGGGAAGCCACACTTATCTAATGAAAAGGGATGTGGTACTATTCCTAGTTACTGTTCACATGCGTGGTACTGTTCACATGAACAGTACCAGCCCAAATAGCCCAAGTTACAAGGCCCTCGGCCCACTTTGAGTAGGACTGGAAAAGTGACGTGGCTTGTTTCGCAGTTTCTGATCTGCTCGAGTGGAGTTTGGAGGTGAGACTAGATCCATCTGAAAGTAGACTCCAAGATCTTTCCAACGAGTACTCACGGGCCCCGAGAAGCCTTCTGGATCAAAAGTTATGGCCGTTTGAAGTTGGCTTGTCAAGCTGAATCCGAATTGATCTGGAGGCCGAATTGGATTCCAAAACCTGTCCAAGTTGAACCCTTGCTTCAATTGGTTCCAAAGTGATGTGGTGCTACAAATATATATATATTCATCGTTAGGTAGCATCATATTCTCATTTAAAATATGTTGAAGTTGAAGAAACGAATTCACCTTTAGTTCATTCTTGATATTGGCCGCTATGGTCGTACGTGTTGGTGGCGTGGTCACATCAATTATGCTCTTACTCCTTTCTGTTGCATTGCATTTTGGGTGCATTTGGGATAGTCCTTCTAGTATAGGTTAGAGTGGTCTTCTTGTTTAGCGTTCAGACTTCTTACTCTTATCTTGTGATTCTAGGATGCTGCTTATTAGCTGTTCTCTTCTCACTAGGTTGAGCTCACTCACTGCTTATAGGTTCTAGCAAGGGTTGGGCCACCCCTGGGTAGATAGGATACATGTTTGCTCTCTAGTGTATTAGATGATCAGTTGATAGTCCTAGAGTCATATGGGGTAGATGAGAGTCAGTCTAAGCCATAGTATCCTCTATATCTTGTCTATGCTTTAAGGACTGCCTTTTCTGATTTATTTCCCAGCCTCTCGTTTTTATTGCTTTGGTTCAGGGGGAGTTCATTTGGGAGCTTCTGGAGCTTAATTTTGACATAACTCAACTTGAACTAAAAGTTGCATCACATATTGAGGGGGAGCTGGATTTTCTTGCATGTCATTCTGCATTGTAAATAACTACATGGAGCCTTGATTATTATCCCTTCATGACATATTTACATCACTTTACATCCTGTCATGATTTGTGCTCCATTGCTAGATTGATCATGACTTCATATGTGTAGACTAGCTTTTGCCATGATGAGTTAATTAAAATTGCTCAACTTGAATTAAAACTTCTCATGTTAGTTCTCGAGACTAGTCTTTCTTTAGTTATCCTTTTATGATTCATGCCATGTCAAATAGGCTGAGTTGAGTCTTGAATCTCTATTGAGCTTTAGATCGAGCTATGATAGTTCTTGATGATTGCATAAATTAGTACAACCATTTATGAATGCAAAAAGATCTCTTTTGTGCGAAAAAACTGATCTCACCAATTCTTTCTCATGAGACTGCTTGCCATTGCACAAGGCATGAACTCAGGGGGAGTTTTGGATGACCAAGACTATCTTTTTAAGCTTCTTGCTTGGAGTGGTCGCATAAGGCTTGAGATCTAGCACATGACTAAAACAAAAATCTGATTCGAAACAATCATGAAATTTCTAAAGCAAAATATGTCAAATGTGCTCAATTTGCTAAAAAGTACAAGACTTACGAGTACATGAACCAATGTCTCATTCTTGAACTTGTAGCACTCTATTTTGACTCAATACTAGCTTCTTAGTTCCACTTAGCTTATTGACATGTCTCGAATCATCTTTGGATACCTTTAGCTAGACTAGAATCATGGTTGACTTGACATGCTAAGAAATTCGACTAAAATTTCAAATTGTAACTTATTTGGTTTAGCTGGCTTATATATATCCTATCATGATCTAGATAGCATGTTTATGACTTATGGCTTGATGTAATCCTCATATGGTCATTTTGGATAATCTTCATGGCTCTAAATGCTTAGAATAAACCAACTTCAACCATTTCATCCTTTATCATGACTTATTCTCTCTTTTGCATCCTTGATGTGTTTATTGCCAAAAGGGGGAGAATAGTGGTAGAAAAAGCCATTTTGGGAACTTTGAGGAAAACTTGCTCTTTCTTTTGCTCCTTGTGTCAACATGGTCATTAGCATCATTTTCTTCCTTTGGACCATATTTGACTTTCTTATCAAACTCAACTTTGTGCTTTTTCTGTGTTTGTCAATATACTCATCAAGGGGGAGATTGATGGACCATGTGGTTGTGACCCCATGTGTGTGATGAGTAATTGACATCGGTTTAAGTCGAGTTTTGGTTTGTGTGGTTCGGACCATGTTGTTGCGTGGTGCAATCGGGCTCGGTCGGACCTAGTCAAACCTGGTCAAAGTGATTAGGATGCATATTCTGGTAATTTGACAGGTTTGGGCTATTTCATGTTTAATGAGATTCATTGATGCTATTTATGCTTTCATGTGTCGAGCGGTGCTATTTGATGTGTTTCTTGTCTGTGTTGGCTGCAGGACGTCAAGGCGGAGCCGTGGCGAGACACGAGGTGACCGGACTAGACACGGGCGGTGTCGAGGTCAGAACAGTCGGATGTGTCGAAGACGGCGGGGACTCGAGGTGGCTACGAGGCTTGCGAGGCAAGGAATGAGGAAACTTCCCGGAAGGTGCAGGAGGGGCGTTTTGGGGAATACGCAAAGCTGCACTAAAGGAAGCGTATTATGGGTAAAGCATTGGAGTTGTTGTGGCTTAATGGGCAAAGCAAATTTCAAACCCATTAGTGAGAGAATATAAGGAGGGTGTCTCCTTGCATGGTCTTCATGGCTTTGGGAAAGGATTGAGACTTTTGCTTTGTGTCTTTACTGGGTGAGGGTTGGTAGGAGAGGGTAGAGCTTCGTTTGTTTTCTCTGTCCCCTGTATGTGTTCTTGAGTGAGGATGTATGGGAGTTCTTGATCATTCAAGCATGTATGGGGAAGTGGAGAGGGTGTGAGTTGTTTCTCCTTTGTAACCATGTATCTCTCTTCCTCAATATCAATCTGAGATGGTTTGTTTGAGTTTGATCGAGCTCCTGTCTCTCTGTTGGTTTTACTCTTCGATGTCCTCTCTGGTTGATTTCTTGACTTTTGTGTTTTGAGTTGTTTCTCGTTGAGAAGGCCCAAAATGGGTTGCTCTGAGATGGGAATAGACCCCAAGATCATTTGATCAATTTTTCCCTTGAGCAAATCAAATGAATCAATGATTCTCCATTTTCAACTTCTCTATTCTTCATTTCTTGTTTCTAGGGTTTAGGGAGAATCTTGATTCCCTTCTCAAGATGGCATGAGTTTTGGCCTTGGAAGTCCTTAGGGTATTGCTTTCTTTTCTGCAAAGTCTCATGTGCAAAGGTCTTGAGATTAGAGAGGAATTTGGGTTTTGGTTCAGTTCTTGCAAAAGTTTCAGTTTTTGTCAAGAATCTGAATTTCTTGTTCTTGAGGTGGATTCTCTTGGTTCTTTTAGTTCCTTTTGCTATTTAGGTTGTCTCCCTTCTGTTCTGGGCCAAAAAGATCAGGGGGAACCTTGAATTGCTCTGAGGGTTGAAGTCTGGAAAATCTGCATTTTTGTCTGAATTTCAGCCTCTGCTGTCTGAAACCCGACGGGCGGTCTGACCGGCATGAGACCAGCGGTCTGACTGGTTGGACACCGGCGGTCAGACCGACGGCTAGGGAGCGGTCTGACCGGCCCATATAAGGCGGTCTGACCGGCCCCAAGTGTTTGCTGCTATTTTTTTTGTGTGCTGGGTGTTGGGTTTCCTTTCTAATGCTTAATGCCTTGTTCTGCCCTCTGGTATTTTGAGGATCCAGAAAGTTAGAATCTCTACTCTTCATAGCTTTTGTAGCCTTGGGAGAGAAGAGAGTTTGTGGATACCTTCTTTGGCTTCTCTTGTGCCTTATCCTTTCCATTGCATGTTTGCAGTTCCAGAGTCCTTGAGCATTTCCTTTTCATAGCTGGCATAGCTATTGGAAGGGAAACTCAGGTGGAAGCCTAGAGGGCAAGTTTTTTAAAGGTCGACATTCACCCCCCTCTGTCGCCATTTCGGTCCAACAAGGGACACCTCCTAGGTGTCCCTGGAGTGGAGGGATAGGAATGTGAGGAGTAGGGGTCGTATAATAGAGTAGGGATGGTAGGATAATAGTCGTAGAATGGGTTAGGCACATACTCTAGAGGTGGCACCAGAATAAAGTTGGCACTCTCAAACGGGCCATAAGAAGGGGTAGTGGCTGTGAGTAGGTCCAGTGGGGCGATATAGCTAGAGGTGGAGCTCAGGGAAAGCTAGCCCCTAGGACATCAATAGTGTGTGAGGGATAGCAGTGGATGGGCGAGACTCTCGCAGGGACTCTATCTTACTGTCTAAGGTGATGCATTGCTTCTGCCAATAATCTGAACTCTCCTCCGCTCTCGCTAAAGCTCCATGTGTGCATCGTACCAGCCGTGTCTCTCTAGAGGGTGGTGATGGAAGGTGAGAGTGGTTCTGGGAATCGGCTGGAAGAAGAGATAGGAATGAACTGTATCCCCTGGCTCCCTGGAGCTATAGGTGGGACCCCTCCAAACCTTGAACCCCTCAACTAGTCACTGAAGTGGGCTCAGAGCATGTGAATGGCCCTGCAGGCCACCTCCTATAGGGGTAAGTAATCACCTACCACATGTCACTCCTCTACACACTCTATACTATAGGCTAAGTTCAGGGGAATCCCCATCAATATAATGCCTATACGTGTCAAAGCGTCTCCCTCCTGGAACTCCTGGAAGTACTCTAGGAAGGGTGCCCCATGTACTGTAGCAATCTCACGAGAAGTAACATGTGCTCCCCCCACACTTAGTCAGCTAGAACGCTAAACTGAGCCATCCTACAAAAGGAGTGGTTCTATGTTAGTATGTGTGTCACTTTAAAAAAGACAAGCTTTTAACATAATAATTTTGAGGTGAGGATAGAACAGAAATTGACATGGAGACAAGAATTAATAAAGTACATAGTGCCATATAGCAAGTGAGAAAAGCCCACTTAAGCTCTGCTACAGTATCTATATTATTAGTATGGCCCTACTTATTGCTCTTGTACCACTTGAGACACCCTGTGTCATTACCAAGGGGTAATCACACTTAAGCAACGGATTATTATTTGTTTGCTTGATAGAATTCCACTCGAATGAATAATAAGCCTTTACCAGAGTAGCGTAGCAGAACAATAATGTAGATACTATAATTTTATTACAACAGTTGCCATGCAGGGCTATGGTCTTTAATACATTTATTTGATTACAAGGGATATGGGACATATACCCTATCCCTTCTCTACTCTGCTCAATAGGATGCCTACTTATCCCAACCACTGTATAACGTGTCCACCTCACCTTGGTCCTCATAGTATCACCCTCGTCCCCTACGGCCTCGTCGATGCGTGTGAACCCCTCATCCACTCAAGGTAATCCCCGATCGGACTAGGGTCTAACAAAGAAAGATAATAACAAGGGTGAGTACTAATGTACTCGGCAAGTATTAATATCAAAATGCATTGTATGAATCTTCTCTGTTCGTTATCACATTTCTCTAACTCATCTTTGATTTGGAAACTAGTTTATCAAATTAAGTGGTAAATTTTAATTATAAAAAGACTATTTTTCACTCGGTGAGAATAAAGATCCCTACTGACCTCCATAGCCTCCAATCTATGAGACACGAATAAATTCATGATTTTATTGCGCACTGTGCAGGTTTGTGCCACTGTACCCATAGCTACTCTGAGCCCTTATGAAACTAGGTATTACGCACTTCCTTTCATGCAGTGCTAAAGTTCAAAGTACAAAATATTTTTTAGGTTACATTATTAAATCTCCACCCATCTATTCTCCATTGGTGTCCTAGGACGCTCACCCGCCATCCACCGACTTCAAATAGCATTGGTTGGACCGGTTATCCCTTCACCCACACTCCACCCGCACTATTATATGCGCTTGGGAATCCCTCACTTCCGAACTTGCACTATGGTCATGAGTTCCTCCATCACTACTCACACTCATAATACTTACCTGTTGTGGAAAGAATAATAACATAGCAGGGTAGCATTTTCTGGCTATTGAAAATGGGAAAATGGCTGGCACTTAATTACGGCCCCCTTTCTGAGTGAGAGTTTTGTTGATCCTTACGTTCTATCCATATGTAAAGGATCCCGCCTTCCCTCTCTTTCCTATCCAGGGCCCCCTTTACCATTTTAATATTTACTCTTGTAGCCCAGCTGCTCTTCTCAGCTGGACTGCTCTTTTCTCATATCACTACTTCAAAACAAGCTATACTGAACGTCTCATCACAGATGGTTCATGTGGAGTCGTCTGTGGTTTGATTATTACAGACAGTTCATGGCTAAAATCGTCTCTGAAACTATCACAAACGGTTAGATTTAAAAGCCATCTGTGATATATGCATTATCACAGACGGTTTTGAATTAGAACTGTCTATGAAACTATCACAGACGGTTTTCATTTACAACTGTCTATGTTCTTTTGTCGTATGGACTACATAAGCTACTGAGACGAGAGACAAATTCAAGGCAAATTTATTACAAAAGTCCCCAAAAAAGATATTCCCATATCTTAGTCTTCTGAGCTTCATATGCTTCTTATTCGACTTTTGGAGTTGGAGGATCAGCAGCTGAGTTCTCAAATGCCGTGAAGATTGTCCTTGCCCTCTGCACTTACTCTTCTAGCCTGGGCAAATCATTAGCATGGCCCATAATCGCATAGAGGATGCCATGATAAGCTTCCTCAGAATCAACCATTTCTGCTTGATCAGCAACATTTCCATGTGTCTCTCCACTGTCGCGAAAGCTTCTTCCACTTTGTGCACATTGCAGAGAAGAACGAGGCTGAGGGAAATTTCCCTTTCTTGAGCAGCAACGAGACACCTCCGTTGACGGCGGATGATGAGGTCTAGCTGACGGATGGAAGCGAGTCGAGGAAGGAGAGTAGGGCGTGAGCGGAGGAGCTGCTCTAGACGTAAATTGTTGGCCGCCTGTGTAAGGTTGCAGCCGAACAACTCATGATGGATAGATGAGAGGAAGGAGATCAAAAGAATATTAGATACCATTATTGAGAAATCTGGTGAAGAAGATGAGGGAGAGGACAGCTTAGAAGATATGTGACTTATCACAGATGGTTTGTATAACAAACCATCTCTAATATGTGCATTATCACAGACAGTTTGTGTTCTTAGACTTTTTGAAAACCTTAAGAAATTATCTACAATGTTCATGTTGACCAAATAACCAGATTAGTTCTTTTACTATTTTTTGTCTGCTAATTACAACATGGTGCCAAAACATAACAAATCTACCGAACAGTAGAATTATAAAATTTATATATCACAATCTTCTAATCCGATCAACAGGAACATAAATTCTATGGAAGGCTATCAAATTCTTTACAACTCTCTTTTAGATGAAATTCCCAAATTATAAATGTACGACACCCATAAAAACATTACAAGCAACCAGCAGACCAAACCAATCTACTACTCAAATTTCCCCAACGGACAACATCCTACTCTCTCTATAAATCGATCTTTAATCTCTAAATGAATTAAACAATAGAGGAAAAACTTGATCATTACCCCTTCTCTTTCTTCCTCTGGTTTCTCCCCAGCTAGCTCCTCTCTAAACCCCAACTCACCGGGTGAAAGCTAGGGGTGAAAATAGATCAGATACAGATCAGATAGTGCTCAAACCATATCCACATCCATATTTTTTTTTCTCGGATTCAAATATGAATCGGACAAACACTAGATATGAATATGAATCGGACAAATGTCGAATACAAATTTGGATCGGATTATAATCAAAATCATATCGGATTCGACAATTTTCTGGATTCCAAGAATTATTCATGGCCTCTCCTATTGAAAATATGGCACCGAATTATTTTAATATCAAATTTAGCTAAAAAGAGCTTGCAAAAAGCTTTATTAGGGATTTGCCAAAATAAAAAATATGTAATGCCAAACTAAAGCCCATGAAGATGATAGGCTCGTCGAGATGATTGAAATGCATATATAATATGCCCAATTTGGAGCTCAAATGCAAAAGATATGTATTAGTAAGTGCGGCTATTATATCTGTTGAATGAGGATATCCAAATCCGAATCCGAGCCGACCCATACCATATCTGTGTTCGCATCTGGGAAGCAGGTATCTAAATCTGAGCTGACCCATACCATATCCGTATCCGCATCTAGGAAGCAAGTATCCAGATCCGACATATCCGAATCCATTTTGCATCTGAATCTAGGTATTAGGTATTCGGATCCAACATCTTCGGATTTGATAGCTGGATATCCAGATCCATTTTCACCCCTAGTGACAGCCGGTTGCGTGGGGATCAAACGGAGATGACGCAGCCAAGCGACCAAATTCATTGCAGCTGAAGACAAGTGCAAGACTCGTGACCACCCACTCCTGAGCTGGAGTGTGGTGAGCTACCTCACACGCATCGGCAAGCAATGTGGATGTTCGATGGGGGTAAACCGGTGGGAAGTGGCTACAGAGACACAACGACCAACCATGTGCAGGAGAATCTACCAGACTGTGGCTGACACAAACCGTAATATCACGCAGAAGACCAGGCGATACGCAAACTAAGGCTAGAGCAAAGCGAGTTGCCAGTGGCACTGTAGGAAAAAAGAACCAAATATGGCTAGGGTTTTAGGATTTTCTGGTTTACCTCACCCCACGATCCTTTTATTCTGAACCAAACTCCTCCCTATGACTTCCACGAGACCAATCTAACATCTAAAAACCCACACATCCCATTTTCATGTATTTCGTTTTTGTTAGTCATGCTCAAGTCCTTAAGGCTATATTCGGGGTATTGCATTCTACCCTCCATAACCGAATTTGATCCCAAATTCTACGCCTTGTGACTCTATCCAAGAAAACAAAACTGAACTGGAATTAAACCACACATATACCTGAAGTGAACAATATCTTGATATACTTCAATATCTTATGCCTCAGAACTGGCTCTGACTCCCCCAAAATCTGCACTGGCCGAGACTCGAAGGTAAGGTCTTACTCAATGACCAACGGCTCTAGTAGTATCGCATGCTTGGGATCTCTTATATATTTTTCTCAACATGGAGACATGGAATACATTGTGCATGCCTCGCATAGACTTAGGAAGGTTCAAGCGATAAGTGTAACATCCTAAATTTCAAGTGTTCAAAAATACGAAACTTTTAAAACGTTTTCTTGTGTTTTGCTGACATTCAAATTTCTTCTAAAGGATTAATTGAAATCTTTTGAGTTTTGTGCAAATAAATCGAGAAATAGTGTCCATGTAAATAACTGGGAATAATTGCAAAATGCAAGTAATGAGCCTAACAAAAATAGTAGTAATAAAAGTAATAATAAAATGGAAATAAAAATTTGAAATTCAATTTATCTAAATAAAGAAAAACAGGGGCCAAAATAATAGTAAAAGCTCGCATTTAAATAACTAAACTGAGAATTCAAAATTGTGAACATCAAGCAAAATTTAGAACTTAGTAAACCTTAGTGTGGATTAAAATCTAAACTAAAAATCCAAAAAACTTGAATACAAAACTTAAATAAAATTTAAGTTTTGAATATCATGCAAAACTCCAAAAATCAATAAATCCAAAGGCAAGTTAAAATTTTATGTTAAAATTCAAATTCCACAATTTTGGCTTGAGCCTTCATTTTCCTTTATCTTCCCATTCTCTTTTTGTCTCTGACTTCCATGTGGGCCCTCATCTATTTCTCTATCTTCCTTCCTCTCCCTCGTTTTCCTCTTCCGCTGGGCCCGAGCGCCCCTGCCTCCTCCCTTTTTTCCTTCTCTTCTCTCCCCCTCTTCCCGTTCTTTCTTCCTTCTCGCTCCATCGTCATGGCAGCATGTGCCCGCGTCGCCCACAGTTCTCCCGCCGTCGCCCACAGTCTCCACCGCCATCGCCACAGCTTTCTATCCTGTCGTTGTAACCCGTCGCCGCTCCATGCCAAGAACGGTTCCCCCACTGTTCCTTGCGGCTATACGTAGCCAGTGACTCCTCCCATTGCACTTGCACTCCCCTTCCTTCCTGTTTCTTCTCCCGTCTCCACCCGTGCACCAGCCGCAGCTGCCTCACGCCGCCCTGACTGCTCTGGCGAAGCCCTGCCACTCCGACTACATCACGGCGTGCCCCCACTCCCCATCTACCTCCTCTTAGGCCTAATAGGAAAATGTCGCACCAAGCTAAGGTTTATAACTCCTCCCTCCAGCTCGTGCTCCTCCTCCTATCTTGCCCTCTCCTCCACTCCGGCGCTGCCGCCCCGAGCCTACCTCACCACCGGCCGCTTCGAGCTGCCACCCACCCACCTCGCCACCGCTCCGGCCAACGCGCCACCACCCTTAGCTTCCCCACCCCCGGCAGAACCCATTTTGCCAGTTGCGCCAGCCTCCCCGACCACCGCCCGCTGTTGGCAAGCCTAGCACCGAGCGTTGGCTGCATCCTCTGGTTTGACCCCTGGCCACTCCTAGCTCTTCTTGTATTTATGCAACCCAGTTGTCAGCCTAGGGGTTTCGCCCAGTTGGCTAGCTGAGCGTGCGTTAAACACTCTAGTCTCAGGTCTCCGGTTTGAATCCAGTGGCCGTACCTTTTTCTTGCACTTTTTATTTTATTTTCTTTAATCCATTTTAAATAAGAAAAAGTAAGGAAAATTAGGAAATAATCTAGGAAAGCTAATAAATTTAATTAGCACATAAATAAGATTATTTAAGATTTAATATTGGATTAAAAGTCATATATGGGTAACTAATGTATTTTGAAACATTTAATTAAAGTATAAATATTGCTTGTAGGCCATAGTGAAGATAATCCCTTAACACAACAATAGATGGTAATTTAAAGAATAGTAATGCATAGACATAACAAAGAATTGCATTTTTTTCCATGATACATTTAACCCTAGAAAGGTTCAGGAGTTGAAGATCAATGGTAAATAATAATTAAAGTTGACCAATAAAAAGAGTGATAATTGGATAAATAATCCCATGCTTAAATAAAATATGGGGCCGACCATTCAAACTAATAAATCCAACTCACTAATAATTAAAACACCATAAAATACCACTTCCTGAAGTTACAAGAATTATGAACTCTAAGATTTATTTGATAAAGTAAAATTGTACACATTATGTGTAGAACTTATGCCCTGACTCTTAAAAGTTAATACTAATAAAATAATATTCTATACCCCGACTAAAATCTCACATCTGTCTATAGGTCTAACCTGACTCATGGAACTTCCTTCATAAATACAAAAATAATAAAAGAAGTTATTAAATAAAAGATCGATCTATGGTATTCGACTATCGGCTACACCCAGCCATCCTTGAACTGAAAGGGGAATATTTCTGAGAATATTCCTTCACTATAAACCTTCCTTGACACACGTCTCGACAGATTTCCCTTAGCCATTTATCACCTCGCTCCAACCCCGTTTGACCCTTTCAATACTCCGTATCCCATCAACCCCATCTCAAATCACCCATTTAATCATAATAAAAATTAATCAAGTTCCATTGGATTTATTTGGATCTTTTGAGTTATTTGCATCTATTTGGATTTAGTTGTTTACCACCTAATTAGAAATTGGAGTCCTGAAGAATCAGTGGATCAAGTGAGACAAAGATTGAGGTGAAGCTAAAGACCAAAAGCTCAAGACCATCAAATGAGAAAGCTTTGAGTGAGCTCAAGACCGCAGAAAAACCGCGCAAGGCGAGTCAATACTTTGATCATATTGAACCTACCTTTTCTGCAAGTTATTTCTGTTTTAAATTATGAAATTGCAAGCTGTTATTTTATGTGCAAATGTATGTTTGATTTTAAGCTTCTAGTTATATACCATTAAATGAACTTAGTAGTATTACACTCATTTGGAATACTTGAATATCTAAGCCTTGTCGCCCAAGGAAAAGTTATAGTGGTAACCTTTTAAAAATAAGTCTACAGTTATTCGCCACGCTTAGTACTGCTTAGATAATCGGGGGCACTAAATTGCCTCAAGCATAACTTTTAAATCATGAGAAACTAATTTGGGAAGTCATGGTGAAAATCCCCAACTTGCTTAAATATCTGGGCGGATGGTTTGGGGGTGTGGTGCAGTGGTGCACGAGAGTGTGGCTAGTGGTAGCACCGCTCAGATAACCCTAAGAACCGAATCTTGTGATGACCTCCCAGTGTACATCAAGTATAACCACAAGCTGGCAAATTGTAGGCAGAGCTAACTAATTTAAGGTGTGAACACGTACAAAGGGAAGGATGGTCTGATCCCCGCCTCTACACGTGATGGCTCAAGAGGGACCGTTCTCGAGAGATGGTCGCATCCTATAGAAGATAGACCTTAGCGGACGTAACCACATTAGGACGATGCATTGTAACAACCCTATGATAATCTACTCAACCGCATGACTAAGGAATCGTGTGGAGCAACTAGCGGATTGTCTCTTGTAGATAAAGTGTACAAACTTTGCAGAGTGAAAACTATTCAAATAGCCATGCCCACGGTCAAGGGTGGACATGGGAACCTTACTAGATATAATTGTATTTCACAAACTTTGTGGGTGGAATTGGACAAGTGGAGGGCAGAGAAAGGCCCTTATTTCTATTGCCCTGGGGTCGTCCTAGTGATTTGATAAGTGGATATGACGCGAAAAAGTTAGCATGCAGTGCAGAGACCATGTAACGGTGGATGGAATCTGGATCGCTATCATTATTACATTCTTTAACACATTATGTTTTAGTTCAAACTGCCAGGCCTCGGGAAATTTCTATGTATCATATTTCAAAAGCAATTTATGGCAAATAAAATAACCCAAGCCTTTCCTTGATAAGCCATGCATATAATGTAATTGCATCCTGTGTATTGGCTCATGGAGCATGATGGTTTGTGCTCACCCTCGCTCGCTCACTTAATTAATCCAGACTCTGGAGTCATATCACTACGCTTCAGCAATACACTTGGTCATGATGGTGAAGAAGATGAAGATGTCAAGAACTAGGTCTCGAAGCCTAGTTGGTTGCCTGTGGGCACGTCCAGAGGGTCCCACCTGTGCTTCATTTTTGCTGTTGCATTTTGTTAATTTCAGCCTAACTGGCCCATGAGAATGTTTACTATTATATTTACGCTTCCGCATGATATGTATTTTGATGTTCAGTACTGTATCTGTGATCACTATCTACTGATCCAGGGTATAGTGCGATGGAATCACAGAGGATTCTGGATTGTAAAATCCGGGTCTGACAGGCTGGTATCAGAGCATATCTACTGTAGGTCGTCACCTAGTTAGCTTGGCCGTTAGTTTCATAACTAGAATTATTTCTTTGAAATATATTTCCAAAAATACAAGTAGTATTGCTTATGCTCATCTCTCCTAGATGATTCTCTCTCATCTATATGCTGCCCTAGCCATTTTTTTACTTCTAAAGCTCTCTTATCCCGAATTCAAAATGATAAAAATCTAGTACTCCTCTTGTAAACTCTCTTTACAAACCTACTTTTGGCCAAATTCACAAAAGCTTAAATTTGAAACTCATTTTCAAAAATTGTTTTCGGAGGGTCGATTATCAAATTATTTACAAAATTTATTTTCAAACTCATTTTAACAAACCAGGATCTTCCGAGGAAATTTTCAAAAGTTTGACTACTTACCAAGACTTATTCAAAAAAACTCACTTTGGTTTCTCAAATAGTCCAAAACAAAGTTATTTCTTGAAAAACTCTTCCCCAAAAAGGACATTGTTTTTCAAAAATAAAGCCTAAGGGTTAACCTTGAGCTGTTACTTCTGAAAGAGCTTTGTTGGTCAAAATCTATTTTCTCTGTTTGCTTTTATTACCCATAGTTAGACAAATACTTCCTTCTTTACACCAAAAAGATGAAGAAGAATAAATAGAGTCGTAAGTAAGAACATAGATGTTTGTGGTGAACACACAAACATATTGGTGGGTTTCGTGTCGATCATCGGAAGGAAACGATAGTGTGAATTTTGAAAGAATAAAATTGGTGGAGCTTAAGGGATTAGATTGACTAGATTGATGAATTAAATGATTCTTGGAGAAATAGGAAGTATGGAAATAATTGCTAAATTACGACATTGATAAATAATATATTTCCTGGGAGATGTTTATAATAGTGGAATAATAGAATATGATCAATTACTAGATGAATTAATTGAATTTTTTAGAAATTGGAAATATGATAACAACTACTGGAATATAAACTTGATAAATAATATTCCCGGTGGATGTTATGCCAGTGAATTAGTTAGAGATAGATAATGGAAAATAAGGTTAATTACTGGAAAAGTAAATTATGATTTTGAATCAATAACACAAGATTGGTTATTAAGGAGTCATGACACAAAAGATATTGTTGGATCAAATAAATGATGACACTCGCTGTTTGGAGTTTTAGACAGCAATAATACCATGACTAAATAATGAAGGAAGATAGCCTTAGTGCAATTTGCAAAAGTGGAAGTTAAATTATCAAGGCCATTAGGTCCTAAGCCCTACGTATAGAAATAATATGGGACTGAATTAAAACATTGATTAATATTCAAATTTTGGAAGAGATTAGAATACCCCGGCAAAGAGAAAAGAAAAGAAAGGAAAAGAACTCCCTTTTCAAAAAATATATATTTCAAAGTCAGTATTCCAAAACGACTACAAAAAAAGATAATATGAGAAGTGAGTACTGGTATCAACCAAATTACCTCTGAATACTTTCCTCTTCCTTCTATTGATTTCAAAAGGAAAAATCTTGTTTCCCTTCTCTTACCCTCTACTCCAAAAGTTTAAGGTTAGGAATGTTGAAAAAGTTCACGAAGATTAGATGGTCTCATTTTAAACGGACTATGGAGATGAGCCCCGTGCCCTCTTATGCGTGACCTACACCTTCGTCCATATAGGACCTCGAACGGTGCAACACAAATACTAGCATGGTAGCTATTGTTGTAAGCAAACTCTGCCAATGCCAAGTGGTCCTCCTAACTCCCCTTCCAAGATAAAACACAGGACATGAGCATACCCTCTTGTGTCTAGATTGTGTGCTCAGACAGCCCATCTATCTAAGAGTGAAACGTAGTGCTAAGATGAAGTTATGTGCCCAAAGCACTCTACAACCTCTCTCAAAACATGGAGACAAAGTTTGCATTACGGTCTAAAATAATAGTCTTAGACACGTCGTGTAACCACACTATCTCTCACACATAAATAGGAGCCAAATCGCTCACCATATTGTAGTGCGGATGGGAATAAAGTTGTGGACTTGCTGAACCTACCCACCACAACCCAAATACCATCCTTCCCTCACTGCGTGTGAGGTAGGCCAATGATGAAGCCCAAGGAGATATCATCCCATGACCACACTAAGACCTCCAAAGGCTACAACAATCCTGCTGGATGCTTATGCTCTGCCTTGACTTGCTGGCAAACACCACAGGAAGGCACATATTGAGCAATATCCACTTTGACCAGAAATTCTTCTTTAGATCCCAATATATCTTGATCTCTCTAGGGTGTATAGTGTACGAGGTATGATAAGCTTCTTTTAGAATGACAGCCTTGACCTGAACCTTCTATGGCACACAAAGGCGGCCCTTAAGCTGAAATGCACCGCACTCATCAATGCTAAAATCTCTATTCTTGCCCTCATACATACTTTTCCTTACTTGCTGGAGCATCTGATCATCCTATTGTGCCTCTTGCACTCACTCTAGAATAGCAGACTCAAAGAGCAAGCGAGTCTCAGCCTGAATGGTGCCCACAAAGCAAAATAAGATATCCATGCACTCAACTAAGAGTAAGCGATGTCGCCTTGCAACTAACAGCGTCCGCCACCACATTTGCCTTGCTTAGATGATACTGAATGGTGAGATCATAGTCTTTTATCAATTCCAACCACCTCCTCTGCCTTAGGTTCAAATCTTTCTGGGTGAAGATATACTTAAGGCTCTTGTGATTGGTGAAAATATCACAAGTCTCACCATACAGATAATGGCACCAAATCTTTAGATCAAAGACCACTGCGGCAAGCTTGGGTAGGATAATTCTGCTCATGTTTCTTTAACTACCTCGATACGGGGCAAAGGATATCTATTCTTGATAGTTACCTGATTAAGAGCATGATAATCAGCACACGATTTCACATCCTTCCTTAGGAGTTTAGTGAGGGGAGAGGCAATTTGAGAGAATCCTTTTATGAACCTACAGCAATATCCTACAAATCCAAGGAAACTACTAATTCTAGAGGTATTTGTTGGATGTTCCAAGATATTTTGGCTTCAATTTTGGTAGGGTCTACATCTATCCCTCTCCCAGATATAATGTGTCCTAGGAATGCTACTTGGTCAAGCCAGAATTCACACTTACTAAATTTGGCAAAAAGTTGGTTTCCTCTAAGGATTTTCGAGGCAATGATGAGATGTTGCAGATGTTGTTCCTCACTTTTTGAGTAGATAACGATGTCATCGATAAAGACAACAATGAATTTGTCTAGATATTTCATAAAGTGTTTATTCATTAAATTCATGAATATAGCTGGGGCATTGGATAGTCTGAGAGGGTACTACCATATACTCATGGTGCCTGTACCGAGAAACAAGGGAAGTCTTTTCAATGTTAGTGAGGTTGACTTTGATTTGATCATACCCAGATCTTAGATCAATCGTTTGTTGGGTTTTCTTTAACCCTAGATTAGTTTCGTGGAGACTTTTTGGTCTACCCTCTATTTCTCTGCCTTATCCGTGGCGCCGCTCATAATTGCATTAAGAGGCTGGAGGGTAGGGACCTATTTATAGACTCCACTTCTAGGTGTTATAAAGTGACTCACTTGTTTCCGGTATCCCGTGAAACTTCTGAACCATGTCACCAACCATGATTAGACAGACTAGTTTTATGAGTCTAAAATATATTAGTCCCAAGCACACATGTATGAGTCATGCGCCATGATTAGATTGTTTATGAGATCAATTCTAATCTAATCATGTGGGTCAACAGCCTACAAAGCCGAGCATGCAAAACAAAGCCAGCTATTCTGCCCTGTGTTGTGCCCAGGTTAAACAAATGCATGCATATCAAATTCTAGTAGACTTGATCTCAATAAATATGTGTACCATATTCCAGCACAGCCGTCCTTGGCAACTCGTGTGTTAATTTCTCGAGTTAAATTACGTATCAAATATTCCCTATCGCTTACATCAATAATATGAATAATTCCACATTGAGTAAAATAGACAATAACCATAATAAACATTGAAAGCCACATAAAAATCCCAATACCTTCCACTTGGCTGAAATATTCAATCAATAAATTGAAGTCCGATGACTTAATCATGCTAAAACATAATTCCTGACTAACTAACTTAGTCAGTGGATCTTTCTTCAATATGTTTACTTTTACTTTGAAATAAGTGATAGGTTGTGATGCACTTTCCACGACCTTAAATGATGCAAGATATTAACTTAGTCATGTAATTTCCTTTGCTACATCAGATTCAGCAATATATTTACCTTCCATGGTAGAATAAGCAATTGTATCATATTTCCTGTTGCAATAAGAAATAACACCTTCTATTAAAGTAAATAGATAACCAGTAGCCATTTACCAGTCAGCATCAAAATAACCTTGCAATTAAAGATTATGGCCACTAAAACACAATGAATAATCCATATATTCCTTTGACATACACGGTACATATTTAATTTGTTTCCAGCGTTCTTCCCTATGTTTCTTTTGATATCCACAAAGGATTCACTAAGATCAGATCATGTGAATAACATAGTATACATAAGACATTTCAAAGTTGAAGAATACGAAATTTCATTCATTCTAGCTTTTTTCTCAGGAGTATTTGGACATAATTCCTCACTGAGTATATTTTTCTTTTTCCTCAGAAGTATTCAGACATAACTCCTCACTGAGTATAGTTCCCTTCACAATAGGTGCATTAACAGGTTTACTGTATTCCATATAAAATCGTTTAAAACACTTCCAAGGTATACCTTTTGGGAGAACCCAAAAAAATGTTTTATTCCGATCTCTATGTATTTTCACTCCTAAAACATAGAAAGTGGAGTCTATAAATAGGTCCCTACCCTCTAGCCTCTTAATGCAATTGTGAGTGGCGCCACGGCTAAGGCAGAGGAATAGAGGGTAGATCGAAAAGTCTCCACAAAATTAATCTAGGGTTAAAGAAAACCCAACATTGGTATCAGAGGAATAATGGATAGAGACTCATTAGATCTTTCCGCCTTTGGAAAAGGTGCACGGGTCATCGTACCCATTATGCAAGCCTCACAAATACCAAAATCCTCCCACATAAAGTGCAGAATTCCAGAATTAATAAACCTCTTAATTCTATGTTTAGATATGTGATCAAGTCATAAATGCCATAAATATAACTCTGAGAATGTGTTCCTATTGTTTGAATTCCTCACTGTGGAGTTATTTTCGCCATCTAAGTAATCAATATTTTCATCATTTGATAATTCATCAAGAAAATAAAGACCATCATGACGAGTTCCAGTACAGACTAATTTTTTATTGAGCAATATTTCAACTCTTCCTTTTCCAAATAGTATGTCATAACCAATAGATTCTAACTGAGCAAGAGAATTTAAATTCCTTCTCATGCAAGGTGAATATAAAGTGTCCGTTAGGCGAAGAATCGCCTTTACGCTCAGCTTGTTGATTGTTTTGATTCCTTTGCCCATTCTGCTTTTTTTCCTGCAGTCAACTCTAAAAAAACACATACTGACCACAGTTGTGACACTTAAAATTATTGTACTTTTCATTCATCTGAACTGAGTTATAATTTCCACTATCAACCTGATTGCGTTTCTTGTTAAGCTTTTCTCTCAAATTACCATAAGACTTCCTCTTTTGCCAATTCCTCTTGTTATTGCCTTTTTCCTCTCCAAGGTGTAACTTAGAAGTATCTCTTTCCTTTCTCTGAGAGATTTTTCTATCTTCTTCCATGAGCAAATGATGCCTTAGAGTGCGCATATTGAGTATCCTTTCATAATAACAAAAAAGATATCTTAAATTGTTCCCATAAGTGGCAAAGAGTTTAGAACAACTATGACCTGCACTTCTTCAGAAAAAGGATAGCCAGCAATTTTTAATTCCTTTGCTAAAACACAAAGTTTATTGAGATGTTTATTAATAAAGTGCTATCATACAACTTAATAGAAAAAAGCGATTATCAAAATTAAGATTTTTAATAAGAGATACTTCACTAAACATCTCATTCCAAACTGCGCATTATTTTCCACGCATTTTGTGCATCCTCAATGCAAGATTAAGCAAGATCTATACAATTTAGGAAAAAACTGTTAGTTGCTATTGAGAGAATAACTGTTACCGGACTGTCCAAGGAAGAGCTGACACCGCGCGTATGAAGGATGACGCCGACGTTTTCTTCCACGCGGTCGGTCGCGACCTAAAACACATACGCGCTCTGGACCGAGACGAAGCAAGACATAGTGCAGATGGGAGACGTGGGCTCCGCACGCTGGCCAAAGACTAGTATGCCGACGGAGATAAGAAGACGCCGCGCGCGAGACCGTGGGATCTCTTTCCCCGCGTTGAAAAAAAAATAATGGGCTGTGCTGATTGATGTGAGCCTTGGACTTGTGCTGAACAATGGAAGGAGCATGCACGTACACACATGGTGGTTCAATGCATGCGGCTACGAAGGAACATCAATGTGATGACCATTAATGAGGATGCCAAGAAATTCCTTGACAGCACGTGAATGAGTAGATGCACCATGTTGATCTGCTTGCTTCCTTCCAGCCGCTTGAGCGTGCACCGAGGAAGCGACTTCATGTGCAGACCAAGGATGTGTGCACACGGGCGAGAATGCGTTGATGCGGTGACCTAGTAGCGCAGCTATCTCCGTTCGGTGATCGAGGACAGAAATCCAAGGCTGCGCTGCATCTTCTCTGATGGACTGCGCCTTGACCGCGACCGACGACGTAAACCGAGAGATGAGAACGCGTGGGGCCGAGCGATGGAAAAACACGCCGATCAAGACGAGAGCTTCCGCGCCGACGACCGCCGTGTGTGCTGCCTCCTAGTCTTCTCGTGTGCTCTTATACCAATGTTGAATTTTTCTTAACCCTAGATTAATTTCGTGCAGACCAAGGATGTGTACACATGGGCGAGAATGCGTTGATGCGGTGACCTAGTAGCGCAGCTATCTCCGTTCGGTGATCGAGGACTGAAATCCAAGGCTGCGCTGCGTCTTCTCTGATGGACTGCGCCTTGACCACGACCAACGAAGTAAACCGAGAGATGAGAATGCGTGGGGCCGAGCGACGAAAAAACACGTCGATCAAGACAATAGAGCTTCCGCGCCGACGACCGCCGTGTGTGCTGACTCCTAGTCTTCTCGTGTGCTCTCATACTAATGTTGGGTTTTCTTTAACCCTAGATTAATTTCGTGGAAACTTTTCGGTCTACCTTCTATTCCTCTGCCTTATCTGTGGCGCCGCTCACAATTGCATTAAGAGGCTAGAGGGTAGGGACCTATTTATAGACTCCACTTCCGGGTGTTATAAAATGACCCACATGTTTCTGGTATCACGTAAAACTCCTGAATCATGTCACCAACCACGATCAGATAGGCTAGTTTTATGAGTCTAAAATATATTAGTCCCAAGCACACATGTGTGAGTCATGCGCCATGATTAGGTTGTTTATGAGATCAATTCCAATCTGATTATGTGAGTCAATAGCCTACAGAATCGATCCTACAAAACAAACCCAGCTATTTCACCCTGTGTTGTGCCCGGGTTAAACAAATGCATACATATCAAATTCTAGTAGACTTAATCTCAATAAATATGTGTACCATATTCCAGCACAGCCGTCCTTGGCACCTCGAGTATTAGTTTCTCGAGTTAAATTATGCATCAAATATTCCCTATCACTTACATCAATAATATGAATAATTCCACATTGAGTAAAATAGACAATTATCATAATAAATATTGAAAGCCACATAAAAATCCCAACATCTTTGAGAATACCCATGCTCATTTTAGTAAGTCGAATAGGCCGTCTGTCCTGTGTAATGGGTATTTGTTTTTTATGGTTACATTATTTAGCTCTCGGTAATCCGTACACAACTTTAATCTGCCATCCTTTTTCTCTGCGAATAATACCAGGGCTCCCCATGGTGACGTGCTTTCTCTAATAAAACCCTTGGCTTTGAGGTCATCCAACTACTTTTTCAACTCCACTAACTCCCACGCATTCATTATGTAAGGTCTTTTTGAAATTAGCATGGTTCCTGGGATTAGGTCAATAGCAAACTCTACTTTCCTATCTGGAGGCATACCTAGTAATTCTTTAGGAAATACATCTAGAAAGTCCCTTACTACCAAAATGTCATTTGCTCTCTTCACTTGGAGGCTGGCCAAACTAGGGTCAGATGGTTTTGGACGGGTGTTGACTCCTAGGTATGTCAATCTAGTCCTATCTGGCTTCCTAATGGATGCACTTTTTGACACGCAATCTATATTTACCCCATGGGTGGATAGCCAATCCATACCTAAAATCATCTCTAGGCCACTCAGGTCGATCACATAGAGGTCAGCCAAAAATTTGGTCTTGTGGATTATAATGGCTTGTCCTTTTCTGATTGATTTTACTTCTATCATTCCAGGGAGCTACTAACTCCCATGGATTTGTCTAATGGCTCGGTTGTTAATTTATGCTCCACTACAAATCTCTACTCGTTAAAAGTGTGAGTTGGTGGTTGTCAGTTCGTTCTCCCTCAACTCTCTGTAGCCGTTTGTTCTTCCTCCACTCTTCCCAATAGTCCGATCAAATGTGCATGACTCCTCTCAAACTGTCGCTTTCCAAACAGTTCCCCGCTACACCCACTACTTTCCTCCACTCTCTCTCCCATGTTTCCACACCCGCACCACCACCGTGTCCCCTGCAATTGATCTCATCTTTCCTCATCTTTGTCTCCCTCTTCTCCTCCTCCCAAGCGCTGCTCCTTTCCTTCTCACCGCTCCCCTCCACAGCCTCCGTCGAGCCGCTCTTTGTCGAGGCCAAGCTATGCCAGCAGCAGATGCTGCACAACCCCACTCGCCCATAGTGGGCTATGCCTAGGATCGCCTACCTCATCTTCGGATCCGTTGGCGACAGTGCCACGCTACACCGGATGCTCAGGGTGCTCTACCACCTGGCCAACCTATACGTGGTGCACCTCGACCTGGAGGCGCTGGCTGCCTAGTCCATTGAGTTAGCTGCTGTCGTACACATAGACCCCATCTACTCACGATTCCAGAATATCAAGGTGCTCACCTACACCAACCTGGTCACCTATCGGGGCCCACCATGGTGGCCAACATGCTACACACAGCGGCCATCCTACTGCGTGAGGGCGGTGACTTGGACTGGTTCATCAAACTCTCCGCCTCCGACTACCCACTCATCACCCAGGACGGTAAGCATAGATACGATCTGCTCCACCCCCAATTCTTCTCTCTTTTCATGCTATCCTCCTTCACATCATCATCACCTAGCCACTATCTCGCCTAGTCTCTTCTCATTCGCCCCCAATCTGCATCATTGTTGCTCGGGCGCCATCCCACCTGCTATCTCCTAGTGCCACCCCGCCGAAACCTCCCTCTTCCCCTCCGCCTCCAACCATCACCACCCCATGTGACCCACCTCATTGTTGTTCCCTGACTGGATCTGGTCGTCGCCATGCCTCTTCCCTCCCTCCTCAAAGTCTCCACCTTGGTTGCTAACATGGGCAGTTCTTGGTGTAGCTGCTATGGCGGCATCCCATCCCAGGTCACGATGCACTCCCTGCTGAACAAGGCGTCGGAGTGGAGCAACGTGGCGGCTAGTGACGCCTTCTCCATCGATGATGGCGACCCCTTGGAGGCCCTTGATGGCACCCCACAGCCATTCATCGACCTCTCCACCCCACTGCAGGCACTACAACAAAATGAATATATTAAGACGTTTTGTTTAAGACGCTTTGAATCATGTCTCTCTTTTTAGAATCACAATTGAAATAGAGACGCAGTTTGAGACGCTCTAAAGGGTTGCACGCTATTAAATTCTATTAAAACGGCTGCTGAAACGTTTTGGAGTACGTCTCATGTATAGATACGAAATTTTAGATGTCTTATTTATCATTTGAGACGTCTTATCTATTATCTCCATATAAGATTATTAAAAAACAAAATGGTGTAAGTAACGGTATATATATAAAACATAAAAAATATCATTCTCAAAGTTCGAACTCACAACCTGAGACTTTTTTTCGCTTTTGTCCAGTGGCTGAAAACATAAAAAATATCAATCCCAGGGTTCGAACTCTCAACCTAAAGTTCAGCTCGGAGTAATATTGGCAAAATTCAGCCCAGGTCCGTAACGTATTTTACTGCTGGCCACCACTGTCTCTGCGACTCCGCGCGCTTGGCCCATGACTTCAGTCTTCAATACAGCCGCTGCCCGCTGCGCTTCGATGCGGCCCATTTCGCGCGACCGGTGACTCGGCGAACCCTAGCTCCACTCTGCAAAAGCCTCGTCCCGACAGCTCCCGATTGCTCGTCGCTAGGGGTGAAAACGGGTCGGGTTTTTCCCGACTGATCCGGTACCGAATCCGGCTGGTAGCAAATTTGGTAAATTGGTTTGGTATCCGGTCGGATTCAGTTTCAGATACAGATATTTGTAGACGGATTCGGTATAGCTGATATCCGACCGAATAGATTCGGTATTCGGTTTCTCGATAGTATCCGAATAAAAACCGAATAGGTATCCGACCTCCGCGCTCGGCCCATCAGCATATTTAGCAGACAGCCACACGGGCACGGCCCACCTCCTCACGCGATTTTCTCTCGCTCGCTCTCGCCTCGTCAATCGTCATCTCCTCCCGACACCCCCCACCCGCCGTCCCCGCCGACCCGCGTCATCCCTAGCTCGCTCCCGCCCCCAAATCCCTCCCCGCCTCTCGATCTCGACGCCGCCGGCGCTGCAGTCCCCTCGCCGTCGCAGCCGGTAAGCCCCTCTCGTCTCCCTGTTCCTTTCCCCTCTCCCTTATCCCTATCTCTGCCTATTCGATTTGGGCATGGCGTCTGTCGTCTGATCCCTGTGGTTTGATCCGCGGGCGCGGAGCAATGCGACCACTCGGCGAACGGATCTGGGGGCGAGTACCTCCGGCGGGGTCTTTGGAACCAGCTTTGGCCAAAACTGGGGAAGGGGCAACAGTGTAGCGGCGGCGGCAGAGGGGATTGGGTGAAATAGATCTGGCATGGGGAGTAGCATGGTGAGGTTGAGGGGAGCACTAGGCTGCAACGGGAGGGAGGTGAGGTGGGAGGGAGGCTGGGGAGAAGGGTGGTTGGGCTGGTAGTGTGCTGGCACAGCAGCTGCACCTTGGATTGATGTTCACATAGTTTGTTTGTCTACTTGTTGACCTGACAATGCCTGTGCTGTGCAAATATGCGGATATAAAGGAACTTTTTGTTAGGCTAATTGTGTCAAGCAGGATCAGTTGGATTTCGATGTGCTTGATTGTATCATGACTGCATTTCTGGTATTGTTTTCACATCTCCATTGGTTAAACCGAGCAACTAGTTTATGGCCTTGTTATGCAGTGTGACTGTGTAGACATTGATTGGTCTTCATTAGATTGGCATGGATTCAAAACTCGGTCTGACAAGTCTTATTCCATTGAAACTGCATGTTAGGTATTGTTGCCACATCTCCATTGGTTAATTGGTGGTTCTTTGAAAACAAAGAATTTGATTGTATATTGCCCTCACAGCGGAAATTAGTAGAATTTTGGTGATATTCCATTTCTAGAGATAATCAAACCTCAAACTCACTGCTGGCGTGCTTGATTGTGTCACTGCTATCATTTTCGTCTAATATTGTGTCACATCTGATGTACTTTAAGATGATCATTTTTTAGCATTTCATTTTTTGAACCTGCAGATAGGTATAATACTGCCCTCGTTTGCCACAGATGGCGCTTCCTTGCATGTCATCCTTGACTATGGTAGCGTGTTGAGAGGCCAATCAGAGATGTAATAGAGCTTGGAGTTTATCCAAATCTTGAGGCTGCTGTTTCTGCTGCTAGGTTCATTTTCTGTCTCGGATTTTTCACTGTGAAATGGAGGACACTATGGATGACTTTGCTTTGCTTTGTTGAAGGCCTGATGACACTATTCTAATTGATGCTGGTGGTACCCATGTTGCATGTAACATCCAAATAAAGAAGCCCCTTTGCATTGTAAGCTTTGCCATCTATTCTCCTTATTGTCTCCATAGAAATTTGATATGGTGAAATGCTTCCTGCATTCTGTACCTTTTATAACTGTCGCTTTCATACTCTTTTATAAATAGTCAGAATTTATAAACTTAAATTAAAAATTATTCAGATTAATGCTTTTATACTGCTTCCAACAACAGTCCCAACTATTCAGATTAATGCCATATGATTGCATACCGCTCTTAATAGTAAAGGATGCAATTGGTTGTGTTGTTGCTTGGCCACGGTTCTACCTAAGATCAATTCTTTGAACTACAAGAATAATTTTCCTACCAGAAATATTTGTATCTTGTTACTCATATAATATCTATTGCTTTAGGTAAAAAAAGCCTAAACGTTCTACTCGCTAGGTATGCCACTTCTAATTTAATTAACTGAACTTGTACCGTAAGATTTTTCATGATTGCTCATATCTGATATTTTGTTGTTAATATTGCTATGTTTGCAGGATATGGAGGACTATGAAAAGAAATGCAGAGTGGAAGACCTGATGCACAATTTTCTGATTGAAGAAATAGACCTGATGATTTATTATAGCAGTTTAAAAAAGATGTGTGTCAAATTGGAAGATGTTTTACCAACATGTGTTTATCGCATATTAGATTTTTATTTAGTTGTGAACTCTGTTGATTTAAATGGATGCTATAATTATTTGTAAACATCTCTTATGTAAATTTCTTTTTATAACAGTATATCT
This sequence comes from Dendrocalamus latiflorus, assembly GCA_017311315.1. Taxonomy (NCBI): domain Eukaryota; kingdom Viridiplantae; phylum Streptophyta; class Magnoliopsida; order Poales; family Poaceae; genus Dendrocalamus; species Dendrocalamus latiflorus. The sequence continues at coordinate 19,804,477 of CM029636.1, forward strand.
GTTGTGCTACGTCCATTCCTTATATTTTATAAAATATGTACTCAATATTATGGTGTTGCCTATAAAATTATTATATATACATGTATATATAATAAATATATGGAATACTATATTCTCATACGGATACGTATTTGTGTGTATAGAAGAAAATATATACCAATCAAAATAAAAAATACGTACATAGGACATCTTGAGACAGCACATAACGTCTCAACGCACGTGCCTATATTAATTGAGACGTGGTGCAGCCGTTTTTATAAAGCGTCTCTAACTTTATAGGGATACAGTGTAGATGTCTCTAATGAACGTCTCAAATAATATAGGCACGCCTTAGAGAGCGTCTCTATATTTTTAAGACGGTTCATGTAGAGACGTTCCTATGACGCTTTATAAAAGCACCTCAGTTGTCTGTGGGAGACGAAACAGAACGTCTCTAACCTACAAATATGATGTCTCCCCACAGATGTTTTGTTGTAGTGAGGGTCGTAGTCGAGTACTTCGTGTGTTTGAGTACTGCGTGGTCGTAGTCAAGTACTCGATGTGTTCGAGTACTGCGTAGTCTCGGTGAGTTCGAGTACGACATGGTCGTAGTCGAGTACTCAGTGTGTTCAAGTACTACGTGATCATAGCCAAATGTACTCGGTGTGTTCGAGTTCTACGTGGTCATAGTTGACTACTCGATGTGTTCGAGTACTGCATGGTCGTAGTCGAGTACTCGGTGTGTCCAAGTACTGCGTAATCGATGTGTCCGAGTATGTGTAAGAGTTGAAGACCCTGAGTCAGAGAGCAGTCGGAGACTCCGGACCAGTCGAAGGTATGATCAACAAGCCGTGGTCGATGCCACAGTGACTCAGTCGGTACTCGGAGGAGTGTTGTCGCAGTCGTTAGTCAAACTCTGCAGTGGTCGTTGGTTGACGGTTGTAACTACAGTAGTCGATGGTTGATCGCTGTAGCAACAGTGGTCGATGGTCATAGCAACAGTGGTTGATGGTCGATCGTCGTAGCTACAGTGGTTGATGGTCGATAGTCGTACCTACAGTAGTCGATAGTCGTAGCCACAGTGTCAATGGTTGTAGCAACAGCGGTCGATGGTCATAGCAACAGTGGTTGATATACTTGTTTTGCTAAAATTATCTTTGGATTCCTATGGGCCAATGACAAACATTTGAGCCTAGAAATTACTGATTGAATAATAGTAATTTGATTCCCGCAAAAACATTCTCTAGTCGAGATCTTTATTTATCACATAACGGATGGAATACAAAGCACTCCAACTACAAAGGATCGTCAGTACGACAAAGGATCCTCATCTTATTTATTTCAGTTTCCAGTGAGCAGCTATTGTTCAGAACGGATGCACGTAAACACCGATCGCGTCGAGGTATTTCCCGCCGCGCCCGAAGAAGCCTGCAACGCTGCTGTTGTTCTGCACAGGGACGGTGAAAGGAGTTCCATTTCCATGTCCGAAAGGCCCATAAGTTTTCACATTGCTGACAAATTTAAGTGATGTTATAACATTGACTCCTTCATACGTGCCAAATGTTCCAGAAACTTCCTTCACATACTCTGAAGCGGTGAGTTGGATCTACATGAAAAAGAAGAATGGACCATTAAGTTGTTTAGTTACAAATATTTCGCTATACATTTACATTGACCTAAAAAAACTGTTTAAAATTCACTGACCGTGTTAGAATTCCCTCCGGAACCACCCCATGGACCTACGGTGCGTTTCACACCAGCTTGGTCCATGTAAGAAAATGCAATTGAATCAACAACAACGCCACTATGAACAGTGATGCTTTCTAGACGCCTTGGTGCCTCTGTGATGTCTTGAGCTGCCCCTCCATTTCCGCCCCATGGTCCAATCTTGGTGAGAAGGCTCTGCATACAGATGTACACTTTTTCCTTTAAAGAGATGGCATGCAGTTCAACAAAGATTTGTATCTCGAATAAATTTCCAAATTAGATCAGGATCTAAGTATATTGAATATTCTTCTTACCCGTGAGCCTTTCAGCATGGGGCAGAACCCGTGGATAGTAAGTTCTATAATATTCCCCTCGCTTCTTCGCTCATGCACTTTTTTGTGTATGACTCCAGTTGCCATAGTAAATTGTCCTGTCCCTCCAACAATAGCCCACTCACCTCCTTCAACAGGTATTCCCATCACCTGAAGCGTGGACCCCTTAAACCTATGTCACGTACATATATTGTAATATTATGAACCGCAATAATCAATCAATCTTGTAGCGGAATGGAAAGCTTGACAAGTAAAACTAATTTGTTATTGTAGTGCTAACCATACGTATATATATTGGCATATTTATCCATACAATACATACATACCTTTCATTTTCAAACACTATGCTGAAAGTGTTGTGCCAATTGCCAGCGTAGATATGCAGGCCTTGTGCACGGGCAACAACCTTGGCATCGGAGCCGAGTCCATCATATATCGTCCAGTTGTTAACGACCGTTGAGCCCAAACCGGTAGCACCATTCTGGTTTATTATCGTCGATTGGTTCGGCTTAGGGCCAGCATAGGTGTGGTATAAGTACAGGTTGCCGAAGTTGAGCTCGTTGTTCTCCAAGAGTGCACCGCAGGGAGTGATTTGGAAATTGGAGGGATTGGCCATGGGTGATAATGTGAAGGATAGCTAAAGGGATGGTGAATTGTGTTAGGCTTAGCTGAAGATCTAATTGTGTTGTGTCTGCTGGCGAGTGGCTTTTATAGAATGCTGGGGTCGCCTAGCTAGCTGTAGTCCTGAATATTGATGAATATGCACGTCATTGTGCATGTGTGGGGTGCTGCTCGGTCTCGTGCATCACGAGTATGCAGCTCACAAAGAGGAGAATCTCTTGATCCCAGAGATCATGGCATATTTACGTGGGATAATTGCATATACACGCAACACAAGACTTCAAAACATTAGTTAAAACAGTAAATCCGAAATTCTGCTTTGTTTACGATCCTCTAAATATCCTCAAACAACCCTGAGTATCATTCTGAGATCCTGCCGATTCTAAAATCAATTTCCACCACCGTTTACTATATTTGGTTTGGCAACCTCCACTTGGTTATCTCTCCCAGAAGAGTCTATCGACACATCACCTACTGATCTCACCGCTTTAGCGATAGCACTTTATATCCTCCTCATAATTTGCATATCAATCATCTAAACTATATGGCCTTTGTTAGAGTCTGATCTTGTTTAGCTTTTCGTTTTCTCGCCGTATCCGTATACAAGTTGAGTTCCGCGTGAGCTCTACTAGTCGGTGTCCTTGTCTATTGTCTAAGTTGATGGTATGGGGGTATATATGCATGGGTATTGTACTTTGGTTTATGTGAGCAGTGCAAGTTAGGAGAAGAAGAAAAGTAGAGCGTGTGTTTTTGGCTTCTAGCGACTAGACAATTTTCGTGTGCGTGTGTGCTTCGAGTTCTCTCCAGCATAGAGATGCTACATGAAAGCTTGTGTTGTATGTGCTCATTCACATGAAGTTCAGGGAGGCAAGGTGTTGCTTGGCAGGCACCATGACCAACAGAGAGTGACAGGAAGTCTCTGTTTCCATGCGTGAACACAGGCGATTGTCACATGTCACATCGGAGGGTAGGACCAGTAGGTCCCATTAAAGAAAGAAGGAGCGCACATCTGGAGCAGGAGACACGTGCTCCGAGAGCGAAAGGATCAAGGAAATTTTGTAACAAGTGGTATCAGAGCATGAGTGATAAGGCGAAGGCTCAGGATGAGCTAATCTCCCTCTAGTACTCTCTTCTAAGGATCGACAACTAGCCAGTGTGGGCAATAAAGATGAAGGCGAACATGCGCACCCAGAGAGTCTGGGGCGCAATCGATCCAAAGGGGAAGTACAAGAAGGTGGACGACAAGGTAGATTAGGCAGTGCCAGACGCAATGATGCATCAGCTCATCGTCAAGGAGATGGCACGGGAAGCGTGGGAGGTGCTTCAGACGATGCACAAAGGAGTTGATCGCGTCAAGGAGGTGTGGCTCCAAAATTTGCGGAGCGAGTTCGAGAATCTAAAGATGGAAGAGACCCAGTCGGTGGACGAATTCGCCGGCAAGCTGAGTTCATTGTATAATCAGATTAACTCTCTTAGTGACAAGATGGAGGAATCTGTGGCGGTGAAGAAGTACCTGTGTGTGCTTCCGGAGAAGTACATACCTGTTGTCACAACATTTATGTACTGCCCCAATCTGAACAAGAAAAGATGGAGGAGATCACCGGCTCTCTCAAGGCACATAAGGAGTTACTGAAGGGGTTTCAATCGCACAAAGAACATGGATCTCACAATGAGCAGGCGTTGCTAGTATGGGGAGATCCAAGAGAGGGTTGTGGCTCATCATACAATCGCGGGAGGTGGCGCGATCGAGGTGGCCAGAGCAGTTGAGGCAGCAGAGGTGGACATGGAGACAAGGCCAGGCAAGGCGGTGGTGAGAGATCCTATGATTTGTCACATGTCAAGTGCTTTGAATGTGGCGAATACGGGTACTACGCAATAAGATGCCGCGGCAATAAAAAGTGCTTCAACTGTAACGAGCTTGGGCACTTTACATTGGATTGCAAGAGCCAAGAAGAAGGACAGAGAGGTAAACCTTGCCAAAGATGAAGAAGAAGATGACGGAGAGCTATTACTTCTCTCCTCATATGTTGAAAAGGAGTCGGTCATGGTGGAACTAAATGAGGAGAACGTAGCTCCAAAACTACGCACGAAGGAAGGAAACGATGATCACATGAGATCAACGGTACTTGGATAATGGAGAAAGCAACCACATGACGGGAGATTGCTCCATGTTCCACAAGCTCAACGAGAAGGTTTGGGGCAAGGTCAAGTTTGGCGACGGCTCCACGGTGGAGATAAAGGGCAAAGCGACGATGATGTTGCAATGCAAGAGCGAAGATAAGAAGTTGTTGATAGAAATTTATTATATATCAAGTCTATACAACAATATACTAAGTCTCGGGCAGATGACAGAATGAGGATGCAAGGTGGTGTTGCAGGATGAGTTCTTGCGAGTGTATGACAAGAACAGAGATTTGTTGATGAAGGCAAAGAGATCTCCAAATCGGTTCTGCAAGATTCCTTTGAAAACTTGTAAACAGGTTTGGGTGGAGAGAGGTACAGATGGACGAGGTGCAGAAGCAGCAGGAGGCAAGCCTGGCGCACAAGAAGTTGTAACAAGGAAGGAGACCAAGTCGGCAAAGAAGCAAGACAAGACAGAAGGCATGGTCATAATGAGGAGCGACCCAGAGGAGCATGCACCAAGCATGCAGTGGTCGTAGCAAGTGGCGCAGGAGGTGCACACAGGCATGCAGCCAACTCCAAAGGAGCGCATGCAGGAGGAGAGAAGCGGAGCGTGACTCGGGTGGTCGGCACAGACCACATGCAGCAGGCATGGTCGTAGCGAGCAGTGGCTCGGGAGCTCTCACGCATGCAACAGAAGGTGGTCGTAGATGGGTCCCGAGGTGGCGGGAGGAAGCACAGCATGGAGGGCAGTGGTCAAAAGCAAGGGCACATGACAGTGAGAGTAGGTGCTAGTGGAGGAAGCATGAGTAGGTGCTGCAGGTAGAAGACGACCAGACTTACAACTGTGGGAGCAGGTGCTCCAGCCCAAGAAGGCATGCAAGGAAGAAGCAACAGCAAGACAGAAGATCAGCATGATCAAGATGGAGAAACAAGATTAAAGAGGTGATTGTTAGAGTCTAATCTTGTTTAGCTTTCCGTTTTCTCACTGTATTTGTATACAAGTTGAGTTCCGCATGAGCTCTACTAGTCGGTGTCCGTGTCTATTGGCTTAGTTGATGGTATGGGGGTATATATGCATGGGTATTGTACTTTGGTTTATGTGAGCAGTGCAAGTCAGGAGAAGAAGAAAAGTAGAGCGTGTGTTTTTGGCTTCCAGCGACTAGATAATTTTTGTGTGCATGTGTGCTTTGAGTTCTCTCCAGCATAGAGATGCTACATGAAAGCTTGTGTTGCATGTGCTCATTCACATGAAGTACAGGGAGGCAAGGTGTTGCTCGGCAGGTGCCACGATCAACAGAGAGTGACAAGAAGTCTCTGTTTCCTTGTGTGAACACAGGTGATATTCACATGTCACGTCAGAGGGCAGGACCAGCAGGTCCCATTAAATAAAGAAGGAGCACACATCTGGAGCAAGAGACGCCGAGCGAAGTCGCATGCTCCGAGAGCGAAAGGATCAAGGAAAATTTGTAACAAGCTTAAAGTATATCAGAAGTGGTTAATATCTCGGTCATTGAATATACACTACCACACATAGGGTTATCATAGACGGTTTGTAACCCTCATCTGAGAAGGTTTTTGAACTGTCTGATTTATTGTGTCTATGATAATAGGTGGTTATTGCAGGTGACTTCCAAACCACCTGTGATAAGTCACAACACAAACAGTTTTTAAAAGAACTGTCTGTGATATGTCAAATATCACAAACTATTTTGGAAAATAACCGTCTATGTTGTGACTTATCATAGATTGCTAATACAAAAAATCGCCTGTGATGGTTCTTTGTATAGCTAAAAAATTTCTGTTTTTTGGCTAGTCTCAGGAAATACTAGCAATGCCCTTTGAAAACAAGTAATTAGATCACAGATAATTGCAGGTCATGTAGCACACAACAATCATTATATTGATCTCACAAATAAATTACAACTAAATGAGTTACAACTGAATCAAATGTTTGAACATCTATTAATTGTTATCGTCAGAGTTGAACTCTCTCTTAGAGTCAATAACCTCTATCATCAAAAAGGTGGAGAGCCATTCTCGAACGTCGGAGCGTTCGTTAAGATCGAATGTACTTGAGTTGATTGTCATGCCTTGTCGCTAGAAGGAGTAAAGTCGTAAATTAGACAACATAAAGTCACAACACCCTTTCAATGAGATCTTATAGCAATAATATATGCTAAGATGAGAAAATAAGAATCAATTATCCATAAATTCATCTGAAAAGTAGTTAGGCTGCCAAGAGTGCACCGCAGGGAGTGATTTGGAAATTGGAGGGACTGGCCATGGGCTATAATGTGAAGGATAGCTAGAGGGATGGTGAATTCTTTCAGGCTTAGCTGAAGAACTCATTGTGTTGTGTCTGTTGGCGAGAGGTATTTATAGAATGCTGGGGCCGCCTAGCTAGCTGTAGTCCTGAATATTGATGAACATGCACGTCAGTGTGCATGTGTGGGGTGGTGTTCGGTCTCGTGCATCACGAGTATGCAGCTCGCAGAGGAGAATCTCTTGATCCCAGAGCTCACGACATACTTACGTGGGATAATTACAAAGACACGCAACGCAAGACTTCAAAACATTAGTTAAAACGGCAAATCTGAAATCCTGCATTGTTTAGGATCCTCTAAGTGTTGTAATGTGTGATATAAGGTTAAAACGGCAAATCTTTCAACAAGGCCTTATAAATTCTGTTTTAACTAATTGTGGTGAGTGGCTTTTATAAGGCCTTCTCACAATTTACATATCAATAATCAAAACTGTTGTGGTTACTGACCAAACAGAGAGAGAGATGGTAGTGGAGAGGTGGGAGTGTTCTGCCTCACCCTCCCCCTCATCCTGATATATATATTCACATGGAGTATGCTTTTACAGTTATGCCCTTACATCCGTACATCCCCATTAGGGGCACTTATGTCATTACACATGTTACTCTGGTTCTTATAACCTCCTAACAAGCCTGCTGGGCTTAGGTGGGGGCCACCCCTACAACAGGAGCCTCTCATGGTGAAGGGCTTCACAGGGCTGAAGCCATGTCGCCGAGTCCTTTGGCCTCCTCCGTCCCCTGCGGCCTGTGAATTTCTCCAAGCTTGTGGTTGGGGAGCCCGAGGTCTGGGATGGAAGGTGCCTAGTTGAAGTAGACGTGCACGCGCTCTGTCCCCTACCCTTCGAACGGGTGGCAGCGGAGGCTGGCGCCTGGTTTGAAGTAGACGCGCGAGCTCCGTCCCCTACCCTTCAAACGGGTGGCAGCGGAGGCTGGCGCCTGGTTTGAAGTAGACGCGCGTGCGCTCCGTCCCCTACCCTTCGAACGGGTGGCAGCGGAGGCTGGCGCCTGGTTCGAAGCAGACGCGCGCGCGCTCCGTCCCCTACCCTTCGAACGGGTGGCAGCGGAGGCTGGCGCCTGGTTCGAAGCAGACGCGCGCGCTCTCCGTCCCCTACCCTTCGAACGGGTGGCAGCAGAGGCTGGCGCCTAGCTCGAAGCCGAGGCGTGCGCGCTCCGTTCCCTACCCTTCGACCGGGTGGCAGCGGAGGCTGGCGCCTAAGTCGAAGCCGAGGCGCGCGCGCTCCGTTCCCTACCCTTCGACCGGGTGGCAGCGGAGGCTGGCGCCTAGCTCGAGGCCGAGGCGCGCGCGCTCCGTTCCCTACCCTTCGAACGGGTGGCAGCGGAGGCTGGCGCCTAGCTCGAAGCTGAGGCATGCGCGCTCTGTTCCCTACCCTTCGACCGGGTGGCAGCGGAGGCTGGCGCCTAGCTCGAGGCCGAGGCGCGCGCGCTCCGTTCCCTACCCTTCGAACGGGTGGCAGCGGAGGCTGGCGCCTAGCTCGAAGTAGACGCGCGCGCACTCCGTCCCCTACCCTTCGAACGGGTGGCAGCGGAGGCTGGCGCCTAGCTCGAAGCCGAGGCGCGCGCGCTCCGTTCCCTACCCTTCGAACGGGTGGCAGCGGAGGCTGGCGTCTGGTTCGAAGTAGACGCGCGCGCGCTCCGTCCCCTACCCTTCGAACGGGTGGCAGCGGAGGCTGGCGCCTAGCTTGAAGCCGAGGCGTGCGCGCTCCGTTCCCTACCCTTCGACCGGGTGGCAGCGGAGGCTGGCGCCTAAGTCGAAGCCGAGGCGCGCGCGCTCCAATCCCTACCCTTCGACCGGGTGGCAGCGGAGGCTGGCGCCTAGCTCGATGCCGAGGCGCGCGCTCCGTTCCCTACCCTTCGAACGGGTGGCAGCGGAGGCTAGCGCCTAGCTCGAAGTAGACGCACGCGCACTCCGTCCCCTACCCTTCGAACGGGTGGCAGCGGAGGCTGGCGCCTGGTTCAAAGTAGATGCGCGCGCGCTCCGTCCCCTACCCTTCGAACGGGTGGCAGCGAAGGCTGGCGCCTAGTTTGAAGTAGATGCGCGCGCTTGCTGGTGCCAGAGGCGGAATTGGAGTTTGTCCCTTTCGGTCCGGTAGAGCGCCTTTAATGGCGGCTGGGACCGTACCGACGCCTAGCCTGCCAAAAGGCGGGTTGCTGCGTCGTGCCGTGTCCGTTCACGTGGTTAGGGCACGCGGCGGCTTGTAACTGGAGCGCCGCGGTGGGTCAGGGATTGCGTGATCGTGACCGCTTGCATTGACGGTCCTTGGTTCTGCGGTCGCGTGTAGCGTGTATTGCCACGACGCCTCGTCTTTGGTTACGGGGAATCGTGTGGGGCGGCCTTTCGCACCGCTGCGGTTGCATCCGGCACGCGGATCGTTGCGACGCTTCGGTAGCGGCGGCATGGGCGAGGTGGCTTGAAATAGCCCCCCGTAACAGCATCCTTTTGTCCGGCGCCCCCCAACCCTTGTAAGTGCCGACCGCCTCACTCCTTTTGTCCGCGCGTAGCGTGTTATGTATTCAGCCCCCTTTTTCTTCTGCTTTAATTTAGAGATTAGCTTGGATGACGCGGAGCGACTCGTGCGCGTGTTCCTCGGGCCGTATACCGGCAGGGAACACGAGCAGCGCTCGTCCGCAACTGCGTCGGCGGGGCTGGGGCGGATAAATCGTGTGTGCGAGGCCTTGGGCCTTGCCGTGCTGGACCGCCCTTGTCCGTCTTTGCAACCTCAAGACGCCGGTGCTGCGAAGACGAAGGCGCCGTCTCGCAAAAGGGGCCGAGGCGGAGCGTCTGTCGTTCTTGGCATCGCAACCGCGCCTGCTGCTGCCCCCGGTGCGGCCGACGCGGAGTCGGATTCGGCGAGATATGCCGACTCAGGCTTGGAGGCTGGGGACGCCGGGGGCGAAGTGTCCTCCGGGGGCGTCCCGGACGACGGGCTCACGACAGCCCGCCAGAGGGAGGAAGTCTCACATCCCCTTGCGGTCGTCGAGACGGGACCCGAGCCGGCCGACAGTGTTGAAGTGGGGCGCCCGGTTGTGGCGGCTACAACGTCGGAGGCGCAACCTTCGGTGACGACCGTCTCGACGCCGGAGACGCAGCCTTCGGCCATGGCCGCTGCGATGCCGGAGAGGCAATCTTCGGTCGTGGCCGCCGCGATGCCGGAGAGGCAATCTTCGGTCGTGGTCGCCACGACGCCGGAGGCGCAGCCTCCGGCCTCCTCTTTGGGGGCATGGGGGGCTGGGCTTCTACCTGTGGTGACGGCTGGAGCTGAGCCGTCGCCCGCAGAGGTTGCCGCCGAGGGGCTTTTGCCCCCGGGTGTTGCAGCCACGGGGCCTGTTCCCCCAGTGGTTGTTGAGATGGGGGCGCTGCCCCCCATTCCGGCCAAACGGCCATGCCTGCGGCCGTGGCTCCACCAAACGTCGAGGGGGTTCACTGTGGTGACGGGCGTCGGGAGTTTGTGGGACTCCGACACCCATGCCGAGGTCCCTACGGCGCGTGTTCCTCCTACGCCTCGGACCACACCGTCCACCTTGCCGGAGCGATCTGCGGCAACGGTAAACACGGAAGCCTCTGTTCCTTGCGGAACCATACCTCCGGAAGGGGCTTGCGCCACTGTTCCCGTTCCTGGGACTAGGGGGAAGGCTCCCAAACTCCGCCGGCTGCCACCGAGGGTAAATTGGCATGGGTTATCCTGGAACGTTTTTGTTGCTCCTTGTGGTGTGTTCACGCGCACTTTTGCTGCAGCGTCGCTTATCCCGGAGGAGGAGCCTTTGCCGGAACGCGAGGGTTCCGGCGCTGTTGGCACGAGCGTTCCGCGCTCCGGCCCCGCGGACTTCGTCCCCCCGCCGGAGACGCTGAGGGCATGGCATGGCATTGTGGATGACGCGGCCGCCAGCGTCAGGCAGCAGGCGCTACCCACGTACGGGGTGGACCGTCTGAGGGACGGCTTCGAGGTGTCGGGGTGCGGGTAAGTGCGTAGTTATATGATAACACCCGACCATGCTGCGCTTGCTGAATCGCTTTTTGCCCTGCAGACCCTGGTGCTGGGGCAGGCCCTGCAGACGGCTTACGTTCATGCGCAAAGGGCGCTGGAAGATAGGCTGCAGGCCGCCGAGGAGCAATTGCACGAGGCCACTGGGGTTCGGTCCGCCCAGGATGCCCGAATCCGCCAGCTTGAGGCGGAGTGCACCGAGGCGAAGGCACACACCGAGGGGGCTGCCGCGTCGGCGTGGGAGTCGGCCACCGAGGCGGCGTGGGTAAAGTTCGAGGCGGAGCGGGACGGCCTTCTGCAGCAAGTCGCCTTGCTGGAGAAGGAAAAGGGCGAGCTTGCCTCGACTCTAGCAGAGCGCAACCAGGCGCTTGGCGAGGCTTCGGTCATTGCGTGGGACGCCCTGCAAATGCTGGAAGTCCACCTCCAAAGACTTGTGGGTGCGGTGCCGGATCACGCCTTCGCCCGGAGGAGTTACTGCGGGCCCTTCAGTGGATCCATGATGCCGCCGACGTTGCGCGCGGGGCTGCGACGAACTTTGGCGACCACTGTGCCTATGTGGCTGCGTGCCTGGTGTGCGCCCTCCTTCGGTACCGTGGTTGCACGCACATCGCCGGGCTGGAGAACCCTCAGCTGGAGATGCCCGGCGGGGCCGGAGTGATGTCCGGTGAAATCCGTGCCGCTCGCCACCCCGTCAAATTCTTCTACGAGCGGATCTGGGACTACGTCGGGATAGCCGCCACGCAGGTCGAGCTTCGGAAGTCCCTTCATGGGGAGGGGAGCCTCGGCCAATTTCTAGACGAAGTCCCGCGGCGCGACGAGGGTGGCGCCGAGGCCTCCGGAGATGCCGAAGGCTCACAGGTGCGGCGCCAACGTGGCTAGGTGTGGGCGTGCGTTGTAACGTCTGCCCCTTAATTGAATGAATAAAGTGCGTGCTTGCTTCACGAACTGATTACTTGCCTTCATCCCGGGCAGCTTCCTTGCTGTGGGCGACTGCTCGCGTCTGGCCTTGCGACCCGGCGGCGCCTTCGACGCTGGCAAAGAGCCGAGGAGTCGTTGAACTTTTGGGCAGGCCGACCTTCTTCGAGAGAGGCCCCAGCTTTAGCGCGTGTTAAGGACGAGCCCGCGGGATAGCGGCTTAGAACGGCAAGGATGTTGCCAGACCTTTGTACTTGTGTGATTTTTCCGGTATGCAGATTTTCTGGCATTTTAGGATATGCGCTGTGTGTTGATGCCACTTCGGGTTCAACGGTACGCCACATGCTGCGCGGGGACGGGATCTCCGCGCTCGACGCGCACCGTTGGCGAAGTAGTTGCGCAAGGGTTCCTTAGAACGGCGCTTGCGGGGGCAGTCCTTGGCGCCTCACCTTTTTACAGTCCGTAGACGGGCGGGCGCGGAGGCGGACCTCGACGCTTCGCCTTTTATAGTCCGTAGACTGGCGTGTGCGGAGGCGGACCTCGGCACTTCGCCTTTTTATAGTTCGTAGACTGGCGTGTGCGGAGGTGGACCTCGGCACTTCGCCTTTTTGTAGTCCGTAGACTGGCGGGTGCGGAGGCGGACCTCGATGCTTCGCCTTTTTATAGTCCGTAGACTGGCGGGTGCGGAGGCGGACCTCGGCACTTCGCCTTTTTCTAGTCCGTAGACTGGCGGGTGCGGAGGCGGACCTCGACGCTTCGCCTTTTTATAGTCTGTAGACTGGCGGGTGCGGAGGTGGACCTCGGCACTTCGCCTTTTTATAGTCCGTAGACTGGCGAGTGCGGAGGCGTACCTCGACGCTTCGCCTCTTTATAGTCCGTAGACTGGCGGGTGCGGAGGCGGACCTCGGCACTTCGCCTTTTTATAGTCCGTAGACTGGCGGGTGCGGAGGCGGACCTCGGCACTTCGCCTCTTTATAGTCCGTAGACTGGCGGGTGCGGAGGCGGACCTCGGCACTTCGCCTCTTTATAGTCCGTAGACTGGCGGGTGCGGGTGCGGAGGCGGACCTCGGCACTTCGCCTCTTTATAGTCCGTAGACTAGCGGGTGCGGGTGCGGAGGCGGACCTCGGCACTTCGCCTCTTTATAGTCCGTAGACTGGCGGGTGCGGAGGCGGACCTCGGCACTTCGCCTCTTTATAGTCCGTAGACTGGCGGGTGCAGAGGCGGACCTCGACGCTTCGCCTCTTTATAGTCCGTAGACTGGCGGGTGCGGAGGCGGACCTCGGCACTTCGCCTTTTTATAGTCCGTAGACTGGCGGGTGCGGAGGCGGACCTCGACGCTTCGCCTCTTTATAGTCCGTAGACTGGCGGGTGCGGAGGCGGACCTCGGCACTTCGCCTTTTTATAGTCCGTAGACTGGCGCGGGCGAGGGTGGAAGTGCGCGCACGTTCCGTTCCTCTTGCTCCTCATGGCGGGGGTAGCCTCTGGCGTGCTGTGTCTTCGGCAACGCGCGCTGCGCTCACCTCCCGCAGTACGCGAGGGTGAGCCTCGCTCCGCTGCGATTAATATTCGTGTCCCCCGCCCGCGTTGCGAAGCGCGTGGGGGGCCTCCGTAGTTTTGTTTATACTCCGCAGAGTGCGTGGGGTCAACATCCACGTCCTATTTATACTCCACAGAGTATGCACAGGGACGAGGTCCCTGGCATGCGCGGAGTTCGCGTCTTGTTTAGACTCCGTAGAGTGCGCAGGGAGAACATCCGCGTCTTATTTATACTCCGTAGAGTGCGTGCGAGGGCGTCCCCTCACACGTCTTTTGTTTATACTCAGGCCCGTCACCCTTGGCTACGGCGAGTGCACACGCGGACGTGCGACTTCGATTTATACTCGGCCCCGTACCCCTGGCTACGGCGAGTGCACACGCGAACGTGCGTCTTGGTTTATACTCAGGCCCGCCACCTTTGGCTACGGTGAGTGCACACGCGAACGTGCGACTTCGATTTATACTCAGTCCCGTACCCCTGGCTACGGCGAGTGCACACGCGAACATGCGTCTTTGTTTATACTCAGGCCCGTCACCTTTGGCTACGGCGAGTGCACACGCGAACGTGCGACTTCGATTTATACTCAGTCCCGTACCCCTGGCTACGGCGAGTGCACACGCGAACGTGCGTCTTTATTTATACTGCGGGAACGCGCGCATTGGCCAAGCCTGCGCGCGCCTCCGCCGCGTACTTGCGCGTGATGAAGAAAGATTGGCGACAAACGGCGATCTTCGTTACATCCCCGTTTGCGCGGGTAAGCAATTACAAGGGGTGGATATACTAACCGTTTGTCCTTGGTGCGGCCGAAGCCTCTAGTCGCTAGACATCTGCAGGGCCCGCTAAGGCGCCTCTGAACGGCCCCGCGGACCCCGCGCTGTGACACCAGCTCTAAGAGCGCCGTTGGGCTTCGCGACGCGGATACCTGGTACCTGGCTCGATGCGCCGGGCCATATCCTGGTCGCCTCGGACGGTGATGATGGTCCGGGGACCCGGGATCTTCATGCATAGATAGCCGTGATGTGGTACCGCGCCGAAGGAGTTGAGGATTGGGCGCCCTAGTATGGCATTGTAGGGGTACGGAAGGTCGACCACGTCGAAGGTGGCATCTTCGGCCCGCACATTGTCATCTTGGCCGAACGAGACTTGAAGACCTATTTGGCCCAGCGCCCGCAGGGGCTGCCCCCCGAAGCCCTGCAGTGGGATTCCCGAGGGCCCTAGGTGGCTTCGAGGGATCCCCATCTGGTCGAAGGCTGCCGCAAACAATACATTCATGGAGCTACCGCCGTCCACCAAGGCACGCCCCACGTCGCATCCCGCGATAGTGACCCGGATGACCAAGGGGTCCTGATGAGGGAAGTCCACGCCTTGGGCGTCGCCGGGTGTGAATGTAACTTCGTGCTGCGCCCAGTCCGGCGGTGCTTGCGCTGGGTATGCCGCCACGTGATGTAGTCTTCGCGCATAGGCCTTCTGCTGCCGTGCTGAGGCGAATTCCAGCGCAGAGCCTCCAGATATGACGTTAAGGACCCTGCGGTGGGTTGCCTCCGGGGCCTGCAGTGACAGGAGGCCCTCCCGAGGCTGTTGTACGTGAGCTTGAATCCGTAGGGGGCCTTCCTGAGGCTGCATCCCTTGCGCCTGTACCTGCGTGGGGGCCTCGTACGGGAACTGGACGTGGGCCACCACAGGCGGACGCGCTCCGGGTTCCTGTCCCTAGCGGCGCTTTGGCGGAGCGCCGCGATGGAGACACACGAGCGTGTGTCGTGGGTGCCTCGGCCGTGGACTTCGCACCACAGTCCCTGGTGCTGGTCGTCGTAATCTCCACGGCTTTTTATCATCGCGGCCGCGGCCACGGCCGCGTCCTCGACCTCGGCGCCCCCGACCGCCACGACCAGCGAAAGCGCTTTCTTCGGAAGCGCCTTCGATGTCGAGGACGAACCGGCTTGGGCGCGACTTCTGCTGGCCGCGCTTAGGCCCATTGGACGGCTCCTTGTGCGGGGCTTCCCCGCGTTCGGGCGCGTCTTTAGACGACTCCGGCTTGCGTTTGCCCCTCGAGGGGCCGTCCTGTGATGGATCTTCGGTTTTTGTGGAGCCACCGACCTGGTTGGCGTCGGAGTCATCTCCTCGCCTTCGGCGAGCGTCTTCTTCCGCCCTGGCGTACTCCTCCATTTTGTCGAAGAGCTTCGCCACCGTCTTGATCGGCTTTCACGCATTGTACACGGCCATCGGGCCCGGACGAAGGCCCTGTATGGCTGCATTAACAACGGTGGTTTCATTAACGTCTTTCACTTGCATCGAATCTTGGCGAAGCGCTTGAAGTAGTCCCGGAGCTTCTCCGAGGGCTTTTGCTTCACAGCGAAGAGTTGGTCCGCGTCGACTCGCTCGACATAGTTTCCCTGGAAGTTGTTGTGAAGGCGGTCGTGGAGCTGCTCCCACGCGTAGATGGAGCCCGGCTCTATGGTAAAAAACCAAGAGAGCTCCACTCCTTGCAGCGCGAGGGGGAGTCCCTTCGCCTTCGTGGTGTCGTCTCCGCCCGCGGCCTCGATCGCGGTTTTGTACACACGTACGAACTCGCGGGGATCCGTGTTGCCTTTGTACGGGTCGACGACGCTAGGGAACTTGAAGTCTTCGGGCCACGCCGCCTGCTGCAGCCCCGCCGAAAGCGGGGACTCCGGATCTACGCGTCGCAGCAGCACGCGGCTAGACGTGGGGGCTTCGCGGCTGTCCGCCCTCTCCGGCGTGGGCTCGGGCGCGATTACTGGCGCGGCCTGCTGGCTCCGAGCCTCTTGTATATCTCGGACGGCTCCGCGAAGGTCCCCTAGTTCCCGCTGAAACGCGGTGAGGGCTGCTAGTTGGGCGCTTTCCACCGCAGGTGCTGTCGGGGCCGCCGGAACACCCAGCGGACGGGTCGGTGCAGGGACCATCGCCTCACGATCTCCGGATCCGCCGGATGCTTCGTTGCGGCTACCCCCGGCTGTCTGATCCGCGCTGCCGGCGAGGGTGGCGGGGGCTGTCGTTGCAGTGCCAGCGACGGGGTTGGATGTCGTTGTAGCGGCGCTGGCGGGGTCGGTCGTTGTAGTGCCAGCGACGGGGTTGGATGTCGTTGTAGCGGCGCTGGCGGGGTCGGTCGGTGTAGTGCCAGCGACGGGGTTGGATGTCGTTGTAGCGGCGCTGGCGGGGTCGGTCGTTGTAGCGCGAGCGTCGACGCCCGCGACCACTGCGCCTACGCCGCCGCCAGCTCCTTCGGCGGCTGATGCCGAAGCCCTGGTATTCACGCGCCGCTCCAACCCAGCCGTCTTCTTTCCCTTCGCCGCCGCTGATGAAGCTTTTTTCGGTGCCATCCTTCTTCGGTCTTCAGGCTTGTCCTTGTCCTCCCCACGGACGGCGCCAACTGTTGTGGTTACTGACCAAACAGAGAGAGAGATGGTAGTGGAGAGGTGGGAGTGTTCTGCCTCACCCTCCCCCTCATCCTGATATATATATTCACATGGAGTATGCTTTTACAGTTATGCCCTTACATCCGTACATCCCCATTAGGGGCACTTATGTCATTACACATGTTACTCTAGTTCTTATAACCTCCTAACAGGCCTGTTGGGCTTAGGTGGGGGCCACCCCTACAACAAAAACCATATGGACTTAACCTTATATCTCACAAGTGTTTAATATCTTGGTCACTGAATATATTTCCTTATATAAATTTTCTACCGATCAACAAGGCCTTATAAATTCTGTTGCTTTGATTCTCAAAAGCCACTCACCACTAGGAACCCATTACATACAATTGTCACAATCTTTCCATAACAATCCGCAACAAAACTCTAATGGTTGTCAATTTATTTTCCTTAGGTGCCCACAAATAAATTACGGTTTCCTCACGATATCATTTTTGCACCACTTGCAATCCCATCGGCACCTCAATCATTGCATGGTCAGCATTTGAATCTCCAAGTGAAACCACCATATTATCCATCCATTCCATTTTATTTACTCTATGAGTTATATCTTAGGATTCCTCTATAATAACTCTTATATCACCAGCAAGAAAATTCACATTCATTCACCTATAATCCACCAATTACAAATGTGAAGTCACTTATTCATAACTTAATTCCACCTTCCATCAAATTTATACTAATCTCAATCTTAGGGGGAGTTGACATGGTTATGATTCAATATTTTTCTTAACTGCCAACCTTCACATTAATACAATCAAGTCCTCTTATATCTGATGTTCATCCATACCTCATTAGTCAATTAATCCTTCAGGGCTCTATAGTCTAATTAACTCCAATAGTATACTAATTAAACATGGCGAAACATCCAAGGCTTTTATTCATCGGTAGTTATCTAGATTGCTCTATCCATCATTATTAACTTACCATTCTTTGTAACTCATTTAAGTTTGTCTCTATCTAAATCCAAATGCCCCACTTAGTCTTATACAATGAATCCAATCATATTTTTCTTGACACAAATAGTTTCATTAAGGAGTATTACCTCAATAAATCCTCAATGAGTTGTATGTACAAAGATCCTATTGCTCTAATTTATTTCCATAATCCATAGGTATCACTAATGCGTCTCTTTCCTTTACTGATTTATAACACATGATTATTTTACCAAGATCATCTAATTGCTGGGTCTCTTCATGAGATCCTTTGCACTTAACTATTTCATTCTACTATGTTACTCTATGCCCTTTTATTCTCCCATCACTCATCTATACATACCACTCATTCTTACATTCATTTGGCATCATCCAAATTTAATTCATTTAAGCCTCCATGCTCCATCCATATTAAATCCAATTTAGAGATCATCTTTCAAGGCCTATTCTCAAAGATTAATTAGACACACACTTAGGTATCAATCACAATCAAATCTCATATTTAATCCTTTGATGATGTTAATTTCTCAATTCTCATCATGTGCCAACAGTGTCCTCCCTCCTATGTCCGAGGATTTGCTGGAGTAGGTGACGGCCACCTTCTGCCATCTTGACATCCCCCTCCGTGGTGTCCTCCGGTTGGTCTTCCACTTCCAGTGAGCTAATTCTGGTGAGCTAACCTCGCCATTGATGTGGTCCTCCACAATGACATTGCACATCCCCAGAAGACTTGCCGTCACTTGGACTACTTAGTCGAGGTGACAGGTGACCGAGTCAACCTTGCCGAGACTCGTCATGCAAGGAAAGAGAGTATATGGGCTCAATTTGACTTGATTCATTAGTTGGAGGGTCTTCGGGAGACACTCGAATGAGCTCGTCAGTGGGTGGACACATATTCTTCTTTGTTCGATGATGATTCCAAACCATCCGATGCCGACAACATCGCCTATGAAGTGTTGAAGGCAGAGATAACATGCTACCTTCGCCACTAGAAAAACTTTGATTATTTAGGTTCCTACTTTTTTTAATTTTGGGCCTGTTCTTTAAGTCAAAAGCTGGCGGCTTTTGGCTTTTGCTACAGTACCTAACTTTCAAACGGAGTATTTTCTCAAGATGGGGTCTACAAGTTAAACGATCTACACGTTAAAAGCCCAACATCTGTACCAGCCAAAATCGTAAGTGAGTATCTGTCTCTCCGTAATCTGTACCGTAAACAGCCAAAATTCAAAAATTTCAGCCAAAAGCCATAAGCCGCAGCCGAAAAGAACAGGCCCTTTGTAAGAAATGACTAGCCACACTGTTTGGCCATATATAAATGCAAAATAAAAAACCAGTTGAATTTGTATTTACTATCTTCTATATATGTAATACATGACGATATTACTGACTGGTAAAAAACAATTAAGTAATACATATTTCCTCGTCAGGTATTACTGATTTTGCATTGATGTATATGAGAATGTGTCATATATTTGTGAATTTGCATTTATGTATATGAGAATGAGTCATATATATCTAAATTTGCATTTATGTATATGAGAATGAGTTATATATTTGAATTTGCATTCATGTATATGAGAATGCATTCAGAACCATCTATGATGTGTATTTATCATAGACGGTTCTAATTTAGAACCGTTGTGATGTCCAACCTATTTATATTCAAACTCTAAGGTTTGCCCACGCCCCCACTCAAACTCTTAATATTCTCTAACTCTCCCCCAAGCACGAGTCACTGTCTCCTCCCCGAGCATGAGCTGTCGCCTCCTCCCTCGAGCCCGCTGCCTCCTCTCCGAGCACGCCACCTCCTCCCTGATGTGCCTCTTCTCGGAGATGCCGCCTCCCTGAGCATGCCGCCTCCTCCCCAGCGTGCCTTCTCCCCGAGCATGTCGTATGCCCGAGCACACCGCCTACTCCCCAATTTTCCACCTCCCCGAGCACGTTGTATGTAACATTCTTCTTTTATGTTTATGATATGGCAATGAACAATGTATCATCATAGTTACTAATTACCCATTTTGCTATGTTGTTGTTTCATCAATACACGTCCCGAGGATAAATGCCTGGGCTTAAGTTTCAATTATTCCCTTTTGATGCCAATATCCCGAAGATGAAGTGCTAATGCTCTTATGCATCAATTCCGTAAATAAAAGATAAGTCATATTTCAATTCTCTTTGGTCCAAACAGAAATAAAAAGCAATTATCTAATAATCATTGAACTGATACTACTCATATTCACACTAGCAATATATATTTCATTTGTTATATACTTCATAGAAAGCTATTAGTTATATATAGATCTCAAGTCAATAACTCGCACAATTATAAATAAATAAATAAATAAAGTTGCACTTGATTTTCTTTAGCTATACAAAATATGTTAAGTTAGATATTGCTATCATCTAAACAATGGAGTAAAAATGAGTTATGCCATCACCTCATGATGAGTGCACCCACCTGCCCGATGGCCTCCCACCTGCCGAGGTTCATAAGTTTACAATCCTAACGATTTCAGAGGTATCATCTTGTTTAAATGCTTTGTACCACTTTAGCTTCACCGTCTATATTAATCCGTTCCTTATTCTATAAAATATACTTGCTGTGTAAAATTATTTTTTCTACTTCAGATATCACTAACTCGTAGATGGTACCAATGGACAAACTTTGACCAACCTCCACTAAGGAACCATCTATTACCATTATTAATCACCATCTTGGTTTTCTATATCTTTCTCATACACTAGAAGTAGTACATATATATTTCATGGTAACACTGATATATGTAGTCTTGCACACACCATAATTTAAATGAGCTAGAGACAAAGTCAGATCCCATATCACACTTGGGCTTCAAACGACATGACCTTTTGAAACCCAAGTGTCATATGGGATCTGACTTTAGCTCATTTAAATTGTGGGGTGTGCGAGACTACATATGTTAGTGTTACCATGAAATATATATACTGTTTTTAGTACATGGGACAGATATGGAAAACCAAAATAGTGATTAATAATATCACATATGGTTATTATAAAAAAACCATCTGTGATAACACATCACAGACAGTTTTTTGATTAGTCATGTGTGATATGTCGATATCATATATGGTTATTTCTAAAACCATCTGTGATACATACACATCACATATGGTTATTTTAAAAACCATCTATGTTGTGACTTATTATTGACAGTTTGAAAACCATATGCAATGACCTCATATCATTACTGACCCATAAACTCAGATGGCTTATGAAATCATTTGTGATGATGTTTTTGAACTGCCTGTGATGACATTTTCTGAAGTACTGAATACTCTCATATTTTTCCTACTACATTGATTCGAACAAGCCCACCAATTACAATAGTTCCATTGATAACATATCATCCATTCAAATTGCACAAGGATCTACTAATTTCACATATTCTTCCTATCCACGTCAATCCTCCAATGCTCTAATTAGCTTAATCAATATTGATTCATATTTCTCCCAGTAATCCACTCCAATCATGGTAGATCTAAGTTTAGGGTGGATTCCACCAAACAAAGTCATGCACCATATCCATAATCCAATCCACCTACTATTTAATCCCTACAATGTTTAACAATTTAATTATCCCAATAATCTCCTTCAAATCCACCACAGTTGACTTCTTATTCACAACATTCTATTAATTCCGCATGGCGATATTATTCCAGAAATATTTTGAAAGCCCTTTGTGAACTCCAATGGCATAATCGTGGAATTATCAACTCCAATACTTATGGATCACCAGTTCAACCATAAAAAAACTCATAGCTCCAAAAATTACTCATGATTCCACCAATTATTATTCACCTATTTATCTCAGATTAACCCCAACTCAAGGACGATGTTATTGAAGATATCAATTCCCTAAAGCCACCATAGTTCCAATAGATTCACCAAATTAATTGCTTCACTAAAACTCATTTGACTACTTATGCCTTACCTTGGGTAATTCATCCAACATTCCTCAATTCTTAGCCACCACATAAATCATATTATCTCCTCATCCATAATTCCCTTCTATTAGCAATTATCCTTCTAATTTATTCTGGTGAGATCAAATCCACTAAGAATAATACCGTAAGGTCTGTAACAACTATCATGGATGCACCAACCACACATCGTGTACTAACTAATTTCCTTAGGCACTATTCTTCATATCAAGGAATCCACTGATTGAATTTATCCCTCTAGCCACCAACATCACAATTAACTTTACTAAGATCTACCAAAAATCTTTGACATCCAAAGGAAACCAATTGAGTCACTGTCCTATAAATCTATAGCATCTTATATATGTTAACTTCCTTTAATCACCATTCATTATGTAACTCTCTTATCTCATCACCCAATTCCATCAATTAATTGCAGATCAATCTAGGGTTTTGTTTCACTAAAAAGATGTAGGGATTTGTCTAAGCCCTCCATAGAGTGATAAAACATTGAGTTTGGTTGGGTAGTTGGAAAGTTGTGATTTTGGGAAGCTTAATATTCAGAAATCTATTGATGATGGTAGCTATCGCCTTATTTTGCAAATTAGGCTGAGTTAGTGGCTGAATCAATTAATATGGACGAATAAAAAGACATAGATAATTTTATGCAGATTCTAAAAGTGGTATCATTTACTGCATTTCATGCTGTAGAAAAATAGTTAACAAAATGTGAAGTTGTATGTATTGATTTGCAGCTGAGCAGTCTTTAGGGTTGAAAACAAGGATACAGATGGCCTGATCATGAAGCTGTGATAGCTAGAGAAAAGTTGAAAACTTCATCTAGTTCCCAACAAATATATTGTTTAATATGTTGTGATAGTTGCGAGTTATGCTTGTTTAAATGCTGGGACAACAATAATGGTAAATCAGGGTGAAGGGAGAGATCTTGTTTAAGCGTAGAAGCATGTGATCTTATTAGTATGTTAGGGATGTGTATTGAGATATTGTAACATGATTGTTATTAGGTTTTAATACTTTGTTTCGATGATTGATCGCCGGTCAACACATATTTCTTCATGGTTAAGGCAAGTGTATCGCCGAACAGTAAAATAGGTTGATGTTTTCTATTGAATGAATTTAATGCAGCATTTACCATGTTATGAGGTGATTATTCCTATTTACGTGATGATTTTACGATGGTTACTTGATGATACATGATGATAGATAATGGTTGATGGCACATGATAAATGCTTAAAAAGACATGTTGCATCATGTGCATTCATATCATAGAAAGAGATGACCTGTGTGGGCATCTGTTGCATACTTTGTGTTGGCATCCAATGGCAATCAGAAGAGTAAGATCTACTGTGATAGGCACTCCACGGGGGTGGAGATTAAGGTCACTATGTGAAAAAGGATGGGCTATTGAGGTCTCGTATGAAGAAGGATGGGGTATTGAGGTCCCCTCATGAAAAAGGGTAGGCATGGGTGAGCATTAATGGTGCTCACTCCGCTGTACCGGTATATGCTAAAGAGAAATTGAAACATATCCACGAGTGTTGCATTGCATCAATAGAAGGAGATATTCAGAAATGCTTAATGTTATTGTTTCATAGTTAATATGAATGACATAGGAAGATATTTGTTTGCCATGCTTATGATTTTCTACATTGCTTCAATGTTAAGAATGAGTTAATGAATTGTGAATTAATATGGTGATACATATATGTTGATATTTACTATTTTATTATGTATTTACTGAGTCTTTGGACTCACCCTTACTTCACTGTTGTGTTTTAGGTGAACGTTGAAGGCAACATACACGGAATGGGAGTAGTACATTCATTTCACATGAAAACAATAATTTGTATACCACTCTTGGTTGTCATTTTTAGACTTAGCAGTAGGCTTAGATAGTTAGCATTATAATGGTCCTCAATGGTCAAATTTATCATGTGCAGATAATGCATTCTATCATCGTTAATGATCTAAGGTGGTTGTCTATCTTTATATCGATGCTAGTTGTCTTTGTTAGGTCATGCTCCTTGGCACATGGTTCTGAGCTTATATCTGTGTTGTTTAATGTTATTCTTAGCTTGAATCTCTTATAGTGTAAATTGTTGATGCTACGTGGATTATCTTTTGTGAGTAATACATTAAGGAAAGGTGTTGCAGAAATCTTGTAATAGGGGTTTTAAATTTAGAGTGAATGTAGATGGTAGTAGCATTTTAGGCTTAGTGTTAGACTGAGGTGTTACATAGAGATTCCTCATCATAGTTCACACATGCAGCTTCTTGGGAAGTCATTCATTCCTCGATCCATATCTCGAGTTCCACACTTACATTATTGCACATGCGCCCAAATCTGTACTGCACAAGGTAATTTAATCTTACTCTCAGTGTATACTCCCTCATAAATATACATGCTACCTAGCCCTTTAAATTGATGCTACCTTGAGATCTTACATGGAATATTTAAAAGCACATCCAGATCTACTTCATTTGCCACAGGCTATTTGGTTGTGTGCATCTTGCATGCTAAAATATCCAGATAAGTTCACATTAAGTATACATGATGCAAGCACCAAAATAGTAAACATTGCTCCCTCCATTCACTTTTATAATGCAAATTTTCACTGGGAAAAAAAGGTTAAGAACAATTAAAATGTAACACTCCGGCTTAACACAAGCCTAAGATGTCACATACAACCACTATCGCTACAAATTTAAACCATTAAACAAGCATTAACGACATCTAGATTTCAGGGATCAACAATCCACATAAAATTAAACATAAATTTCAGTGCCATGATAAACCATCAATTGAATTTAATACGAACTAAATATTTACCAAAACCATCATAAATAAGTTTAAACTAAGGAATACATCATCTAGCAATATTATGGACTATAAGAAACTAAGAGAAACCACAAATTGACCAATGATTACTGTAACACCCCAGCCAAACAATGGCCTGGAATGCTACCAAACTAGTAACAAAGCAAGGATAAACTAAAATATGTCTTACAAAATTTCGGCAGAACCTCCTCTGTTTATTGTCTAAATCAGAGGTTCCAACAAGCATAATCAAATGGTATGAATAACAGTAAGCAATATAATCAATTCTAAACAAAACTGGATTATGTTTACCATCGCACTCATAACCACAATGCTTAAATAAAGAACTGAAGCAATGTAAAAGAGTTATAATCCTTTATTACATCTTAAACATGATGATCATTAATCAAATACCACTTTAGTTATTCAGCAGATAGTGTTTAATGTTCTTTCTTTCTCCCATGGTGGGTAGATCGTGCAGGTGCAACAAACTAATCTTTCTTTATCCCCATGCATGCCGGTCTCATAAAGGTACCTAAAACAAACAGCAACCACAACCACAACAACAACAAGACTGAGTCCAACGACTCAGCAAATATAATAGTAGTATCAAGAATAAAAGTGAACATCATTTCTCAAGTTCATCCATCAATCAAATAAATAAACCATGCAATGCAATATGATAAAAAATCTCTTTATCTCTTCTCTTTCGCATTTTACCGGTAATGCGGAGTGTGCATCCGTCAATGCACACCCATGCCTGTACCATCTGGTACAGGGACCAATTGCCCATACTCCTCAAGTATGGGGACCTTTAGCCCATCATGTCATCAACATGACAGGGACCTCGACGCTTGGTCATCTCGTGACCAAGACTTCAATAAATCAGCATGATGCATATGCGTGAATGTCTCAACAAATAAAACTTGCATTCACAATAGTTATGCACCAGAAATTCTCCTGAACACTTTCATTTGCAATCGACCATAAACCATACCAACATATCATTAAGATAATCAAGATCACATATACTCATAATATAGATCAAACATCTACAAACCAACAATCATCAACAATTCACACTATAAAGTTTAGACCATCATTATACTTGCCTTAATCACGAGAAAACGGGCGATGAGCAGAAGGTGCGGCCCTTGGGATCCGTCCTCCTCCTGAATAATAATTATAATGATTTCTAAGACAACAGTAGCGAGTCTTTAGATTAAATAAAAATACCCCCAAACTAACCCAACATGTTTAGCTTGACTCAAAACCCCAAATCCTTTCGGCCACCCTGTCCCCCTCTATGGACAGTCAACTTCAAAAATTCGTATCTATTGGTACAGAAGTTCGAATAGGGCGTTCTCAGACTTTCTGGAAAGATAATTAAATTAGCTAACTAAACCTAGTTGGTTAGTCTCCCTGATTCGGCCATCTTCTACCCGCACCATCCAATTTTCTAAAACATCAGTTTCATAACGGGTTCTCTGGACAGCGCACTAAAATTGTCATAACTTTCACCCCGAGAGTTGGAATCAGGATTTATTGACCGTTATGGAAAGCTAAGGAAATTATCTGCAACTTTCATAATATGGAGATCCTCTGATTCTCCTGTTTTCTAATCGCCCAGACCAATCTACCGAAACCTGACAGAAATTCCCCCGATCTGCAGAACAGTCCTACTAGAAAAATCGTAACTTTTGCTACAGAGGTCCGAAAAACGCGTTCTTGCACTTCATGGAAAGATAATGACATCCTCTACAACTCTCCAGGAGTTTCCCTGAAAGACTTTTGGGTAGAGTTGTAGAGGACGTCATTATCTTTCCATGAAGTGCTAGAACGCGTTATTCGGATCTCTGTAGCAAAAGTTACGATTTTTCTAGTAGGACTGTTCTGCAGATCGGGGGAATTTCTATCAGGTTTCGGTAGATTGGTCTGGGAGATTAGAAAACAGGAGAATCAGAGGATCTCCATATTATGAAAGTTGCAGATAATTGCTTAGCTTTCCAGAACGGTCAAGAAATCCTGATTCCGACTCTCGGGGTGAAAGTTATGACAATTTTAGTGCGCTGTCCAGAGAACCCGTTATGAAACTGATGTTTTAGAAAATTGGATGGTGCGGGTAGAAGATGGCCGAATCAGGGAGACTCACCAACTAGGTTTAGTTAGATAATTTAATTATATTTCCAGAAAGTCTGAGAACGCCCTATTCGGACTTCTGTACCAATAGATACGAATTTTTGAAGTTGACTGTCCGTAGAGGGGGACAGGGTGGCCGAAAGGATTTGGGGTTTTGAGTCAAGCTAAACATGTTGGGTTAGTTTGGGGGTGTTTTTATTTAATCTAAAGACTCGCTACTGTTGTCTTAGCAATCATTATAATTATTATTCAGGAGGAGGACGGATCCCAGGGGCCGCACCTTCTGCTCATCCCCCGTTTTCTCGTGATTAAGGCAAGTATAATGATGGTCTAAACTTTATAGTATGAATTGTTGATGATTGTTAGTTTGTAGATGTTTGATCTATATTATGAGTATATGTGATCTTGACTATCTTAATGATATGTTGGTATGGTTTATGGTCGATTGCAATTGAAAGTGTTTAGGAGAATTTCTGATGCATAACTATTGTGAATGCAAGTTTTATTTGTTGAGACATTCACGCATATGCATCATGCTGATTTATTGAAGTCTTGGTCACGAGATGACCAAGCGTCGAGGTCCCCGTCATGTTGATGACATGACGGGCTAAAAGTCCCCATACTTGAGGAGTATGGGCAATTGGTCCCTGTATCAGATGGTACATGCATGGGTGTGCATTGATGGATGCACACTCCGCATTACCGGTAAAATGCGAAAGAGAAGAGATAAAGAGATTTTTTATCATATTGCATAGCATGGTTTATTTATATGATTGATGGATGAACTTGAGAAATGATGTTCACTTTTATTCTTGATACTACTATTATATTTGCTGAGTCATTGGACTCACTCTTGTTGTTGTTGTGGTTGTGGTTGCTGTTTGTTTTAGGTACCTTTATGAGACCGGCATGCATGAGGATAAAGAAAGATTATTTTGTTGCACCTGCACGATCTACCCACCATGGGAGAAAGAAAGAACATTAAACACTATCTGCTGAATAACTAAAGTGGTATTTGATTAATGATCATCATGTTTAAGATGTAATAAAGGATTAGAACTCTTTTACATTGCTTCAGTTCTTTATTTAAGCATTGTGGTTATGAGTGCGATGGTAAACATAATCCAGTTTTGTTTAGAATTGATTATATTGCTTACTGTTATTCATATCATTTGATTATGCTTGTTGGAATTCTAGTTTATCATTGTTTTGTTACTAGTTTGGTAGCATTCCAGGTTATTGTTTGGCTGGGGTGTTACAGCACTTGGGTTTCAAATGGCATAAAGCAAATCACACACTCGATCCAGTGTATGATTTGCTTCATGCCATTTGAAGCACAAGGGTGGTATGGGGAGCTAGAGACAAAGTCAAATCCCATATCACACTTACACTTCAAATGGCATGAAGAAAATCACACACTGGATCCAGTGTGATTTGTTTCATGCCATTTAAAGGCTAAGTGTTATATGAGATCTGATTTTGTCTCTATCTCATTTAAATTGTGGGGTCTACAAGACTACATATGTTAGTGTTACCATGAAATATATATATATGTACTGCTTCTAGTGAATAAGGAAGATGTGGAAAACCAAAAATGGTGATTGGGAATATCACGGATGGTTTTTTTGTAGTTGTCTGTGATATGTAGATATCACATCTGTAATACGTATATATCACAGACAGTTATTTTTAAAAACTATCTGTGTTGTTACCTATCACAGATGGTTTCAAAATCACTTGTGATGACCATGTCATTACTGATCTATAAATTCAGATGGCTTATGAAACCATCTAAGATAACGTTTTTGAACCATCTATGGTAATTTTTTCTGTAATAGTGAATGTATTTGCGTTGTTCTTCCAAGATGAGGATTGAGCACAAACTAAAACGAGTCCCCTTCTCGTCAAGAAGATGGGCAAGACCAGACCCAGTATTTGTCTCATATAGGCTGGGGCACACCTAGTTTTATCACTGATATTGCAGCAGCAACAAAAAAAGAACTGCAAGAAGTATCCATTTGACTCTTTTGTTGGACCATCATCTCTAATACGAGTGAACAATAAGTGACAGCATGGATGATACAGATATTTCCATTCTATTATGAGTGAAATCACTATTGTCTAGTACATTTTCATTTATTACATATACAAAGCAAACACAATCATTTGAAAGGATACAAATGTAATTTCCCAAGCGCCATCCGTTGTTCTTTCTTTACTACTACGACTAAAATTGAAAAGCTATTGAGTTGCCCCTGAAGGCTGGAGAGCTTGTACCTTTATCAGATACTTTTCAGATGAAGAGGAAGATGATGAGCTTACTGGATCAAAACTACACAAAACAGTAGGCTCACCATATCCATACCCAATAGAAGCTCCACACTTTCGGCAGAGAAGCTTAGTTTTTGGTCGGTGTCGGCCCCAGGCGAGAGGAAAGCAAGATACGTCGTCGACTTGAGTGAATCGGCTGAGATCAACAGAAATGAAGGAAATCACGCCCTTCTTCAGAGATTTTTGGTAATTGGATGCTTTGCTGGACATGCTTGCATTCGAAGACGAGAGATTCAGTGGGTATCCACAAGATCCACAGCTGCAAAGATACATCGAAATGTTACTGTAAAATAAAACTAATGGACAAGGAAAGAAATTATAAATTAGATAATGATCTTTTTTTTGGTATAACCAGGACGCACGCATACACATATGCACACACACGACGCCACACACGTCCACATGGATGCGTCCAATGCACACCTTGAACTACTTTGAATGCTCGAAACAAAAAGGGGCTGCATTGTTCAGTTTGCTGGCTGAAATTTTAGAAAATCTCAATCACTTTTGTCAGCCATTGAATTAAGATTCAACCATCATCGTCTTTCTCCTCATCTCATGCATAAATCACACCTCCAAAACCATAACTTATTCCTACCCCATCCCCAGCCGCCGCCGCCCCAACTCCCCACGCGCCGCCTCGCCGGCGGTGGCGGCGAGGTCCACCGCCGCCGCCACCGGACGGAGGAGAAGACAAGACAACGAGCTTCCCGAGCACGAATCGCCTAGAAATTACGAAAAAGGCCGTAGCATCAACAGTCAACAAGTACCCAACGTGCTGCCTTACTTGCAGAACTGCAGTTGATACAGCAACGGGAAAGAAAAGTGAAGTTGACTCATCGGTACGCACTATTCTTATATCTTTTATAATCGAATGATCTCGAAGAAATGGTTAGCGCAATAACAAAACTCAAAGAAACCATTGTATTTTTAATAAGTAAAGTCAAAGAAACCTTCACAAAAGGATCTAGGCAACGTCCGCAACGCTACCTCAGGTTGAAGAATAAGTTTGCGGGAATTGAACTGTTTCCTGCAAAATTCCTGTGAAATTCCTCTGTTCCAAACAGGCCCTTAGACTATTTAAATTCTTTCATCAAGTATGCATTGCATGCATTTTAGAGCTTGACACGTACAACTTAAAAACAGAGTACTTTAATGTGTGGATTCTACAACATTTCACCACAAAATACAGTAGTTCTTTATTTTTCTCCTTCACACTGACCTGCGAATACAGTAGCTTTTCAGTAACACCAAATTGGGCCAAGAACATGAGACTAGCACCAAAATTGAGGGAAATTACCTGTACATGACATCAGGCTGAGACATCTTTGCCCAGGATGATAGGATTTTGTTATGGAGATTCGAAGTGAAATTGGGGAGGAGGTGTTGGTGGTTAATGAAGAGAAGAAATAAGCGTCCTTGAGTTTTTAAAGGAATAGCTTTAGAAAAGCATCATTCTACAGGTATATCTCATCACCTCACCCAATTTGTTGACTCTTAAAAGCCAAATCAAACAGCTGACCCCTTTGAAAGCAGCATCAGAAAGTGGGTTCATCAATAGCCAACAAGTTTTATTGTGAAAAGGCGGCACGGAACCATCATGTAATGGCCTCGCAAAGAATTTAAGTAGAGCTGACCATTGGCAACAAAAGAAGTGTTGACTCAAAATTACGAACTATCTTGTCTAAGACCATGATTGGCTAATCTCGAAGCGAAAATGGGTAGCACTATTACAAAGTCGTGGAGACTGTAAATAGACCTGTACAGCTCTTACTACATCTCTGTTGAAGGTTGACATTGTATGAGCATGATACATTAGACATGTATCATCGATAGTGGTCAACGGTTTGGCAAAATGGAAGCACCATTGTGTTAGACCAGCATCGCATGACTAGGCGATTGAGCAGACAGTACCGCGACATTGACCACGAAGCAAAGCCACTGTGCATTGTAGTGATCTCCATTGCTGCCCATTACACATGACAGCTACTACTCCAAGCTACCTTATACGCTTTCACAACTTTCCTTCCTAATTTTTTTGGCGAGGTTATATATGCTTTCATAATAATGTATGATTTGCACGCAGTTTATAATTAGGCACGATCCTGCGACGAACACCCGAAAAGAAGGAGATGCAGCAGAAAGAATGCACCCCCCTACTCAGCCAAATTCGGCTCAAGAAAGAAAGAACCCATCCAGGAAAAAATCCCCATCCATTGGCGGCACCAAATCGGGCCAAGAACACGAGACAACCGCCGAAAATTGGGGGGCGCTCACCTGTAGACGACGTCGGGCTGCGACATCGTCGGCCGGGAAGACTCGATTCTGACGCGGGAATTCTCGTGGAGTTGGGGCCGTGGCGCTGCGCTGGGGTTCGTCGAGGAGAAGCGGCCATGGGTTTAAAGCGGAGGGAAGGGAAGGAGCCCGAACCTTGACGAATTCGCTGTTGTTGGTGTGCACGTATGTGTTGCGCGGGTCTGGCTGACATGTGGGCCCCTTGTTTCGGTTCTCAGTTGGCGATGAGTACGACTAAATTTTTAGAGCTTTTTTATATTATTTTTCGGAGCTTTTTTTATGGCGTTGAGTGTACCAGAACAACCTGCAAAATGGTTTTTCACCAAAAATTATTGCGTTCCAAAAGAAAAGAGAAAATTGCTCTCACAGCACTCTAAAGTCGACTTTTTTAGGGATACATCACAGACGCAGAGATAACTCACATACATAGCAGACCACATGTGTGTGTATATATATATATCTTTACTATTATATAAAAAGAAGTTGGTGGTCGCCGGTTCATTCTCCCTCTTCTCTTCTCAGCTGTCCGATCTAAACACAGGAATCTTGACCATCTATATCCCCTCTCTCTTGAGCTAACTGTCCCTTCTCTCCACTTCCACCTTCAATTATTCTGTTCTCTCATTCTCTACAATCTCTCTCCCACGCTCTATCCCTCGCAGACCTGTCATCTCATCTCCTCGCTCCCTCCTTGTCACCCATCGTGCATCTCCCCACCGCCAGCATCCCATCTTCCCTCTCCCTCCTCACTGGCCACCGGACCTCTCCTCACTGTCGTTGCCCCATCTCCCATCGCCCCTCCAACCAAGATTTTTTGCTACATGAACAGTGCGGTGAAGTGATTCGGCAGCACGACGCTTGGCGACAGCGGTTGGTGGATCAGAGAGAAGGGCGCTCGACGATGGTGACCAGTGGATCCGAGAGGCATGCTCGGCAATAGCAGCTGGTGGATCTAGAAGGCAGCGATCGATGCCAGCCGATGGATTTGAGAGACGGGCGCTCATAGACGGCGACCATTGGATCCGATGGCCGCCCCCTGCTCCCTCCTCCCCCCCCCCCCCCCCCCCCCCCCCCCGCAGCGCTGCGTTGCCACTGTTCTCCTCCCCTTGCCACACCTACCCCTACTGTTGCCATTGCTTGGTGCCACGCAATGGTGGCGGCTTCCTCTTCCTACGTCTGCCCATGTGGCTCTCCCCCTACCGCTGTCATCCAGCGGTCGCTCGCCCGGTGAGCCTCTCTACCTCCTCCTACTGTTCGCTCGAAGCTCGTTGCGCTGTTTGGCGATTTTGGTCTCCCAAGATGGTCGTCGCTCTACTTGGAGAGACCCGTAGATTTTTTTCCCTCTCTCGATCAACTAGCTACTCGATACATATGTCTTGCGACTTTGCTGCAATGGTGCTGATGATTCCTTTGTGCTCTGTGTGTGTTTGCAAGGTGAGGTTTTTGTTAATCTTGATTGTTGTAGGGGTGGCCCCCACCTAAGCCCAATAGGCCTGTTAGAAGGATGTAAGGTCCGAAAAAAGACATATGTAATGACATAAGTGCCCCTGAGGGGAATACTCACGTGTAAGGGTACAACTGTACAAGCACTCACCATTTGGATACATATATGTGGCATAGGCCACGGGGAGGACCCCGAAGCCATTCATTTTACTCAACTCTCCACTACCACACTCTCTCTCTGTTTGGTCTGTAACCACAACAGTTGACGCCGTCCGTGGGGAGGACAAGAACAAGCCTCCAGGTCTGAAGGAGGAATGCACCAAAGAAAGCTTCATCGTCGGCGGCGAAGAAGAAGAGGGCGGAAGCGGCGAAGTCTCGCGTCAGCACTAGGGCTTCGGCTTTAGCAGCCGCAGGTACGAGCGGTGGTGCAGGTGCGACTGGGAACCCCGCCATCGACGCGACGACCAACCCCGCCACAGACGCAACGCCCAACCCCGCCACCGACGCAACGACCAACCCCGCCACAGACGCAACGCCCAACCCCGCTACCGACGTGACGACCAACCCCACCAGCACTGCCCCGATGACCAACCCCGGCGATGGCAACGCAGGCGCATCCATTTTTCTGCCCGGCGCAGAAGCGGTGAATGGCCCCAGCGGCGACGCGAACCTCGTCACCGGCTCCAGGGTCCTCCAAGACAACGCGGTGGGCAGCCTGGGCGCGCAGGCCGTGGTCACCACCGTGCCGATAGCACCACCAAGCGCACCAACGGCCCCAGCCACGCCCGCGGTGGAGGCTGCCCTGCTGGCGGCCCTTAGCGCGTTTCAGCGGGAGCTAACAGACCTCCGAGGAGCTGTGCGGGACATGCAAGAGGCTCAGAGCCAACACCCCCCCGGGCGGTGGCATCTGAACCCCCTACGTCTAATCGCGTCCCATCACGGCGAATAGATCCGGAGTCCCCGCTCTCCGCGAGCCTACAGCAGGCGGCTTGGCCCGAAGACTTCAAGTTCCCGTGCGTCATCGAGGCCTACAAGGGCGACTCCGACCCGCGAGACTTCGTGCGCGTGTATGAGACCGCTATCGAAGCCGCTGGCGGAGACGACACCACGAAGGCAAGAGGACTCTCTCTCGCGTTACAAGGCGTGGCACTGTCCTGGTTCTTCACCATTGAACCACAGTCCATCTATGCGTGGGAGCAGATCCGCAACCAACTCTACAACAACTTCCAGGGAAACTACGTCGAGCGTGTCGATGCGGACCAGCTCTTCGCAGTCAAGCAAAAACCTGATGAAAGGCTCGGGAGTACTTCAAGCGCTTCGCGAAGGTGCGCTGCCAGGTCAAGGACGTCAACGAAATAACCGTCATCAACGCAGCAATACAAGGTCTCCGCCCGGGACCACTCGCTGAATATAACGCGCGGAAGCCACTCAAGTCAGAGGCAGAGCTCTTCGACAAAGTGGAAGCGTACGCCTGAGCCGAGGAAGACGCGCGGAGGCGCCGCGGCAACGGCTCCGACACTAGGCAAGCGGAGGACTTGTTGCAAAAAAGCAGCACAAGAGATAACCCGAGGACGGAACACAAGCAAGTGTCCGCAGGCGACACTCGTGAGCCTGTCGACGATGGGGTGCACCAAACCTCACCAGGCGACAGGCGTAAGCCCCGGTGTAACCGGCGAAGACCCCAAAAGGCCCGCCATACCCTCGTTGCGCAAGGCGTTCCCTGGGAGGCCGCGTCAACCTCGCGCGTTGGAGGGGACGTGTAACGTCCTGAATTTTGAGTAGTCAGAAATTTGAAAGTTTTAAAAATTTTCTTGCGTTTTACTGGTGTTCAAAATTTCTTCTGATTATTTAGTTGGAATCTTTTTGAGTTTTGCGGCGTACAAATTAATAAGCAAGAATACTAGAATATATTTCCAGATGACTAGACCAATAATAATAAAGTAATTAAATAAAAATTCTTCTTTAAATTCAATCAGCATACTTGAACTAAGGTAGGTATTCAAAAATTTAGATGTATATATATACAATTCAGGAAGAAATAGTATAAAAATCGACATCCGAGGGCAAAATAAATAAACTCAACAGTAAAGAAATGTCATATTTTATATTTGGATATTTGACCCAAAGTTAAATTTTACAATTATGCAGAACTCAAAAATTACAAATCCAAATTCAAAAGAATTCCTTGTTTTCCCCTCCATTTCTCCTTCCCTTTCTCCTTATCTATTACATGTGGGACCATCCCCTTTTTCATCCCCACTCTTCCGATTCCTCTCTGTGCGTGGGGCCCACCCTTGCCCTCTCTCCTCTTTCCCTCTCTTTCCTCCCTCCCGTTCTCTGTCTGCTGGCGGGCCCATCTTCCTTCCCCCGCCTCCCTCTCTCTTTCCCTGACAGCCGGCCCTCTTCTCCTCTTTCTCCTTTTTCTTTTCCTCTCTGACCCTCCGCTGTCTGTGCTCTTTTCCGTTGGTGTCACGGCAGTCCTGCCCTCCCTGTTCCCGCGTCACCGCACGACCCGTCTCCATCGCATCACGCACGTCGCCGCCCCCGTGATGCTCGCGTCACGCCTGTGCCCGCACGCCGCGGCCATGCCCTGCTGCGCCTCGACATGACCGCGTGTTGCCCGTCGCCTCGCGCCCACATCGTCGTCGCCATCCCACGCCCTGTGCCCCGGTCATCGGCTACCGCAGGTTCACAGCCTCCCTCCACGGCTATAAGATCCCTGCCGATCCCGTTGCTTCCCCCTGGCTTTTCCCCTTCCTCCCTTGCTCAGCCCGAGCTCGAGCGCGCCACGCCCGTGAGCCGTCGTCGTTGCCACCTCGCTATGCCGGCGCCCTGGTGCCTCCCCCATCAATTCAAGCACGTCATACCGTGCCACTACCCCCCAGCTACTTCCCGTCCGAATTAATTGGAAAACGCCGCGCCGAAGCTCGCCGCACGGCCATCTTCCCCGTCGCCGACCGAAACCGCCGCCGCCCGCGCCATCTCTCCCTCGGTTGGTCTCCCCTCAATCCCTTGCTGGGAGAGCAACCTCTCGACGTCACGAACCTCCTCCAACAGTCGCCGGAGCTCCTCCCCCGTCCCAGCTCGCCGGCACTGTGCGGCACGGCCACCCGACCCCGCCTCACGCCGCCAGCCAGCCTCGGTTCCCCTCCGACCCTGCCAACTGGTCGGTGAACATCCCCGTGATCCCCTCCTGCTCTCGCGCACCTCAGATTTTCCCTCCTCCACGCCGGCGTCGCCGCCCCCTTTCCACCCTCGCCACCGGCCGCTCACGCCAGCGCCGGCCGCTCCTGACGCCACCGTGGTCCGTGCCGACAACACCATAAGCTTCCCCGCTCACATGGGAACCCGTTTTGATGGTCGCCGGCACCTCCCCGGCCGCCCCTCGCCGGCGACGCCGCCGCCTACCTCGCGCTGCCCCCTCCTCTGTTTTCGGCCGCCTGCCTCCCCTGCTTTGTCCCCGGCTGCCCCTCACCTTTCCTAAAATAGCTCCTCCTCCTTATCACGAAGCAGCCGCTGCTCAGTTGGTCAGCATCGTCCCACGCATATGAAAGGTCCTGGGTTCGATTCCTGTCCTTCCCCGTTTTTCATTCTTTTTATTTTGTTTTTGCTTTCTTTACTTCATTTCAATTAGGAAAAATTAAGGAAAAATATGAAATTAGTCTCGGGAAGCCAACAAATTTTATTAGGTTTACTTAAGATTTAATATTAGATTAGTTACCATACATGCATAATTAATGTGCCTTTATTATTTATCTTAATCTAAATATTAAGTAAAGACATTAACAAAAGATGGTTCTAAATTTAATAAAGATATCCAAGTTAAAGTTAAGGAAAATAAATTTGATACTATGTTTGACTATAAAAATAAGGGTTTAAATTAAAGATTACCCTTAATAATAACTAAAACATATGCTCCAACCTTTAACATGCCACCATCAAATAAATACCAATGGTAAATTCAATCAAATAGCAAGCCAGGCTATCATTTAAATGTATATATATACAATCTTTTTCTTTAAGACTTAATTTGCGCTAAATAGCAACTAAAGATACATAAATGGATAACAACCTTTAATCAAAAGGGTGTCCTTAAGTAGAAAGATCATGTTAAAAGAATATATATACATGGCAGTTATAATAAAGTAGCCCCTTAGGTCATCAGGTGATTAAAAGTAAGCTACCTAATGTAGTTACGTAAAAAGTAGTTATCACTAGCATGCCATCGATAAATAAATTTTAGTGTTAGATTTTGCTAAATAGCAACTATTGAAATATAACCTTATAAGACAAGCCTTGCTAGATAAATAAATAAAGCTAAGTCTAAAATAATAACAAAAGTATAGCCAAAATGATAATGGTGCCACCAATTAAACCTCAACGTTGGATTAAATATAGCAAGCTACGACCCGTATAAATCGATCCTAATTCAAATTAAACTAAGCCCAGTAATAGCTGAGGATACATAAAATATTGAGCCATAAAATGCTATAAATCGGACTCTAGTATTTAATTGGTAAACCAAAAGTTATATACATCTCTATATATAACGTATGCCCTGAAGATTAACGCTCGACAAAAACAAAGCTCAGCTAAAACTTGTACGCCGAATCATAGGCCTAACCTAGCTCATGGAACTTTCTTGATAAATATAAATTAATTTTAAAAAAAATCCATCAAGCAAAACATCAAACCTCGCCTTTCTCCAATCGGCTATGTTTGGCCACATCTTTTCCCAAAGCGAATAACTCCTGTAGATACTTCCTCACTTTTGATCTCCTATTATCCTAAAATTTTCCCTCACGATAAAGCTATTCAGATAACTCGTTTTCTCACTCAAATTCAGCTACCATTGTGTTTGCAACACACTAAACTGCATCATCCTTCTATTCTCAAATCGTAATAAATGTATAAATTAAATAAAATCGGGCATTTAAAGTATTTGGAGTTGTTTGGATCTTTTGAGTTATTTGCCTTTGTTTGAATTCAGTTGCTTAGCACGTAATTAGAATGGGAGTCGTGAAGATTCAGTGGATCAAGCGAGATCAAGCTCGAAGTGAAGGTGAAGGATAGAAGCTCAAGAGAAAGCATCGTGTGAGCTCGAGTCCGCGATAAACTGCGCCAGGCGAGTCAATACTTTGATCATGTTGAACCTACATTTTCTGCAAATTACTTTTGTTTAAATTATCAAATTGCATGCTGTTACTTTATATGCAAATACATGTTAATTTAGAATTCTAGTTAAATGCCTATTATCTAACTTGATTAATATTGCTCCTCCTTTGGAATATTTGGATATGTGAACCTTGTCGCCCTAGCAAAATTATAATAGTAACCTTTTGAAAATAAGTCTATAATTATATGCCATGCTTAGTTTTGCTTAGATACTTGTGGGAGTAAGAACGTCCAAGCATCACTTTAATCATGAGAAAATTTGGTTGGGCAGTCATGGTGGTAATGACTGATATATGTTGGATATGATTATTTTATGCTCCCAAAAACCTCAAATTGCTTATTATCTGGGCGGATGGTTCGGGGGTATGGTGCAGGTGTGCACGAGAGTGTGGTTTGTGGTAGAACCGTCCAGATACCCTAAGGACTGAATCTTGTCATGGCCTCCTGTGTAAAACAAGTGCAACCACAAGTCTGTAAAGTACAACTTGGCCTAGTAAATTTACCGGACCCTGAAAGTCATCATCATGGCAGTAGTGCAAGGGGCTGTCTAGGTGGCGGACTTGAATTGGGACACCTCAAGAGGCTGTCTAGGTGGCGGGCTTGAGGGTGAAGTTCTTCTGCGGCGTGCTAGCAGTGTGGGTAACCAGCTGCTAGGCGCATAGGAGGGGAACATCCCGCACAACCTATGAGACCTGCCGTAAGTGGGACAAGCTCATAGGGGTGAGATGATGGAAGGGGCGAGGTACGTTGAACGATTATTGTGATGGTTGGCTCAACTGCACGACTAAGGAATCGTGTGGGGCAACGAGTGAACTGTCTCTTGTGGGTAAAGTGTGCAAACTCTGCAGAGTCAAAACTATTCGAATAGCCGTGCCCACGGTCAAGGGCGAACATGGGAACTTAACCAGATATAGTTCTATTTCAAAATGCTTTATGAATGGGATTGAAAAAGTGGAGGGCAGTGGAAAGCCCCGATTGGTGTTGTCCTGGGTGTCGTCCCAGTGGTAAGTTAAGTGGCTATAACGCTGAAAGATGTCAAATGGTGTGATGCCATATGTATGGAAAAATTATGGTGATATTAGGCATATGGTGTGATGCCATATGTATGGAAAATCATGTTAATATTCCTTGAACATTATGTTTTGTTCCAAAGCTGCTAGGTCTCAGGAAATTTTATGTATTGTATTTCAAATAGTGGCATTTCTATTCTTACAGAATAAAATATGGAAAGAATAAGCAGGGTCGTGAGTAAAAGAAATAGATATTTGTAGTTTACACATAAAGGTATTGGTGGATTCATGTCGATCATAAATAGGAAATGATAGTGGGGGTTCTGGGAAAAATAAATTGGTGGGGTCTAGCTGAATAGATAGGCTAAATAGATGATCTAATTGAATTTTCGGAAATTGGAGGAGTAATACAAGTATTGGATTATAGTTCCTGATTAGTGATTTACTTGGTGGGAGGATACTAGTGGATCATAGAATTAATCAATGATATTCTTGGTGGATATATAATGGCGAATCGTAGAATTGATCAATGATATTCTTGGTGGATATATAATATTGAATCGTAGGCTTGATCAATGATATTCTTGGTGGATTTGAATCAATAATAAAAAGGACTAGATTGTTAGAAAATCTTGATGAGAATGTTCGGTGGATTAATTCAATGATGTCAGTCGCTGTTTGGAGTTTTAGACAGCAATCAATATAGAAAGTATATGATTGGTGGATTAATTAAATGATGTCAGTCGCTGTTTGGAGTTTTATACATCAATCAATATAGAAAGTATATGATCGGTGGATTAATTAAATGATGTTAGTCGCTGTTTGGAGTTTTAGACAGCAATCAATATAGAAAGAATATGTTTGGTGGATTAATTAACTGATGTCAGTCGTTGTTTGGAGTCTTAGACAGCAATCAGTATCGAAAGTGTACCTTTGGTGGATTAAGTCAATTATGGCAATTGCCGTGTGGAGTATAGGCAGCAACAATAACACGGTGATTAAATAATAGCAATGCTACTAAAGCGATTTTTGGCAAATAAAATAACCCGAGCCTCTCCTTTGTTAAACCATGCATACTATTTATTTGCATTCTGTGTATTGGCTCGCGGAGCACGGGGTTGGAGTGCTCACGCTCGCTTTTGCGACAAAATTCAGAATCAAGAATCAAATCACCTCGCCTCAGCATCAAGATTGGACAAGCTGGCAGAGAAGATGAAAATGTCAAGGGCTAGGTCGCGAACCTCCAGTTGGCTGCCTGTGGGCATGTCCTGAAGGTCCCACCTGTGTGCTCGTTCTTCCGCTGCTGCAATTTATTGATTTCGGCCTAATCGGCCCATGAGTAAGTCTACTATTATATTTACGCTTTCGCATGATATGTATTTTTGATATTCATTACTGTAACTGTGAGCACTATCTACTGATCCAGGGAATAGTGCAGTGGAATCACAGAGGGTGCCGGATTGTATAATTGGGCCCCTACAGGACGCGAAGGAGGTGGCGATGCGAAGCCGCGTGCGGAGCAGGAAATCCTAGAATACGGTAGATGGTGCAAGGTACACGGCTACGGGGGCCATTTCACGCGGACATGCACCAAAGTTGCGGCGTTACGATAGACGGTGGCCCATGTACGGGCCTCGGAGACACTGACCCCCGTAACAGCCCACGTACAGCATAGGCAAGGCGGTCCCTCGCGTGTTGGGTCCCCCGGAGAGACCCAATGTTGCGGCATTAATGTCATCGATGGAGGCTCTTCGTCGAGCACTTCCCCGGCACAACTACCTCGACGGGTGTCCCATTGCAGCATCACCTTCACGTCAGCCGATGCCTAGGGCGTAGAATTCCCCCATCAAGATCCCTTGGTCGTCCAGGCCGACATTGCCGGTTGCGACGTCAGGCGCATCCTCATTGACGGGGGAAGCTCCGCAAACATCTTGTTCGTGGAGGCCCTTGATCGTATGGGAATACCTCAGAGTCTATTAAAAGCTTCGGAAGCCCCCCTTTAGGGCCTCGGAGGACAGCCTCTGAAGGCTCTGGGTCAGGTTCGCCTCCAAGTCTCCTTGTGCCAGGCCGACAACGCCAGGACCGAAGATGTCGTCTTCGACGTGGTGGATGTCTCGTATCCGTACAATGCCATACTGGGCCGGCCTGCCATCAACTCCTTCGAAGCTGTCCCACACTACGCATTCCTATGCATAAAGCTCCCAGGACGGCGGGGCGTTATCACCCTCTTCGGCGATCAGGATATGGCTCGGAGCATCGAAACCGAAGCTAGACGCTTGCACCGCAAGGTGCACGCCCTCACCGACAAATACCAGGCAGACACCCCATCCGCTCTGGGATGGACACCTAAGCCCCACCCGGAGGGCGGGGTGAAGAGGGTGCTGCTCCAGGCGGAGGGGCAGTTCGTATCCATAGGCGAGGGCCTCCCTCCGGAAGTAGAGCAAGACTTGCTCCGAGTCCTCCAGGCCAACATAGATGTCTTCGCATGGTCCCCGGAAGATATCAAAGGAGTGGACCGCACCCTCATCGAACATAACCTCGTGATCCGCCCTGACGCCAAGCCCGTCAAGCAGAAACTTCGCCGTATGTCCATGAACCGGCAGCAAGCGGCCAAGGTGGAGGTGGCGAAGCTCCTTCGAGCGGGGGTTATCCGCGAGGTTCAAAATCCGGACTGGCTCGCCAATCCGGTGTTGGTCAAAAAGGCCAGCGGCACCTGGCGCATGTGCATCGACTTCACCGCCCTCAACAAGGCATGCCCGAAGGACGATTACCCTCTACCGCGCATAGATCAATTGGTCGACGCTACCGCCGGATGCGAGCTCATGAGCTTCTTGGACGCCTACTCCGGCTACCATCAGGTCTACATAGCCAAGGACGACGAGGATAAAACCAGCTTCATTACGCCGGTGGGGACCTTTTGCTTCGTAAGGATGCCCTTCGGCTTGAAGAACGCGGGCGCAACCTTCACCCGCCTCGTCGCGCTGGCCCTGGCCATCCAGCTAGGGAGGAATGTGGAGGCCTACGTGGATGACGTGGTAGTAAAAACCAGGCAGCTCGCCTCACACAGCCGGGATCTTCAGGAGACTTTTGACAACCTCCGGAAGGCAGGCATTAAGCTCAATCCGGACAAATGTGTCTTCCGTGTACGGGCAGGCAAGCTCTTGGGCTTCCTCGTATCCGGGCGAGGCATTCAAGCGAACCCCGACAAGGTTGACGCTATCCTGGGCATGGAACCTCCCAAGATGACGCGGGAGGTCCAGAGGCTGGCAGGCCGCATGGCGGCCTTGAGCCGTTTCCTCTCTAGAGCGGCGGAGCGGGGCTTACCATTTTTCAAGACTCTCCGCGGTTGCGATGGGTTTCATTGGGACGACGATTGTGTGAAGGCCTTCGACGATCTCAAGAAACACCTCGCAACCCTTCCCACTCTGGTGGCCCCAGCACCAGAGGCTCCCCTCCTACTCTACCTCACCGCCTCGGCAACGACGGTCAGCGCCGTCCTCGTCCTTGAAGAGGGTGCGCTCCAGCGGCCAGTGTACTTTGTCTACGAAGCCCTCCAGGGCGCCAAGACGCGGTACACCGAGCTCGAAAAGCTTGCTTACGCGCTGGTCATGGCCTCAAGAAAACTCCGGCATTACTTCCTGGCGCACCCAATAACGGTGCCATCATCGTTCCCTCTGGCAGAAATGCTGCACAACAAGGAGTCCACGGGGCGAATTGGTAAATGGGCGGCAGAGCTGGCCCCATTCTCCCTTACATATGCCTCTCGAACGGCGATCAAGTCTCAAGTTCTGGCGGACTTCCTCGCGGAATGGACCCCCCCAGCTCAGCCCGCCCTCCAGGTCGAAGACCCGGTGTGGACGCTTAACACCGACGGAGCGTACGGTGTTGCGGGCGCAGGGGTGGGCGCCGTTATAACCACCCCAGAGGGGCAGCGCCTGTCGTACTCGGCGCGCCTAGCGTTTCCGGCTACGAACAACACGGCCGAATACGAGGTGTTACTCTTCGGCCTCGGGAAGCTCAAAGCGATGGGAGCGAGGCGAGTCCTCGTCCGCACTGATTCCCGGTTGGTGGCGGGCCATGTCGACAAGTCATACCAAGCCAAGGACCCAGAGCTAGCCAAGTACCTAGCAGCCGTACGAGCGAAGGAACAACACTTTTTGGGCGTCACGGTGAAGGCTATCCCTCGAGCGGACAACGAGCAAGCTGACGTTCTGGCCAAGGTTGCCAGTCAGCAGCTCCCAACTCCCGAAGGGGCATTTTACGAAATCCTGCCAGCGGTGGCCATAGCGCAGGATAATCGGGATGTGGCCCTCATCCACCAGATCACCCATCAGGGTGACTGGCGGGAACCCCTTCTCGCTTTTCTGCAGGGCATCGCGGAACCGGATGACCCCTCCGAACTCCGGCGTTTGCAACACCGCGCTAGGTCCTTCCAGGTGCTCGACGGGGCGCTCTACAAGAAGGGGGTCTGCGCACCGCTCCTGCGATGCCTCCCTCGCGAAGAAGGAAAGCGCCTCCTCGCAGAAATTCATGCGGGTCTCTGCGGCTCGCACCTCCAACCAAGGTCTTTGGTGGGCAAGGCATTCAGGCAGGGTTTTTATTGGCCAACAGCTGTCGCGGATGCCCAGG
Organism: Dendrocalamus latiflorus; assembly: GCA_017311315.1. Lineage (NCBI taxonomy): Eukaryota > Viridiplantae > Streptophyta > Magnoliopsida > Poales > Poaceae > Dendrocalamus > Dendrocalamus latiflorus. Next base: position 19,848,220 of record CM029636.1, read on the forward strand.
ATCTTGTGCGCCGTTGTCAAGGTTGCCAGTGGATGGGCAGGGCTATCCACAGGCCCCCGACAAGCCTCCATCCCATACCCCTGGTATGGCCGCTAGCGCGGTGGGGCATCGACGTCGTGGGACCACTTCCCAGGGCCCCAGGAGACCTGCGATTCGTCGCGGTCGCTCTGGAGTACTTCTCCAGGTGGCCGGAGGCGGTACCTCTGGCCAAGATTACCTCGGCAGCTCTGCAGCGCTTCCTCTGGCAGAACGTCATATGTCGATTCGGCGTGCCTAGAGAGATCACCGTCGACAACGGTCTGTAATTCGATGCAGCCCCATTCAAAGAATTCTGCGGCAACATGGGCATCACCCTTCGGTTCACTTCGGTCGGACACCCACAGTCCAACGGGGCGGTGGAGCGGGCAAACGGCGCCATCTCCGCCGCGATCAAGAAGCGCCTCGTCGGGCTACCCAAGGGGAAGTGGCCAGGCGAGCTTCACAGCGTCCTCTGGTCCCTTCGCACAACGGTCACACGCCCAACGGGGTTCATGCCATTCAATCTCCTCTTCGGTGATGAGGCGGTTACACCTGAAGAAATAAAGGCTGGCTCGCGGCGGGTCCTCGTCCAAGCACCAGACAAGGAACGCCAATTGTCCGTGGATCTCCTTGACGGAGACCGGGCAAGCGCAACACAGCACGTCATAAAATATGCGCGTCAGATGGTGCGCGGTCGCAATCATTCACTGTACCCGCGCGAATTCCGACCAGGAGACCTCGTCCTTAAGATGGCACTCCACGCGGAGACGGTGACGCGAGCGGATAGCGGTTAGTACCTTAACCCTTGTAACCGCTCACCCGCGCAAATGGGAATTTAATAAAGTGCATCATTCATGCAAATTCTCTCGTTTTCGTACCAAAAGCGCGCGAAGGATCACCTTCGTGTGCACTGTGCATGAGCATGAATAAAGACGCGTGGGGGGACGCCTCCGCGTGCAGTCTACGGACTCTAAATAAGACGTAGCGTCGAGGTCCGCCTCTGCACGCATTTTCACCGCCCGCAACGCGCGGAGGTTCGCCTCCGCGCGCAGTCTACAGACTCTAAATAAGACGTAGCGTCGAGGTCCGCCTCCGCACGCACTCTACGGAGTCTAAATAAGATGTAGCGTCGAGGTCTGCCTCCGCACGCAATTTCACCGCCCGCAACGCGCGGAGGTTCGCCTCCGCGCGCAGCCTACGGACTCTAAATAAGACATAGCGTCGAGGTCCGCCTCCGCACGCACTCTACGGAGTATAAATAAGACGTAGCGTCGAGGTCCGCCTCTGCACGCACTCCCCGGAGTATAAATAAGACGTGGATGTCGATCCCACGCACTCTCCGGAGTATAAAAAAGACGCGGATGCTATCCCTGCGCACTCTACGGAGTATAAACGAGACGCGAACTCCGCGCACGCATAGGCGTTGCCCCAGTGCGTACTCTTCAGAGTATAAATAAGACGTGGATGTCGATCCCACGCACTCTCCGGAGAATAAAAAAGACGCGGATGCTATCCCTGCGCACTCTACGGAGTATAAACGAGACGCGAACTCCGCGCACGCATAGGCGTTGCCCTAGTGCGTACTCTAAATAAGACGTGGATGTCGATCCCACGCACTCTCCAAAGTATAAAAAAGACGCGGATGCTATCCCTGCGCACTCTACGGAGTATAAACGAGACGCGAACTCCACGCACGCATAGGCGTTGCCCCAGTGCGTACTCTTCAGAGTATAAATAAGACGTAGTCGAGGTTCCCACGCGCCAGCTCCGCTGCCAGGGACGGAGCGCTCACGCGTCCACTTGGGGTCCGAGGCGCAAACCGTTCGCAAGCCTGTTTACTACTATCCGAGCAAAAGGCGACATCAAGCCTGGATACCCGCGCTTTACATGACACCCCAGCTCACAACATCTTACATAACAAAAAGAGCACGGGAGAGTTGTCGCTTAGCTCGAGTAAGACAATTGCATTACAAAAGCAGACATACGCGCGGCGCGGAACGTGCCAAAACCTGGAATCATTCCTATGAGTCTGCGCCATCTTCGCCGCGACGAGCGCCCGCACCGCCTTCGTCGCGCCGAGGGACCTCTTCGAGCCAGCGAAGCACGTCCCCCTCGTTCCGCAGCGTCCGCCGTAAAGCAACAGTGGCGGCGCCCTCCCCGATGTAATTCCAAATCCGGTCATGGAAGTTTCGGGTGGCAGGCTGGGCGGCGCGAACGGCATCAGATATCACCCCGGGCTTGGTACGCAAGTCAAGCTGAGGGTTCGCCAGCTCATTGACATGCTCACACCCACCGGCATGCAGCAAGGCGAAGGCAAGGCCAGCACTCATGTAGCCGCAGTGGGTGTCGAAAGCCTTGGCGCCGGGGAGGGCGACGCTCGAGCCCTCCTCGATTCGCCCAAGCGTCTCCATCAGGTCCTGGCGGCTATGAGTGGCGTCCTCCACGTGCACGGAAAGCCCCCGGAGGGCCCGCTCCAACGACTCCATCGCACTCCACGCGGAGGCGCACGCGTTGTCCCAGGATAACGCCTTCTCAGCAACGGCGGCAGCAAGCTGTTCCTTCTCCGCCTCTAGCGCGGAGATTCGCTGAAGAAGGGCGGTCTGCTCCTCCGTCGCAACGCGCTAAGCCTCCTCCATCACGCGTCGCGCGGCCACTGCCACGCTTTTCGCGTTCGCGCCCACCAACTGCGCGTCGTCGATAGCCTCGTCCCGCTCCGCCATCAGCACCCGAATGTGCTCGTCCTTGGCGGCGTGGGCGTCGTCCGCGACGCGCAGCTGGTCCTCCAGTGCCCTCCGCTCGCGCGTGTGAGTCTTTTCGAGGGCTTTGCTAATTGCAAGTGTCTACACGAGCATAACAACAACGGTTATCCATCAGATAAGCAAAGGAAATGCAGCGAGAACGGAGACCGTTACCCTCATCTCCGAGGCACCCAGCGCGAGCGCCAAAAGGTCGCCCCCGCAGGACTGCAGCGCCTGACGATCTAGGTGGCTGCCAGCATACTCTGCCACCTCGCTCCAGGCGCGAAGCGTCTCCCACCGAGGGATGAAGTCGGAGACGCCAAGCCCTAGAGCCTCCGCCCCAGCGCCTTCGGCAGCAGTTGGGGCACACATAGTCCCCTGCTCAATCAGGCCGGCGACATCGCGGGCTCCCCCATTGCTTGATTCTTGTCCTCGTCTAGGAGACCTTGTCTCGCCTAGTGTCGACGGAATAAGCGAGCAGATCGGGGAGAGTTTCGCGAAGTCGTGGGAGGAAAACGAACTACACCTACCTCCAGTACCCTCTACCGCGGCCTCCACCTGGGTCATGAGCACCTCGCTGGCCTGAGGAGCGACAACCCTCCCGGCTTCAGGAGCATCCCCGCTAGCTGTCAGGACCTCAGTCACTGGGCCGGCCACGCTGAACCGGCCCCTCGAAGATGGTGGCGACTACACCCGAGGCCGTTTCGCCTTCGGAGTCGTAGGTGAAGCCTCCGTGGTTACCTTGGCAGCCGCGGAAACCGTTGTCAGCGACAATGCCGCGGTTGCCGCTGGAGGTGACGAGGCGTCATCTTCAATAACGACAAGGCGTGCGCCCGTCGCCTCGCCACCATATACGGCCTCGTCGGGAGTTGCGTGCCTCCCCGAACCGGCCGATCCGAGCCCAGCTCCCGTCTCACCCGCCATCTTCACGCTCTCGGTCGGCGGCACGACCGGCGAGCTCAAGGCAATGGTCTCCGATTGGACCTCGCATCGAGAGGATGGCGCTACCTCCGTCGCGCCGCTCGGCGATTCCGCAGGCACCGGGCGCTCCGGAACGGGAATTTCCAACACCTCGCATACCCGATTAACCCGCCCTTGCTTTGCCAAGGAAGTTGCGGATTCACGGGCCTTGTGCTCCTTCGCCGTGTACGGCCCAAGAACCGCAACCACTGCGCGCTCCGCATCTTCTAACCGGCGCACTGCACGCACAAGCGAAGTATCATACCCAAGGGTTTGCAACCACCCAGGTGGTACTTGGCCTATCTCAGGGATACTTACAGGGCGCGGAGGGCCTATGGAGCGAAGACACCCCCGAGTGGATGCCGTCCTTCCGGTCGGGCCCCCGCCGCTCGTACTTCCAGTTACAAGAAAGCGGGGATATCCCATACATGGTGAACTCCTCGGCGAGGTCACGCATGTTGAACCGGAGTGCGACCCCAGCAAGTCTCCGCGCCTGTTGCTCGTCGCTGGGCCGAGGCGTCACATCCGGACAGCGGTCAAATGATATTGGCTCTCCCCGGCTTTGGAGGCCACTCGTGCTCGTCACGAGGTAGTAGAACCACCGCCGTGTCCAACCGGACTCCCACTTTTCCCGCGTAGCCAGCGCGGGAAACAAGTGCGAGCACTCCGGCCTCAGCACGAAGTCCACGATGCCGAAGTTCAAGTAAGCCCCCCTTCCACTCTCTTCGGTTGGCACCGTGCGTCATGCAGGATGGCGAACAACTCGGCGCTGGGACGAGTACCCTCCGTCCGCATCGCCCAAGTAAAGATGGCCAACCGAACAATCGCGGCCGGAGTCAGCTGTGCCAGCTCCAACCCATACACCCGCAGCACTTCGCGAACAAAGTATGTCGCCGGGATTCGGAGCCCGGCGTCGAAGAACGCCACGAAGACGATCGCCTCCGACTCTCCCGGGTTTGGCTCTGTTTCGTCAGGCCCGGGCAAACGAGCCCCGGCACGTTCCTCCAGCTTCTTCTCCCGAAGAAGGGTTTGGAGGGTCTCCTCCATGACGCGGCTCCACCCCAGCACACGGGAGCAGCGACCCTTGGACCTCTTCATAGCATCCGAGCGACGGGTGGTTTGCTTCTTGTCACGCGGAACCAGGCGGTACTCCGCCGGTGGTGGCGTCAGGCAGCGCTGGCTCGACGAGGCGCTCTCGCTAAGGTGACATGCAGGATCATCAAGGGCGGCACCCCTGTTAGCTGGGAGGTCATCGCGCGCAGCCATCCCTCTCTCCCCACGGCGGCGGGCAGGCACGGAGGCGAGAGTAGCAGCAGGATGCGCAAGAAAAATGGGAAGGAACGCACAAGCAAGCAAGCAGCCAAGGGGAACGATTGCATGCCCACAATGGCGACTTATAAAGCCCCCCGTCTCCCCTGCAGGCAGAAGGTCGAACGACAGGATTGCAGCGGTTCGGCTACCCACGATCGGGCAGTGCAACCGCTGGCAACCGCGACAGGCGGCGGTAGGTGGGCGATCAGCGCGCAATGCGCCGGTACACTCCTGCCGTGTGGCCACTTTCCCTGGGGAAGAGGCGAACAGCTGTGGTCGTGGGAACGCTGGCATCCCACGACGCTCCAATTACAGCCGGTCGCGTGCCCACATCCAGTGGAGGGCAGACAGAGCAGCCGCGCCAGCCTGCCCCTGACAAAGGCCGGCGCGATTCCAGGCGTCATTAAAGCGCACTCTCGGGCCACGCAACCGTCTCCCCACGCTGGCGCTACATCATGCGGAGCGTTTCCCGAGACTCGGCTGCCCGGGGCAGCCGACTAAGTTCGCCTCGCGCCCACAAATATCCGAAGCGCGAAGTAGGGCACGCCCGGACCTCGGCCCCGTCGAAGTCTTCGACCTGCCCGGTACCTTCGGCCCCGAGGCCACGCCAGCTCCTCAAGCGGAAGACAGCCCTCGCACAAGCACGAGCGGACGTGCGAACGCAAGTGTGTATCTAGGTCATCAAGGATCACAGGCCAATGGGACGGAGGGGGCCAAAGGGCTCAGCGGCATGGCTTCGGCCCGTAAAGCCCTTCACCATGAGAGGCTCCTGTTGTAGGGGTGGCCCCACCTAAGCCCAATAGGCATGTTAGAAGGATGTAAGGTCCGAAATAGGATATATGTAATGACATAAGTGCCCTTGAGGGGAATACTCACGTGTAAGGGTACAACTGTACAAGCACTCACCATTTGGATATATATATATATGTGGCATAGGCCAAGGGGAGGACCCCGAAGCCATTCATTTTACTCAACTCTCCACTACCACACTCTCTCTCTGTTTGGTCTGTAACCATAACATTGATGATTTGTAAGTGGTCGAAGCCACAGTCGAAGGCGTGGTCAAAGCAGTCCCCGAAGCCATGGTCGAAGCCACACTCGAAGGTGTGATCGAAGCAGTCCACAAAGCTATGGTCATAGCAGTAGTCAAAACTGCAATAGTCACAGTCGAACACTCCGAGTAAGTGAGAAGCCATGGTCAAAGCATCGAGATGATGAGCCGTGGTCGAAACTTCGACTTGATTAGATGCGTTGTGGTCGAAGCTTCGAGTTGATGCGTCGTGGTCGTTACGACCAGTTTGTGTGTGCCTTCGCTACGACCAGTTTGTGTGTGCGGTCACTACGACTAGTGTGTGTTAAGTCATTACGACTGATGTGTGTTGTCAGAACGACCACAGTTTGTGTGTAGTTGTTACAACCAGGAGTAGCCGTGGTCGTAGAAGTCGTGGTCATGGTAATAGCGCTCGTGGCCATGGTCTTAATTCCATCAAAGTCCCTTCACTATCACTCCACGATGTAGTGTACATAAGTAATATCTGACTCTTATAAGTCAGAATATGTAGGAGTCAATAAGTATATGTATGTCTTGTATAATTATGTGTGTATCTATGTGTCCAAAATAAAGACTCGATCTTACGAGTCAGAGTATATAAGTCTATAAGCATATGTATGTATAATTATCTATGTATCCAAAATAATGACTCAAACTTATGAGCCAAAGTGTGTAAGAGTCTGTAAGCATATGTGTGTAAGAGTTAGTATAGATGTCCCTTGATACATGGCCATGGTCATGCAGTCATGGTCATATTCGTAATGCCTGTGGCTGTAGTCGCTGAAGTTATTGTCGTAGTCATAGCGCCTGTGGCCATGGTCATAGCGGTTATGGTCGATGCTCTCGACCTACGATCACGTGCGATGGTCGATGGCTCCCGATCTACGATCACGCGCGATGGTCGACGTCTTCCAACTTACGACCATGAGGTGTGGTCAATATCTTCCGACTTGCGACCGTGAGGTCCTCGATGTCTTTCGACTTATGACCATGAGCTCTGGTTGAAGGCTCCCGATTTAGGACCACGATCGATGGTTGACCGCTACCAATGTATGACCATAAGCGATGGTCGACTACTCCTAATCTACGATCACACGTGATGGTCGACGACTTCTAACTTACGACCATGAGGTGTGGTCGAGGGCTTTCGACTTACGACCACGATGTGTTGTTGATGGCTTCTGACTTATGACCACAAGGTGTGGTCGATGTCTGCCAACGTATAACCATGAGGTGTGGTCAAGGGCTTTCGACTTACGACCATGATGTGTAGTTGATGGCTTCTGGCTTACGACCGTGAGGTGTGGTCGATGTCTGTTGACGTACGACCACGAGGTGTCCTCGATGGCTTCCGACGTACGATGATGAGGTGTGGTTGATGCCTCCTGACCTACGACCCCAACGTGTGGTCAAGGTCTTCTGACTTATGACCACAATCAATGGTCGACCACTACCTACTTACGACCACTAGGGATGGTCGCCCGCTCCTGACCTACGATCACGCGTGATAGTCAATGGCTTCTGACTTACGATCACGAGGTGTGGTTGATGTCTTCCGACATACGACCATGAGCGATGGTTGATGTATTCTCACTTACAACCATGAGGTGTGGTCAAGGGCTTCCGACTTACGATCATGAGTAATGGTCAGTGTATTCCAATTTATGATCACGAGTGATGGTCGATGTATTCTGACATACAACCACAAGGTGTCCTTGATGGCTTCGGACTTACGACCATGAGGTGTGCTCGAGGGCTTCCAATGTACAACCACGAGGTGTCCTTGATGGCTTCTGACGTACAAGGACGAGGTGTGCTCGAGGGCTCCTGACCTACGATCACGAGGTGTGGTTGATGTCTGCTGATGTACAACCATGATCGATGGTCAACCACGGAATACTTACGATGACTAGCGATGGTCGCCCGCTCCCAACCTATGATCATGCATGATGGTCGATGGCTTCCGACTTACGACCATAAAGTGATTGATGGCTTCCGACTTATGACCATGAGGTGTGATTGACGACTTCTAACTTACGACCACGTGGTGTGGTCGATGTCTTGCAACTTACGACCATAAGCGATGGTTGATGTATTCCGACTTACGACCACGAGGTGTGGTCGAGGGCTTCTAACTTACGATCATGAGCGACGGTCGATGTATTCTGATGTACGCCCACAAGGTGTGATTGATGGCTTCCGACATATGACCACCACATGTGGTCAATGTCTTCCGACTTCCGGCCAGGAAGTGTCCTCGATATCTTCCGACTTACGACCACGAGGTGTGGTCGACGTCTTTCGACTTACGACCACGAGACTTGGTCGAAGGCTCCCGATTTAGGACCACGATCAATGGTCGACTGCTGCCAACATATGACCACCAGCGATGGTCAACCGCTCCTGATCTACTATCATGGGTGATGGTCGACGGCTTCCGACTAACGACCATAAGGTGTGATCAATGGCTTTCGATTAACGGCCACGAGGTGTGATCGATGGCTTCCGACTTATGACCACGAGGTGTGGTCGATGTCTTCCGACTTATGACCACGAGCACTGGTCGTGGTGTTCTAACTTATGACCACGAGGTGTCCTCGATGGCTTCTGACTTATGATCACAAGGTGTGGTCGAGGCCTTCCGACTTACGACCACGAGCCCTAGTCGAAAGCTTCTGATTTAGGACCACGATTGATGGTCGACCGTTGAATACTTACGACAACTAGCAATGGTCGCCCGCTCATGACCTATGATCATGCGCGATAGTCGATGGCTTCCGACTTACGATCACGAGGTGTGATCAATGGCTTCTGACTTACGATCACGAGGTGTGATCAATGGCTTCCGACTTACGACCACGAGGTGTGAGATACTTTTGTGTTGTTGCTTTTTTAATATACTTTTGTGTTGTTGCTTTGAACAATCCTTATAATTGATGCAACTTTGGTAAGATATGGTCGGTTTGGTTGTACATGTTAGCCCAATATGACACATCAACAACCTCCCACATTGTATAGCAATAAGGAAATTATGCCTCATGGATGACAGGCAAGTTGCATAGAATGCTTCTATTTTCTTGAAAGCAAATAATGTATATTGCATATTGTTGATTGAGTCCATGTTTTATGTACATCAGTCACAACTTATTATTTGTACGTGTTTGGGATGGACTTATTATGCGGTATCTGACACGATGGAGACTTGCAGGTGAACAGAACCATATTTTAGCTGTGACAATGCTGAAGAAGAAAAGTTGATATGGTATGTGTGCAGCTAATACGAATATTTCATTATCTTACTGTTAGTGATATGCCCTAGAGGCAACATGGAGATGTTGTGTATATCACATACTATGTTTATGATACATTACTTTGTTCCTTGAAATAGACATTATCATTATTGATCAATGAGTATGTGACTTATTCATGAGACTCTTAATGCTAAAATGTTGCTATTTCTAAATGATCCCTGATCATATATCATATGAGGAACAAATATGATTCAAAGATCAGCATATGTATTGATTGATGATCATGTCTCATGGATCATGGTATTGTGATACCAAATCAATAATATGGACATGTGTTAGTGAACATATGTTGGATAGACCCGCCATGAGACACTGCAGAGATTCCATGTGTCACCAGTTGGTCTCAAGTAGTGTTTATGTAGAATCCTTAGACTTGAGATCATCATGGTTCCCAACATGCGTAGTAGCTTATTTTGGGACTACTAAACACTACTCCGTAACTGGGTAGTCATAAAAGTAGTCTTCGGGTTTGCCATGAAACATGTAGTGGGATGTGAATGATCACTACAAAATGACCCCCCCCTTTTGCAACGCAAATATACGTTGCTAAAAGTCCATATATACGTTGATAGGGTCTATACCAACGCATCTAATATGCGTTGCCTAAAGTGGCGTTGCAAGGATCTATTGCAACACTTATTTATGTGTTGGTAAAACTTACTAATAACCGTTGCAAAGTTGCAACACATAATGATGGATCATGGCAACTCTTATATGTGTTTGTACAAACCATGGGTGAACAGCCTCTATGGTTTGTTGCAACATGTAGATTTAGTTTGTTGTAACACTTATATGTGTTGTAAGGAATAAACCATTCAGCCATTAATATCATATAATTATTTAATTTTTGAGACAAATATAGAGATAATCCATGTACAATTTATTGAGAAATGCAAGACCATCCAACACATAGAAAATAAGCACACTTAGCTATATATATATAGTATAAAGGATTTGTTGCATTACAATGAGTACCATCCACATAACTCATGACATAATTTTTGTTCAGAGTACAAGTTCCTATGTGAGCAAAATATAAAACATTAACGGATCCCCTTAGTATGCCAGCAGCCCTCCTTTCTCCTTCCTTCAGTTTAGTCTAGCGTTCCACTGATGTGATCATGCATTTATCTTCTCGATCTACAGATGAAAGTTGGATCAATTTAATATGACACATACGAGAACTAAAATCATATTGGGTTATAGAAAAGACCGTACAAAAGTTGAAGGCCATGCAATAGTAACTCCTTCTATGTCTCCAATAACCTTGTAGCCTTTGTATGGTCGTATCAATGGTTCATCATCTACGATTGCAATACTAACATGCACCATCCAAAATTCTTTGCCTAGCTGAACACCGTCAAGTTTCTGTATTGGATCACAACTTACTATTGTAGCCAATGCAACAGACTTATTTTGATTTTTCCAGCTCTGTAAGAATACTTTGGTGCCAACCTGGTTCACATATATAAGCGTGCAAAAAAATAAGTACATAATAGATCACATTACTTGCAAGAAATTAAACAATCATACCATCATTGAATTGGCAGTTGACCAATTTGTTGTGCCACGATGATGTTTCTACAAAAGTATATATGGGGATTCTTAGTCTCCAGCTGTAAGAACAACTAAGAAAAGGATATTATTTAGTTTTAAGTGATGTGTCTTATACACTAGAACGTACTGTTGCACTAGGCCTTGTTGAGATCTTGTTCTGCAGGAAACAAGTCAAAACAGATAACTTAGTAATGGAAAATAAGCATTTAACAAAAATATCATTGCTAAAACAATATTTACTTGGTAGTGAGATGCTTCAAGATTTGAGGGAGTAGCAGATGTTTCCTTTGCCACAACCTGTAATATGTGCTAGTATAAATACAACACTTTGCTCAACAATTTGATAAACTTCATAGAACAGAGAGTTATTTACACAGATCACCTTGATTGCATTAGTACACTTGCTTTTATCCAACATAACATCATTGTGGATATGTTTTTCCTGTAATTAAGTAGAAATTACTAATCAATTTGTGGAAAAGGTATGGTCTAGTAGAAATGATCCACTTACTAAAGATATGATAAAATTTAACCTTCTGTGCAGTAGGAAGCCTGTTGGTATGCATCACTTTTTTATCTTGGGAATTAGATGTCTTGATCTCCAGTTATATATGCAACACACAATTACAATGGGTGACTTACAACACTATACAGTGGTCATAATTTATAATTTATTTGAATGAAAATAGTAAATTCTCAATAGTAGAAATTATTTAGCATAGTATATAGTGTCATTCAGTACTAGACTGTCTTTGTTCTAGAAAGAAACACATGTCAGGAAAGTTGAAAAGTAGTGGCAATAATGGTATCCAGTAAAATGAACATAATATATTGCTTTGCATCCATGTGTTCAGTTTTGTGTGCAAACCTTATCTTTAGTACAATTATATTTGTACTGTGCCTGCAGATCCTCGTGCTCCACATAATTATCTTGCTCTGCCTATAGTGAATAAGAATAAATTAATATTGTCTTTCACTGACAAAATGGAATCAGACAATTATATTTCATTTTTTGCAGGGAGAATCAAACAATTAAATAATCCCAGAGCCACTGGCTCTATAAATCCCTGAAGTTTGATACTTTTACTTTATTTAACTATTTGCCATAGTTACAACAAGGTACTCACATTTACTCTCTAAAGCAATGAAGTCAAACCTCACAAATAACACGTTATGTTAGTAATAAAAATAATTTAAAGTAGGTTAGTAAGTACCGTGGAAATTAACCTCAATATCACCATCACTATCGATCTGATCTCCTCTAGCACTTGGATGAAGTTCAGATGCCTCAGTATTTTGTCCATGGCTCTCTTGTCCAATATGCTCTTCTGACATATATTCATCATGGCTCTGAATTATGAGTTTTCTTCTACCCCTTGCCATAGCCACTGCACAACATCATTAATGAAGTGAAAAATAGTCACCAAATAGTTTCTAGCAAAAAAATGGAATAGAGAAAATAGTAAAACAACCTTCAACCATTCCTCGAAATATTCACATCGATGGGCATCTCAGTTCTCAGCAGAAATACAAACAAACTTAGAGTAGAAATAGATTGGACCCAGTAGATCTACTTGTTTCAGTGGATGATCAAATATAATTTCATTTGGCAAGCAAAGACCATGGAAATCTAGAACATTACTAATATTAGGAATTAGCCCTGTTGTATTCAGAAATAGATGGGTACAAACACATCATGAATTAGAGTAGACCAGCTGAGTCGGAGAGAGTTGGAATTCTGTGCTAGCACGGCGAGCACCAGCTGCAGGTCCCGGATGGTGCCCGACTGGATTTTGCAGGTTCCAGGTCCTGCAGCAGCCGATGCTTTTTCAGGTACATATCCAATGGATGTTTGGACTTTAGCATGCTGGGTATCCACAGTCCAAATAATTTATGGATTTTCAATCTAGGTATTATCCATGTTCAAATAAATCCAATCCAATGCAATCCATAAGGAAAAAAATTCAATTATACTTTGGACAATCCAAGTCCACTTCCATATCTAAATTAGCCCTGCTGATACGAACTTGCAGGAAGGAACAACTGCTACGAACCTGCGGCCAAGAAGTGAGCTCTAGATCATCACGGTGCTGCGCGGAAGAAGGGATCGATCCAACGCCGTTCTCTTGAGGTGGCAACTGGCAACAGGGACCAGCGAGGGTGACCTCTTGAGGCAGCGACAGGGACCGGCGAGGGTGCGGGGGCACGTGGGCGTTATCCTGCGGCGGCGCGGTGCAGCCACTGGCGCTGGTGCGGGGACGCAGCGCCACTGCTGCGCCGGTGGTGGCGTAGTGGGGTGAGGTACGACGCCCTGTTTGCAGCAGGGAGATGAGAAGTATGGAGTTGTGCTTGTGCGATGGAAAAAAAATAGAAAAGGAACCACGATTCAGCTGGGAGAACTGACGAGATCCACAATCAGGGGGCGGTTCCCATGCTGTTTTCACACGGTCCTCTCTAGCTTGTCTCTATGAAGGGTGGGGCCACTATTAGGCTTCCCAACAATTAGCGTGGGCTGTGAGAGAAATCAGATTAAGTGTGCGGGAGAAAAGAAGGTACGAAATAAAAAAATGGAGGGAAAGAATGGCTAGAGCAAAAAATGAAAAAAAAATTACTAGCTGAATTTACATTATTAATCTAGGAAAAGAATGGCGGGAGCCAAAAAAGGCAAAAAAACTAGAGAGGATGCGCCGATGCGGTGGCGGCTGGCGGCGCCGCGGCGGAGTCGCGGAGGCGGCTGGAGGCGTCGCGAAGATGGAAGAGGATGGGACGACGCGCCACAGACAGAGAGAGGATTTGAGGAGTGGACGGCACCACGGCAGAGCGGCGGCGGCTGTTGTGGTTAGGGTGCCGTATATTAGGCTGCGTACAAGATAGATGGGCCATGGGCTATATGCTCTGCATCGTATATTTGAATTATATAACTAAGTTTATGAGGAGAACAATCACAAAAGACTAGCTGCTTGGTTGGTCAGTGTGGTATGTACGTAGTGTATTAGTTTTGGCAGGTTGCGGGTTCGAAACCTATAAATGAGTATTTTTGTCTGTAATTTAATTAATGATTAAAGAGCAGCACCTGTGTACTATAATTTAATTAATAATGATTAAAGAGCAGCCCAGGTGTAGCTCAGGGGAATGCTTGCAACAGTTAGTAAATGTTGCCACATCATTCCTTGCAACGAATAAATCATGTGTTGCCACATATCCATTGCTAAAGGGGGGTTTATCTTGTAGTGATCAAGATAGAATTTGCCCCTCCTTACGGGAGAGATATCTCTGGGCCCCTCGATGTAATGGATTATGAAAGTGCATGGTCATGCCAAGGTGATTGAGGAGTAAATCACAAGTTTATAATCCATCACGGAATCGAGAGAGTGATTGAGCTATTAAGAGGATGACACAGGTCTCGCCTTGAGCTCAATCTATATCGTGAGGCAAAGGGATTCGTACATGAGAACATTACAGGTTCAGCTGATATGATCTTTACGTATACTTTGGGGTTAATATGTCTTACTAGAGGCCGCTATTAACAGGGTGACCGGAAAGGCATTTCCGGGTCGCGACCAAGTATACGTGAACCTACAGGGTCGCACGCTTAACGGGTTGGAACACTAATTCGAATATGATTCGGATGTGGGCTTAATTCGGATAGAGATCCGAATAGACTCCTATTGGGCCACGATCCACAAGGCCCAAGTGAGGAGGTCTATATATATGGAGGCAAGGGGCTGAGGAACACACGTTTCTGTGAACCTCTAGCAAAACCCTAGCCGCCACCTCCCGGCCAAACCCTAGCCGCTCACGAGTGCTAGTACACTCGCGATCGGCGTTCCAGCCCCGGACGTGTGGATACCGGTGGAGACACTGCTCATTGCGGTGTTGATCGGCATCAACAACCTACAGATTGGATCTGCTCGTGGTGTGGTTGATTGCGTGGAGGAGACGATCTGTTCGGGACGAGCGGCTAATTCCACTACTACCTCGACGCGCGTGGTTGGATCGGCTTGTCCAACTCTTCTTCCGCTGCGTTGCGCGTCTAGTGGTAACGATCCATGATCCCTCCTTAAGCATGATGTCCTTGTGTGCGCAGTAGAAAAGTTTTGTTTTCTGCTTTCGTAGCCGACGCGCAATCCTTTACTTACATCTTATTTAGTTCCTCATCAAATTGATATATTATTGAAAAGATTGCTTAATGATAATGAGATGTACAAATTTCATCTTTGGACCTCAAGATTCTAGAATACAAGAGCTTGAAGGTAAAAAACCAAGTAAACAATGTATGCATGTCTTTTATAATTTAAATAATACTCTCTTCAAATAGAACTACGCCAAGTAGTGCTACACGATTTGAATGTAACGAACTTTATCATGAATGCCGTTGACATAAGGAACGATACACTTGCCAGAATGTTTGGATATTAAATAACGTAAGCAATTTACTAAATCTTTTCTTATCTTTTATATGTAATATACAATGAATTTATGATGTTTAACTATTTGTTTTCATTTTGTAGAGTGTGCTTGCTTTCTCTTTACTTAACAAGCTAGAGATGAAGATAAGTCTTCTAGAAGGATGATGCATCAGTTTTATTTTTGAATTCCCGTTAATGTTTCTGTTTATTGCATGATGTCCTATTTATCAATTGGTTTGTTATTCTCCAAGATGGTATGACAATTATTATGAATTAAGTATACTACGGAAAAATATTGTTTACTACCATTTTTGTACATAGTTGTCGTATGTGGTGCTTGTTCTGTCATGCTTCACTAATGTGATGCTTGTAGATATATATGATGCTTGTGTGTATGTGTGTATATATGCATGTATCACCATCTTTTAATTGGTTGATTCTCTATATGTGTTAAAGGGAAATATTGTATTTATGTAAAGTTTAGTGTTCCGTTGTATGTTCTAATTTGATTTATTTACGAGTGTGAACATGTATACTTTGCTTGATACATGATAGCGTAAGATAAAATTGATGTTCAATGTTCAGTTTGAGATCATATTTGATAGTATGTATCATATGTGTGAGTTTGCTGACAAAGATGACTACTCGGTAGTTGAATCTATAAGAATTTTGTTTAAATTGTTGACTTTTCTAAGCATTTCATTTGAGCTTGTACGACAAGTTATTCTATGCATTTCAAAATTATAAACTACCTTATGTGCTCATATTCACATTCCACTCCTATCAATTTCAGAACTATAATCCGATGAACCATTTGATAACTAGAAAAGCAAGTTTGATATAAGTCTAGAGCAAAGTTCTCATCAATCAAGGAAATTTGGTTCATTAGCCAAACATGCTAAAAGCAACATGACTGAAACTGATTTTACTTTCCCTTGCGACACCAATGATTAGATTATGGTTATCAAAAATATGATATTTGTATGGTACTTATTTTCTGTTGCAACATACGGGTATGCAACTAGTATATATATACACACACATACATTCTCTAAACACACTAGAAAATTAATTGAATACACAAATAGCCCTAAGAGCATGAATACAAGCTGTCCTACTTGACACATCCACGTGTGTTCTCGTTTTATTTAGGTAAGCGCGAGGAAGCTCCAACGGGTCCACGCGCTCATAGCCAACTTAGCGTAGTGGGCAACTGAGCTAGCTCGGTTCTCAAAGTGGACTTGGCAAACGTACTACTGGATTTGTCTGACTTTGCTCTCGTAGCATTGGAACTTTCTCGTCTTTGCTCCATCTAGCACTGGACCATCAGATTGAGCACCAATGGTCCACATCGGATGTTGCTAAGGGTCTGTTTGGTTGTCTGCATGAGCTGATGCAGCTGCATGAGCGTGGCCAAATTGAGTAGAGAAGGTCCTCAGCTGCGTTTCTCCTCAGCCTGACTCCAGTTGATTTTTTGCATCCGCTCGTGCAGGCTCTCACTCCGATGCAAGCAACCAAACACCATCTCCCTGCATGCGCTGGTGCGAGCCACCTCGATGCAGGCAATCAAACAGCCCCTAAGCTGCTACCGTTAAATCCCGTCTCTCTCCCTCTCCTCCTACTTCATCCTTCGTTCCTTACCCCAAGCTCGGCGAGCATCTCCGGCGAAGTCGGCAAGCACCATTTGCGAAGAACACCCCTGCCGGCGTCTTCCTCGTCATCCCCTCACACCATTGATTCCCCAACTCAAGCACCGAGCGAACCCAAACCCCTAGAAACTCGAGAAGAACAGTTGGAAAACGGTCAAATCTGTGCACTTGTGGACAGAAAATGATAGAAAAAACTCGAAATTTCGAGAGTTTTTTTTGGTGAAATTACACGATTTTGGAAGACAATGTAATGTGCATTTAGGAATGATTCGATCAAAAATCGATGGGGACTTCGGTTTTCCTCTCCGGATCTGTGGGCGAAATAAGGTCTGGGGACCATCAGACCTCCAGGAAGTCGACGGGATTTTGTTGAAATTTTAGAAGTTTTAGCTTCAAATTTGGGATTGCTTGCTGCTTCTTCATATAATGCCGCTGCTCTACTGCATCTGTTTCCTCCTGCTGCTGCTCGCCAGTGCCACCCACAGCGATACCACGCCCAAGTCCGCCGGACCGGTCCCGAGCGCCGCGTACGCCACCCTGTGTGCCTTGTCCGTGACCATCCTCGCCCTTGGGCGGCGGCTGCGGCCTCGAGGAGGCGAATGTGGAGGGGCCGAGGAGGGCGCAGACGCGGGCATACTCGGTGGAGGTGATGGCGGCGCCGATCGCTGTGGTGAAGAGATGGAGGATGGGGTTGAAGAAGGGGGCGATTGCTTGACAGTGCTAGACGGGGCAACTATTGGGCGCTATTAGAGCAGGCACAAAATTTTGAGTGGTACGTTTGCAAACACATTCTGAAGTGTGTTACGAGAGCAATTTTCTCAAAAGAAAACCATGTGAAACAGTGTGAGCATGTGACATGTCACATGTGTGAATGAGTGCAAGTAGCTATTTTGTTTATAGAAAACGGCTTTGCTTTAGGAGTCAGAAACCGCCATGTGTTGGAGGGTGACATGCTATGGAACAAGGTGCCATTGCATCGTCACATCCTCGCGTTAATGCAAAAAGCTAATGTAGTGGCCGGTGACAACAAAACAAGTCGACGCACAACGAAAGGCAGGGGTGCAATGAGTCTGGCGGGCACGGGCACAGGCACGGGCACGAGTGACCACTACTCGTGCCGCTGTGCTGGAGTGGGAACAAGAGGAAATATTTTATTTGACATGGCCGTATGTACAATGTACTATCGTAAATCTCTTGTAACTGCTCAGAACTATTTAGCTGTAAGGTATTACAGTCGACTTTACATTATTACCAAAGCATACTCAAATACAATTACAATATAACGGCTTATCAGCCAAGTTTTACAGCGAATTTTACAGATGGGCATGCGGCCCTTAGATACATTACAATACCAAAAAAAAAAACACTACAGGCGTGCTTGAGCTGAGAACAACTTTAATTCCAAACATCTTCTACTTCGAAGTATTCCATCACGTCATCCTCGTAGACTTCCTCATTTTCTTGCTATGCAATTTCTGTTAATGTTTTTAGCAAGTATGAGTACAAACCACCATACTCAACAAGTCACATGGAAAAGTACTATTTAATTATATGCAAGGTCTTCCAAGGGTTGGAGTATAGTGGTTTTATTATTTTGTGGATGCAATTTTAGTTGAAAAATTTTAAACACAAAATCACAACCTTCTTAAAGAAATTGGGGTTTTAACAACTTGATTACCAATCTTAACAAATTCCCAAATCTACTTATGTTTTGCTATTGGACTCACCCATTAAACACAGCTTTAGTTACCGGAAGCACGGCATATTCGAATACCACTAAATTATGACTTTGCAGAGCTGCCCAACTTTACCCACAAGATTTCATAACCCCCTCGACTAAATTAAGAAAACTAGGCTTTTCACTGCACAATTCTTTATATAGCCTTTACCGAGTAGGGATTGTTTCCAAACAAACTCAGGTAGCCCACAGTCTCGCCTGATTTGAAGCGGTACTACTATTGTGAAGTATGGTTATACCCTCTCCCATACCACAAAAACTCCCTCGTCTCCCTTCACCCTTTGTAGATATTCAATCAAACTTGTATAGCTACTAAACCAGGTTTGATGAATCAATGCTTGTGGTTGACTGATCACTATATTCTTTACTTGGCATAAGGTTCTTGTTCTTATATTTTCACCGAGGCAACTTCCATCCACAAACCCTTGTTTCAGTGCCCATCTGCACTATTTCGGTGCCCATCCGCACCATTTTCAGTGCCCATCCGTACTGTTTAAGTGCCTATCCACACCGCCACCTTTCCAGTCCAAGCATCCACCTTAGGATAAAGTTATGGGACCCAACCATCTCATGGATTCCCGTGATATTTCCTTATCCTACAATCACTTTTGAAATTCTATCGGCAAAGAGCCAAGTCTCTTAGTAGTATAAAACAGTTGAGTTCCTAGTCCACCATGATTATTTAAATAGTATTTATAATAATACTAAGTCTTATCAAGGTAAATATGGCTATCAATTTGAACTAGGCTTTATCAGGTGATAGGACATAACTAAGATCATGTCATTCTAAATATTTATTGTACAAGAAATAACAGTGCACAAACAACATAATGAAAATACTAATAAATAAATAAATAAAGGAATATAGGTTCAATATGATCAAAGACATATGACTTGCCTTGTGGATCAATGTATTCTATGATTTTGTATTCTTCCAAGTCTTGTGCGTGTACTTGAGCTTCTTCTTCCTGGACTGGCTAATCTTCAGTGTCGTGTGCTTCCACAAACCAAAAGAAAATAAATCAATTCCATGCTCGAAGGGTTGAGCTAGGAAGAAATAAATAAAATACAGAAATAAAATCCAGAAAAATCAAATAATATAGGTTTGAGGATTGTAGGAGTTTGTTATGAGAAAACAGAGCTGAGGAATGGATAGGCGAGTTCAAAACGATCGAAATAGATGTATATATACATTTTGGTGTTTCATGATCAGTAACAGGCTTGGTACTATTCATCGTGGGTTTCACTGCTCACAGAGGGTTTGGTCCACATCGGGTTGTCACTGCGTACTCAGAGAACTCTATGACTACTTGGGTGGTCTCTATTGGCACAAATCTTCCTCACGAGCAGAGGTGTTGGTGGAGCTAGAAGACGTGGTCATAATTGAGTTACGACTACTGAGACCGAGTATTCCGTGTGGTCGTCAACCACAGTGTGGTCGTAATGACAACGTGGCCGTAATGACTCCTGAGTAGTCAAGTGGAAAGTCGGTGAAGATCGGACAGTGTACGAGTTGTTACTGAGATCGGATGATGTCCGAGTAGTTGTGGGGTTTGGATGGTGTCTGGGTGGCTTAAGGGCATCGGATGGCGTACGTGCGGCTTAAAAGCATCGAATGGTGTCTGAGTGGTGTTGCTTAGGACTCGAAGTGACACGGTCGAAGTTTCTCTAGGAGTAAAGTCCATTACCGGTCCTTAAACTTTTTATGCTGTGTCATCCCGGTCCATAGACTTTCAAAGTGTGCCATCCCGGTCCATAAACTTTCAAAGTGTGCCATTACCGGAGCGTTTCGGGTCCAGCTGTAATGGCACACTTTGAAAGTCTATGGACCGGGATGACACAACATAAAAAGTTTAAGGACCGGTAATGGCATACTTTGAAAGTTTATGGACCGGGATGACACACTTTGAAAGTCTATGGACCGGGATGACACAGCATAAAAAGTTTAAGGACCGGTAATGGACTTTACTCTTTCTCTAGACTACAAGGTGGTCGGAGACTTCAAGCGGTGGAGCAGTCGGATAGTTCAAACAGGGGAGTGGTTAGAGATTTCAGGCAGTGGGATGGTTGGAGAATCTGTGGTTGAAATAACAATCGATGATCATGAGTTGGTTCCTGAGGCCACGAGGATTCCCATTTTGGGCTCGGGAGCGGTTGAAAGTTAGGCGAGCATCGACGGTGAAGTCTTCTCTTCTCAGGACTTTTGAATGGCACAGGGGTTAACAGCGGGTTAAGAGGACAATAGCGTTAGGATTGGGCACCTATGGGGTTAGAGGAAGCTCAAGGGAGTGGTGGCTTGGGCCGGGGTTCACCAGGTTGAGCTGTCAACAACGAGGCCTCAAGGTCGGGCGGCGGCGATAGTCGCAAACGCAGTAAGGGGCTTGATGAGCTAAGGCAGTGGTTCAGTGGTGATCCTGAGAGCATAAAGGTGCTACACGCAAAAGCAATTGGAATGTAATCGATTGAATAAACAGAATTGAGTCTTAGCTTACTTTGAGGTCTTCGGGTGGTCGCCAGCGAGGCTCCGACCAAAAGCTCAATTGGGGTGTGGTGGTGACTCACTGGATGCCTATGCGATGTTTAGAGAAGGTCTCGAGCTTTTATAGCCATCCCATGGTGGTTTGGCATAGGGGCGAGCTAAGGCAGCGATGAACGTGGCAGAGGTTGGGAAGGCGCAAGAAGGCACGACATTACTGGCAGAGGGGAGGTACGAGTTTCTCGGGCGCAGCATTGCAGTGGTCAAAAGCGGTTAGAGGCAAGTCAATTAGGCTATGAGAGGATGAGAGTAGAGAGAGCGAATTTGGACGGTGGCGGTGAATTTGCCATGATGTCTCGACCAAGTGAGAGTTGCGGCCATCCAAAAAGTGTGTCAGGTGTCAGGGTTGTCATACACTAACTTGGTAGTAGCTGGCAGGGTGGCAAAGCAGTTTGCAGTGCAAAATAGTTGACCGAGAGGAAAACAGAAAGCGGGAAGAGCTACGGTGGCAGTGAGCTCTATTGGCTAGGCTAACATGTTGCCGGTGCAATTAATAAAGAGGGTGTCAGAGGTAGGAGAGACAAGGTGGTATAGGCTCTGATTAGTTGGTAGGGGCATGGTAGCAGTGGGAAGTAACAGGAAGGGGCGGCGGCAAAAAGATCAGGTGGCGGTGATATTTTTAGTCGATGAACATTGCTCGCGCAAAAACGGTTCAAGGAAGTGATGCGGTAGGGAGATTGAGGCTTGGATGGTTGGGATAGATATGAAATTTGGCTAAGATTCGTAAGAAATCAAATCCAAACAGGAATTGAAATTGATTTTGAAATTTTAGTTTTGTTTCAACCTACCCCCTTAAAAGAATCTCGTCCTTGAGATTAACGTGATTCAAGGAGTAGGTTAGGAAATTCTCACTACAAATCTGACTCTTTCTCCCATGTTGGTTCATCCACCATATGGTTCTGCCACTGAATTTTATGAAATCTGGTATTTTTACTCCTTAACTGTCTTTCCGTGGTTTCCAGAACTTGTATCAGTTCTTCATAGTAAGTCAAATCATCTTGTAAATCTATATCTTCAACTAGCACTTGTTCTGTAGGTTGGCGAAGGCACTTCCGTAATTGTGACACATGAAATACATTATGTACTCTAGCTAAGTTTGCTGTCAGTTGTAATTTATAAGCCACTTCTCCTACCTTTTCAATGATCTTGTACGGACCAATGTACCTTGGGGCTAGTTTTCCTTTTATTTGAAATCTCTTTATGGATTTTAAAGGTGTGACCTTAAGGTACACGTAATCTCCAACTTCGAAGCTTAAGTCCTTTCGACGGTTGTCTGCATAGTTCTTTTGTCGGTTTTGAGCTATCTTCATTTTATCCTGAATGATTCTAACATGTGCTTCCACATCCTAAACAATTTGTGGGCCAAGGTATTGTCGTTCTCTGGTTTTTGTCCAATTCAATGGTGTTCTACATTCTTTTCCATACAAAGCCTCAAATGGTGCCATCTTAATGCTTGCTTGATAGCTATTATTATAAGAAAACTTTGCAAATGGTAAACACATATCCTAGTCTGCTCCATAAACTAATGCACATGCTCTCAACATGTCTTCTAATATCTTATTTACTCACTCAGTTTGTCCTCTAGTTTGTGGATGATAAGCAGTCCTAAACGCTAAATCTGTCCCCATTGCCTTAGGTAACTTCTTCCAAAATGTAAACGTGAATTGTGCTCCTCTGTCTTAGACTATTCTCTTTGGAACTCCATGTAATACCACAATCTTGGTCAGATATAGTTCTGCCAATTTGTTCTTGGCATAAGCTTGCTTAATCGGTATAAAATGTGCCACTTTCATCAATCGATCTACGATTACCCAAATAGCATCATAACTATCACGAATCCTTGGGAATCCTGTGATAAAATCCATGCCAATATCTTCCCATTTCCATTTAGGAACTGGTAGAGGGTTTAACAATCCTGATGGTTTTCGGTGATCTATTTTGATCTTCTAACATACGTCACAATGTGCGATATATTCTTCTATCTTTCTTTTCATTTTACTCCACCAATATCTTTTCCTTAAATCTAGGTACATTTTTGTTCCTCCTGGGTGTATTGTGAATTGTCACAAATGAGCTTCTTGTAAGATCAAATCCTTCAACTCCTTATTATTGGGTGTACAATAGTGACCTTAGAATTTCAAGATTCCTTGTTCATCTTTAACGAATTTAGTTGAATTCTCTTCTTGACTTCTCTTTTTAAGTTGCTATATTTGATCATCATTTTCTTGATATGTCAAAGTCTGCTATATTTCCAATGCTGCTATACAACCTTATTCAACGATATGTAAATTCAATCGTTGAATTTCTTCTTGTAATTGAGATGAACATTCCACAATAGAAGGTATACCATGATACGTCTTCTGGCTCAATGCATCTGCTACAACATTTGCTTTTCCAGGATGATATTGAAGATCTAAATCATAATCCTTAATCAACTCTAACCATCTTTGCTATCGTAGATTTAGATCTGGTTGAGTAAATATATACTTCAAATTCTTGTGGTCAGAAAAGACCTCACAATGATTACCCAGCAAATAGTGTCTCTAAATTTTTAATGCATGTACTACGGCTGCTAATTCTAAATCATGAGTTGGGTAATTCACTTCGTACGGTCGTAACTATCTCCAAGCACAGGCTACTACTCTTCCATCTTGCATTAACACACATCGTAGTCCTTGTTTTGAGGCATCATAGTAGATTTGAAAATCTTTCCCAGGGTTTGGAAGTATAAGGACTGGTTGAGGTTAACTTAGCCTTTAATTCTTGGAAACTTTCTTCACATTTATCCATCCACTTATATGGATTATCCTTTTTAAGAAGCTAGGTGAGGGGTCTTGATATGTTTGAAAATCCTTCTATAAATCGGCGGTAATAACCTGCCAATCTCAGAAAACTTTGAACTTCTGTTACAGTGGTTGGCCCTTTCCATTCCATTACGGCTTTTACTCTTTTGGGATCTACTTTTACTCCTTCTATAATAATATACCCGAGGAATGCTACTTCTTTCATTCAAAATTCACATTTAGGGAACTTAGCGTATAGCTGATGTTCTCCCAGTTTACCTATGGCAACATGTAAATGTTGTTGATGCTCTTCTTCTATCTTGGAGTATTTCAATATATCATCAATCAAAACTATCACAAAATAATTAACTTGTTCCATGTATACTAAGTTCATCAAATTCATGAAATACGTTGGCGCATTTGTCAAACCAAATGGTACAACCGTGAACTCAAACAAACCATATCTTGTGGTAAAAGCTATCTTTTCTTGATCCTATTCTCAGATCTTGAGCTGATAATATCCAGATCATAAATCGATCTTAGAAAATATTGTGGCTCCTTTTAGTTGATCAAATAAGTCATCTATTCATGGCAAATGATACTTATTCTTAATAGTCACCGCATTTAATCCTCGGTAATCTACACTACACATCCTTTGACTTTCATCTATCTTCTTGGCAAATAGTACTGGGGCTGACCATGGGGAGACACTAGGACGTACGAATTCTTTTTCCATTAACTTATCCATTTGTTTCTTAAGCTCCTTCAATTCATGTGCTAACATCTGGTATTGACGTTTCGTTATGGGCTTAGTTCCTGGTATTAATTCAATAGCAAGCTCTATAGGTCTGTCCGGTGGCTTTCCAGGCAACTCTTTTGGAAAATCGTTTGGATATTCTTAAACTATCGGGACTTGAGAAACTCCTTCTACCATTATATTGTGAACATTCGTTTTCATCTTTTCTATTAAGGCTAGATCTATCCTCACTATCACTTCTTGTCCTTCTGGTCCTATCAAAGTGATTGACTTATTCTCACAGTCCACCTTGGCTTTGTGTCTAGTTAACCAATTCATTCCCAATATGACATCTAAGCCTTTCATCTCTAGCAGCAATAAGCTAGTCTTGAACTTCACCCCTTGGATTTCCAGATCCAAGTCATTACACCCAAAGTGAGATTCCATCCTACTTCCAGGTGTTTGAAAAGCATACGATTTTTGCAAAGTAGTAAATGGCAATTGATTTTTCACAACAAAAGCCAATAAAACAAACGAATGTGTAGCTCTAGGTTCAAATAAAACCAATAAAGGTTTGGAGTGGATTAGAAATGTACCAACGATGACATCGTTGGCTCCTGCTGCCTCTTCGGCTGAAATATGATTCACTCTTCCTTGGACTGGTCTTAATATACCTTTCCCTTTTTCTGATACTGGTGTTGTTGCTGATGCTTCGGCTTGTACTCCTGATGGTCTTACCATAAACTGCTGCACTTGATTATTTCCTTCTTGCTTTGGCACAGTGATAATCTGATGAGGGACTGATGCCTAGGATTTTGCTTGGGCTTTTGCCACTTCAGGAGGCAAGTTTCTTCTTGGGTAGTAGTTCTTATAATGACTAGGTTGGTCACAATGATAGCAGGTAATATACTTTTGTGGACAATCCTTCTGGTAGTGATTCCCTCCACATGTATAACATCGTAGCATTGTGAACCATGACGCATTATGTTGAGGTGCCACAATAGCTTGATTAGTTCTGTATTGCGGTCTTGGGGTAAACACTACTCGTCTATTTTGTTGATTTATGTACTGTGGGGATATCACTATTCGTTTATGGGGTACACTCGATGATGTTGTCCTTTGGATGACCTTTCTTTTATGAACATCTTTTAATTCATTTCTGGCTTCTTCTGATATAATCAGCTTATTCACCATTGCAAATAAGTCTTTAAAATCCATGGCAGAGATGTGATATTTTAAATTCTTATTTAGTCCTTCTTTAAAGCGTTCTGTCTTCTTGGCTTCAGTATTCACATCATCTGGGGCGTAACGAGCAAAGTAATTATATTGGTGAATGTATTCCATAATGGTGCATCCTCCTTGCTTCAGGGCAAGAAATTCGTGATGCTTTGTTTCAATCACTCTTGTAGAAACATGCGCTTGACAGAATGATTCTTTGAACTCTTTCCATATAATTTCTCTATCTCCACTCTTAGTCTGATAATTCACCCACCATGCGGAAGCTTGGCCTTGAAGTTGGTGGGAGGCATATAAGACTTTTTCCTTGTCATTGCATTGCACGGTATTTAGCTTTCGTTCCACATCTCTGATCCAATCTTCGGCAACCATTGGATCCAGCGATGATGAGAAAACAAGAAGTCTGGTCTTCTGAAAGTCCGCCCATCTAGATGGAAGGGACATTCCATGCTGGTTTACTCCTGACACACCTTCGTTTCTCATAGCTATCTGCTTTAACATCTTGGTATGCTACTCCATCATTCGCGCTTGATTCAATTCAGCTTGGTGTTAGTTTTCCTCTATTTTTGCTAATATATTTGCTATGTTGGGTTGATGTGCTTCTTCATGGCAGGGGCCATCCTGTCCATGTGACTTGGTTTCTGCCATTCTGCCTTGTACTGAGTGGGATCTAGAATTAGCTCTGCTGCAGTTTTTAGAAAGTCAGATAGGTAAGTGAGAATTCAGAATCAAGGTAAGAGTAGAATGAATAAGGTAAGAATTGACTAAATAAGGAAGACTGGAGTTTTGATGGAGTAGACTAAAGATATTTATAGCAATCAAATTATCAGATAGGCAAACATAATTTTTTATTCATTATACAAGCTGAACACATATCATACATATGAGGTATACATCACAACTTGTTTTACACAACCAAAAAGATGCTACTACAAAAGGGTACTACTTCTATTCTAGCGGAATTTACAACACGACACAACTTCTTTTAATTTCCTTCTTCTGATGGCAGATTGCTTGTCGTGTACCACACCTTTATCTCAGGATCTTCTTCTTCGTCAATCATTGGTTCCTTCCCCTTTCCTTGATCATTGTTGACATTGGGCTTCTTCGGGGCTTGCGAAGAGGATCCTTGAAAGAACTTATGGTATTGGGGTGCTGTCATTCTTCTTGGCTTCTTTGATGTCTTGGTGGAGACATTGGGATTTTCATCACACCCAGAAATTTCGCCTTTCTCAATTTGCTCATAATGTTGTAGATTCTTCTTTAGGATTTCCACTTCTCGATGAGCCAGATACAACTAACAGTGTAGATCCTGGTATTCATTCAATGCCCTAGAGTATAAGGCCTCCTGATAGGCTATAAGTCATGCAGCATCTTCAATTCATGGATCTTCCTCCATCTTTGGGTGAGGTACTATAAAATTATATCCTTCTTCATCATCTTAGGGGATGAGATGAAAAGGCGACTCATCAAATTCAACATCATAGTATCGGCGAAGATACAATACTGCCTTTCTAGCAACATCTTGAACAACATCTTTCTCCTTTAGTCGGTATGATGTAAATTTTTTATGGGAATCCGGTCTTAGTGGCAAAGGTTCTAGGGATACCTATGCCTTCCATTGATATAACTGCCCTCTAATAAATCGTCCTCTAGCATAGAAAATAGGGTGGTGTCATTGCATAGAAAGTAGGGCGGTGTCATTCTACTGCATAAAGGTATTTTTGCATTCTCTATAAAAGTGCTGCCCATCCACGCAAATTTTCTGCTTAGAATGGACATAATGTACCACCTATTCACATCGATAAATTTGAGTTTAGATAAGAGTAGATATAAGTTATTTTGGAAAACAAAACTTAACTTATAACAAGACTAATATAGATAAGGTAGATATGGAAAGAATTAATACAGGAGTAATACTTATATTTTACGCAATTCATTTTTACCTTTAAAATAATTTTTGCAAATATTACTAATCCACTTAGGGTTATCCTACGGTCAAGCAACCTAGCTCTGATATCACTCTGTAATGTCCCCATTTCTAGGGGCATCATAAATCTCTCACAATTGCCAAAGACTATTTAGCTGTGTGGTATTACAGTTGGGTATACACCATTGCCAATGCATACTCAAATACAAAAAGCCAACTTTATTACAAGATAATGGCTTATCAGCCAAATTTTACAGCGGGGCGAGTGGCCCTTATATACATTACAATACAGAAGAACACCACAGGCGTGCCTGAGCGGAGAACAACCCTAATTCCAAACATCTTCTACTTCGTAGTATTCCATCACATCATCCTCGTAGACTTCCTCATTTTCCTGCCATGCACTTTCTGTTAATGTTTTTAGCAAGTATGAGTACAAACACCGTACTCAACAAATCAGATGGGAAAGTACTGTTTAATTACATGCAGAGTCTTCCAAGGGATTGGAGTAGAGTGGTTTTATTATTTTATGGATGCAATTTTAATTGAAAGCAATTTTAAACACAAAATCACAACCTTCTTAAAAAATTGGGGTTTTAACAACTTGATTACCGATCTTAACAAATTCCCAAATCTACTTTATGCTTTGCTGTTGGACTCACTCATTAAACACAGTTTCAGTTACCAGAAGCACGACATATTCAAATACCATTAAATTATGACTCTGCAGAGTTGCCCAACTTTACCCACAAGATCTCTTAACGTCCGCGACTGAGTTAAGAAAACAAGGCTTTTCGCTGCATAATTCTTTATGTAGCCTCTACCCAATAGGGACTGTTTATGATCAAACTCAGGTGGCCCACGGCCTCGCCTAATTTGAAGCGATTCTACTGTTGTGAAGTATGGTTATACCCCTCCCATACCACAAAAACTCCCTCGTCTTCCTCCACCCTTTGTAGATATTCAATCAAACTTGTACAGCTACTAAACCAGGTTTGACAAATCAACACTTGTGGTTGAGCGATTAATATGTTCTTTACTTGGAACAAGGTTCTAGTCCTTATATTTTCACAGCAACTTCCATCCACAATCCCATATTTCAGTGCGCACCAGTTTTAGTGCCCATCCACACTATTTTTAGTGCCCATCCGCACTATTTTGGTGCCCATCCATGCCCCCACCTTTCCAGTCCAAGCCTCCACCCTAGGATAAAGTCATGGGACCCAACCATCTCGTGGCTTCCCGTGATATCTCCTTATCCTAGAATCACTTTTTAAATTCTACCGATAAAGTGCCAAGTCTCTCAGTAGTATAAAACGGTTGACTTCCTGGTTTACCATGATTATTTAAATACCATTTATATTAATACTAAGTATTGTCAAGATGAATATGGCCATTAATTTGAACTAGGCTTTATTAGGTGATAGGACACAACTAATATCATGTCATTCTAAACATTTATTGTACAAGAAATAACTATGCATAAATAACATAATGAAAATACTGATAAATAAATAATTAAAGGAATATATGTTCAATATGATCAAAGATATGTGACTTGCCTTGCGGATCAATGTATTCTATGGTTTCGTATTCTTCTGAGTCTCATGCTTGTACTTGAGCTTCTCCTTCATGGAGTAGCTGATCTTTAGTATCGTGTGCTACCGTAAACTAAAAGAAAAGAAATCAATTCCATGCTTAAAGGGTTGAGCTAGGAAGAAAGAAATAAAATCTAAAAATCAAATAATACAGGTTTGGGGATTATAGGGGTTTGGTATGGGAAAACGGAATAGAGGAATGGATAGAAGGGTTCGAAATGATTGAAATAGATGTATATGTACATTTTGGGGTTTCATAAATAGTAATGGGCTTGATACTGTTCATCGCAGGTTTTACTGTTCACAAAGGGTTTGGTCCTCATCGGTTTGTCGTTGCGTACTCGGAGAACTCTACGAGTACTAGGGTGGTCTCTGTTGGCACAAATCTTGCTCACGAGTGGAGGTGTTTGTGGAGCTGGAAGACGTGGACGTAATCGAGTTACAACTACTAAGACCAAATATTCCATGCGGTCGTAAACCACAACGTGGTTGTAAATCATAGCGCAGTCGTAAACCATAGCATGGTCGTAACAACAATGTGGTCATAAGGGCAACGTGGTCGTAACGACTCTTGATTAGTCGAATGTGAAGTCGGCGATGATCGGATGATGTACGAGTTGCTACTAAGATCAGACGATGTCCGAATAGTTGCGGGGTTTGGATGGCGTCTGGGTGGCTTAAGCGGATCGGGCAACGTATGAGTGGCTTAAAAGCATCGGACGGTGTCCGAGTGGTGTTGCTCTGGTCTTGAAGCGGCACAGTAAAAGTTTCTCTCGACTACAAGGTGGTCAGACACTTCAAGCGGTGGAGCGATCGGAGAGTTTAAACAAGGGAGCGATCTAAGATTTCAGGCGGTAAGGCAGTTGGAGAATCCATGGTTGAAACAACAATCGACGACCATGAGTGGGTTCCTGGGGCCATGAGGATTCCATTTTTGTGCTCGGGAGTGGTTGGAAGTCAAGCGAGTGTCGGCGGTGAAGTCTTTTCTTCTCGGGACTTTTGAAGGGCACAGGGGTTAACAGCGGGTTAAGAGGATAATAGTGTTAGGATTTGGGCACCTATGGGGTTAGAGGAAGCTCAAGGAAGTGATGGCTTGGGTCGGGGTTCACCAGGTTGAGTTGTCCACTACGAAAATTTCAAATGTATGTTATTGAAAATTTGAAAGGCTTTATTCTCAGTTGGCTTTTCCTTTTTGCTTTTCGAAAAGAAAATTTATGAAGTGCAAAAGTATTACAAAATGAAAACCTTGTTGTATCCCAAATGAGAAATTTAGAGTCACTTTTTAAAAATTTAGAATCTAAGGTGTGCTTCAAAAATTAAAGGATTCAGGGAATTAAGAATTTCGTTTAATAATTTAAAAGAGGGGGAAAAGATATATAAGCATATGTTAATAAAAGGAAGCTTTTCCCGAAGCCTTTCCCAGCCATCCATTCTCTCCTTCCTGTCAATCCCAGCCACCCATTTCCATTCTTCTCCCTGGCGCAACACCCCTCCCCTCATTCACACGGCTGCGCCTCCTCCTCCTTCTCTGTTTGCCGCTCGTCGCCTTCCGCCACCAACCGTGCCAGCGAGTAAATGCGGCGACAGCCTCGTCTTCAGCGCCGTCCTTGCCTTCTGCGCCCGACAGCGGCAGTGCCCCGGGCACGCCGCCCTCGTTTTCAGCTCTGCCCCGCCGTGCACGCCGCTCGTCGGCCCCCACCAGCGCGCTGCGCGGCCGTAGTCCTCTCCGGGTCATGCCCGTCGCTTCGTCCTCGCCCAGCTACCCCTACGCCACTCTTCCTCCTACGACCGCCGGACAAAGCGAAGCTCCCCGCAACTTTTCGCGCCGCAGCATGGTCCGGTCACCTTCGTGCGCACTGTGGCCGCACGGCGCCACGCCGCCTTGCTCCCCAATGTACCCATCCCCGGCCTCTATAAAATGCGCCAAAGCCTCGCTGCACCGCGCCACCAAGCTCACCCGAAAACCACGCTCGGCCGCCTCCTCTGCCTTGCTTTATTTGGTATTTATTTGCTTTTGTTCTTTTGTGTTGCTTTTCTGGTTCTTTCTCCCGAGTAGAGTTCGACAACGCGAACGAGCCCCCACCTGAAGCAGCACAAGACCCCCAAGCTTTCGATCCAGGCGAGTCAATACTTTGATCATTTTGCGCCTATATTTTATGAGAAACTATGTTCATTTAAATTATGAAAATCTGCATGCTTTACTTTATACACAAGTGTATGTCACTCTTAAGGTTGCTAACAACCATATGTCTACCCAATATTAAAATACCCCACCCATAACATTTGAACTCACATGATCCTTGTCGCCCTAGAGATAAAATATAACTATGATAGTTATAAGTCATATTTACTGCCATGCTGGTCATGTCAAGTCCAGGGCACAAGTGACCCTGATAATCATTCTTTACTCATGGAAAACTAGTTTTGGGACAGTCATGGGATGTACGTGGCTGAGTATTTATGTTAAATTGTGAAATGCTTCTCAAAACCCTAAAAATCTGCTAAACCTGTCTGGGCGGGTGGTAAGAGTGGTTGGTGCGGAAGTAGCACGAGAACCCGTGGTTTGTGGTAAGAACCGCCTGGACAAATTAAGGACTGAATCTTGTGATGACCTTCCGGTGTAAAACAGTACAACCACAAGTCTATAATGGATACGACCTAGCTGATTAACTTGCAAATGTTTAGTTCAGATATCACCAGTGGAAAGTGGGTGCCAGGGTGTACTGGTTTACTCACAATGAGGCACAGGGATTTACTGTACTCATACGGCGCAAGAGGGGGTTTCTGACTGTGGTGGATGTAACCCTTCAGCGGTGAAACCTCAGCGGGTGGTGTCTGGCTAGGTCGGAGTAAGGTAAAGGCTTTGTGATAAATTATCGGGGTCTCATGCCTAAGGAAGCATGTTGGCTATTAAGATAATTCATCTCTTGTGGTGAAAGTGTACAACCTCTGCAGAGTGTAAAACTGTTCAAATAGCCGTGCCCACGGTCAAGGGCGGACATGGGAACTCACTCGAGTTAATTCTATTTCAAAACTTTTGAGGTTGGGAATAAGAAAACTGTCAGGTGGATGTAACCTGAGTTTGGTAATTTTTTCTGGAGGGGTGTACTCCAGTGTTGGTAATAAGGTGGAAGTAACCTGCTACTCAAAATTTAGCATTGGTGGATGGAACCATGAAATTGATGGATGGAACCTACCCCGCTATAATTACTGCACAATTTCATACTCCTTAAGGCATGTTTTGTAAAATGCTAAGTCATAGGAATTTTAAATATGATTATTCCAAAAGCCGCTTTAAGCAAATAAAAGAACCCGAGCCATCCTTGTTTAGCCTTGCATCTATAATTATATACATTCTGTGTATTGGCTCGCGGAGCACGGTTGTTTGTGCTCATTCTCGCTCTTAACCCCCCTTTCAGAAGCTGTGAATCATGAGCACTATGTCTACCACAAGGATCAGGATGCTGAAGGCAATGAAGATGGTGAATATTAGAATAGGCTTCGGTAGTCTTGCCTCTCGCCTCAGTCCAGTTGACCAGGCTAGTTTTGGTGAGTGCATCCGTTATTAGTCAGGTCCCTGATTAATAGCGGTAGTACTCAGGTTGACCCAGTTGCTTGCCTGTGGCGAGTTGTGCCCCTACGCTTATGTACGCTTCCGCTTCTGCTCTTTATGTATTGTAAGACATTTGGCCTGACGGCTCTGTTGTAACCTCGACCCGACGCGGTCTATTTGAACTCTGGTATTGTAATGTATGGTTTTGTCGTGTATGAAATGATGCAGCATTGTATCTGTGAGCATTATCTACTGATCCAGGGAATAATGCAGTGTTATCACAGAGGATTCCAGTAATAAACTTGGGGTCCGACAGTTTATTTCCGGAGTTGGCCCCTCGCACGCTCGGGCACCGCGTCACGGCAGTTCATGCGCTTGGGGACCGCGAGGGGAGCTGGCGCGCCCCAGGACCCCGCGAGGAGATGATGCGGCCGACTTCCGCACGAGGAGTTCCTGCCATGCCTCACAAGCTTTGCAGCATACCCAATCATGGCTACTTCCTGTCAACTAGCAAAGCAATCGTCATGGTCTGACGGGAATGTATAAAGGTTCGTGAGATTATAGGTAGTAAAGTGAGTACAAATCTTGACCTTTCTGGTATCTGTACCTGGCTCAATGGAAGCAGTAAAAAAAAATAGTCTCTTATTCTTTATTAATTGAAAGTAATAAAGGGTTAGCCAGTTTACTTTCTTGGGACACCAAACGAGCCAATTGCTGTTCTAATAGAAGTTCATGTCGATCCAGCCGAGCCAGTGCCATCATTAGAAAGTGCTGTCACCCTCGCGCGGGCATCGGCCGTGTTATATATGCTTATTGTTAGGAAACCAGGACTCTATCTGGAGTCCTTATCTGATTGGGCACCCCCACCGTAGACTATAAATAGGGGCCTAGACCCCCCTCATGATGTACCCCGATACAATCTAAAGCAATAAAGAAAGACCAGGAGTTCTCTCTACCTCTCTGTGTTCAATCTATTATTCTGTGATTCTGTGATTGATTCGTTCTTGTTCTAAGCAGAGGAATCGCTCGGACTGGTCTCCAGCGTCGGTTCCTCAACACGTTATCAGCACGACTTCGCTCCGGTGAACGAGGTAATCATCGAAGCACAGATTGATTTTCTAGATCGCTTTTGAATTCGCATTTTCTTTCGCGTTCTAGATTGAAATTCTACGGTGCAAATCCGCCCTAATCTACCGCGAGCAGACTTGAAGTCGCCGGCACAATGCCGATCGGTAGATTGTGAAACGGGGTAGATGTTGATTGCGCCGTAGAACGATGCAAATCCGCCCTAAATCTACCGCGAGCAGATCTGAAATCGCCGGCACAATGTCGATCGGTAGATTACGAAAACAGGGTAGATGTTGATTGCATCCTAGACTGAAAAACGAAATCAGAAAATTTTGCATTATTCCGTTTGATCCTGCATGATCGCTACTCGAAGGAATTTTGCATGTCATCTGTTTCAGTATATGCATCTGTTTCAGTTTATGCATGTCAAACACAAAAAAAAAAAGAAAAGGGCATGGCCGCCGGCCGCCACCGCTGCCGCGCCCGCATGCGCGCTGCTGGCCGCCGGCCGGCAGCCAGTCGTGGAGCCCAATTAGCGCCGCCGCCGTCGGCCCGTGCCCGCGCGCGCACGCGCCACCGGCCCCAGCGTGACGGCGCCGCCGCCCCCCGGCCACTTCGCCGCGCCCTGCATAGCGCGACGACTAGCGCCGCCGTCGGTGCCCGCTCGGGGGGAGCCGCCGCCGCTGAACCGGCCCGCGGCCGCCTCCTCGCCTTCGCCGTCGCCTTGGCTTCCCCACGCCCCGCACGACCGGCCGCCGCACCGCATCCCCATCACCGGCGCCGTAGCCTCGCAAGGCGCCGCCGCCGGCCGTCGCAGCCCCCGCATGGGCTCCGCCCGATCCCGCGGTCCCGCATGGCCGTCGGCCCGCGCCCGCCCTGAACGGCGTCGCCGCGGCCCCCGTTTTCCCATTGCGCCCCGCACGGTGCCACTGCTACCACGCGCCATGCGCCGCCTCCCGGTCCGCCTTCGGCCTCGGTCGCCCGCACGCGCCCCGCGCCGCCTCTCGGTCCGCCGACGGCCACAGCCACGGCCTCCCGCGCCCCGCCGTGCCGCCTCTGGCCGCCCGCGCCGGCCCCCGGGCCCCGCTGTGCCGCCTCTGGCCGCCCGCACCGGCCCCCGGACCCCGCCGTGCCGCCTCCGACTCCGTGCGCGCGTGCGCACTTTGCAGCCGCCGCCGCCGCGAAGCAAGTGGGGTGGGAGGGGAAACCCTAGCCCGGGGGAGGCTTAACCCTAGCCACATGGGCCGATTGGGCCGGGGGAAGGGGGGCGAGGCCGGATGGGCAGGGGGGCTCATGTGCCAGTGGGGAAGAAAAAGAAAAAAAAAAGAAAAAAAACGGGGGGCCTGGCCGGTGGGGGGACTGCGGGGGGCACTGGTTGTTTTGCGAAAAAGCCCATGAAACCTTGAGAATCACTGAAAGCCCCCTAGAACTTGCATTTGAGTCCAGAAATTTGCAAAGAGGCCTAGGTAGTTCTGAAAATTACCAGTGGGTCCTCAAATTTACCAGCGGGTCCAGAATTTTGCAGTAAACCCATCGGTAAATCAGAAAATTGCGCGAATTTTTCTCTGAACTGAAATTTTGCGTAAAAACCCCCTGGAGTTGCAGAATTTGCTGAAATTTCATATTTTAGCATAAAAGGGTATCGGGATTCCGAATTTTGAATTTTTTTTTAGCATTTGAAGCTTATTTATTTATGCCATTGCTGTTCTCTGTATTTTCTGTATTTATTTACTGTTTTGGTTAATTGTAATTGTTTAAATTGCTTTTAATCACTGAAATTAGCAGTAAAATTATAGAAAATGCATAGAAAATTCTGGAACATTGCGAGAACCTTTTGTACCATTTATTTACCCGCAGTGAATTATCCCGTGCATGTCTACCAGAAGTAGACTTATACACATTTAAATGACTAGCATCACGAACTAGAAGTTCGAGGAGCTGGCCCAGCATGGCCAAAAACTATCTGTTGTAGGCATCCGATGTCGAGATTGTACTTGGAGCCAGGAAGCTCCGCGCGACTATTGGGATTGGCGGACTGAATGACGCCTAACCCACGCCTAAAGAGAATGATCAGGCACTTCATTTTCTCAGGCACCACTTCTACCTCACTCTCAAGAATGAGTACATGGTAGAGAATAGTGCGCTAGCACTCTGGACCGCACCCAAGAAGCAGGTTTGAGAGGCTAAAGTACACCATTCTTCCTCAAGCAGAGTAGGAGTGGATCAGACTAAGGTTTGCTGACTTTAAGACGGTCAGGGAATACAATTCTGCCTTGCACAGGATTTGTACCCCAATACAGAAAGTTAAGAAAATCCTTCCACCCCAATGCAGTATAATCCGCACGCAATTATCGTCAAGACGGCTATGAGGAATATGCCAAATTGATTGATATGATGCAAATTGCGGAAGCTCAGGACGAAGTTCTCCGCAAGAACTAAGTCACTCAGCCATCTGGTAGCTCCACTGGCCGTAAAGCCAGCGCCGGGAGCAACAAGGTGCGAAAGCCCTTGATAGAGAAAAGGGGAAGGAAGGGTAAGACCGCAGCCCAGAACTGCAAATCAGATGCTCCACGTGAGAATAAGGCTACCAAGCCAAAACGGGATGGCAAAGGGCATATGAAGCCCACTCTGCATCGGTTGAGGGGGAGCATTCTGAGCAGCTGCCTGCGCTGATGGTGTTTGAGACCATTACGATAGCAGCACCCCTCTCGACCTAAAAGCAGCCACCGTCATGATTTCTCTTAAAGAGAATGTCACCCTAAGAAAATAGCAGAAGAAGTCCAGTGCACTGAATGCATTTCGACTTTAATTGTCATTTATTTTGTGTGAAAGAATATATTAGAATTTGCATGGATGGTACTTAAGAATTGTTACCTTCTCGTGATGGTTGGATGATATTTGAAGAATTCATTCATTTATTCAGTTTATGATGGCATGATTTGTTCTGATATTGGAGTATTTTATCTATGTGTTGATTGCCTTCTCATGCATGTTAATAAAATACCCTATATTAGAACGCGTGTAGCGCCCTATGAAGGAAGTGTGCTTAGCTAGCAGCGGCACAACGCATATCATCTTAAGAGAGACTAAGTTTTTAGTCGATTTGTGAGAGCACTGGCAGCCTTACGACAATCGCTGGAAGCGATGCATGGTTCAGGAAGAGCCACAAATGGGCACAACTTTGGTCATTGAAGAAGCCTTATTGTACCCAGAATCGACTAGAACTCTCCTAAGTTTTAAGAATATTCGCGGCAATGGTTTCCACGTTGAGACTGAAAAAGAGTACGGTAAGAAATACCTGCTCATTATGAAGCGCGAAGAGAATGGCAAAAGAATATTAGAAAAAACTTCCTTCACTGGGCTATATTATACCAACATTAAAGCGCCTGCAGCGTACACTGTTCTGAAAACAGTGTTTAGAAGCTCTGAACTTTTCTGTCTCTGGCATGATAGATTAGGCCACCCAAGTCTTAGGATGATGAGAAACATAATAAATAACTCGCATGGGCATAATATTAATGTGAAAAATTTCCCGAATCATGAAGATTTTGTGTGCCCTGCATGTGCCACCGGGAAATTAATTACTAGACCCTCCACTCTGAAAGTGAAGGATGAAGTCCCTGCATTCCTGGAACGCATCCAGGGAGACATTTGCGGTCCCATTCAGCCCGTCTCAGGGCCGTTCAAGTACTTCATGGTGCTCATTGACGCTTCTTCGAAGTGGTCATACGTGGGTTTGTTATCCACAAGAAACCACGCCTTTGCAAAATTGATCTCGCAGATCATTCGCATCAGAAACGTGTTTCCAGATCATCATATCAAATCCATTCGAATGGATAACGCCGGAGAATTTACTTCAAAGGCATTTGATGATTATTGCATGGCAATGGGAATTGCAGTTGAGCATTCGGTACCGCATGTCCATACCCAGAATGGTCTGGCAGAGACTTTAATTAAAAGAATTAAATTTATTGCCCGACCCCTTTTGTATAATTGAAATCTAGCAGCTACATGTTGGGGACACGCAGTCCTGCATGCAGCGAATCTCATCAACCTTAGACCTTCGGCCTACAACATCCATTCACCCATGCAACTAGCGCAATGGTCAGCACCGAAGATTTCCCAACATTAGGGGGAGGAAATCAACCCCTTGATGAAGAATGTCGGGAAATTATGTGGCAAGCCTGGGGAATCCATGTAGATGACCCACACACTAGAAAAGTCCAGAAGACATTACAT
Source organism: Dendrocalamus latiflorus (assembly GCA_017311315.1). NCBI lineage: Eukaryota > Viridiplantae > Streptophyta > Magnoliopsida > Poales > Poaceae > Dendrocalamus > Dendrocalamus latiflorus. The sequence continues at coordinate 19,886,641 of CM029636.1, forward strand.
GGCAAGCCACGGGAATTCATGCAGATGACCCGTGCATTAGTGAAGCAAATAGAGAAGTCCAAAAGACAATAGAAGTCCAGAAGACAAGAGAAGTCTAGAAGACAATAGATTTGCAAGCATTAGCAAATCAACTGCCTGATCACTTTAGTGATTTGGAGAGCGTGACTAAGTCGCATGTGCCTGCACGCACTGCACCGGAGAGGGTTGAAATACCAAAGAAAGCAGAAGGTATCCCTAATCTCGTCCAGAGGCCTCAGAAAAATAAAAAAGAGGACGAGAACTCCGGTTCCTTAAATCCTTAGTAACCGGGGACGCCCGGCGAAAAAGGATAAAAGGGATTTATCACAGCCGATCATTGAAGTCCCCCAGAATGAGAAGGGGAGCCAGTTGAGACCTGGCACAAGTATGACACCTTCCGAAAAGGACATACCGGATCTGAATATCCCCATCGGCATGGATATGTGCGCACACATCGGAGCCGAAAAACTAAAGGGACTTGCCACCGCAATTGAAAGAAGCGATGTGCAAGGTAAAGCTCTAGCAGAAGCAATCGCTCCAAAAGAAGCATCTCATGAAGAAATAGCTATAAATTATGTGCACACGGGAGAGTCCCTGAATAGGACAACAGCTAATATCGATATCTACTTCGCAAAGAAAATTGCCACCATCATCGATCTTGATCCCGAGCCTGCATCGCTCGCTGAATGTAAGAAAAGATCAGATTGGGAAGATTGGAAGAAGGCAATAGCAACTGAATTGCTATCTCTGAATAAAAGAGAGGTGTTTGGGCCCGTATGCCGCACACCTCCCCACGTACACCCCGTTGGGCACAAGTGGGTATTTGTTCAAAAGAGAAATGAAAGAAATGAAGTAGTGAGATACAAAGCAAGGCTGGTAGCCCAAGGTTTCACTCAACGTCCTGGAGTTGATTATGAAGAAACCTACTCCCCGGTCATGAGTGGAATTACCTTTAGATACTTGATCTCAATGGCAGTGAACTTGAACTTAGAAATGAAATTGATGGATGTTGTGATTGCATACCTCTACGGTAACTTGGATTCGGAGATTTATATGAAAGTCCCTGAAGGAATATCTCTCCCGAACCAAGACAGAGCAAATAGAAATCTGTACAGTGTGAAACTTAGAAAGTCACTGTATGGACTGAAACAATCTGGAAGAATGTGGTATAATCGCTTGAGCGACTTTCTCTGCAAGAAAGGCTACACGAACAATGAAGACTGTCCTTGTGTATTTATACGGCGATCCCAGAATGGATTCTGTATAATCTCTGTGTATGTAGATGATCTGAATATCATCGGGACAGCCGAAGACATAAAAGAAGCAAGCTCCTACTTGGAGTCAGAATTTGAAATGAAAGATTTGGGCAAGACCAAGTTTTGCTTAGGCCTGCAGCTTGAGCATGTCCCTGAAGGAGTCTTGGTACATCAGTCGACCTACACCCAGAAGGTGCTTGAAAGGTTTGGCTTTGAGAAGGCATTTCCCTCGAAAGTACCAATGATCGGTAGGTCTTTACAGCAAGAAAAAGATCCTTTCCGACCAAGGGAAGAGGGGGAGGAAGTCCTGGGACCGGAATTCCCATACTTGAGTGCAGTGGGAGCACTCATGTATTTAGCAAACTGCACTAGACCGGACATTGCATTTGCCGTGAACCTCTTAGCAAGGTATAGTGCAGAGCCTACCAAAAGGCATTGGCAGGGCATAAAGGACATTTTCCGATACCTCCAAGGTAGCAAAGACCTCGGATTGTTTTACAGAAAGAATCAAGATCTGAACTTGATTGGCTATGCAGATGCTGGGTATCTGTCAGACCCGCATACCGCTAAGTCACAAACAGGCTATGTATTCCTGTGTGGTGGAACTGCAATTTCATGGAAATCGTCTAAGCAAAGCCTGGTAGCTACTTCGACGAACCACTCAGAAATTATAGCACTGTATGAAGCCGCACGAGAGTGCGCTTGGCTCCGCCGAATGGTTCACCACATCCAGCAGTCATGTGGGATGAACATTGTGCAGAACCCCACAATTATCTATGAAGATAATGCCGCTTGCGTTGCACAAGTGCAAACGGGCTATGTGAAGAGTCATCTCACAAAGCATATTAACCCCAAGTTCTTCTATGCACATGAATTGCAAAGGATGGACGAGATTAAAGTACTGCATACTAAGTCATGTGAAAATCTCGCAGATTTATTCACTAAGTCACTCCCCGCATCTAGCTTTGAAAGGTGCGTGCGTGGAATTGGAATGATGAGACTTAGAGAAGTGCAGAATTCAGGGGGAGAATTCTCACAAACCCGCTAATAAATCTTGATCATGAAGATTAAGTACCCAAAATAAAGTCCTGCAGACCAAATGAATTTGGGTGAATTGTACTCTTTTTCCCTTGACGAGTTTTCCATGAAGTTTCTCGACCAAGGTTTTTAATGAGGCAATTCGTGCATCGCAGCATCACATGTATCATGTACTCTTTCTCCAAATTTTTCCCACTGGGTTTTTATGGAGTTTTGATGAGGCATGAGCATGATGAGTGAGTGCCCAAGGGGGAGTGTTAGGAAACCAGGACTCTATCTGGAGTCCTTATCTGATTGGGCACCCCCACCGTAGACTATAAATAGGGGCCTAGACCCCCCTCATGATGTACCCCGATACAATCTAAAGCAATAAAGAAAGACCAGGAGTTCTCTCTACCTCTCTGTGTTCAATCTATTATTCTGTGATTCTGTGATTGATTCGTTCTTGTTCTAAGCAGAGGAATCGCTCGGACTGGTCTCCAGCGTCGGTTCCTCAACACTTATCACCCTCGCGCAGATGCCGGCCACGTCATCCCCTTGCGCAACCCTGGGCGCACTTGCTCCCCTCGCTCGGTCCCCAAGTGCACGACCTGCCCTGCTGTGGTGTCCAAACGTGCAAGGGGTCCAACTCTGGAAATAAACGCGGAAGGAGGCCACATCTGGCATAGCGCCACCGCAAGGGGCCACTTTGGCCGAAAATTCTGGGATTTTCTTCATCAAGACTAGATTTTATTTTAGGATTTCTCCATTCAATCTGCATTCTACGTTAAGTTGTCTCATTAATTAATCTCTACTATTTAAAATAGTGCGCTGGTACATTCTTTCCTTCTCCCTCCCCTTCTAAACAAATGATTCGCGTGTGGTCCCATTCACTCTGACTTCTTTAATCTCGCACGCATTCATCCTTCTCCCCACTTCATACCCTGCCTCCTCCCTCCCTCATCTACCTACCGTCACCTCCCAACCAAATCCTTCCGTGGCCTCCTCTCCCCATCTATCTGTCGACGCCCCCTCCCCATTCGTCAGTTGCCTCCTCCCCACCACATCCCCCATCACCGCCTCTCTAGTGCATCCTCCCACCGCCGCCTCCTCTCCCCATCACATCCCTTGCCTCTTCCCCACCTCATCTATTGCTGCTGCCTCCCCACCGTGTCCTCCCACCGCCATTGTGTCCTTCTCTCCCCACCTGAGAAGATGAGAGGCATCGATAGATGCTAGAGCAAGATGGTGTCATGCTGGGCCATCGGGGTCGTTTGAAGAATGAAGATGATGGGTCGAGTCTATGCTCCTCGCTCTTGGCATTCATCCTCTTGTGCTTAGTGCTCCCTAACCCTAGATTGTGGCGCGACAGTGATGGTGGCAGAGGTGAGCGTCCTAGCAGGCATGTGGGTGAAAGAGCCGATGAGTGTGCGGGGATGTGGCTTTGCGATGTCCGGCTCTGGTACCCCCAAGACAAGAGTCAAAGAGTCTAGAGGCAGCGGCATGCGAGCGAAGGAGCCAACGAGCGTGCGGGGTTGTGGCCTAGCGACATCCTACTCTGGTACCCCAAGAACAGGCGTCGCAGAGGCTAGAGGTAGCGGCATGCGAGGCACCGGTGATTTGCCGATTTGGGCCACCCTAGCCCCTCACTGCTTCACACTCCCCAATTCTGTCTCCACCTCCCTCTGCAGACATGCTCTCCCTCGGGGCTGCCTCCCATGTGCCCCTCGATCCGGCCCCACTACAACACAACCGCAGTGCGAGGAGGAGGGGAGGGGGCACAAGCCGTGCGCCGAGCAGAGAAGTCAGGGTGCCGGCATGAGGCGACGAGGAGGAGGGGAGGGGGCTTGGGCCAAGTTGTGGGCCATGGTTGAACCTTCTTTTCACAAAAAAAAAACGAATCCAAGAACACAACACTCCCTCCCCAACCACTCACACCACCACTTTGAGTGATGCCTCCTCTCTCGCACTCACCCTCTCGTCGAGGCTTGATCTGAGGTATGGAATCCCTCCTCCACTCAGACCCCTGTCATCTAGCTCGTTTGAATCTCGTGATATCATTCCAATGATCCGTTCGCCCGATCTCCTGTGTTCTTGTTTTTTGGGGTGTAGGTTTCTATTTCAGATCTGGTCTCAAACGCTCAGTTGAGATGGATTATTGGATTATGTGTTCTTGGTCTGTGTATCCTATTTATGCTCGTATGGTTTTGAATTCGTGGATCTAGGATGTGTGGGTATCGGCATTGTGCCTACTTGTTTTTGTCGGTAATCATTTTGGTGGATGATTTGTGGTAGTGTCGGTCATTTTGCTTGTTCTGATGATAGATTTATGGGCGTCAGGCTTTTAGTTGGGGAAATTGGGAGGAAAGAGTACGTGCTTAAAGGCAGTATCTTCTTGAAGGATTATCTTGTACGTAGATACGAAGAATCTAGGGTATGTGTTGCGTAATCATATGCAATATTAGTGCAGTTTCATATTCACTAGCTTGGGGATCGACTCGAGTTGTGATGGGGATCTTGTTTTGTTAAAACAAGGTTGAATGATGGTAACTATTATGGCCCCGTTTGGCAGAGCTCTAGCTCTAGGAAATCTGTAGATTTCCTAGAGCTGGTCATCTGTAGCTCTAGGAAATCTTGGATCTAGAGTTGCAGGCATGTTAAGTGCATTTACATGACTCATTTTATTTATATTATATATTAAATAAAAATATTTAAATCACTTTAATTTAGTCAACAAACTACAGATCCAGCATAGATCTCGGAGCTAGAGCTGTGCCAAACAGGGCCTATAATAACTCCCTCCGCCAACCACCGTTGCTACTGCCATCGCCCCTTCGTTGCTTGACAGCGCCGACGTAGATGACGACAACAAGGGGAACGACGACTCCGCTGACCCTGAGATCAGGTCGAGGGCCTCCACTGGTTCTTCGTGTTGTCCGGTGCATGAAAGTCTATTGTCCGTGTTTGAGGCTCTGAGCTATTTCCCACTGTCGGCCGTAGGTGCCACATACCATCCCGGATGCACATAAGCTTGATCCATTTAGTGGTGGTTTAATCCACACATAATTACATGTGTTTAATCCCTCCATATTTTAGCAAGATTAACTGTTAGACCATGTGGATAGGTTGTGACTATAGTGATGATGAATTATTGATATGGGTTGAATTAGAATTTATGTTTGTAAAAGTTTCGGAATATGCACTTTTGCAAAAACTGAAAAGTGCTGAAATATTCAGGTATTGCGGTCTGACTGTCATGTCAAGGGCGATCTGACCGGGCAGTGGTCTGGATGAATTGGTTCGTGTTTATGGGTGAATCATGTTGTGTTATGTGTGTGTTGACTAATATTGGTTAAGTTGAAGAGAACTTGTGCTCAAAAAATGTTCTTTGATCTTTGCATATACATGTTGAGCATGGAGGCGATCATGGTCGATGATGATGTGGACTGGGACTAGAATGAGAGATCCGAGGTTTAGACGACCAAGGATGTCATGAGATGAGCGGGCTCATGCTTGGGTACGTGGAGATCAAATGTGGATGATGCGTGGAGGAGCTACGGGAGGTGCTCATGCAGGCTTCGACATGTGAGAAGTTGAAAAGTTGAGTTTGTTTCTAGGAGTTATAAATTGGAAAGTCCATAGTATGAAAGTTGTATCCTGAGAAAGAGGAGAAGGTTTCATAAGAGGCTTGGAGTCGGATTAGGACTCAAAAGTCGTGATCCGTTCAGAGAGAGGTGTCAAAGGATATAAATAGAGGTGTAGGGGCATAGCAATCTTATGGATTTTTAGATAAGTATTGAGGAGGCTTTAGTTTTGGTTAGGCTTTTAGGATTGCTTTTGAGGGCACTTTGTAAACCCACGAAAATCTAGCAATAAACATCACTTTGAATCAATTTTGTTCTTGATTCGCAGAAGGTGTTGATGATTACAGGAGCCGAAGCTAACGAGCGAAGGAAGTCTACGACTACGTGCCAAGGTGTCACATCGCTGTTGAAAAACAAAGAAAATACCAATACTCGAAGGTGCTGAATCCTCGAAGCCATAGGTGATCGAGAGGTTTTGCTCCTGTTGTTGAAGATCTCGAGTACGTGCAAACCAAGCGAAGTTACGACTAAGTACAAAGCAGTCAAAGTTACAACCCAGTGCAAAGCAGTCAAAATTATGACCCAGTGCAAAGCAATCGAAGTTATGCCTCGGTGCAAAGCAGTCGAAGCTTACAAGTCAGTGCAACAAATCAGTCAAAGTTCGAGTACGTGCAAATCGATCGAAGTTCAAGTATGTGCAAAACGGTCAAATCTTATGAGTGCTATCCGATTGATGATCAGAGTGAGAAGCGATCGTAGTATACAAGCGCAGAAGTGGTCGAAGTTTATGACTGGTAAGAGTTTATGACATCTGAGCAGTCAAGCGCCAAGCGATCGAAACCATCATCGAAGTTTATGATTAGTAAGAGTTTACGACTACTGAGTGGTCGAGCATCGAGCGGTCGAAATCTACATCCGGTAATATTGCTTTTGAGTTTCGAATAACGACTATAATCATTTACCCCCTCTAATTAATCATTCACTTCTTCTAATTGTCATGTTCGATCCTACATTAATGTTTTTTGTTATTTCATAGATACAAGTTTTAGAAGCCAACTGAATATTTGGGGCCAATGGTACGGGTATCAGATTCATGCATTGTTACTGCAACTAATATTGGGTGACTACTCAACATCTTTACTTTGTCCAGTGATATATCTACGTGGCACAACAATATTTTAGATTTCTTCTTGGGAGGTAATTGGAGTCGAGACTTTCGTCAAATTACCAATATTTTATGCAATTGCATAACTAATGGAAGGAGATGCGTGTTGCAATTTTTCAGATTATAACCACAAGAGAAGGAGCAGGCAGATTATATAAGAAGTGAATTACTCCATGACAAGTATCCTTAACAACTGAACAAATTATTTTCCTTAAGAATCACTTAAACTTGGAAATATGATAACAATTAAATGATCATCCAGTTATTTTCTTGAACTAGCTCTAATATAGGCATAATCCTTTTCTTTCCAAAGAAAGTTGCAGCCCCGTGAACAAGGTTTTAACTTTTGACTTATGTGCTCCTGTGTTATTCTGTGGGGTGTGCGAGACAGTTTTTTTTTTTCAACTTTTGACTTTTGCGGTTTTGTATTATTCTATGGGGTGTACCATACAATGTTATCAAAAGTACCAGAATGTCCAGTTTCTGAGTTGGTACATAGGTTCGTTGGATGTTACTTTACCATGCCATATTCTGAAGCTTCATGGTTGTAACTGATTGGGATGACTGAACCAAGGACGAGAAAACTATATTTTGTTTTCCAACTGCTTCTAGCAATGTCCTGCTGCTAACTTGACCTTCTCTATTTTCAGGGTCCAGCTGATCCAGATGAATGACTGATCATTGAAGGTAAATTTATGATTAACTATTTAGCTGGCATTGCTATTTTCATATTCAGACCCTTATGTTATGCAACTCCTCATTCTGTCTTATTTAAAATTTATACAAGATATTTGTTCATCCAGTTCATTTTGTTTCTGTTTCAGTTATTTGTACGTGTTGCACATGTACAGTAGGAATATATCCATACTGATTAGTCAAAAGTATAAGTTGATTGATCTTGATCTAGAGCATAAGTAATGGAATGAGATGCAAAGCTGTAAGGTTTGAACCTCGCCATTTCTCATGGGTATCCCTGCTTGTGAGATCTCAAGTTTTGCTCTTTTTGCATGTTTTGCTTCTTGATTTGAACTAAGACAAGGTTGCAACAATGCTAGAAGGTTGAAGTTCAGGTAGCTTTTACCTTTTGCAATTTCTCTACTTTTTATTGTGCACGTTTGCCCTTTAGCTCATCTTTATTTCAAAATTTGATTCGGTAAATGATATATAGGGAGAAGCAATGTACGTTAAGACATACATGTTTTTTTTTGTATGGTTCCACCCCATAGGTTTTTAGATCCACGAGCTACATCATGTATTAGCTTTTTATTGAATTTTATGGCCAATTATAATGCGTGGTATTATTAGGAAAGAAATTAGAAGAGTTATAACAGAGGAAGTCAAATATTTTTATTTCTTTATTCACTGAATCCAATCACTTTGTGCTTATCTATAGCTTCATCCTATAATGCTTTAATGCAGAAAATATGAATAACCCATCTTATCGAGGAAACATTTAGATAGTCAAATGTCATCTCAAAATATAGCCGGTTGAGGTTGATCCTTTTAGGTGTGTTTAGTAGTAACAAGCATATGGATTTGACAAGTAAAAATAAACTACAATTGAAGAACCAAATTTGATGACATAGGATTTGGTCCTATTGTCGTGAGTTTCTCAGTGACTCAACATATTAAAGTATTATAATATTTTCATCTATAGCAAAGTATATGCATTCAGCTGGTTTACAACAAATGCAAAGATCGATTATTCGATTGTGAACTGGTTCGTTCTCGAACAGTCATTGTTAAAAAAAGTGTTCGTTACGTTTTCATGAAAAAAGAGGGAAAAAAAAAGTTCAGAACCTTAATAGCATCAGGACTAGGCTTTTTGCTCAGATTTCCGTTTTACTTTCCAGCCTGCAACGAAGCCCATTCCCGAAGCACCAGCCCGGCCCGACGACTGTTTTTCGCCTCTGCATGCACCCCGACGGTTAGGGTTTTCCTGCACCCGGCCGCCCCTCCCTCCCCTCTATAAATACCAGCCATCATCTTCCTCCATCCCCCATCACTGCAGTCGCCGCCGCCGCCGCCGCCGCCTCAGTCGCGCCTGTATTGGATGCAGATCCTCATCTCCTCCTCTCTTGCAGTGTTGCTGCCATTAGATGCTTTGATTCGCCTTTCTCTTTTACCTTCTTGATTTGATTTGCTTTCCGGGCTTCTTGATGGGATCGGTTTCGGGTCTCTTTGATTTCTTCCATCTTGTTGGGGGAGGAAAGCCAATTTGCAGAGCAAAGGGGCCAGACACAGTGGCGATCTTTGCATTGAAGGTTGGCGAGATCGAACTAACCCTGCAGTTCTCCGTGCCGCTCAGATCTTGCTCCGTTTTGTGACGGCCTCGAACAAGCTGCTACATTTACGTCTACTTGTATCGCATATTAGGTTTCTTTACTTTTTCTCCGTGAATTTTCTTCTATTGGCAAGAATGATCCATCATACGCAAGGCAATCGTCGGTTGCCAAAGGTGTGTTTTGCTCAACTGCAAAACTGGGTTCTTTCATATGAATTAAAGATCTGCGAACAATTTGTGTCTCTGCAAGCTAGTTTTGTTGTTGAAAAATTCCTTGTCTCAACTGGTTAAGAAACTCAAGGACTTTGTACTCATTCTGAACGGAACGGAATTGTTAATGTGGCAGCTCATTGATACAAAAATTGAAAACTGATAGATTGCAAGTCAAGTTGGATAAAGAACTTTCTTTTTTAAAAAAATGAAGAAAATAACATCGCTGATGATTCTGTCAGGAAAAAAAAAAGTTGGAAACCAAACCTAAAATATATTGGAACTAGTCTTACGAGTAGTGTGAAATCCTGTGACGAGTATTTAGTGTGATCGAGTACTCTATAATCATGATAGAGTACGAGGATCCCGAGTGGTTTGAGTGGATCACTGAGGGTGTGTTTGGTTTACTGAATATGGACGGTTGGATTCCAGCTCCACCGTATATTGCGAAAAATTCGGGTGTATGGTTGGACGAATTTACTGTGGAAGCCTGGATCCGCTCGTCCCCGCATACGATCTCATCCGGGACCGGGAGTGAAGGCCATTTCGACCGAATCTGCCCGTCCAGGACCGAGGGAGTCAAGACCTTCATACAGTCTCATATACAGCCTACCAATCACATACTCATTCAGCCTGTATCCACAGATACATCGAACCAAACACTCTTCTTTTTCAAAATACGACCCTCCTCATCCAGCTTCCCCTCATCCAGAATATACGATCCCACTACCCAAAAGCAACCAAACACACCTGTTTGTGGTCGTAAACAGGGAAAACTTTTTCGTTGCAAGAAAAAATTCAGGACGAATTTGGTGAAATTTCGGAATTTCGTCGAAATTTTTGGAGTGCCGTTTGAATGCTACGACGGAAATTGTGCGAATGTAGAACGAAAAATGGCCGAATTCTGACTGAAAAAAAACCGAAAGTTGGACCAAAAAATGCTGAAATAGCTGAAATTTCGGCTGATGAGGATACAAAATCTAATTAAGATTAGAAAATAAAGATGCTAAAAATGATTTTTTTAGCATTTTTAGTCAGCAACAATTATTTGTTGTAATATACGGCTATACGCCGCGTGTACACATTACAGGGCCTTTTCATGTGTAATTTCTTTGGTTGGGAGGAGTGACAGGTTTCTTCCAGCGCTTCTAATGATCTGCTGCATGCCACATGAATGTGTTCTAACTAGAAAGCTTATTCTGGTACCAGGTTATCGAAACCTTGCACAATTCTCCTCTGAAAGCAGACAGCAGAACCTGTGCGAGATCGGATTCTAAGTGCATCATTAGAACCTGAGGAAAAGAAAATGTATTATTAGAGAAATGCACAATCAGAATTTGATGGCAAGATTTTTAGCAGATCAGCTAGATAATTTAAACAGCTAAGTGAACAAATGTACTATCTTGTCTGGAAATCTGTTCAGTCTTGAGATGTACTAGACAAAATCTGTTCACATGCCCACACGTATTCTAGAGAACAAAATCCCCTGCCCACACACTTTTCTTGGTTAGATTTTTCTTATCCAATAGCTGGGAAATGACAAAAGGCTATTGTTGCTTTTTTTTTCTTTTTCCAGCCAAATTGAGAAAACAAAGATTCATGAGGAGTATTGGTTAAAATCTACATATTCAGATTATATTTATCACAAAATAATGTAGTAAAAACAATACAGCAAAGGAACATATCAAAATTATTACCTTCTCAAAAGTAGTTTTGGCATTACCACCAAGGTGAATGAGATTCAGGAAGTTGTAAGAAACAGGAGGTGCATATCTTGCAACCATTCTTGCAACGCATTTTCGATTGGTACATCAGTAAAGAGATATCAATAGACATTTCAAGTCTAGACTAGAGGAAAATACCTATGAAGTCAAGAAAGGATCCCGGTGTGCCTGATCGATTTTCCCTGAAACCTGATACATATTTCCTGTAAAAACGAACACAAAGTAAATCAGCAGTACTCAACGGATGTATCAAGTCAGACCCAGAAAAGGCCAAGTTGAAAATTTTACTCAATTAATTCAGAGCATAAAATGCTAGTGATGGAGAAAGCACTCACGGCTTAGCAATCTCTGTAATATCAAACCAAGGATCCAGGCCTTTCCCAATACCATCCAGTACCGCACAGAATGGAGAAAGCATGAGGAACAATGATAGTATGTTACAATAATGTTTCTCCACATGAAAAGTTATCAGACCTGAGAGTGCTCTGACCACAAATGTAAAGGTGGCAGGAAACCGAAATGGTTGATCAGCACCAATTGACAAGCATATTACCTGGCAATCTGAAACTCGAGTTTGGCTATTAACATTAAGAAATTGTCACATCCCAAAATTTGGCTTTTTGAAAAAAAAAAATTCAAATTAATTATTTTAAGCTAATTGGATTTTATTTGGCTTTTCTGAATTTTCTGGAGTTTAAAACCTATTTTTAAAATTTAAAAGGTAATTCAAACTATGAAAATAAAATACCAACAGTAGATGGAAATAATTTTGTTTAGTCCAAAATATGTCCAGAAGCTTCTGTGAATTTTTCTGGAATTTTTGGAGGTATTTTCATATTTTTCTGAGGCCTAAATAATTTTCTAGCCTTTTCGGAAAATCTAAATCGAATTTGGAAAATAAAAATTCTTCCCTGCCCCTCCGGCCGACGCGTGTACGGCTCAGATCCGCCCACGTCGCCGCCCAGCCCATCCCGGCCGCACCTCCCCTCTCCCTCGCTGCTTCGCGGGCCCGGCCAGTCAGCCGGCGGCCCCGCCTTCCTCACCTCCTTGCTGGACGCGTGTCCGGCCCGATGTGTGCCACGCCGCCCCGCAGCTCATCCAGGTCGTCCCCTCCCACTTAAGCGCTCCCGCCGCCCGATTCCCCTTCGGACTATGTGGCCGCCATCCGCACCCCGCTCCCTTCTCTCTCTGCCCGCGGACCCCGCTCGTCAGCCACACGCGCCCTGCTCTCGCTGACGCCCGGTCCCGCCTGTCAGGTTCTTCATCCCCGCGCGAACGCCGGCCCCTCCCTCTTTCTCTCTCTTCCGAAGGAATCGGCAACCGAATCCTACCCGAACTCTGCCTCAATCTTCGATTCGTTCGGGGATTTGAATTCCCGGGGAGATACGCTCCTTATCCCCTAAAAGCCCGGACTCCGCGTCGCCTCCGTCGGCTTATCCCCAATTCAAATCGAACCCCGGCCGCGACTTCGGCGAGGAATTTCCGCCGCCTCATCCCTCCCCGAGCTCTATAAATAGCCCCGTCGGTCTCCCCTCTCGCCGCACCACCTCCTCCGCTCTTCCCCTCTCGCTTTCCCGAGCCCGAGCGCCGCATTGCGAGTTTCCCCGTGCACGCCAGGTAAGAGCTCCGGCGAGCAATCACCGCCGCCTCGGTGAACCCCAGAGTCCACCGTCGCCACTCCGAGCATCCCCGCGTCCGTGCGATCCTCTCCGACACCCCGGCCACCTCACCCTGTCGTCGGAACGCCGTCGCACCGGAGCACCCGAGGCAGCTCCGCCCCTTCCTCGCCGCCGGCCACCACCGTTTGCCCTCGAGCCTCGCCGACCCCTCAAACCGGACCTCCTCCGCACCAGGATTACAATCTACGCATCGCCTGAACCTCTCCGGCCCTCCCTCGCCGCCGGCGCCGTCGCCTCCGACCACCTCTGCCCGGACCTCCCGAAGGTACTCCTCAAAAGAATTTGCTGCCCTATATGGGTAGGCAAAGCCTCCCCCGCCCATCTGGTTAGCAGCGCGCTCCCTAAACTCCCTAGTGCGCGTTCGAGCCTTCGGCTCCGCGCGCTGGGTTGAGTTTTTCGTTTATTTCTCGCGCTGACAAGTGGTCCCACCCGTCAGCGACAGCCGTCTGTGCGGGCCACTGCCGCCTGGGTCCCATCTGTCTGCGTCAGCCTCTGACAAGTGGGTCCAGATCCCAGTGGGTCCCACCTGTCAGTGACCCAAAGCAGATGTGGTCACTGTCAGAGGGGTCCCACATGTCAGCGACCACCAGAGGGTTTACTGTCAGTGGGTCCCACCTGTCAGGCTCTCGGAATTAAAAATAAAGATTGAAAATTTAAATATTCCAGTGGGCCCCACCTGTCAGAAATTTCTTAATTTCTGGATTTATTCAAACTGAAAACTTCAAACAAGCATAACTTTCTCATTTTAACTCCAAATTCAGCCATTCAAATTTCTAAATTCATCTAAAATCATGATCTATCCAACCATGGCCTCCATTTGAATTTTTGAGTTTATTTGAATTTTGTTTGTATTTATTTGCTTTGTTTGCTTCGTCTTTTATCGCGTAGATTCCAACGTTGTCGACGATCACTCCACCCAACAGCAAGAAGACCCAGAGAATCTGCAAGAAGGCAAGTCTCCTTTGATCATCTTGAACCCATGATTTGAAATGTTTTCAAATTATTTTAAATTATGTGCATTGCTATTTACATAAAGTATTAGTTCAAATCTTTAGGAACTAGTTATTCCAACTTGCTATGCCCTCCATTGAAATTGAATGCCATGTACTCTTGTCACCATAGAACTCCCTTTGTCTCATTAATGAGAGTATTTAATTACTTATTGATGTTAGTATGGTAGTATAATGCTTAGCCCTGCTATTCAATACTTTAGAAATCTTGAAAATGGGAATTTATGATTTATAGAACCCCTGTGTTTATGAAAATTAGTGGTAATTTGAGTTGCCACTGTTCTTTTAAAATAAAATAAATTGTGAAAGTTGGTTTAGATTAGGGTGGATGGTTGGTTTGGCTTGGTGCAGTTAGCATGAGAACTTGTTAAGTGTATGTTCCACCCTAGTCAAATAAGGACCGACGCTTGTGTTTGTCTAGACTGAGCATTAACCGTACAACCACAAGTCTATATGGGTACGACCTAGCTGATTAACTTATGATAGTCTAGTTTAGGTGCCACCAGTGGAAAGTGGGTGCCAGGGATGGACTGGTTATCCACAGTGAGGGACAGGGATTTACTGTACTCATATGGCGCAAGAGGGGGCTTCGGTTCGGGCAGTTAGCCTACCTGCGGTGAAACCTCAGCGGGTGGTATCTAGCTAGATTAGAGTAAGGTAAAGGTTTTGTGATATTTTACCTGGGTCTCATGCCAAAGGAAGCGTGTTGACTTTTAGGATAATTTATCTCTTGTGGGTAAAGTTGTACAACCTCTGCAGAGTGTCAAACTATTCGAATAGCCGTGCCCACGGTCAAGGGCGGGCAAGGAATGCATTCACATGGTAGATTTCTGGTTTTGGTTTTAAAAATCAAAAGTTTTGTATTCCGAGAGTGGAGGGAACTCTCGGAAGGGTATCCTGGCAGATGGAGCCAGAGAGGGTGGATGGAACCCGCAGTTTTAAACTTGATCAGTTAGGATTGATTAAACTAGTGTTGGTGGATGGAACCTTCACTAGAGAATTAATGATAGTTTCTGTTAGAACATTTACCTTATTAAATTGATGCATTCGAAAATAATTAGTAGTAATTGAATTTAAAATATTGCTTTGTGCAAAAGAACCATATAGCCTTCCTTTGTCAAGCCTTGCATCTATGCATTTTTCCCAAGACTTGCGGAGTACTTTATGTACTCACATGCTACACTAAAAAAACAAATCTCAGAGGAAGTTGTAGCTCAAGAAGGTGACTACGACTACTGCTTCGCTTGTGGATGTGATGGATTCTTCCCGGAGAACTAGGTCGCGTTTCCCCAGTCAATTGCCTGTGGCGTATTGATGGGTCGTCATCGAGTTATCTTTGCTTCCGCTTTATTTCTTGTGTGCGAGGTCTTAAACCTCTATTGTAATAATGAGACCTTGTGGTCAGTACTCTTAATTATTGTAATAAATCGTTGATGGTGATGTTTTTCCATTCTGTTTAACTGTGTGCACTAGCTTTGATCTGGGACTAGTGCTGTAATACACAGAGGGTCCAGGTTTGGAAATCCGGGGGCCCGACAGAAATCAAAATCTACGTTACAATCAATTGAATTTCTGAAATATGGTACGGAAATAGGACTGTACAGTGCTTCCGAAAACTGCAGTAACTAGATTGCAGTTGATGAGGATACAAAATCTAATTAGCATTAGAAATTAAAGATGCTAAAAATATCTACCTGCAGAGAAAAAACATAGTTAAACTGAGATTAGTATCCAATTATAATTAACAACAGCCGTAGCACCTGGTAGACCAAATTGAAGGCCAGGATTTGATTTAAATTGTGATTTCCAAAATCAAGACAAATAACCAGATGTTCACGACACACATTAAGTAACACTACAAAGCACATTCAATTTCAAATAGCATTGTATCACAAGATTCATACCAGCTGCATTGACATCATTCCTTCCCTAGCAACCTGCCATTACGAAGAATGTAAGAAAAAATCTAATTAATATAGGTAATATTGTTGTCGTGAAAGAATAACTAACAATTAGCATAAGTTAATTAATAGAGGCTTGCGAGATCTTTCTTCTTTTTCTTTCACCGGTGAGCACATTGCTCCTCAGTCTCCATCTCTTGGGTGTCCTCTATGTCTTGGGTGGTATCTTCTCCACTTCCATCATTGTCGTCACTCTTGGATGAGGTCTCCTCAAATTCCTCATGTTCATCGTCGTCATCACTTTCCATAAATTCCTCCTCATCATACACCACTTACCCTCTTTCCTCTTTTCACGTTCTCCTTTCTTCCACGATGAGAGCACTTCCTCTTCAAGTTTTGACGACGTATTTCATCAAGAATGACCTGAGATGGGCGACCACTCTCATCCAAAATTGGGTTTGATTCACTCATCAACTTATTCAGCCAATCCAAAATTGGGTTTCCTTGATCAAATACTGCAGCATCCATCATTATTGCACATGGATCAATGTCCTTCTCTTCATGTTCACTCTCGTTTTGTTGGATGATCAGCTTTAAATTGTAATGAACATAGACTAGCATGTGCAGCTTCTATAACCAAGCCAGTTTCTCACTTTGGTATGAACTAATGCAAACATGCTCCAATTACGCTCACACCCGCTGGATGACACACATTGTGACACAATTCGCATAGCATACTTCTGTAAGAGTTTTACTTCTCCTCCATACTAGAACCACCAAGCTGCTAAATGAAAGCACTACAAGTCAGTAAAGGGAACTGTTTTTTAATGTTCAATAATCAAAATGAGTTCACTTACTTGGCCTAACTCTGGATGCTCCAAGACACGCCATCGCTCCATCAAACTTCCCTATGTTAGCGCGAAAGAACTTGAATTGAGCCATTGCCTCCACTGCAACCTTAGGTGACTCCGTCATCCTCCCTAATACATCTATTAATGCTTCGACATATTGGGCATTATTGCTAATGCCCTTCAGGAGCAAGGGTAGTAGCTACATGATAAATGAAAAAATCAATTATTTAAATGCATGACAATTAGCTAACTTACAATTTCATATTATTATTCTGTCATTACCTGCAAGCATCATTGTGTCGTCACATAGATAGCTAACTCTAGGGGCCACCTTACTCATGTATACATCCAATTCCAGCGTCCCCTCACCAAGATGGGCTTCCATTTCATGCATCGCATTCATCATCCTTGGCATGAAACTAGAAATTGTTCCAAATTTTTGTTGGTCAGCATATCGTAATACAGAATATAATGGCCCAACTGCAACCCACTTGAGTTTGCCCCACCAGGTAGTACTTGTTAATTTTTTCTACATAAGCACAGTCAGGATCACTTTTCCAATCATTGTCCTTCCATTCTTCCAACACCATCTACTGTCGAAACTTGTCTTTCCTATCTCAGAAACTCTGAAGGAAGATGAAAACAATTCCAAAGCGGGTGGCATTGGGTCGGATCAATTCCCCGCCGATCTTCTTCTTCATCTCATCATGCAACCTGTTGTGGTTGTAGAAGAATCTACAAATCCGTTTGGCACTTATCACTACTTGTGCAATCTCCGAAAATTTACCAATGTCCTTCAACATAATGTTAACAGTGTGAGCTGCACATGGCTACCAAAAAATATGGGGGTACTCGCTGATGAGTTGGGCACATGCTTTCTTGTAGTTTGATCCATTGTCTGTGACTATTTACACAACTGACTTGTGCCCAATCTCATTGACAACCACCCACCTGATCTCTGCGAACAAAAAATCTACATGGAAAAAGAAGACAACATAAATCAAAGCGCATGACAATGAATGATAAATAGAATTACTAGTAGCTTTCTCAGCACCTGCATTTTGGATTTGACCCGTTGCATTGATGGACTTATGGAAGAACATATTCTCGTTGCAATACACTATGAAATTGATGATGCACATTGTGGTAGGTCCTATCCATGAATCGCACATGACAGTTACACCATACTGATCCCAGTCTTTCTTGTATTTCTCGACATACAACTCCATTTCCTTATAGTTGGCTTGTAAGTATGTCCCATCAATTTCACTCCCTTTAGGAAGGTGCGCCACTAGACCTAGATCTTGAGTCACCTTTAATGCTGCTCGAAAATAAGGGCAGTTGGCCTTCTACCCAAGAATGTCATTAGCATGAAACCATTTAGCCCAAGCTTGGCCAAGTTTTTCTTTGGATCCCTTATTCATCGCAATGTCAATTCTAGGCTGGTTGGGTCCTCTGCCATGTGTCAAGTCTGAATCAAATGACCCGCCACCACTACCACTACGACTAGCCCTAGCCTTGCTAAACATGGCGGCAATCCTTCCACTAGGTCTACTGCCAATACTACTGCCAACACCGCTACCACTGCCACTGCCACTACCACTACCAACGCCATGTTCGAATGTACCACCCCTCCTCTCCACTGCATGCCAAAACTGAAGATCTCTCAATGATCTCGCCAATGCCAATTGTATTTCGCCCTCTTCCTCGCTAGGCACATCAATTACATCATTTTGCTCCATGTTCTCTATAAGCTCACGTTCAAATCTAAGGCTACACACTTTTCCTTCTCTTCTCTTTTGCTTCCCACTAATCCGGGTCTTCCTCACAGCATCACGCACTTCTCGTGGCACACGTTCACAAGCTCGCACTTCACCTATTACCCCAGCCAAATGCTCCCTTAGCCAGGTTGCACCTCCACCATGCTTCGTCCATGTGCAGTACTTACACGTGAAGCCTTGGGTGCCAACTCTGCTGCCATGATTCCACACATTGTTAATATCTCTGATGTTTAAACGTCCTGTATTTCCAAGACAATATAATTAAATTAGCATAAGACGGTACTTTTAATTTGTTTCAGAATTTACACACTTACTCTTCTTTTTAAGTTTTACCATGTAAGTTTGATTGATATTAAAAGTAGTACAACTCTCCATATATTATATCTTACATCTAAACATGAACACTCTTTTTCTCTTTTGCTTGGGGATATGAACACTATATTCTATTAGCATGACATTTTTCACTTATTTATCTGTCACATGAGTAATAAATATCTCCATTGACAATACTATTACAATGTTGCTCTGTAATATTTTGAATTATATACTAATGTGTTTTTTATGTCCTACACAGCCACTACAAATCCATATACTTTGTCAGAAAAATTACTCCCTCCCATAAAAAATAGATGCTTTAGTTCTATAAAAAAAAGAACAAGGAATTATGTGATGTATTCATTTACGATGATGTGCATTCATTTATGATGATGTTTACCTCTACTAATTGTTACTTATATTTATGATACTACTACTACTACTACTACTACTACTACTACTAGCAAGCATTTAATAGAGAGCATTTAGTGGAAGATGTTGTCCAGATTAGTACTACCTTCCGTACCAGTCGGTGCTGATGGAGCGTCAGCAGGCTCATCCACATGTGCAATAGCTCCCCTTCCAGTCCCGACTCCTACATCCCTGCCGCAGCCATTCCTTCCACTCCCCGTGCCGCTGCTTGCACCATCCATGCCACTTCCCCTACCGTGAGCCGGACTGAGGACGATCACATGTCGGATTTTCAATTCATACAACTCAAGATCACATTCACATGTTGGAACTTGGAACCAGAAGAGCAGTGTGAAGGGAATAAGGATTAAGGAGCTGACAGACTCACTTGCTGGCTTGCTGCTGCCTTTTCTGCCGAAGGGAAAAATGGGGGAGCTGAGAAGCCGGAGTACCGAATCGGAGTCACCGAGATGGGGATTGGCCACCACCTGCCGCACGGTGATGCCCGCCGCTCTTCTTCCCCGCTTAGGCCTCCCGCCGCCGCTCGGTGCTCGGTGAGAAGATGGGGAGGGACGAGCCGACGAGGGATGCGATTCGGTGATTGGGGAGTCAGGACGAGGGAGTGACTAGGGTTAGGGTTTAGAATGGGGAACATGACTGCGCGAGTGCGGCGTGGGGGGACTGGTCACTGGTGCCTGGTGGGCCGTGCATTTTGGGCTGGTGCGTGCGAGTGCGGCTTGCGCCGGCTGATTTCAAATACCTCCGAAAATTTTGACCGGGATAGGGTTATTTCGCTTAGGGACGAAAGCAACAAAATTTCACCGAAATAGCGAAATTTTGTTCGAAATTTTTTTCCCTGGTCGTAAACGAGTATCCATCATTCGTGGTCGTGTGTGTGGTCTTAGGTGCTAGTACTCATAGTCGTGTGTATAGTCGCGAGTGGCTGTTGTCGAATGTCATGTGTCCAAGTGTTTGTGTTTGAGTACTCATTTGTAGCAGTTGGAGCATGCAAGTAGTTGTAGCTATAGTGATCGTAATACTCTGTGTGATCATAAGGTTGTGTAATAGCGGTCGTTTTCAGAGAAGTAGTCGATTGAGTGACGGTCGTAGTAGCGGTTGTAGTCTGAGTCAATAAGTAGTTGAGGATCGAGTCGTACAGATCGTGGAGGAATTTCAAGAGTTAAACGAATGATTGTTAGTAGTGGGCGAGTGTTTTTCATGTGCGATCGATTGTATCTATTTAAAGCATCTCAATCGAATGGAATAAATGAGCTATTTGCAGTAAGTCTTTTATCTCTTGTGAGTTTGTACTTGTCTCTTGAGAGAGATAGAAAATATGAAAAGAGAGAGTAAGAAATCTTGAGAGATTTCCAACAAAACAACCCTAACGAAATTCGAATAAAATTCAAAAAGAGTTTAGAAATGGGTAGTTTAGGATTTTAGAAGAATTTAGAAATTTGAACATGTCCAATCGGAGTTAAAATAAAGAAATACGGGCTTTTGGAAGTTTTATAAGAGGGAAAATGGAAAAAGGTTGATTTTCGGGAATTATTTTTATATTGAAAATTTGATTTATGACGTTAGCAGGGAATTAACATTTGGGCTGAATTATTTTTCTGAAGAAAAAGATCTCTTATGACGCAATGCTGACGTCAGCTGGTTTTTAAATTTCTTACAAGTGGGCCTGGACTATCATGGACCAGGTCCACGGACCGTGGTGGAGGGTGAGGTGGCACTCCGGCTGGCATGGCGGCCAAGCGCCGACATGGCATCAAGTGGCTGCCTCGTGGCTGCCACGCAAGCCAAGGCGTTGATGTGGCCTAGGCCGGCGCACCGGCACACTGAGCCCACGGGCTCGCCGGAGCTCCGGCGCTCGGCGGTGGCCGGCGAGGGGTAGAAAAGGGAGAGGATGTGACGGGGATCCAATTCCCACCTACCACCGGAGGGCGGTTGATGACAGAAGAGGAGCGGCGGCAGACGACTCTTGTCGCGGCGGGGCTCTAGTGGTTTTGGGGCTCGGCCGAGGAGGGAGAAAGTGAGAGCGGAGGGAGGAGGTGCGAGAGAAGGGTGCTCGGGGGGGGGGGGGGGTTATAGGGGAGAGGGGCAGCACGGCTTGCCGGACTTCATGGGGAAAACCGGTTCAGCCAGTGCGAACACAAGAGGGGAAAAGCCATTAATGGCCAGCGTGAGGTGCGACGGCAAGGCGGAAGTCGAGGTGCCGTCTTGAGAGGCGAAACTGGCTGGAAGACAAAGCTTCGGCGGGTGGTCATGGCGCTCAGCTGGAGGTAGAAGAAGGTGAGGAGGAAGACAAGTTTGACATGTGGGGCCCACACGTCAGTGAGAGAGGAGGGAGAGGAAGAGGTGGACAGACGGATAAAGGACACGTGGCAAAAGAAGAGGATCTCAGTCGTTGATGCAAAACAAAGGGGTAAGTGAAGGCGGACGGCTGAGATTAGATCAGGGGGCGGGGTGGATTTGATTTGGTCATACCACGTGTCAGCCTGAGATGATTTTGGTTTTAAATGCTGTTTTAAATTTCCAGAAATACTAGGAAGCTTAAAAAATTCTTAGAAAATAGTAAATAGAGTCTAAAAATTTCAAAAAAATTCATAGAAATTCCCGGAGCTATTTTAGACTTAGGAAAAATATTTTTAACTTAAATTTGGCCTTTGAAATGTTTTATAGAAATGCCTTTTTGGCTTTTGAAATTGATTTTTAAATCCAAAAAATTCTCAAAATTGCTATAAATCAAGGATAACTCAAGTAAAGCAAAAATAAACTCTTTTTGGCTTTAATAAAATACTTAAAGAAAATTTTCTTACTATAGGCTTTGAAATAAAATCCACATAAATCCAAATAAATTCTAGAAAAACTCATAAAAAGTAATTAAAATTTTGGGATGTTACAAACCTACCCCCTTAAAAGAAATCTCACCCTCATGATTTGAACTAACTAGCAAAGAGATGGGGATGGTTGGCTTTTAGATCTTCCTCACATTCCCATGTTGCTTCATCCTCTGTGTGATTGCTCCACTGAACTCTGCAAAATCTGATGGTTTTCTTCTTGGTCTGGTGCTCTGTTGTCTCGAGAATCTTGATTGGTTGCTCTTGGTATGTGAGATCTTCCTGAAGATCTAGGGTTTCTAATGCTGCTTGCTCTACAGGTACTCGGAGACATTTCTTCAATTAAAAGACATGGAAAACGTTGTGCACTCCTGACATGCTCAGCGGCAACTCCAACTGATATGCAACTTCTCCTTGGTGACTTATGATTTTGAATGGTCCAACATATCTCGGTGCAAGCTTTCCTCTTGCCTGGAATCATTTTACTCCTCGAAGCGGGGATACTCTGAGATAAACATAGTCATCAACATCAAAGGTCAAGTCTCAGCGTCGATTGTTAGCATAACTTTTCTGCCTTGATGGGGCTATTTTCAATCTGTCCTTGCTTTTTATTACTTTTTCTTCAGCATCGTGAAGTAAGTTTGGCCTAGCATCTTGGAACTTTTCTGGTTGCTCCTAGAGCAAAGGCGTTCTGCACTTTCTGCCATACAGTGCTTCAAAAGGTGCCATCTGTAAGCTAGCTTGATAGCTACTATTGTATGAGAACTCAGTATAGGGTAAAGAATGATCCCAATTGTTCCCAAAATCCAAGGCACAAGCTCTTAGCATATCCTCTAGTACCTAATTGACTCATTCTGTTTGTCCATCTGTCTGGGGATGATAAGCTATACTGAAGTTAAGCTTACTCCCTAATTCTTCATGAATTTTCTGCCAAAATCGGGAGGTGAACTGACTTCCTTGGTCTAACACTATCTTTCTTGGAACTCCATGCAAGCACACAATTTGGACATTTATAGCTCAGCTAATTTGCTTCCAGAGTAAGTAGTCTTGATAGGTATAAAATGGGCTACTTCGGTTAGTCGGTCAACTACTACCCAAATGGAGTCATAACAAGATTGAGTTCTGAAAAGTCCAGTTATGAAATCAATGCCAATTTCTTCCCACTTCCAATCTAGTATTGGCAAGGGTTGCAAAAGTCTTGCAGGTTTTTGATGTTCTGCTTTGACCCTCTGGTAGGTGTCACATGCTTCAACAAACTCTGCAATTTCTCTTTTCATACTAACCCAACAGTATCTTTGTCTAAGGTCTTGGTACATCTTGGTATGACCTGGGTGAATTGAGTATGGGGTTTCATGGGCTTATCATAGAATCATGCTCTTGATCTCTTGATTATTGGGTACACAGATGCGATTCTCAAACCGAACGGTTCCGTGCTCATCTTCACTGAACCCAGGGGCCTTGCCTCTTCTCATATTCTTTCTAATTTCCTGAATATCCTCATCAACCTTCTGGGCTTCCTTGATCTGGTCAGGTAGAGTAGGTTGAATCTCTAAAGCTGTGAGAACACCTTGTTCCACTGGATTTATACTCAGACGGGAGACTCCCTCCTGCAGTCAGGTCTGGTCTTCTTCTGCTAAAACACACTTCACATAGGACTTCCTACTTAGTGCATCGGCCACAACATTTGCTTTGCCTAGATGATAATGGATTCCAATACCATAATCCTTTAATATCTCTAACCATCTTCTTTGCCTTAAGTTGAGTTCTGCTTAGGTGAAGATATACTTCAAGCTCTTATGGTCAGTGTACACTTCACAACGGTTACCAATGAGATAGTGACGCCAGATTTTCAGGGCACGCACTATGGCTGCTAGTTCCAAGTCATGGGTAGGATAATTGCATTCATGAGGTCTTAATTGGCATGATGCATAAGCTATCACTCGGCCTTCTTGCATCAACACACATCCCTGACCTTGATGGGAAGCATCACAAAATACTTCAAAGTCCTTATGCACATCTGGCAGAACAAGTACTGGTGTTGAGATTAGCGTGTTCTTAAGAGCCTGAAAACTTGCTCACAGGCTTTTGTCCATTTAAACTTCTTTTCTTTCTTCAGAAGTTGAGTCATTGGTTTTGCTAATTCTGAGAATTTTGCTATGAAGCGACGATACTAACCGGCAAGTCCAAGGAAACTTCTGACTTCAGCTACTGACTTGGGTTGCTTCCACTCCATCACTGCCTCTACTTTAGAAGGATCTACTGCAACTCCTTCGGCTGTCACAATATGACCCAGAAATGCGACTTCCTTTAACTAAAATTCATATTTACTAAATTGGCATAAAGCTGATGCTCTCTAAGCTTTTCCAGAGTTATCCTGAGATGTTTCTCATGCTCATCTTCATTCTTGGAGTAGATAAGGATGTTATCTATGAAGATTACCAGGAACTTATCCAAGTATTCCATGAATAAGCTATTCATCATACTCATGAAATAAGCAGGTGCATTTTTCAATCCGAAGGACATGACGGTGAACTCATACTGTCCATAACGAATGGAGAAGGCAGCCTTGGAGATGTCTTCAGCTCGTATCTTTAGCTAGTGATAACCTAATCTCAAATCTATCTTGGAGAAGATGCTTGCTCCTTTCAGCTGATCAAACAGATCATTGATCATGGGCAAAGGATACTTGTTCTTAATGGTAACATCATTGAGAGCTTCGTAATCCACACACATTCTCATATTTTTATACTTTTTCTTAACAAACAGAACAAGTGCTCCCCAAGGTGAAGAGCTTGGACGAACATAACCTTTATCTTCCAACTCCTGGACTTGATTCTTTAACTCGGCTAGCTCATTAGCTAGCATACGGTATGGTCTCTTGAAGATTGGGGCAGTGCCGGGGACTAGGTCAATCACAAACTCAATTTCTCTATCCGGTGGCATTCCTGGTAATTCTTTTGGAAATACTGAGAGACCATGTGGAGGTAACCACATGTGTATGATGAGTAATTGAAAAGCATGTTGCAAAGATTGAGTTTGGTTTGAGTGTTCTGTGCCAGGTCGGCATTTGGCGCAGTCGAGTATGGTTGGACGGTCTTATTGCATATTCGTCTTCCCGATTGGTCGTTTGGGCGATTTTATGCTTCATTGATGCTATTTATGCTCTCATGTATCGAGCGGTGCTATGTGATGTGTTTCTTGTTTGTGATGGCTGCAGGACGTCGAGGCGGAGTCGTGGCGAGACACGAGGTGACCGGACTAGACACAGGCGGTGTCGAGGTCAGAACGGTCGGATGTGTCGAAGACGGCGGAGACTCGAGGTGGTTGTGAGGCTTGGACGACAAGGAACACGGAACCTTCCCGGAAGGTGCAGGAGGGGCGAATTGGTAATTTCGCGAGGCTGCACAAGCGGGAGCGGGTTCCGTTGGATATGGCGGGCGTAACGGGTTGGAGACCCGTTAGCCAAGGGCTATAAATAAGAGTGAGTGGCTGCATGTATTCCTATGGCTTTGGGAGAGAGTTAGGGTTTGCTTGAGTCAAAAGAACCTTTGGAGAGATTGTTTTGCTTTAGGCTTTAGTGGTTGATGAGTTGGTGAGAAACACAGAGGGTGTATCCTTCGTTGTCTCCTTCCTGTGTGTTGTTCTTGTGTATGTGAGAGCTAGGGGGAAGGATAGGAGATGGGTTCTTGATTTCTCTAAGCATGTATGGGGTTGTAGGGGTGGTATGAGTTGATACTCTATGTAATCATGTATCTCTCTTCCTCATT
This sequence comes from Dendrocalamus latiflorus, assembly GCA_017311315.1. Lineage (NCBI taxonomy): Eukaryota > Viridiplantae > Streptophyta > Magnoliopsida > Poales > Poaceae > Dendrocalamus > Dendrocalamus latiflorus. The sequence goes on from CM029636.1 coordinate 19,912,457, forward strand.
ATCAATCCAAGATGTCTTTATTTGAGATTGATTGACTTCCTGTTCTCTGTTTCCCTTGGATGCTTTCTATGCATGATTTCTTGATTTTTCGATTTCTTGTTGTTTCTTGCTGAGGAGTACCAAAATGGATTGCTTTGTGATGGGGTTATGATTCTAGACCATTTGGTCAGCTAAAATCCTAGAGCCAAGTGTTTGATTTCAGTTTTTGTCTTTTGGGCCTTCTCTGTTCATCCTTGTCATTTCTAGGGTTTTGGTGAAAATCTTGATTCCCTCCTTGAGATGGCTTGAAACTTGGCATATAAAGTCCAGAGGCTATTAACTTGTTATCCTCAAAGTTTCATGGCCAAAGGATCAAGAATCAGATGGGAATTTGAAATTTAGTGCAGCACTTGTTGAATCTTCAGTTTTTAGGAATCTCCTCAATTCTTGGTTTTGAGATGAATTCCCTTGATCCCTAGACTCCCCTTGATATTGTGGTTTTGTTCTTTGCTGTTCTGGGCTAAGAAGTTCAAGAGAAAAACCTAAACCTCTCTGTTGTTTGGAGTTTTGAAGTTGCTGTCTGAAAATCCTGCTCTGCTGGCTGCCCTGAAAAATCCGAAGGGCGGTCTGACCGGTCAGGCGCCGGTGGTCTGACCGACCCAGGGTAGCCGGTCTGACCGGCCTGTTTTTGCTGCTGCAGACATCCTTTGTTTTATGATTGTTTTATGTGCTTCTTCCCTGCTGTGTTATGTATCTGTTCTCTCCCTTGTGTTAAAAGGTTTAGAAGGCATTTGAACTCTTCTTCATAGTTCTCATAACTATTGGAGAGATGATTCTTTTGGGGAAAATTTTTAAAGTCGACATTCACCCCCCTCCTCTGTCGCCATTTCGGTCCAACAAATACATCTGGGTATTCCCGCACAACTGGTACTTCTTCTAAAGCTTGAAGCTGATTAAGAGCACACTCTCCTTTTTCAGGAACTTTAGAGGTGAAGTTTACTTCTATTCCTTGATCATTGGTGAGAACAATGGATCAGTTAGTGCAATTAATTTGACCATTGTTTTTGGCTAACTAGTTCATTCCAAGAATTACATCCAAACCCTGTGATTCCAACACTATGAGGTCCGCTAGGAATAGAGTCCCATCTATGAGCAACTCTACCTTTGGACATAAGGTGCTTGCTCTCTTTTTGCTCCAAGGGAGTGAACTACCATAGAACTGCCCAGAGGAACCATCCTTACCCCATTCTTATCCATAAATGCCTTGGAAATAAATGAATGGGAAGCTCCGAAATAAAAAAGAACTGAGGCTGGTACTGAATTTACAAGAAACATACCTAGTACAACATCTGGTGCAGCCTGAGCTTCTTCAGCTGTGACGTGGTTCACACATCCCTTGATAAAGTTCTCTGGCTTTTTAAACTGCTGCCCTTGGATCTGACATACGGATGCACTAGCATTAGCTGCGGCTTGGAGCTTCTTTGGACAAGACTTGGCATAATGTCCTATTTCTTTGCAATAGAAACAAGTCACTCCATCAGGTGTAGCAGTACTCTTCTGTACTTGACCTTGAACTACCTGAGGGTTAGGGCGATTAACTTGAAGAGGTGGGTGTCTAACTGTTGGCCTGATGTTACTTGACTGTGGCTTGAAGTTGCTGGAGTGCACCTTGAACTACCTGGTCTGCGGTGGAGTGTTGCGGGCTTTGGGAAATCCTCCTAGGTTAACCTTTTGTGTAGCCATCCTTCTTTTCTTATTTTCCATTTCCACAAACTTGCCCTCTTAGTGAATGGCCTTGCTAACCAACTGATGAAAATCTGCATAGTCACTTGATATCAACTGGACAACAATATTGTCATTTAGTCCTTCCAGAAACCTTTCTTGCTTGGCTTCATTAGTAGCCACATCTTCTGGTGCATAATGCGCCAGTTGGTTGAATTTCTATAGGTATTCGCTCATTGTGTGGCTTCCTTGACGTAGAGCTCTAAATTCCTTCTTCTTTCTAGTATTGGTGCCCGATGGTATGTGAGCCTTGCGGAAACTTTGCACAAACTCATTCCATGAAATGGCCTGGGGGTTGGCATGAGAGGCGGTTAAAGTATCCCACCACTCGGATGCTGGTCCATTCAGTTGGTGAGAAGCAAACAAGACCCTTTCCCGGTCTTATCCAGTTTCTTTCCAATCACACGGAGCCAATCATCAGCATCCATTGGCTCTGTACTGCTTGAGAAGGTTGAGGTCTTATCCTTAGAAATTTTGACAACCTGTTCTGAGGAGCTTGGGCTGGCTGCTGGTGAATCTGCTGAACTGGGTTGTTGATGGTTTGAGCTAAAATTTAAATTAACTGGGTCTGATTTGCCATCAATTGAGCCCAGTCAGGTCCAACTACTGGCGGAGGCAGAGGGATGGGAACAGGCTAACTTCCTTATGCTCCAGTGTTGGCGTTGATGTTGTTGTCACTGACGTTCTTCCTGGTGTTCACCATCTGCCGGCATACTCCAGATCTTATAGGAAAGAAAGAGGCTAGGAGAAGGTCCTTGTAACATTCCCACCACGAAGCACGAAAAAGCAAAAAAAAAACTCAAATAACATCTAGCAAAACACCTTTATTAATTGTTATAACCTTGAGGCTGTTGACAAAGGAATAACAGCTCACAAGTGTTGTTCTATAACTTTAACTCACACTATGGTTTCTATGGGCTAGTGCTACTACCAGACAGTTGGATTTTACGCTTCTTTGGGGGTGGTCCTATAATAGAAGATCCCTCATCCTCTACCCGGTACTTGGCCAACTCCTCCTCTGCTGCCTGAAGTCTCTACGCCATGGAGCTCAACTCTTCCAAGGTGGCTTGGTACATGTAGTCCAAAGACTTGGTGTATTACACCCGATGAATGAGCCGTGGGTTACTTTCAAACCTTGTGGAGGAGAAGATACTACTGGAGCTGATAGGAAACTTACTGGGGTAGTATCAAAAGGCGATGCATTGAAGCTCCTGTGTGTAGATGTCTCTCATCTGGCGAATTGCTTCACAGGCTGCGTCTTGGATACCGTTGAAGAAGGTGTCCCAGGGTTGAAGGGCATCAAAGGTATGGAATGCTGCTTCATCTCCAATATTAGCGTAGATCAGCACTTCTACCCTCCAATGTTCTTGGTCTCCATAGGTGCTCAAATATCCCTAGTATACGGGGTGTGCCCTAAATCCCAACTCTTGGAGAAGATTTCAGAGACAGTCAGCTAGTTGTCTAGCTAGGATTCTATGGGTGACTTGGGTGGGTTGTTCAGCCATCTACAATTTTGAAAAAGGAAAGGAGTTAGTAAATAATTTTTGATGACAGAATATAGTTAAGTGAGAGAATGAAAAGGACTAGATTCAAGAATTTTCCAAAATAGTTATCTTTTTAAAAATATGACTTTAAGGTTTGTCTATTCTATCTATCTACGGTCACGTCTTAGGGTCATTATTGCTCTAATACCATCTCTAACGGATCTCGGAGCAATAACTCCAAAATCCTCTGTGTGAATCGTACTATCCTAAGAAAAGCTAGTGCACACAGGATTAACAGGGATGCATATCACGCATAATAACCGCACTCTATTATAAAACAAGGTATGGGCCTTATGGCCAATGTTTACAATAACAGCTCGAAACCAAAACATAAAATAGACAATGGAAGATGAATTAGCAGCTCATCTAGCCTTCCCATAGGCGAATGACTATAAGACATGGCCTATTCGTTGCAATCCTCGCCGTAGTCGTCGACCGTGGGGCTGGTTGTCAGCGACATGAGAGAGAGAGAGGGCAGCGAGGCTAGCTGAGCGAGCGAGCACACAGGATGGGCCAGCTCAGCTAGGCCATGGAGGGGAAAGGAAAGGAAAAGTGGGTCGGGCTGACAAGTGGATTTTGGGTTGATGACCAGGAAGGATATTGTTAAGGTTTTAACTTAATTTCTGATTTCCAAATTGAGTTTAAATTTGTAATTTGAATTTGAAGAGGAATTTGGACATGAAAATTTTAGGAAAAATTCCTCATCATCCAATTAACTTTTAGAAATTTTTAATTCACATTTTTGGGCCAAGAAAATTATTTAAAAAAATCTTAAACTCCTATAAGGTTTTGGGGGAAAATTTAAAATGCACCAATTTTTTTTGAAATTCATGAAAAATCATCCATGTTTATTTTCGAAGCAAAATTGGGCTGTTACAAACTTTGAGGTGGTTCATTTTGGTTGGACTGCAATCATTGGTCGTGGAATCTATAGTTAGAGTGAACTCCCATTATTTGGGTGAAACTGCGAAAGTATTGCGAATATTGGAGTCTATGGATAAAACAGTCCAACCAAAATGAACCACCTCAAAGTTCTTGACATGCCTAGTGGCACAAGATGCTATTTTGGCACCAACTTGAGATTGTTTATAAATTGGTGCAAAGTGGCACTCTACTGCCATGGCTGCAACCAGGCGGCACTCTACTGCCATGGCTGCAACCAGGCAATGATGGATCCCTCCTACAAACTGGATGACCTCTTCGCCATAAAGGGCGGCCTCGGTCCGATGTTGCGCGGTGATGACCAGGTGCATGGCCCTAGGAAGATTAGTGTCAACGCCGTGGTAGTGGAGTATTCTCAAACCCTATTTGGGCCAGCATGAAGGGCACCAGCAGGTGGGCGACTGTTTGGGCCAAAAGGGTGGATCACAACAATCTGGTCTGGGCCAAAACAGTAGGCTACAACAAGAGGGCTTCCAATTCATGTCAATAGGCAAAAGTAAGGTTTCTAGTAGGCCTATACTTTCTATATGGCTTGTACTTCATAATAGAAGTGATCTTATTTTCTGACTATTATAGGTTTGTTTCCCTGGTGTTGTGATGTACGTGTTTCAAGTAATGCTGAAGGTACTTCTTTGTTGGTCTTCCTCTGTTTGTTTGATGTCCCCACCCACTGGAACAAAGTGATTCAAAATTATGCGTTTGCACACACTTTTGTTCTGTTTGATTCTTATGCAATGAAATTCCAATGTTTTTTCTTTTCTAAAAAATTGATGCTTGCTGCTATGGTTATATTATTGTTGTCTACAACACAATTCTGTCGAATTGAACTTCTACTTCACAAAGATCCTTTAACTATGTTAATATGTAATGATAGAACAATGTTGAAGCTTCCCAATTATTTTGGTATGGACTTCTCATGCATTGGTTCTGCTAATAGTTCATGAAGGATTAACTCTATTTCTATATGCATTAATATTGAATTTCTTGTGCATCAATAGATAACCAGATGGTTACCATACACTCTATTGAATTGATACCATGTTAGTGTAGACTTGTTGCATCCACGAGGCTCCATTTGCGTACGCTCCTAGATATATTTAATCTGTGTATTAAGTTAATGCATAGTTTAACTTGTGGTGTATTCTGTTTGTTAGAGGAAACTATATCATTAAACTGATATATTGATTGACTGCAATATTGCAAACATTATTAATCACATTTTTTACTGGTTTATTAATATCATTTTGTAGAGAATTAACTACATTTTGTAGAAGGATTAACTACAGCTAATTGACAAATATTAAAAAATAAAATATTGCATTTCTATGTAAATGTATGTTTAACAAACCACTTCTCCAATCTTGGATAATAGATGTTGATAAATTGTACTACCTCCATTCTGTTTTAAGTGTCACCCTAGAATCCATGCCATCAAACTTTCTAAAGTTTGACCACTAATATATTATAAACTATCTAGGTTGGCCACATGAAAATCATATCATCAGATTTATCTCAAAAATACTTTTATAATATTTTAATTTTATTAATATATAATATGATAAGGCTAGAAAAAGGTAGTAATCAAAATCACCTCTGGGAGACCATGAAAAATAGAAAACATCACTTAAAAAGAACGAAGAGGAGTAATATGTTTTTTTGACAATGCTAGATGGTCCCTTGCACTAAGCAGAAGCACATCAAAATGATCGATCAACACATCAAAGTGGCTGATCATTATTAAAGATGCAGTTACAGGCTAAAAAATTATAGGTAGAAAAGTGGCTGCATATTTGGAATGTAAGTCATAAAAAAATTATGGTCGAAGTGAATTGATGGGAGATCTACACTAGATTATCCACGCATTTTTTTTAGGTTTCTTGGTTATAAGGTGACCACTGGAGTCTGAACATTTTTGTTGTTCTGGTTTTTATGTTTAGCACATTATTGCCCGTTCTTTTTTGTCTTTTCAACCGACTTTTGGCATTGACTTCTTTTAGTAATCACTATCACTACTACAGAAAGCCTAATACTAGACGCCAAATCACAGACGGTTTTGTGAAACCATCTGTGACGTACACTATCACAGATGGTTTTAATTTGGAGGCCATCTGTGGTTGGAAAAAGGAGTATCACAGACGGTTCTTACCTCTGAACCGTCTGTGATAATGGAATATCACAGACAGTTTTTATTACAAAACCGTCTGTGATATTCCAAATTATCACAGACGGTTTTTTAAACATAAACCGTCTATAATACTCCTTTTTCCCGCCACAAACACCACAGACGGCAAAAGTTCGACAAACAGAGATTCCCAGATTTTAATTCAAGGCAAATTTAATTTATTACAAATCTAAGAGAAAAAGAGATTCCCAGATTTTAATCTTCTGGGCTTCATATGCTTCTTCTTCAACTTCTGGAGTTGGAGGATCAGCCGCTGAGTTCTCGAATGTTGTGAAGATTGTCCTTACCCTCTCCACTTCCTCCTCTAGCCTGGGTAAATCATTAGCATGGCCCATAATCTCAAAGAGGATGCCATGATAAACTTCAACAGAATCGGCCGATTCTGCTTGATCGGAAAGGTTATCTATCACACTCTGCACTTCCGCAAGAGCTTCATCCGCTTTGTGGACATTGTAGAGAAGAACAAGGCTGAGGGCGGTTTCCTTTTCGTGAGCAGCAACGAGAAACCTCCGTCGACGGCGGATGATGAGGTCTAGTTGACGGACGATATTGGAAGTGAGTCGAGGAAGGAGAGCAGGGCGTGAGCGGAGGAGCTGCTCCAGACGTAAATTGTTGGCCGCCTGTGTAAGGTTGCGGCCGAACAACTCATGATGGATAGATGAGATGAAGGAGATGAAAAAAATTTTAGATGTCATTGTTGAGAAATGTGGTGATGATCGAAGAAGATGAGGGAGAGGACAGTTTAGATCGAAGAAATGGAATAGTGCGTGCAAATATAAGCATTATCACAAACGGTTCATATTCGAAACCACCAGTGACGCTTCGTATATAACCGCCGTCTCTTACATTAATATCACAGACCGTGACGCTTCGTATATAACCGTCGTCTCATACATTAATATCACAGACTATTTGTAAACTGCCTTATCACAGACGGTTCTGAGTTTAGAACCGTCTGAGATAGTAGGCTTATCACAGACGGTTCTAAACTTAGAACCATCTGTGATAATCTCCTATATATACCCTCTGGCTAGGGTTTTCTGTGTATTCTGCAGTTATTCTATATCTAAATCCCGATCTGCCTCCCCGAGCCGTCGCCGACGCCTCCCTCGAGCCCTTGCCGCCGCCTCCCTCGAGCCCTCGCCGGCCGCCTCCCCGGGCCGTCGCCTCCCCGAGCCTGTCGTCGCCGCCTCCCTGGGCCCGTCGCCGCCTCCTCCTCCTCCGTCACCAAAACCCTAAGGTCATCAAATCCCTCCCCGAGCTTCATGCTTACTGTTAGGGTTTAGGGTTGATGCTTGATGCTTCATACTTAGTGTTAGGGTTTAGGGCTTACTGTTAGTTGCTTACTGTTATGTATATGGTTAGTTGCATTCATGTATATGCTTACTGTTATGTATATGGTTAGTTGCATTCATGTATACTGCTGTCTGAATATATGCATGCTGAATATATCTTGATCTTGAGATTGTAGAGTTTGTATCTAGAGCTCAAAATACTGAAGATTGAAGAGTATATGATTTAGTAGCGGGACGGCCAAGATTAATCTTGTGCAACCCTACAATTTGAGAGCACAAATTAACCAATCAAGGAAGAGTATATGATCAAAGGGCATGAAGCAAGTAAAGCATTCTAGTGTATCCGGTTCAATGACCTTAAAACACTAGTTTGTGTGATTTGCTTCATAGAACTTTGTTTAGAGACCTTGTAGTAATAGTATATACCATATAGACCTTCAAGGGGCATGAAGCAAGTTACACACTCTAGTGTATCCGGTTCAATGAACCTGATACACTAGTTTGTGTGATTTGCTTCATAGAACTTTGTTTAGGGACTTTGCTATTTGGTTTATAGTATTAGCAACTAAAGTAGGTGCTAAGATAGGCACATCACCCCCTCCCTTCTCCCCCTCCCCTCTACTCTCCTCTCTTCCAATTCAATATGATCACTTTCTCATCTTATCTTAATAGACCCACAAAATAAGAAACATGTCACCTGCGCATAAAGAAATCTTGCGATTGTTGCAAAAGATACATTGACCATTTGGGTGGAAAGATGAATTGTTTCGTCAGGCGCATGACTGCCGATTCGAAGCATAGCATAGCATCCGAGGCACATCCCGAGGCCTGCTGTTGTGTCTTGAGGAATGCCACATCTGAAGACCAGCTCTTGGCATTCCTCAAGACACAGCAGCAGGCCTCGGATGTGCCTCGGATGCTATGCTATACTTCGAATTGGCAGTCATGCGCCTGACGAAACAGTTCATCTTTCCACCCAAATGCTCCATGTATCTAGCTAAAAAACAGCAAATGAAGCAAGTGACATACTCTAGTGTTCCCGTTCAATGAACTGGATGCACTAGTTTGTGTCATTTGCTTCGTAGACCTTTGTTTAGAGACCTTGTAGTAATAGTATATGCCACATAGGCCTTCAAGGGGCATGAAGCAAGTGACACACTCCAGTGTATTCCAGCAAGAACACTAATTCTAAGGTTTGTCAATCTTCCCATATTTATTTCATACATGTCAGGTTTTATATGTGCGCGTGTTGATATTCCTATCTACAGGTTGCGCCCATCTCTAAATCTGCATTGGAACAGGCGGACTTAGCAAAAATTCGAGGAGAGTTCATTTGGTTTTTGTGGTCTAAAGTCATAAAATCAGATGGAGAGTTCCACTGCCCAAATTGATTTTTTATTGCTCTTATCACTCTATAATTGTGAATTTGTAAATGGATATTTTATTTCATTTCAATTAATTCATTTGCGAAATGGATGCCTTATGTCTGTGAATGAAATGTGATGTGAATTGGATGTTTGTTAAATGAATTGAGATGTGAATTGTATGTATACATATACTTGTTTATCTGCTTGTTTCAGAGGGCATGGCTAGCATTTCCTGAGGCTAGCCAATAAACAGAAATATATGTAGGGGTTGAAGGGAATATCACAGACGGTTTTTACTCAAAAACCGTCTGTGATGATCAGTATCACAGACGGTTTGTAACTAAAAACCGTCTGTGATTATCAGCTATCACAGATGGTTTTTACTCAAAAACCGTCTGTGATAGCTGACAATCACAGACGGTGCGAAAACCATCTGTGATGACCTTCGATTATCACTGACCCATAAATACAGACGGTTCACAAAACTGTCTGTGATGACGTTTTCGAACCGTCTGTGATGACCTTTTCTGTAGTAGTGTATTTATTAGACTAATAAGGTACAACCCATAAGAACACCCCAAGAGTACAGTCACCCCTCATTAACTCAGTAATATTGTGAGCACACATACTTTTGGGGGGGGGGGGGGATTTTGACTTGTACCACAGCCAAATGTGGAGCCTAACCCCACGTGTCATTATCATGACAGATGGCATTTCGTGAGACTTTTTTTTGTTTGCATATTACTACTTTGGAGACAAAACCCATTTTCTCGAACACAAGTAGCCTCTTAGCAGTTGTTTGGAACACAAGTTTTGTCCTAAATTCCATGAAAACATGTTGTGCGTAAGTTTTAGCAACATTAATTTTATGTTGCTATTCAGTTAGTGTGCAAAGATTCTTGGCAAAAACTAGTTTTCTTTTATCCTGTTGTTTGTATTTTGAGTTTTATGGAAAACAGGCCGGAGTGATTTTGGCAAAACTGACTTTTGTTATTCTGTGTTTTCCTAGCCTAACCAATATAATCAAGATTTTAAACTGTTGGACTCTAAAATAAGTTTAACCAAATTTACTTTTCTGGAACTCAAGATCCCATACAACCCCCTTTGAGCAGTAAGATAAGTTTCGTTAGAGATAGAGCTTGTTAAGTCGTCCCAATAAAAGATATAACAGGTAGGAACATTGAATTAGTATTTTTTTATCTTAAAAGTTCTTTCATCCTAATCTATGTCAATCTTCCTCCTCTGGAAACCCTGGTCTCCATGCCATACCATCCGATGTCAATCGAGGTTACATCGCAACGACAGGCTTGATGGTACTTCACCATCTGTTTGCTCTGGCCAATATATTTGGTGGTGGACTCATGTTTATAAAAACGATGAGAATACACAGGAGGAACTGTGTATCTTTGTTTTTTTAAGAGGTGGTAGATTTTTGTATGGTCTAACTATATCTCATTAGTACACATGCACTTTATTCACTTTGATAATTTGTCGAGTGCTTTTGATGTTAAGTACTGAGAAGTATGCTCTATTTTAATATAAACAATGTATTCTCCATTTTGAGTAATCTAAGTTCGGTAAATAACATAGTGTAAGGGCAGTAGCCCTTGAGTTCTCCAAAGAGGCAAAGAGAATATCTTACAGGTAGTTTTCTCCTTTTGCTTTAGCATAATTAACCTTTCTTTTTAGACTTATAGGCTTAATTGGCTCTGCTTGAAGCTTCATGCTTGCAGGAACAAGGAACAGAAACCTAAATAAGATGGCCTGATGTTTCACAAATTGCATCAATAAGGTGATCCCAAGTTGGTGCATTAGTTTCCAATTAGTCGTGAGAAAATATTTTGTTTTGTTTTGGTGAACCATATGCATCATAGGTTGACTTGCGAGTCCATTGAATGCGAAGCAAAGATGCAAGGAATGGAAGTTATTGTTGGAAAGGTTATTCCAATCCTTGTATGGAACTTATTCTTCCATCAGGAACGTGGCCACGTGCAAGAGCTAGATTCTTGACTAGTTTGCTGCTTGTATATTATTGACATTCTGCTATGGACTGGCAATAGCATTTAGAATATAGAACCTTAGATTCATTGATTCTTAACATTTTGCTATCTCAAAAATTTGTCACCTCATCCTGTCAAACACTTGCAACAGGACAACATTTGTAGCTAGGGATCTTAAGGTCAAGTCAAATATCAAATTGGAGGATGAAAAGCCATCGTATTATCCTAAGTTTATATTTAGTTACTTGATTTTGCATGTCGATGGTGGAACGTACGATTCCTCCAATTTGAATGGTATGATGTCCTTGTAAAGAACAACAAAAATAGAAACAAAGTATATATGCAAATCTTGCATGAGCCAGTTGTCACTTATTTTACCAAAAAAAGATTTGTGACATCCAGAATAATAAAAAAGAGGGGGTGTTTTTGGACCAATTTCCATTCGGCCCACTCGGCTGAACTGACCTATTGTCGGTATATACAGGAACCACCCTTGCCCTTGCCGCCGCTGCCTTCTCCCCCAGTCGCCACCTCTTACGTCGCCTTGCCCCCAAGCCAACGGCATCGTCGCTGTTTCCAGCAACCCGCAGATCTGTCGGCTTTCCGTCAGCGTCGCTGCCTGAGTCCTCGGATACCGCTGGCAGCACCACCAACCATTGTCTTCTACACTCTTCAGCCGTCATCGCCATCTTACTAGACAATGCCATCACCGTCGCTGAGCTGACTTCGCCTCACTGGCCACAGGTTCAATCGCCCATGTGGCCACACTGGCCGCAGGTTCAATCGCCTCCCACACATCCTGCACATCCAGACACGCCTCCATCTTGATCGCCCATGTGGAGTAGTTTGAGGAGGTGAGCATTAGGTTCCTTGGGCATGTGACGGAGTAGTCACTGAATGTGTTATGTACTAGTCTCATGATCAGTAGCTAGTACACACATTCGCATCATTGAGATCACATCCATACACATCGCACATAAATAGCTTACAACAAAAAAGATGATATATAAGTGAGGTATAAAAGAATATATACACATAAGGCCGACCGGCCAAAATAAACATAAGAGTCTTGAACAAAATGCAATGGAAGTCTAACATCAAAAGTATCTAGTGATCCACCATCTTAACCCGCAGGCAACCGACTGGAGTCAAACCCTAGCAAGACCTCTTGTCAAATTCCCAAGTGCCAACATGAAATACGCATCGTCAGGCATGTAATCTTTATTCTCTGATCAACAATAATTTAAGCAAGGTTGAGTTCATTATGTCCTCAACAAGACTTGTAGTGTATCGCGAATTTTACATATATACAAGGCTATCAAAGGATGAGGCTCTCTACTAAGTTATTTTCAGCATAATGCAGATTTCATTTTGTTGTATTGATAAGTAATAATTTACAAAATGGAATTGTAAAGAGCATTTGACTTGTAATGAAATAACATTTATATAACTTCCATAATGGTAGATCAAAACCATTCACATCATTTCTTGATTGTGAACATCGCATAATTCCCACCCGTGGGCCTGGCAAATGGTTTCGTACATACCATCCCATATGTTCAATGAAACAGTTTTGAAATGGAAAATTATACCCTTTGCGGTTACATCCAAGCTTGCTCATGACTTTTTAAATAGTTTTTAAACTCTACAGAGATTGCATAGCTTTACCCACAAGGGATAATCAAACATACTGTCAGCCATGACACGCTTCCTCGGGCATGTGACGGAAGTGATTATCTTATAGCCTTTGGGTCATCTAGTCCTAATGTTGCACTAGCCCAAATGAACATCAAACCTTTCTTAGGTACACCCCTAAGAGAGCATTCGAATCCTCACTTAGGTACACCCCTAAGCAAAGACCCTCACTTAGTCCGTTCCCCAAGTGGGCATTCATTGTTGTATTAAAGCTTTGGCCCCAACACCTTAGTGAAGGGAGCCCCTACGAGCAAACCTAACTGGAGTGCGATTACTACATCTGTGCCTACCACAATACAAGGCTAGACCTAGACAACTTAATCAGCTAAATGCCAGATCCCATATAGCACATGTGGTAGTACAGTGTGAGTTAGATGAGCAGCAATAGCGTTCGATCCTTAATCGACCCAGGCGAGAGTCTCCTCATATATACATGTGAGATTTCCTCTCACATTTGACAGTGTACCATATAACTCACCCGCGGCCAAAAACTAGGCTTTTCATTTTATTTGATACCAAAGTAACAAACGTTCCCCCTCTGGTCCAACATTTTGAAACCACCATGCCCATGTGTAAATTGTTCAAGAGTTCAAACTTAGCAGAAAACTAGTGCTTGGATAAGCATCTAGACCATACATTGATATAGTATGCCCAATTTGATAGTATATGTTGTCTAATCCATGTCCTAGAGGTTACAACAATGAGGATATCAAATTTTTCAAGGAGGTTCAATGCATATGAGTTGTCGTAACTGTCATTACCCATAGCATAGCAAGTTTACTAAAACATACATGCGTGCATAATAGATTTTGCAAATAATGTACAATAATTGAAATGCTAGGATCAACATAGTAAAAGGGAGTGCTTGCATTGCTCTTGTTGCTTAGAGAGTGTTTCCGAGGCTTTCTCAGCATGGTCTGTCATGGGGTCATCTATCCGATATATCCAGATGAAAGCTAATAAGAGCCAAATAAATAGAGACAAGGCCAAAATATTTTTGTACAATCAAGAATATTATGATTTTAGTAGAATTTAGAAACAAAGATCACTAAGTTGGAGATTGTATGCAAAAGTTATATGTGTTTAGTTTTGAATTATCCCCTTGGTTGGTATAGTACTTTTTATGACTACATACTTCGGCCGCTACAGTACTCGAACACTCTGACTACCGAAAACCAACTATTGACCATGGTGCTTTGACTACATAGGTCTTTGATCTACTGCAACTTTTGTTGTATCGCTCGCACAGAGCAAGTACTATTGGTCTTTGACCACAAAGGTCTTTGGAGCGCCGAGCAGGTACTGCAGCTGAGGACCACCGACTATCGACTAGGTTCTATAGATTTCTGACTACCAACCGGGTACTGTAACTTACGACTATTGACCATGTACTTTAACTTACGACTATCAACCAAGTACTCTAACTTACGACTATCGATTGGGTACTGTAACGTATGACTGATTAACTACACTTATGATCTATCTGTTGCACTTACGACCGATCTACTACACTTAGAACTGATCTACTGCACTTTACAACTGATCTACTGTACTTACGATCAATCTGCTACACTTACAATTGATCTATTGTAGGTTTCGACTACCAACTACTATCTATGACTACCCTGTAGCTTACGATTACCATTAGAGGTCGAAGTTTGCGACTACTGTAGCAGTTGAAGGTTTCGACTGTGGCAGTGGTCGAAGATTTTGATAATGGCAGTGGTCGAATATTTCTAACTACGGCTACAATCGAAGATTTTGACTACAGCTATGATCAAAGATTTCGACTATGGCTGCAGTCGAGTATTTCGACTATGGTTGCAGTCGAGTATTTCGACTATGGCTGCGGCAGGTGTGGTCAAGTATTTCGACTATGGCTGTGGTTCAGTATTTCAACTATGGCTATAGTTGAATATTCCGTCTACAGTAGCAATTGAAGATCTTGACACATTAGTGGTTGAAGAGTTTGACACGGCAGCGGTCGAAGAGTTCGATAAAAACAACAGTCGAAGATTTTGATAACATCAACAATAGAAGTCTTCAACACTATAGAGGTCGAAGACTTTGACACAGCAACGTTCAAAAATCTCGACTCTGACCGCGGTCAAAGATTTCGACAATGGTAGCGGTCGAAGACTTCAGCATGGTAGTGGTCGAAGCGTTTGACACAGCAGCGGTCAAAGATCTTAACTTTGGCTGCCAGATTTTGAATTCGACTACTACTGTTCTCTTCTCAACTTTGACTACTACGATTCCCATTATGAGTTGGACTACTTTAGTTCACTTTTTGATTTTGATTACTTTAGTTCTCTTTTCAACTTTGATTACTCTACGAGGGAAATATGAGCTCATGGAAGATGATGACAGTTGACGAGAAGAAGTAGAAGAAGCTAGCTCGGAGACCTCATCAGCGGCGAAGGGGTCCACGGCGACAACGATGTTTCTGGCAGCGGTGATGCTACATAAAATGGTGCGCATGAGCTTTGTTGCATGCTGTGAAGGTATGAGTGGAAGGAGTCGAGGTATGGCTCACCGGAGAGAGAAAAGTCTTACGGTAGCATCCTGTCGGAGATGAAGAAGAAGACCTAGCTCAAGTAATTCACTGCATGAAATGAAAGGTTGATCAACTGAGCAGGGTCCTTAAGGAAGAGGTAGGCACATTGTGATTGAGTTGGGGAGGAGAGAAACTCACCAGAGAAGCTAGCACACGATGGTGTGCTCGTCAGCATTGTAGACGACTTTGGTCTCTTAGTGTTCCAGAGAGTGGAGTGCAACCATACTCAAGAGACCGAGAGCATGAGCTGAGGACAAGATGGTATGGTCAGAGTGGTTTTATAGCCATGGGAAGGCTAAGCTCAAGTCCTTATGAGCGCAACCGAGCTGTGTGGTCAAAACTCGCCACAAAGGGGACAAGGGGGAAGATACACGTCGTGTTTGAGATGACGGTTAGGCAGGGTTGGCAGCAGCAGAGGAAAACTACAGGTGCAATGTCTAAAACTGGGGGCAGCTTGGACCACAATCATGGCGGAGCTAGCGCATGAGCGCAAGGTGGACGATGATCTCTACGATCGGGCCCCACATGGCAGGGAGAAGGAAAGAGGTGAGGTGAGCTGAGAGGTTCGGGCATTACTCATCAGATGTACTCGAAAGATTTAGAAAAATATTTGTGAATGCTCCTGACATAGAGTTGTTAATGATTGTGTATCTCAGAGTTTTATCCTCTCTTGATTTTTCTAGAAAAATCTGAGAAGACTTCTTGTTGAATTTAATTATAGTTATTTGATTTGGTTTTAATTTGATTTATATTTCATGCACTTCTGATTTTTGAAAATCAAATATTGGTTTTATTTTTTGATGACAACATTTTGAAGGTTGTCCATTGTATATTTTTAATTGCTGAAATATATTTTCTTCTTCCAACCCAATATGCTTATCATCAATGTGGAAAATTTTGCATCTACGCCATCAGGTAAGAAGTAACCTTATGTTTCTGCTTGTATTTCAGTCTGAAGGATCACTGATTAATTTCTTGTCTGATGCATTTTCTGTTGGGGATGCGCAGTTTAATTGTTTCAATGTGCACATAGGCATTCGGATTGTGATGCGTCTATTTGACATGTGATGGATTTGACCCAGTTATATTTGTTGTGCTTGTGCGGTGCGGTGTGCTTGTACATGAGGGCAGTATATGAAAGGATTGATCTAGCATGGTGCATAAAGGGCTAAGAGAACACGTGAAGGGTGTAATGAAGTAGCATTTTAACGCCATCGTTTTGGATGAGACGTGGTTCTTGTTCTGTACTCCTGATAGTAGATGACTGTAGAGATTGGATTGTTATGTAGAATGAATCAGTCTTGTTCTTAGGTTGGGCTGGTTGCAGACCACAATTGGTTTACTTTATCAAACTGTCCAAATATTGATGTTTGATTACAATAGGTTCACTTTCATGTCTAGTCCAATTAAGCTTCTAGTTTCACTATTTGTAGCACGTAATGTGCCTTGGGGATTATGGCGTTTAATGCTGATTATGCTTCGTTCATTTCATCTTTGTAGTAATGCATAGTCTTCTAATAAAGAACAACACTGCAGGAATCAACTCTTTCGCTTGATTCCTTCATTGCAGAGGTTATAGAAATTTGTCACTAGGGTTGCAATTGCAGTATATACAGGGATAGATGTGTAGCTGTGGACGTATCACTTAAGGTTGTAGCACTTGACCTGTAGGCCTTCCTATTTCCTTTGTAGATTTGTCAGGCCTTGCAATCTTTATTCAGTCTGTACTCTGTAGCTGTATCAGTTCTTCTGATCTTCAGAATGATGAGGATCAGGCTTAAGGAAGATCAGACTTCGTGCGGAGGACGTGCAATGGAAGAATGTGCTCACAAACTTCTGGGTAATGATCTCTTCTTCAATTCATTGCACACAGTTACTGCTGTTATGTCACATTTTATGGTTTTGACCGGTTCTTCCTCATGATAGGGCATGGATTTCACCACTGACAAGCTCAGGTCCTTGGTGAGGAAGTGGCAGACGCTCATTGAGGCTCATGTGGATGTTAAGACCACTTGTAACTACATGCTTCGTCTGTTCTACAAGCATTTTTCTAATTCACACTGCCGCTACCGTGTATTCTCAGTTTCTCACAAAATGTTCTTTTTTATACGTCTGTATTATCAACCTATATTATCCACTTCCAATCATTAACCATTATATATCCATCCCAATGGTACCATATTCAAAACTACGAATATTCCAATTTTGTATTCATATCTAGCCTTACCATATCCGACTTTGAATCCAGGAAAAAATATGGGTTTGGATACGCTTTAAGCAATATTCGTCCGAATTCAACCTAATTGCACCGCTAACTGTTGTACTATTTTTAGGGTAGTGTAGAGGCATAATGTAACATCTTGAAAATCCTAAGGAATATAAAAATTCCTGCATGCATTTGTTCTCTCTTGGTTTTCATTGCAGTTTCTTTGAAAAAAAATTGATTTTTGAAAATCAAAAGTGCATAAAATATAAATCAGATTGAATCCGAATCAAATAAGTATACTTAAACTTAGTGAGAAATCTTCTCAATTTTTTTAATAAAATCAAGAGAAATAAAACTCTGAAAATCTACCTAATCATCTGCACCATCCGAAAAGATTTCCCCAAATCTTTCGAGTGCATCTGGCGAGTGACTGAAGTGCCTGAACCTCTCAGCTTACCTCACCTCTTTTGCTCTCCCTTGATTATGACAACTTGTAGTCATTTACGACCACGTTGTGTTTGATTTTTACTATGACCATCTTGAGTAGTCATTTATGACCACATGGGTTTTTTGGATGTCGACTTCGACCACTTGCTCGTAGACGACTTCGATTAATCGACATCATTCGATACTCAGTTGCTAGTCATACACTGCCCGATCTCCATAACAACTCGAGCACAACTCCTAAACACTTTGCATGTCGAGTGTATACCCAAGCAATCCAGTCAGGCCATCTCTCTTCACTTGCTGATGCATTGGGCACATTGGCAGCAATCGTCTTCCACCTCGCACGAATGCGCCAGCTCCCCCATGCTCGTGGCCCAAGCTGCCCTCGGTTTTAGACATTGTGCCCATAGTTTCTCCCCTGCTACTGCCTACTCCTACCTAGCCCGTCGCTCCGACGTGACAGATCTCTTCCTAGTAGTCATTGACTAAAGTAATCATAGTCGAAAGGAGAACTATAAGTAATCATAGTTGAGAAAAGAACAGAAGTTGTCGAACTCCAAAAGGGAACTGTAGTAGTCGAACATGAGGACAGAACCATAGTAGTCGAGGACAAAATCTTTGACCACTGTTGTGTCATAAACTTTGACCGCTAATACTGTCGAAATATTCGATCGCTTGCGTCGTCGAGATCTTTGACCGCTCACGTAGTTGAGATCCTTGACCATATGCGTAGTCGAGATCTCCGACCACTAGCATAGTCGAGATATTTGAACGCTCGCGTGGTCGTGATATTCGACCGCAGCTGTGGTCGACTTATTCGATCGCATGCGTACTCAAAACCACTGATTGCAGTAGTCGTAATCTTCAACAACTGACCATAGTCATAACCTCGTTTGGTAATGATAGTCGATAGATTCATAAGTCGTAAGTTATAGTACCGGTTGATAGTCGATAGTCGTAAGAAGTCATCGATAGTTGTAAGCCATGGTCGATAGTTGAACGCCATGGATGATAGTCATAAGACATGATCGATAGTAGTAAGCCGTGGTCGATAATCGAAGGCCATGGACGATAGTTATAAGACGTGATCGATAGTTGTAACCCGTGGTCGATAGTCAAAGGCCATGGACGATAGTCATAAGTCATGATTATAATTGTAAGTTACAGTACCTGACCGTAGTTGTAAGTTACAATACCTAATCGATAATCAATAGTTGTAAGTCACAGTACCTGCTCGGTGCTCAGGAAACCTTCGTGGTCGAAGATCGGAAGCTCTAACTCTGTGTGATCGGTATGACTGAAATTGCGGTAGGACAAAGACCTTTGTAGTCGAAATGCTATGGTCAGTGGAATGGTACTTAAATTGTCCGGAGTTTGTAGTCGTAAACTGCTCTATACTCACTGAGAAGTAAAAACTGAAATAAGCCAAAACTCAAACGCTTATGATTTTGCATACAAACTCCAAATTTAGTGATCTTTGTTTCTAAATTTTTATAAAAACAAGATCATTCTAAATTTACAAAAACATTTGATTCTTGTCTCTTTTTATTTGGCTCTTGTTTGCTTTATCCAAATTTATTTACCGGTTAGACAACTCCACGCTAGATGATGCTGAGAACACATCCGAAACATTCTCTAAGCAACAGGAACAAGGCAAGCACCCCCTTTGACCATGTTGATCCCAGTATTTCAATTATTGTATATTGTTTGCAAATTCTACTATGTATGCGCATATGTTCTGTTAAGCTGCTATAGTGTGGGTAATGGTAGTTACAACCACTCGTATGTATTGAACCTCCTTGAAAACTTGATACCCACACAGTTGTAACATGTATGATATGGCTTAGACAATGTATACTGTCAGTTGGGAGTACTACTTGGATATATGGTCTAGATGCTTATACAAGCACTAATTTCTGCTAAGTTTAAATTTTGAACAAAATCTTCACGTGGGAATGACATTTTCAAAAATGCTGCACCAAAGGGGGAACCTCTATTACTTTGGTATCAAATAAATTGAAAAACCTAGTTTGGACGCAGCCAAGCCATATGATAATCTGTCAAATGTGAGAGGGAATCTCGCACGAGGGGGAATCTTGCATGTATATAGGCGGAGATTCTCGCCCGAGTCAATTAAGGACTGAACGCTATTACTGCACATCTAAGTCACATCGTACGATCATATGTGTTATATGGGCTCTGGCATTTACCTCATTAAGTTGTCTAGGTCTAACCTTGTATTGTGGTAGGCACAGAAGTAGTAAGGGCACTCTGGCTAGGTTTGCTCGTAAGAGCTCCTAACACCAAGGTGCTCGGGCCAACACTTTTAAGCAACGATGAATGCCCACTTAGGGGACAGACCTAAGTGAGGGTCTTCGCTTAGGGGTGTACCTATGGATGATTCGAATGCTTTCATAGGGGTGTACCTAAGAGAGGTTTGATGTTCATTCGGGCTGGTGCAAGGTTAGGACTAGATAACCTAAAGGCTTTAAGATAATCAGCTTTCGTCACACACCAAAGGAAGTGTGAAGCTGCCGACATTAAAAATTGATTATCTCATGTGGGTAAAGTTGTACAACCTCTGCAGAGTGTTAAAAACTATTTAAGTAGCCATGCTCGTGGTCATGAGGAAGCTTGGATGTTACTACAAAGGCTATAGGAGGGAATTGTGCGATGTTCACAACCGAGGAGGGTTGCGAATGGTTTCAATCTGCTGTTATGGAATTTATGTAAATATTATTTCACTACATATCAAATTCTCTTTACAACTCCGCTTGCAAATTATTACTTTGTGTTATTGCAAAATGAACCCTACCTCATGCTGAAAGTAACTTAGTGTAGAGCCTCATCCATTGACAACCTTGCATATATGTACATTTTGCGATACACTATAAGTCTTGCTGAGTACGTAATGTACTTAACCTTGCTTAAATTATTATTGATCAGAGAATGAAGATCTCTTGCCCGACGATGCATGTTTCGCCCCTGGCACCGCAGAATTTGATGAGGGATTCTTCTAGGGTTTGACTCCAGTCAGTTGCCTACGAGTTATAATGGCTTAGATACTTTTGTTTATTAGACTTCTGTTGCTTTTGTTTGAGACTTTGTTGGTCTTCTGGTTGGTCGGCGTTTTGTGTATGTACTCTTTTATGCCCCATATAAATAATATTACCCCTTTTATGTAAGCTATTTATGTGTGATGTGTATGGTTGTGATCAGAATGATGTGAATGTGTGTACTAGCTACTTACTGATCACGGGACTAGTACAGAACACACGTAATGACAAAGGGCACTCCCATGCCTGGGGTCCCCACACATAATTTGGGAATTTCATTTACTAGAGAGTTGTAGAGCATCTTGATAGATTTTAGTGGAATTTTTATTTATGTCAATCGGATACGTAGATTATGAGATATGAATTTTATAATTTTGTTGTCTGGTAAATTTGTTGTGTTTCGATAGCATGTAGTAATTAGTATATTAAGACTAGTAAATGAACTAATCTAGAAATTTGGTCAACATGGACATTGTAGGCAATTTCTTAAGTTTTCTAGAAAGTCTAAGACATAATTTTTAGATAACTAGATTAGAAGATATGATTTTTGGGAGGCTACTATACGGTACTGGGTTGCTGCTGGATGTGGTCATGGAAAAATGTTAATTTGACTAACTTAATGCCAGAATTAAATTTTAGGAGTAACTATTAAATGATAGGAAATTTCCTGTAGATTTTAAAAATGTCATAGTTTAATATCTTTACATACGTAGATTAAAAGATATAAAATTATTAAGTCCGCTGTCCAAAATATGATAGATATGTCTTCTGATTTGAAATGGAGATTTAGATGATTTAATCTAAAATTTGGCCAACTTAGAAAACATAGGGAATTTTGTATAGATTCCAGAACTGGTATAGTTTGCAATTTTACGAGGTGCGAGCTGAGAGTTATGATATTTTTAGTACCGGGACAATAAAGTGGACTGTTTGGTATAGAGGAAATAGTGCATTTGGGAAGCATGTCGGAACTGGCTAGTATTGTTTATTAAGAGTTATCTTGTATTGCTATGGCTGTTATTGAGATTGAATATTTACTATCAAACCGGCTGTGGCAACTAAAGAGGCAAGTTCATTGTAGAATAGTAACTCGGTGTGTTGAAATTGTTATTTGATTGATTAAATACTTGCCATGATGATTTCTATGCTTATTTCTGTTTTTGTATTACTCACATGCCTATGATAAATTGATGATGACGTTGATGACCATAGAAGAATGATGAGTATACCAATTACTAATGATGAAAGATAATATTTATTGCATTGCATGTTAAGCATTCATGATGGAAAATGTGGCTCACAGGAGTGGAATGAGGTCCTCATATTTATGATATGGGCAATGAGGTCCCTATATGAAAAAGGATGAACAATTAGTCACCACACTAAAGAGTGTGGGCAAGAGTGAACACCGATGGGTGTTACACTCTGCTATACCGGTATAAGCAGAAGATATGACATGAGCATGAGCATTGCATTTGCATTCATGAGAAGTGAGAGATATTAAAATACATGAATGAAAATTAAAGAGAACAAATACGAGAAATTGAGTTAATGGTAATTGGATATGAATTGTTAATAAGTTAATGTCTCATTTATTATTCTACTTTGTACTTGCTGAGTAGTGGACTCACCCTTGCTTATTTGTTGTTTTAGGTGAACGTTGAAGGTGATATGCATTGAGTGGAAGTAGAATATGGAACATAGTACATTGTAGCTTTTCACTTCACCTAGCAACTTCTCACTTATGGACATGAACTACTTAGTAGTTTCCATAGCATTGATTAGACAATTTATGGTTTCCCTTAGAGTTCATCATACTGCTACTTGATGCTTTAATTGATTTACTCGTGTTTATGATTCATCATGGTTATTGTTAGTTCATATTAAGTTTAGTTTATGGTTTATAGTATTGCTGAAATTTACATTTATTATTATGTTGAATGCTTATTCTTGAAGTCTACTTGATGATGATACTTGATTATTGGTTGAATTTGGTAGTGATAGTAGTTGTGGGTGACATCTTAGGCTTTTATTAAGCCAGGATATTATAGTCAGATATGCCTCCATTGCCCTGGATGCTACTTGGGTCCAGGCGTATCCATCTGGTGCGGGGGCCTTGGTGCATGGTGTAACTATATCGCCGGGTTTCACAAAAGTGAATGTGGATGGTGTTCATGCCAATTTCGAGGTCGTCCCACTGCAGATGGCCCCAATCGATGAGGCCATGACTCTAGGGCAAGCCATTAGAATATTCATCCAGTGGCGCAAGAGAGACATCTGTTTACTACCAGCACCAATGTCAACTTCATGGGAAAGTCCTGCAACGGTGCTAAGTCCACGGGAGCTATCTACACCAGAGCTGCCTGCACCGGTGTCAACTTCATGGGAAAGTCCTATAATAGGGCCAAGTTCATGGGAGCTAGCTACACCAAAGCTATCTGCATCAGAGTTACCTGCACCGACGTGGCAAGGGCATGGTGCATCTACACCTCGTAACTGGTCGACTCCTGTGAAATCAACCTCTAAACGATGAGGTGGCAAGGGCAAACCAAAGAAGACCAATGATGTCCCTTTCTTACCGTTGGCCTGGAAATTCATACTACACGAGCCAGTAGTCATCCCGGTAGAGCACCTCTTAACCCTACAATTTGTTTGCCAAAGATTGCATGCATGGTACATGGAATAGATCAACAAGACAAATGGACAACAACACTTAGGTGTCAACGTCAAGTTCAGGACTGCATTATCTTCATCACGAGGTTCAAGACTATGTCTTCACGATGACCTTCTAGGATTTGTTCTTACTTTTGAACCTCGATGCCCTCGACTTCTCACTCATGCGATGCTGGACACTATAATTTTGTACAATCATGGTCTATGTTCATGTAATATCGATAAATATCATATATAACTCCTTGCTTTTATGTGTATATATAGATACATAGTTTCTGATGCCAGACGAAGGAAATCACTAGTAGGTTTCCTCGATCCACACTTGGTCACCATGCAAAGCATCCAGGAGGATGCATCCATCATCGAGGCTTACATGACGACATCATTGCTGGCTCACTGCAACAAGGAATTCATACTTTTGCCCTACAACTAGGGGTAAGTACTGCACTAGTAGCTATACTTATTGATTTGTACTTTATAAGCAACACAAACATAGGTTTAATGACTATGGTGACATATTTGTGTAGGTTTCACTGGATTCTAATTGTAATTATACCAAAATGGAACAAGGTAATATACCTTGATTCCCTAAAGAGGGCCAAACACGACTTCACAGTTGTCTGACAATTAATTGATGGGTAAACACATTCCTCTATAAATAAACTATATTATAATATTTCCTTCCTTTGCAATGGCTAAGATTGACTTTTTGGAATCATGTAGGTCATTCACCACGTACATTGCTACTGGAGGGAGATTCAAGGTAGGGATCAGTGCCCTGCGACATGATCTAAATTTTTTGATATTCACTAATGCACATTAATCCTATATAACACTTTGTAGTAATACCTCTCGAACTAACAAATTCTATTTTGCAGTGCCATTAGAAGCCACTGGGCAACACCTATGAATACTATGTTTGCCACAATATGCAACTACTCCTCGGTTCCGCGATGATCAATGATCCTCAAGTTTGTCAATCTTACAATAATTATTTCATACTTATCAATTTATATATATGCATGACTTTGATCTTCCTAGCGACAGGTTGTGATCGTCGCTGCAACTGCAATGGAACAAGCTGAGGTCCAAAACATTTGAGGACAGTTTATGTACTTCTTGTTGTCTCAGTTTACAAACCAAGATGGGGAGTTCCACAATATAGATTGAACTTGATTGGGATAAGGTTGAACTTAAAGGTACATGTGTGTATTTATTGATTAATTTTAGTTCATTTGAGTTAATTGATTTGTGAAATGGATGTTTTTATTTCTAAAATGAATATGAATTGGATGTATACGTGTACTTGTCGTGTTTCTATTTGTACAGAAATAGATTTAGCATACAAAAGAATATCATAGACGGTTTCTTAGGACAAACCATTTGTGATACATTAGCTATCACAGACTGTTTCATCTACAAACCATCTGTGATACATAATCTGTCATAGACAGTTTCATCTACAAATTATCTGTGATACATCAGCTATCACAGATGGTTTCATCTACAAACTGTTTGTGATAGTCAACTATCATAGACGATTTTGAGTTAATAACTGTCTATGATAGTTTGCATCATAGATGGTTCGAAAAACTGTCGTGATAACCTCATGTTATTACCAAACCACAAACTCAGACGACTTACGAAACTGTCTATGATGACCTTTTCTACGGTAGTGACACCACATCCAATGATAATGATCTAGAATTTCACCTTAGTTCCTTAACATTATCTTACTAACGTAGCTTGCTAGTCTAGAACTTAGTCAATAGAACCCTTGTCAATTGATGATGAACCTTAGAAAACTTTTATGGTAATACATATTTCCTCAGTTGTGTTCTATTTGTATGTTTAATTACACTCCTGGAGGCATGGTTCCGGGCATTCTTGACCGTGTTGTCCCAAGCATTCTCGAGCGCGGTTCCCAAGCTTCAGTTATGATGTATTTATTCTTGTTCATAGCACTTGTTGTTTTAATGTGTACTATTAAATGCATGTTCTTCCGTTTCGTAGTATTATAACTAAAGAAAATGCTACCGAATTCTAATAGGGATTAGTGTAATTTAGAGTTATATAGAGTAGTGGTAACATTCTAAGCTCAGAAGTTGGGCCAAGGTGTTACAAGATTGACTTTCACACGGCTCCAATCAAATAACAATTTCTTTTTAAAAAATGGATAATTACATTTTTCATATACAAGCTATATCACACAAATTTATACCGTTACAATGTGGATATATACATTTCAATGATGGCCCAAAGCATAGTCCCCCCTTATAACCCTTTAGTCTTACCATCAAATTTGAGCAACTACTGACACTTTTCATCGCAATGTTCAATTCTTGACTTTTAGGCCCTTGTACCTTATCATGTATTATGCACCGAGCATTACAAGCATAAGCAGTTAAAATTAACTAGTACTCTCTTGAACAAAATTAAACTGCCCTGCTAATTTCTAGAGCACATTAACAAGTCTAAATGATGTTTGACACTTGGAGAAAACCACACATATTGTATATGATAAATCATGATCCCATATAAGGATAGAATTATCCTTAGCAATGAGCTTACGATATGAACCGTGCGATCAATATGTGGAGCAAACATGTTCCTCTCTATGACATAAATGCTACCCATGCTCGCTTCCAATGAACAGTGTAAACTCTACGAATGATAACCCTCCTTATCAATCGGATGGGTTAGATCACAAGTTTGCAAGTTAGCATCATAAGAGGTGCACGTGGCACGCCCTAATATAACACAATTTTCAAATATCTGGCCACTCTAAGAAGCAGATGATCTCCTAAATCCTTGCTTATCCTTTGAGAACTGATTTGGCTAAGCTAGGATTTTATTGAAAAGACTTCATGCCACGGAATATATTCTTTATGGAGAGAAAGGTCAGAACTGTGCCATGCAAATTGCAAACTGGCACAGAATGAAATTAAGTGGCAAGCACTATCTGATTCTTCCTAGATCTTGCCCACATTATAAATACTTGGTGCAGACTAGCTAAAATGGCAAGCCAAGGCAAACGAGAGCATGAGTAAACAAGTGAAGAGGGTAGCCTTACATGGAGACGAGGAGCCTTCCTCTTTTAGCCAAGAATGGCTTGCCTACGCCCACTTTTTCGTTCATCAGTGGGACAAACACGGAGTCCTGATGATGGATGAAATGTGGCTGCAAGGTAAGTCATCTTGGTTAGGAGAGTGGTCCTCATCCCCCATGCTAGGCTATCCCTCTTTCTAATTCTCGACTTCTTCTTTCCACGTCAGAATTCTGTTTGTGCTTTGATCTTATTATAAGATTCAGTTCTTCAGCCCAAGTTAGGATTCAGATCATTCATCACCAATTCAGAACCATGGCTTGAAGAATTGAAGGTAGGAAGCCAATTGAAGTAGACATGAACTGCCAACTAAAGCGGAACAATTTTATTTCGTTCCTCTCTTTGAGATGTGGTAAGTTAAAAAGTTCTATCGATCAGTGCGTCAAACCGTTTCTAGTGACTATGTAGCGAATGATATGATAATTCTTCGCGGCCACTCAAGAGTACATATTTGCACCCTCCACCCCCCCCCCCCCCCCCAACGCCCACCTAATATTAACTACCTTGCTTGAAGATCTGTATGCTATGTCACATTTGAAGTGATACATGAATAATCTTTTTGTTACTTATATACCAGTATAAAAATCAAAGTAAAGGTTTGCTATGAAAGTGTAAAAAAAAAGTGCAAATGTTGCACCAAAATGAGTAACATATACAAAAAATTACACCTAAACTTAAATGGCACCAATGTTCAGGAAAAGAACAATAATTGCCTTGCTTTGTCCCTATAATTTTGATGTGTTTGTGGCTGGTGGAGAACTTCTGTAATACTTCGTTATGCAGAGCATCGTTCAAATCATGAATTTGTTAAAAGAACTTGATATAGATTTCCATGCCTGCTATAATTTGTCAAAAATTCAAAACAAATGAAGTTGATCATATTTTGGCTGTTTCTTAGTTGATTTACAACGTGAATAAGAGATTAGTTGTAGAGCATATTAAACTCTAGTATATTTCCTTGGGAGATGTTAGACATAACTTATTGCATTCTCTAGTAAATGTCAATTCAAATTGCCATCGCATGCTCAATATTCATAAGGTAAAACATCGACGGACAACCGTTCATCTCAACCAGAAAGACCCGTTCACCGTCATCTGTCGCTGCTTATCTCTTCCCTCACATCACCTATAGACCATCTTCTTTATCCTACTATATGCTACTAGACCAGAGCAAATCCCAGATTAGACAAAACTCAGTTCAAACTACCAAAAGCCCAATAACTATACCTAAGCTATGGTCTGGTCTAGTTGCATTTACACCTTTACTAGTCAAATGTCTATGCGTTGCAATGGAAACATATATTTTATACTAAATAATTCCTATATTGTGTGAAGCATGCATAGCTAAAGCTTTGTAAATGGGAAAGTCTTGAAGCTCTCATGATATCTACAGGGCAAGTGTACATTGAAGCTTTCTAAATGAGCAACAATACAAAATGCTCATGCGATGCCATTGAATCCAAAAATGCAAATCCATAGACGTTTCTTAGAGTAATTTATAACTACCAAAATAGTTTGTTGTTATTGCAGCTAGCATATAGGATGCATACATCAAACCACGTCTCCCACTTATGCTTTCACATAAATGGATGAACATATGAAAAATCTAAATCAGATTAATGTAGAGGGAAGCCATCCAACCCCTGAAGTTGTATTCCATATCAAGGCTCTCAACGGATTTGGCCACCTGGACAACAACTGATGCATCCCCGATTTGACCTGCATAGGCAAAGCATCAGCTCACCTTAGAAGCTTAGTTGCTCCTCAAAGCAAAGTAGTATGTAAGCATCAAAAGTGAATGCAAAAAAATAACAGCATCGGTATTCCGCATTCTTGTATGCACATATATAAAAATGTGTTCAATTGTGCACATACCTAATAGCAGTCTACAGTCATGACAACATCAATGAACTAAGAGAATTGCTATGTTAGTGCACCCAAAAATTTCGTAACATGAACCCATCACTGATCATCTTGATGTGCCAGTCCACCAAGATGATCCACTTACGTATATATTTTTTTTGTACTTCCGAGAGTAGTTACATCATTATTTTCTTTTATATGTATCAAGCGAAACAATAAAGAACTTATGGCAGCATAATACCTAATTCCAAGTCTGAGAATCAATCATTTAATAAAAAAATGGGCAATTTCTTTTGCTCTAAAAACCAATTAAGGCAAGAGAAGAACATATATTGACTCAATGACAAAAGAGGACCAAAATGTTTACTTCTACATAAAGTTGATATAACCAAAGTTGCTACTTTTTTCAACAAAATGTAGAAATTACGTATGACATGAATATTTCACGAACATTTTTTTGACAATAAATAGCAGTTTTCTTTCACACATATCAAGTAAATGAACTAATCGAAAGACATGTATCCGCAAGGTAGTATGACCTTAATATCATTTAATATTTCCACTTCACATTGCTGAAATCCAAAGGTTTAGTCTCTCAATAGTTTTAGTCACTCAAACAATAAATTTGAGGAGTACCTGTTCTAAAAAAGAAATACTAGTTTCGTCAAAGAAAGGAAGCACCACTTTTTGGGCATCACAGTCAAGGCTGTTCTGTGGGCCGACAACGAGGAGGCTGATGCCCTCGACAAGGCTGCGAGTCAGCAACTGCAATCGCCGACAGGGGTGTTTATTGAGACCCTCACCATCGTAGCCATCCTGCAGGAACAACGTGACCCCGCCCTGGTCCACCAAATTTCCAGCAAAGGTGACTGGAGGGAGCCTATCCTTGTGTTCCTGCAAGGAACGACCAAACTAGACAACCCGCAAGAGTTGCAGTGACTACATCAGTGCGTGAGGGTCTTTGATGTGTTGGATGGCATACTCTACAAGCACAGGGTGTGTTCCTGGCTCCTATGATGTCTCTCATGTTGTGAAGGACAACAGCTCCTCATCGAAATTCATGCAGGTTGTGGCTCCCACATCACTCCAAGAGCCCTCATCGGCAAAGTATTTAGGCAAGGCTTCTACTAGACCACAGTAGCCACCGACACTGAAGACCTCGTCAGGACATGTCAAGGATGCCAATGGATGGGGAGGATGATCCACAAACCTCCCACCCCGCTTCAACCTATCCTGCCAGTCTGGCCGTTAGTGCGATGGGGAATAGATGTTGTTGGTCTACTACCACACTCCTCGGGGGACCTACAATTCATCGTGGTCACATACAAGTACTTCTCCAAGTGGCCCAAGGCAGTCGCCCTAGCCAAAGTCACCTCTGCGATGGCACAGTAGTTCCTCTAGCAAAATGTTATTTGCCGCTTTGGGGTCCCAAGGGAAATCGCCATTGACAATGACCTACAGTTCAATTCCACAATCTTTAAGGTGTTCTACGAGTGCATGGGCATCAAGCTCTGCTATGCCTCCATAGGGCATCCACAGTTCAATAGGGCAATCGAACGGGCCAATGGCACCATCTTCATGGGTGTAAAAAAGCACCTCATAGAACTCTCGAAGGGTAGATGGCCGCATGAGCTAACAAGTGTACTCTGATCCATCCACACCATGACGACACACCATTCAAGATGCTCTTCGAAGATGAGGCCATGAGACTGGTGGAACTCAAGGCTGGGTCCAGAACAGCCCTGGCCCAAGCCCCAAGTCAAGAGTGAGTGGTGTTGTTGGACCTCCTTGTTGGCGTACAAGTTAATGCTGCCGAGCACATCGCAAAGTACATGTGCTTGATGGCACAGTTGTACAACAAGAACATCCAGCAGCAGGAGCTCAAAGTAGGGGACCTCATCCTTAGGAAAGCACTCCATGCTACAACAATGGGGAAGCCGGAGTCCAAGTGGGAAAGCTAGATCCAAGTGGGAAGGCCCCTACATCGTAACGATAGCTCTCCAACCGGGGGCATATCGTCTGGCAACCCTCGAAGGGAGGGGCCTCAAGCACATGTGGAGAACAATAATTGTCTCTGTCCACTACTATTAAGTCGATGACTAGTCGCCCAGTCAGCTGACGATGCACGACTAGATGCAGTGACTTAACTAGCTAAGGTTGTCGGGCGACTTGCTACCGACTGGGCTGAGTTGGAGCGACTGATCTCCGACTAGGATGAAGTAGTCAGCTGACATGTACTACTCATGGGAAAAAGTGCTACGCGCAAGAGAAATCGCACTCGCCTAGCCGGTTTGGGCTAGTTTCAAGATGACTTCACCGCACGAGCTTCGCACAAGAGACACAAAAGCACTGCACAGCTTGCGTGAGATGGTGAGAATGACAAACTATAACGACTGGTGAATCCATCATCGCCCCAACCAAATCCCACCTCCCGTCATCACCCAAGGCTGGATCGACCTCCTCACCATTGCCTCTACCCCAGCCAAAACCCACTGCTCACCATCACCCCTACCCCAGCTAAATCCCATAGTTCCCACTCGTTACTGTCGCCCTCACCTGAATCCCACATTCTCGCCGTTGCCTCCAACCAAATCCCTTCTCACTCCTCCACTCCTTACCATCGTCCCCAGCAGAATCCCTTCCCACTCCTCCTCTCCTCGCCGTCGACCCCAGTGGCCCAACCAAGTTCACCTCACTAGGTACGCTTCCCTTCATGGCTTCATCCCTTGATCCCTTCTCTTGATCTCTTAGTGACTTGTAGTGTTGTGCAGTTGTGTTGTGGTCACTGCTCTGCTCTATTTGCTACTCTCTACTGTCTATTCTCATTGGCTCACGGCTATAGCGCAAGCCGCAACAGCTTGTAGAAGTGTTGTACTGTTGTAGTACTAGTCTTGTAAACTTGCAGAGTTGTAGTAGTAGATCTATAGAATGTAGATGGGTAGAAGTAGTATACTAGTATATAGTATGCATTGCTCTCATGCTCTGTTCTTCAAATGTCCCAGGAAGATTGTTCAGTCTAGTTAGTAGTTAGCAATGTTGTAATAGCATTGCTATATATTTGGATTTTGGATGGTAATATGGTATACAGATCAGAGATGCATGGTGCTAGACCTGCTAGTGCATGCTAGTATGCTACATTCTTGCCATTGTTGTGCTGTATTTTTATTTTGTGTAGGTGAGTGGAACTATGGAAGTTTGTGGTAACTGGTCACTGGTCAGCTTACCCTGAAATGCATGGTGCTGGACAGATGCTATTGAATAGAGATATTGAACCATTTGATCGACAAGTAGAATGAATATTGCATGGAGGTATGTGATTGTGAAATATCTGATGATGTAGGATTACATGTGGTTGCTAGTAAAGTTCTACAACCCTTTTTCAGGTTACCTTGAAAACACTGGCTGATGTGAAAGGTGGCATTCTGTGCTTAATGCCAACTGCCAAGGAGGTATGTATTAACTGTATTTGACTGTTTCTTTTGTTGTGATGAAATGACAAATTGCATTTTTGATACTTCATCTATTTTTTAATGGAACAACTTGTAGCAAATATATGTAGTTCTATCCTAAATGCAAGTCGATAAGTAGTCAATGACTAGTCAATTGACTAGTTGACTAGTCAACAAATCGGTCCCTTGGCAACTCGACTTGACTTACCGACTTAATAACCATGTCTCCGTCAATAATACGCATAGCAAGAACATGACGTGTAGCCCATGTGTACTACATGCTCGCGCATTTGTAACAACTCACCCGCGTAAACGGGACGATATAAATAAAATCCCAATTTTAGGTGCAAATTGCTATCCCCGATTGCTATGTACAAACAGTGTAGAGACCTATGCCTCCACGTGAACTCTACAGAGCATAAAGCACTGGGAGCCTTAGGCGTTCCAGGCAACTCTACGGAGTATAAATAAATCGCACGGTGGCCTCATGCCCCGACGTGAACTCTGCAGAGCATAAAGCGCCGGGAGTCTTAGTGTCGGATCTCGTAGTAACGACTCTGAAACCCTCTGTATAAATCGCTCTAGTCCAAGAACAGCTAGTGCACATAGCAGAACAAAGATACATATCGAACGCAAATGACCAAATATAATAAGCAAAGGAGTACAGCCTTATGGCCAAGTCTTACATTGATAAATCAAATAGAGGAAATAAACAGCGGAAAATAAATTGATAACTAGCAAAGCCCAACTACTTGCCCACAGGCAGACGACTGCAAGACACGTCCTACTCGTCCTGGTCCTCACTGTAGTCGTAGACATCCTCCTCTGTTATGATATAGCAAGGTGAGTACAAACTTGTACTCCGCAAGTCACACGGAAAATGCAAGATAATGATAAGGGCCACAAAGGAAGGCATATAGGGTTATTTGTGCATAAAACCGTATTTTATGAAATACAAAAATTAGATTAAAAATGCTGAATTTAGTACGATAAGTAAAAACAATACGGTAATTGAAAATTCATACCGTCGGTGCAGGATCCGACCATACACCAACCTATCCACGGGAATCTTTCCCGGACCATCTTTCCCAAAAACATCACGTATGGATTCCGTCCATCCACACGTTTTTCATGCACTCATGGATTCCATCCATCCATAAGGTTTTCGAAAATCATTTTGTAAACCAAAGTCTAATCCATGAAAAACTCTTGCCTAGCATGCCCGTGACCGTGGGCACGGCTATCCAGGATAGATTATACACTCTGCAGAGGTTGTACAACTTTACCCACAAGATATGATGTCCTCATAATATCGGCTAATACACGCTTCCTTAGGCGTACGACTGAGTAATCATAACAAGGCCTTTAAAATGCGAAGCTGTCAACCTGGCCAAGCCAACTCTTAGGTTTCACCCCATTAAGGAATCCACCAGACCGGGACCCCCTCTTGAGCCTGAGTGAGACTTCTCATGGCTACAACCACACTCACCCAAGTGGGACTTCTCATGGCACCAATCACGCCCACTTTCAACCTACGACTTAACTCAGGTTAGGACTCCGCAAATTATTCAGCCAGGGCTGTCCCATACCAGCCATGTGATAGTACGATAGGGCTTTGCGACAGTAGCTCACAGACCGGTCCTTAATTGACTTAGGCTCAACCACGTACCCCCGTGCACGACAGTCAACCCTGCGGCTACAACCAACAGAGCATGCCTGCACCCACCATCTAACCATGAACCTAAGTCTAAACCAGATTTTATATTTTGTTTTGAAATAATTTTGTAATCCTTCTTGACTCACCAAAGTCAAGAATAGTTTCCAGAAACTTGTCATTTTATGTGAAAAAGGGTCCCAGACCTAGGTTATAACTATGCAGGGCTAAGCATTTGCTAATAAAATTTCTCTAGCCATTCTAGTGAACCAACTAGAGTTTTGTTCTAGGGTTACAAGGTACCAAGGGATTCAACATCTACATGATAAAACTAAAGTAGGCAATAACTAGAATTAAAACTAAATTTAAAGTATATGGAATAAAATTAAGCATGCAATGTAATTTAAAACAAAATAATTTTATTTGCAAACTAGGTACAACATGGTCAAGGAGTGTGACTTGCCTTGCTCCTCGAATTGCTGAGATCCGTAGTCGGGGAAATCTTTGGAATCGTCGTAGTCTACACGTGAAAATAACCCACCAAACTCAAAATAAATTCAAATTAAATTCAAATAAACTTCAAAATTCAAATTAAGGCCAGGAATGGATAGAGGGGAATTGTTTTGATGAATTTAGAAATTTGAATGGACTCAATCGGAGTTAGGATGAGGAAGAACGGGCTCCGGGAAGTTTAAAATCAGGAAAAAGGAATTTTTGGAATTATTTTTCTGAAAGGAAATTGGAAATTATGACATCAGCAATAAATTTAATTTCGGCCGAATTAATCCTCCACGGGAAATTCTGAATTATTGCACCAGCATGACGTCATCTATGGGCCGGGACGACTGACTTGTGGACCTCAGTCCATAGACCAGGTCCACGGGAGGAGGTGCCGGCTGAGGTGGCATGGGGAGGCCGGTTGGCGCTGACGGGGCGACTGGCGCGGAGCTGGCGCCGACGTGGCTGCCACGCCACCTGCCACGTGTGCACGGTGGCAGCACCGGCTGGTGGCGCACGGGGGCGGCGTGTTCGCCGACGAATGGCGGCGCGGTGACCAGTGGCGAGTAGCGCAGCAGGGAGAGGGGCGCTCGGGAATCTCGGGGGAAGGTTCAGGCTTTACTGTTGGTGGCCGAAAGGCGGTCGGCGACGACGAGGGGCGGCGGCGGTTCGGGGCTCTCGGTGCGCCGGCGGTCCGGTGGCGCTCGAGCCGGGCTGAGGGGCGGGGAGCGTCAGCGGTGGCGCGAGGGAGCTCAGGGTGGAGTCGGCCGGGCGCGAGAGGCTTCGGGGTGGCGGCGATTTCTCACCGAATTTGGCGACGGCGGCAGGGGAGAATGCGCACGGCGCGGGGGCGCTTCGGTGCATGGGAAGGGATGGGAGGAGCAGATGGAGGTGAGGCGAGATGAGACGGAGCTCGGGGTGGGTTTAAATAGGGGCGAGGGGAAAGGGCGGTGCGGGGATTCCTCGCCGGAGGTAGGCGGCGGTTGCGGCGAAGGTGGGGGTGTGGCGCGGAAAGATGGGAAATGGGTGCGCAGCGTGGGGAGTGGGGAGTGGGGCGGTGCATGTGCGAGAGTGGGGAGTGGGCCGAGGGAAGCGGGGTGGCGGCCAGTTAGGGCGGGCAGCCGTTTCGAGCAGTGGCGGCACGAGGAAGGAGGTGGGCACGGGGTAGGAGAAGGGCCTGACAGGCCTGGCCCGCGGCGCAGCGAGAGAGAGAGAAGGGAGGGAGATGCGGGTGGCCGGCGCGATCGGACGGTCGGGAGAGGAGAGGAAAAGGGCGGTCGGATAGGGATCGGGTGGCCGGGGGAAAAGGGAGGGGCGGACGGCCGAGATGGGTCGGGCCGCACACATGGCGAGCGGGGAGGGGAGGAAGGCGGGATGGGGTGACGGCCGGGTAGTGTCGACGTGGACGGTATCTGGCCGTGCACGTGTCGGCCAGAGGGAGGGTGAGGGGATTTTATAATTTAGATTTTGATTTCTAATTTTCAGAAAACCCGAGAAAAGATTTTTAGGCCTAGAAAATAGCAGAAAACTCCAAATAAATCTCAGAAAATTCCTATAAATCTATAAAAATGTAAGGAACTCAAATAAAAGCATTTAAACTTATTTTGATCACACTTTCTCCCAATATTAATATCTTTTAATGAGGGCAAAAACAAGAGATGGCTTTTAATATTCTAGAAAAAAAATAAAAAAATAAATAAAATAAAAATTTGGGATGTCACAAACCACCCCCCTTAAAAGAATCTCGACCCCGAGATTCGAACGGGCTCGCAAAAGAGGTGGGGATGATTGGCCTTCAATTCTTCTTCTCTTTCCCAAGTGGCTTCATCTTCTGTATGGTTGCTCCATTGCACTCGACAGAAACAGATGGTCTTCCTTGTGGTCTGACGTTCTGCCGTCTCAAGTATCTTGATTGGCTCTTCTCTGTAGGAGAGGTCTCCTTGAAGATCAAGGGTCTCAAGTGCTGCCTGCTCAGTAGGCACTCGAAGGCACTTCTTCAGTTGAGACACATGGAAGACGTCATGTATCCCAGCCATGGTTGATGGCAATTCCAACTAGTATGGCTAGTTTGGAGAATTCCGGTATGAAGCGACGATAATATCCAGCAAGTCCAAGAAAACTCCTGATTTCTGTCACTGATGTAGGCTGCTTCCAGTCCATTACTGCTTCAACTTTAGAAGGATCCACGGCGATTCCTTCAGCCGTCACAATGTGACCAAGGAAAGCTACTTCCTTTAGCCAAAATTTGCACATACTGAACTTGGCATAAAGTTGGTGCTCTCTTAGCTCTCCTAGGATTATCCTGAGATGTTCTTCATGGTCCTTCTCATTTTTGGAGTAAATGAGAATGTCAACAATGAAGATTACCTCAAACTTATCCAAATACTTCAGAAATATCTTGTTCATCATGGTCATGAAATATGCCGGGGCATTTGTTAACCCAAAGGACATGACTGTGAACTCATACTGACCACAACGGGTTGTGAAGGCAGTTTTGGGTATGTCCTCTTCCCTAATTTTCAGCTGATGGTACCCGGATCTCAGATCTATCTTGGAGAAGACACTTGTTCCCTTCAACTGATCAAAGAGATCGTCGATCCTGGGCAATGGGTACTTATTCTTGATGGTGGCTTCATTAAGTGCCCTATAGTCCACACACATCCTCATGCTACCATCCTTCTTTTTGACGAATAGGACGGGCGCACCCCAAGGTGATGAGCTAGGCCGAATATAGCCCTTATCTTCCAACTCCTGAATCTGCTTCTTAAGCTCGGCTAACTCATTAGCGGGCATTCGGTACGGCCTCTTTGAGATAGGGGCGGTACCAGGGACTAAGTCAATTATGAACTCAACCTCCCTGTCCAGGGGCATCCCAGGTAGATCCTCCGGAAACATGTCCGGGTATTCCCGCACTATTGGCACTTCTTCCAAGACTTGAAGGTGGGCAAGGGTATACTGGTTCATCTTGCGTATCTTGGGTACAAAGACCACCTCTACTCCGTGATCATTTGTGATGGTGATGGATCGGGAAGAACAGTCTATCTGGCCTTTGTTTTTGGACAACCAATCCATACCAAGGATGACATCCAACCCATGAGAGTCTAGGACGATCAACTCGGCTAGGAAATGTACTCCTTCTATGAGTAACTCCACTCTCGGACACAGGGTACTGGCCCTCATCTTGATTCCAGGGGATTGAACTATCATGGGGGTACTAAGGGGAACAGATTTCATCCCATTTCGAACCATAAAAGCTTCGAAAATAAACGAATGGGAAGCTCCAGAATCGAACAAAACAGATGCTGGGAGTGAGTTTACGAAAAAACGTACCCAGAACAACATCCGGTGAGGCTTGGGCTTCTTCTGCAGTAACATGGTTCACACGGCCCTTGATAAAACTTTTTGGCTTCTTAAAAGCCGCTCCTGAGTTCTGTCCTCCTACACTGGCATTGGCTTGTAGCTTCTTGGGGCATTGCCTGGCAAAGTGCCCTACCTCCTTGCAATAGAAACAGGTCGTTCCATCGGGCTGGACAGGAGTCTTCTGAGCTGACCCGCCGGGAGTAGGCGCCCGTACTGACTGCGATGAAGGGCGATTGGCTTGGAAAGTCGGGCGCTGAAAAGTTGGCTTGGAGCTGCCAGGGGATGACTGGGTGTGGCAAGGTTTGGGGAAACCTCCAGAATTGGCCATTTGGGTGGCCATCCTCCGCTTACGATTCTCCATCTCCACGTGTTTGCCCTCTTGGCGGATCGCCTTACTGACCAGCTAGTGAAAATCAGAGTAATCATTGGAGAGGAGCTGAACAGAGAGGTTGTCGTTGAGGCCTTCCAAGAATCTCTCCTGCTTAGCTTCATCTGTGGCAACGTCCTCAGGTGCATAACGTGCCAGCTGGTTGAACTTCTGGAGGTACTCACTCACGGTACGACCTCCCTGGCGCAAGGCTCAAAACTCCTTCTTCTTCAGGGTGACGAGACCAGTTGGGACATGGGCCTTGCAAAACTGTCGAGCGAACTCTGTCCAAGTGACGGCTTGAGAATCGGGTTGCGAAGTGATGAAGACATCCCACCACTCTGCAGCAGGTCCATGCAGTTGATAGGAGGCAAAGAGAACTCGCTCCTGATCACTACACTGCAACAAGTCCAACTTCTTGCCGATGCCTCGAAGCCAGTCGTCAGCATCCATTGGCTCGGAGCTGCTCGAAAAGGTTGGCGGGCGCATCCTCATGAACTCTGACAGATGGGACTGAGGCGCCTGAACTGGTTGCGGCTGATGGACAGGTGGGGTAGGGTTGGCGATGGTCTGGACCAGCAGCTGAATTAGTTGGTTTTGGTTGGCCATCATTTGAGTCCAATCGGGTCCATTGGCTGGTGGGGGTGGCGGGGTAACCTGTCTCTCTTGCGTTCCATTGAGGTTGCCGTTGCTGTTGCTCCTTATGCTCACCATTTGTTTGTTGCCTCCAAGGTTTAGAAGAGAAAAGAGAGAGATCACAGGGGGTTTTACTTGTTCCATCCCACACACAAAGACAAGCAAATAAAGCAACTTTTTCAAAAGCAATAAAACACTTTCTTTATTAATTCATTTCATCCTGATAATTTTGTGGCTGTTGACAAGGGAAACACTGCTCACATAAGCATTCTAACTTAGCCTAAGGCCTAACTCTAGAAATTATCGTACTGGGCTGGCTTAAACTGAGCTAAATAATGCTTCTTGATGCCGGTACGACGCCTCTTTGGTGAAGACTCAACGCTGTCCCCGCTGACTGAGGAAGTGCAATCTTCTGCCCCTCGGAGCATGGCTAGCTCCTCTTCTGCCCTCCAGAGCTTATAAGCGGTGTAGCTTAACTCATCCAAGGCTATCTCATAAGCTCCATCCAAGGCCTGGGTGAGCTCTACCTGCTGCTTAAGCCAGGGGTCATCCTCAGACTCGGTAGATGCATAAATGCTGCGTGAGCTCGCCGGGTATCTGCGGGGGTAGTACTGGAATGCGGTGCCTTTGAGCTCTGGTGCATAAATCTCTCTCAGCCGCCGAATGGCCTCCCGAGCGGCATCCTGGATACCGGTAAGGAAGGTGTCTCGCCTCTGCGGGGCATCGAAGATGTGAAAGGCAGTTGAATCCCCACGTTGGCGTAAATCCGAACCTCCACACGCCAGTACTCTTGTTCTCCAATGGTCTACTGATACCCTTGATAGACTGGGCGGCCTTGGAAGCCTATCTCTTGCAGGAGACTCTGAAGGCATGAAGTTAAGTGACCGGCTTGGGTGCCAAAGGTAACTTGGGTAGGGGTCTCGGACATCTACAATTTGAAGAAGGAAAGAAGTTAGAAAACGAGTGGAAGGGAAGCTAAGCAAGGAAAAGAATAGACAAGGTTTTACAAGACTTTTCAAAAATTATTTTAAAGGAATTATGTCCTTAAGGGTTTCCATTCTATTCTACCTACGGTCGCGTCTGGGAGTCATCGAGGCTTTGATACCACCTTTATCGAATCCCGGAGTAACGACTCTGAAACCCTCTGTGTAAATCGCACTAGTCCAGGAATAGCTAGTGCACACAGCAGAACAAAGATACATATCGAACGCAAATGACCAAATATAATAAGCAAATGAGTACAGCTTTATGGCCAAGTCTTACATTGATAAATCAAACAGAGGAAATAAACAGCGGAAAATAAATTGATAACAGGCGAAGCCCAACTGCCTGCCCACAGGCAGATGACTGCAAGACACGTCCTACTCGTCCTGGTCCTCAACGTATTCGTAGACATCCTCCTCTGTTATGATATAGCAAGGTGAGTACAAACTTGTACTCCGTAAGTCACACAGAAAATGCAACATAACTATAAGGGCCACAAAGGAAGGCATATAGGGTTATTTGTGCATAAAACAACATTTTATGAAATACAATAATTAGATTAAAAATGCTGAATTTAGTACGATAAGTAAAAACAATACGGTAATTGAAAATTCATACCGTCGGTGTAGGCTCCGACCATACACCAACCTATCCATGGGAATCTCTCCCAGACCATCTTTCCCAAAAACATCACGTATGGATTCTGTCCATCCACACGTTTTCCATGCACTCATGGATTCCATCCATCCATAAGGTTTTCGAAAAATAATTTTGTAAACCAAAGTGTAATCCATGAAAAACTCTTACCTAGCATGCCCGTGACCGTGGGCACAGCTATCCAGGATAGATTATACACTCTACAGAGGTTGTACAACTTTACCCACAAGATATGATGTCCTCATAATGTCAGCCAATACATGCTTCCTTAGGCGTGCGACTAAGTAATCATAACAAGGCCTTTACAATGCGAAGCCGTCAACCTGGCCAAGCCAACTCTAAGGTTTCACCCCATTAAGGAATCCACCAGACCGGGACCCCCTCTTGAGCCTGAGTGAGACTTATCATGGCTACAACCATGCTCACCCAAGTGGGACTTCTCATGGCACCAGCCACGCCCACTTTCAACCTACGACTTAACTCAGGTTGGGACTCCACAAATTATTCAGCCAGGGTTGTCCCATACCAGCCATGTGGTAGTACGATAGGGCTTTGCAACAGTAGCTCACAGACCGGTCCTTAATTGACTTAGGCTCTACCATGTACCCCCGAGCACAACAGTCAACCCTGCGGCTACAACCAACAGAGCATGACTGCACCCGCCATCTAACCATGAACCTAAGTCTAAACCAGATTTTATATTTTGTTTTGAAATAATTTTGTAATCCTTCTTGACTCACCGAAGTCAAGAATAGTTTCCAGAAACTTGTCATTTTATGTGAAAAAGGGTCCCAGACCTAGGTTATAACTATGCAGGGCTAAGCATTTGCTAAAAAAAATTTCTCTAGCCATTCTAGTGAACCAACTAGAGTTTTGTTCTAGGGTTACAAGGTACCAAGGGATTCAACATCTACATGATAAAACTAAAGTAGGCTGGGCGCTCGGGGTGGAGTCGGCCGGGCGCGAGAGGCTTCGGTGTGGCGGCGATTTCTCGCCGAAGTTGGCAACTGCGGTGGGGGCGAGGGGAAGGGGCGGTGCGGGGATTCCTTGCTGGAGGTAGGCGGCGGTTGTGGCGGAGGTGGGGTGTGGCGCGGAAAGAGGGAGAAATGGGTGCGGGCGTGGGGAGTGGGGCAGCACAGGCGCG
Organism: Dendrocalamus latiflorus; assembly: GCA_017311315.1. Taxonomy (NCBI): domain Eukaryota; kingdom Viridiplantae; phylum Streptophyta; class Magnoliopsida; order Poales; family Poaceae; genus Dendrocalamus; species Dendrocalamus latiflorus. Next base: position 19,953,900 of record CM029636.1, read on the forward strand.
AGAGTGGGGAGTGGGTCGAGGGAAGCGGGGTGGCGGCCGGTTAGGGCGGGCGGCCGTTGCGGGCGGTGGCGGTGCGAGGAAGGAGGCGGACGCGGGGTAGGGGAAGGGCCTGACAGGCCGGGCCCGCGTCGCAGCGAGAGAGAGAAGGGAGGGAGATGCGGGCGGTCGGTGCGATCGGACGGTCGGGAGAGGAGAGGAAAAGGGCGGTCGAATAGGGATCGGGTGGCCGGGGGAAAAGGGAGGGGCGGACGGCCGAGATGGGTCGTGCCGCACACGTTGCGAGCGGGGAGGGGAGGAAGGCGGGATGGGGTGATGGCTGGGTAGTGTCGACGTGGACGGTATCTGGCCGTGCACGTGTCGGCCAGAGGGAGGGTGATTGGATTTTACAATTTAGATTTTGATTTCTAATTTTCAGAAAACCCGAGAAAAGATTTTTAGGCCTAGAAAATTGCAGAAAACTCCAATAAATTCCAGAAAATTCCTATAAATCTATAAAAATGCAAGAAACTCAAATAAAAGCATTTAAACTTATTTTGATCACACTTTCTCCCAATATTTATATCTTTTAATAGGGAAAAAACAAAAGAGGGCTTTTAATATTCCAGAAAAAAATAAAAAAATAAATAAAATGAAAATTTGGGATGTCACACTTAGGCATCCCGGGCAACTCTACAGAGTATAAATAAATCACACACTGGCCTTACGTCCTAGCGTACTCTACGGAGTATAAAGCACCGAGAACCTCAAGCATCCCAAGCAACTCTATATAGTATAAATAATCGCATAGAGTCCACAGCCCCTAGGTGAACTCTGTGGAGTATAAAGCGTCGGTAGCCTTCAGCGTCCCGAGCAACTCTACGAAGTATAAATAACCATGTGGAGTGTATGGCCTCCACACAAATGATGTAGAGTATAAAGCATCGGGAGTCGTCGGCATCTTGAGTAACTCTACAGAGTATAAATAACCACAAAAAGTCCGTAGCCTCTGTGCGAACTCTACAGAGTATAAAGTGCTAGGAGCCTTCGGCGTCTCGGGCAACTCTACAGAGTATAACCACGTGGAATCCACAGCCTCGATGCAAACTTTGTGGAGTATAAAGCATTGGGAGCCTTCGACATCTTGGGCAACTCTACAGAGTATAACTAATCGTGCGGAGTCCACGGCCTCCGTGCAAACTTTATACAGTATAAAGCTCCAGACCCCTTAGGCGGCCTGGACAACTCTATGGAGTATAAATAACTACGCGAAGTCCATGGCCTCCACGTGAATTCTACAGAGTAAAAAACATCAGGCCCCTTAGGCAGCCCGGGCAACTCTATGGCGTATAAATAACCGTGTAAAGTCCACGACCTCTGTGCGAGCTCTACGGAGTATAGAGCACTGGGAGCCTTACGCGTCTAGGGAATAACCACGCACCATGCCAGCAACACCTCACCTAGACAGCATGAGCATTCATGGACGCTGGCATGACAGGCATAAAATGATATTTCTTTAGGCCGGTACTAGCTGAGGTAGCCCCTTAGATGCTGCTATTATGCTTGCCCCTTTGGGTAAGTGACAGAGCGTGCGTTTCAAGACATCGTCCCACCGCTGACTTTTTCGATGCCTAACCAAAGGGTAGGGGATGGAGAATGTATTTCAAGACTTCGTCTCACCACTGACTTCGTCTATGCCGGTCCGAAGGGTAAGGGATGAAAAGCACATTTTCAAGACTTTGTCCCACCACCAACTTTGTTGACGCCCGTCCTAAGAGTGGGGAATGGAGCACATGTTTCAAGACTTCATCCCATCACCAACTTCATCAACGCCCATTCAAAGGGTGGGGGACAAAATGCACATTTCAACACATCGTCCCACCACCAACTTCATCGACGCTCATCCAAAGGGTAGGGAACAAAAAGCGCATTTTCAAGACTTCGTCGATGCCCGTCGGAAGGGTAGGGGATAGAGCGTGCATTTCAAGACTTCATCGACACCTGTCCGTAGGGTAGGGACAAAGCACACATTTTAGGACTTTGTCCCAGCACTGACTTCATTGACGCCCGTCTGAAGGGTGGGGGATGGAGTGCACATTTCAAGACTTTGTCCCGTCGCAGACTTCGTTGATGCCATTTGAAGGGTGGGGGACAGAGCACACGTTTCAATACTTTATCCCCCACCAACTTCGTCGACGCCTATCCGAAGCATGGGGGACGGAGCATGCATTTCAAACCTTCATTCCGCCGTCGACATCGTTGATGCCCGTCCAAAGGGTGGGAGACGGAGCGCATATTTCAACACTTCATCCTGCCACTGACTTCGTTTACGCCTGCCCAAAGGGTGGGGGATGAAGCAAGCATTTCAAGATTTCGTCCCACCGTCGACTTCGTCAACTCTTGTCCGAAGGGTGAGGAACGGAGCACATGTTTCAAAACTTTGTCCCGCCACTGACTTCATCGACGCTCGTCCGAAGGGTGGGGTATGAAAAGTGTGTTTTCAAGACTTAATCCCACCGCTGACTCTGTCGATGCCCATTTGAAGGGTGGGGGATGGAGCGCGTGTTTCTAGACTTCATCGCACTACTGACTTCATCAAAGCCCATCCAAAGGGTGGGGGATGGAGCGTGCATTTTCAAGATTTCATCCCGCCGCCGACTTCATCGACACCCATCCGAAGGGTAGGGAACAGAATGTGTGTTTCATGACTTCGTCCCACTGCTAACTTCATCAAGGCCTATCTAAAGGGTGGGGGATAGTGCGTGCCTTTCAACACTTTGTCCCACCATCGACTTTGCCGATGCCCATTTGAATGGTGGGGGATGGAGTGTGCCTTGCAAGCCTTCATCCCACCGCTGACTTTGTCAACACCCGTCCAAAGGGTGGGGGATGAAGCATGCGTTTCAACACTTCATGATTGTAAGTCTTCCTACGATCATGACATAGTCATAAGCCTTTCTACGACCACCCTATGGTCGTGAGCCCTTCCATGACCACTTCATGATCATAAGTCTTTCTATGACCATAACATAGTCATAAGTCTTTCTATGACCACCCTATGGTCGTGAGCCTTTCCACGACCACTTCATGCTCGTAAGTCTTTCTATGACCATGACATAGTCGTAAGCCTTTCCACGACCACGTCATGCTCATAAATCTTTCTATGACCATAATATAGTCGTAAGCCTTTCTACGACCACCATATGGTCGTGAGTGTTTCCATGACCACTTCATGATCATATGTCTTCCTAGGATCATGATATCATCGTAAGCCATTCTACGACCACCTCGTGGTCATAGACTCTTCTGCGACTAAGCCTAACCTCGACTGGCTTGTCTACAACAATCCGCTCCTCTAGAAAGGATTGTGGAAGAGCATGTGTTTCAAGCCTTCATCCCACCGCCAACTTCATCGACGCCTGTTCGAAGGGTGGGGACAGAGCACGCACGTTTCCAGACTTCATCCCAACCATCATAGGGGACCCACCCCTACCTAGTGTGCATGCATATACTCATGAGCCTATTCGATTCTTTGCAGCTACTAGTGAAGATGGGCATAGTCGCACAATGCTCCAATACTTCCAAGCCCACGAGGACCACAATACTCCCGCCACTACATACTAATCCTAACAAGAGTGAATGGGGTGTGGCTGTCGTATAGAAAAATAATTTTATTCAATAAATCATTACAACAACATAGCACCCGGAGTGCGTCATCATAGACGACAAGATCTATGCCTCGTCTGAGCTCTCTATTTTTGGTGTGTCACTTGGCTTAGGCTGCTTCGCCTAGAAGTGCAGTGACTCTTTGGCCCACCCCAGTGTTGAAGCCATCAATGAAGCAGATGGTCCAAAATGAGGAGAGAATATTCCTCAAGTACCTGCTTGCCACATAAACATAACAAAGATAAGGCCACATCATTAACACCTCGCACTTTTCATTGTAAAATGTTGGTTACAAGTCCTACAACCAACTAGTGCCCCATACAAAAAGGAACCCATGGCCCCACACACACAAGCTATGTCGCACATGGGCTAAAGCAAAAAGCCTTGGCATCACACCTGCCAATCGACTGGGACATCAGAAGCGGGGTCGTTGTCCTCATTCCATCGAGGAACCTTGCCAAGCCTCATGGCAATCTTCATTGTAGCCTTGCCAATGTACTCCCATATGTGATGGTGGAAGGCATGAGCAAAGCAGTGTTCCCCACAGACATCATGGTGTTCCTCGCAGGCAAGTCTAGGCGGGCATTGGCCAGTTCCCCCACATGCAAGCAGCCTTGAAGATGAAGCAGACTGAGAATAATCTACGTCGTCACGTGTGAGCAATGATTACCATAGGCCTAGGTGGCGTTCAATGCAAATGACGAGGCCTCTCCAATTCTATGAAGGCTGTTTCGAAGGTCCTCGAGCCCATGTGCTCAAGGGGAGACTTCGACCGCAAGGTCTCGCAAGGTAGCCTCCAGGACCTCCATCGACCCCCATGCCGACAGGGAGGCATCACCCTCTCCGATAGCTCAGATAACAGTCAAGCCTTCTCCTCCTCTAGCATGGCAATCTATTGTAGCAAACCCTCACGCTCGCCAGTAGCAACAGACTGAGCCCTTGCACCTTCGGCTTATAAGAAGTGGATTTGTTCATCCTTCACCTCCAGTACAACCATCGCATTTGCAACAGATTGCCTAGCGGACGACGTCTCCACCTCTATGGCTGCCACTCACTCCTGCAGGCTGTGGTGCTCATGGTACCTCAATGCCTGTAGTGCGCGAGCAAGCACAAGTGCCTACGTCATACGAAAATAGTATCAAGCATGAAAGCAAGCAAATCTCACAAAGGCCGACACACACTTGAATGTACATGTACCTTCATCTCAGTGGCTTTGAGGATGCCCTCCAGGAGCTCAAGACAGTATGAAGAAAGCATGCGCTGATCGAGGGTGGCATCCGTGCACTTTGCAGCCCCCTAAAACAACCTAAGTGCCTTTGGGTGGGGGACAAAGTCCACCACGGAGAGCCACTGAGACTCCAAAAAGTGGCATCACAAATAACTAGACTTGACGAGATGTCCATAGCGGCAATGCTCGCTAGGCCACTACCAACCTCGTCCCTTGAACCCTGCAAGCACCCTAGAGAACGGGGGCCCACTAATGATGGCCACTATGTCAGGGGCAGATCAGAGAGAGCTTTGTGAAGTCCTGAGAGGATAATGAGTTATTCATACCCAATGCTTGGTTTGGAGAGGCCAGCCTCGATGTGTTGGCCCAACGGAGCACATTGTCAGACTAGTAGGGGCAGTACCATTAGCAACCGTGACAAGACCTGCTACGTGAGGGAGAGTGTTGGAATTGGAGCCAGAGTCTTCAATGCATGCCATCAGGGCCAGCCAGAAGCCTACACCTGTGACCGTTGGGGTGAGGATACTCAAGCACGCGTTGTAGCTTGGGTTGGCAAGGGTGACTTGCGAGCCTGTGATGATCTAGGGACAACCTTGCACGGGGCCATCCCCTCGTCCTTCGGAGTAACCTCCAAACCACCTGCCTCATGACTAGCATCTCCATGAGGGGCACCTCTACAGGACCTCCGTTGTCACTAGAAGGTGGTTTGTCCTTGGCCTCAAGGTCAGAGTTCACATAATCTACAAACTCCGATTCGCTACACGCAGCGACCTCCTCGTTTGGTCCACCTGACTCTTCTGCTGGAGGGGCATTGAGGATAAGGGCTAAATGATGATCGAAGAATGGCCACCTCGCTGTAAGGGGGTCTATCCAAATAGTGACCTTCCTCATGTGCATGTGGCCGACTGCTGCTTGGCACTGCACATTCCAGCATGGGTATGTCGAGGGCTTCGCACACTCGGTTCACCCGGCCATGGTTTGAGATCACCAACGCCCAGAGACTATGCTCCCTCGCAATGTATGGGCCAAGGAAGATGGCCACTACACGCTCTGCATCCTCGAGAGAGAGCATTGCCACAAGCGGCCATGATAGTCACCAACAAGCTAACTAGAAATAACAATTGTACCATTTAATGCAAAAGACCTACCTGGCTTAGTTATCTTCGGCAATGAGGCAACGCTAAGGTAGATACAGTCATCGCGAGGGGGCTGGGTTGGACGTGCCACAACTGAGACAACGGGGACACACCAAGCAGGCAGTATTCATCCGTGAGGTCCCGCATGTTGAACCGAATGGCGACCCCAAACAGCCTCCGTGCAGGCTACTCACCCTCATGGTTGAGGGGCGCGGATGGAGACATGTTGAAGTCTATCAAACAGCTCCTCCATTGGAGACTACCACCAGCCTCCGTCCGGTGGTAGAACCACCTTCACGTCCTGTTCGACTCCCATTTTGTCCTCGTAGAATTTGCTAGAATAGCTTCATGCACCCAGAGCAGACCACGAAGTTGACACCCCATAGGTTGGAGTACTGGCCCTTGTCAATCTTCTTCAGCTAGCACCATGCATCATGGAGGAAGACAAAGAGTGCTGGGTTCGGCCACACTATCTCCAAGCACAAAGCCCAGCTATACACGGCCAACTGAACAATGGTATTGGGGTCAGCTACACAAGCTCTAGCCCATACAACTGAAGGACTTCATCGACGAAGGTAGCGGTAGGGATTCAGAGCTTGTCATCGAAGTATGCGGCGAAGACGATGGTCTCCGACTCGGTCAGTTGCAGCTCCGTCTCACTGGCCACAGGCAACTGAACTGCCTCGCACCCTGAGATCTTCCTGTCATGCACCAACGAGTGAATCAGCTCCTTGGTCGCCATTGTCAGCCCCAGCATGTTCGTGCTAGTGCAGTTCACTTTCTCCACTGCACTCTAGTGCTTGTTCACCAATGACACTTCACCGATGACGCATCACGCTCCACCAGCTCATAGTTGACTACCATGGCCGAGGAGCTACCATGGCCAAATGAATCTCTATGGCTAGACGATGCGCTCGCAACACTACAGCGAGAACATCGCCACCATGAATCATCTTCACCATGGGGGAATAGGTGCAGCAGCAGCGGTGTCGAGGCAGTAAGCAAGAGAGCAAAGTGGTGATGAAGGTTGTAGCTACAGGGAGCAGTACGAGCAAAGATAGCAAACGGTGAGAAGAATGAGGAGGTCTCGTGGTAGATTGGCTTAGAAAGGATGTCGGCATGTAAGTCACGCACCTTTTTGGCATGTCTCAGGAACCAACGATGCGCAAGATGACATCGCACGATTCATGAACCACCCGTAGGCATGTGTCACGCGCTACAGGAATGCAAACCGAACCAACTTGGCAAGAAGAAGACAAACCACAGCCCAGGCAGGCACAGGTATGGCAATGCGGCTCACGGGCCAACCACTCACTAGGTCGAAGGGACGGAGAGGGCCAAAGGACCTGCCAACATGGTTTTGGCCTACAGGTGGTGAAGCCCTTTACCATAAGAGGCCACTGTTGTAGAGGTGGCACACACCTACACTCATTCGGCCTGATGGGGCAAGAGGCCTATTAAGGTATGTAAAAAAGACACCAACACCCCTAGCATAGTGGACCACTGTGGGGGTACCCTTGTAGTCTGCCCTTATGGCCATGTATAAATATAGCCCTTGGGAAGGAGAGCAACACACAGCTCATTTTCTACACTCACTTTACTAGTCCCCTATTTACTACTTGGTCTATAGCCATAATAGTACACTTAATATTAAGGTATAAATCTATCAAGAGAATCATATTCTTCTCAACATTATTCATTACGAGTGCAAAGTTGGTAGTTGGTACCAGCGGTTACTGTGTTTGCTTGATTGATTAAAATGTGTCCTAGAGTAGTTTGTGTCATTTACTGAATGCATGCTTCCTAACTGAAACAAATTTAAACAGAACTTAGACGGTTAGACCATATTTTTAACCTTCTGAGATGAACATAATGTGGCTCATTGAAACTTAGTGCTTCCAGTTCTTTTCTTTTTCTAGTGACTGACAATAGGAGATGGTAAACATTCTTTCTAACCTACATTTATCAAATGCTTTCTTATCAGAGGGAAGCTATGCAATAATGATGCATTTTGTTTATCTTTTCAGGTAACTAATTTACTACGTCAGTTTCTGTTAGGATAAGGTTAGGCTACACTAGTGCAGATTAAAAATTTTTACCATGTAAACTAGAAAGCCATGCGAGTAAAGGATCATAGATCGTTACCACTAGACGTACAGTGCAGCGAAAGTAGAGTTGAAGCGGCCAATTTAACGAAGTGCGTGTCGATATAGTGGAAGTGGTTGATCGTTCTTTAGCCAACCGTCTCCTCCTCGTAGCAACACCTCTACCGAGATCCACACATCTAAGGATAGAACATCGTGCGTCGGTGTGCTACCAGCAGCACACACTGCAGGGGTTATGAGAGGTGGCAGGTAGAGTTTTGATGGGTGTGGGTGTGTCTCGGGATATCTCCCTCAGCCCCCTCACCTCCCTTTTTATAGCCACCAATCGGATCTTTATCCGATATTGTAGGACCGAAATGGCAACAGAGGGGGGTGAATGGTGCCTTCAAAACCGCCCCAAGCATTAACACACACTTCTTCTCCGATAGCTATAATAGCTATGAAGCAAGAAGATACATGCTCACTGGAGAACTAAAAGAATCTCAAACAGAAAGAAAAACAAGACAAAGAAGTAGATCAGAGAGTAGCAACCAAGAACAGGAAGTGAGGTCGGTTTGACCGCAATTGTGATAGCGGTCTGACCGCCGAACCACTGCCTGTCTGACCGCTAGTGTGGTAGCGGTCTGACCGCCAAATTGTACTGGTCTGACTGCCAATATGAATCCGGTTTGACCTGGAAAGGATTCAGCGAAAGAAAATAAACAGAAGTAAAACAGAGGAACAAAACTTTGTCTAAAAGCAGACTAAAGCAAAAGAACTGTACTGAACAGAGAGATTCAGAGGCTACAAAATAGACACAACAAAAGAGGAAAGGCAAACCAAAAGGAAAAGCATTCAGGTGACAAAAAGGAGAACAGAAGGCGGCTGAAATCTGTCGGCACAGTAATTACTGAAGAAAACCGGAAACAGAAACGGTGGTCGATCAAATGCTGCACTTCTCAGGTCAATTGAATGGGACTTCAATCTAAACAGCCACTCGTCCTCAGGAATCAAGGAAATACAAACCAAGAGCAATTCGGCTGGAAAGTGAACACAGACAGAGAATGAAACCGAAAACTAAAATGCTTGAACAGAAAATGAGACCAAATTCTGAACAGTTTGAGATTCTCATATCTATTAATCATGAGACTCTTAATCACAGCAAGGAAAGATCTCATAACAAGAAAGCACAAACATAGAGCAATCTTTTCACCGAGACAAGAAGAAAACACAAATCTGCTACCAACAAAAACAGTGAAACCCTAGAAACAAAGCATGACTGCAGTGAACAAAATTCTTGAAAGAAAACTACAATTTGGACCTTTGCTCTCGGGAATGAGCTAGCCAAGGGGATTTGAGAAGATCCCCAGTTCAGGGCAAACTAGTCTTGCAGCTTCTCAACAAGATCTCAACTCAGAATAGAAGCAGCAGGAAAGTTCAGAGAACATATGAATGCAAAGACAGAAATGACACAAGAAGGAAGCAAGAAACCAGAACAACACAAAACACAAGACATCTCAAATGAATTCAGAGATATGAATGATTACATAAGAGATTGTTTACAGCCATTTTATCCCTATTCTTACATTTTGAGAAGAACACACCCAAAACAAGTGCTGCCCAGCACCTCACAACTCACGCAGACATGGAGAGAAAACAGTAAAACCCCCACTGCATAACAGAGAAAGGAAAGCTCTAACTCTCTAAAATCTAACCCTCTCTATTTATAGTCTTCCACTACTGGGTTCACAATTTGCTTTACCCATTAGCTCCAACAACTCTACACTTTACCCGTTATCTCCAACCAAATCTGCTTCCACTTTGCAGCCTTGCGCATTTTACCAAAATGCCACTCCTGCACCTTCCTGGAAGCTTCCTCTTTTCTTGCTGTCCAAGCTCTGCAACCACTTTGAACCCTTGACATCTTCGGCATCTCCCGACCGCTTCGACCTCAGCACCGCCTGTGCCTAGTCTGGCCATCCCATGCCTTACCACGACTTAGCCTCAAAGTCCTGCAACCATCACAGACAGGAAAACATCACATAGCACCGCTCAAAACAACATGAACAAAAATCTGTATTAAGAGAAGTTTACTCACAAAGCATCCCTACTGGTCGTAACCTACTTACACCAGATTGAATTCACAAGTTATGCAACACTCATAGACTACGACTTGTCACAAAACACACAAAACAATCTCAAATTTTCCAGAACAAGTGTCGATTACTCATCACAAACATGAGGTCACCTCCACATGGTCTCTCAGATATGATCAGATATCATATCCTTAGAAAGTCTCAAGCTAGATCTTTATCCAATACGAGTAAAGATCTTATCCTCAAAGAACCTCTAACCAGATCCAATGTGAGTAGAGATCATATCCCACTTAGAATTTATCACCAAGACCTTATTGTTTTGACCTGTTAAATGTGTGACCCTATAGATTTATGTATATTTGGCCATAGGCCGAAAACTCCTTTTCGGTCTATAAGTCGTTAACAATCCCTAGTATGACATAACAACTCCTAAATATACATAAAGATCATATCAGACGAACCTATATAATATTTATGTACCGATCTCTTTGCTTCATGATACCAGATCAAACTCAAGGCGGAAGCATGCCATCCTATGACAGCCCGATCCTTCACTCGAGCCTATAGTGGATTACTTAGTTGTGATTAACTCCTCAACCACATTCTGTATAGCCATGCACTTCCTTAATCCAACCACATTGAGGGATGTAGAGGTATCTCTCCTGTTATATAGGAGGGACAAATTCCATCCTGATCACTCATATTTCTCTGCAGGTTTTATAGTAAATCTAAAAGCTACATTTATTGTTGGACCAAAATGTCGACAGAGGGGGTGAATGTCGATTATAAAATATCAACCCTTGAAAGTACCCACATGAGAGAATCTCCTCCGATAGCCATGGAAAGCTATGAAGTAGATGAAATATGCCCTCTGAAGGATCAGCCAAGTAAACACGAGAGAAGAACCAAGTAAGAATTACAGCAACCAAAAGATGTGAAACTCAACACTCAAGTGATAGTCGGGCGGTCAGACCGCAAGCCTATGGCTGGTCAGACCGCCAGTCTTGGACGGGTCTGACCGCCGTCCCATAGCTGGTCTGACTGCCATTCGGTGCCCGGTCTAACCGCCTTCAAATGGCCGGTCGGACCGCCCCTCGGGAGCAGCAGTCCAGATTTGTTGATTTTCAGATAGCAGAACTGAGACTTCAAAAATATGGCTACTACAGAGAAATCAGAGAAGTGGTTCTATTTTCCTCTAGCCAAAAGTGCACATACCTATTATAAATAACATCAAGCACTTTGATACAAAGGATTTCATCATTTGAGCAAGAATTTGAGATCTAGCCCAAAATTTCAAAAACTACAGAGAGGAGCACAAAAACCCAAATTGCTCAATGGTCTTAAGTCCTTTTCTTATGAGATTTTGCAGTTAAGTTAGCAATAACTAAAGGACTTCTCAGACCAAAAATCAGGCCATCTCCTGAAGGGAATCAAAATCTACCTCAAACCCTAGAAACAAGAAATGAAGAACAGAGAAGCTGAAAATGGAGAATCTTTGATTCATTTGATTTGCTCTCGGGAAAAATCGATCAAATGATCTTGAGGCATCATCCCAACATAGAGCAACCCATTTTGGGCCTTCCCAGCAAGAAACAACTCAAATATCAAAAAGTCAAAAATCACACATAGAAGGCATCGAAAGAAAAATAAGCAACAGAGAGCCAGAGACTTAATCAAACTCAAACAAAACCATCTTGGATTGATAACGAGGAAGAGAGATACATGATTACATAGAGTATCAGCTCATACCATCCCTACAACCCCATACATGCTTTGAGAAATCAAGAACCCATGTCCCTGTCCCTCAAGAACTCGCATACACGAAGGGGACAACTCTCTGTGCTGTCCAACAGCTCTCACCCACTAAAGAGAAAGCAAAACAACCTCCAAAAGAATTGGACTACATGCAGGAGACACTCCCTTATTTATAGTCTCTCACTAATGGATTTGCCTCTCTCTTTAACCACTAAGCCTCAACAACTCTAGTGCTTTATCCATAACCCAATTCCTTTAGTGCAGCTTTGCGTATTCTCCAAAACACCCCTCCTGCACCTTCCGGGAAGCTTCCTCCTTTCTTGCCGTTCAAGCCTCGCAGCTACCTCGAGTCTCCGCCGTCTTCGACACATCCGACCGTTCTGACCTCGACACCGCCCGTGTCTAGTCCGGTCACCCCGTGCCTCTCCACGACTCCGCCTCGACGTCCTGTAGCCATCACAGACAAGAAACACATCAAATAGCACCGCTTGACACATGTAAGCATAAATAGCAACAACAAATCATACTTACGCACGAAATAGCCCAAACTTGTCGAATCAAGATAATATGCATCCTAAGCCCATACGACCAAGTTTGACCAAGTCCGACCAACACCGATTGCACCACGCAACGATATGGTCCGAACCACATAATCCAAACTCGACTTTCCTAAACCGATGTCAATTACTCATCACACACATGGGATGACCTCCATATGGTCTCTCAATCTCCCCCTTGATGAGTATATTGACAAACCCAGAAAAAGCATAAAGATGAGTTTGAAATGCAAGAAGGAAGTCAAACATGGTCCAAAGGAAAGAGCAAATGAGCCTCATGACCATGTCGACAAAGGAACACTAGAGCTACAAAAGAAAGAGCAAATTGTTCTCCAAAGCTCTAGAAAGCTCCCAAATGGCTTTTTCTCCGCTATTCTCCCCCTTTTGGCAATAAACACATCAAGGATGCAAAAGAGAGAATAAGGTCACAAGAATGGATGAAATGGCTGAAGTTTGTTTATTTAGAACCATAAAGATTATCCAAAATGACCATATGAGAATTACATCAAGCCATAACACATAAACATGCTATCTAGATCATGACAAGATATATATCAGCCAGCTAAACCAATGAAGTCACAATTTGAAATTTTAGTGCAAATTCTTAGCATGTCAAGGCATTCATGATCATAGTCTAGCTAGAGATATCCAAGGATGATGCAAACCATGTCAATAAGCTAAGCGGAACAAGAAGTTAGAATTGAATCAACTTAGAATGCTACAAGTTCTAGAATGAGACATTTGTTCATGTACTTGTAAGTCTTGTAACTTTAGCAAATTTAGCACAAATGACTTGTTTTTCTTTAGAAATCTCATGATTGTTGCCAACCAGATTTTTGTGTAGTCATGTGTTAGATCTCAAGTCTTATGCGACCACTCCAAGCAAGAAGCTTAAGAAGATGGTCTAGGTCATCCAAAACTCCCCCTGAGTTCATGCCTTGTGCAATGGCAAGCCGTCTCATGAGAAAGAATTGGTGAAATCAGTTTTTTCGCACAAAAGAGATCTTTTTGCATTCTCATGAACATAAGACTTGTATTAACTCATGTGTCATCAAGAAACTAGAATAGCGCAATCTAAAGCTCAACAAAGATTCAAGACTCAACTCAGTCTATTTGACATGGCATGAATCATAAGAGGATAACTAAAGGTAGACTAGTCACAATAACTAACATGACATGAATTAATTCAAGTTGAGTATTTTAATTAACTCATCATGGCAAAAGCTAGTCTACACATATGGAGTCAAGATAAATCTAGCAAATAAGCACAAGTCATGGCAAGGTGTAATGCATTGTAAACATGGCATGAAAGGATAATAATCAAGGCTCCATGCGGTTATATTACAATGGAGAATGCTGAAATGCAAGAAAGTCCAGCTCCCCCTCAACATGTGATGCATCTTTTAGTTCAAGTTGAGTTATGTCAATATTAAGCTCCAGAAGCTCCCAAATGAACTCCCCTTGAACCAAAACAATAAAATCGAGAAGCTGGCAAAGAAATCAGAACAGACAGTCCTTAAAGCATAGATAAGACATAGAGGATAATGTGGCTCAGACTGACTCTCATCTACCCCATATGACTCTAGGACTATTAACTGCACATCTAACTCACTAAGGAGCAAACACGTACCCTGTCTACCCGAGGGTGGCCCAACTCTCGCTAGAACCTATAAGAAGTGAGTGAGCTCAACCTAGTGAGAAGAGAACAGCTAATAAGCAGCATCCTAGAATCACAAGATAAGAGTACGAAGTCTAAACAACTAGACAAGAGAAGCACTCTAATCTATGCTAGGAGGATTATCCCAATGCACCCATATGCAGTGCAGCATAAAAGAATTAAGAGCATAATCAATATAAAAAGCAGTAAAGCACAGAGCTCCCCCTCACAACAGTCCATAAGGACAAACCACCCCAAGCTCTCCCCACAGAGCTGAAAACCAAGAGCTATCCAAAGGCTTGGTAAAGATATCAGCCAACTGGTGGTCACTCTCCACAAACTGGAGCACTATGTCATCCTTCTCTACATGGTCTCTAAGGAAGTGATAGCGAATATCGATGTGCTTGGTCCGAGAATGCTGCACTGGGTTCTTAGCAATATTAATTGCAGAAGTGTTATCACAAAAGAGTGGAACACTGTTTGACCGGAAACGGTGACAGAGGGGGGTGAATGTCGCTTACAAAATAAATCGCCCCCAAGTATTCTCCCAAAAAAACTCAGCTCAAAAGACAAAAGACTTGGACAAGAAACATCGACAAAGAACTGAAATTGACACGGCAAAGAAACTGCAGAGAACGCTGTCATGGCAAAGGATAGCTGTCGAAATCCTTGTCACGGCAAAGAGGAAATGCTGCCACGGCACAAACTTCCTGCCAGCCGAACAGCCTAAAATTCTACCCAAAAACAATGATTTATGCTAGCAAACTACAGACCCGAGAGCACATTAAAATAGCACAAAACCCAACTGAAATAAGCACGCTGCAACTTAAGGCTCTCAACAAAGAAATGGAAAAACATCTTTAAAAAGGTTGTAGCCGAAAAGATGAGAGGAAAGCAAAAATAAACGCTGCTGCCGAGAGTGACTTTGATGGCCAACAACTAAAGGCAAAATCAGAGGACAGGCCCTGCTGCCTAGAACCAGGAAGAGACAGACAAAGAACCTGGCCAAACATTACCAAAAGGCCAAAAGACTAGAAATGTAGACATTGAACTAGATGCTGGCCGAATAGAGATAAAATGTCATTTAGAAGCTACAGCCGAACAACATAGTCAAGGAGCCTTAAACCAACTACATGATGTTCTATTCTAGCCGAACACTGCAGCAAACAAAAATAAAAAAATGAAATAGGAGCTGCAGCAAAGAAAAGTAATTTGATTGATTACTTGCTCAAGGTTTTTGCAAAAAAAAGAGTTCGGGTGCAAAGCTCAATTAAAGCTGTCGGCAGCAAGAAATTTAGCTGTTCATTAATGCTGTCGGCAGCAAGAATTTTAAAGCTACATGCAGCAATGAACTAGACAGGGACTCAGTTTACTGCCAACAAAACAATCTCATGGACCAAGAACAGAGAAGAACAAGAACCACGAACCCGAGAGAAAATCTGCCAGAACAAAAGAACTCGAAAAACTAACTAAAATCATAGAAGGTAAAGAGAAGAAATCAAACTCTACACCAACAGAATTAAGAGGGAATATCTCATAGATAGCCAAGGAGACATGGATGATTACATAAGTTTGTTGTCTACAACCCTCACATCTCATGCATACATGGAGAGAACCAAACATAGAAATTTCACACCAACCCTCAAGCCATCTCACTCTCTCCCAAGTGATCTCTCTCTAAAAATATGCACTCATTTTTCATCTCTCAAAATCTACTCTCATTTCATGTGCTGAAATTCTTGAAAGCTACTAGAGAACACCCTCTCAATTTATAGCCTCCACTAATGGGTTTACAACCCTCTTTACCCATTAGCTCTCAACCACTCATGGCGCTTTATCCACAATCCGCTTCCTTTAGTGCAGCTTTGCGTATTCACCAAAATGCCCCTCGCGCACCTTCCAAGAAGCTTCCTCATTCCTTGCCTTCCAAGCCACGCAGCCACCTCGAGTCCTCGCCGTCTTCGGCACACCCCGACCGCTCCGACCTCAGCACCACCTGCGCCTAGTCCGGTTATCCGTGCCTCGCCACGACCTGACCTCAAAGTCCTGCAGCCATCACAGACAAGAAACAAATCACATAGCACCCCTCGACATAATGTAACCATACATTAGCATCAGAAGAAATACTCAAAGCCCAAACCGGTCGAAACGAAAAATAAACAACTTAAGCACGTTCGACCTAGTTCGACAAGGCCCGACCGAAACCGATTGCACCATGCAACGACATGGTCCGAACCACACAAATCAAACTCGACTTTCCTAAAACAGATGTCAATTACTCATCACACAACCGGGGTCACCTCCACATGGTCCAAAGAGGGAAAAGTGAAGCTAATGACCATGTCGCTAGAAGAAACACTAGAGCAACAAAGAAACACTAGAGCAACTTTGAAAAGTCCAACATGGTCCAAAGAAGGAAAAGTGAAGCTAATGACCATGTCGACAGAAGAAACACTAGAGCAACAAAGAAACACTAGAGCAACATTGAAAAGTCCAACATGGTCCAAAGAAGGAAAATTGAAGCTAATGACCATGTCGACAGAAGAAACACTAGAGCAACAAAGAAAGAGCAAATTGTTCTCCAAAGCTCTAAAATGTTCCCAAATGACTTTTTCTTCTCTATTCTCCCCCTTTTGGCAATAAACACATCAAGAATGCAAAGGAGAGAATAAGATCACAAAGATGGATGAAATGGCTGAAGTTTGTTTATTTAAGCATTTAGAGCCATGAGAATTATCCATAATGACCATAAAGAATTATACCAAGCCATAACTCAATAAAAGGCTATCTAGATCATGACAATATATATATATATATGCCAGCTAAACCAAGAGATGACAATCTGAAATGTAGTGCATTTAGTGAGCATGTCAAGTCATCAATAAGCAAAGTCTAGCTAGAGATATCCAAGGATGATGCAGGCCATGTCAATAAGGTAAGCGGAACCAAGAAGCTAATATTGAGTCCAAATAGAGTGCTATAAGCTCAAGAATGAAACAATGGTTCAAGTACTTGGTTCTTTTTGTAGCTTAAGCAAATTGAGCACAAATGACATATTTTCTTTTGAAACTTGTGGTCGTTTCCAACCAATATTTTTTTTATGTGCTAGATCTCAAGCCTTATGCGACTACTCCAAGCAAGAAGCTTAAGAAGATAGTCTAGGTCATCCAAAACTCCCCCTGAGTTCATGCCTAGTGCAATGGCAAGCCGTCTCATGAGAAAGAATTGGTGAAATCAGTTTTTTCGCACAAAAGAGATCTTTTTGCTTTTTAAACAAGTTGTACTAACGTATGCTGCATCAAGAGACTAACATAGCTCAATCTAAGGCTCAATAGAGATTCAACACTCAACTCAGCCTATTTGACATGGCATGAATCATAAAAAGATAGCTCAAGAAAGACTAGACTCAGATGCTAGAGACTAGACTCAGATGCTAGCATGACAAGTTTTAATGTAAATTGAGTAATTTTTAATTAACTTATCATGGCAAAAGCTA
This sequence comes from Dendrocalamus latiflorus, assembly GCA_017311315.1. NCBI lineage: Eukaryota > Viridiplantae > Streptophyta > Magnoliopsida > Poales > Poaceae > Dendrocalamus > Dendrocalamus latiflorus. The sequence continues at coordinate 19,971,551 of CM029636.1, forward strand.
GTCTACACATATGAAGTCATGATAAATCTAGCAAATAAGCACAAGTCATGGCAAGGTGTAAAGCATTTTAAACATGTCATAACAGGATAATAATCAAGGCTCAATGTAGTTATATTACAATGCGAAATGCTAAAATGCAAGAAAATTCAGCTCCCCCTCAACATGTGATGCAACTTTTAGTTCAAGTTGAGTTATGTCAAGATTAAGCTCTAGAAGCTCCCAAATGAACTCCCCCTGAACGAAAGCAATAAAATCGAGAAGCTGGCAAGAAAATCAGAATAGGCAGTCCTTAAAGCATAGACAAGATATAGAGACAACTAAGGCTCAGACTGACTCTCATCTACCCCATATAACTCTAGGACTATCAACTGGTCATCTAACAGACTAAGTAGCAAACACGTACCCTGTCTACCCGAGGGTGGCCCAACCCTCGCTAGAACCTACAAGCAGTGAGTAAGCTTAACCTAGTGAGAAGAGAGACAGCTAATAAGCAGCATCCTAGAATCACAAGATAAGAGTAAGAAGTCTAAGCAACTCGGCAAGAGAACCACTCTAACCTATGCTAGAAGGACTAAACCCCATGCACCCGTATGCAATGCAATCAGAAAGGAGTAAGAGCATAAACAATATAATAAAGCAGTAAAGCACAAAGCTCCCCCTCACAACAGTCCGTAAGGACAGACCACCCCAAGCTCTCCCCGCAGAGCTGAAAACCTCGAGCTATCCAAAGGCTTGGTAAAGATATCAGCCAACTGGTGGTCACTCTCCACAAACTGGAGCACTATGTCACCCTTCTCTACATGGTCTCTAAGGAAGTGATAGCGAATATCAACATGCTTGGTCCGAGAGTGCTGCACTGGGTTCTTAGCAATGTTAATCGCAGAAGTGTTAACACAAAAGAGTGAAACACTATCTATGACTAACCCAAAGTCTCGTAGGGTCGAAGCCATCCAAAGCACTTGGCTACAGCAACTGGCTGTAGCAACGTACTCGGCCTCTGCGGTGGACTGTGCAACACCAGACTGCTTCCTCGAAGACTAAGAGACGAGAGAAGTGCCAATGAATTGGCAAGTGCCAGAAGTGCTCTTCCTATCTATCCTACAGCCAGCAAAGTCTGCATCCGAGAAGGCTCTCAAAGAAAGACAAGAAGAGTAAGAGTAGCAGATACCATAGTCAATGGTAGCTCGAAGGTACCGAAGAATGCGCTTCACCGCCTGGCGGTGAGATACGCGAGGAGAAGCCTGAAACCGGGCACAAAGACACACGGAGAAATGTATGTCCGATCTCGAGGCAGTGAGGTACAAGAGGGAGCCAATCATACTACATACTCCTTCTGATCAACTGGCTCGCCGTCCTCATCTGGGTCGAGTGAAACTGATGTAGCCATCGGAGTGGACACCGACTTACCATCACTCATATCGAAACGCTTCAGGAGGTCTCGAGTGTACTTGCCTTGATGCAAGAAGGTACCCTCTCGAGTCTGCTTAATTTGGAAGCCAAAGAAGAAGCTCAACTCGCCCATCATGCTCATCTCAAACTCCGAGCTCATGACATCGGAAAACTGGGAAATGAGAGCATGCGAGGAACCGCCAAAGATGATGTCATCCACATAAATCTGGACGAGCAACAGATCAGTGCCAAGCCGGCGGATGAACAAGGTCTTGTCTACTTTACCCATCTCAAAGCCATGACTCAACAAGTAGGACTTAAGCCTCTCATACCAAGCTCTAGGGGCCTGCTTAAGTCCATACAAAGCTTTGGATAGCTTGAAGACATGGTTGGGTATTTGGGGTTTTCGAAACCTGGAGGCTGTCTCATATAGACTTCTTCCTCAATAAAGCCATTGAGGAAGGCACTCTTGACGTCCATCTGGTAAAGCTTGAAACCTTTAGAAGCTGCGAAGGCAAGCAGAATTCTAATGGCCTCAAGTCTAGCTACAGGGGCAAAGGTCTCCTCGAAATCTAGACCCTCAACCTGGGAGAACCCCTGAGCTACCAGTCTAGCCTTGTTTCGAATAACCACACCATCCTCACTCTGCTTGTTCTTGAACACCCACTTAGTCCCAATGACGTTGTGACCTCGTGGGGGCTCAACAAGCGACCAGACCTTGTTCCTCTCGAAATTCTCTAACTCCTCATGCATGGCATTGACCCAAGACTCGTCAGAGAGAGCATGACAAACGTCCTTGGGCTCGAATGAGGAGACTAAGCAGAATGGAGACAGCATTGAGACATGCCAGATTTTGAACAAGTGACTCGCTCAAAAAGGTCTCTAATAATCTACTCAGAAGGATGGTCTTTTCGGATGTGTCTAGGAGGTCCAAGATGAGATGAAGAAGTGGCCTCTACCTCATGAGCTGACGAGGTAGGAACAGAGCCACTAGCTCCAGAAGAAGCAGAGGGCATAGGCTGATCACCTGGAGGTGCGATGGAAGAAGGCACCTCGAGGGGTGGATGAGGGACTAGATCGGGTAGACAACCCTCATCTCCATCATCCTCATCATCCACAAAGATGGGCTCGGAATGCTCTAAAGAACCTGAGATATCGGGCCTAGTCCCCGGACTGGCCTCATCGAAAGTCACCTCACAGGTCTCTACCAACTTACTAGACTCGCAATTCCAAACCCGATAAGCCCGCGAAGAAGTCGAGTAGCCTAGAAAGATCCCATCACAAGAACGTGACTCGAACTTATCTAGGTTCCCGGACTTCAAAATAAAGCACTTGCAACCAAACACACGAAAATGAGAGACGCTGGGCTTTCGCCCATATCTCAGCTCATAAGAAGTACGGTGCAAGTGTGCCCTTAGAAAGACTTGATTTGAGACATGGCACGCGGTGGTTATAGCCTCAGCCCAAAACTTTCGTGGTGTAGAATACTCATCAAGCATCGTCCTGGCCATCTCGACCAAGGTACGGTTCTTTCTCTCCACGACGCCATTTTGCTGTGGGACGTGCGCAGAGGAGAACTGATGCTCTACACCTGTCTCATCGCAGAACCTCTCAAAGTAGGAATTCTTGAACTCCGTGCCATTGTCACTGCGGATCGTTCGTAAGGCACCCGGGAGCTCAACAGAAAGCCTACTGAAAAGACCTCGGAAATGTGAAAATGTCTTATCCTTCGAGGCTAAGAAAAACACCCAAGAATACCTCGAGAAGTCATCGACCACGACAAGAACATACTACTTCCCTCCCGCTGACTGCACTCAAGCTGGTCCAACTGTGTCCATATGGAGCAGCTGTCCTGGTGCATCGGTTATAGTAACTATAACTGGAGGATGGGAAGCGGCAACCATCTTGCCGTGCCGGCAAGGAGCACAAACTAGATCTTTGACCATCTTGAGTTTCAGCAAACCACGAATGAGATCGTGGCGCTAACTCGGGTCAAATGGTCAAATCCAATATGACCAAGTCTCCTGAGAGGATCACCAGAAGACTCAGAAAAATCAGCACGAAAGATCCTCCCAAAACGAGAAATCCCGCAAACCAGACTACCCGAAGAATCAAGAATTTTGCAATTGTTTTTTTTAAAGCTCACCTCAAAGTCATCATCGGTAAGCTGAGAAACGGAAAGCAAATTATACTGCAGCTTACTAACCAAGGCAACATCTTTCAAAATGAAGGAATCATTAATGCGCACTGTACCTTTGGCGATGACGCACCCAGATGAAGCATCTCCGAAGGTGATCGTCTCATCACCTAGAGCACGGGCAAGGGAAGAAAACCGACGAGAGTCTCCGGTCATGTGTCGTGAACACCCGGAGTCTACGAGCCAAACCTTTCCCTTCCCTGCCCGGCGAACCTGAGTCAAACAGAGAGTAAAGTCTCAGTACTGGGGTAAATCAAGAGTGATTTTGGCACCCAATACTGAGTAACACGTCGAGCAGATGAAGTACTCAAGCACGACTGACCTCTATCTACCCTACGCTCTCTGTCACTCAAAGAAGCAAACGGTCTAAGTGTAGACCTGAAGCTGTTGTTGGGCTTGACTGCTACAGAGGAGCGAGTCAAGACACCAGCAACATGCTGATCACGCCACGGGTAGCTATCTCGATGGGGGAAACGAGACCTACCCTCAGGACGGCGGAAGTCACGACCAAAGGGAGCATGAGGACGAAAACCATTAAACATGGAAAAACCAAGTCCTCGATGCTGCCCAAACCCATCAGAAGCAAACATGGACCTTTTGTTGTCTTAGGTGCACTCAAGGTCTGGGGCCGACCCTGAATGTGCCTAAGAGCCTCAGCACGGTCTCTACGCGCGATCTTGGTGCACCTGAAGCATCGATCGATCAAATGTCCATCCTTCTGACAGAAGGTGCAATGGTACTTCACCTTTTGAGAGGTAGAAGTAACACCGTGAGGCTTTGCCTTCTGAGAGGCTGAAGCAGCAGATGAACTCACCTTGCTGTCAGAAATCCCTTGGACAAAGCCCGCTGACTTAAATTAGACTTTCTCGGTCCTGGGCTCAGTGTCGATCACACCTGGTGCTATGGGTCTGAGCACGGCAAGTGGATGCTTCCTCATGTCCTCATAGAAATCATATCCTAGACCCTGATTGAACTTGCAAATCTTGGATTGGTCTAGAATAAGATTGAGCTTCTTCTTGCCTCCTACAAATCTCTCGAGAGTGTTCATAAGATACTGACACTCCCGAAAGAGAGAGGTGTAAGAAGAGCAGGGGAAGAAGAGACAGCAGAAGGTAAGGGAGCAGAAGAAGAACCAACAGTAGAGGAAAGAATGGCTTGTGCACACACAGCCGACTCTGAGGGGACAGTCCTACTACTAGCTGGTTGGTTCACGTCGCTAAGCGTCTCCACCTTACCCTTGGGCTCCTTCCCCTTCTCAGCAATCACATTACAAGCAGATGGTTGCTTCTCTAGTAGGTCCTTAGTCAGCTTCACACATTTCTTATCCAATGCAATCAAATCGGATTTTAGTTTGTTACAATTAATGCATGGTGAGCTAACAGGGTCCTTAGAAGCATGTTGAGCCAATTTGTTATTATTGTCAATCATTTCTTGAAACTGTTTAGAAACAGATTCAAGCACAGCAGTCAATTTGGGACAATTAACACACGAAGCAATAGGCCCAAGAAGAAAAGCTTGTAGTTCAGCAATTTTATGATCTGCCCGTTTTAGGTTCATTTTCAGATTATTGCAATTTTCACAAGACTCGGGCAGATCCAGAAGCATGGTATAAAAACCTCTAACAGCGTTGTCCTTATCCTCACATGAGGTGCAAGCAACAGTCTCAACAGTAGTAGATGAAATAGAAGCAACCCTACTCATCTCTAGTTCAGCTAAGATACTAAGATTCTCCACCTTAACAATATCAAGCTCGAAGGACAAACTATCATGCGAAGTCCTTAATTTCTCCATATCACCCAGCAAAGCAGAGCATGTATCACAATCATCACGGGAGGGAGCAGATGTAAGTGAAGTAAGCTCCCGTGATAGTCTATCTACTTCCTTCTCTAACTCGGTACACCTAGCCCTAGCTCTAGCATGGAATCCACCTAGCTTAAGAAAAGCTTGATTGAGCTGGTCGTAGGAAGGGAGTACCTCGTCGGAGTCGGAGTACAGCTCGTTGTCACTCAGTTTGCCCTCAAGGGTCATGAAGCACATCCCGAAGAAGTCGTCGCCACCTTGGGGTCTTGGTCGCCCGTCCCGTCGTCGTCGCTCCATCCCTCCACCTCGCTGAGGTCGAGGTCGTCGAACGCGGTGAGGACGCGGTGGAACAGCTTCTTGGCTTTGCCAAAGTCGCGGAACTTCTTCTTTCTTGGGCATGCGCTGGAGACTTCTTGTTGCAGTTCTTGTCGGTGTAGTCGTTCTTGCCCGAACTGCCGTAGTCGTTCTTGCCCTTCTCCAGCTTATGGCAGTTTGCCCGAATGTGGTTGGGGCCACCACACTCGAAGCAAATCACAGGTCCTCCTCTCTTTCTGTCCCTCCTCCTCTTGTAAGCATGGGAAAACTTCTGAGCTAGGAGGGCCAATTGCTTATCTCCAAGTTGCTCTAACTGATCATCAGTTACGTCACAGAGAGCAGCGAGAGAGAAACCACAAAGAGAATCAGAAGAAGAACCAGAAGCCAAGGTGGGATCGATGACTAAAGCCATCGACTGTGACTTCGACTTACAAGAGACAATGTCAATCTCATGAATCTTGAGGCGTGAGTACAACGCGTCAAGAGTCAAAGTCGAGAGGTTCGTGGTATCCTTGATGGTAGTCACCTTCATCTCCCAAACACGAAGATCGAGTGCAGCGAGCATCTGACGAGCGTTGTCCGAGTCGGGGTATGTGAGACCGACCGCTCGGAGGTTGCTCAGAATCTTGTGAAAACACGCAAAGCACACATCGAGGGACTCACCAGCGAGCATTTCAAACTTGTTGTAATCTCGCTTGAATTGGTCCTGTCGGACTGTCTTGATTTGGGTGGTGCCCTCATGGTAAGCACTGAGGGTCTCCCAAATGTCGAAAGCCGACGTAAGATGCGAAATACGGTCAAACTCGCTACGACTCAATCCTTGAATGATTATGTTCCTTGCCTTTGCATTTGCCTCAACATCGAGCATATTCACCACATTGATGTTCTCATCGGCAGGAACCAGATAGCGAACCTTAACCTTCCTCCAGATGGCATATCCTTGAGCCTGGATGTAGGTCTCCATCCGGCTTTTCCAGAAAGGAAAATCAATGCCATTGAAGATCGGAGGCTTGGTCAAGTACTTGTCCGTTGCCATGGCTCTAGAGACCGGTTAAGATCTATTGAAAAGAGCTAACTGGCTCTGATACCAATTGTTGGACCGAAAACGGCGACAGAGGGGGGTCAATGTCACTTACAAAATAAATCGCCCCCAAGTATTCTCCCAAAAAACTCAGCTCAAAAGACAAAAGACTTGGACAAGAAACATCGACAAAGAACTGAAATTGACACAGCAAAGAAACTGCAGAGAACGCTGTCACGGCAAAGGATAGCTGTCGAAATCCTTGTCACGGCAAAGAGGAAATGCTGCCACGGCAAAGTCTTCCTACCAGCCGAACATCCTAAAATTCTACCCAAAAACAATGATTTATGCTAGCAAATTGCAGGCCCGAGAGCACATTAAAACAGCACAAAACCCAACTGAAATAAGCACGCTGCAACTTAAGGCTCTCAACAAAGAAATGGAAAAGCATCTTTAAAAAGGTTGCAGCCAAAAAGATGAGAGGAAAGCAAAAATAAATGCTGCTGCCGAGAGTGACTTTGATGGCCAACAACTAAAGGCAAAATGAGAGGACTGGCCCTGCTGCCTAGAACTAGGAAGAGACAGACAAAGAACCTGGCCAAACATTACCAAAAGGCCAAAAGACTAGAAATGCAGACATTGAACTAGATGCTGGCCGAATAGAGATAAAATGTCATTTAGAAGCTACAGCCGAACAACATAGTCAAGGAGCCTTAAACCAACTACATGATGTTCTATTCTAGCCGAACACTGCAGCAAACAAAAATAAAAAAACGAAACAGGAGCTGCAGCAAAGAAAAGTAATTTGATTGATTACTTGCTCAAGGTTTTTGCAAAAAAAAGAGTTTGGGTGCAAAGCTCAATTAAAGCTGTCAGCAGCAAGAAATTTAGCTATTCACTAATGCTGTCGGCAGCAAGGATTTTAAGGCTGCATGCAGCAATGAACTAGACAGGGACTCAGTTTACTGCCAACAAAACAATCTCATGGACTAAGAACAGAGAAGAACAAGAACCATGAACCCGAGAGAAAATCTGCCAGAACAAAATGAGAGACCATGTGGAGGTCATCCCACGTGTGTGATGAGTAATTGACATCGGTTTAGGAAAGTCGAGCTTGATTTGGTTGGTTCGGCCCATGCCGTTCTGTGGTGCAATGGACTCGGTCGGATTTGGTCAAACCTGGTCAAAGGGTTTAGGTTGCATATTATGTCGACTTGTCAGGTTTGGGCTATTTCATTAATGCATTTATGCTTAAATGTATCGAGCGGTGCTATTTGATGTGTTTCTTGTCTGTGTTGGCTGCAGAACATCGAGGCGGAGTCGTGGCGAGACACGGGGTGACCGGACTAGACACGGGCGGTGTCGAGGTCAGAACGGTCGGATGTGTCGAAGACGGCGGAGATTCGATGTGGTTGCGAGGCTTAGACGACAAGGAGCACGGAAGCTTCCCGGAAGGTGCAGGAGGGGCGAAATGGTGATTTCGCGAGGCTGCAAAAGCGGGAGCGGGCTCCGTTCGGGTTTAGCGGGCGTAACAGGTTGGAGACCCGTTAGCCAAGGGCTATAAATAGAGGTGGGTGGCTGCATGCCCACTCATGCACTTAAAAGGATTATAGGGTTTGCTTTAGTCAAAATGGGCTTTAGAGGGTTGTTGTGGCTTTAGGGCTTTAGTTGGTGAGTGCAGGAGAGAAGACAGAGAGTTTCTCCTTGTGTGTGTACGTTGGTTCATCCTCCTAAAGCATGTATTGAGTGGTTCTTGATCTTGAGTGAGGGAAAGGATGAAGTGAGCTTTTCTTGTAATCATTCCTCTCTATGTAATCATGTCATCACTCTTCATCTATATCAATCCAAGATGGTTTTTGTTAGAAATCGTGCTTCTCTGGTGTTTTTGCCTTCGATGCCTCTTTGATTGATTTTTGCGATTTTTGAGTTTTGAGTTGGTTCTTGCTGTGGAGGTGCAAAATGGGTTGCTCAGTGATGGGATAGTGCCTCAAGATCATTTGATCGAGTTTCCCAAGAGCAATCTTTGCTTTAATTTCAGTTTTAAGCTTTGGCCTCCCTCTGTTCATGATTTCAGTTTCTAGGGTTTTAGTGTTGTTCTTTATTATGTTCGTGTGATGGCTTGAAACTTGGGCTCTAGTGTCCTGAGGCTATCAATTAGCTTCCCTCAAAATTTCATGGCCAGAGGATCAACGATTGAAGAGTAATTTGATTTTTTGTGGAGTCTCTGTAAGTTTTCAGGATTTAGCCCTTCTCTGAATTTCTAGGGTTTGGTGTTATTTTCGATTCCCTTCACGAGATGGCATGAAACTTGGCATGAGAGGTCCAGAGGCTATTGCTAACCTATCCTCAAAGTTTCATAGCCAAATGATCAAAGATGAAATGGGAATCCAAGTTTTTGGGCAACTCTCTGTACTTTTCAGGTTTTTGTCCATAATCTGAAATTCTTGTCTCTTGATGTGATTTCTTTGTTTCCCAAGCCCTCCTTGCTATTTGGAATATAGTGGTGGTGCTCTGGGTCAAAAAGATTGGAAGCAAACCCTTGTTTTCTTTGTTTTTATCTTGTCTTCAGTAAGTTCTCCATTCCAGTTTTTAGTTTTGGTCTGCAGTATTTCTTGCTGTTTTCAGTCAGCCTTTGACTTGTGCTTTCAACAGCTAGTCCTCTCAGTTTTTCCTGCCGTGGCAGCATTTCTTGCTATTGTCTTTGCCGTGGCAGCATTTCTTGCTATTGTCATTGCCGTGGCAGCAATTCTTGCTGGTTTCTCTGCCGTGACAGCGCTCACTACCGTTTCTTGCCATGACAAGGTTTTAAAGCTGATTTCTCTGCCATGGCAATGAATTTCTTCAGTTTCCTTGCCGTGTCAAGTTATTATCTTTGCGATTACCTTTGAGCATTTCGTGTGAATTTTTGGGGGTCGATTTTCAATCGCTCCATTCACCCCCCCCCCCCCCCCCTCTGTCGCCATTTCCGATCCAACACAAAAGAACTCGAAAAACTAACTAAAATCACAGAAGGTAAAGAGAAGAAATCAAACTCTACACCAACAGAATTAAGAGGGAATATCTCATAGATAGCCAAGGAGACATGGATGATTACATAAGTTTGTTGTCTACAACCCTCACATCTCATGCATACATGGAGAGAACCAAACATAGAAATTTCACACCAACCCTCAAGCCATCTCACTCTCTCCCAAGTGATCTCTCTCTAAAAATATGCACTCATTTTTCATCTCTCAAAATCTACTCTCATTTCATGTGCTGAAATTCTTGAAAGCTACTAGAGAACACCCTCTCAATTTATAGCCTCCACTAATGGGTTTACAACCCTCTTTACCCATTAGCTCTCAACCACTCATGGCGCTTTATCCACAATCCGCTTCCTTTAGTGCAGCTTTGCGTATTCACCAAAATGCCCCTCGCGCACCTTCCAAGAAGCTTCCTCATTCCTTGCCTTCCAAGCCACGCAGCCACCTCGAGTCCTCGCCGTCTTCGGCACACCCCGACCGCTCCGACCTCAGCACCACCTGCGCCTAGTCCGGTTATCCGTGCCTCGCCACGACCTGACCTCAAAGTCCTGCAGCCATCACAGACAAGAAACAAATCACATAGCACCGCTCGACATAATGTAACCATACATTAGCATCAGAAGAAATACTCAAAGCCCAAACCGGTCGAAACGAAAAATAAACAACTTAAGCACGTTCGACCTAGTTCGACAAGGTCCGACCGAAACCGATTGCACCGCGCAACGACATGGTCCGAACCACACAAACCAAACTGGACTTTCCTAAAACAGATGTCAATTACTCATCACACAACCGGGGTCACCTCCACATGGTCCATCAAACACTATCGATAACTAACCCAAAGTCCCGCAGGGTCGAGACCATCCAAAGCACTTGGCTGCAACAACTAGCGGCAGCAACGTACTCGGCCTCTGCGGTGGACTGTGCAATACCGGACTACTTCCTAGAAGACCACGAAACAAGAGAAGTGCCAATGAATTGGTAGGTGCCAGAAGTGCTCTTCCTATCTATCCTACAGCCAGCAAAGTCTGCATCCGAGTAGGCTCTAAGGGAAAGACAGGAGGAGGAAGAGTATCAGATACCATAGTCAATGGTAGCTCGAAGGTACCGAAGGATGTGTTTCACCGCCTGGCGGTGAGACACGCGAGGAGAAGCCTGAAACCGAGCACAAAGACACACAGCAAAGTGTATGTCCGGTCTTGAAGCAGTGAGGTACAAGAGGGAGCCAATCATGCTGCGATACTCCTTCTGATCAACTGGCTCGTCGTCCTCATCTGGATCAAGAGAAGCTGTTGATGCCATGGGAGTCGACACAGGCTTACCATCACTCATGTCAAAGCGTCTCAGGAGGTCACGAGTGTACTTGCCCTGACGCAAGAAAGTACCCTCCCGAGTCTGCTTGATCTGGATGCAACATGTCAAGAGTCTTGAGGCGTGAATGCAACGCGTCAAGAGTCAAGGTCGAGAGGTCGGTGGTGTCCTTGATGGTAGTCACCTTCATCTCCCAAACGCGTAAGTCAAGAGCCAGGAGCATCTGACGAGCGTTGTCCGAGTCGGGTTATGTGAGACCGACCGCTCGGAGGTTGCTCAAGATTTTGTGGAAACGCGCAAAACACTCAACAAGGGACTCACCAGCGAGCATTTCAAACTTGTTGTAATCTTGCTTGAACTGGTCCTGTCGGACTGTCTTGATCTGGGTGGTGCCCTCATGGTACGCATCGAGGGTCACCCAGATGTCGAAAGCCGACGAAAGATGAGAGATGCGGTCAAACTCGCTTCAGCTCAACCCCTGGATTATGATGTTCCTTGCCTTAGCGTTCGCCTCAACATCAGCCATGTTCCCGGCATTGATGTTCTCATCGGCAGGAACAACATATCGTACTTTGACCTTCCGCCAGATGGCGTAGCCCTGAGCTTGGATGTAGGTCTCCATCTGACTTTTCCAGAAGGGATAGTCGATCCCATCGAAGATCGGGGGCTTGGTCGAGTACTTGTTCGTCGCCATGGCTCTAGAGACTGGTTAAGATCTATCGAGAAGGGCTAACCGGCTCTGATACCAATTGTTGGACCGAAATGGCGACCAAGGGGGGGTGAATGTCGATTATAAAAATCTCAACCCTTGAAAGTACCCACATGAGAGAAACTCCTCCGATAGCCATGGAAAGCTATGAAGTAGATGAAATATGCCCTCTGAAGGATCAGCCAAGTAAACACGAGAGAAGAACCAAGTAAGAATTACAGCAACCAAAAGATGTGAAACTCAACACTCAAGTGACAATCGGGTGGTCAAACAGCAAGCCTATGGCCGGTCAGACCGCCAGTCTTGGACCGGTCTGACCACCGTCCCATAGCCGGTCTGACCGACATTCGGTGCCTGGTCTGACCGCCTTCAAATGGCCGGTCTGACCGCCCCTCGGGAGCAGCAGTCCAGATTTGCTGATTTTCAGATAGCAGAACTGAGACTTCAGAAATATGGCTACTACAGAGAAATCAGAGAAGTGGTTCTATTTTCCTCTAGCCAAAAGTGCACACACCTATTCTAAATAACATCAAGCACTTTTGATACAAAGGATTTCATCATTTGAGCAAGAATTTGAGATCTAGCCCAAAATCTAAAAAACTACAGAGAGGGGCACAAAAACCCAAATTGCTCAATGGTCTTAAGTCCTTTGCTTATGAGATTTTGCAGTCAAGTTAGCAATAACTAAAGGACTTCTCAGACCAAAAATCAGGCCATCTCCTGAAGGGAATCAAAATCTACCTCAAACCCTAGAAACAAGAAATGAATAACAGAGAAGCTGAAAATGGAGAATCTTTAATTCATTTGATTTGCTCTCGGGAAAAATCGATCAAATGATCTTGAGGCATCATCCCAATATAGAGAAACCCATTTTGGGCCTTCCTAGCAAGAAACAACTCAAATCTCAAAAAGTCAAAAATCACACATAGAAGGCATCGAAAGAAAAATAAGCAACAGAGAGCCAGAGACTTAATCAAACTCAAACAAAACCATCTTGGATTGATAATGAGGAAGAGAGATACATGATTACATAGAGTATCAGCTCATACCATCCCTACAACCCCATACATGCTTAGAGAAATCAAGAACCCATGTCCCTGTCCCTCAAGAACTCACATACATGAAGGGGACAACTCTCTGTGCTCTCCAACAGCTCTCACCCACTAAAGAGAAAGCAAAACAACCTCCAAAAGACTTGGACTACATGTAGGAGACACTCCCCTATTTATAGTCTCTCACTAATGGATTTGCCTCTCTCTTTACCCACTAAGCCTCAACAACTCTAGTGCTTTATCCATAACCCACTTCCTTTAGTGCAGCTTTGCGTATTCTCCAAAACGCCCCTCCTGCACCTTCTGGGAAGCTTCCTCCTTTCTTGCCGTTCAAGCCTCGCAGCTACCTCGAGTCTCCGCCGTCTTCGACACGTCCGACCGTTCTGACCTCGACACCGCCCGTGTCTAGTCCGGTCACCCCGTGCCTTGCCACGACTCCGCCTCGACGTCCTGCAGCCATCACAGACAAGAAACACATCAAATAGCACCGCTCGACACATGTAAACATAAATAGCAACAACAAATCATACTTTCGCACGAAATAGCCCAAACCTGTCGAATCAAGAGAATATGCATCCTAAGCCCATACGACCAAGTTTGACCAAGTCCGACCAACACTGATTGCACCACGCAACGACATGGTCCGAACCACATAATCCAAACTCGACTTTCCTAAACCGATGTCAATTACTCATCACACACATAGGATGACCTCCACATGGTCTCTCATTTATGATCAACTAGTTATGGAGTAGTGTTTGGTAACTTTTAAGTAAATTACTATGCATGTAGCAAATCATGACGATCTTAGATCTAAGGATCCTACATACACTATATATGAAACCAACTGATGATACTTAAGACTATAACGATTCCTGCAGTATCTCATGGTAGGTTAATCTAACACCATGTTCTCTAATATGTGCCCATATTATTGATTTGATATCCCCATATCTATGATTCGTGAAATATGATCATCAATCAATACATGTACTGATCTGTAAATCATAATTATCCCATATAATGATATAAGATAAGAGATAATTTAGAATAACATAAAAACATGAACAAAAAGTTTCACAAACAAGTCACATAGTTGTTGATCAATATGAAAAATATTTATTTAAAGGATAAAATAACATATTATTTAAAAAAATTATAAACATAGAAGTGATACAATCATATCCACAATTACCTCTAAGGCATATCACTAAAGGTTCCTCTCAGTCTCCTGTCTGAATGTATTTTTCGTCTTTTCATGTAGATGGCAACGCAATTTACCACCATTATATGCTGTTACAATTTTCAATTTGAATTGGCTAGTGGAGAACAGCATGTGGACCTTTCAAAATGAAAAAGGGTTCCCATCGATGGTAAATGAGAATGATTACTATCACAATACAAGGTTGTTTTCCGTGCTACCGGATTTTTTTCTGAGCAATTACAATGTTCCATTTTACAGAATGTTCACTACTTGACCGTATTCAAAATACGGACAAACTTGTTTGAAGATGATCCAATCACCTCTGAACTTAGTGAACTCTTTTTTGCTTGGATAGTTCTGTATGCTGCTGCCTGTATGGCTGTAACTGCGAAAGGTAAGTATATGTACTTTCATCTAATTATCTGCTACTTGAGTTTTAGATTTCTTTTCGCATGTGCTCCTCGTACGGTCATACCCTACTAGTACTACACACCCCTCTTGTTGTAACAGCTTACTGATGTCTTACTATTCATGTTGGCATCGCACAAAGTGGATTCGTACTTGGTTTTCATGAAGAAAAGAGAAAACTGTTAAAGTTGGTGTTGGAAAAAGGGGTGGAATATTTCTCAAAAGAGAACATTATGTTGATTCTATTAATTGCCAGTCTTTTTCCAAAAAAAAAATGTCTTCACGGGGTAGATTTCAGAGGTAGAGAGGGTAGGTGTTCTCTTACTTCTTAGGTCCTTGCTTTGTCAAAAGTGGTTCCAAAGAAAAAGAAAGTGTCTTTAGTGTGACTGAAGGGTGAAATTCGATGCATGATTTATTCTTACTCCAATGCATGTCGTCAAATCACTGACCAAAGTGAGAATGGTTAGAGATACGCTTTCCTGATTAATGATTTTCTTACATTTTAATCAATTTTGGAAATTTGCAACATTACTCTTATAATAATGGTTGGACCTTGACCATTCCATCCAGCTGAGTTTGTTGTGTCCATGTTGCACAGGACGACGCGGCAACAATGTGGGTTTGAATTTGATTCAGAAGAGCTTCTCTGATTGCCAACTTTCTTCCTTGAGATGTGTAACACCCTGGGAATTTGAATTTTTGGGAACGTTGTAAACCTTGAATTATTTTGAATATATTTTGGTATTTGAACTCTGTGGTGTTTTCCTGAATTTGGTTGAGGTTCCAAAAATTTAAGAATTCATGAAAAACAAAGACAAATATTAATAATGCCCTAAAAGGGAATGTGCAAATAATAGAAAACTAAAATTTGTAAACACGAATCTGAAAAGATGATCCAGTATAAGGAGAGTGAAACCTGAGTTAAAAATATAAAATCTCATTTTGAAAATAATGGCATAAATAGCAATAAAAGCGGATGAACAGAATACAAACACATATACATACATATATATGTATATATACAAATTGTGCAAGAAAGAGTTTAGCAATAGGAAATAAAATATGCAAAATTAAATAAGCCAGCAAAATAACAATATATGAAATTATAAAAATATATATATATAAAAGAAAAAGAAATGCGCCGGCCAACCGGCCAGACCGGCCCAGCGCCCACCCCCGCGCCCCTGTTTTCTTTTCCCTCCCTCCCGCAACGTTCGGACAAGGGCCGAAGCCTCTGTCTCCGTGCGGACAGGCCGCGGCGGCCGCCCCTCCCAACGCGGCGCCCCTTTCTTCGGACCGTCGTTCCTCAGCGCCACCGCATGCGTCAGCCGAGCCCGCGCCATCACATCACCACGTCACGCTGCGTCACCACCAACCCCCACCTTCGCCTCAGCCGTCAACCCCCGCGCAATCGCCGCCGAGAAAACCGCGAGCTCCATTCACTACTGCACGTCTCCCCATCCTCGGCCATTGTCAACCATGGTTGACTGCAGCGACACTAAACCGAGCAGTCGAGTCGGGGCGGTTGGCCCTGTAGCCACGCCTTGCCGACGTCACCGCCATAGCGGCCAACCACCCCTGCTCGGTGTCAATGCACCCCGCCGCCTATAAAACCTGGTCGAAGCTCCCATTTACATCGCCGAGCTTCCCTCATCCTCCCCTAGCGCGCAATCGGCCCCTCGTGCCCCTTTTCCCCACCGGCGCCCCTCATCTTCCCCAAGTCCGGCCGCCGAGCGATCCACCGAGCCAAGCAAGCAAAACCCGATTCCGCGCTCCTACACCCTCCTGGGAGCACAGTGAAGCCAATCCCATGCTCGGCCGAGCTCCTCCGGGTCCACATTTCGCCGGCGCCGAGAGCTTCCCGAGCCCACCGCCGCCGCACGCCGCCGACCCCTCTCCGGTGATCACCGGTCACCGCCAATCCCTCCGTCACCTTCCCCGAGCTCTCGGCATTCCATTTTGCCCTTCACCGGAACCTCCCCGACTGCCCACTGCCAACCACACCGCCGTCGTTCCCCGCCCTTGGCCTCCTCTGCTCGCCCCCCCCCCCCTGCAGATCCAGCTCAAGTGTATTACTTGCCCTATATAGTCAAGACACACCGTGAGTTCACTTGGCTATCAGTGCTCTTCCTCCCCCCCCCCCCCCCCCGACTCCCTCGGCCGCGTGCGTTCGAGCCCCCGGCTCCGCAGCGCCGAGGTCAAGTTTTCTTGATTTTTCGGTTAGCTCGGGTGGGCCCCACCTGTCAGTGGCCGCTAGCCTGAAAGGTCCCCTGACAGTAGGGTCCCACCTGTCATAGCCGACCACTGACATGTGGGGCGAAGCCCAGTGGGTCCCGCCTGGCAGTGGCCGCCATCACGCGTGGCCGCTGACAAAGGGCCCCACCTGTCAGTGACCGCATGTGAATAGGAATCACTGCCATGTGGGCCCCATCTGTCAGTCTCTGTTCCCCTCCCTTTTTCTTTTTCTTTTGGAATTAAATAAACTGAAAACTTCAAATATTCATAACTAATTCATTTTAGCACCAAATTGAATGGGACAAAATTCTAAATTCATATAAAATAAAGATCTGCCTAATGGAACAGAAATGATGCCAATTTGAATTTATTTGAGATTTAGTAATTTAAATTTGGTTAAGTGAACCATAATCAAACTTCAAAAACTCATAACTTTTTCATTTCAGCTCCAAATCGAGTGAAAAAAATTTCTACATTTGTTTAAATTTCATGCCAACCCCATGAAACTGAAGGTGTGAATTTTGGAGTTATTTGGATTTTCTTGCAAGTGTTTATTTGATTTGCTGATTATCTTTTATCCAAATTTTCGCACACGTTAAAATAGCGTACAAGGCTCAGGAGGAGGAAGCCGAGGCAGCAGCTCTAGAAGCTCAAGACAACCAAGAACCAACCCACTGTGACCAAGGCGAGTCAATACTTTGATCATGTTGAGCCTACATTTTTCAGCAAATTACTTTTGTTTAAACTATCAACTGCATGCTGTTATTTTATGTGCTAAGGTATACGCTTGATTTTCACTACCCTAGTTACATGCCCAATAATGAGCTAGATAATAATGCCATATCTGGAATATTAATCATGTGAACCTTTTCACCCTAGTAAAACTATAGGTAATAACCCTTTGAAAATAAGTCCGTAGAATTATGCCATGCTTAGTTCATGTAGGAACCTCGGGGGTGCCATAAAGCCCCAAGTAAGCATCATTTTAAGCATGAGGAAAATTGGTTGGGCAGTCATGGTGGGAATGACTGGTATGTTTGGTATAATTAATTTACAATTCCAAAATCCTCACATTGCTTATTTATCTGGGCGGATGGATCGGGGGTATGGTGCAGGGGTGCACAAGAGTGTGGTTTGTGGTAGAACCGCCCAGATACCCTAAGGACTGAATCTTATCATGACCTCCTGTGTACAACAAGTACAACCACAAATCTGTAAAGTACAACTTGGCCTAGTAAATTTACCAGATCCTGAAAATCACTGTCATCGGTGGAGGGGGTGAGGTAGTGCAAGCGGCGGTCTGTGTGACGGCTTGAATGGGGCATCCGCGGAGGGTGAAGTTCTTCTGCGGCGTGCTAGCAGTGTGGATAGCCAGCTGCTAGGCGCATAGGAGGGGAACATCCCGCACAACCTATGAGACCTGCCGCAAGCGGGACAAGCTCATAGGGGTGAGATGATGGAAGGGGCGAGGTACTTTGAATGGTTACTGTGATGGTTGGCTCAACTACACGACTAAGGAATCGTGCGGGGCAACGAATAAACTGTCTCTTGTGGGTAAAGTGTGCAAACTCTGTAGAGTCAAAACTATTCGAATACCCGTGCCCACGGTTAAGGGCGGACATAGGAACTTAACCAGATATAGTTCTATTTCAAAAATCTTGAATGGTGGAATGGTAAATAGAGGGCAGTGGGAAGCCCTAATTGGTGTTGTCCTGGGTGACGTCCCAGTGTTAATGTAAGCGGCTATAACGCTAAAGATATAGCATATGGTATGGAGACCATGTAAAGGTGGATGGTCTCTGGATCACTGATAATAAAGCATTCTGTTACACACTTTACGTTTTGGTTCAAACTGCTAGGTCATAGGGAAATTTTCTAAGTATAATATATTTCTAACAGCAATTTCTGGCAAATAAAATAACCCAACCTTCTCTTAATAAGCCCTGCATACTACTTAATTGCATTATGTGTATTGGCTCACTGAGCACGGTGGTTTGTGCTCACACTCGCATTACTAAAATCAGATTCAGGAACCCAAGACCATTATGCATATGACGATGCCCTCGCTGCAGAAGGAGGGAACAACGTCGAGAACTAGGGCATCTCTTGTGCTTATAAGTCCTTGGTAGTTAGACTATGGTGTGGCGTGCCTATGATTATTGCCTTAGCTTGGGTGATAATCATATGGCACATATTTACCCTCAGTCGCTGCCTGTGGATTAAAGGCTCTACTTTGTTTTTGCTTCCGCTGTTATGTTTTTGTAATGTGAACATTTGGCCTGACCGGCCCTTATGTAAACTTATTGCCCGACGTGGCATATTTCAAACCCCCTTTGTGTAATATTATTATGAGTTGTTGTTATCCATGCGATGTATGAAATGATGCAGCAATATACCTGTGAGCACTATCTACTGATCCAGGGAATAGTGCAGTGGTTTCACAGGAGATCCTGGATTGCAAAATCTGGGTGTGACAAGATGACTACACATATTGCCTATTGACACTCATTTGAAGATTATGACTGGTGGTACGGTTGATGTGTTCCCATCTGTAGCTGTGGCGTTCTAGCTGTTCAGAAAGCAGCCCAGCAGCAGTGCTAACGCTGAGGCGGGTGGCATCAAACGACTTCACCATTGCAGCCTGTGTTAATGGTGCTACAAAGTGGTGATTTTCGTTTGTGTTTTCTGATAGAGCCCTTGGTCATGAGTAAACAAGCGTGCAGCCTGCGGTGTTCATGTTTTGTCTCTGAAGGTGCCAGAGGCCTGTCCAACCATTAGTAGTGGTATCATCGGTGTTTCGATTTCCATGGTGATCATGAGGTCTCATTCTGTTCGACCCAGAATTTCGTCAAAACTTTTCAGCTTTGATACTAATATAAATTAAAAAAATACAGATAAACAGTACCTTGATAGGTCTAACGAAAACGCCAAAATTAGTTTAGGCGTCAAAATTGTTTTCATATATTATCCTTGTATAAACGACCTATAAAATGCTCCCTTTCAACTCGGGTCAACAATGTTCGAGTGAAAAATAGCATCACATTATATATTCATTCCATTTGAGCGTTGTAGGTGAGATAAACAGACTTACATATGGACATGCATTCCCATTTCTCATTGTTGTTCCCCTTCTCTGCGCATGCATGCTTATGTGCGCGTGGTGTAAAAAAAAACAGGCTAAAAGTCCCATCTTTTCTTCACTCGGAACAATACAGCTGAATTTTGTATATCATCCTGAGGGACTTTAAGCATGAACTGAATTTTCGTCTTCATTGGCACCTCCTTTGTCTTGCCGCCTACATCTCCAACCTACATGACAGGATGCGACATAGATCTCAATTGCTTCCAATACAAACGTATATCAACAAAAAAATTGCTTGACTCCTAATTCAGGCAATATTCTTAGCATGTGTGCAGTTCAGGGGATGCTAGAAAAATCAGAATAAGTGTTTACTCATATGCGGCTCAGCTGTTAGCATTAAAACATGCGTGAATGCCTTACACCCTTACCCAAAGAGATGCCCATCCAAGCCTTTTGTCTGACGACTCATAACCAGCTTTCCACTTGACATGCTTACTAGCATTGTGTTTATAGACAGCACTCCAGTAGTTTGTGTCAAAATTGTACCAATAGCTGAAAATGATAAGGAGTATTTAAATTAACAGGGTACAGACATAACATATAAGCAGGGTGCCTCAAATCTCCCCATGCATCCTAGTGCCCAGGGCCAAGCACAGTTATAAGTGCATTGCTCGTCTCACGCATCTAGGAGGTTAATTAATTATATGATCTTTACAGCATAGATCAGCAACTACCCATGTGTAGAGATATTTATGCAACTGTAGAATTAATTGAATTTCAACAAGGCCATAATTACACCATCTTACCTTAACTTGTCCAAAGGAGTTAACTGGCGCTTAAATGCTAAGGATAATGAATTTGATGGTAAAGAGATGCTGGGAATAAATGATAGCTCGTCATCCTATAAAATACAACAAATGATCCATTATGAGCAGCACAAAGGAGCAAATGTCAATGAAACAAGCCTAGCTGAGAGAAGTTTTACCTTATAGCGATATTTTATGTTCATCTCATCATCATTGTACAATACGGTGCAAACTCCATTCAGAACACGAGACTTCACGAAACCGTTGACTGACAAAATTTTCTCACCCTCATCCAGTTTCTTTTCCTTAACTGAAACTTCACCGTTGGGAAAGATGAAGGTTGCTCTTGGCTACAAACAAATAAAATCTATAACTTTAACTTTTCTAAGTGATGAAGTGAACTCATACATGATCTTTTTATTTCCCATGAGCTCTAGCTTAGAGAAAGTTGTATTGTATTTCTCAACTATTTTTTAGGAAGTTGTCAAAAGAAGAATGACAACATATATTGGCAGTTTTTGGGATTGCACAACTACAAAACTTTTTTTTGTTTTCAAAAAACAATATATCTAACTTAACTTTTCTAAGTGATGAAGTGAACTCATACATGACCTTTTTTCCCCATGAGCTCTAGCTTAGAGAAAGTTGTATTTCTCATAACTGTTTTTGAGGAAGTTGTCAAAAGAAGAATGACAACATATATTGGCAGTTTTTGGGATTGCACAACTACAAAGCTTTTTTTTGTTTTCAAAAACAATATATCTTTTACTATTCCTCTGAATTTCAAAATACTGACCAATCCATCAGGAGGAACCAGAGATGATAATTCAATCTTGCATGGTGAATCTCCCAAATTTGTAGTTACTGCCACTTCTCCTTGTTGCTCCTGAGAAAAGAAAATGTGATCACCTGTATTATGCAATAATGTAACATGTAATCACATGGATATCTGTAGCACAGTACACGTTACAGATAACAAATAGATAAAAGCTGTCCAAATTATTGTGTCATTTTGGTTAATGTTTGCCATTTGTATTGGAAGAGTTTGGAAAGAAAATACAAATGTTGTGCTCTAGTTTGTGGCTTCGTAAAGAAGTTAGCAAGCTGTAACTCTGATTGCACAAACTGTAGAGCAAGTACTCCCTCCTGCACTTGTGAGCGAGTGTATGAAGTATCCACACCAATGTGCCTGGTGAGCTCATACTTCACTGGATCATGAGCAATGCTGATAGCACCTGTACTTCAGATATGTGTCGTAGGACCCCTCACAGATACTTCAAAATTTGCAAATAGCCAACTCAACCAAGTAATATCTGTTGTCACTGTTGCCATAGCTCTCAACTCAGCCTCTGCACTCGAACGGGAAACTACAGTCTGCTTCTTTGCCTTCCAGGCAATCAAGGAGCCAAGAATAATACAGTAAGCAAAAAGAGAATGACGATCAGAAGGATCACTAGCCCAGGTCACATCAGAGTACGCCTGAAACTGTAGTGAGGTGGAGCTAGGGAAAAACAAGCGACGAGAGATTGACCCATGCAAGTAGCGAAGAACACGAAGGAGGTGACTGTAGTGAAGATGAGTAGGACGAGCCATGAACTGACTCAAGATATGAACAGCATGAACAATATCAGGGCGAGTGCTCACAAGATATACCAAATTCCCAACAAGATGGCAATAACGGGTAGGATCCGCAAGAAGATCACCATCAATAGCATGAAACTGAAGAGAGAGCTCCATAGGAGTCTCTCAATAGTGCGAGTGTCAGTCAAATCAAACCGATCAAGAAAATCCTAGACATACTTCTGCTAGGAGAGATAGTAACCCTCAGGCATGGAAGAAACCTCAATCCCAAGAAAGTACATAAGCAAACTAAGATCAGTCATCAGAAACTGCTCACTGAGATGCTTCTTCGCGTATGTGATGAATGAGGAATCGTCACCAGTAATGAGCATATCATCCACATATAGAAGTAGTGTCATACCTCAAGGTGAGACATGGATAAAATGAGCAGGATCGTGGGCACTGACAATGAAACCGATAGTGGTAATCACTAAGGTGAAACACGCAAACTAGGCACGAGGAGACTGTTTGAGGCCATAAAGAGCACGACGAAGACGACAGACATGGCCAGTTAGAACAAAATACCCAGATGGTGCCAGCTGGAACAAAATACCCATGTGGTGGCTGGCTAGCTGTATGTAAACCTCCTCATGCAAAACACCATTAAAAAGGCATTCTTAACATCCAGGTGAGATAGACCACCGGCGAACAGAAGCAACCGCAACAAGAGTGCAAACAG
The DNA here is from genome assembly GCA_017311315.1 of Dendrocalamus latiflorus. Lineage (NCBI taxonomy): Eukaryota > Viridiplantae > Streptophyta > Magnoliopsida > Poales > Poaceae > Dendrocalamus > Dendrocalamus latiflorus. The sequence continues at coordinate 19,994,405 of CM029636.1, forward strand.
TGGTCATATGGGCAACAGGGACAAATGTATCATTGTAATCACGACCATACCCCTGCTAGAAGCCACAAGCCACAAGACGAGCCTTGTAGCGCTCAATAATACCATCAGACTTGGTCTTAATCTTGTACAACCACTTGCACGTGATAGGACAAGCATGCACAGGCGTCGATACAATATCCCAAGTCTCCGTACGTCTAAGAGCATCAAGCTCCTCTGCCATAGCGAGCTGCAACTCAGAATGAGAAGCAGCCTTACGATAAAAACTAGGCTCAATGACAGAGAGAGCACGAGCAGTCGAAGTAAAACCAAGACGATTAGGAGGTCGAAGGGATATCCGATCACGAAGGGCATAACGAGAAGCATCATCAGAGGAATCAGACGTCGATGCCGGCAAGATACCAGAAGATGAATCTGATGAAGAACGAGAACGTCTAAAGTAGTGCACCCTAGAGAAACGAGACGGTGGTGCTGCAGGAGCAAGAGGCGGTGCTGCAGAAGGCAACACAGGAGGTGTAGGTACAGAAGGAACCACTAGAGACAGACTAGAGGAAGGCTGTGAAAGGGGAGAAATAGGTAAAGAATCAGGGAGAGACAACCAGGAGATCGTCTCGGTGGAAGTAGGACGAGGAGCTGAATCTCGATAGAAGAAAGGTCGAGATTCATCAAAAACAATATCTCGTAAGATCCTGATCCGTCGAGCAGAAGGATCGTAGCAACGATAACCCTTATGCTCAGAATCGTACCCAAGAAAAACACACTTAACTAACTGGGCTGACAGTTTGGTGCGCTTACAAGGCTGCAGCAGGACAAAACAAGTGCAGCCAAAAACACGAAAGTGACTGTACTGGGAGGCTCTAGAGTAGAAACGCTCTATAGGACTGACTTCCTTAAGAGCAGTGGAAGACTGCATATTGATGAGATATGCAGCCGTAGAAACAGCCTCTGCCCCATTCTGAATGCGAGCAGTTTCAAGCAGATGACGATGCTTGCATTCAGCAACCCCATTCTGAGCATGGGCATCAGGACAAGAAGACTAGTAAAGAGTGCCCTGCTCAGAAAGAAATTGTCTGAAAGCACCAGAACAATACTCTCCAGCAGAATCACAGCGAAAAGTATGAATAGAGGACTCAAACTGAATACGAATCATCGTGACAAAATTACGATAGATCGCAAGAAACTGACCACGATTAGACATAGGGAAAACGCCAAGTGAAACGGGAATAACCATCAATGAAAATTACATAGAATTTATGCCCGCCTTTTGAGATAATAGGCGCAGGTCCCCATACATCTGAATGAACTAAATCAAAAGGACGAAAAGTCATGGACTCACTAGAATGATAAGAAAGTTGTAGTTGCTTACCCAGCTTACAACCCTGACAAAACATTAACATGTCAACAGTAACACGTTCAAAAACACCCTGACGAACTAATGAAGAAAGACGGGACCTACACAGGTGTCCTAAATGGTGATGCCAGTGCGCAAAAGCTCCAGAGGTGGTGGTAGTAGTGGCGGTAGAGGCAGACGTAGTAGGAGCAACTGAAGTGGACGGAAGGTGGAGGCGGTCAAGAATGTAGAGACCCTGACGATCCCTAAGGCGCCAGCCAGTCCCAAGTACCGTCCCTGTCTGTCGATCCTGGACGAAACAGGTGTGAGTCAAAAACAACCCTACAATCAAGATCAGTGAGCTGACAAAAGAATGCCCTGACAGCTGACACACAAGGAAGTACCATCAGCTATCTGAACAGAGATAGAAAAATCAGGAGGTCCTACTGAAGTGAGAGATGTGGAGTCCGGTGTTATGTGAAAAGAGGCACTAGAATCTAGAACCCAAGAGGTACTTAGAGAAGACGTCTAAGCTAAACTGATAGAACCCGCTGAGCTGTGAGAGCTGCTGAATAGCTTGGCAAAGCTGCTAAGCAGAGTCACCTTTCTGAGTAGAAACTGATGAGCCGGTCTGTCCTCCTGTGAAGGAAGGGCCTCCCTACCCCCCTTTAGCCGCCCACCCCCACGTGCCTTATTCCACTTTTTTCGTATCGCACAATTCTGGTAGTCGTACCCGCAGTTCTTGCAATATTTGCACTGAACTCTAGTTTGTGCGAAAATAGGAGAGGAGACAGGCACTTGGAGAGAGGCTGTAGCCGAAGCAGATATCATTGTCGTAGTCGAAAAAGGGGCAACAAGCACAGTCAGAACAAACTATGCTGCTAACCCGAAACAAAACGAATCTCTTCAGCCCGAAGCATCGAAAGGGCCTCTATAACAGTCGGCCGTGGAGAGCGGCTCAGCAGCTGAGCTCTAACAGGCTCAAACTCTGGGCAAAGGCTGCAAACGAAGTCATAAAGGCGAAGGTGACCATGATCCACCTTCTGCACTTTGTGGTACTCCTGACAAAGTGGAGGCCAGCTCATCTAGCTAGTGCCAAAGACTTGACAGGGCCCGCAAGAAGTTAATAGAAGAATCTCCCTGACGAAGCGTCTCCAACTCACGCTAAATGTGACTACCAAGAATGTTTTGGGGTTCACCAATTCACACTACAGAACAGATAGAGCTGCCCATCAAGCTACCATTGCCACAACTCATTCTTTCATGCGGACTAAATAGGGCCCTGGTTTTAGAGAAAGAATGAAGTGCTTTCTCAATTGACTCTTTCCTACAAGAATGAAGTACTTTCCCAATGGACTCTTTTTTACTGATGCAAACACTGAACAATTAAAAAGGAGCTTCAGACTTGCTGGCCTATCCGATGCAGATCTCCTCAACATAGAAACTATGGAAGTCGCAATGAAACATGTAAAGTTCAAAAGCAGGTGAGTTAAAATCATTTTGATGAACTTACTCTGAGTAACAACCAAAATATCATATATTCCGAATGCATTAGTGGTCTTATAATCCATAAATGGGCAGCCTTCAAAGTTTCAGTAACTAGATGTTCCTTCCAAGTCCACTACAAGTCAATGCTTAACAAGATAAAAATTTCTGCTTTTGTTACAAATACTTTGCTAACAATGTTAATGGTTTGTTTTTGATTAGGTACAAGATACACAGAGAAGACATGCACATGTAAATAAAGTGAAGACGTACAGTCATCCTATAGAATATATGGAGAAATTTTTTATAAAAAAACTCATAATTTAGATGTCATGAACCGGGGTAAACACCACCAAGAAGATAGCCGGATGGCGTCGGCGTAGAACGAGAGGGAGAGAGACTAGAGATTTAGACGGGAAAGACTTGATATTACTCTGCTTGATTACAATAGCATGCGGTAACCCCTTTATATAGATGGCTCCCCCTAACAGATAGAATCTAATCCCAATCATATCTCTAACAGATATAGTAACTAATATTATATCTCTAACTATATCTCTAACATAAGGAAACCAATCTCTAATTCAAATAGAATCTAATCTCTAACTTCTAATAATAACCTGACTGGGCCTTGGGCCCAAGGCCCACACCCCTGACATTAGATATGAGAAAATCAAATTGATAAAACAACTTCTCAAAACCTAAATCACAGGAAACATGTTGGAGGTGATTAGAACAACTTCTCTATGTACAGAACACACACCTTTCTACTGTGGTACCAATTGAAAGTAAATATCCAAGTGAATGCAAGAAACAATAGATTTGTCATGTTTTGATCACAATAGATCATTGGATGTCACAAAATTCAAAAGGTTGCCATAACAACAGAATGCATGCCATTAAAATATGTTTCATTGACATGGTTCTGCTACACTATTGGCATTTCATATTGCTTAACTCATAATCAACACAGCTTTGTTTGCATAAAGCAACAAGACAACAGCTTGTAGTGCTGTTACCACATGTTCACCTATTATTTAGTGACTCGCAGAAATATCCCTTCCTAATATGGGCCCCAGTCTTGACAAAATTCAACCATCCATTAATCAACATTCCTCCAGAATTCCAAGTAACGTGCTAACATTCTTAAACCTTCATTCTTACATGCTTATGTTCTCCTATAGATCTGTATTTTTGCATGAGGACATAAACTTTTACGCAGAACATGAATATTCAAAAAATGCAACAAATATAGAAGCATTTGTAGGCTTCAAGCTACAGTGTTTTACCATTTTACCAACTGACGTCAAGAGCTCGCCATTTGACCCAGTTTCATTGTAGTATGTGTTTGTCATAAGCTCAACCAATCTTAAAATAATCCGCTTGCACCAACAAATGCATTAATGTTCTCATATGATCCATATGTTCACAGTTCCACATGATGTGCAGCCATTGAGAAAACAGTTTTCAATTATATGCATATTGACAAATACCTTGACAAAGTTAGGACTTAGGAGACAATCCTAAAACATATAAATGTGTATTTCTTTATCACATCTTTTAACTATATTTAGAATTGAACCCAACCTTGTACTTCTTTTATTTGTCGAGACATATCAGCTCTTTCTTTGTTCAAATCTTGAACCCATAACACCAGAAAGCAGACCTGAGTCCTGAGATGTCCTTTTTATTCTTCCTCCCGAACCAGCACAAGGATTTCTAGTCCTTTATCGCCTTTTAATGTTCCCTGGCTAATTCCCACTCAAGAGCCCTACTTTTACCTAGCTAGATACCTCTACAAGAAGAGCTTGGAAGCCTTCACCCGATTGGCCTACCCCATTTCTGTCAGTCCTGACAAATTCGTCCATCCGTCCAAAGTGAATTCCATTTCCAATTTTGTCTCTCTAAAAGTTTACAGAAATTCTATTCATTTCCATTTCCAATTTCGAGTATCTAAATTTACACAAATCCTATGTATTTTTCCAGCGCAGTATGCAGGAATGCAACACAGACAATTATTAGTTGAGCAACCACACTTGGCATCACCATCGCAACTAAGACTCGAGAGAAAAGCGCCTAAATTATCAAAAGTCAGACCTTGGTGTTGTGCGAGGCGCTCAGGCGCAGCGAGCCGGCGAGGTCAGCGGCTCCCCGCAGCACGGCCCCGCGGGAGGCGGTGTCAACGACGACGGAGAAGTTCCGCGACAGGAGCGCGACCTCGGGAGGCGGCCCCCCTCCCGCGCCCCCGTGGTGCAGGCGGAGGCGGAGCTTGGCGAGGCCGTCCAGGACGCGGCAGGAGAGGCGGTGGGAGAAGAGCCGGTGCTCGCTGTCGAATTCCGAGGTCACCCTGACGGCCGGCCGCCGCCGCAGGAACCCGCCCTCCGGCCGGGACGGGGCAGGGCTCGGGGCGGCGTGGGGGACGCCGCCGCCGCCGTCTTCGTCCATGGGAGGAGGCGGGGGAGGGGGAGGCGCGGAGAGGAGGGCAGGCGCCGCCATGCGCTGCGGCGCGGAGGGGCGAGGTGGCGAGTGGAGGAAGAAGAGGGGGAGGGGGTGAAGAGGGCACGTGGTAACCGCTGCGTAATCTACTGATAGAAGGATATGGTGGTATCTCTCGTGGTTGATGGAGAATTTTGGATTTCTCTCCCTTTTTCATTTCCCCTAGATTATAGCTTTATCTTACGACCGTTCATTTTGACTTTTTCACAAGGCTTTTGACTTCAACTGTTAACTTTTAACTAAAATTATACTATAATAACTATTAACATTTTCTATATCATTTAATTAAAAAATTAAAGAAAAAAGAGAGAGAAAAATAAATAAATATCATTATATCTCTATGGACAATACAAAAAAAGAAGAAAAGAAAAAGGCAAAATCTGAATTTAAGAAGCCAACACATTCATCCACGTTCTAGCTGAAATCAGAATAAATGGGGCCTATGCGGACGCACCGGTGCATGGACACCAAAGACACACAAGTTCCAGTGCGTTGCTCACACACACTTCGAATTACAAGGCTGATGATAAATCCATGCTCTCTCTTCTTTTCTTCAAAAAAGAGAGACAGAGAATAATCTTATTATAAAATTTCTCAAATTCTTGCCGTGAAATAAAAAAGTGGCAAGGTTGATGATCGCACAAAAAAGATCTATTTGGAAGCACCATAACACGCGGATAGGAATTGTAGGGGTACAGATTGAACAAATCTTGGACAACATAAAATACTTGTGCCTAATAGGAATCGAGGTGTCAACGGATTGAATATGATTTGAATAATCTAGATACAGATGCTAGATAAAATAGATAATAAAGATATAATTGGCGCTCTTTGAGTCTTAATGTATTGAATACAAATCGAATAGTCCGGATACGGATATTGGATAAAACGGACAATCTAGAAATGATTGACAGGGAATAAGTTGAATGGCAACATTTGCTATGCACTCACTACAGTCGTGCGCTCATGCACTCACGCCATCTGGAACCAACGCTTCGGATTGAGGCGGACGGCCACCCCAGCGATGCACCATCTGATCGGGAATGGTGTAAGGACCCAGATATTAACATCCAGATTCCTCTGTGATTACTGCACTATTCCCTGGATCAGTAGATAGTGCTCACAGTTACAGTAATGAATATCAAAATACATATCATGCGGAAGCGTAAAATTTAATAGTAGACTTACTCATGACTTTCGTATCGTGACCTCCTAATAATCCAGTCTGGTGTCTTTGATCCCAAATTCATAGTTTGCTTCTCCAATGATTAACCTAAATCTTTATTGTCTATGTACTCTCCAATTCTGAGTTCTAATGATTATCCAACATTATTACTTTTAAATTCACCAGTGTCGTGTATCAGGACTTCCTAATAATCCAAGATTGTATTCAAAATCATAGTAGCTCCTCTAGTAACCGCCTAAATCTTCATTGACAACCTCCGAATTAATTCATTATCATGAACATCTTCCAGGAATAATGTTATTAATCAAGCCTGTACTCCGATAGCTGTTATCATATCTCCAATTGTTTTTTAAAACTCTATTAATTCATTTGGCAATCGATCCTGCCCCCTTTTTTTCATTATTGTAAAAATCTTCCAGGAATTACACAATTTATCAGTGTTGCAATCCTTTAATTAGTTTCACACTTTCTATTTCTCCAGGAATCACTTAATTCATCTGTCTGGTTAATCTATTCATTTAAACTCCTCCATTTCATTTATCCCAATTTTACACTATCGTTTCCTCCAAGGATAAAACAATTAAGATTCAAGGTGAAGCATCATGATTCCTGGCCTAAAGTGGGTTTTCATAGAAAATTACAAGAGTAGTACTGGATTTTCTTCATTTTGAACTTTGGGGTAAGAGAGCTTCAGAAGTAAAATGGCTAAGGTAGCATATAGATGAGAGGAAATCATCTAAGAGAGATGAGAATGAGCAATGTAACTTATATCTTTGGAAATAGTATTTTAAAGAAATATTCCTAGTCATAAAACTAACGGCCAAGCTAACTAGGTCACGACCTGCAGTCGATATGCTCTGATACCATCGCTGTAGGGACCCAGATATTAACATCCGGATTCCTCTGTGATTACTGCACTATTCCCTGGATCAGTAGATAGTGCTCACAGTTACAGTAATGAATATCACAATACATATCATGCGGAAGCGTAAAATTTAATAGTAGACTTACTCATGGGCCGATTAGGCCGAAATCATTAAATTGCAGCAGCGGAAGAACGAAGCACACAGGTGGGACCTTCAGGACATGCCCACAGGCAGCCAACTGGAGGTTCGCGACCTAGCCCTTGACATCTTCATCTTCTCGGCCAGCTTGTCCAATCTTGCTGCTGAAGCAAGGTGATTTGACTCCTGATTCTGAATTTTGTCGCAAAAGCGAGCATGAGCACTCCGACCCCGTGCTCCGCGAGCCAATACACAGAATGCAAATAAATAGTATGCATAGCTTAACAAAGGAGAGGCTCGGGCTATTTTATTTTGCATAGAGTGCTTTTGAATACAATTAATTAAAAAGCCCTATGACTTAGCAATTTTGGAACAAATCATAATGTACAAGGAAATGCATTATTAATATCGATTCAGATTCCATCCACCGTTACATGGCATCTGCACCATATAGCAATTTCTTCAGCGTTATAGCCGCTTAACTTACCACTGGGACGACACCCAGGACAATTCCAAACCAGGGCAGTCCTTCGCCCTTCACTTTTCCATTCCCACCCACAAAATATTTTTAAATAGAACTATATCTGGTTAAGTTCCCATGTCCGCCCTTGACCGTGGGCACGGCTATTCGAATAGTTTTGACTCTGCAGAGTTTGTACACTTTCCCCACAAGAGACAATCAACTCGTTGCCCCACACGATTCCTTAGACGTGTGGTTAAGCAGACCATCACAGTGACTTTTCAAAGTATCTAGTCCCTTTTCTCATCCCACTATATGGGCTTCTCCCATTTGCGATGGGTCCCATCTAATTGCACGGGATGTTTCTCACTGCTACTAGCGTACGGGCTTCCCTCCCCTCTGCGCTAGTACGACTGAGAAACTTCACCCTACCTGGTGTCCCTTCAGGCCCCCTTGCCATAGCATAACCCCATCAATCCACTACCAGTGAGATGAGTCCGGGATTTCGATAAGTTTACTGGGCCAAGCTATACTTTACAGACTTGTGGTTGCCCTGTTTAACATAGGAGTTCATGACAAGATTCAGTCCTTAGGGTTATCTGGGCGGTTCTACCACAAACCACACTCTCGTGCACCCTACACCATACCCCCGAACCATCCGCCCAGATAAATAAGCAATTTGAGGTTTTTGGGAATACAAAATAATCATATCCAACATACACCAGTCATTACCACCATGACTGCCCAACCAATTTTTCTCAGGATTAAAAAGTGATGTTTGGGCGCTCTCGTGCCCATGAGTACCTAAACAATACTAAGCATGGCATATATTTTAGAGACTTATTTTCCAAAGGTTACTATTATAATTTTGCTAGGGCGACAAGATTCTCATGTTCAAATATTCCCAAGGAGGGGCAATATTAATCAAGTTAGATAATAGGCATTTAACTAGGATTCGAAATTAAACATGTATTTTCATATAAATTAACAGCATGCAATTTGATAATTTAAACAAAAGTAATTTGCAGAAAATGTAGGTTTAACATGATCAAAGTATTGACTCGTCTGGCGCAGTTTACCGCGGTCTTGAGCTCACACAATGCTTTATCTTGGTCTTTTGGTCTCTATCTCACCTTGAGCTTGATCTCACTTGATCCGTTGAATCTTCACGACTCCCAATTTCTAGTTACGCTACGACGACTGAATCCAAATAAAAGTAAATGACTCAAAAGATCCAAATAAACTCAATTTAGTTTTATTACGAGTTAATGGGTGATTTGGGTTCTTTAAGGTAAGGTCGATGATAGAATGTGATGACTTGATTCTTTTATTATTTTGTTATTTATCAAGGAAGTTCTATGAGTTGGGTTAAACCTATGAATTGGTGTATTTTGTCGAGTACTAATGTTCAGGGTATATGTTACATACATATAAGTAATGTTTGCAAATTTTAGCTTACCAAGTTAGCCTTATAATCAAAGGTATAGCATTTTGTGGTACAACATTTTATGTACCATCGAATATTATTATGCATAATTCAAGTTGAATTAGAGCCCATTTGTGCGGGCCCTAGCTTGCTATAACCAGCTATATCCATCATTGTTGCCAATTTTTTTATGTTAAGATTTATTTATTAGCACTATTGGTACCCTATCTATACTTTAGTTATTATTCATAATTTTGATGACCTAGGGCTATTATACTAAAATATGTCACTGCGGTTTGTTTAATGGTGGCATGATGAAGATTGGGCATATATGTTGGCATGCTAATTAAGGGCCATCCTTATTGAATATAGACATTTATCCAAGCCACTATTCCTTTCTAATGTCTTTAATAAATAGCTAGATTTACACTTTAAATATTAAAGTTACACTAATTATTTATCATGGTAACTAATCCGACTTTAAATTGTACTTAAACTCTCTAAAGCCTTATTTGAATTTATTATTAGCTTCCACAAATTATCCCTAATTTTTCCTAAGTCTTTCCTTTAATTTGGGACTAGATTTACTATAAATGCTAAATGCATACTAATCATGATAATAACTAATCCCCAATTAGACATGTATTAAGCTCACGTATATCCTAATAAAGTTTGTACCTTCTATGGATGTATTTTTAATTAGAATTCTTATTAATTTTGGACTATACACTAATCCACATTTTATTAATGCCTTTAATTGATAACTAGATCTCATCTAAATATCCAACTATATTAATTGTTAATATAGTAAATAATCACATATTAAAATGTTAAGTAACCTTAGTTTACATACTAATTAAATTTTACTAGCTTCTCTAAACTATTACCTAATTTTTCATGATTTTTATTAATTAGAGCCACCACAATAGAGCAAAAATTATGGGAAGAAAGTTGCAGTTAGCTAGAATCTAACCTAACACCTCTCCACTGTGTAGATGTTAACTGAGCGCTGCTAGCCAAAAGGACCTTCGGGCTGGACTGAAAGAGAGATGGGGATAAAATAAATGTACCGAGTCACACCTGAGGTCAAAACAGAGGAACCACGCCGGCGCTCGGTATCGGCGTCGCCGGCGGCGGACGATGGCCAGGGGGGTTGCTGGGACCGGCAAAATGGGTCGCACCGGTGATGACGAGGCCACGGGCGGCGGCGCGCTGGCCGGAGCGACGGCGAGGAAGGAGGGCGGCAGACCAAGGCGGACGGCGGCGAGGTAGGAACGGGGCGCCGGCGGCCAAGAAAAAGAGGGGTCAGGGCGGCGTGCGCATGAGCATCAGGGAGTTAAGGGAGGGCTCACCGTGCAGTTGTTCGGGCCGGGGAAGTACCGAGACGCGCCGGCGGCGTGAGATGGGGACGCGCGGTGGTGGCGCACGGCGCCGGCGAGCTGGGGCGGCGGGGAGGTTTGGCCGGCGGTCGTGGGGGCTTCGGGACGTCGTGGAGATACTCCCAGGGCGCGGAATCGGCCGGGGATGCCTCGAGGGAGCAGCGGCGCCGGTGGAGGCGACTTTCGGCCGGATGCAGGGAAGACGGCCGCTGCGGCGAGCTCAAGCCACCGGAGTTCGATTACCCGCGGGAGGAGGAAGGAGGCTACTGGGGGCGCGCCATGACGCGGTCCCGGTGCGGGGAGTTCGCCGGAGCGGCCGGGGCGGAGTGGATGCGTGGCGGCGGCCGAACTGGCAGTGGGCAAGCGGGGAAGGGAAGAGGAGGAAATGGGAGGCGCCAAGGAAGGGGTGAGCTCATTGCTCCTTATAGCGAGGAAGGATGGCAGGAGCACGCTCGGTGGAGGGCATGGGCGTCTCGAGCCGCACGGCGCGCAGGCGGAGCGGTGGCAGGCGGCGGTGCGAGGCTCGACACGCGGAGGGGACGGGACGAGCGGCGCGGCAGAGCAGAGAGGGAGCAGCACGGCAATGATTCGGCAGGATTCGCGCAGAGCAGAGAGAGAGGAAGGGCGACGTGGATACTTGCTCGACCATAGAAGAAGGGAGGAGGAGGGGAAAAAGAAAGAAGAGAGGACGCAGGCGCCCGGGAGGTGGAGAAAGAAAGGCGTGCAGGGATGGGGGCCCAGCGCCAGTGAAAGAGAGGGAGGAAGAAAGAAAGGGGCCCCACACGTAATAGGGGGGAGGGAGGGAATGAAGGAAAAGAAGAGAGAGAAGGCTTGAGCAAAATTTTAGAATTTTGGATTTTTAATTTAAACTTTAATTCTCATTAGGATTTGTTAATTTTAAGTTTTGCATGATTTCCAAATTTTGAATTTTAGCTCTAGTGTTAAGACTAGTCTTGAATTTAATTGTATAGTTTATGTAGGTATATATTTGAGTCGTACTTTTATTTCAGGCATTTCCCTTTAACTAATTTATAAACCATGTTTTGATTTCGTAAATAGATTTTTGGAATTACTTCCTCAGGGTTAAATACTATTTAAATTATTTGTATTCATTTATCTAATTATTTTATTTATTTTTTTTATGATTGCTATTTTGTGCTCGAGAATTATTTTCAGATATTATTTGCTCAACACAAAACTCAGGAAAACCCAAATAAGATGTCGAACCAAAATTCAAATGCCAGTAAGATGCAAATAAAAGTTTTAAATTTCTCAAAATTTCAAACATCCAAATTTAGGATGTTACAAATGGACAACTCTGATTCACGCATGGGCGACGCCCCGGCATTTCGCAAAAAAGCCCTCCTGCGCCTAATCCCCACGCGAACCATAAATTCGTAGACTCTAGTTCACTGGCGATGATGGCGATGGCGACGGCGACGATGACTTGGTACCGAAGGCACCGCCTGCCCACAGAGCCCTTCCACGGCATCCTCTCCCTGGCGCCCTTCCACGGCGTAGTCTACCCAACAACTTGGTAGTTACGGCCGTCCGACGGAGCCCGACAAGGGAGCACCTAACACATTTTCAGGTAAATGTTCCTAAGATTATATGGAATGACAACAACAATGGAGAGTAAATGTTCCTGAGATTGTATTGATACATGAGTGTACTCTTTCAAGGTTCTTAGCTATCTAGGTGATGCCGACATGAGTAATACGTAGGTAGGCTACCGATCGATGCATGTTTCTGCCAGATTGTATTCCAGTAAGGTGTAAAACTGTAGTATCAGAATTATTCCAGTAACTATTACACTCTAAGTCAGCTATAAAACTATATAAATTTCAGCAGGTACTATGGAGTCAATTGGTGATGCTCAGTCCCACTACATTGGTGAGGTGAACTCAAATGTAATGTGTAAGAAAGGATTTAGTACTCTCAAAAAGACCACAAGTATATCAACCTAGGTTAGTATTTTCTTGATGTTATAGTCATTTATAACTATGAATGACTAGAGACATGAGTTGTGGATCTAATTCAATTAAATTTGTGTGATTGTAGTTTTCCTCATTCACAGCCGAGTGTGCAAAGGACTCGAAGCTGAAGAAAGGGATGACATGTGATTATGTCAACTCGTTGGAGGCATATGCACTCAAGTTGGGTTTTCAGTACGTGTTGGTCAGCAGAAGATATATAATAAGGTAGTTCAGTGAAAAAGTTACATGTGTTCAAGGCAAAGATATAGGTTAGGGAAAGGTAATGACATTCTTGATCCCTCAAAGAAAAGTCGTAAGATGAAAGAAAGTAGGTGTGGATGTAACGCTCAAATTTTTGTGAAGCGGGATAGTGGCAACAAGTACAAGATAACTTCATTTGTTAAGCAACACAATCATGAACTTGTATCACCTAGTAAGCATCATCTAATTAGTTCAAACTGCCAAGTTAACGAGAAGGCAAAAAGCACACTGCACACATGCCATAAAGCAAGCATAGGAACCTCGCATGCATTTAGGATGCTTCATGTTAGTACTACAAGATTTTAGAATGTGGGGTAGACGAAGAGAGACCTACAGAATTATCACAGTAATTTTAAAAAGAAAATCAAGGATGCAAATGCTTAGATGTTTGTGGACTAACTTAGTTGCATGAAGGAATTAAATGCAGTATTTTTCTTCAATTATGAAATGGAAGATGGTAGATTGATATGTGTGTTTTGGGCAAATGCCATAGGTAGGAAAAACTATTGTCATTTCAATGATGTCATATCTTTTGATTCAACATACAACACTAACCAATATGACATGATTTTTGCCCCATTCATGGGAGTAAACCATCACAAGCAAAGTGTATTTTTTGGGGCTAGTTTCCTAGCAGATGAAAAGATTGAGTCGCACATTTGGTTACTCAAGACTTTCCTAAGAGCTATGGGAGGGGTAGCTCCCAGACTTATATAACTGATGAGGGTGCTAACATGAGGACTGATATTACCAATATTCTTCCTATGGCTGCACACAGGTTGTGCATGTGGCATATCATGAAGAACTCCTCGAGAAGATTGGCTTTCGTTTAATGGAGGACCCCCTTTTTTTAGGAGAGGGTTAACTCATATGTGTGGGGGTCAGAAACAGTAGAAGAATTTGAGTCAAGCTGGCATTCCTTTATTTTTGATTTTAAGCTGGAGGACAATGGGTGGTTGGCAAAGACGTATAGCATCCGTGAGTCATGGAAACTAGCATACTTTATGGATATTCCTGTTAGGCATTCTTAGAACCACATCAAGGTCGGAGAGTGCAAAATTATTTTTCAACAATTTTATTGGTCACAGGCTTGCATTTGTTGAATTCTAGTTTAGGTTTGACACAGCTTTGCAAAGTCAATACTGTAGGATCGAACACCGCGATCAAAGAGGAGTGAATGATTGTCTTCGCTTTTTAGAATTTCTTAATGCTCGATGAATATTTTTTATTGCTCGCTTGATCTTCGACCAATTTGCACATACAAGAACTTCAACACTAGGAACAGAGCCTCTCGATCACATGTGCTTTCGAGAATTCAGCGCCTTTGAGTTGACGTGCTCTAGTCTGCTCTCCCTACCGATGTTGTTGGCGACGATCGAATGAACAACTCGATGAGCGATCAAGTCAATGAAGGAATGTTATCTCGCCACGCACTACTCTGCTCGTAATGAGAGCGATCAAGCGAGTGTTGCTGCCACTAACAAGTCGCCATCACCGTCACCATTAGCTAGGGTTGGGGGCTTGGGCTGGGGATCGGGATCCGGGGTGGTGGTTATTGCAAATTGGTTGGGCTGTTCACGCCTCGTGGATCTAGGTTGTTCGTGGCCGATCGGATGCTGCAACGCAGCTGAGGCCGCCTGCCTCGATCCGGCCTGCTGATTCATGCATGGAGGGCCGGATGATGCACAAGTGCACGCGTTTGCTGGGTGCACAAGCAAATGCCCCCAAGTTGAATAACTTAAGCAAACGCGTTCTTGCCTTCACATTTCGATAATCGGATCCCCCACTCAGCGCGGGTCAACAAGACCTATCCGTCGCCTTTGTTACTATTATCGTGGATGCGTTCCTCATACACCTTAATATAACCGATAACCTCATCCATGGTCATTGTCTTTAGATCTCCAAATTGCTCTATGACCGAAACAATTGGGAGAAACTGTGAAGAAACAACACGAAGCAATTCCTTCACTACGTACAACTCCTCCACCTTCTCACCAAGGGCCCGAATCTTGTTGACGATGATCGTCAATCGGACGGTGAAGTCCTTGATCGACTCCATTTCCTTCATATGTAGCACCTCAAACTTAGTCTCAAGAGTTTGTACATTTGCTTCCTTCACACGATCGGCACCAAGATACATCGTCTTTAACGCCTCCCACGTAGCTTTGGTCGTCTCCTTTTTGGCCAATAGGAAGAGCTCCTCTGGGATGCTCTGATAGATCGCCACTAATGCAATCTGATCCTTGCGCACATCAACATTGCCGTTCTCGATTGCGTCACACACTCCTTGAGCCTTCATGTACACCTTCATCTTGATTGCCCATGCTGCATAATTGCTCGTCGTGAGCATCGGATAATGCGGTGAGACAGCGGAACTCTCCTTCACCATCATACTGGATAATGGCACGTCACCGGTGACACCACTTTCCGGAGAACGCGACATGATCTTGAGTACGGATCAAGAACTCGGGTTACTTTGAAGTGACTTTTGGACCAAGAAAATGGAGAAGCAAAAACTACACTGTTTTTTCTTTTCTTTTTTTCCCTTCTTGGTGACTTCTTGCTGTCTTGAATCTGCTCTAAAGTACTCGCTTAGGACAATGTCGTGCTACTCTGCTCGCGTGTGATTTTTATTGCGCTGCTGCTACGTCCGGCTCGGAGACGGAATGAGGCTACGAACTTGGCTTTGGATTCAACGCGATGCCGCCGCGGACGTGTACTTTGTCTTGCTGTACGTGTGAAGAGACGTTGACAACTGTTGCAGTGGAACACTTGCCTCCTTCGCTTGGACCATCAGACCGAAAAGCGATGCACGATTGGACAAAGCAGTGAATTGTTAACTTTTCTCATCGTGAAGTCTTAAGGGGACAATGCAATGAATTGTTGGCCTCCTTTTTCTCACGTGATGCAGCACCACTGCTGCCTTTTTCTTTCTCTCTCCGTTGTCCAGCATTTTTTCTTTGTCTCTGCTGTCCAGCGTTGCTACGGCTTCATGACTAGCTTTGCGTTGATGCTTTTTTTGATTGGGAGCCAGAGTGTTGCGCGGCGAAACGAAAAACGTCACCATGATTTTTTTTCCCAACGATTCGGTTTTCGTCTAGACTCTGATACCACTTGTTAAAACTTTGATTTAGGAGAAAACACACATCGCAAATAAACAGGAAGAACACAAAAGAATTTCTGAATTTCTTTATTCTCTTATTTGCTTCTCCTTTTTCTTGTTTTTCTTACAAAACTGGCTACAAGCCTCCTCAATATATAGACTAATAATTTTCTACTACTATACGTATTCGGACACAACTTCAACTTGAGTTACACACGGAGACGGACTCTACTATGTCTTAGATTCGAAGTCAAGATTATTTCTAACACCAAGGATAGGCTTTAGTACTTGTTCTGGATTGTTTACAAGCACCTTAACACCCTATTGTACAGTTTGACGAGAGCTCCAATGACAAAGACGGTCCAAGGCGTGGCAAAGGCCGTGGGCATGACAAAGGGTGAGGTCGTGGCAACCATCAGCACAACAACAATCACCACGCCCCAGGTTGGACAGTGTATCATAGGTGACATTCACTATATATGAGGTACTTTTTTAAATTTTACAATGGGTTTTTTATCTTAGGTCCAGGGCTGAAGCCCAGACAACCCTAGACCTGGATCCACCAATGACCACAACCAACACCACCACAGCAATTAGCACCACAATCACCACGGCAGCAACCACCACCACAACGATGGCACCCATCTGATTGGGACTCCTACCGAATACCCAGCCGATCAAGCCAGAGCAGCATGTGCAGCTGCCACTAGGAGCCAACAAGCAGCCTCCAGGCCCGCGCATGACGAACGACACGCGTGGTTTCTCCCTACGCAGAGGGAAGCCGCAACCGTTGCTAGCCGGTTTGTGTACCGGGGAGCCTTAATACTTGTCGTCACCATGAGAGGTGCATGGTGAGTTGTGGTCTCTGTGGATAGAGGAGAGATGGTGGGTGATGAGGACATCCCTTCCATGGATACAACTCATCCATAGCAAGTGTTGCAAGGACCACTTATTCGAGCTCGTGCTCGTCAACTTAATTACCAGGTGAATTCATTCCTAGATTCATATGTTACTGAGAATAGACCACTACCTAATGCAAGTGATTTAATTGTGCTTAGGAACCTGGGAAAAGACGAAGGAAAGGGACATGGAGTCATGGACATGCATGGAAGGAATAATTGAGGTCACCACATCACTTGGGACCAAGTCAAGCACGAATTCGAGTTGGACTCGTTCTGGAATCAGATTCGGACTTCTGCGATGGTACCAAGTTCAAACGGGGCATAACTTCCTCATATGGACTCCGTTTGGACGTTTTTGTACTTCATGATAAGCTTATGAAGTCTACTTTTCAACGGATCCAATCTCATCTTCAAATTCCATCCGAGATGGCTGCAATCATCAAAAAAGTCCACATTGGTTTCTGAGTCCGAGTCAAAAGGGTACTGCACCATCACCACTTGGGCCCATGGGCCTTGCAACCCTAGAGCGTGCACTTGGGACGCCACCCTTGGTCGTTCTCCCTATATAGGAGCCGCCGCCGCCTCCCTTGTTAGGACTGGGATTTCGTTAAGTTTAGGTTTAGCCATTGTGCAAACTTCTATTCTTCAGTTGTGTCGGACGACCACCTGTCAAGACAGCTTTTCGGGATCCCAAATTTGTTTTCATCTATGCTTCAATATTATTCGCAATATCAGATTGCCTACATCTTATTCTTGCTAGTTTTTCGATTGCTCGCAGGGATTGAACTTCGTGTTCAGGTTGATCGCGCTTCCAGGTAGGTCAATAACATCTCGGAGTTGGTTCAGCGATTGCTAAGGGCAAGCGTCGTCGTACGGTTATAGTCGGATCGTGAGAGTTACCTCCACCCAAAATCGATGGTTATCAATCTCATCGAAAGATCGGGCACCTCGTCTCCATCAGTGGGGAGGACTCCTTTCGAAACGTGTTTCGCGATGGACGTGTGCTCGTGCTTGGACGGTCTGTTATGGCCGGTGTTATGTATTTCAAAACCAGAGGCGTGCTGGTTCGTGAGTTGCACGGCCTAAGTTGGCTATCATCCTACCGTACTAGTTTTTATTCGAATTTACTATTTGGGAAGCAAGACAAGTATGGAAGAAAAGGACCAAAAAAAGAGCATAGTGAAATTATAGTGATGGCCTGTTTCATGATCCTATCGGAGGCATTCTTTTAGCGAAGAAGCATGCTTTCTTTTGTAAGAGGAGATGAACATGCTGCTTTTCCTTTTCTTAAAGGATGCCACTGTCAGTTGCATTGTTTGGCGACTAGACCAAGGTCACTTTTTGTTCCAAATTTAGTCATGGCAGAGAATTTCGCCACGTTTGCATTAGTTCAACCGAAATATCAATGGTAGCAAGGGGCGTTTGATTTACAGCCCACTCAGTTGGACTGAAAAAAGATGACTTATAAGTGAAATTGTATTATAACTGGTTAAAATTACACTATAATTGATGATGATTTATTTGTCGTAATTAAATTTAAAAAATTTTAAATTATTAAAAAAGGTTAGCACATCATGAACAATGTAAATGAATACAGGGAACAAAGAATCAACAAAAAAGCTAAAAAGTCAGGAAAAAGACGAAATTTAAGAATAGTAAAAAATAAGTTAGAAGCCCGAGCTGAAATAAGTAGGACCTTAAGCGCTTTAAAGTACTCCATAATCCGTTCCTTTTTATAGCTCATCTTGACTAAGCATTATGGTATTATTCGGATCAAGCAACGTTTATGATCAGGCGGCCAATGGCGATTATTCAGAGAAGCAAGAAGTCAGGTGTTAGTGTACTTTGCTGAGTATGCGGTCTCATTTTTGTCCTCGTTCGTGTAACAAAGTTGCTCATGTTATTATATTGCTGCACACGGTGCCGATAGGGAACGAGATGAGCCGGCTTCGTGGCTTGATCCTTTCCCAAATTTTGTATTTTGTACGGTAGCCGGTGATTTTGCTGTGCCTATGAGTTGTTGGGAGTTCCAACTAAAAAGAAAAAGAGGGAGGGGGAGAGATTAAGGATGTTGCAACGCCAAGAGAATAGTAATAGGAAATGAACATGATATCTCATATCATCATCTACAACCCAATGTATCTAGCTTTATCTAAAGCATTCAATATCACAGCAACGAAACTAGCAGCCACTTCAGCCATCGGTTTCTTCATTCTTGGCGCAACACATATGACCATCATAACCATTAGTATAATTTTTTTTCTCTCACCAGACCCACTTGTCCGCTCCTCGCTCTCCAATGCAATCTTACTCATTGGTCTAAAATCTGCTTTTCTATATTAAATAGTTTTTTTAAGCACTTAGCTTTTAAACGAAATATCTTTGTAAGACAGAATTTACTAGTTGATTGTAGTATAAATTATAGTAACTTTATTTATATCGATTAAAATCACATACAAGTGTCCCTCTTGTTGAAATATAAGTGAATTATCCATCTTTCCTCATTAGTTTAAGCTTTTGGGTGAACTGGTTGGTGCATAAAACTCAATATGGTATCAGAGCCAAGAGGTCTCGAGTTCAAGACCTGACCAACGCAATTAAAAAAAATTAATTGCAGTCTACTTCTATTCCACGTATTAGGCCTAAGGGAGCCTACACGTGAGGGGGGGTGTTGAAATATAAGTGAATTGTCCATCTTTCCTCATTAGTTTAAGCTTTTTGGGTGAACTGGTTGGTGCATGAAACTCAATACCTCTCTCTACAAATTTCTTTACAAATTATTATTATTTATAAGCCAAATTCAAAAACCAAAACCAAAAGGCCCTACATTGCAAGCAAGATACAGGTTTACTCTCTCCTCTCACTCGTCACCTAGATAAAAATTTGATGTGGATGAAATGTAGGGCTCTGTTCTTTTAAGTTTTTGGGTTTTTTTTAAAAGTCGAAACAAACAGAACAGTTTCTTTAAGCAAATTATCTAAATGGCTTCCTAAGTCAAAATCATGTGCGCTATCTATATCAACGTCTCTACCGTCTCAAAAAGCGCATACAATATTTATCAGCTACAGTCAAAAGCCATCAGCCATAACCCAAAAGAACAGGGCTAACAATAAGTTGGAGCATTTGAGATGTCCTTAGTTGAATGTTTACTCATAAATATCAAGGAAAGGGAACGATCGTGCTAAGATTATTTGCGGTATGTATGCTCTCTGGTTGGCGAGGAATGATACGTTGAATGGGATTAGGATATGGGGTGAGATAAATTTAGCCATTGAATGGAGGGATCGATGGATAGACTCATTCCCACCCCTCATATCTCTATCTCCAAGCAGCTCCAACCTCCAAGTCTCGTTCAGATGGTGAACTAGGCGAAAGATATGTAGCTGCGGACCTCATCCAAGCATCGCGATTGAATTCGTCGATTCGTCCACTGACTCAGGCAACAAAGATGGCATCCACCTCCGCAAGACATGCTCAAGATCAATGCTGATAGGTCCTCTATATGGATAGTGCCCAGGGTGCAACATGGGTGGTGGTTCGTGATTATTCTGGCAGTGTCACGCTAAAGATGGTATCCCAGTATTGCTAATGCTCTAGTAGCAAAGGCGATGGCTTATCAGGATGGTGTCAAACGGGCCATGGAATGGGGTTTTTTCTAAGAGCAACTTCAGCAGTAGCCCTCTATTTGAGGGCTCTCCCTACTTTTGAAGGCTCTGTTTTTTGGGCTACACTCCAGCAGGAACCCTCAAAACAGGACTCTCAAATTCATTCTTAGAGGGGATGATACATAGGACACACCCTCATCCTCATCCTACTTTTGAGGGCCGAGGGGTAAAAAACTCACTCCAGCAGGGCCCCTACTTAAGCCCTCAAAAGTAGGGGCTCCCTCCAGACCCCAGGAATGAGGGCTCGAGGGGGAGATTTGAGGGCCCCCTACTTTTGAGGGCTCAAGTAGGGGCTCTGCTGGAGTGAGTTTTTTTGCCCCTCGGCCCTCAAAAGTAGGATGAGAGCTCAAGTAGAGGCCCTGCTGGAGTTGCTCTAAGGCCGTTTTTGTAATCATGACCAAAATATTGTTAACATTGGAATAGTCGGGGCCGGCGTCGGGTGGAGATCTCTCCACTTCTTGGTGAAATAGGGGAGCTCATTAAAGGTTTTCAGGGGTTCTTTTTTTGTTTCATACGCTGTATGGTTAATTAGGTGGCTTATGTTTGTGCCAAACAACCTTTAGAGAGTAGACATTGGTGTTCTTGGATTAACAAGACAACGGACTTCCTCTCTAGTTTTCTGCTCCAATATTGTATCCATGATTATGAGTAACGAAATTTGAAGTAGTTTCAAAAAAAAATTGTCAAGAAAAGAAAAGGAAGAAAAATAAGGAGAGAAAATATCATTAAATTCACATACAAGTCTTATTCCTTGAAAGAAGATTGGAAAATTTTTATTACTTATATTTTTAAATCAAGGGAGTACCTTTACTTTCACCCCCTCTCTTTCCTCTGGCCTCCGTCCCTCTCCCTATCTCACTTGACATGTGGCCTCATTTAATTTATTAAAAGTAAATTTCGCAAACAAAACCATACTTATTTCTATATAATATTTCACAAAATTACACTTTTAAGTAATACTATCATATGCACGAGCCTGACATCTTAGACCCACTCGTCAGACTAACAAGGACATCTCGCTTCATGCCACTTCTGTGCACCCAGCCTCCCACCTCTCTCCCTACATGTGCCTCCCAGACTCGGTCGATGGGCCTAAGCTCCTTGGTCATCCCCACAACAACATGCAATCATGTTGATGTGTCATTGTTATCCACCATGAAAATTACCTTCATGTTAGCAAACGTAGACAGGATAGCCTTGTTATTCTGACGAGTAGGCTCAGAATGTCAGGGCCGCTGCATCTGACAACAGTACTTAAAATTGTGGTTATGTGAAACATTATGAAGTGTGGTTGTGTGAAACTAATGCTTAAAAGTATTTATTTGTGATAGTTTTTTCAAAGGAGTGTGTTTTATGAAATTTACCCATTTTTTAACTGTTTGGGGGCAACCCAAGGTATCTTTGAGACAACTCCAAAGATTTTGAACCAGTGAATACTAGGCAGCCTTTTAGGACAATATCTCCTTTTAACGCCCACCTTTTCTCCATTTTGGTAGAGGTATAAATCCCCCCTTCTGCCCCGTTTTGCCCTACAATAGCTTGAGGGGCTCCACCCCGACTAGGGCATTGGCTCGACCTGCCCTCCCAATATGCTGGGTGGGTGCAGGTTGGAGACCGTCCCACCCATCCCGATCATATAAACTTCTTATAATTTATACTTTCATCGTAGAAAAATGTAAGACACAGTTTGACTTAATGCGGTCCACAAAATTGAGTTTTGACTATTAGTTTCTTGCACAATACTTTGTTCATAGCTGTGTGTCTATACATACATACATACATACATACATACATACATACATACATACATACATACATACATACATACATACATACATACATACATACATACATATGTATGTATATATAATTGGTAAAGAATACGCGCTGGAAAGTTACTGTCATGCGTAAGCGAAGCTACTGCCAAATACATGTAAAATTACTATCAGTTGTAACACTACACCACTGGCAATAACTCTATATGTATTTGACAGTAGCTTCATTCACGGACAACAGTAACTTTCCAGCTTACACAGTGCATGCAGCCTTAGAATATCGTAGCCGTGTGTGTGTATCCTACGTGCACGCTACGCGCAGGTCCTGCTACTTGGCTTCCTAGTGTAAGCTGTGCTGATTCGGTAGTAACTATTACACGTGAAGTTATCATCAGATAAATATGAAGTTACTTACTTGCGACTGGTATAAAAAAATAAATTTTGCAGCGTCAAACATATTCAACATGGATCTTGTTTTATTAAGCTTGTAATTTTGAACACAATAACTCTTTCACCAAAAGTTTGATCTGCAATCCATTTGCACCATTGTGTTCGAAATTACGAGCTTAACAAAACAAGTTCGATGTTAAATCTGTTTTGACACTGTGAAATTCATGTCATATAAAGTTACTATCGTATATTTGTGAAGTTAATGTCAAATACATATAGAGTTGCCTTAATAGTATGAGAGAAGTTAATGTCAAATATATATATTCTTATTTTGCTTTGGGCCATGCTAGTAGTTTGCGCTTGCATAGGATGGATAGTAAGGTGTGAACACATTAGGTTCCATAGCTCGTATTCTAGCCAGAGAATGCTAACGATCAAGTTTTATTTGGAGAAATCTCAAAGTTTGAATCAAATTTGAGCTCTGTCTGAAAAATCAACATAGCTTATCCGGGTGAGGCGGAGTATAAGGGTAGATTATTAGTCCCTAGAGGGTTTTTACTGTGCTCCTAGAATTTTCAATAGAGGCAAATAATCCAGGTCAGTCAGAGCATTGGGGCAGATCATTACTCCAGAGAGTTTCTTTACTATTCACTTGGGATTTTTCAATAAAGGCGGATAATCCGGTTCTAGGCGGATCATCGACCAAGAGCATTGATCTAGAGAGTTCCAAAATTAAAGAAAGTTGAGACGGACAATTTGGGTTGCAGATTATTGAGGCGGATCATTGAAACAGAAAGTTTCCAAGTTGACTCCATATAAGGCGGATGACTTGGGTCGAGCCGGACTATTGAGGTGGATCATTGGCCAAATAGATTCAAAGGGCAATGTATGTACTAGCCGGATTATATGGGCCAAGCAGATGATTCGGGTGGGCCAAATGATTCAGGTATGTGCAATGTTTGAAAATATGACCATCATAGCTTTGAGAAATTGAACTGAGATGGATGATCCGGATGGAGGCGGATAATCCGACTATGTTGTAATTTTTTAGAAAATATGTCAAATGATTAGTTTTTAAATAGAAAGTCTATTTAATAAGGTTTTAATCATTCATCCTAGCACTCTTGTGCACTCTTGTGACTCCTAAGCCCGTGTACGTCTATTCCACACCGAGCGACGACAAGCACCTCGTCAAACTGTGCCCGTGTACGTCGCGTCGTCCACGAGCCCGCCGTGGAGTCACCATCGCCCGCGTGGTAGCAGCACGCATGTACGTATGCATGTATAGAGCTTTTGATCTACATGTATGCATGTGCTCGATCGACTTGATTGATCTACATGTACACAAGTACTTGATCGGCTTGCGTGCTCCTTCATCACGTGCATGCGTGCGTCTGTGCATCAGTCTCCTCGTCTGTGGGTTGCTCCCCCCGCTAGATGATGGCTTCTCCGGGCTTGCTCGCGTTTGGAAGATCGAGAAGACCAACTCAATGGGAAATGAATAGATGGTTTTTTTTGCTAAAATTAAGTTTATAATTTGGAAACGTAAATTAATTCGGTATAGCACAAATAAGATCTAAATCAACTAGATTCACCTAACTGCATCAACAATCTAAATCTACGTCAAAGGTTTGCAACTTAGGTTGACAAGCAATCAATTTAATTCTATAAATGTAAATTACTTGAATGTAGATTAAGCATAAGAGAACAAACCACAATGATATTGTTCCTTTTTACCGTAGTGTTCGGAGACTTACTGGTCTCCCATAATCCACATTTAGGTAAGTCCAAACTAATTGGACCAGCTTTACGAATTAAGCCTTCCACCTCAAATCCACTAGTGGTAGCTCTTTTCCCGTTGCAGGTAGGTGAGCTCCAACCTTCACAATACGCAGGGTCTTCTTACAACCTTCTTTGAGAAGATCGCTGTGCATGACGCCTCCAACACCTTCTAGGTGTCGACAACCTCCAAGATTAACAAGTTAAGCCACTTGCTTGACTCTCACCATGTGCAACGAATGCACAAACCCATGCGGATATGAAATCTATCTCTACGTGCAACACATGCAATCTAGAGACTTTCTCCTTGCTCACAAGGTGCAACACAAGCACAATTGACATGAGAACATCACACTAGCTCAAAGGAATGAAATGGAGTCAAGTTTCCTTTTTCCAACTGGCCACAAGGAGTATTTATACTCCACACAACGAAACTAGCTATTGGGACAAGAATCAGGATAACCGGTAGTATCACAGGCAAAGTGCCGGTACTATTGCTCCTCTTGTAATGATTAGAAGACTAGCCGTTATAGCCTACTGTCGATAGTGCTACTCACACAGAACCTGGTACTACCGCACAGTGGAAGTACCACTCTACACATGCGAAACTACCGTTTTTCAGGGGAGGACAAATCTCCCAAAAAGTATCAATCTGGAAAAAACATACCGTGGATAAATCAGTCATACCGCAACTTGGGTCGTAATGCACCACATGGTTAGTAGTACCGCAGGACAATCTAACTTCTCACACAAAGCCGGTACTATCGGTCTTTGACCACACAGGTCTTTGACCATCCTGACCACATTGGTCTTCGACCATGTCGATCTTCGACCACACAAGTCTTCAACCACGTTGGTCGTCGACCACGTTGATCTTCGACCACATTAGTCTCCAACCACGCTGGTCTTTGACCAACCGACATGGTAGTACCGTGATCTCAACGCTAGTAATTCCACCCAGCGGTAGTTCCGCAAGACATATAGCGGTAGTTCCGATTTTTTTGAAAAGTTCATATACATAAACGAATTTTGTAGAACACATTTACAAATTATAGTATCATGTACACAAGGATCCAACAAGTTGCAAAACATATTTGCGCACTTTTGAAATAAATGTCACAAGGTGGGTGTATATGGACTCATCACATTTGCAAAACACATTCATAAACCTAAGTCTCATGCTACAAAGATTGTACATGAGTTTCAACTATTTATAAAATACATTCACAAATATAAGCCTCATGCCACAAGAAATAGGAAACATGGACTTCAAACACTTGTAAAACACATTCGTAATGTATAGTCCCATACTACAAAGATTTAGCACGTGAGCTTCAACTATATGCAAAACATATTCGCATCCTTCAACTTATCATGCATATTTTACTTGAACTCCATCAACACATGATGGGTCTTCTCTTGACTTGATGATCAACTCATCATCATCTCCTCTTGGGAATCTTGATTAACTTCTCTTCGGGATCTTGATCAACTCATGATCATCTCCTCTTCTTGATAGCCTTCAACTCATGAAGCCATCTTACATTCTGTATCTTCACTTGATGATCTTCAAAACATGAAATCATTCAAATCATCCTCATTTGTGGAATATAACCTATTCATCAAACTCATGAAAAATATTTATCCACAAATCAATTACCATTAATTATCAAAACTTCACCAATAACTTGCAATGGAGGTACTAGATTATATAATCTTCTCTTTTTGGTAATTCTTGATATATCAACAAATAACGAGATAAAAAATGATTTTCGAGTATACAACATGTACACAACAATTGTATACTCTAGGATAAACTTTTTAAGTAATTAACTCATTTGAATGTGAGTGTTTATCTTTGAGATTAATTGTTAGCAAAGCTTACTCATATGTTGTTATTAATCATCTAACCATTAACACATAATGGAGGAACTAAATTCTTCAATCCTTTCCTTTGATGATTGATGACAACCCGATTACAATTGATTTAATTTAAATCAACCCTGAGTATATATGAACTATACAAGTTTTATATACTCAAAGGATATATTTCAATGTATATATCCTAATAAGTATAGAAAGAGAAATATGGATCAATACCTAATGAAACCGTAAAACATAGTGTGAGCTCTCTCTAAATGCGTGATAAAAATATATGCACATATTTAAGTTAGTATTTTAGTGGGGTCTAACCTATAATTTAGATCCAAGAAATGCAGTGAGATATATAAGAAATATGACATCAAATGCATACCTTTATGATTTTTACCTTTTATATTCAAATAAGACTTGACAATGTAATATTTCAATAAACAAGTCAGTCTCATATATAGATTTGTTATTTAATCATATATTTGGATGTGAGGACTGCAACAAGATATAAGAATAAGAAGTCGAATGTATACCTCTATGATTTTTACCTTTTTCATCTTAATGAGATTAAGCAATATCGTAATTAATAAACAAGTTAGTCTTATAATTTTATTTGTCATTATCACCAAAACCAAATCAATAGATGTTGAACTTACAGCGTACTGTGCTAGCCGCGTCGCCTACTGCCGAAGTCATCATCATCCGTTGCCAAGTCCACTGAGTGGCCCAAACGCCGTCGGAGAAGCTACCAAATACGCCATATACATTGCCAAGTCCCTGCTCAAGTTGAAGATGATGTGGGCACTGTGCATGCACGAGCCATGTATATATGCAACATGCAGATATGTGGTGTGCGTGAGTGCATGCATGTGACGAGTGCCAATGCCCATCTACATCGCCATCTATCCAGAGTCCGATCAATTGGATTTTCAAGCCATTGTCATCAAGTTCTCTGCTTCTTTGTCCTATGAGGCCGCAGCACCACCTCCTTCGAGGTCATGGTCATCACCCCATGGACGTTACACCATTGTCTTCCTCCTACCACCACCATGTGAGGCCACTGCCACACCCTCCATCGAGATCACTACCGATGCCCTAAGATCGTTGCACCATTGTCTTCCTCAGCCTACTCGAGTACCTGCACGGCCTCCACCAGATGCTCGCCCTCGACATCATTCCTAGCTACTACCTCTAGGTCAGCACCTCCCGCCACTACTCTAAGCTGCCGCCATCGCCCATAAAGGCTGCCCCCGCAGGATCAAGCTACTGCACTAAGCTTGCGTGTGCTTGTTGGGCTCCATTTTGGGCCTACATATGATGGCAATGTGCTAGTGTTTGGGTTGCCAAAGAGGGCACTACATGTTGCTGTCCTTCTTCTCTGACATCTGTTATTTACTATGACAACCTCCCACAACTTCTTCCTTTGGTAGATATCTTCACCAATGGCTCTTTGCATAGCACTCCGCATCGGCCTCTACTCTAGCTTGAATGTCCTCATCAACTTCTTCTCCAACCTGAGCACCTGCAACACTCCCGCTCCAACTACGGGAATGTTAAAGTACATGTCTAACTCTAAGGTGCTTTGTACTCTCTCTCTATATATATACACACACATACACATATATACACACACAAATGTATATACATATACAACTGCGCTATTCTGCGCCTGCACACATTGTGTGCATCGGAAAGTTACTGTCGTGCATGAGTGAAGTTACTGTCAAATACATATAGAGTTACTGTCAGTTGTAACACCACATAACTGACAGTAACTCTATATGTGTTTGACAGTAACTTCACTCACGTACAGTAGTAACTTTCTGACGCGTATTCTGCACCTACGTGCAGAATAATAATTCTATATACATATATACACACACATATATAGATACATACGCACACAGATATACATACATATATCTATATACAAACATATACATATACATATAAGGAGCATATCTAGTACAAATGGCCTATTTAGTGGTAACATGCAAACGCGAACCAGAGCTATTGGATCTACAATCTACGTCTCGGATTCGTGCGGATGGAAGCCCTCAATCACTTATGCATTTTTCCCCAAAACCCACTGCGCAACTTCTCCCCTTTGCATTTGCATCCCTGCTTGCAATCCTCTTGGACTCCTGACGCTTCTAGGGTTTTGGCCCCGCCGCCTCGCTCCACCTCCCGCACTCGCCTCCTCCCCTGACGCTGCCCTCCCCGGCCTTCCCCAGTGCCTCATGCACCGTCAACGGCCACCGGTGGAGGCTGGTCAGGGATGCCTCGTGGTGCGCCTCGATGCCCGTGTCTATCTTCGAGCCACCCTTCCCGGCCTCCCCAGGACCGTCCCCCCAGCACCTGCTTCCCCCCGACGCTGCCCTCCCTAGCCCCCCATTGTCCCTCCCCCTCCCTAGCCCTTGGTTCCACCCCCTTCCAGTGCCGACGCTGCACCCTAGCTCCCTGGTGGTGAGATTTTCTTATTGTTGCTTCAATAAAAAATGTTCTTAGTTCGTGCATCAATCAAATGTTTGTGCAATTTGTTGGGTCCGAAAATGTGCAAAAGGAGATGAATCCGAAAACCAAAAACCGAAAAAGTCTTGGTTTGTGCCATTTCATTAAGCCGGAAATCTTGAAGAACAATTTAAGCTAAAAATCTTGAAGAACATTTATTGCTTCATGTAATTTGGCGAGAATAGCAGACAAAATTAAGCCTAGAATCCCTAGTAGAGATCGAGAAATAAAGCCAATAAGCCATGGGTTTGTAGGAATTTGCATAGCCAATCATATTGGCTATAACTTTGAATCCATATGATTGTCACATATCACTAAAAAACCTAAAACAATGTGGCTTAACTGAACCTTGCATAGCTATGATTTGTAAGTATGGTTTTTGCTGATTGCAGAAGCGAATGTAGGCACAGAAGGAGCTGCTGGGCCCATTGGACTTCACACATATGGTCCTTTTTCGGACAAAAGATTGTAGCCTTTTATTTCCATAAAGAATGGAAATGATCTGTACTGTGATTATGTGTGTTTGTGGCCTTGTATATTGATCAATGATTCCAGACATGACCAGAGTCCACTACAATTCTTTTGTGAGAATTCGGATCTATCACATGGTTGTACCATATCATGCAATGAGAACCTTTAATAATTCGTATTGAGACATGCCTCGAGCACATTCCTTGTCAGGATCCTATGTTTACTACAGAGTTTTCAACAGCATGTTTCTACCACGATGTGATTCGTCTTTGGTGTGCTAAGGCTGACACTTAAACTTTTTTACAAATAACAACCCCAATAAATCTTAGAAAAAACAGTACGGTGGATGGTTACGGTCTGACACATGCATGCAATAGGAGAGAAAAGAGAATAATTGCACTAACTTGTGATTTTTTTTATCTTGTTTACAAGTTAAATAACTCTTTTACCAAAAGTTTGATCTGCGGTCCGTTTACACCATTGTATTCGAAATCTATGTTGAATATATTTTGACGCTGTGAAATTCGTATTATTTTTACTACCAATCAAAAATAATTTTATGGTTAATAACCAGTAACTTGTGTAAAGTTACTGTGAAGTATGAATATATAAAATTACTGTCATGTGTGAGTGAAGTTACTTGCTATTGACATTCATATTTCTCTCTCCTCTTAATATATGCATGCTGGTAGTAACTTCACTCGCACACAGCAAAAGCTATAATTTTCTGTACAAATTATTTGCTATTGACATGCATGTTTCTCGCTCCTCTCAATGCATGCATGTTTATTTGGCGATCTGGTGGGATTGGGTCGATGAAAGTGGGGCAGCACGCTTCTTCTATGCGTAGCTATTGAATAGTACTTCATTATGTATGTATGTATGTATGTATGTATGTATGTATGTATGTATGTATGTATGTATGTATGTATGTATGTATCAGGGGCGGATGTATAGTGTTGGGCCGGGGTCAAGTGACACCGACGACCTCTGGCCCAACCCACATACCTCACCATATATTTTAGCTAGTGACCCCCATGAAAAATCACGGTGACCCCAGCGGCCCAGGCGTCCAGCCCACACTCAGCGACGCTTCATCTTCTCCCCTCTTGCACACACGTCACACCAGGCTTAGTTTCCATCCTCGTCAATCTGACTTCCGTTGGTGTTACATGTGTTGAGACTTGAATGTTAAGTTCAGCAAATTTCTTTGCCTTGGCCATCGAAAGGTCCAGGAGAATACTCGGATGCTATTGATTCCTGATGCTTTAGCTTACTGATAGAGTGATGGTTGCAACGCTTTGCACTTCTTCCTAATGAGTAAGTCTCTTATCTATATCAGTAAATGGCATAATCACATCCTCCGTCTTTACTAAGTTCAAACTTGAGTTTGTCGTGATTTCCGGCTTCTCTACTTCTCGTATGATTTCCAGTTCCCTCAGCGAGTCAGCGAACAAGTTTTTAATTTTGTCATCAGCAAACAGATTGGCTAGCCAATTGTAAGAGTTTTAGTTTATGTGATCCGCGTGAACGCGTGACATATGTCAGGGACTAAATATAAAGGAAAAAAGAGATTGGAAAACTAAAAGAATACTACAAGAAGACAAAAGAACACGCATGTTCGGAATACGAGTAGAAATAGAATGTTGTAAATCTAATCCCCTTTTTCTCATCCAATTTTATTTTATGATTTGCTTCATTGCTTGAGTTCGGTCACCTCAAGGCTCAAGCCACCGACTATGTGATAGCTCTTTTTCTAAAGATGGGAACTCGCAAAGAGAAGATTTGAGAGGTAACTATTGTTAATTTCTTACAATGATATTTTACCTTGTTATCAACTTATCATGTACTGCTGTTAATTTATTCATTGTATTATGCATGCATGGAACTATAGTACTAGTTTATTACTATCTATTAGCCTCCATCAATTAGTGATGTATGTTTATAGTGACCCCGGCGATCATTTTTCCTGGATCCGTCCCTGGTATGTATGTATGTATGTATGTATGTATGTATGTATGTATGTATGTATGTATGTATGTATGTATGACTTAAGCAATACATCCAACAATTATCCTACACTATTCTATCTTCCTACGTTGTGTTTAACAACAGAGATGATACACTTGACCTTGGTGATTACCATCAGCAGCGTGTGCTCCGCCTCCACCGGTGACCGTCGACTACTTGCAGTCCCTCTTCACCATGTTTGGCACCTCCGTGATAGATGTGATCAGCGTCACGATGGGTGTGATCTGCCACTCGGCAACTCACAGCACCAGGAGCACAGGCTGCCTACAGGGGACAGACAAGTTCAGGCAGGGCAGTACGAGGAGAGGCCATGTGCTGTCTTTTTTCTCTTTTCTTATTTCTCTCTGTTTTTCTTGCTAGTCTTCAGACTTTATCCCTGTGCACCACACGACTCTTGAATATAATGAATGAATCTTCTAAGCCATATGTACTCACTGGTAGTCTTGTATAATGCGATTAATTTTGTCAAAACACCCAACTTTGGAGTGCTATACTGGGTCTCAAACGACCATAGCCTATGATCGATCGGTTATTGTTCGAGTCATGGACCGTGATGTCCAGATCGAGTTTGCAGCGCACGGCGTTCGGCTTGAAGTCTTGGATTGGCTGAATCGGACGTGAGAGGCTAGGAGTCCGACTGGACCAAGAAAAGGTCTTGTACATGGAGATGGTCAATGTCGTCAGCCGTCAGTTGCCGCCCGCCACGTTTGCCAGTTGCGATGTCGCAATCTGACACTCTTGTCGGTGCCTTAGGGCATCTGTAGTGTATATAACCCAAAGGGTCTTAAGGTGGGTCCCATCTAAATCTTAAGACCAACTCTATAGTGTATATAACCCAAGTGGCCTTAAGACGGTCCCACATGGCAGATAAAGAAAAATTGTATTTTAATGCTTATGGTCAGGTCTTTAGCTTGAGGACCAGCCTTAAGCTTTTTTTGCTTAGGGTCTGCTTAAGGTCACCCCTGTAATGTATAAGGTTGATCTTAAGGTGGCTTAAGACCTCCTCTTTTCATACACTACAGATGCCCTTAGGGGGTGATCGGTTCGGCTGAAAGCCTCATGGCTTATGGCTGAAAACACTGTAGCTGGCTGAAAAAAACACTGTAGCTGACAGAGGCTTATTTACCATAATTAAATTTAAAAAAATTTAAAAATAGAAAAAACATATTAGCCCATCACGTATAATGTAAACAAATACGAGGAAAAAAAGAACCGGTAGAAAAACTAAAAAAAGCCAAAAGTTCAGAAAAAGACAAAATTTATGAATAGTGTAAAAATAAGCTGAAGCCATATTGATCATGCCTGTGTTAATCGGGAAGGGTTCTAGTTTGATACAATTAGCAGATATTGAAACCAAGCGTGATTGAATCTGCGTTTTGTTTCGGGATTGATGGCCTCCGTCTCAAGATCTAAGCGTCTGCCCTTCAAACCTAAGCTGACCTTCTTGTTTTTGTTTTTTTCGAGGGAAGCTGGCCTTAATGCAGAGGATGTATGACATGAAAATAGCTATATAGCTGAAAATCTAGAAATTTTGGATACGGAGCATTGGATTGTGCACCAATGGACACCATACAAGCCCACTTAAGGTTGTGATCGTTTTGGCTTCAGCTTTTAGTTTCTGGTTTATTTTTCACTATTCATAAATTTTGTCTTTTTCTGAACTTTTAGCTTTTTGTTGAGTTTTTTTGCCGGTTCTTTTTCCCGTATTTGTTTGTATTATACGTAATGGGCTAACATATTTTTAAATTTTTTTGAATTTAATTATGCTAAATAAGCCTCTGTCAGCTATAGTGTTTTTTCAGTCAGCTACAATGCTTTTCAGCCATAAACCACAAAAAAAAGTCCAAATGATCACCACCTAAGGCATACACAAATGATGGCCAACGTTGATGAGATCTAAACCACCGCTACGAAATGAGCTCTAATGAACAAATGGTCAGTTTTTTTTTTTTTGAGATGGGATATTGGGTATTCCATTAAACCGAGGCCAAAGCTGAATCGCTGGCTGCTAGAGAGTTGACATGTACAGGCGGGAACAGACTCTGGCCAGAGCATTACACCACCATGATCAAGTTTGGAATACCTAACATCCCATCTAAAAAATCATTGCTAGCTAGGTTCGGTCTTTTGTGCAAGACACATTTGATTATTTCCACAAAATCATTGCTGTGGAGGAAAATTTTCCATCTCATTTTCAATTGCAAGTAGGTGGATGGCGGGACCTGGAGGAGACAGGATCACGGGATTGGAACGGTGTTTACACTTCAGCATGTACTATTTGGTACTTCCTCCACTTTACAAAAACAAATCATTTTAGGTATCAATACGATCTTTAAAATATAACTTTAACCTCTAAATATTATTTTAACTTATTTCTAAAACCTAATAAACTATAATATTATTAAAGTACTTTTTGATATGAATATACATATATAATTTTTATACATCTAATCTAAATATTTAAAAAGATATCTATAACTAAAGTTTTTAAAATTTAACAGCACATATTCTTCTTTTGATTTTATAAACCGGAAATGTACATCACGATAGACACCATAGCACCAGTTGAAACGAAGCATAACAAAATACTTGTTTAATCGTGTCAACTGACAGTGTGGTGATGCATGATTTATCGCGTACAGTCAGTGGAGAGATGCTGGAGATGGACCAAGAAAAGGGGTAATATGTGTTGAGGAACCGTCGCTGGCGACCAGTCCGAGCGATTGTTCTGTTTAGAACAAGAACGAATCAATCACAGAATCACAGAATAATAGATTGAACACACAGAGAGAGATAGAGAGAACTCCTGATCTTTCTTTATTGCTTTCATTCATGTGTACATAATGAGGGGATCAAGGTCCCTATTTATAGTCTACGGTGGGGTGCCCAAATATATCAGGACTCTGGCCGTGGGCCCAGTTTCCTAACACTCCCCCTTGGACACTCACCCAATATGCTCATGCCTCGTCAAAACTCCATAAAAACTCAGTGGAAAAAATTTGGAGAAAGAGTACATGATACATGTAATGCTGCGATGCACGAATTGCCTCATTAAAAACCTTGGTCGAGAAACTTCATGGAAAACTCGTCAAGGGAAAAAGAGTATAATTGTCGGAACCCGGAGCAACGACTCCTGGATCCTCTGTGTAAATCGCACTAGTCCAGGATCAGCTAGTGCACACAGCGTACAACAAAGATAAATATCAACCATAATGACATTTATTAACTGAGTATGGGCATGAATGCCAAAGTTTACATCAACGGCGCATAAGCCAAAATTAATTAATAAGCAGCGGAAGAAAAACCGAAGCGGAAGAAGCCCACTGAGCCTGCCCACAGGCAAACGACAGTAAGACACGGCCTATTCGTCCAGATCTTCACCGTAGTTGACATCTTCCTTCTCTGTGTGGAAAAAGCAACGTGAGTACAAACTTGTACTCCGCAAGTCACCCGGGAAAATGCAACATAATGGTTAAGGCTTCAATGGAAGGCTTATATGGTTAGTTTGCATAAAACAGCATTTAAGAAATACAATAAGTAGATTGAAATTGCTGAATTTAATACAATACGTAAAGACAGTACTTGTAATTGAAAATATTACCGTCAGTGCAGGCTCCGACCAAACACCAACCTATCCACGGGCATCCCACCCGGACCATCTTTTCCAAAAGATCACGTATGGATTCCATCCATCCACACGCTTTCACTGCGCAACTCTGATGAATTCCATCCATTCACCAGATTTCAAACTCTCACGGATTCCATCCATCCGTAAGGTTTTCATCTCTCGTGGATTCCATCCATCCACAAGGTTTTTGAAAACGTTTTTGAAAAACAAAGTCTAATCCATGAAAAACTTTTACTCAGCATGCCCATGACCGTGGGCACAGCTATCCAGGATAGATTATACACTCTGCAGAGGTTGTACAACTTTACCCACAAGACACGATCATCCCGTTTTACCACTAGATTACACACTTACTTAGGTGTGCGGTTAGGAGTCGTGACAAGGCCTTTACAATGCAAAGCCGTCAACCTGGCCAAGCCAACTCTAAGGTTTCACCCCAGTAAGGAATCCACCAGACCGGGACCCCCTTTTGAGCCGAGTGAGACTTCTCATGGCCTACGCCACGCTCACTTTCATCCTACGACATGACCCAGGTTGGAACCCGCAAATTATTCAGCCAGGGCTGTCCCATACCAGCCTTGTGGTAGTACGCTAGGGCTTTGCAACAGTAGCTCACAGACCGGTCCTTAATCTGACTTAGGCTCAACCACATACCCCTTGTGCCCGACAATCAACACTGTGTCTCCGAACAACAGTGCATGCCTGCACCCACCACCTAACCATTAGCCCAAGTCTAAACCAGATTTTATATTTTGTTTTCAAAATATTTCATAAACCTCCTTGACTCACCGAAGTCAAGAGTACATATCATTTTATGTAAAAAGGGATCATCATTTTATGCGAAAAGGTAACCCAAAACAAATATTATATCTAAACAGTCTAAGCATTTGATATAAATTCCTCTAGCTAACACTAATATATTAACTAGAGTTTGAATCTAGGGTGACAAGGTGTTGAGGAATTCAAATTCAATGGAGGAATTAACAAGTAGGCATTAACTATATTTGAAACAGAATTGAATTACGTTGAATAAAAATATGCATGCAACATAATTTAAACCAACATAATTTTATTTTTAAAACTGGGATCAACATGATCAAGGAGGGTGACTTGCCTTGCTCTTCAACTTGGTTCAAACCTTCGTCGGCGAATTTTCCCGAATCGTCGAAGTCTACACGTGAAAAATAACCCACCAAATTCAAATAAATTCAAATTAAATTCAAATTGACTTCAACTATTTGAATTGAGGCTAGAAATGGATAGAGGGGAATTTTTGATGAATTTAGAAATTTGAACGGGCCAAATCGGAGTTAGGATGAAGAAGAACGGGCTCCGGGAAGTTTGAAAAGAGAGAAAATGGAAAATCAGGATTTTTGGAATTATTTTCCTAAAGGAAAATCTGAATTATTGCATCAGCGAGGAATTTTTTTCCAGCCGAATTGTTTTTCAACTGGAAAATCAATTTACTGCGTCAGCATGACATCAGCACCTTCGGGCAAAGGCTGACAGGTGGGACCCGGGTCTATGGACCAGGTCCACGGGCTCCTGGGGAGGCTGAGGTGGCGGGGTGGTGCTGACCGGGCAAGGAGCGCCGAGGTGGTGCCGACGTGGCGCCAGGTCAGCCGCCACGCAGGCACGTGGGAGGCCGGCCGGAGGGCGCACGGGGACGGCGGGCTCGCCGGTGAACGGCGGCGCGGCGACCGGCGGTGAGGGGTCGAGGAGCGAGAGGGGAGGACGGGGAACTCGGGGGTGGCCGTCATTTTACCAGAGGGGACCGGGGTTGCGCCGGCGGCGCGGAGAGGCGGCGGCGTGGCTCGGGCGTCGGTGGCGCGGGGGCTCCGGTGGCGGAGAGACGCGGCCGAGGGGTGGAAGATGTCGGGGGCGACGCGGGGGAGCTTGGGGCGGAGTCGTCCGGGTGCGAGAGGGGTCGGGCCGGGCGCAATTGCTCGCCGAAGTCCGGGCGGCGGCGGAGGCGAGGGCGCACGGCGCGAGGGCGAGGGGGAGCTCGGGAGAGGGAGGAGGAGGTGGAGCGAGGTGGGGCGAGGAGAAACGGAGCCGGGGAGGGGCTTTTATAGGGGCGGAGGGGAGCGGGGACGCGAGGATTTCTCGCCGGAGATGGCGGGATCGTGGCGGCGATTGCGGGGAATAGGGGGAAAACGGCGCGGGGACAGCGGGATTCGGGCGCGCGCGTCGTGCGGGAGAGGATAGGGGGCGCACGTGGGAAGGCGGGGGAGACCGGGTCGGGCGGGCGGCGGTTGCGGCCGGGGCAGGCGGCGTGCGGGAGGAGGAAGAACGTGGGGAGGAAGAAGGTGGCGGGGTGGCTGACAGGCGGGCCCCGGGTGGCAGGGAGACGGGAGGAAGAGGGCGCCGACAGGAGGGGCCGAGAAGGAAGAGAGAGGGGGAAGCGGGCGGCGGAGAGAGGAGGCGGGCGGACGGGCCAGATGGGTCGGGAAGCGACGTGGCGGCCATCGGGAGGGGGTAGGCGGGGTGGAGTGGATGGCCGGCGTGGGTTGATCCCGGTCGTCCACGTGGCGGCCGGAGGAGGGGTTGGAATTTATTTTTTTGGAAATTGATTTTGGAATTTCAGAAAAGCCCAGAAAATCCATTAAGCCTCAGAAAAATACCAAATGATCTCCAAAAATTCCAAAAAAATTCCTGGAATCTCCTGGGGACATTTTGTACTAAATAAAAATATTTCCAACTAATGTTGGTATTTAATTTTCATATTTTAAAATACTTTTTAATTTCAAAATTACATTTTTGAACTCCAGAAAATCCAGGAAACCAAATAAAAGCCAAATAACTCCACATAATTATTTTGAACTAGGACTTTCATATAAAATCAAAATATCATTTCATTAATAATAATTTTAGGTTTTTCTGAAAATGCTTTTCAAATCCAGCTTTTTCAAAAACAGAAATTCAGGGCAAATCCAAATTTAAACTTTATGCAACAAAAACACTTATTTTAATTTAGGTTTTTATTTTAATTGATTTTTTATTTATTTATTTTATTTTAATAAAAACCTGGGCTGTTACAATCTACCCCCCTTAAAAGAATCTCGTCCCCGAGATTCGCACAGGCTAGCAGAGAAATAGGTTTGGATCTTAGCCTGCATGGTTTGTGCCGAGATCTGGTTCAGACATCCTTTCATGAACTTATGGGGCCTTTTTCTTCCTGCTTGGAGGTGGTTGGCAGTTGGTGCTCCCGGTGTTCCATTCTTCACTACCTGTTGCTTCTTGGGGCAGCTGTTGGCGTAATGCCCGGTCTCATGGCAGTTGAAACAGGTGACTCCTGCTGCAGGGTTTGAGTCCTTTGGGAAGTCAATTGCCAAAGCTTTGTTGTCTTCGTTGTTGGGGAAAGTGTTGGTCTGGACTTGTTCTTCGGCTGAAGATGAAGACTGAAATCTGTTGGCATGTGGTGGTGTCCTTCTGATCTTGGGAAAACTTCTGGTGTTCATGTGCTGGGTGTTCATCTGTCTCTTCCGATTCTCCATTTCTTGGTGCTTGGACTCTTGGCGAATCGCCTTGCTGACTAGCTGATGGAAGTCAGTGTAGTCGTTGGAGAGAAGTTGAACCGACAGGTCATCATTGAGTCCTTCAAGAAACCTTTCCTGCTTAGCTTCGTCGGTAGCAACGTCTTCTGGCGCGTAACGTGCCAATTGGTTGAACTTCCGTAGATACTCATTCACGGTGCAGCTTCCTTGGCGCAGAGTTCGGAATTCCCTTTTCTTGAGAGTGATGGTGCCAGTTGGAATATGAGCTTTGCGGAAACTCCACACAAACTCATCCCATGTTATGGCTTGTGCGTTGGCATGAGCAGCGGTGTAAGTGTCCCACCATTCTGATGCTGGTCCGTTCAACTGATGAGAAGCAAATAAGACTTTTTCCCGATCACTGCATTGGATAATGTCCAGCTTCTTGCCTATGACTCTAAGCCAATCATCTGCATCCATGGGGTCAGCGCTGCTGGAGAAGGTCGGGGGACGTAACCTCATAAATTCAGCCAGGCTTGGTTGGGGAGCTTGTG
The DNA here is from genome assembly GCA_017311315.1 of Dendrocalamus latiflorus. Taxonomy (NCBI): domain Eukaryota; kingdom Viridiplantae; phylum Streptophyta; class Magnoliopsida; order Poales; family Poaceae; genus Dendrocalamus; species Dendrocalamus latiflorus. Next base: position 20,033,562 of record CM029636.1, read on the forward strand.
CTGGCACTAGTGGAGCAGGTTGTGCAGGATTGTTGATGGTCTGCACTAGTAGTTGAATCAGCTGATTCTGATTGGCCATCATTTGAGCCCAATCTGGTCCATTAACAGGAGGTGGTGGAGGGATTTGTGCAGCCTGGTTGCCAGTAGGGTTGTTGTCGTGGACATTGTCGTTGTTGTTGCTTCTTGTGTTAACCATCTGCTGGGTGCTTTCAAGAATTAGGAGAGAGGAGACTCAAGGCAAAGGGGGAATAGGGGATATTTTGCACAACACAAAACAAAATTTCAGCTTTAATAAACCTTTATTAAACAAACAACAAGTAATAGTTATGGCTGCTGACAAAAAGAGAAAACTTGACAGCTCATAACAACGTTTTATTAGCTAGCCTAACAACAGATCCTAAACGGGTAAGGGTCGTCTCAAAGTCATCCTTCGCAGCTCTCGAGGTACGAAGCTTGATCTTTCAAGGCGAAGATTGAAGTGGCGACAAGGTCGAAGAATTCCAGCTGTTTCCTTCTATAGTTGTTTTGCAACAAGGGAAGATGAAGAAATAGGTTTTTCAAAAATGGCATAAAGACGAGAAAGAAGTGAGACAAGGATAAGCAAAGATTAAGGGGTAAGATAAGCAAGCTTTTGAAATTACTATTTAGTAAAATAAGCCTTAAGGTCAAACCATTCTATTCTACCTATGGTCACGTCTTAGTGTCGTCATGGCTCTGATACCACCTTTGTCGGAACCCGGAGCAACGACTCCTGGATCCTCTGTGTAAATCGCACTAGTCCAAGATCAGCTAGTGCACAGAGCGTACAACAAAGATAAATATCAACCATAATGACATTTATTAACTGAGTATGGGCATGAATGCCAAAGTTTACATCAACGGCGCATAAGCCAAAATTAATTAATAAGCAGCGGAAGAAAAACCGAAGCGGAAGAAGCCCACTGAGCCTGCCCACAGGCAAACGACAGTAAGACGCGGCCTATTCGTCCAGATCTTCACCGTAGTTGACATCTTCCTTCTCTGTGTGGAAAAAGCAACGTGAGTACAAACTTGTACTCCGCAAGTCACCCGGGAAAATGCAACATAATGGTTAAGGCTTCAATGGAAGGCTTATAGGGTTAGTTTGCATAAAACAGCATTTAAGAAATACAATAAGTAGATTGAAATTGCTGAATTTAATACAATATGTAAAGACAGTACTTGTAATTGAAAATATTACCGTCAGTGCAGGCTCCGACCAAACACCAACCTATCCACGGGCATCCCACCCGGACCATCTTTTCCAAAAGATCACGTATGGATTCCATCCATCCAAACGCTTTCACTGCGCAACTCTGATGAATTCCATCCATTCACCAGATTTCAAACTCTCACGGATTCCATCCATCCATAAGGTTTTCATCTCTCGTGGATTCCATCCATCCACAAGGTTTTTGAAAACGTTTTTGAAAAACAAAGTCTAATCCATGAAAAACTTTTACTCAGCATGCCCATGACCGTGGGCACGGCTATCCAGGATAGATTATACACTCTGCAGAGGTTGTACAGCTTTACCCACAAGACACGATCATCCCGTTTTACCACTAGATTACACACTTCCTTAGGTGTGCGGTTAGGAGTCGTGACAAGGCCTTTACAATGCAAAGCCGTCAACCTGGCCAAGCCAACTCTAAGGTTTCACCCCAGTAAGGAATCCACCAGACCGGGACCCCCTTTTGAGCCGAGTGAGACTTCTCATGGCCTACGCCACGCTCACTTTCATCCTACGACATGACCCAGGTTGGAACCCGCAAATTATTCAGCCAGGGCTGTCCCATACCAGCCTTGTGGTAGTACGCTAGGGCTTTGCAACAGTAGCTCACAGACCAGTCCTTAATCTGACTTAGGCTCAACCACATACCCCTTGTGCCCGACAATCAACACTGTGTCTCCGAACAACAGTGCATGCCTGCACCCACCACCTAACCATTAGCCCAAGTCTAAACCAGATTTTATATTTTGTTTTCAAAATATTTCATAAACCTCCTTGACTCACCGAAGTCAAGAGTACATATCATTTTATGTAAAAAGGGATCATCATTTTATGCGAAAAGGTAACCCAAAACAAATATTATATCTAAACAGTCTAAGCATTTGATATAAATTCCTCTAGCTAACACTAATGTATTAACTAGAGTTTGAATCTAGGGTGACAAGGTGTTGAGGAATTCAAATTCAATGGAGGAATTAACAAGTAGGCATTAACTATATTTGAAACAGAATTGAATTACGTTGAATAAAAATATGCATGCAACATAATTTAAACCAACATAATTTTATTTTTAAAACTGGGATCAACATAATCAAGGAGAGTGACTTGCCTTGCTCTTCAACTTGGTTCAAACCTTCGTCGGCGAATTTTCCCGAATCGTCGAAGTCTACACGTGAAAAATAACCCACCAAATTCAAATAAATTCAAATTAAATTCAAATTGACTTCAACTATTTGAATTGAGGCTAGAAATGGATAGAGGGGAATTTTTGATGAATTTAGAAATTTGAACGGGCCAAATCGGAGTTAGGATGAAGAAGAACGGGCTCCGGGAAGTTTGAAAAGAGAGAAAATGGAAGATCAGGATTTTTGGAATTATTTTCCTAAAGGAAAATCTGAATTATTGCGTCAGCGAGGAATTTCTTTTCCAGCCGAATTGTTTTTCAACTGGAAAATCAATTTACTGCATCAGCATGACATCAGCACCTTCGGGCAAAGGCTGACAGGTGGGCCCCAGGTCTATGGACCGGGTCCACGGGCTCATGGGGAGGCTGAGGTGGCGGGGTGGTGCTGACCGGGCAAGGAGCGCCGAGGTGGTGCCGACGTGGCGCCAGGTCAGCCGCCACGCAGGCACGTGGGAGGCCGGCCGGAGGGCGCACGGGGACGGCGGGCTCGCCGGTGAACGGCGGCGCGGCGACCGGCGGTGAGGGGTCGAGGAGCGAGAGGGGAGGACGGGGAACTCGGGGGTGGCCGTCATTTTACCAGAGGGGACCAGGGTTGCGCCGGCGGCGCGGAGAGGCGGCGGCGTGGCTCGGGCGTCGGTGGCGCGGGGGCTCCGGTGGCGGAGAGACGCGGCCGAGGGGTGGAAGATGTCGGGGGTGACGCGGGGGAGCTCGGGGCGGAGTCGTCCGGGTGCGAGAGGGGTCGGGCCGGGCGCAATTGCTCGCCGAAGTCCGGGCGGCGGCGGAGGCGAGGGCGCACGGCGCGAGGGCGAGGGGGAGCTCGGGAGAGGGAGGAGGAGGTGGAGCGAGGTGGGGCGAGGAGAAACGGAGCCGGGGAGGAGCTTTTATAGGGGCAGAGGGGAGCGGGGACGCGAGGATTTCTCGCCGGAGATGGCGGGATCGTGGCGGCGATTGCGGGGAATAGGGGGAAAACGGCGCGGGGACAGCGGGATTCGGGCGCACGCGTCGTGCGGGAGAGGATAGGGGGCGCACGCGGGAAGGCGGGGGAGACCGGGTCGGGCGGGCAGCGGTTGCGGCCGGGGCAGGCGGCGTGCGGGAGGAGGAAGAACGTGGGGAGGAAGAAGGTGGCGGGGTGGCTGACAGGCGGGCCCCGGGTGGCAGGGAGACGGGAGGAAGAGGGCGCCGACAGGTGGGGCCGGGAAGGAAGAGAGAGGGGGAAGCGGGCGGCGGAGAGAGGAGGCGGGCGGACGGGCCAGATGGGCCGGGGAGCGACGTGGCGGCCATCGGGAGAGGGTAGGCGGGGTGGAGTGGATGGCCGGCGTGGGTTGATCCCGGTCGTCCACGTGGCGGCCGGAGGAGGGGTTGGAATTTATTTTTTTGGAAATTGATTATGGAATTTCAGAAAAGCCCAGAAAATCCATTAAGCCTCAGAAAAATACCAAATGACCTCCAAAAATTCCAGAAAAATTCCTGGAATCTCCTGGGGACATTTTGGACTAAATAAAAATATTTCCAACTAATGTTGGTATTTAATTTTTATATTTTAAAATACTTTTTAATTTCAAAATTACATTTTTGAACTCCAGAAAATCCAGGAAACCAAATAAAAGCCAAATAACTCCACATAATTATTTTTAACTAGGACTTTCATATAAAATCAAAATATCATTTCATTAATAATAATTTTAGGTTTTTCTGAAAATGCTTTTCAAATCTAGCTTTTTCAAAAACAGAAATTCAGGGCAAATCCAAATTTAAACTTTATGCAACAAAAACACTTATTTTAATTTAGGATTTTATTTTAATTGATTTTTATGTATTTATTTATTTTATTTATTTTATTTTAATAAAAACCTGGCTGTTACAATAATTCACCCAATTTCATTTGGTCTTCAGGACTTTATTCCTTTGGGTACTTAATCTTCATGATCAAGATTTAATAACGGGCTTGAGAGAATTCTCCCCCTGAATTATGCACTTCTCTAAGTCTCATCATTCCAATCCCTCACACGCACCTTTTAAAGCTAGATGCGGGGAGTGACTTAGTGAACAAGTCTTCATGACTTAGTATGCAGTACTTTAATTTTGTCCATCTTTGCAATTCATGAGTATAGAGGAACTTGGGGTTGATATTCTTACATAGCTCGTCTGCACTTGTGCAACGCAAGCTGCATTATCTTCTTGGATAATTGTGGGGGTTTGCACAATGTTCATCCACATGACTGCTGGATGTGGTGATCCGTTCAGCGGAACCAAGCGCACTCTCGTGCGACTTCATACAGTGCTATAATTTCTGAGTGGTTCGTCGAAGTAGCTACAAGGCTTTGCTTAGACGATTTCTAGGAAATTGCAATTCCACCACATGGAAATACATAGCCTGTTTGCGACTTAGTGGTATGCGGGTCAGACAGGTACCCAGCATCTGCGTAGTCAATCAAGTTCAGATCTTGATTCTTTCTGTAAGATAATCTAAGGTCCGTGCTTCCTTGGAGGTATCGGAAAATGTCCTTTATGCCCTGCCAATGCCTTTTGGTGGGCTCTGCACTGTACCTTGCTAAGAGGTTCACGGCAAATGCAATGTCCGATCTAGCGCAGTTTACGAAGTACATGAATGCTACCACTGCACTCAAGTGTGGAAATTCTGGTCCCAGGACTTCCCCCCCCCCCTCTTCCCTAGGTCGGAAAGGATATTTTTCTTGCTGTAAAGACCTACCGATCATCGGTACTTTTGAGGGAAATACCTTCTCAAAGCCAAACCTTTCAAGCACCTTCTGGGTGTAGGTCGACAAATGTACCAAGATTCCTTCAGGGACATGCTCAAGCTGTAGGCCTAAGCATAACTTGGTCTTGCCCAGATCTTTCATTTCAAATTCTGACTCCAACTATGAGCTTGCTTCTTCTATGTCTTCGGCTGTCCTGATGATATTCAGATCATCTACATATACAGAGATTATACATAATCCATTCTGGGATCGCCGTATAAAAACACAAGGACAGTCTTCATTGTTCGTGTAGCCTTTCTTGCAGAGAAAGTCGCTTAAGCGATTATACCACATTCTTCCAGACTGTTTCAGTCCATACAATGACTTTCTGAGTTTAACTGTACAGATTTCTATTTGCTCTGTCTTTGTTCGGGAGAGGGATTCCTTCAGGGACTCTCATATAAATTTCCGAATCCAAGTTACCGTAAAGGTATGCTGTAACATCCATCAATTTCATTTCTAAGTTCAAGTTCACTGCCATTGAGATCAAATATCTAAAGGTAATTCCACTCATGACTGGGGAGTAGGTTTCTTCATAATCAACTCCAGGACGTTGAGTGAAACCTTGGGCTACTAGCCTTGCTTTGTATCTCACTACTTCATTTCTTTTATTTCTCTTTCGAACAAATACCCACTTGTGCCCAACGGGGCTACTAGCCTACTTATTCATCCTTTAATTTACAATCATGTACAAATAATCAGAGTAGTGCAGTTGAAGCATGGAAGAAACTAAAAATTTTCTCCCCCATATTTGAACAACTTAATTTGGTTTGGCCCATTAATGACTTGTCCCTGTGATTAGCAAAGTCGAGGACGACTTTTTCTCATGGGAGGGAGAATGATATGAAAGACAATATTGCAATGTATACATCTTATGGTTGTCGTTATATTAACTGGTTTGTGTGGAACAACGAGAATGACACAATAATTGATTCATACATATACCATGCGTATGTGTTTTTCTTTTTATCTACTACGCCTTCAGATGTTCTTGATATGCTAAGCAAAATAAGTGTTGATGACAAATATATATACCATGCATATGCGTTGTATTCTTTGCTTAGTACAATTTCAGGCTACCAAAAGCCGAGGACGGCTTTTCTTGAAGAAGGGGAGGATGATGCGGATATGCACACGATTAATTTGAATATTATGATGAGTCCGGGGTCAAAGCAATGGAGAAGCACAAGGAGGTTAGTCATATTTGCTACCAAGAACAAAAAGCTCAAAGCCCATGGGAATGGAAAGAAAAAAGCCAAGTAACCCATGCAGCTGATCAAGGAGGAAAGAAGCCCATGCAGTGGGAGAGCAAAAGGGGAGAAGGCCAAGGACTTAAACTACAAATTTTGGATAAGATTTTCAAGCCAAATTCGGACTTCTCACGGGCTCAACCCAATTCAAACTCGGATCAACTCAGAATTCAATTCGGATTCGATTCGGGACAGCCTGACAGGCAGTTACTAAAAAGGCCATAACTTTCACAAACGGAGTCCAATTCAGGTGTTCTTGTACTCGTTGGAAAGATAATTGCAAGGGATACGCAATGGATCTGGTCCCACCTTCAAATTCATAATGGATAAAAAGTTATGACCAAAACAAGATGACGGGTGAAAAATATAGTTTTCTTTTTGTGAGAGTTCGTATCCAAAACCATATAGGGTTGAGTTGTAATTGATTTGGGGACCATATGAATGTCCCAAGGGGCTATATAAGCCTTGTATTGGCAGCCTTTAGAAGGAGACCAATTTTATGCATAAGATTGAAACATAGCTATTGCTTGTTCTTTCAACAACAGAGTTCATGCGAGGACTTTGAGAGAGAACTAGGCGATCCATTGTTCGTTCTGCAATTCATGGTCAAGCCGTCGTTCCATTGGGAATTGGGGACTTGGCGTTCGTCGTTTGTGGTCTCGCGACGAACAATTATCCGGTGTGTTTTGGGCGTATTCCGAAGAGTTGAGGGTTCGTGCATTGGCGCGAGTGTTCAACTAGCGACATCGTGTACTTCGCATCAACTATCCATGGTTCCTCACTGAGAAGATCGGGACCCCTCCCCGTATCACATAATTTATAGCTATTTCTTCATGAGCTGCTTCTTCTGGAGCAATTGCTTCTGCTGGAGCTTTACCTTGCGCATCGCTTCTTTCAATTGCGGTGGCAAGTCCCTTTAGTTTGTCGGCTCCGATGTGTGCGCACACATCCATGCCGATGGGGATATTCAGATCCGATATGCCCTTTTCTGAAGGTGTCATACTTGTGTCAGGTCTCAACTGGCTCCCCTTCTCATTCTGGGGGACTTCAGTGATCGGCTGTGATAAGTCTTTCTTACCCTTTTTTGCCAGGCGTCCCTGGTTACTAAGGATTAGAGGAACCGGAGTTCTCGTCCTCTTTTTTTCTGAGGCCTCTGGACAAGATTAGGGATACCTTCTGCTTTCTTTGGTATTTCAACCCTCTCCGGTGCAGTGCGTGCAGGCACATACGACTTAGTCACGCTCTTCAAATCACTAAAGTGATCAGGCAGCTGATTTGCTAATGCTTGCAAATCTATTTTGTCTTCTGGACTTCTCTTGTCTTCTGGACTTCTATTGTCTTCTGGACTTCTCTTATCTTCTGGACTTCTCTATTTGCTTTGCTAATACGCGGGTCATCTGCATGGATTCATGTGGCTTGCCATGTAATATCTTCTGGACTTCTCTAGTGCGCGGGTCATCTGCATGGATTCCTGTAACAGCCCAAATTTTTGCTAAAATAAAAATAATTAAATAAATAATAAAAATGGAATAAAATAAAATTTAATCTAAAACAAGTATTTTTTTATGCCTAAGTTTTAAATTTGGATTTGCCCTGAATTTCTGTTTTTGAAAAAGCTGGATTTGAAAAGCATTTTCAGAAAAATCTAAAATTATTACTAAATAAAATGATATTTTGATTTTCTATAAAAATCTTATGTCAAATTAATTATTTGGAGTTATTTGGCTTTTATTTGGTTCCCTGGTTTTTCTGGAGTTTAAAAATTTATTTTTGAAATTAAAAAGTATTTTAAAATATGAAAATTAAATAGCAGCATTAGTTGGAAATATTTTTATTAAGTCCAAAATGTCTCCAGAAGGTTCTATGAATTTTTCTGGAATTTTTGGAGGTATTTTTGTATTTTTCTGAGGCTAAATGGAATTTCTAGGCTTTTCTGAAAATCCAAAATCAATTTCCAAAAATCAAATCTCCCCTCCCCTCCGGCCACCACGTGGACGGCCAGATTTCCACCACGCCGCCCGCCCGGATCCCGCCTTCCCTGCTCCTTTGCCCGCCGCGTGTGTGGCCCCGATCCGTGCCACGTCGCCCCCTCGGGCCGTACTGGCCCATCCGGCCGTTCCCGCCTCCCCCCTTTTCGGCCGCCCGATGCGCGCCCATGGCCACGCGGCGCCATCCCGCACGCCTGTGCCCCCTCTCTCTTCCTCCCCGGTCCCACCTGTCGGCGCCCTCTGTCTTCCCCGTCTCTCTGCCCATCGGGTCCCACCCGTCAGCCACCCCGCCGCCTTCTTCCTCCCCGGTCATCTTCCTCGCGCGCGCGCCCGCCTCCGCAACCGCCGGCCCCGCCCGACCCGGTCACCTCCTCGGCCACACCGCCCACCAACGTGCGTCGCACGCGCCGCGCCGCCACTTCCCTCCCGCACGACCCGCGCCTCGCGCCCCACCTTCTCCCCCAAACCCGCGCCGGCCGCCCGCAACCGCCGCCACTTCGGCGAACGATTCCTCGCACCCCCGTGCCTCCCCGCCCCCTATAAAAGCCGCCCGAGCTTCGCCCTCCTCACCGCTTCTCCCTCCGCTCCTCCCATCCTCTCCCGTGCGCCGGAGTTCCCCCGCAGCGTGCGCCTCCGCCTCCGCCGCCGCCTCAGGCTCTGGCGAGCGATTGCCGCCGGCCTGAGCCTCGTCGCGCCTCGCCGTCCCCGCCACCGCCTTCGCCGCGCCCTCGCGCACCTCGGAGACCCCGCGGCCGAGCCCCTCCACCGCCGGAGCAACACCCCCGCCGCAGCCCGAGCCACGCCGCCGCTTGCGCTCGCCGCCGGCCAAAACCGGCCACCCCCGGTAACCCCCGCGCCCTCCCCCGAGACCGCCGCACTCTCCTCTCCCTCCTCCGCCCTTCGCCGCCGGCCGCCGGACACCGGAACGCCGGCGGGCTTGCCGTCCCCGAGCGCCTCCCTCGCCGGTCCGCCGCGTCAGTGCGCCCATGCCCGCGTGGCAGGCAAGGTGGCGCCACGTTTCCGGCCACGTCAGCCACCCGCGCCCCGTCAGCACCACTCGAGCGCACGTGCCACCTCGACCGTCCCCTTCCTCCGTGGACCTGGTCCATGAACCGGGCCCACTATCAGCCGGCGCCCTCCCATGGCTGACGCAATGCTGACGCAGTAAACCGGATTTCCCGTTGAAAAATATTTCGGCCGAAAAGAAATTCCTCGCTGACGTCATAATCCCAGATTTTCCTTTAGGAAAATAATTCCAGAAAATCTCTTTTCCATTTTCTCTCTTTTTAAACTTCCCGGAGCCCGTTCTCCTTCATTCTAACTCCGATTTGGCCCATTCAAATTTCTAAATTCATCAAAAATTCCCCTCTATCCATTTCTAGCCTCAATTAAAATATTTGAAGTAAATTTGAATTTATTGTGATTTTATTTGTTTGTGGTGGGTTATTTTCACGTGTAGACTTCGACGATTCGGGAGATTTCTTCGACGAAGATTCAAACAAATTTGAAGAGCAAGGCAAGTAACCCTCCTTGATCATGTTGATCCCAGTTTTCAAAATAAAATTATGTTGATTTAAATTATATTGCATGCATAATTTTATTCAACGTATTTCAATTCAGTTTTAAATTTAGTTATTGCCTACTTGTTATTACCTCCATTGAATTTGAATTCCTCAATACCTTGTCACCCTAGAATCAAACTCTAGTTAATACATTAGTGTTGGCTAGAAAGTTTAATCAAATGCTTAGCCCTGCATAGTCATATAATTTTGATTTGGGATATCTTTCACATAAAATGATGACCCTGTTTGCATAAAATGATATGTTCTCTTGACTTTGGTGAGTCAATGAGGTTTATGAATTATTTTGAAAACAAAATATAAAACTAGTTTAGACTTAGGCAATTGGTTAGAGTGGTGGGTGCAGGCATGCCCTGTTGGTTGGAGCCGCAGTGGTTGATTGTCGTGCACAGGGGGTATGTGGTTGGGCCTGAGTCAGATTAAGGACCGGTCTGTGAGCTACTGTTGCAAAGCCCTAATCGTACTACCACATGGCTGGTATGGGACAGCCCTGGCTGAATAATTTGTGAAGTCCCAACCTGAGCCGAGTTGTAGGTTGAAAGTGAGCGTGGTTGGTGCCATGTGAAGTCTCACTTGGGCTAGCGTGGTTAAGCCATGAGAAGTCTCGTCTAGGCTCAAGAGGGGGTCCCGGTCTGGTGGATTCCTTACTGGGGTGAAACCTTAGAGTTGGCTCGACCAGGTTGAAGGCTTTGCATTGTAAAGGCCTTGTCATGACTCCTTGCCGCACACCTAAGGAAGTGTGTAATCGCGTGGCACAAAAGGATGATCGTGTCTTGTGGGTAAAGCTGTACAACCTCTGCAGAGTGTATAATCTATCCTGGATAGCCGTGCCCACGGTCATGGGCATGCTGAGTAAAAGTTTTTCATGGATTAGATTTTGTTTTTCAAAATATTTTTGAAAACCTTGTGGATGGATGGAATCCACGAGAGATGAAAACCTTGCGGATGGATGGAATCCGTGAGAGATGGAAATCTGGTGAATGGATGGAATTCATCAGAGTTGCGCAGTGAAAGCGTGTGGATGGATGGAATCCATACGTGATCTTTTGGAAAAGATGGTCCGGGTGGGATGCCCGTGGATAGGTTGGTGTTTGGTCGGAGCCGGCACTAACGGTATTACTTTCTACTACAAGTTATGCTTTTACTTACTGTATTAAATTCAGCAATTTCAATCTATCTATTGTATTTCTTAAATGCTGTTTTATGCAAACTAACCCTATAAGCCTTCCATTGAAGCCTTTATCATTATGTTGCATTTTCCCGGGTGATTTGCGGAGTACAAGTTTGTACTCACGTTGCTTTTTCCATACAGAGAAGGAAGACGACAACTACGGTGAAGATCTGGACGAATAGGCCGCGTCTTACTGTCGTTTGCCTGTGGGCAGGCTCAGTGGGCTTCTTCCGCTGCTTATTACTTAATTTTGGCTTATGTGCCGTTGATGTAAACTTTGGCATTCATGCCCATATTCAGTTAATAAATGTCATTATGGTTGATATTTATCTTTGTTGTACGCTGTGTGCACTAGCTGATCCTGGACTAGTGCGATTTACACAGAGGATCCAGGAGTCGTTGCTCCGGGTTCCGACAATTCCCCAGGCTTGCCACGTAATTTTTCGACATTCTTCATCATGGGGTTGATTTCCTCCCCCTAATGTTGGGAAATTTTCGGTGGTGACTCTTGCGCTAGTTGCATAAGCGAATGGATGTTGTAGGCCGAAGGTCTAAAGTTGATGAGATTCGTTGCATGGAGGACTGCGTGTCCCCACCATGTAGCTGGCAAATTACAATTATGCACGAGGGGTCGGGCAATAAATTTAATTCTTTTAATTAAAACCTCTGCCAAACCATTCTGGGTATGGACATGCGGTACCGAATGCTCAACTGCAATTCCCATCGCCATGCAATAATCATCAAATGCCTTCGAAGTAAATTCTTCGGCGTTGTCCATTCGGATGGATTTGATATGATGATCTGGAAACACATTTCTGATGCGAATAATCTGTGAGATCAATTTTGCAAAGGCATGGTTTCTTATGGACAGCAAACCCACATATGACCACTTCGAAGAAGCGTCAATGAGCACCATGAAATACTTAAACGGCCCGAAGACGGGCTGAATGGGATCGCATATGTCTCCCTGGATGCGTTCCAGGAATGCAGGGACTTCATCCTTCACTTTCCGAGTGGAGGGTATAGTAATTAGTTTCCCGGTGGCACGTGCAGGGCACACAAAATCTTCATGATTCGGGAAATTCGTCACATTAATATTATGCTCATGCAAGTTATTTATTATGTTTCTCATCATCCTAAGACTTGGGTGGCCTAATCTGTCATGCCAGAGACAGAATAGTTCAGAGCTTCTAAATACTGTCTTCGGGACAATGCAGGCTGCAGGTGCATTAATGTTGGTATAATATAGCCCAGTTTTTCTAGTGAAGGAAGTTTCTCTAGTACCCTTTTGCCATTCTCTTCGCGCTTCGTAATAAGCAGGTATTCCTTACCGTACTCTTCTTTAGTCTCAACGTGGAAACCATTTGCGCTGATATTCTTAAAACTTAGGAGAGTTCCAGTCAATTTTGGGTACAATAAGGCTTCTTCAATGACCAAAGTTGTGCCCATGTGGCTCTTCCGGAACCAATATACATGCATCGCTTCCGGCGATTGTCGTAAGGCTGCCTGTGCTCTTACGAATCGACTGAAAATACTTAGTCTCTCTTAAGATGGTATGCATTATGCCGCTGCTAGCTAAGCACACTTCCTTTATAGGGCGCTACATGTGTTCTAATATAGGGTATTTATTAATATGCATGAGAAGGCAATCAACACATAAATAAATACGCCAATATCAGAACATATCATGCTATCATAAACTGAATAAATGAATGAATTCTTCAAATATCATCCAACCATCACGAGAAGATAACAATTCTTAAGTACCATCCATGCAAATTCTAACATATTCTTCCACACAAAATAAATGACAATTAAAGTCAAAATGCATTCAGTGCACTGGACTTCTTCTGCTATTTTCTCGGGGTGACATTCTCTTCAGGAGAAATCATGGCGTTGCTACTTCTAAGTTGAGAAAGGATTGCTGCTATCGTGATGGTTTCAACCTTCACCAGTGCAGGCAACTACTCCCAAACTCCCCCCCTCAGCTAATGCAAAGTGGGCTTCATGTTGCCCTGGGCCATCCCGCTTTGGCTTGCTAGCCTTATTCTCTCATGGAGCATCTGATTCGCCTTTCTAGGCTGCGGTCTTACCCTTCCTTTCCCCTTCTCTTCATCAAGGGTTTTCGCACCTTGTAACTCTCGGCGTTGGCTTCACAGCCAGCGGAGCTCCCAATTGGCTAAGTGACGTAGTTCTTGCGGAGAACTTCATCCTGAGCCTCCGCAATCTGCATCATATCAATCAATTCGGCATATTCCTTATAGCTGTCATGACGATAATTGCGTGCGGATTATACTGCATTTGGGTGGAAGGATTTTCTCAATTTTCTGTTTTCGAGTACAAATCATGTGCAAGGCAGAATTGTTTTCCCTGGTCGTCTTAAAGTTGGCAAACCTCAGTCTGATCCACTCCTACTCTGCTTGAGGAAGAATGGTGTACTTTAGCCTCTCAAACCTGCTTCTTGAGTGCGGTCCAGAGTGCTAGCCACTACTACAAAACATGGATACTGTAATACATTCATGTATCACATTCGTCAATGTGTTACAAAGAAATTCTATAGTAACATAAAACAATGTGTTACAGACAATGGTTGTAACACAAAGCACTTGTTTTATAAAAATGTGTTACTGAGAACAATTATAGTAACACAAAATTAATGTTACAAGTAAAATATTACAAAGATTGTACTATGTTGTAACACATAAATGGAACATGTAAAATGTGTGCCAAATATATACCCTATAGTAACACAAAACAATGTTATAACTAAAGTGTTACAAAGAAACATATATATGTGACCTTCCAATTCATGGTCTGCAAGTACGTCGCAGTCGGTGTCGTCTTGGTTGTTAGGCAATCACATCGTGGTCCTCACATGACTCTTGAGCAGCAACTATTAGGCAATTGAAAATGTCGTGTAGTTGCTGGATCTCACTTCCCAACTGTTGGGTTGAGCACAAGCTACGCTATAGACATATCGTGATCATGAGAGGAACAAGTACGACGGGAAGAAACATGGAAAAACAAAAAACTACGTAAAATTAAATAGGAGAATAGTAGAATTCTTTTGATTGTGTGGGCGATCACTACTTACCTCCTCCGTACAATTATATAAGGTGATATAAACTTTATCTTTTAGGTTGATAAGAAAATCAAATAGATTTAAACTCATTTTCACATGATCTCGCTTTCTATGCTCCAATGCCGGGTGCAAACATTTATTGGTTTTGGGTCTAACAAAAAAGCTATGAAAAAACAGTTGTCTCTACTTCTTTCAAGCTCTGAGAAGAGAATAAACCATCTTATCTTTTCATCTCAGTCACAATCCCATCTCCAACACTTATCCTTATATAACAGTAAACCTAATTTGAATTCAAAATGAAATATTCTTCAGCCACACGCTTTTCTGATCCAACAGATCAACCAATCTAACTTGGTTATTATGAAGACTTGTGATAGATACTGGCAGGTAAGGTAGTAAAACAAATTGTTAAATCAAAAGAGTAATCATTGGAAAAAAATTGACTCATGATCTATATTTCTATGCAAGAGGCAATGTTGTATAATGCCTAAAAAGGCCACAAAGAAGGCATTTAAGTACGGCCTACAACAATGTTTGAGACAATTTAAAAAAATGCCTTCACAAAAGCACCAGGCAAGGTGTTTATAAGTTGATATCTAGAATAGCATGAACCATCATCTAGACCATTTTACATATAGCATATGAACTCCAAAAGAGTTGGAGAACCAAAAAAAAGCCATGTATGCTCTCCAACTTCGCGACCATGCATCGATCATACTTAAGAGCTGGAATAAAGTCACTAGGGATGCCACAAAACATCAGTAATCTGCAATGCCATAAAAATAAAATATTAAAATAATGTTGCTATACTACATTTGTAAAAAACAATAAAGGATCTGAAACTAAGACAATTTCAATATATGTTGTGTCAGACTTATTATAAATAACTATATCAATATAGCTATAACTACTGACGTTAAGTGACTAGTCTATACTAACATGAGCAAATTGCCTCCAATGTCTCCCTTGTCAGGTCGTACACCTATTAAAAACCTATAAAAAGAAACATGGTTAACCATCAGATCACCTGCAAATTGTCAGTTCCTTTATACAATTTCATTACACTATTATATAGGTATAGTTTTATATTGTTACAATCAGGCCATTGACCATCCCCAATAAATTCCATTGATATAAATTACCATTATAGTAGAAATTAAATAAACTTTAGAAGAACTTATACAATTAAACAGGGCAGAAAAGGAAGGAACACAAACCATTGAAGAAACGAGTTTGCCCAATGAATATTTATGGAACTGTAGCTCATGAACTATTATTGGTCATTCAATCCACTGGTGCTAGCATCCACTGTGGTTCCCTCAATGTCTCTTCTGACCCATTGATGCCTAATATTTGAATTATTGAACAACTCTCCAAGGTGTGTGACATGGAATGGCTCGTTTTCTACATCATCTTCCCATTCCTCACAACCTGTGTCATATGTATCTCTTGGTTTCATCTTCATTACCACAGACCACCCATGATTTTTTTTGTCTTCAACATAAAACACCTGGTCAGCTTGGTTAGGAAAAATGTATGGTTCATGACCAATCTTTTCTCCTGTATGTATCAGGTGTGAGAAATTGACAAGTGTGTACCCATACTTGTCCCTTTTTATTCCTCTTTTAGAAAGTACATCAACCCATTCACATTTGAAAAGTACGACAGAAAAATTCCCAGAGTAGTTCAGCTCAATAATATCAATTATTCTCCCATAGTAAGTCACATCACCTAAAACTGGTGTGGCATCACTTGCACTGGCATAACTTGATGTTTTTGTAGTTAGGACTACACCACTGTTTTGTGTCACCCCATCCAACCGTTTGGGCCTAAAACGGAAACCTCGACTATTCAAAGCACGATACCTTTTTGCCGCCTCAACTGGGCCACGAGCTAGCCATCTAATGTCATCTTTAACACCGTCAATGCCATTTTCCCTCTCTAACTTCATTATCTGTACATTTATTCAAGTTTAGTTTTATACTTTAGTTTTAGATTTAAAGTATATTGAGATAAGGTACTTACATGACATCGAAACCACTGATGGAACTTCTCATTTTGGATTTTCTCAACATCTCTATGGCTGGCTCGACGTCCCTTATTTTTTTCAATCATCTCTTTAGCATGAGCTCTGCAATAGACCTTGTAAGAAAATTTGTGCAAAAAAAAAATTTATGTTTATGTGTTTGAGACATTACCTAAGGTATGGATTGACATCAGAACAATTGAATAACACATATCTATGTGCTTGTACTTTAGCCAAACCTCTTATGACATAACTACTTGGCTTCCCAAGTGGTTTCCCAGGATGAGGAAAAAGAGTTGATGCCTGTCTAGTAGAACATCCGAGTGTTTCATTATTATCATCGTTATGCGAAAGCCTATTAGACAAGGTCTCAAAACCATCAAGAAATGTTGAACAAAATACCATAGCCTCTTTTGCCAAAACTGATTCAGCAATGGAGCCCTCCGGACGAGCTTTGTTTCTCACATTTGACTTCAAATCACCAAGATACCTACACAGAATAGTATACGGATAAAACATTAAATAATCATGGAAATAGAAGGTAGAAAATATGACACTTCATTTCTTAAGGAAAACATACCTTTCCACAAAATACATTGATCGATAACAGACAGGACCACCTATTTTTGCCTCTGTTGCTAAGTGAAGAACTAGATGCACCATAATAGTAAAAAAAACCCTGGCGGGAATATCATCTCCATCCGACATAACGTCATGATAATTCGCTCCTCTAGCTTCTCAAGTTCATCCATGTGGAGAACTTTTGCATTTAGTTCTCTAAAATACCCGCATAGATCAAATAAGACAGATGTAACTTCATTTGGGAGAAGACCTCTCAATGCAAGTGGCATAAGTTGTTGCATTAGTATGTGGCAGTCATGACTTTTTAAGCCTGAAATTTTTGCTTGAGCAACATTTACACATCTAGAGATGTTACTGGAATAACCATCTGGAACTTTTATGTCATGAAGGACTTTACAGAACTGTTGCTTTTCCTCTTTTGACATGTTATACAAAGCAGGAGGCAAGTAATACTTATCATTAGCCTTTTTTGTGGATGTAGATCTGGCCTAATGTTCATTTCTTGCAAGTCTTTCCTTGCCTGTAGATTGTCCTTTGATTTGCCCTCCATTTCTAAAAGTGTCCCAAATATATTTTCACAAACATTCTTCTCTATATGCATAAAGTCAAGATTGTGTCGTAGAAAATTATACTTCCAATTAGACAAACAAAACAGACCACTAATACCCTTCCATGTTTTGGACTTCTCAAAGTCATCAATTGATTTTATCTTTTCCAAAAGGGATACTCCATAAAAGGAAACAGGTTTTGACCGATGCTCTTCAGTTCCATGTTTCAGGTAGAAATCGTCGGTGTCCCATGAAACATTGCTTGTAGCCATGCTTCAAGCGTATGGAACTTGTTTCATCTTCACAAGACAGACAACCCAACTGGCCCATAACACTGAACTGTGCCAATATCCCCGTCCCAGGGTAGTCACTCACATTATACAATGATGTAGCATGAAGTTGAAATCGCTCTTCTTTAGATGCGTCATATGTAGGCATACTAGACTCGAATAACTCATTTAGCTCATCATAAACTGGCTGCATAAATGTATGAAAGTTCTTTCCAGGGTAACCAGGAATTATTAGAGTGAGCATAAGAGAGGAAGCTTTCATGCATAACCATGGAGGAAGGTTGTATGGTACTAAGACAACTGGCCAACAACTATAGGTAGAATTACACTTCCCATATGGGTTAAAACCATCGGTTGCTATTCCAAACCTCATGTTTCGAGAATCTGATGCTATGTGAGGATGGTAGGAATCAGTGATTTTTCAGACCTCTGAATCAGCAGGATGGCGCAAGGCCCCATCCTTTGTACGCTCTTCATCATGCCATCTAGTTAACTTGGCTGTTTCATTGTTCATAAAAAGCCTTTTAAGCCTAGGTTTGATTGGAAAGTAGCGCAATACCTTTTTTGGGGTTGCCTTTCTTCTTTGCTTCTTTGTCAATGATGTGTTGTCTGCCTTATTTTTCCACCTTGATGCTCCACATTTTGAACAGAAGTCATTATCTTTGTTGTCTTTCCAATAGAGCTAACAATCATTGGGGCATACATGAATTTTCTCATATCTAAGACCAAGCTTTGCAATGATCTTCTGAGCCTCCATAAATGTTTTAGGTATATTTGAACCATTTGGGAGAGCCAACTGTAAAATTTGAAGCAGATCATTAATTGATTTATTGCTCCACTTGTTGGTAGACTTCACATGGAACAATAGGACTAGAAAAGAAAGTTTTGATAGCTCACACCCTTCCCATAAAGGTTCATCAGCATCTCTAAGCAAATCAAAGAAAGCTTGTGTTTTTGCATCTGGTCCATCTTTTGGAAAACCTGACACATCAGGTTCAGGTGTGTGATGTTCGTTGCCTACATATCCAAAGGCTTCGTGGACTACCTGGCGCATATTACTGTTTAAACTCGGATGCACTGGCAGTGAATCTTTGTTAGCAGAGATATATGATGCTGTTTCCCCATGGCAACCCCATATAGTATATCCATGCAGCATTCCATTACACACTAAGTGCTCATACACTGTTTCTTGCGTATGTAACGGCCTATTGACACATTTGACACAAGGACATCGAATCTTCGAATCTGATCTTTTCCCACTGTAGTCATCACTTGGTCTTTCAGTTTGCAACAGCCTCTTAATAGCACTTAAGTCCATTAATTCACTAAAAACAAGAAATACTATTATTGCATTAGTAATGTGGTACTTCAATATCTAGAATAGAAAGTTGTGAACTACATAAATGAGCTCTAAAATTACCAAATGATAATAGAACCTATGAGTTGAAAGTGGAGAAATTCGTTACCATTGTGCTGATCACTTTAGCTATCTTAATAAACACATTACCATTGTGCTATCCTCGACATGTTTATAAATAACAAGTGCAGCCACTAGCTACAGAACTGAATATCCAAACAAGTTTGCTTTGTTTTCTTCATCAATTGATCTTTCTACGAAATGTCAGTGATGTACATGTACAAATGTCTATGGCATTTCTATGAACTATACAGGCCACTCCATAGAAAGGTGCAGAATTGATTTTACTCCCATCATAGGAAATTTCAGAGCCCATCAATGATCCAGCCATGCATGCAAATCACCAGCAACACCACAGAACAATTATGAAGCCACTAGTAAAGTGCCCGTGCGTTGCAACGGAAAACCAAATAAAAGTGATACATACTATCAAATATGATCTCAAACTGAATAATAAACATCAGTTTTATCTTGCGTCATCATATATCAAGCAAAACATACATGTTCATACTCGTAAATATATCAAGCATCATATTAGTGAAGCATGATAGAACAAGCACCACATACAACAATATGTACAAAAAATGGTAGTAAACAATATTTTTCCATAGTATTTTTAATACATAAATAATTGTCAGACCGGCTTCTAATTGCAGATGAGTGGGAGTGAAAATATATTTAGGTCAATCCTGGATAAATGTGACATTTTGCACAAATGCAATGCAATAGGAGATGACGGGCATACCAAGCTTTGTCCCAACAAGAATTATGGGCACACCAGGAGCTAGCGTAGTGCCTTAATCCAGGAATCCACTGAAAAAATGCATACATGCATCATAGGCAAGATAACAAGAGGATAAACTACAATAATTTATCAAGAGAGGAAGCAAGGAAAATTGAGCAAAACAAGATGTCTTGCCTTTTTAGTAACATTCTCCTAGCTTGCTTTGCTGATAAGCGAAAAGGCCAGCAGAAAAACATCAGCACCACGATAGCTCAATGGACGCAGTCTATTGTAGTCCTCTTGTCCTGCTAAATTCATCAAACTTTGATGACCATGAACAATAGTGGATGCAAATAAGGCCGCTCATGTCTGCTCCACTAATAGGAAAAAAGGAGGGAAAGGCAAACCTGCTGTATCCCACAACCCCAAGTTTACTGTGCTCCCGTCAACCACAACATTTGCACTGAAGTTGTTAAAAACAGTTGGAACATAATCCTGTAACATAGAGTTCAAGAAATGTCCCACGTAACATATAAGCCATGAGTTAGAAATGCAAAAGGGTTCTACATATGACTTGTTGGCACAGAATCAAAAAAACATATGACTTGTAGGCACAGAATCAAAACAAAGTTACTGAAGCCTAAAGGTATACATATGGCTACCGGAGGAGATCACGATAGGCACCATACAAACCTTAAACACATTGCGTTTGCCCAGAAAAGAAAATCTAGAGGTTAATCGTGGAGAATTAGTTGTGGGTAGGATTCTGATTTTCTGTTGGAGCATTCACATCAGCACACTTATTAATTGCAAACAAAATTAGAGGTACACTTATTAATTCCAAACAAAATTATAGGTACCATGATTTTACTTGTAATACTATGTAAAACTGAAAGCCAAGCAAGAGCAAAAGAAAGCATGCGAATGGCCTTGGCAATTCGCCCCTGTTTCAATGGCTCAGGTCAGTATTTTTTTAAAACATCTTCCATACTTCTGAGTAATGTCTGCAGGCTGTTACCATATGAAAGGCAAAAATTATATGTGCTTATGTCGGTCATCATAACAAAGAGGATCATTCAATATACAGTAAGTAGATAAATCATTATTGTTTGGAAATTCACCAAAATTGATCTAGCGAAACCAAAAGAAAAGGAACCCTTGCTTAATGCTATCACAATCAAATTAATTAATACAGACCTTCAGTGCCACCATCTTTACAAAGTTCATACATACCTCCTGAAATGGTACCTATTTTTTGGATAAGTCCCCAATAGAGTGCAAACCACCCATCGCCCGGACTTTAACAATTTGCTTGGACATTACTAATTGACTACGAAGGACTTCAACATGAAGTAACATGAAATAAAATAGTTCGCATCACAATTTATCATTTGGACTATTAGTTTAACATGTAAATTGTGTGGCATCAGAAGTAAGATAGTGTGCTAACTTACTGGGTTAACATTCTTTATAGAGCAAGGCTTAGGCGGGGTGGTATATAACATTCTAACTACCTAAAACTAACGCCAATTTGTACTCATACCACGATATAACAATTTGTACGCCAATTAGTGGTATATAATTCCACTAGCACAGGGTGATACGGCAGAGATTTTGTATAATTCCATATGACATGGTACAATGAAATACATGGTAAGGAAGTACCTGACATGAAAATGTGAAATCATGAATGATGAGGACATCACTTCTTCGGATACACACAACACTCCTCCACTTGACATTCAAGGACCAATCACTAGAGCTCGCGCCCGACAATTGAATTTACAGGTGAGCTCGTTCCTAAGTACTTCTTTTTGTTCATTTGAGAATCGATTGCTACCTAATGATTTAATTATGATTAGGAACCATGGAGAGGACCTAGAAGTACTTGGAGATGGGCTACGAGGCGCACAAGTCCAGCAAGGGTGGTCGAATCATGTTGGAGGTCCAACTCAAGCCGACTTCGAATCCAATTCGGAGTCCAGGACCAGGCCGCACTAAAACGGATGCCCAGATCGTATCCAGACTCCGTTTTGGACGTTCCACATATGTATAGAAAGCTGAGAAGACTACCTTTCTAATGGCTCTGTTCCCATATCAAAATTCCTTCTGAGTCAACGGGAATCTTCGAAACAAGTGGACTCAAGCCGACTTCAAATCCAATTTGGAGTCCAGGACCAGGCCGCACTAAAATGGACGCCCAGATCGTATCCGGACTCCGTTTTGGACGTTCCACAAATGTATGGAAAGCTGAGAAGACTACCTTTCCAATGGCTCTGGTCCCATGTCAAAATTCCTTCTGAGTCAACGGGAATCGTCGAAACAATTGGACATTCAGAATCTGTCAGGGTGCTGCGCCACCGTCTTTTGGGCCGTTCGGCTTTGTATCGTGTTGGAGCCCATTAGGGGCGCATCCAGGGGTTTTGCACGCCCCTAACTCTTATATATCCAGCCGCCACCCCCACCATTAGGGTTTGGGTTTTGCTTAGATTGATTTGTCTTTGAACAGATTCGCCGTTCATCGGTTTGTGAGACCCCAACTTTCGAGTGCTAAATCTATCCATATGCAATTCAGTTGTGTTCTTCCTTGTTCTTGCTTGTGTTCTTCGATTCGCAGGCGAGGATTAGCCTTCTTGGCGAGGTCAACCGGGCTGCGCACGGTTGATAACCTGAGGAGACGTGGTGCTGCGATTGCGGGGTTCGGAACGTGTCGTTCGGAAGCCGGATCGATTTGTGTCGCGCCTCCACCAAATCGAACTTACCCAGAACCTGTTGGAAGATCGGGACCCGTTCCCATCAAGTGGTAATCAGAGCTTCAGGTGTTCCTTCAGGTTCGAGTTTACCTTACCTTTATTGTTTTCATCCTAGAGTTCAAGAAAAAGCCCTAAAAAAATTGCCCCACAAAAAGAATTAATTCCGCTGTCCAAACCCCGTTTGGCCTTTCAATCTATTAGTTTTGGTTTGCTAAATTAAATTTGTGTTCATATTAGCATTGTCTAGTTGCTGTTCATATCTTTGTTCCATTGAAAATCCAAACAAAAAAAATCCCCACCCCAAACCCTAATTTCCAAATTCGGCTGATTTCTCCTTTCTCTGCAGCCGCCACCAAAAACGACATATCTTTTGATTCTGAGATTATTTTTGAGTGAGACCACCGCCATTAGATTCAAAAATTTCTTATCCATCTATCTGTAGAATTTCACGTCATTCCAGCAAGGCAGTTAAGAGATATATGCGGTGAAAGTTGACCCAATTATCTGTTTTGAATCTGCAACAGTCAGCAGTTGTGATTTTTGTGCGAATTGTTGTGTCGGGTTTCGAAAGTTGGCCCCAAAAGAAAATCTGTAGAAAAAACCGTCATAAAACAGAGAAAAAAAGAATCAGTGAAAAAAAGGCATCTGACAAAAAGTTACGGCCAAAATACCGACATACTGTCCAGTGGACAGAAATCTTCAGTTTTCAGTTTTGGGCCAATCCTTGTGTTCTTCAATTCCAGATTGCATTGGATTGAATTATCTTGTATTTACCACTCCTACACATTGCCATACACTTGTTTTTAGCCTTCTTCCACTCTTGGTTGATCAGCAACATAGGCTAAGTGCTAGATACGGACTATAATTCAATTCTATGCAATTCTGAAATTAACTGATTGTTCTCCATTGCTACCATATTGTGCCTTCCAAGCTACACCTACTCTTGATCAGCACAGTTTTGACCCTTGCAATCGTACCCACGCTCGACATGGTTTCACGAACCAGCCACCGGTTGTACCACCTGCTGCTTTGGTAAGAACACTTGTAAGAGCTTGGTAAGACACTTCCTTTGCGGATTTCCACTGCCTTCCTTTCTAGTTGATAGGGATAATCCTTTTGTTTTCCCTGTGTTTCCACTAACCATGGCAGGAGACGAAGGGGATGAGACACCGATCGATTTCAACGAGTGTGTTAGTCGCGGCCAGCTACAAGCTGCGCTCGACAAACAAAATGCTTCACTCGGCGCGAGAATGGACACCATCGTCGCCGCCATTGCCAAGTTGAACACCACGGAAGGCATTGAGCGGGTGGAGCGGCGTTTGGCTGACCTCACTGGTCGGATGGACACATTGGAGGCACACCTGCCACCTGTCAATGACGGCCATCGTCGTGATGATGACACAGTGTATGATGCGGATGGCAACATTGATCAGCGGGCGACACAAGATGCACGACTACGTCGGCGTCTTCAGCAAAACCGACAGGTTATGGGAGGTAATAACCAGAACCGTCGTGGTAACGACGACCCTTTTGCTAAAGTCAAGTTTACCATTCCATCTTTTGCTGGTCTTTATGATGCTGATATATATCTTGATTGGGAGATGACGGTAGAGCAGAAGTTTAATTCTCACTTGGTTCCTGAGCAACATAGAGTTAGACAAGCTACTAGTGAGTTTAAGGACTTTGCTATTATCTGGTGGAATGATATGGGTACCATGCGCTTACAACCTGATACATGGAAACGGTTAAAAGAAGCTATGCGTGCTAGATTTGTTCCTCCTGCTTTTAAACATGAAATGCAAAAGAAATTGCAGTGCTTAGACCAAGGTAATAAATCTGTCGAGGAATATTATCAAGAACTACAAATAGGCATGTTGCGTTGTAATGTTGTAGAAGATGAGGAGGATAAGATTTGTCGTTTTTACGGGGGGTTACGGTGTGAACTTCAGGACATTATTTATTATAAAGATTTTACTACTATCAACCAGTTGTTCCAGCTTGCTGTGCTTGCAGAAAAAGAATTGCAGGGTAGGCAACAAAGGACAAGGAGCAACTTTGGAGGTATGTCTACATCGAGATCAACGCCTGGGCGAGCCAAGATAGCCCCACCACCTATTTGTCGAGCTGTTGCCCCCTCTGTGAGTAGGGCGCGTTCAGCAGCACCGCCGCCACCATCACACGCACCCGAGACAAGCAAATCTACTAGTGTGCAAGCACCAGCAAAGAGCTCTTCATCGATTGCTTCCACGGGCCGTACAACGGGCATTGTGTGCCACCGTTGTAAAGGGATGGGCCACGTCATGAGAGATTGCACAAGTCAGCGGGCGTACATTACGACAGAAGATGGTGGTTATGTAAGTGCTAGTGATGTTGAGGATGAATATGCTCTTGCAGCTAACCTTGCAGGTAATGGTGATGATCATGAGAACAAACCTGTGTTTGTGCCATTTTCTGTGACTAACAACTTGCAGGTAGTTGAGAACCATGCCAAAGAAGAGCATGAGCTAATTGAATCACTGACCCCATTGGTTGAGAATGAAGATAAGGAGATGGATGCACTTACATCATCTGAGGAGAGCCAAAAAGGTAAAGAACATGGTACTATCATCGCTCACGGTATTGATTTGGTGCCACAACAAGACATAGAGCAACCTTGTGAGTATATACCTGCTGTAGTGCAATCTTTTGATATTCCTTGTGTTGACTTAAATAAACCATGTGCTGATCTAAATTCTCATAATTTTGCACATATTATATTAATAACACATAAAGAAGTTTTGACTAGAATTTCTCCTGCTAATTCATTGTGTTACATCATGTTGGATCTACCTATGAAATTGTCACATGCTATGGAGAAAGTTTCTGAACTTGCATGTTCGAAATTCTTATTTAGTACCTACACCCCTGGATATAAGTTTAATTTGATTGGAGATTATGGTGTGGAAAATCAATTTCTTGTATATCGAATATGCATAACTTGCGATCACATGGATGAATTGAAACTTGTTGTTTGGGACAACAATTCTTGTATGCTGAATCATGTTGAATGTGAGAGGGAAGTAAAATTTAGTACTCATTCAATGCCTATGTGTTCATCTCTTTTTGCACCATCTAGTATAGACAATCTGAATAAAGATGATGAATTATGACAGAACATACAAAGCTCTTCACTCTTACTAGATGAATTTGCTATTGTTCGATTGAGATATGATTATATAGATGAACTTTGCTTGATTCCAAAAGTTGTAGTTTTGCCCATGTGTGCCACCACTACAAGTTTACAAATTCAAATATTTGAATTGCATAAATGCTTCACTTACATTTGTAAAACAAGTTGCAATAATTACTGTGTGAGAAATTTTGAATTGCTCATTAACAAATATGATTACTCTTGGGTTAATAATACAACGAGTTTTTATGATCATTGCTGTTTTATAGCATTAATTGTGCAACAACGAAGAACGGTTAAAACGGATGACATATACATATACCATGCATACACCTTTAACATTTCAGATTTGAAGCCATACTTGGGAGAGGAAGATGAGACCGAGTTGAGGACAACTCCGCTTCAAGAGGGGGAGGATGATGAGGACATCACTTCTTCGGATACACACAACACTCCTCCACTTGACATTCAAGGACCAATCACTAGAGCTCGCGCCCGACAATTGAATTTACAGGTGAGCTCGTTCCTAAGTATTTCTTTTTGTTCATTTGAGAATCTGTAACATCCTGATTTTCAGAGTCTTTTTGAAGCTTTTAAAATAAAATTCACCATTTGAATTTTCCTGGAATTAATTAAAGCTTAAATGGAAATTTTTATGAATAAAAAGGATTTAATATGATTAATCTGAACATGAACATTTGCCAAAACTATTTTATTTGAGTTCTTTGTGTCTCAAGGAATTTATTGGAATTTTCCTGGATTTTTCTGGATTTATTTGCTATTTTCTAGAGCTCAAATGAATTTATTTGAATTTCTGAAAAAGAAAAAGAAAAGAAAATCCCAACCGGCCAGTGGGCCGAAACCCACCAGCCGGCCCAGCCCAGCAGGCCTCACCCGCACCCCTCCGCCCGCACCACGCGTCGCCGATCCGACCGCGCCCGCGCCCGCCTTGCCCCTGCCGATGAACGACGCGTGTCGCCATCTCGGCCGCTCGCTCACGCCCGCGCGCCATCTCGGCCGCGCCTTCGTCTGAGCCGCTGACAGGTGGGGCCCACCTGTCAGAGCCATCTCCGACCCGGACTCTCCGTCCTCGTCGCTGATCGGGACTCCGCGCCGCCTTCCGTTTTTCCGCCGCCGTCTCCGCGCCGGACTCGACGTTCGCGCCGACAGGACTCTCCGCCTCCCGGGTATAAAAGGGCACCCGACTCCCCTCGACTTCCTCGTCCCGAGCCGCCGCCTCCGCCGCCGCTCTCCGCCGCCTACGCTCGTGCGCCGCCGTTCGCCGACGTCACCTGTGAGCGCAGCTGTGCTCCGCCGTCCGCCGCCGGTTCGTCGCCGGTGAGTCGCCGCCGTCCCGTTGCCCGTCCCGGACCCCACCGTCGGCCAGACCCGCCGCCGCACCCCGCCGTTGGCCAGACCCGCCGCCGCACCCCACCGGCCGCGCCCCGCGCCGCCAGCGGAACCGCGACCGCGCCAGCGACGCCTCGCGCCCCGTGCCCACGCACGTCAGCGCTGACGCCAGCCGCACCCGCCGCTTAGCCTTCCCGTGGATCGAGTCCACCGTGCGCCGAGTCACTGACATGCCGGGCCCATCTGTCAGCCGAGCCCGTAGACCCGTGCGCCTTTGTGCCACGTCACCTTACCCAGTCAGCATGCCACGTCAGCTCGGGCGCACACGTGTCTTGCCACGTGGTCGCCACGTCAGCCCAGCCGCTTGCGCAAGCAGCCCAGTCAGCCGCACTGTTCCGTGCGCCGCGTCCACCGTGGACCTAGCTCCTCGTGCGCCCGGACAGTGCCTTTTTCTAATTTCCCCGATTTTCTTTAGATCCAATTTTCCAAGAGCCCGTTCTCCCTCGTCCTAGCTCCGATTGACCCCATTCTTTTTCCTAAATTCATCTAAAATTGAGCTCTACCTTTTGGTTCAGGTTTGAAAGTTTTTGGAGTTCATTTGAATTTTATTTGAATTTATTTTTGTCTTTTCGTCTCGTTTTCTCTCTCGTTAGATCGCGTGTTCGAGGGAGCGGAAGTTGGATTTGAAGATCAAGAGCCCTCAGCTGAGCAAGGCCAAGGCAAGTCGTATTTTTTGATCATGTTGAACCTAGTTTTCAAATCTATTATGTATTATGTTGCTTTAAATTATCATGCATTGCTATTTTATTATAAAACCCTTGTATTGGTAGTTAATGACCTAATTGATTATTCCTCCTTGATAATTTGAATGCCCTGATTCCATTGTCACCATAGAATGGGAAATTACTTAGTGATGCAATATTAGCTGTCACATGGGTTGTGCGTTTAATTGCTTAGCCATGCTTATCACTAGCACGTTGGGTTTATCATCACATGTGGTTAATTAATCTTGATTTAATGATATACTTGAATGTGGTGGTTAACCACGGTTATAAAACTTGTTGCCATGGCATGGGTAGTGTCATTGGTGTTGGTTATACAAAATTGGTTTTCACTTGGGCGAATGATCGTGCAGTAAAGGGGGTGCGAGAGGCACATGGGATGTGGATGTTTCGCCTGGGTAACTCTTAAGGACTTAACTTTGTGCGCCATTGATCTGAGTTTTATCGTGCAAACCACATGTCTAGTATGGGATAGACCTGGCATAATAATTTGTGAAGTCTCAACTTTGGTTTCACCACTGATGTTGTTGTGGCGCAAGGGGGGGCAATTATCGACTAGGGGGTTACCCTACTCGACAGCGAAACCTTAGCGAGTGGGATCGGGTTGAGATGGATCACTGTAAAAGCCTTGTTGTGATTATCTTTAACGTGAGGATTATCACATCGTGTGGGTACAGTTGTGCAACCTCTGCAGAGTGTAAAACTATTCGAATAGCCGTGTCCTCGGTCATGGACAATGCTCGGTGATTTCACACGAGGGGTAGAGTCTTTACGAAATTTTGGTTGGTTTGAGCTGGGAAGTGAATGGTCAGTTCACTTGTGGTTACATTCAGTTCCTTTGGTTATCTACTTAGTGTCTGTTGTTAAATTCGCTTTTCAATCTATTTAGTGTATTTACATTAAATCGTTGCTTTATGCAAAATTAACCTTTCAGCCATCCATTGTTAAGCCTTGCATACTATATTGCATTTATTTGTTACAAACGACTTGCTGAGTACCAATGTACTCACGGCTTTATGCCCATGTTGCTCAGTTGAAGAGGAGGGACTAGATCAGCAGGAGTTACTAGAAGGAGGCTACTACGAGGACTTCACGGATTAGGACTTCGCTCCCCAGTCGATTGCCTGTGGGCATGTCGAATGGCTACTACGTTTAATTTTGGATTTCCGCTGCTAGTTTCTTTAAAGCCCTTCAGGCTAATAATTGTAAGCTTGGCCATAAGGTCGTACTCTGATGGTTATTAATATAATTCGGATTTTTCTTTAGAATATCGTGATGTGGATGATATTTGTCTTTGTTTGCGCTGTGTGCACTAGCGTGATCCTGGACTAGTGCAGAATACACAGTAGAGTCCGGATTTGTATATTCGGGTCTCGACAGAATCGATTGCTACCTAATGATTTAATTATGATTAGGAACCATGGAGAGGACCTAGAAGTACTTGGAGATGGGCTACGAGGCGCACAAGTCCAGCAAGGGTGGTCGAATCATGTTGGAGGTCCAACTCAAGCCGACTTCGAATCCAATTCGGAGTCCAGGACCAGGCCGCACTAAAACGGATGCCCAGATCGTATCCGGACTCCGTTTTAGACGTTCAACATATGTATAGAAAGCCGAGAAGACTACCTTTCTAATGGATCTGTTCCCATATCAAAATTCCTTCTGAGTCAACGGGAATCTTCGAAACAAGTGGACTCAAGCCGACTTCGAATCCAATTCGGAGTCCAGGACTAGGCCGCACTAAAACGGACGCCCAGATCGCATCCGGACTCCGTTTTGGACGTTCCACATATGTATGGAAAGATGAGAAGACTACCTTTCCAATGGCTCTAGTCCCATGTCAAAATTCCTTCTGAGTCAACGGAAATCGTCGAAACAATTGGACATTCAGAATCTGTCAGGGTGCTGCGCCACCGTCTTTTGGGCCGTTCGGCTTTGTATCGTGTTGGAGCCCATTAGGGGCGCATCCAGGGGTTTTGCACGCCCCTAACTCCTATATATCCAGCCGCCACCCCCACCATTAGGGTTTGGGTTTTGCTTAGATTGATTTGTCTTTGAACAGATTCGCCGTTCATCGGTTTGTGAGACCCCAACTTTCGAGTGCTAAATCTATCCATCTGCAATTCAGTTGTGTTCTTCCTTGTTCTTGCTTGTGTTCTTCGATTCGCAGGCGAGGATTAGCCTTCTTGGCGAGGTCAACCGGGCTGCGCACGGTTGATAACCTGAGGAGACGTGGTGCTGCGATTGCGGGGTTCGGAACGTGTCGTTCGGAAGCCGGATCGATTTGTGTCGCGCCTCCACCAAATCGAACTTACCCAGAACCTGTTGGAAGATCGGGACCCGTTCCCATCAATGAATGATGTCTATTGTCTAATATGCGCAGGAAGGCAATTTCATAGGACAAATATCAAGGTTTACCACATAGATTCCAATTTCACACGCAAAAAACCACAGACAGAGTGTTGCAAACATTAGATCGAATCATTGAAAACATGTCATATGGAATTTGTGTTCTCACTCAATTTTCAATTAGCATTTCCAATTAGCTCATGCCTCATGGGAACACCTACAAATTAAAGGGTCATTTATCTTCTTTTTAGTGGTATGTTATAGACTTATAGCGACAAACTGACAAAGTGACAATAGTAACAAGTAACAACTAACAACAAAATAGAGATTTCAGATTTGAGTATTGACTCTGAGGCTCAAAGCACACCGAACAACCTTTTCTGTCTCAACTCTTCACTCGGAAACTCGGTCACTCCCCTGGAGGCTGGAGCATGGAGGCGGGCGGCGTCGGGAGGCGGGGCGGGCCGGGCGGCGCCGGGAGGCGAGGCGGGCGGCGGGCGGAGCCAGGAGCCTGGGAGGCGAGGCGGGCGGTGCCGGGAGGCGGGGCGGGCGGCGGGCGGCGCCGGGAGCCCAGGAGGCGAGGCGGGCAGCGCCGAGAGGCGGGGCGGCCGCTGGGAGGCGAGGCGGGCGGCGCCGAGAGGCGGGGCGGCCGCTGGGAGGCGAGGCGGGCGGCGCCGGGAGGCGGGGCGCCTTGCGGTGCGGTGCGGCGGCGGGCGCAGCCGCGCAGGACTTCTCTCTTCTCTCAGTTCTCTGGAATCTGGATGACTGGATCGGCACTCGGCGGAATAGGATCCTCTAACGTTGGCCTCCATAACTGCTCTCTGCAGTCCATCATCACATCCATCCATTTTAGATCCAATGGCTTATATTCAATCTTTTAGTATTAAAAAATATATGTTATAAAAAGTTCTAAATAAATTTTATTAAATAAAATTTATTTAGAACTTTTTATAACATATATTTTTAAATACTAAAAGATTGAATATAAGCCATTGGATCTAAAATGGATGGATGTGATGATGGACTGCAGAGAGCAGTTATGGAGGCCAACGTTAGAGGATCCTATTCCGCACTCGGCAGAGTAAGCTAGGGTTCCAGTTCCAGGTCTTGAGCCGCGCTACTGCTTGGGCCGTGCGGGCGCGGAGAGCCGTAGACAGTGGTGGCCGTAGCCGGAGAGCCCGGATTTTCGTTGAAAAGGCAGCCTAAAATACTCATAATCTGACCGATATACTTGTTCCAACTTAATTTCCCTGCACGAAACTCATGCATCTATTGGACTAGGTTACCTTTGAAGAAAAGACCACAACTCTTATGAAGCCTTGGCAAAAATTCAGAAATCCCAACTTTCTCCTTCTCTTCCTGTGTTATTTTTTTCTCCTCTCTTTCTTCTCTTGTCACAGGGGCCGGCAATACCTATGGATTGCAGTCTGCAGCGTGCAAAGAAACACTATGAAACAATCAAACGGATATGTATTTTGGTGCTTCTTCTAGATGAACAATAGGTCACACTGCACGCGAGCAATTGAAAACTGAAAGAATAGCGGCGGCGGCAGAGCTGGAACGGAGCAGAGCCGGCACAAGAGAGCAGGATGGACGGGAACGATCGGCTATAGGTCACACCGGGTCGAAGACGCGGCGCGCAACGAACCCAGCTCGCTCGGTTCCGGATATGGCGCGCAACGAACCCAGCTAACCTTTCTATTCACATTTATTTTGTGCAGCTGTTGAAGTTGATGTACCATGCCCCTGTAACATCCGGCTATCAACAGAGCGTGTGGGCAAGAATTGGCCGGGCTGTAAACCCGTACATTCATCGCTATGCGCCATTCCTCAATACACCCATTTCAGCAGTCCAAAGAATCATGTCATATGGCGCCCTTGGCGCTCCGCCACCTCCTCCCCTCCTTCCTTCACCGGCACAGCCCCTCCTCGCGGGCCGTGCCGAACACCTTCATCTCCCGATTGCAATCTGCGTATCAGCTAGGGCAGCAACTAGACGATCGGGCGTTAGGTCATTGCGGACGGCCACTTGCGCTCACAACCAACAAGTCAAAAGCAACAAGGTAATTCAACTTTAGGGATGAAAACAATTAGATGGAGGCCAAATCACTTTCACTTTCACATAGTTTTCCCAAAAACGAAATCGCTACGATATTTCAAAAATGAATACGGTGTCGGTATTCCGGTAATTTCGAAAAGGACAGTAACCGATCCAAAAGCACATCGATAACTATCAAAAATCATGGAGACGATATTTAAGAAACGATAAACACGTTAAACTGTAGAACACGACAAGAGTCATATAACTTGACCTATCGCGCATGACACTTACGAATCATTCACAATTATACAGTGGCATACTAGGGCATCGCCACCGTCGCCGTCGCCGTTATCATTTCCGTTTTTTCGGTTACCACTATGTTTTCTTTTAGGCTGAAAATCGAAAAATTCTCGAAAATGATTTCTAGAAATCGGAAATTACCGTTTTTGTTTTCAAATAACCCTATTTATTTTTCTTCAATTCTACTAAATTCTTCGCGTTAACTAGTGCTCGAATAAATTTGCATTCCTTAATTTCAAATACATGTTCGAAGATCCAAGGTTGTTTTGCAGATTGGATAAAATATCCCTTATCTCTACGACTTGTCTATCTCTACTACTATATGAAGAAGGCAAGTCATCTTCGCACGCTCGCGATCCTCACGATCGTCCGCGCGCGCCTTTTTTTCGTTGCGCTCGGCTCCGAGTCGATCCCTCTGGTTTTTCCCCCACGACTCCACGCCCACGTTCACCCACGACTCCGCCGTCGCCCTGAGTCACCCCCACCTGCTCTTCGCCAACACCCATCGCCTCTACTCCTCCTTCTCCGTCGCCGCAGTTCCCAGAGACCCAACCGTCCCCTGGCTAGCTGGCCGGATGGCGTCTGCGTAGCGACGGCCGGTACCCACCAACACCCATACGACGCCAGCTAGCCGCCGCCGTCGCCTTCGTCACTCAGGATTCACCGTCCTCACCAACGCTAGGGCATGTCGTTCTAATGCAGGTGTGTGGGGACTTCCTCCAAGTAATTCATTTCATTCGTCCTGTTGTGGTAGGCTTTTTCAATCTAATTTGCAACATTTGAACCCTAGTAATATCGTGGTTATTCTGCAGAGCAGTATTTTACAACCCATGATTTTTAGCGACCAACTGACCATAGAATGGTAGAAATCATATCTAGGAGCTTTGTGTTGAGAACGTAGAAATCCTACAATGTACTTGTATATCCCCAATTTCAGTGGTGATATTGCCAAAGAAGTCTGGATATTGGTCTGGAAAATGTGAAATAGAATATAATCTAGTTGTTTGCAGCTTTTGCTTACAAGTAGCAGGATTATCACACAGCTTGTTGCTGTAAAAGTGTGTTCGCACACGAACACGTCACTGTGTGCCCCTGGCGTCGAGCGCGATACACAGGACACGTCGCTGGAGGAGTCTTGCCGGGAGCACGATACGCAGGACACGCCGGCGAGAGCTCTTGGGACCCGACACCCCACGCGCCCGGGAGGGACCCCGTCAGGGCGAGCGGCGGCGATGGGCTGTCCTAGGTCGGCCTGACCGCCCCTAGGACCTTGTGATTCGTTATCGCAAGGGAGTAAACGACGACGAAGAACAAGAAGCAAAATAGGGCAGAGGAAAATAGTAGATTGCAAAATAATACGGTAGATGAGTTTCGATTGTGTGTTGTTAATCGGCCATCACCCCTGCACACATATATATAGGGGGAAGCTGGTCCTAGCTTCTTTTGGAAACAACAGTATTCGAATCGAATCAGAGTCCAGACCGAATAAAACTTATCTTAGTTTATTCGGTTGCAATTTTACCACACGGCAGAGATCATTTCAAGATCGTTTCCTGATCCTTTCCAAACTGCTGCCCGCGCGTGCATGCTGCTCCTATTGATCTTCTTTTACGCACAATTGATCTGTATGCAATACATGCATGTAGTATTGGCTTCCTTTGCATGCAAGCTCTTTACCCTACCAAATGTTGTGAAGTTTCATGACTTCCCAAGATCGTTTATGACCGGTCAGCGCTGCTTACGACCGATCCCGAGTGCTCTTGATGCCGTAGGACCACTCCAAAAACATCCCTTTGACCATGCTCACTTCCTTCAACATGGTCGGAATCGCTTCCGGCACGTACTGGTCTTCTCGACTTGGTCGCTGCTCCTTACGACCGCCTTCACCGTGGTCGTAGCCTTCTCTGCGTGGTCGAACCCTTTACAATGACCGGTCAGCGTCTCTCACGACCTCCCAGGACCGTTTACGACTGGTTAGAGTCATTTACGACTGGTTAGAACTGTTTATGACTGGTTCTGAATGCTTGCAACCAGTTCCGATCCTTCTATTGCTTTACCAATCAACTTTCCTTCGTGATCGTAAACTTACTGTAGCAGTTTACGACCGCTCCGCTGTATCGCTGCGCTGTCCTTCCTTTAGCTGCTCGAAATACTGTGATCGAAACCCTCTATGGTCACGCAGAGATGCTGGCAATCACTATTTTTCTGTAGTCGAACACCCTTTCGACCACGTTCACTTCCTTCAACGTGGTCGGAGT
The DNA here is from genome assembly GCA_017311315.1 of Dendrocalamus latiflorus. Taxonomy (NCBI): domain Eukaryota; kingdom Viridiplantae; phylum Streptophyta; class Magnoliopsida; order Poales; family Poaceae; genus Dendrocalamus; species Dendrocalamus latiflorus. The sequence continues at coordinate 20,068,416 of CM029636.1, forward strand.
CGCTACCGCTTCTCGTTATAACGTGGTCGTAAGCCACTGACTTCTCATCGTGGTCGTAAGTTCGACTGCCGACTATCAACCTTGATGTCGTCAACTGTGAACCAGGCTTCTGATCATGGCCAATCGTGGTCGTAGCAGCGTCCGATCATATCCAAAATGGTTGAGCCACCTTTGACCATGCCAACGTGGTCGTAACTGCCTTCGACCACGGCCAACAAGGTTGTAACCGGTCCAACTGCGCTGCCTTCCTTCAGCTGCTCGAAATACCGTGATCGAAACCTTCAATGAGCACGCAGTGACGCTGGTGATCACTATTTTTCTGTAGTCGAACACCCTTTCGACCACGTTCACTTCCTTCAACGTGGTCGGAGTCGCTACCGCTTCTCGTTATAACATGGTCGTAAGCCACCGACTTCTTATCGTGGTCGTAAGTTCGACTGCCGACTATCAACCTTGATGTCGTCAACTGTAAACCAAGCTTCTGATCATGGCCAATCGTGGTCGTAGCAGCGTCCGATCATATCCAAAATGGTTGAGCCACCTTTGACCATGCCAACATGGTCGTAACTGCCTTCGACCACGGCCAACATGGTCGTAACCGGTCCAGCTGGCTTTCGACTAGTGATGACATGGTCGTAAATGCTGCAACGTGGTCGTAAAACTACCCGGTGACTGCCGACCACGACCAAAGTGATCGTAATGGCTCTTGACCACGACCAAGCTCTACGCTTCTTTGACATAGTCGTGTATTTGCTGTAGCTTGCTGCATTCGTTGGACTTTACGATCACCTCTGACTTCCAACTTGGTTTGTCGTGATCGTAACTATTCACGACCATGATATATGCACAGCATTTCCTTGTTAACCTGCTTTTGGCTTTACGATGATTGTCAAGCCAAATTTGATTGTCAACACCTTGTAATGGTCCAACAAACTATAACTTACTTTTTAAGACCAATCCATTGCCTGCTGAGAAGTGATTTAACTGTTACATTATTAAGTAATCTCAATCTATAAGTTGTACGCAGGAACATGAATATACTAATGGAGATCTTTATTCCAATACATTTGAGTGTGATTTTTTGCCTTAGGTTTTGTCTTCTTGGGTGACTAATGAGTAATGACCACTTTTATCTTGATTTGACTAAAATGGCTGTGACTGCTGATTGCTGAAGTCATGTTTCTATGTCCAACATACGACCTAGTAATTCACATTTCACCAAAAATAACCATGAGTAATTGGGTATTTCAAATATCACAGTTTATACTCCTTTAACAATTGTACAATTGTACAACAGAGCTATTCTGGAAATACTCTTTAGATTTGCCTCAACTTGCACCAAAATGGGAATAGATGTTATGGTGATGGCAAAATTGTACAGTCTTACTAGTCATAATTATTTCCTAACCTATTTGTGTGTGATGTCTGTGGAGGAAATGGACGTTTCTTCCATGGTTAACATCTGGAACCGTGATAATAGAATTTGTCTGGTTTGATCAAGGCTTTTTATACTCAGAAAAAATGTTCAGCATAAAGAACTTGCCATTTTTTTTCCTGATGACCTTCCACTGAGTACTTGAATCAAATAAATTGGCAGCTAAGAATTACATTGAACCGACCAGATGGCAGATGCAGTATAAGTATTGCTTCTTAGGTAACTAGATTGATCCTTATAATTTGAGATACTCGGATTATAAAATATAAATAGCGAGCACATTTGGAGGTATCGCTCCTTCGCATTTTCTCTGGATGCACTTGGTTATTGCTTGTATGGTGTTTTTTTTATCTGATGCAATTGTGGCAGTGTGTTATGTACACCAATTGGATAGGGAAAGTCCTGGACTAGCATATGTTTCCTTGAGCATATATTAATAATTCTTCTAAAACAATTCTAGGTCTGAAAACTACATTTTTATTTACATTTATGTACTCTCGATATGAGCTTATTGATAATTAATAAACTATAAGTCATTCCGTACTCACCATCCTGTACTCTCGAAGCACAAATTTCATCATTGCTAAGATCAGAGATAATGGTTCTATTTATCTTGTTGTGGATGTAGGACTGGAATACTAGCATTGCAACTTGGTTTGGCAGCTTACTATTCGCATCAAATCAAGTAAGTGACCAAATCCTCACTCCTGGGTATAAAATTGTATTTGCCTTAACAGCCTGACACCTTCGGGTGCCTTTCCTACAACGTGTAGGATCTGATTCTAATCTACAACGTGTAGGATCTGATTCTAATTACATGAGAATACGACTTTATTCAACAGTCTCCCTCAATGTTAACTTAGTCAAGTACAGATTGTTCCAAAAATTCTTGTGATCCTTTGAAGACAAAGTTTTTGTGAAACCATCCACTAATTGGTGTTGAGAGGCTATAAACCGAATCTGTATAAGTCCTTTAGTGACTCTATCTCCAACAAAATGATAGTCAATTTCTCAAGCTTTAAGTTCAAATATTATTACAAATATGCGCTTTTGTCTAATTATTATTCTTTTGTTATACTTGATTCTTATTTGTGAATTATCCTATGCTTCATTCTTATTTTCCTATTGGTGCTAAATTTTAATTAGATTGTGATACTATGGCTGCGGATATTTGGACCCTAAATCTTGAATGCGACGGGGCAGCTCCAAGACAGAAACATGTGCAAAGGGAAATGGATAGAGATGAGATATGCTTTTACATCTTGATTGATCTGACCGAGGAATATGGGTACACATCAGTCGACTATCTATTCTACAAGAGAAGAGATAGTTTGGTCGCAATAGAACAAGATTCTGAAGTGATGGAAATGCTTAATGAGTATGAGAGCGAGAAGATGGTGAGCTTATTTGTGACGAGGAAGAGGCTGGCCACCTTAGTGCCTACCAAGTGCAACAAAGAACCATCCAAATCTGAACCAAATAAAATTAAAGGTAGTAGAATGAATATATAATTTACTCTTTTATGTATATTTGATTATTCAAGTACAACTTAACTATTGCAAATTATGGTAGTCATCAAATATTTATTTTCATCAAAGATAAGTAGATTCGACTCCATCATTGTTCGTGATTTAGTAAGTGTAATCATGGCAGTCTAATAAAAAGATTATAGAGCCCTTGATTGTATTTATTCTAAACATGTGTTCATGTCCCCAACATTTGTTCGCAGGAAAAGGAGGTATAAAGAAAAAGAAACATTTAAATGTAAAGCATACTGAAGCACTATACACCAATGAAGTTGAGGAGCATGATGATGAGAACCAGAACACATCAGGTACATATGTAGTTAGATCAATCCAATTTATGTGGGCTGCATCTTCAATTGGTTAGTATTACTATTAAGTTTTTTTAATAGGTGATGGTGATGAAGTACGTAAGAGAAAGGGGGTCGTTTTAACACATGTTTGGGATCTACCTGAAGGGGATCGGATACTAGTAAAATGCAACATCCTTGGGCAACCCATTGGAGAAGAAGGTGGTCTCTTAGGGCAATTTTTAGGCACCATAGCAAGAAATGGTGGATATTGTCCAGTGGATATCAAAGATTGGAGAAAAGTCAAGAAGATTAGTGCTAAAACTATAATTCAGCTCATACAGGTTTGCTAAATTTTACAAGATGTTATATTGTGAATTTAAGTTTTTGTGTGCTAGTTTTCATGTGAGAAAGTAAAGTTCATGGAAAATATCTATATAACCCCCTAACGTTTGGTAGTGTGTCTACTTCACCCCCTGAACTACAATTAGGGGGTTATGTAGAGTTTTTCCTAAAATTCATTCATCAGTAACTCTTTCTTATTTCAGACAAAGTTTCTCTATCCTCGTTCATGTGAGAAATGGATATTGAAATCAATTGGAAGAGATTGGACAAAATACAAGCCAACATTAAAAAAGACACTATTCAATCCAAAGAAAAAAAGGTCTGTTTTGTACCAGCGTTGTCCAAATGATGTCGATGAAGAACAATGGATTGCCTTAGTAAAATATTGGAAGTCAAAAGAAGGAAAGGTAGGAAAAGGGTACCATTATTTATGCTATTTATCATTTTTACGCTAATTATTTATTATATCCTCAATTTTTATGTATATATTGGTTAATTCTTTTGTTAATTTACTTTCTTGTAGGCCCTTAGTGAGAAGAACAAATTAAGTCGTGCAATGAAGAAGACAACACATATAGCTGGTACAAAGAGTTATGCTCGTTGGTCTGAAGACTTGGTGAGTCATCTTACATTGTTTAAAAAATTTATGTATGTTTTCCTTTTCTTTTCTTTTATTGATATTGTTTTCAGAGACAAGCTGACCCTGAAAAAAGCGGCCACATAGAGCAAAGGTTTACTTAGCAACTCACAGAAAAAAGGGAAATGGGACAAATGAGACTATGGTATGATACATACACATGAGATTTTGGCAAATTTGAAGCCTTTTAGTTTGTTTAATGTATGAATGTCTTAATTATAGGTTCAGTTGGAAAATCTCCTGGACACACAACCAGAATTAGCACAAAATAGCGAGGGAAGAGTTGCATGGGAAGGTGATGCATTACATCAAGTATTGGGAGAAGAGAAAGCTGGACAAGTACATGGCATGGGATTGCTTCCAATTCCGAAACAAGTCTATGGTCGAACAACACATCATTTCAAGGACATTGATGTAGTTATACTAGATGGATCATCATCTGATGTAGAGACTCACATGTTGGAGGAAATAAGGCAACTCAAGGAGCATTCTAAAATGCAAGACAAAGTGATTGAAGAATTAAAAAGCAATCAGAGGCACCATGAGAATGAGGAGCCAACAATGGTAGCAATGTCTATTTTAATTTGTAACTATATTATATTGAAATGTTACTCAATCTCTTTATCTTTTCTAGGTGAATTGCACAGCAAGTGATCATGGTAATTCTCAAAAACAAGGAATGCATTTTAACAGAAAGGTATTTCCTTTATTTTTCATATTTTCATCTAATTTAGTATCTCTTGACTTTAATATTGTTTGAAATTTTCAGAGAGTTCAATGTGTTGCACCAAATCAGAAGGAGGTATTGCTTAAGCAGACGAACGAACTGGTAAAATGTCTTGCTTGTGAAATTAGTACTTCTTTACCTACAAAGTTTTTTTAATAACTAATGCTATCCCCCTTTCTGATCTTTACTGGCATAAAGAAAGATGTGAATCTGAATATAGTGATGATGATAATCTATATTTGTCTAGTGAAAAGGTTATCAATTGGTCTCTGTCTTTATGAATAATAATATACTCTTCATTCATTATACGTCAATATTATTGCCCGGTGACAAGGAAATATCAATTGAGGAAGCAGAAGCATCATCCCCACATGGCTCTGCTATAGATTCTAGACAAATAGAGGTACACCTTTTCAATGAACCATTGAATAAGATATATTTTACTTGCAATGTCAAATTTATTCAAGATAAGTATTACATAACTTTGTAAAAATGTATAAATACAATTATCTTTCTCTTCATTTCAGTTTGATTCTTGTCCAAGGATTTCTGGCGAAGGTAGAATAACAAAGAAACAAAAGGTATATAAGAATCAAATGTTTCCATTTATTATAGTAATATTTGCGCCATATATTATTACATACCTCATTTTACATGTGTAAGGATCATCAGGATGTGGCTCGCGACAAGGCTACATGCCAAAAGCGTCCAAAACATATGCAAGATCATCCAATGAAGGTATATAGATATAATATCACTTGTTCTAGTAGCTGCATTATGTTGATACTAGTGGACACGCACGTGTGTATCAAAAAAAACTTTATACACAATAGGGGGTTTGCTTACACATTAATAATTTATTAAATAGTTTTCCACGAGAAAAAAAGATTTAGCTAAACAACTACTAAGAAGATACAATAATACCCGTGCCTACATACTTAAGATCGTATATTAGTAATGCTTAATGTTATTTCAGTTCAAATAAATATGACCGCAACCAATAATACCCGTGCCTACACTCAGTTCATCAGCAGCAATCATTTCAGCTTTTGCTTTGTCTATCTTTTCTTGGCAGGAGCATATTTTTTTTGCTGATAATCTGTTATGTCATATGCAAAAGGATCATGAAATTAAGATGGTCATAATGTTCTATATCTGAAGTTTATTGCTGCACAGTAGGTTTTAGGTGCTATCAAACAATTTATTGTTAATGTTATCCTTATTAGTTCTGCAATATGAAGTGTCGATTCCATTTTCATAAAGATATAGGCCGCACTTACTCTTAGCAACATGTGCCGCTATCTTGATATATACAACAAATGCTTGTTGGTTGCTAAGTGATTATGTCAAATTAATGCAGGTTGGGTCCACAGTGCTACTCATGACTGCCAAATATCCAAATAAGGAAATTGTGGCATATGCAACTATTATTAGCACTAATCCAAAAGCAAATGTTGGTGGAGTTGAGACAGGAAAACAATTCTACAAAGTGCGTATCAATCATCCCGTTGAAAAAGATGAGCCATTAGTGAGGCCTATGCCTACCTACAACAACATTGGTGACGCCCATGCCAAAGGAGTACCAATTGCTTGGCCTTCGATATTTGTATGTTTGAACTAGCTTTCTAAACTTTACTTTACTGTGGTGTACATGGATAGAATAATACTTAATGTTACAACTTGCTATCTATTTGCAGGTTCAAATGATCAATGGCTGAATTCCTACATATCGATGCGTACAAGAATGGATGAAGAAGTGATGGATTTTAAGAATATTAGATATTGCATTTTTGTTTCTAGTAGTATGGACTTGTACTCTTCACTACTATGTCTGTTTACTCTCTAGAGTCATATCATTGTGTACATATACTATCACTTCATCTGAGCAAGTACTATGTTTGAAACATTTCTATTATCTGTGGATCTTTATATGATTATTGAAACTTATAGATTATGTGATTCTGCAATGTGTCATGTTTACTATGAAAAATCAATAATAACACTATATGCCACATACAAAGGTAAAATAAATATTTTTTCCCAAATTTCAAAGTGTTACAATAGGTACAACATGTGTTACAAACCATATGTTTCTTTGTTCCAAACTATATGCTCTACAAAAATGAGGAAGTGTTACTAGAGCTAAAAAAAAGTGTTACAGTAGAGAATCACTGTAACACTAGACAAATGTTCCAGTATATAAGTAAATGTGTTACAGTTTAGTAACACTTTTTTGGATGTAAAAGAACACATATATAGTGTTCCAATAGACCAGTATATAGTAACATGGGCAATTGGAACACATAAAAAATGTGTTACGAGAAGAGCTAGTAACACTTTCTTTAACCTATAGTAACACATGTTGGTGTTGCTATATCCATGTTGGCGCACTCTTCTCCGCCATATACTCATTCTTGAGAGTTGGGCAGAGGTGGAGCCTGAGAAAATAAAGTGCCTGATCATTCTCCTTAGGTGTAGGTTGAGCGTCTTTCTGTCCTCTTAATCCAATAGCTGCACGGAGCTTCCGGCCCCCAAGTACAATCTCGACATTGGATGCCCATGTCAGATAGTTTTGGCCATGCTGGGCCAGCTCCTCGAACTCCCAGTTCGTGATGCTAGTCATCTAAATGTGTATAAGTCTACTACTGGTAGACATGCATGGAATAATTTACTACGGGTAAATAAATGGTACAAAAGGTTCTCGTAAAGTCCCCGAATTTTCTATGCATTTTCTATAATTTTACTGCTATTTTCAGTGATTAAAAGCAATTTAAACAATTACAATTAACCAAAAACAGTAAATAAATACAGAAAATACAGAGAATAATAATGTCATAAATAAATAAGCTTCAAATGCTAAAAATAATGCAAAATTCGGATTCCCGAGGCCCTTTTATGCTAAAATATGAAATTTCAGCAAATTCTGCAATTCCAGAGGGTTTTTACGCAAAATTTCAATTCAGAGAAAAATTCGCGCAATTTCCTGATTTACCGAGGGGTTTTCTGCAAAATTCTGGCCCCATACGTAAATCCGAGGATCTATCGGTAATTTTCGGAACTACCGAGGCCCTTGTGCAAAGTTTCGGGACTCAAATGCGAATTTTAAGGGCGTTTTCAGTAATTTTTAATGCCTCGGGCGGCCTTTTGCAAAAATCGTCAGCACCCCCGGCCCTTTTGGCCCGACCGGCCTGCTTTGGCTAAAACCCTTCGGTCAACCCATTTGGCTTGCCGACCCACACGGCCGGCTAAAACCCCCTCCTTTCTTAGCTGGGCTTCTGGCCCATGCTTCTTGCAGTCCGGTCCGGCCCATCCGGCCGGTGCGCATAACTCGGGTGGGGTTAGGGTTCCCGACCCCTGTGCACCGAGTGGCGGCGGCTTACCCGATTCGGGCGAGAGCGCGTGCGCGGGCTCCAGCCGGTGAGACGGCGGCGCAAGGCGGCGCGGCACGGGCGACCATGCGGCGGCGCGAAGAGGCGGCACGGTCTTCGGACCGTGGTGGGAGGCCGGCGGTCGGGCGCCATACGGCGGCGGCGGCCGGAGCCAGGTGCAGGCGCGAGTACGGCTGCTGGCCAGCAAGGCGAGGCAGGAGGCCGGACCAGGGTGCGGGCGCCGGCACGGCTACGAGGAGGGCCGGCGAGCGGCGGCTGTCGCATGCAGGCAGCAAATCCGAGACGACACGTGGGCCTGGCGGTGCACGGCGGCTTCGTGCCGAGTGGCAGCGGTGGGCATGGGCGCATGGCGACGTGTTCGGCTGCGGGCCGAGGCGTGGCCGGCGGTTGGCGGCTAGGCGGTGTAGCCTCCGGCGTGCGCGGTCACAGGTCACAGTTCGGGCGGCCGACCGGGAGGGGTTCCAAGCGGCGGCAGCACCGGGCACGGGGAGGCCGCTCGGGCGAGGCCGTGCAGGGCTGGCGAGGAGATGTGCCGGTGGTGCCCTCATGCTGGAGGAAAACAAGGCGGCGCTCGCACGGCGGGGCGAGCCAAGGTGGCGCGTATGGCGGATTCAGGCCAAGGCAGCGCGCACGGTGGGTTCAGGCCGGCGGGTGGATTCGGACCGACAGCCGTATACGGGCGGCGGCGATGCTGTGCGCAGGTGCTTGCTGTGGCTTCGCTCGGCCGATTTTGGGAGGCGTGCGTGCGGGCACGGGTGTTGGCCAATGGCCTATGGCAATCTCATGCCGACGGTGGTGGCCGGCGCAAGGATCGAGGTGCCGGCAGCCGGTCTTCGTGCGTATAGGCACAGGAGCCGAAGCGCCGGTGACCAGGCATCGTGCATGCGGGCGCAGATACCGAAGTGCCGACGGCCGTGCGTTCAGGCACACCGGCCGGCTGCTGGCCGGCGTTTTTTTTCTTTTCCATGCCATGGTCATGCAGGACCGAGCAAATAGAGGATGCAAAATTTTTCATGCAATGATCGTGCAGAATCAAACAAATTCATGCAAGAATTTCGTTTATAATCTAAGATGCAATCAACATCTACCCCTTTTCTCAATCTACCGATTGACATTGTGCCGGCGATTTCAGATCTGCTCGCGGTAGATTATGGCGGATTTGCATCTAATCTACAGTGCAATCAACATCTACCCCATTTCACAATCTACCGATCGGCATTGTGCCGGTGATTTCTGATCTGCTCGCGGTAGATTGGGGCGGATTTGCACCGTAGATATTCAATCTAGAAAGCGAAAAGAAAATACAGATTCAAAAGCGATCTAGAAAATTCAATCTGTGCTTCGATGATTACTGCTATCGTGATGGTTTCAACCTTCACCAGTGCAGGCAGCTGTTCTGAACTCTCCCCCTCAGCCGACGCAAAGTGGGCTTCATGCTGCCCTTTGCCATCCTGTTTTGGCTTGCTAGCCTTATTCTCTCGTGGAGCATCTGATTCGGCTTTCTGGGCTGCGGCCTTACCCTTCCTTCCCCTTTTCTTTATCAAGGGCTTTCGCACCTTGTTGCTCCCGGCGTTGGCTTCATGGCCAGTGGAGCTCCCAGATGGCTGGGTGACTTAGTTCTTGCGGAGAACTTCGTCCTAAGCCTCCACAACTTGCATCACATCAATCAATTCGGCATATTCCTCATAGCCATCTTGACGATAATTGCGTGCGGATTATACTGCATTGGGGTGGAAGGATTTTCTCAATTTTTTGTTTTGGGGTACAAATCCTGTGCAAGGCAGAATTGTTTTCCCTGACCGTCTTAAAGTCAGCAAACTTCAGTCTGATCCACTCCTACTCTGCTTGAGGAAGAATGGTGTACTTTAGCCTCTCAAACCTGCTTCTTGAGTGCGGTCCAGAGTGCTAGCGTGCTCTTTTCCGCTATGCACTCCTTCTTGAGAGTGAGGCAGAGGTGGAGCCTGAGAAAATGATGTGCCTGATCATTCTCCCCAGGTTTGGGTTGAGTGTTATTCAGTCCGCCAATCCCAATAGCAGCGCGGAGCTTCCTGGCTCCAAGCACAATCTTGACATCGGATGCCTACGTCAGATAGTTTTGGCCATGCTGGGCCAGCTCCTCGAACTCCCAGTTCGTGATGCTAGTCATCTAAATATGTATTAGTCTACTGCTGGTAGACATGCACGGAATAATTCACTACGGGTAAATAAATGGTACAAAAGGTTCTCGTTCTATGCATTTTCTATAATTTTACTGCTAATTTCAGTGATTAAAAGCAATTTAAACAATTACAATTAACCAAAAACAGTAAATAAATACAGAAAATACAGAGAATAATAATGGCATAAATAAATAAGCTTCAAATGCTAAACATAATTCAAAATTCGGATTCCTTAGGCCCTTTTATGCTAGAATATAAATTTTCATCGAATTCTGCAATTTCTGGGGTTTCTACGCAAATTTTCAGTTCAGAGAAAAATTCGCGCAATTTTTTGATTTACCGAGGGGTTTTCTGCAAAATTCTGGACCCGCTCGTAAATTTGAGGACCTATCGGTAATTTTCAGAATTACTGAGGTCTTTCTGCAAAATTCGGGACTCATGTGCAAATTTTAGGGGTCTCTCGGTAATTTCATATTTTATGAGGGTTTTCTTGAAAAATCGCCAACACCTCCTTTCGGCTGGGCCTTCAGCCCGTTTCATATTTCTCAATCAACTGGCCAAATTTGGTCCATACGGCCCGCTCGGCAAGGGATAAGCCAAACGGGGTAGGGTTTCCCTACCCCCATACCGATTGGTGGCGGCGGTGCATCCAGCCCCAAGCGGGCGCGGACAAGGGCACGGGCGGCGGCCAGCCTGCGGTTGGGCAGGGCCGCATGGAACCAGGCCGGAAGGCCGGGACCGAGGCAAGGCAGCGCTCGCGTGTAGCTGAGCCGCGGCACCTTACGGGGCACGCCGTTCAAGGCTGGTGGCGGCGGCTACGAGCCGGATCACGAGATGGCGTCGCGGTCAAGGCGACCGGGCTAGCGGGGTGCGGCCGGTGTGCGGTGGCACGGCGATGCGGTACACGAGGGCGGGCGGCGGCTTTGGGCCGATGTCGGCGGTGCACGGCTGCTGGCCGAGAGGTTGCGGGCGGGGCGGTGGCCCCGGTGCTTCGTGCGGTGAGACTCGGAAGCCGGAGGGGCTCACTTCGGGTGGCGTGCACAAGAGCCGAAGGGGCCGGTTTGGCCTCGGGCAAGCCAAGCGGCGGTGGCCGGACCAGCGGAGGCCGTGGCGGTCCGGGGCGGCGCGCGTGCAGGCGGTGTGGCCAAGACGCCCAGGTGGTCAGGCGGGGAAGCCGATGCGGCGGCGACCCAAGAAGGCCGGCTTCGGGCCAGTGGCTTGGCGGCGCGGGGCGTGCGCACGGGTGGAGGAGCCGAGGGCTGGCGGCTACTCCAGTGCGAGGCGCGGTGGGGCCGGTGCGGCGCGGTTGGGGCCTGCGGGCGGCCGAGCGAGCGGCCGTGCGGGCGACCGGCTTCAGCTACGGGCCAGCCAGCAGGTTCAGTGCTTCGTGCGCATGTGCGGCGACCGGCTTCGGCTTCAGGCCGGGCGGCGGTTGACCAAGTTCGACCTCAAGCGGCGGCGTCTCCACAGCTTCAGGCCAGGAGGTGGCTGAGAGTGCGCATGCGGGCGCGGGCGTCGGCCGGTGACCCGCGGCGATTTCATGCCGGTGCTGGCGGCGGCTTCAGGCCGGCGCCCTGAATTTGTTTTTTTTTTGTGCAGCGACAATGCAAATCAATTTGTTCATGCGCAGATGCCGAACATATAATCAATTTCTTTTCTTGTGCAATGAGCGTGCAGAAAACAAACAAAACCATGCAAAAATCCATTTCCAATCTACGATGCAATCAACATTTACCCCATTTCGTAATCTACCGAACGACATTGTGCCGGCGATTTCAGATCTGCTCGCGGTAGATTGGGGCGGATTTGCATCGTTTCTAATCTACAGTGCAATCAACGTCTACCCCGTTTCACAATCTACCGATCGGCATTGTGCCGATGACTTCAAGTCTGCTCGCGGTAGATTAGGGCGGATTTGCACCGTAGAGATTCAATCTAGAACGCAAAAAGAAATACAGATTCAAAAGCGATCTAGAAAATTCAATCTGTGCTTCGATGATTACCTCGTTCACCGGAGCAAAGTCGTGCTGATAACGTGTTGAGGAACCGTCGCTAGCGATCAGTCCGAGCGATTCCTCTGTTTAGAACAAGAACGAATCAATCACAGAATCACAGAATAATAGATTGAACACACAGAGAGAGATAGAGAGAACTCCTGGTCTTTCTTTATTGCTTTCATTCATGTGTACATAATGAGGGGGTCTAGGTCCCTATTTATAGTCTACGGTGGGGTGCCCAAATATGTCAGGACTCTGGCCGTGGGCCCAGTTTCCTAACAATATGGACTAGTCCATGTCGTCAGCCTTCGGCTGTCAGTTGTCGCCACATTCGCCTGTCCAGATGTCGGTATTACTGTCTTAACTTGTTTTGTAAGGACATATATAACGGTATATACAACTATTATTTATAATATTCTCTATATCATCTATAGATGGTATTAAAAATAATTTATATAATAGATTATTTTTTTACATATCTCTATAGATAATTTCTTCATGACACAAATATCTTGTTTATCATATTACAGTCAACTACTATATGAAAAACAGCTCAATTCTTTATTCTTCTTCTCTCTCTCCCATATCATCTCGTGTCCTATATGGCAATGTTTATAGATAACGGATATCATACCATTGTCTCATTTGGGCTTATGAAGCTCAAACTTCTAGCTTTTTTGCTATTGTAGCAGCTTTTTTGCACTGTGATAGTTGGTAGTTTTTTTAACGTAATTAAATTTAAAAAATTTTAAAAGTAGGAAAATAATTATATCATCATAGATAATACAAATGAATAAAAGGGGAAAAGACAAAAAGTCTAAAATAAGCTAAAAAGTTAAAAAAATGAAATTAAAAGGCTAGAAGTTTAAGTTCAAATAAGCAGCGCTAAGGCTACTGTGTTAACTTGTTAATGGTGAGTTGGCAAATGAAATGTGATTAGAATGTGATTCGATTTCCGGTCACTTACGTGTCTCATGTTTGCTATGTCTCAATTCCTCCAAAATCAAGGTATATCACATCAATTCCATCTGCCATTATCTGTGGAAGCATTTGGAGAGTACTCCAACTTATTGATAGAAGATATTACTGGGTAGATTTTTTTACTATGATTTTGATTTTTGATTTATAGTTTTTGAGTTCTAACTATTCGCGAGACAGTGTGTAGAGAGAAACAATTACATATGATTTTAACCGATATAGCTAAATTTGGTACATTATTTACTACAATTTACCCGTAAATTTTGTCTTGAAAAGACGCATATTTAAAAATTACTGTAACAGAAAATAGTAAGCCCAAACCAAAAAGAATCCAACCAATTTAAGAGATTTTTGCCCTTGAACAATTGGGCGGATACCTGGACCTAAATCTGGGCACAGATTGCACATCAATGGATATGGCAAAGTAAAAGCGTGATGAAACTATTGTTAATGTTTTTTTGGGGTGATTTCATTTGCATACTGTATTAGAGGCTTAGTTTGTCGGTGTTCATCCCCGGCAGTCTTTTTCTTGCAAGATCATATATCACGTACGCAGTACATTTTTTTGTGCTTTCTTAATAGATTTGGCTGCAGCTGCTTCTATGGTCACTTCGGAGAAAAAAATACTCATGTTGATCAGGTGGCTCCTAACTGCTCCACTCGTTTCAACTTCAGCTTTCTTTTTGGATTCTAGTTTACTATTCTTCAATTTCGTCTTTTTCTGGCTTTTAGCTTTTTTGGATTTTTTGCCTTTTCCTTTTTTCCATATGCATTTGCATTGTCCGTGATCGACTAACATGTTTTTTCTATTTTATTTTTAAAAAATTTACTTATGCCAAAAAAGCCACCAGCAACTACAATATAAAATAAGCCAATGATAGTGCAAAAAGCATAAATCAGCTTATATAAGACTAACTAAGTGGGGCCAGCTCGACTAAGATCTGGCTAGTGTTGTTTGCCCAACCTTGAGAATTGATAAAATTGGATATACGACGCTTTAAAATATGCCATTTTGAGATATACCACTCTTTTATGGTCCTTTGAAATATGCCATTTCCTTTGATTTTCCACCATTTTCTATTCTTTCTCCTCCTGCGCTCTTCCCTGAATTGTTCACATATCTCGTACTGTAGCCACTTTTTTCAAACTTAGCCCTTGATGGTCTGTTTTTGCAAATCTAACCCCCTCATTTGCTCAGCAGTTATATACTGAACTAGATGAGCTCCCCTAGCTTGGCAGAACACTAGCCGCTGCACAGTGATTGCATTAGTGCTAATCATGCTTAATTAGCACTAATCATGAAATATGTTGATTAATTATTACTAATCATGATTACTTAACGCTAATTAATTACGTACCGAGTAGCCGCTGCTGCTCGACAGGTGTTGCCGCGCTACTATAGCATGGCAAATAACACGTGTCACCTACTGCGGCTGTCGAGCTCAAGGAGGGACTAGATTTTTTAAAACAGACGTCCAAAGGCCAATTTTTTTTTAAAAAAAAAAAGTGCTACCGTGCTATATGTGTGAACCATTTCTCTTCCCCACACTCCATTGTTTTCTTCCCAGTTTCTTTTTTTGCCACTCCTCGTTTTGGAACTGAACATATTAGGCCAAAGTACTGCAGCTCTTCTTGTCTTTCCTTGCCTCATTAGTGGCTGGTGTGGTTATGTTCGACGCATGGTGGTCGGTTGAGTTGAGTCGGATGGGGTCTGATCTAGGGTTGCAAGTGGGGCAGGTTGCTGACAGCCCACACCCACCCACTCTAGTTGCTCAGTTTTTTACAGGATATTGGGCTGCTGCTAGCTTGCATATGTGGGAGGTGGGTTTAGTGACTGAGCCCACACTAACCAGCTGACATGCTAAGCCAGCAATAGTGCAACACTTTTTGCTTGATTCCTCTGTTGTGCATTGAGATGTTGATTCTAATCAGCCCATAGATAATTTATATCAGCAGTTATCTCAACATCACTTCATTCTTATTCATTGTCAATACATGAGTCATCAACCTGGGAAGAATATTCTGCAAAGAGTTCTTTTATTGTCATCTTCACTTTAGATAGATATCCAGATGCCTCACCTCCAAACCCATTTCTTACGCGAAACTCAAGAAACTTGTACTTACACCTAGGGTCTAATATAATAGAAATGTAGATAACTAGGTGTGACAACTTTCAATATTTCAGAAATTTTTTCTCCATTTTATGTACCATAGATCTAATGATACCATCTTAATTTGTGGCCTCCCTTTCCAACATTAACTTAACCTTCCAAAGCTCATGGAAATAGCAATTAGTTGTTGGATAGATGAACCAGAAACTACCATCGTGGCATTGTAGAAAATCTCCAACAAATTGCGAATTGCCTCTACCCTTTCCTATTGCTCAACCGATGGTGCACACTTAATAAAGAGGGTCCTGCAGCTGCAAAGCATCAAATGCTCTCCTAAATTCTAAAGCTGTCTTGATCATTAGGAATGTCGAATTCCAACAAGCGGCTACATCGAGTGAGAGACTCTTCTCGCAGGATATGCCAACTTGTGGAACTATCTCTTCAGATCTTTGCTTTCAAGATTACGAGCCTCTAACATACTTCGCACTATTCCTGATATTATCAACAGCCCTATTGCTATTCTTCAACCCTTTTTGTACAATAAGGTTAAGGACATGGGATGCACAACGATCATGAAGTAATTCACCATTGCAAAGCAACAAATTCTTCCCCAACAGATTAGAGTTCAAATAATTCACCAGCAAGTCGTTAACTAACGCATTGTCTAATGTTATACTGAAGATCTTATCTTCCACACTCCAATCTTACATGCTCTTCAACATAACATTAAACATGTTTGTGTGGTTGTATAAGTTAGAACATGACAATTTGAGTGTATTTGACATCATTAGTTATGTTTAATGGAATCGCTTCATTTATGCCTCCGTATTTTTAGGGCTTGTTTGGGAGGCCCAAGATTGATCGGGATCCCGGCCCAATCCCAGTGGTGGAATCCTGTGTGGGAATTTTCCATGTGGTAACTCAAGTGGATGTTTGGATGAGCTCAGCAGGAAGATTTCCTAGCCCATTCCATGGATATCCTAGGGCCCTAGTTAAGCACGCAGCGCCACTCGACTCCTCGGCGCTCGTCGAAGTGACCCCCTCTGTTGCTGTCATCTCCTCCCACACCGTTGGCTCTCCCCTCCTCCTCCAACTCGCATCCCTTGGCGATTGAACCTGTTGCACCACGTTTCGCGCTTCGACAACAACAGTAACCATGAAGATGCACATCAGCGACCAAAGTAGAGGAAGAACACATGGGTAGTGTCGACAGCAGCGACAACATGGCTAGACGGTGGTGGCACTCTAGATCTGGTGGCTGACGAGGAAGATGACGGTGGTAATCCTGCTGCCCAGTCGTGTTATGGCGAGCTCCAAGCGTGGCTTACGACGAGTAGATCGTGTCGGTGGCGGCCACACGATCGAGCCAACCCCAGCCAATGAAGGTGGCATTCCACATCAAGTCGAGGTGGTGCTGCAATTTGTCGCCTCCCTGAGTTGTGGCTCTCCCGATCTCGCTGGTCCGTAGCACTTCAAATAAGGCCATGGCTGTGTCACTGGTTGTCGTCGGCCATCTTGACGTGGGAAGGATTTCCCTACCACTCCCAAATGACTATGGGGATTTGTCCTCCCAGTGGATAATGGCCGGATTCTTTTGAGTTAAAATTGATTTATGCTTATACTGTTTATAATAATTAGCTTTTAAATGGTGTGTTTTTCAAGACGGGGTCAATAAAAAAATTATAGTAAAAAGTGTACTGAGTTCAGCTGTACCGACCAAAATCGCATGCAACTATTTTCCTCTATTTACTGTCTCTCGCGAATAGTTAGAATTCAAATATTTAAACCATAAACTATTAATCCAAAAGAACCTACCTAATATGCCATGAGGTTCCCATATTGCAAGGAAAATTCCACCTGGGATCTTTGTCCAAGAAAATATATTCCCTAACACCCAAATAAACCCTTAGTGTTACAGGGTTGTCCCTGGTATCCGCTCCTATATAATCAAGCACAATAGTCAAAACCGACTATCAGAATCTAACCGCCGTTGGATCCGGATGCACGTCTAAGGTGCAACCCCATACTAACCCAAATGGAAGAAACACAACTAGCTGTACGGATTGGTCGCCACGTGGCGGAATCTCGACTGCCAGTTCCTTTGCCGACAGATCCCTCGGGTCCCCATGCACGAAAAAGAAAGACATCGAAAAATATCTCGCACGTGGGGAGGACTGCACCTGCACTGCAGCCAAGGGGTGGCACGGGCCCACTAGACAGTTGGACAGGTGGGGGGCTTGAGGCGTTGAGCTACACTACACATCAGCAAGTGTGCTTCCTGGACAATGACCAGCTGGATGGTATTTGCGACACACTTGATGGTTAACAGCCACATCAGCGTGCTAGGAAGAGGTTGGGTGAATACTTTTAGGTTAGTGATTTGATTTTCTAAAATTGTACGTAAGTATCTCTATACTTTCTCTTACAAACAGATAGAATTCAAAAATTTAAATCATAAGTCACAGCTCAAAGAATTCATCCGTTATTTGCATGGATCTTTTTGAACCAAATTATTTGTGATTACTATTAACCATGAAAATGGATGGTAATATGCGTTTTGAAGGTAAACCTCCTCAAATTCAAATGTGATGCATCGAAGAGTGAAGCAAACTTATAATATAACGATTTATTAAGCCTATCTCCCAATCGTTTACCTTTCTTGACGAGCCCCATTTACTTGCTTGGTCAAAAGATCACAGCTAGGCACGGCGTTCTCTAGTTAGTTAACACACCCTTGAGCATCCCTAGTGTATTAAACCGGTGTCGATTTAAAGTGATGTCATGTAAGTATTCTAGAAACTTATGTTTATTTTTCTCCAATGTATTAAACCGATTCCTACTAATAACTGAGACCAACGTTACATTAAAAAATCACAAAATAATAATATCATCTCTTAATCGCACTCTCTTCTATGTAGTCATTTAATGCTTATATGAATTATTTGATATTTTGAATTGATTTCTAAATAGAATATAATTACATATTTTTTTTTTGTTGGAATCGACACCTTCAGCGCTCATTTAGCTGGCCTGTGGAACATTTTCCTTAGGCTAACTTGAGGCAACATTTGGATAGCGCATGGACGGGGAAATTACCGGCCCAATCCACAGGGATCCACGGGGAGGGGAATACACATGCTGCGAGGCCAAGAAAAAATCCCCGTCTCCATCGGGGCGCAATTGCCTCCTTCGCGAGTCGCGACCACCTTGTTACAAATCAGAAAGTAACCAATGTGCAGTTACACAATGTACAGATATCTGTTTCAAACAGACACCTTTCTTGACACCTCATCATCATCTATAAAGCAATGTACATGTTCAGAATGAATTAATGAAAAGCATCATTTCTCTCAATCACTTGTTGTCCAACATCTCTTGCAATACGTTATCAACACACAACAAATACACAAGTGCAAACATACAGACAAAACACAAGGTATGATACTATATGAATAACACCGAACATCTGGATGTTCTTGCTCACAACACGGCGCAGTCCGGCCGGCCGGAGCCGGAGGCGCCAAGGGCGACGGCAGCAGCTTCCCGCGGCGGCCCGGCCGGCGGCGGGGAGGAGGCGCCCGTGGCGGCGGCGGCTCTCCATGAGGCGAACCATGTGGTGGCTGCTGGTCTAGGGTTTGGGGAAACCCTAAAATCCCCCCTCCTTTTATATAGTGCTGCCCAAATGGGCTTTTAGCCCAATAACACCCCACCTCCCCACATGGGCCAAAAGGCCAATTGGGCTTCAGCCCAGGTTGCTGAAAATTTTGCATTTTCCCCTTCTAATTTATGAAAAATGCAGAATTTGTATGTTTAATAAATTTGTATTGTAATATTTGCAGTATAGTCCTTGCGCTTATTTATAATTGTATCCGTCAGTTTGTACATTTATAAATTAGCCTTTCAGTCCCTACAGGATCTGAAAATTATGTAATTGTTCAAATAAATGTGCATGCACATTTCTATAACTTTTACATATTTAGGATTATTTTATTGCAATTTATTTACAATATGAATTGCGACCATATTTCAATTTGCTATCTTTCGCAAATTTAAAATTTAAAATTCCCATTTAGTGAGTATCATTGTACTTAATAAATTGGAATTTTTGCAAAATATTATACCTACCATAAATACCATAAAATCACAATTTATGGCATTTTGCTACATTTATTTGTACGCTATGTCATACAATAAATTGGTGTTCACCACCAATATTGTGATTACACGGTATCATAAATATAACCACATGTTATATTTAATTGGGTATATATTCATTCGGATTACAATATTCATATTGTTTTCCACATATTTTGCATTTTATTACAACATTACCATATACATTAATTTACCTCATGTAAATTAATCATTTACGGTGTACTTTTCATGTAGGTTTTTAAATGGCTACCAAAGATTTTGAGCCTCTCGCTCTCGATGGTACCAATTACGCTACATGGGCTATGGACCTCAAAATCAACCTAACCACACGTGGGTTGCAACGGGTGATATTTGATCCTCCAGCTGATCAAATTCCTCCGGATATTGTGAAATATCCCGTTTTGAATATAATACGGAATCACATACATCCGGATTTGAAGACTGAATATTTGTATGAGGAGAATCCACTCACATTATGGTTAGCCCTCAAAAATAGATATGAACAGCAGCGAGCTGTTATCTTACCTGAGGCTAATCATGAATGGGCACATCTTAGACTCCAAGATTCCAAATCTGTTGGAGACTATAACCATGCCCTTCATACTATTTGCTCCAAATTGCGATTTTTTGAAAAGGAACCAACGGATGCGGACAAAATAGAGAAGACTTTCTCAACTATGCTCCCATCTGACAGGGTCATACAGCAGCAATGGCGTGCTGCAAATTACCAAACTTATTTTGATCTTATGCATACTATGCTTCAGGCAGAAAAGCATGCTGAACTTCTTTTAAAGAACAATCAGCAACGTCCTATTGGGGCTGCTCTACTTCCTGAAATTCATGCTAATCAAAATAACAACAAGTTCAGTGGTTCAAAATACCACTCAAAGAACTTTAAAGGTAAACACAAACGCAACAAGAAGCAAAAACCAAGTGGATTCAAGAAAGGTAAAGGCAATTCTGGTAAGAGAGCTGACAAAACTGAAGTTTGTCAAAAATATGGTTGCTACAACCATCCTACCAAGAAATGCCGCACCCCGAAGCATCTTGTGAACCTCTACCTTCAGTATTTGGCTCACGGCAAGAATGCTCAAGAGAAGAGATTTGAAGCACAATTCAATCTCACATCCAACAATGATGAAGCCGGATGCTCTCAACAGTTCCTTCAAGAACTCAAAGACACATGTGCTTCTACAAAGAAGGATGATCTCATGTGCACCGAGGACACACTTGAAGAATTTCATTCTCAAGACATGTTTGGAGATCTCAGTTAGACTCCTCGTTCCATAGCTAATAAGTACTATAGTGTTGTAATATAAATAATGTTGTCATCTATATTGTAAGCTTCTATGCTACAATCATATATCGAACATATTCGGTATTGTAAAATAAAGTTTGTATGTATTCTATATATACTATAAGAATTTCATTAAATTCTTCTTTTGTGTATATAGATTTTTGGAGTCAATCCAATAGAGGAGGAATTATGCCTTGTGGATAGTGGTACCACAAACTCTATACTTAGGGACACAAAATATTTCCTAACTCTTACTAGGAGGAAAGTAAATGTTTTAACCATCGCTGGATGCGATGCAACGATAGTAGGCTCTGGTCGCGCCTTTATCACTCTCCCTATGGGTACACAATTGAAAATTGAGGATGCACTCTTGTATCCCAATTCAACACGTACCCTACTTAGTTATAGAGATATCCATCAGAATGGTTTCCATGTTGAAACCCGAAATGACAACAAAAAGGAATATCTCCTCTTAACCAAACACAACGGATATGGCAAACAAGTACTAGAAAAAATTCCATCTTTAAACTCCGGATTGTACTATACATACATCAAATCCGTTCAACATATTGCGTACAAAGTAATTTTTCAAAACACTAACATATTCCAAACATGGCATGATCGCCTTATCCATCCAGGCATTGGAATGATGAGGAAAATTCTTAGCAATTCAATTGGTCATACATATCTCAAAACAAAATTTCCGGAATCCTCAGATTTTGTGTGCACTTCTTGTGCCACCGGAAAATTGATTTTAAGACCCTCTTATCTTAAAATCAGAGCTGAACCACTTAAATTCCTTGAACGCATTCAAGGAGATATATGTGGTCATATACAACCATTGTGTGGACCGTTTAGATATTTCATGGTTCTCATTGACGCATCTACTAGATGGTCACATGTGTGTCTTTTATCCACACGAAACCATGCATTTGCTAAGTTAATTGGTCAAATTATCCAATTACGAGCACATTATCCTGAATATCGAATTCAATCAATTCGAATGGACAATGCTGCTGAATTTTTATCCCATGCCTTCAATGACTATTGTATGGCTCTTGGGATACAAGTTCAACACTCTGTTCCATATGTCCATACACAAAATGGTTTAGCAGAATCTCTTATCAAGAGAATCAAGCTCATTGCAAGACCATTACTACAGAATTGCAACTTACCAACATTATGTTGGGGTCATGCAGTTTTACACGCTGCTGACTTAATCCAATTGCGTCCAACTGCATATCATAGCACTTCCCCGCTACACTTAGTACGTGGAAATCCACCAGATATTTCCCATCTGCGAAAGTTCGGTTGCGCTACATACGTACCGATCTCACCACCGCAGCGTACCTCAATGGGACCGCACAGGAAACTTGGGATCTATGTTGGGTATAAATCTCCGTCAATTATAAAATACCTCGAGCCCCTAACAGGGGACCTGTTTACGGCTCGATACGCTGATTGCATATTCAATGAGGAACATTTCCCGGCATTAGGGGGAGACAACAAGTACCAAACTGAATGCCAGGAAATTGATTGGAATGTACAAGGCATTCCTGCCCAGACCCACGTACCAGAGAGACTGAACTTCAAGTTCAGAAAATCATTCATTTGCAAAACATTGCAAATAATCTGCCAGATGCATTTACTGATTATAAGGGTGTCATAAAATTCTATAATCCTGCCAGAAATGTACCTGAAAGAGTGGAGGTACCGCAAAATACCACTCAACTCCCAATTCAAAATAAGAGGGGGAGAAGTACGGTACAAATGGCGGATACAGCTTCTAACAAGCGACAAAACAAATAAAAGAATGTAAATGCAGATCAACCTCATGTTGATAGACACCAAAGGATCCTTGAACCCAGATCAACAGTGCACTCAAATACTGATCCTGGGACATCGGAATACCCCGACTCAAATATTTTGGGAAATAACATTGAGTCATCAGGGGTCCAAGAAATTTCCACTAACTATACTGATTCTGGAGAATCATACGATCGTAAGACTACAATTGTCGACATTTATTTCTCCACAACAATTGCAAATAACCTTCAAAATGATCCAGATCCTAAGACCATGGCAGAGTGCAAACAGCGCTCGGACTGGAATCAATGGAAGGATGCAATTCAAGCGGAGTTAGCCTCGCTCAAGAAAAGAAATGTATTCACCAATGTGATACATACACCTCCCAAAGTATTCCCTGTCGGTTTCAAATGGGTTTTCGTCCGCAAACGGAATGAAAACAATGAGGTGGTGAGATACAAAGCAAGGCTTGTAGCACAAGGGTTCACGTAGAGACCCGGCATTGATTACAATGAAACTTATTCTCCAGTAATGAGTGGAATAACATTCCGATACTTAATCTCATTGGCAGTTAAAAATCATCTATCTTTTCAGTTGATGGATGTAGTGACTGCATATCTTTATGGGTCACTTGATTCGGATATATATATATATATATGTGTGTGTGTGTGTGTGTGTGTGTGTGTGTGTGTGTGTGAAAGTTCCCGATGGAATTTCAATTCCGAATTCGAACGCAAATCGCAATATGTATTGTGTAAAATTAAACAAGTCTTTATGCGGCTTGAAACAGTCGGGTAGAATGTGGTACAACCGACTAAGTGAGTTCCTAACCAAAAAAAAGATACTCCAACAATGATGATTGCCCATGCGTATTCATCAAAAGATCCTCAACAGAATTTTGTATTATACCTGTGTATGTTGATGATCTAAATATCATTGGTAACACACAAGATATAGATGAAGCACGTAATCATCTTATGACGGAATTTGAAATGAAGGATTTGGGTAAAACCAAATTTTGCTTAGGTATACAACTTGAGCACCTTCATTCAGGCATCCTAGTGCATCAATCAGCCTATGTCCAGAAAATATTGGAGAAATTCAATATGGACAAAGCATATCCATCGAAAACCCCCATGGTTGTTCGATCTCTCGACAGGGACAAAGATCCATTTAGACCCCGAGATGACAATGAAGAGCTATTGGGACTCGAGGTTCCATATCTCAGTGCCATCAGAGCGCTTATGTACCTTGCAAATTGCACCCGGCCGGATATTGCATTTGCGGTAAATCTACTTGCTAGATATAGCGCTGCTCCAACCAAAAGACATTGGGTAGGAGTGAAGAATATCCTTAGATATCTTCAAGGCACTAAAGATCTCAGCCTATTCTTCCAGAAGAATAAAAATGTGGATTTAATAGGATATACAGATGCTGGCTATTTATCAGATCCCCATAATGTCAGATCTCAAACGGGCTTTGTATTTTTATACGGTGGAACAGCCATCTCTTGGAAGTGTTCGAAACAGACTCTAGTGGCTACATCCACTAATCATTCTGAAATAATTGCATTATATGAAGCATCACGTGAATGTGTATGGCTTCGCAGAATGATTAACCACATACAACAATCATGTGGTATAGATGTTATTACATCACCTACCATTATCTACGAAGATAATGCTGCTTGCGTTGTTCAAATGCAAACGGGTTACATAAAGAGCAATATCACAAAACATATTGCACCTAAATTATTTTACCCACATGAATTGCAAGAGAGTAGGGAAATAAATATTCTGCAAACTAAGTCTTGTGATAATCTTGCAGACTTATTCACCAAGTCATTACCAACCTCCACATTCCAAAAATGTGTTCATGGAATTGGTATGCGAAGACTACGTGATTTACAGATGTCAGGGGGAGAAATCTCCTAAGACTTAACCCGTTCAATACAATATTGTACTCTTTTTCCCTTTATGAGTTTTCCCTCTAAGTTTTCTCATCAAGGTTTTTAATGATGCAATATAACAACGTAATCATAAATATATCTCTATTTTCCCACAAGGGTTTTTAAAGAGATATAATCAAATATATGCCATATCATTTTTCTCCTTAAATTTTCCCACTGGGTTTTAAAGGAGTTTTTCATGGCATATCTACTCTATCGGTTCTCCTCATATTTTTCCTACAGGGTTTTGGAGGAGTTTTTCCAAGATAATGAATCAAAGTGATCATATGAAGACACATTGGTCAAGGGGGAGTGTTACAAATCAGAAAATAACCAATGTGCAGTTACACAATGTACAGATGTCTGTTCCAAACAGACACCTTTCTTGACACCCCATCATCATCTATAAAGCAATGTACATGTTCAGAATGAATTAATGAAAAGCATCATTTCTCTCAATCACTTGTTGTCCAACCTCTCTTGCAATACACCTCTTCTCTCTTTCTCTCACACCTATGATGCCGCCTAGGAATGGAAGGAGCAAAGGAACCACCGGTGCTCCAGCGCTTCCGTTGCTGTGAGCCTCTCGTCAAGGTGGAAGCCCAGCAGGCCGGCCAGGACCTCACACCCTGCCAGGGGCGGAGGTGGGCCTCGGGCCGGTTGGGCAATGGCCCGAGGCCCAGAAAAAATAATAGTGCAAAATTTTGGGTAGTATACCTCAAAAAAATACTGTGTAGTAGTTGGGCCCGAGGTTTATTGGGTGGCCCGACACTACTTCCGGCCTGCTCGAGCAGTCAGACGAGCGCGCCCTCGCAGCCCATCACGCCTCCGGGGCCCATCACGCCCGGGCGCCCGGCCTACCCGTACCCTAACCGCGCGGTCGCACCCAGCCGCCTCCAGTGCATCTCCTCGACTCCGCCGCTCCGCGCATCTCTGCACCTCCAGCCGCAGATGCGACGCGCCGACCCCAGCCCCCCACCGCCGCCCGCCCGCCCGTGACGCCGCCCCCCGCCTTGGCCCGCGGATCTCCGCTTCTTCTTCTCCGCCTCGGATCCCCGCTTCTTCTTCTCCGGCTCTCCGCCGACCGCCGCGGCACCGCCTTCGACCCCCCCGCCACCTCTCCGCCGAGCCCGTCGGCCGCCTCGGTGCCTCCTCTCCGCGATTCCGCTGTCGCCTCCTCAGCCTCAGCGGATCTCCGCCTCGGCCAGCGGCGGCGCGGCACCGCCCCCGCCTCGGTGGCTCGGTGCCTCCGGCTCTCCGCCGACCGCCGCGGCACCTCCCCCGGCCCCCTCGCCTCCTCTCCGCCGAGCCCGTCGGCCGCCTCGGTGCCTCCTCTCCGCGATTCCGCCGTCGCCTCCTCAGCCTCAGCGGATCTCCGCCTCGGCCAGCGGCGGCGCGGCACCGCCCCCCGCCTCGGTGGCTCGATGCCTCCTCTCCGCGACTCCGCCGACGCCTCCTCTCAACGGCTCCGCCAGTCCGCCGCGACGCCAGCCCCACTGGCCTCTACTCACCGCTGTCCGCCGGTGCGGGCTCTCCCGACTCCCGGTGAGCTTCTGTCATTCTGTGACTGTGATTTGTGAATTTGTGATTGACTGATTGTTCATTGTTCATTGTTGATTTGTTGTCACTTGTGAGTAATTCAATAATTAGTATGATTGTGAGATTGTCACTTGTCACTGTATGTCTGTATCTGTAATCTGTATGCCACTATGACTGATTGTTCATCACTCATCAGTGTGATCAGTTCATTGTTGATTTGTTGTCAGTGACAATCACTGTCTGTCAGTCATTCTGCGTTGTCACTTGTCACTGATTGTTCATTAGGACTGGGCATTCGGATTACCCGAATTTTTCGGGTCGGGTAGTTCAGGTAATTCGAAATTCGGGTAATGAAAACTGCTACCCGATATTAGCCCCAAAAAAACACTACCCGCAATTTCGGGTACCCGATAATTCGGGTTCGGGTTTGGGTATACCCGATATACCCGAATTTACAGAAAACCAGCGAATTTCCCAACAATTCGGGTAATTTACAGACAATTTCCCGACAATTCGGGTAATTTACAGACAATTCGGGTAGTTTGGGTACCGGGGGATATTACCCGAACTACCCAAACTAATTTCGGGTAATCAGAATCGCTATCCGAATTTGGGATCGGGTACCTCGGGTTCGGGTATTTCGGGTTTGGGTCCGGGTAATTCGGGTACGGATAACGGGTAGCGGGTATTTTGCCCAGGCCTATTGTTCATCAATATGATCAGTTCATCAATATGATTAGTCATAGACTTATGTTCTTTTTAGTTTTGGGCCCGAGGCTCCGATAAATCCTGGCTCCGCCAGTGCACCCTGCCTGCGATAGCTCCGGCAGGCACTCAAAGTCCAGGGTCCCCGTAGAGCTCATTAGGTCTTGCAGGTCGGACACCTCGGTGCTCATGTCCTCCTCTGCCTCTGACTCGAACAGGGAGCACTGGTGAGGAGCTTGGCCATCACGCACCCGAGTGCCCACATGTCCACGGTCAGGCTGTAGTGCCGGCTGCCGGTGAGTTGCTCCGGCGAGCTGTATTGCATCGTGTTGACACGCCCCACCTCGTACGGCTTCACCAGCGTCGTCGCCCCAAAGTCGTAGATCTTGAGCTTGCCGACCGGGCTAACGAGGATGTTATTTGGCTTGATGTCCCGGTGGATGATTCGCCGTCATGTATCTTCTTAGCCATGCCGACGAGTTGCCGCATCATCATGCAGGTCAACTCCTCGAAGCGCGGCCTCCAGATGTGCTCGCGGAGGCTGGGGCCGACGAGCTCCATGGCGAGGAATATGTCCCCTGTCTTGGCATTGGCGACGACGTCCAGAACCTACACGATCAACAGGTGGCCGCGGCATGCGTGGAGGCAGCCGGCCTCGTGTGTGAACGTGCTGTGGTCGGGCGCGCCGTGGCCTCCAGCCCCTTCGCTATGGACCCACTTGATGACGACGTGTTCCAAGTAATTTCTATATTAAATAAGCTAAAAGCCAAAATAAATCAGAAGTATTGTACCCTCTTTTTTGTTTAACCAAAAGGTCATTTGTTTTAGTAAAAAAGAAATCGTTAGTAGAAACAGCAATTGAATTGATTGATAAGGTGTCGTGAAAAGGAGAGAGTTGATTTGCATGGTCCATGTTAGAGCAGGTCCAACAGGTAATGTAAATATCATTTCAATGCTATTTTAGATTATTTAAGGGCTAATTAGTTCTCCAACAGATACTGTACACGTCTGGCTATTTTGTCTGGCTCGCTACTCCTTTGGTTCCGCAGTGTATTCCTGGCGTACAACTTCGCTCGCCAGTTGCCTCCTCGCGCGCTCTCCCGGCGAAATCGCCCTCCTCCCGCGTTCCTTCCCGCGCCTCCCCACTGCCCCGCCGCACCCCCTACTCCGACCCACCAACACCCCGCCCGCCCCGCCGCGATTCGGTACGTCCTCCTCCTCCTCCCCCCTCCCCCCCTCCCCCCGGCCTGCCGCGCCCAGATTCGGCGAGGAGACCAGGCCCTGTCCGCGGCGTTGCTGAAATCCGTCGGCTTGGGCGACCGGCTAATCAAAGAACTTCTCTGCAGAGCAGTGCGCCGGCGGAGTGAGAGGTACGGAAAGGGCGTCGGGGCTCCGCAGCAGCGCACGGTGCGGAGATGAGGCCATCTGGTTCGTCGCCTTTTGTACATCCACGTTGTCCGATGGCGCGCCGTCGTGTTACGTCTGACGGGGTCCCAACGGTGAGGACGGACGGCGGAGTTATGCCTGTACGACGCAAGACTATGTCGGTCTTCCGGCCTCCTGCTCCGGCGCACGGTTACGTCAACTCGACGGCGCCGCAGACCCAACCCAACCTGGTGCCCCAGGCGCGATCGTCCACTATGACGCCAGGAGACATCTATCCTCCCCGGGCGAAAGGACCGATCCAATTTGTGGAGGCCGAAGCGTATGAGGTTGAAGACGGTGGCCAGGACCTCGCAGCCGGCGGCGTGGAGGTCTCATCCCAGTACGGATCATCAATTCCTGAATATGGGGATGGGTATGCAATCCCTAACCAATTTGGAGGTACAATTTTCATCATTGACCAAACGATTTGTGATGATTTTTACGTGGTGAATAGAGTATCTATTATGTGTAGAAAGCAATTTATAATCTTTTGTAGTTTTTGCTGTTACCACAAATCAAGAATGTTGCCGCCCATGCTTATTTGGACACATGCTGCTACAATTTTTGCAGATCCTCAACAAGGGAATGGATGTGTTGCAGGCACTGGAACCTCGTCGGTGGAATGTTACAATCAATTTGCAGGTTCATAGTTCAAAACTAAAAGCTTGAATTTATGACTGGCCTGTTTTATTTTAATTCTGAATGCTGCTCTATCTATTCAATGCGAATTCTACAATTTGGCAACTACAAATACAAGTAGAGTGGTTAATTTGGATTTAAGTTGTTCAGTTGTATTGTTATGCTTAGCCTACCATTTGGTTAATTTGAATTCTACAATTTGGCAACTACAAATACAACTAGAAAGCTATTAGCCTACCATGTTACTGAGTGCCATGTTACTGATTTAAGCTATTTGCCAAACAATGAATATCATTGCTGTGCTGTTTCAGGTAACATGCCAAACAATGGTTATTTTACCTCTGTGTTGAATCCAGCCAACAACGAGACATTCTTAGAGGAGTTGGTGAATCAAAATGAACCTTCATGTGGGGCCAATGATCAGTCATCGCAACCAATGCCACAAAGTAGCGTAAATCCTGGAAAAGGATCCAACAAAAGGACCCACAATTTCAACCAAGAGGAGGATGAAATGTTATGCATTACATGGGTCAATGTTTGCATCGACCCTATCCACGGCACCGACCAAAGTTCGGCCACATATTGGAATAGAATGCTAGAGTACTACAATGCCCACAAGAAATTTGCTGCTGTCCGCAATGCAAATTCCCTGCAGAATCGATGGTCCGGGATACAGGCTGCTGTGAGCAGATTTTCAGGCTGCTACTCCCAAATTGAGCGGGCTAATCAAAGTGGTGTAGTCATCCAAGACACGGTAAATAAAAATTGCATGTACAAATATTTAAAATTATGCAATATAATATTATATGTTAATGCTGTTCTATGTTTTCAGTAGGTTCTTGAAGCGAAGGAGCTTTACAAGAGGACTCATTCCAAGAATGAGACCTTCAAGTTAGAGCATTGCTGGAGATATCTTCGCGATCAACCAAAATGGCAAGACAAGGAGAAAGAGATTTCACAGAAAAAAGCACCAAAAAGGAAGAAAATTTCAGTCACAGATGCAACTCCTGTCATCGATCATACAACTGATCTGGACGAGCCTAGCACTGAACGGCCAGAGGGCAATGCAACACGGCGCCCCATAGGTAATAAGAGGGCAAAAGAAGCTCTGAAAGGTAGTGCTTCGAAGGACCGTGTCTTGGCTGCGTTTGAGAGTATATGGGAAAAGAAGAAAGAGGCTGATTCAAAGAGGGATGAGAACTTCAGACTTTTATATGAGCTAGAAAAGGAGGAGTTTGAGCACAAGCGAATGTTAGATGACGAGAGGATAATGACAATGGATATTTCAAACATGTCTGAGCATCAACAATCCTTCTACATGCGTTTGAGGGAGGAAATAATTCAGCGCCGTGGGTTAGATGGTGCTGATGTTTAAAGTTCTGAAGCACTGAAGTTCTGAAGTTCAGAAGTTCTGAAGTTCAGAAGTTCTAAAGTTCTAAAGTAGTACATTCGTTATTTTGAAGTTCTGAAGCACTATAGTTCCAAAGTTCTAAAGTAGTACATTCGTTATTTTGAAGTTCAGAAGTTCTAAAGTTCTAAAGTAGTACATTCGTTATTTTGAAGTTCTGAAGCACTATAGTTCTAAAGTTCTAAAGTAGTACATTCGTTATTTTGAAGTTCCGAAGCACTATAGTTCTAAAGTTCTAAAGTAGTACATTCGTTATTTTGAAGTTCTGAAGCAGTATAGTTCTAAAGTTATTTTCAAATGGAGTTCTGAAGTTCTATCTTTTTTTTGATAAGAACATACTTACTGTTACCGAAAAAACGTGAGGAGAATACTCCTCTGCATGTACTACTCAATGTTCACTTTTTGTTTTAATGGTATATTACAGGATACTTATTGTTCCTGGTCCATCCATGAGGAGAATTCGCTGATTTTTTTGTTGTTTCATCCTGTAGACGTCCACTTATCTTACATCCTGTTCTGGCATTTGACTACTACAAAATACTCCTTGTTAGTTGTTCGAATCAATCATTTGTCTACTTGAAAATACTTCCTAGTAGTTGTTGTAAGGGTATAACATATGAAACTTAGTGTTCCTGATCCATCCATTAGGAGAATACTCCCCTGAATGTATAGCTCACTTGATTTATTTGTTGTTTTTTCATCCACTAGCCGCACACTCATCTGGCAGTCTGCTCTGACATTTTCCTAGTTGAAAATACTTCCTGCTAGTTGTGCTACTAATTTATTTGCCTACTTGAAAATACTTCCTGCTATTTGTTGTTGGTTAAAGGACAAAATTCCTTGGTAATACAATTTGACACTCAATATTGGTCTGCTAACAAACCTGATTATTAAGTTCAAAAATGTGCATAAGAAATTTTCACTGTCAGAACTGCAGTTTGTCTTTGAGCTTTTTGAATCATCACTTGAGCTCCCATAGCTCCTAAAAACATCACCAAACAGGGGATCATTCAGCTAGTATTTATTCTGAGCTAACAAAATTCGCCAGATTATACAGGTCAACATTGTACCATTTGGCTACTCTTTCTGTTACTCTTCTTATGGCTGCTCTTCCTCTTTGCAGGCTTATGTTTTTCCTTCTTAGAACCTTTTCTTCTCTTGTGTCTATGATCACTGGATGAGCTAGTATCCAATGATGATGAAGAGTATGATTCTGACTCTAAGCCACTATCTGAGGAATATGAAGAGATCTCCATATTCATCGCTCTGTTCTTTTCTGAAAAAACAAGTACACAGTGAGTACTATTGAGTGACGAAAAATGGCAGCTTCATTGTCTTTGCTCTGTTTAATCTCATCTACCATGAATTCTGTCATTCTGTCTGCTCTGACATTTGCCTACTTGAAAATACTTCCTGCTATTTGTTAGACTCATTTACTTGCAAATCCTGTTTACCTGACATCAACATTCCCATTTTTTACCTGAGTGTACAATCTGCCATACCATGAACATTGTTCTGACATACCATTATTTTTCTACAGCATAAAATTCTAAAACACTCCATGCGTAAACTTATTTACATTGTCAAATTTATTTCACCGTGGAGAATGATACGACAAGTTTAGTAATGATGCAACTATTTGAGCTGTACGATATGCGGCAGAAATAGTTGACCTGGACGTATAAAATGTAATACAAATTTCAAATGTTCCGAATCAAACGTGTTACTAAATAAATACAATTTGACACTCAATATTGGTCTCCATGACGTTGCCAGAGATGCTCTATTAAGTCTTCTTGTAGCTGTGTGTGCACTTCCTTGTCTCTAATTCTCATATGTGTCTCCATAAACTCGTGAAGATGGGGAGTGCGCCATGTGAAACCGACACAGTTTCTCCGATGCCGATGTAGTTAAGATCGGTTTGTGAATCTTTCTCGTCTTCAATGATCATGTTATGCATTATGACACATGCTTTCATTATCATGGCCAGTGTTCCTTCATCCCAAAATCTAGCAGCACCGCGCACGATGGCGAAGCGAGATTGTAACACACCAAAAGCTCGTTCGACATCCTTCCGGCATGCTTCTTGAGCTTTAGCAAAGTATTTCCTCTTGTTTCCCATTGGCGAGGGTATTGTCTTCACGAATGTTGCCCAAATAGGATATATACCATCGTGTACTCGTGTCCGTTGATGGTGTAGTTCACTTTTGGAGCTTCGCCGATTGCCAACTTCTCGAATAATGGAGAACGTTGAAGCACATTGATGTCGTTGTTCGACCCAGGCAGACCAAAGTATGCATGCCATATCCAAAGGTCCTTAGACGCAACAGCTTCTAAAATTATCGTTGGCTCCTTCACATGTCCGCAATACATCCCTTGCCATGCTTTTGGGCAATTTTTCCACCTCCAATGCATACAATCAATGGACCCAAGCATACCAGGAAAGCCTCTATCATTAGCAACAGCAAGTAATCTAGCGGTGTCATTCGCATTGGGTGATCGCAGATACTCCTCGCCAAAAACATCAACAACAGCTGTGACAAACCTCCGTAAGCTCTCAATAGCAGTGCTCTCACCAATTCGTACGTAATCATCCAACGAGTCGGCAGCTACTCCATATGTTATCATCCGGAGAGCGGCAGTAACCTTTTGCAGACTAGTCAGACCAAGTTTGCCTGCAGCATTCCTTTTCTGAACAAAGTAGTCGTCATGCTCTTCTATTGCGCGCAAAATTCGTAAAAACAGTGGTCGACGCATACGAAACCTATGAACATCAATAAAGTTCTTATTTCTAAAACTGTAATAACCACAAAACAAACTAATATGTAATATTGGCGAACTAACCTTCGCCTGAAATAATTGGGACCATAAGTAGGATGTTCTAAGAAGTAGTCTTGATATAATCGCATATGTCCTAGTTCTCTTTCACGATTAAGAACCTGATGGCCCTGAACTGATCCACTAGGTTGTGAGTCTTCCGAATCCTCGCCTTCAATGAGCAATGCTGTAGTCGCCGCTTCAAATAAAAAATCATCATCATAACCATCTAACAGGGCTTGTCGCAAAGCTCGACGCCGTCTCTTGGACGAATCCATTGGGCACGGCAACTCTGTACATGATGAGGTGGAAAGGCGCAAACGGAATTAAGAGATCAAATCATATAGTTAGGGTATGAATTCCATGATTACTACAGATGACATAATGGTAGAGGCAAGAAATAAATTATTAGAACAAATCTTCCTTTGCACATATGTACAATGCACGGACTATCCATGGTCGCCAGTGTTTTTCTGATAATCAATACGATGTTTTTTCAGGTAAAA
Organism: Dendrocalamus latiflorus; assembly: GCA_017311315.1. NCBI lineage: Eukaryota > Viridiplantae > Streptophyta > Magnoliopsida > Poales > Poaceae > Dendrocalamus > Dendrocalamus latiflorus. The sequence goes on from CM029636.1 coordinate 20,102,252, forward strand.
TCTTGTGTTCATACTAATATCGATCTCTTATCGGTATGCATACTTAGCATGTATTGTATATCTAGGTGTTGTGCTCCTAGAACAAGATGACAGGGAACTATGGACGATGGAACTAGCTGAATGGATCAAGATGTCAATGTTCTGTCCTCCAATTAATCATGCATGCAAAGTGAGAGGAATATCGTATGTACCGCCTCTGTCGGCGCCGAGGGCGACGAGGCAGAGCCCGGCGCAGACCGCGGCGGCGGACCCGCCCGACGAGCCCCCCGACAACTTGCTGATGGTTCCTCGTCGACCTGCGTCGAATGATCACGCGCAAGATCGCCGACGTCGACCTGCGTCGAATGACCTTGGCGAGGACGCTGCAGCAAACAAGATCGCCGACGTCGCCCCAGGACAGCGCCCGTGCGTGTGGTCGCGACTCGCGAGTCCCGCCGTGACAATATGCTGGCCGACCTCAACTGCCCAGATGCAACGGCCCAGGCTCGATTTGAAATTGTGATAATCCAAAATAGAAAGGCTGCTGTACAGGGGGATGTATAGAAAGTATAGATTAGCTTTTTGACTCTCTAATGGCCTGTTCTTTTCGGCTGCGGCTTATGGCTTTTGGCTGAAAATTTTGAATTTTGGCTGTTTACGGTACAAATTACGGAGAGACAGATACTCACTTGCGATTTTGGTTAGTACAGATGTTGGGCTTTTAACGTGTAGATCGTTTAACCTGTAGACCCCGTCTTGAGAAAATACTCCGTTTGAAAGTTAGATACTGTAGCAAAAGCCAAAAGCCGCCGGCTTCGGAGGAAAAGAACAGGCCCTAAATATGAAGTTTAACTTATCTATTATAGATTATCTCTTGGAGATGCTCTTAGCTTTGCCTTGGGCGCTAGGGACACTGCTTGCTTGAGCCGCTCGTGGGGAAATAGAATCCGGGTTCCCGAGTCCTAGGGACGAAGAAATAGAATGCACGGCAGCGTACGCTTCCCACCTCAAAAGTTAGCTTTCTTCACGCGCTAGCTGCATCTGCGAGCGAGCATCGGGGTGACGCTACTGTTTGGGAGGACTCAACACCGGCCTCTCTGAACCGGATCTTTTTGACTGTGTGAAGCAATGTCACGGCGCTATGGATCTGTTCTTTTGTGACTTTTGATTTTAGATTTTAATTTTTTTTATAGTAATTAGTTTTTAAATGAAGTATCTTTTAAGATGAGATTTACTAGTTAATTGTAGTACATATATATTATACTGACTTCATTTATATCGGCAAAAATCGCACGTGAATTTCAGTTACTCTGTAATCTCTTATACGAACAGCTAAAAACCACAAAATACAGCTAAAACTCATACGCAGCAGCCACAAAAGAACAGGCCCTGTATAGTAGAACAGGTCTGTATAGTACTGTAACTTTGCTTTCTAGCTATCGGATAGAGATTGATCCGGATACTGTAGTAAAGACACCGCGTACCTTACTGTAGCACTTGGCGGTAGCATCTACCATCTTTTTTTTTTAATCTAAATCAGAGGATCGCTCAAAGTCACAGTTATTGTTCTGCTTCGACTTTGCGAAATTTGGACACTGTTGGACCCCTAAACAATTCAATTTCCATTTTTGGCCCCCTTCTGAAATAAATTCCAAATCTATACCCCTCCTCACCGCGCGTCGCTCCGCTGCCGCCACGTCGCCCGGTCGTGCGGTCGGGGACCGCACGACCGCCCTGGCGCGGCGCTGGAGCGCGCGACCGCCCCGCCAGCGCGCGTCCCTCGCCCGAGCGCGCGTCCCGCCCCGCCGACCGCGCGTCTCGCCCCGCCGACCGCGCGTCTGACGCCCCGAGCGCGCGTGTGCCACCGCGAGCGCGCGTTTGCCCGGCTGCCCCGCCCGAGCGCGCGTCTTGACGCCCGACCGCGCGTCCTGTGCAGCCGACCGACAAAATTTGTATTGACTGTGTATATATATTTATACATATATAAAGTTATTATTTAAAAAATTTATTTGTATATATAAAATGAGTGGAAAAATATGAATTTGAAGTGGAGTCCACTGTACTGCTTTTGTAATTTTTTGTGCAAATTTGAAAATTTAAAATACTGTTTCGTAGATTACGAAAGAAATGTGTGTGAAGTAACGATTAGCGTATTTGTGATTTTCATATATTGCTGACCGTGAAAAATGTGTTGAACTGACAATAACAAATTTCGATCATGGTATGTTGTTTTATTGGAAGTAATTTAAAGAAAAATTTTTTGAGCACAAATGTGATATGAACAATTGAAGGAAATGAAGGAAAGTGATATTGAACACGTATGATTATAAGTTTTGTTAATTTTGTAGTTGTGAATCAGAAAAAAATTTGCAAAAATTGTAAAACAAGTTTATGTTGATTATATGTTGTAGATGCATAAAAAATTTGGGTAAAATTTTTTTAGGAACGATTGTGCGTAGAACGATCGATATATAAAGTGGTAAGTGATGTTTGTATGTTTTGTTAATTTTGTAGTTATAAACGAACTGCGTAAAAATCAGATAAAGTTGCAATAGAAGTTTATGTTCAATGTAAGTTGTAGATGCATAAAAATATTTGGTAAATTTTTTTAGGAACGATTGACCGTAGAACGGTCGATACATAAAGTGGTAAGTGAATTTTAGGGTTTGGTCTGTTTTTAGGGTTTGCAATCTCCGTGATTGTTTTCAGTTTTGGCAATTTTGTAGTTATAAACTGGATAAAAATCAGATAAAGTTGTAATAAAAGATTATGTTCATTGTAAGTTGTAGATGCATAAAAACTTTTGGTAAATTTTTTTTAGGAAAGATTGACCGTAGAACGGTCCATACATAAAGTGGTAAGTGATATTTTGAAGGTGAGGACCGCTATGTTAATATTGTTAAATGAGGTGCTACGTGAATCATGGAATGCGAAAATACGAGATATTAAACTTCATAATACAGTTGGGAGTAACATGCCGCGTAGATTTTTATTACATGCATAACATATAGCATGATTGCGACTAACCCACCCAACTGCTCGTACGACCTACTGTGTGGACCGGGGCCACTTTCCCTTCCTTGCCCGCTCGGCGTTGAACTCCTCCGCGGCCTCTTTTGCCTTAGCCGCAATTTCCCTCTTTCTCTCGCGCTCCATCTCGCGAGCCTCCCGCTCCCTACGCGTGCACGCTTCAAGATGAGCTTGCGTCTCGCGCTGTATACGCAGGGTGTGCTCGTGCTTGCGGCGCTCCTCCTCCAGCAACTCCTTCTCCTTTGTGACATTCCACTCCTCGAAGTCGAGGGTCCATTGGTCCTGAGGGTGGATCTCAAGATCGATCCATTTGCGGTAGGCACATAGGGGCTCCGGAGACTGTAAATAAAAGAGAGATATTGTTAGTGCGTGTTGTGAAGGAGAAAAGGTAGGGGAAAATGGTGCATGTGGTCGTTACCGGCTGCCGATAGGTTGCGGTGTCAAAACGGCGGTTGGGGTAGTCACTGGAGTAGTTTGCGCAACCCCAGTACCGCATACCTAGACTGATGCGGTGCTTAGACTTGAAGAACTTGCACACGTCCCCGCACCAACAAAGGGGAGGTGTCTCCCCCTCAGGTGGTAGTTGTGGCGAACGCTCGGTGGGGACGTCCGGGATGGGGTTGTTGCTACGCGGGCGCTCTGGGGGGGGACCTTTCATCGTAGCACGATGGGCTTGTTCTACCCGGGCCTGTATCGCCCTTATTTTCTCATCGCGGGCGGCATCGCGGGCTGCAGCTGACCGTGCTATGTCACGGGTCTCCTCCCAATCCTTCACCATCTTGTCCCATTGCTTCTTCTTGCCTTTGTCCATCCCGGTTGGGTGAGGGAAGCGCGATGTAGTATGGGGTTTGGATGTGCAATGTTCGCTGGGAAATGGAATGCATACCAATTTATAGGGGTCGTTTTGTCTCTACTCGTACGTGTAAAGATGGTCCGCGTGGTCGTAGCAGTGAGTAAAGATGGGAGTGCTGCGATATCACTGAAAAAAGGCCCCTGTTTTGTCATGTCACTGCCCAAAGCTGGCATCTTTTGTCATCCCACTGAGCAAAGCTGACCTCTTGTTGTCTTGTCACTGAGCACAGCTGCCCTCTTTAGTACTGTCCCTGCCCAAAGCTGGCATCTTTTGTCATCTCACTGAGCAAAGCTGACCTCTTTTGTCATATCACTGAGCAAAGCTGCCCCGTTTTATCATGTCACTGCGCAAAGCTGGCATGTGTTGTCATCTCCCTGAGCAAAGCTGCCTCGTTTTGTCATGTCTGTGACCACAGCTGCCATGTATTGTCATCTCACTGAGCAAAGCTTGCCTCTTTTTGTCATTTGACTGAGGACAACTGCTCTCTTTAGTAATGTCACTGCCCAAAGCTGGCATATTTTGGCATCCCACGGAGGACAACTGCTCTCTTTAGTAATCACGAATTGGCTATACTCATGCCTTTTGGCATTGTTTAGGTGTTTAGCTCTCGCCAATGGCCTCTTATCTCTAAATACAGAGCATCAGTGCACACTCAGTCACCCAAGCTAGAAATGATGTCCTCCTTATTCAAGCCACGGGGAACCGAAGATGATGGCCTCATTCGGTAAGAGGTGTTATTTGATCCAATATTAAAATTTATTTCATTGTCAATATTATGTACATCTGTCCCGGTATGCATTTTATGCTTTCTTATGTAATGCCTTTTGAATGTGATGTGTATCATTGCACTTGGGACTTTCAGGGAATGACTTATTGACTTTGACACTAGCTCAGGGACTGAAAATGGATAATTGATGAGATAGGCTCGTCCCCTGAAGACCTGCAGGAATTTGTGCATTCACTCTCTTACGTGTACGTAGAAAATTGTACCACACGTCATTCTTCCAAGTTAAAGTATTAGCCTACTATGTATATGTCGTAATGGCCTAGCCAGAGTCATCAAGCAGCTCGGTAGGCGGTAGCTCAACAGCAGCCCGTTTTGTCTAGTCACTGAGCAAAAGCTGACCTGTTTTGTCTAGTCACTGAGCAAAAGCTGACCTCTTTTGTCATGTCACTGAGCAAAGCTGGCCCTTTTTGTGAGGTCACCTCAAAAGCTGGCATGTTTTGTCTCCTCACTGAGCATGGTGTGGGGTCAAGATTTGTGTTGTCTGTGGTCTTTGTGCGTGAGGCTACCCCCCACACAGCCTATAAAACGGAGCCATCCCTCACATACTCCCTGGCCATGTTATCAGTCACCTCCTGAGTTAGTTGTTCACAATCTTTGTAGTTTTATTTCGTGCTCACTCCCCCAGACTAGGCAATGAGTCAGCTCAGCACGTCTTCATGGGCACCCACGGTGATGTGCCCAAATTGCAACTTGGTGGTTAGACGTAGGACATCACAGACGGCCAAGAATCCCGGGCGACACTACTACAAGTGCCCCAATCACTCGGTGAGTCATATTGTTTCGGGTTCATTCAAATCGTGGTGGTATGTTTAAAAATCTTCTTGTCATGGAATCGCAGGAAGCTCATGGTGGTTGCCGATTCTGGGTGTGGGAGGATGAAATGGGAAATAGGAATGACAGTGTTCGCCGTGAGAGAGTTGTCGTGGGGGGTTGCGACCCCGTCGGGATGCAGCATCGTTTCGACAGACTAGAGTGGAAGATAAATTTAATGTTGTGTGCTATTTTGTTTCTTGTGTTTATTGTTATCCTCAAGTTGTAGTGCTGGAGGTTATCCTCGTGTATGTTCGCAATGTTTTATGCTATCTTGTCGCAATGTACTAGAGTGGTAATGTTTTATGTACGGTTGTGTTGTATTTTAGTTCTTGTGTTCGTTGGTGTGTTGGTGGTTGTACTACTTGCTACATGTCATGTACGTGAAATGTATGAGTTGTTCGTGTTGTCTTTGCCTGATGCCTTCTCCTCGTATATGATGGTAATTTTTTATGGAATTTTTTGTACGGATAATCCCTTTTTTATTTGATATATACATCGGTAAGTGATATTTTTATGTTACTAAGAATTAGTGTACCAAGAGTATGTTAATATTGTTAAATGACTTGCTATCTGAATCATTGAATGCGAACACACGAGATAATAACCTTATGTGAATAGAAATAAACTTCATAACATGCTGCGTACAATTTTATTACATGCATAACATATAGCATGATATGCGACTAACCCACCCAACTGCTCGTAACATTGTGTCTACTGGGTGTAGCGTGGTTGTTTCCCCTTTTTATCGCGCCTTGAAGATGGCTCCGCTGCATCCTTTTTCCTGTCATTCTTGGACTTGAGAGCTGCCTCCCGAGCTTGAAGCTCTTCCTCCTGACGCTTGATGGCTGCTTCACGCAGACTTAGCTGCTCCCGCCTCCTTTGCAGCTCATCCTCCTTGCCCTTCAGACGGATTTGGTCCACCCTCACGCGGCGCTCTTGCTCACGCCGCAGCTGTCGTTCCACCTCGCGAGCCTGAGTCATCTTGACAAAGTATTGTCCTTTGTTTTCCACCTCCACTGCCTGGTTATGTGGCCATGTCGGCGACACCCGATCCACCCATTCGATGAACCTGCAAGCCTATGTGTGGCATGGTAGATGTCATGGATCAAGTTGAAAAACGACAACGAGAAACAAATGATTTAGTTGTCGTCGTTACCATGAAATCGTCATCCAGGTTTGGACACTTGAAGAACCTACGACCGTATTTGGCTCGCTCTTCTTGATCCGTCCAGACTCCCAACATCGTCCTAAAGCCGCAGCGGCACTTGGGGCGCTCATGCCACTCCGGCACTCCAAATGGGTCGGACCTCCAGGAAGACATTGTTGTGTAGTAGTATTGTGAAGGCTTGAGGAGGAGATGTGGTATGGAAGACATAGGAGGCCTTTATGTAGGCAGGTTATCTGGTGCAGTGGGCATAGTCCATGGAAATGTCCCTATGTAGGCTTTTCAGAGCGTGTATCCTGTATTTATGAAACAACAACGAAAGGTGACATGAAAACTCACTGGAAAGGATACATGCCTATGACGTGAACACTCACTGTAAAGGCTACAGCCTACGCACCTATTTTGTTGGTTTATGTAGCGATAGGCTTTTCAGAGTAGCAATAAATGTTCGTATGTAGGCTTTTCAGAGTAGCAATAAATATTCGTATGAAGGCTTTTCAGATCGTAGTCTTTATGTAGGCAGTTTAGCTGGCATGTGTTGTCATCTAACTGAGCAAAGCTGCCCCGATTTGTCATATCACTGCATAAAGCTGGCATGTGTTGTCATCTCACCGAGTAAAGCTGAGCGCTTTTGTCTTGTCTCTGGGCAAATCAGCCATCTCGTTTCCCGCCATTCGATATAAATAGCACGGTAGAGGTCCCATGAAGTTGTAGCTAGAAAACCCTGTAAATCGAACAAAGAACATACCATGGCGGAAGATGAGGGGCCAGTCGGATATGGGTCACCGAAGGAAGACCTTCCCTTGGAAAGGAGGGAGATGTTCGGACCACAGTACCGCTTGCTACCAAGCCGGCGTGCGCAACCAGCGTGGCTGAAATGCAGACACAATGAGTACGTGGTCGTGCAGGTCCTGGAAGGGCCGAACGATGGCGGGCGCCGTTTCTTCCGATGCCCACGCTCCGGGGTACAAATTACTAATAGTACATTTTTTATTGCTTATGGACCCTCCATGTTTACTGTCATTTTTCGCAGATGGCGAAATGCGACTTCTCCCGCTGGATCGACCCTCCTCATGAACGGTATATTGACCGTTATGTGGGTACTTTATGGGACCGAATAATGGACTTGGAGTACCGAATGGAGACTCTCAATGAGGAGAACAATGAGCTCCGCCAACAGATGCAACGCGAGAGGGGAAACGAGGAGGTTGTCAACATAGGAAGCTCTTATGATCCCACATGTTGCTGCGCGAACCCGAGCTGCATATGTGCGTGCCACTACCACGATGGCCAGCCCCGTCCGAGGCGGCCCCCTCAGCAGTTCTCCATGTGGGTGCCACGAGGCTCGTTTGGCATGTAGGCCACGAGGGTACGGAATGTGTTGATGTTGTGCCAGTAGGACTGTTGTGTTGATGTTTTGGGTGTAGAAGTTTGCATAAATTCTGTCTGTATGTGCAATGTATGTGTTGTTTCGTGTTGTAAGTGCATGACGCCTTCATTTTCTGTGACCTTCATATTCTGTGCCCTCTTTCCATAACGTGGAGTTGTTATCACAAGGCAAAAAAAATTGTCGTCAAGCTTTGTCTTCTCCCGCTACCCCGTGTTGTCATCTCTCAGTTGGTTGTACGCCGTACTAAATCAAAGAACTTAGAGCAACCCTTTTATACTGGAAACCATCTTTGAACATCAAACCATCAAGCACTTGAAAAACATCACAAATATTACAAAAGCACAATTTAAAAAATTCATTCATCATCTCGTCGTCGCCGCCTCGTATGGCGCATATGATCCTCTGAGAAGGTGAACCTACTAGGGGAGCGGGGTGCATCGCGAAGATCGTAGTGCGAGGGGTGTGGCCGAGGCGGCGGTGGGTACAACTCTGTGGACAGTTGCCCCGGCTGGTCATAAAGCATAGAGCTCACCCAGTCGGAGGAGGTGCCTACGTCCTGCTTAGATGGTACAACTGAATTAGACAATGGAAAGTACGAAAATTGTTCATAATGAAATACACACGTTTAGTGCATACCGGGGCATGTGGCTGGTGAAATGAGGATGTCGACGGGAAGTCCCCCATGTACTCGTGCGATGTCATGCCTTGATAGGTCGGCACAACCCACCTGTCCGGGTCATATAGGTTGGTCTGCACCTGTCCCGGGAGATACGAGGGCATCTGCCCCTCTGGTTCGTCCGGCGAGTCACCGCCGCTGTCTGGAGTGGGCCCCCGTCGTCCTGGAGAGCGCGGTCGCTCGTCCGTCGCCCTCCGTGATGACGATGCCCGTTGCGACGTGCTATCCCGTCGCAATTGCTGCAAGACGAACATGTCGTTAGACATAAATGGTAAATGAGTGCATGAACAGATAGTTGCGAATTGTCGAACCGCCGGGCCGAAGCGCGTGGAGGCCGAGCGACCGTAGCTTGGCCGACTCTCGGACAGCCCCTCTGGTTCATGCGGCGATGACGACCTCCGTGATGACGATGCCCGTTGCGACGTGCTATCCCGTCGCAATTGCTGCAAGACGAACATGTCGTTAGACATAAATGGTAAATGAGTGCATGAACAGATAGTTGCGAATTGTCGAACCGCCGGGCCGAAGCGCGTGGAGGCCGAGCGACCGTAGCTTTGCCGACTCTCGGACGGCCCCTCTGGTTCGTGCGGCGATGTCGACCTCCGTGATGACGTCGCCCTCCGTAGCAGCGTGCTATCCTGGCGCAATTGCTGCAAGATGAAGATGTGGTTAGACATAAATGCCACTCAGTGCACAAACAAATAGTTGCCAATTGTCGAACCGCTGGGCCGAAGCGCGTGGAGGCCGAGGATGGCCGTGCTGATCCTGGTGCTGACGGAGGCGCGGAGGGAGGTGGTGGTCCCTGCCCACGTCCGCCACCGCGTGTAGCAACAACGTCATCTCGGCGACCACAACTCAAGCCCCGTATCGTACCCCTTGCCATTTCGCTGATGCTGCGCATATAGCTTACCCACCGAGATTCGGTATTGGACTTCCTATGTCGTATAGCCTCATTAGCCTCGATGTCGATACGATGTATCCGGTCCACCTGCAGTGAAACACACAGTCAGTTCAAATGTAATCCTGCATTGCGTAATGACACAGTACTCTCGTACCGCCTCGTCGACCCGTGCCGCTAGATGACGGTCTGGACCTTCCTGTATAGCCGCCCCGTGAACAGCATGAGGTGGAGGCTGTGGGGGCTCCCCTGTAGTAAGCCTACAGCGGGTGCGTGCAGCGTACCAGTCAAGGTATGCCCTGTACGGCGCGGGGTCGTCAGGGTCGTACGGCCGTGTCTCATCCACAACCATCGTATGCGCATGGTCAGACCACATGTCTGTCCACGTCCGCTGTGTGACTCTCCAGTCTTCGGTCGCTCGCCCTCTCCTCGATTGCCTGCAAGTCCATTGAGACATTACACAATCAGTACGGTACTGACATTGACACTAATGCAGTAATTAAATGTGGGGTGTACTGACATACCGGTGGTACTCCTCCGCAAGAGGGCGTCCTGGCATGGGAGGGACATGCTGGTACAGCCCGAACTGTCTCATGACTCGGTGTGGGCTGTACGGCTCGACGCAGTGCGCGAACACCAAGTGGCAGGTCGTCATCCAGTACCTCTGATCTCGCCCGCACTGGTATGACAACCCGTGGGGGGCCGTGTTCGCAATTAACTGTGGAGACCATGGCCACCAGTCTACGTCGGCAAACGCCAGAAGCTCGAACCTCTGGTGGAAATCCGAGTACGCACGTCTCGGTCTATCCCTGGCCCACCTCAACTGACCATGCGTCCAACGTGTACCCATTGTGGGCGCATCAATGGGGTCGTCACCACCATACAACTGCGGGATGAGGTCATAAGGGTGCACACGACGACCAAAGTCAGGCCTGCCAACGGGTAAGTGTTCCCATGACCACAACTGAAGGAGAAGGTAGCAGGCGGCTAGGATCGGCTCGCTGGCCGCGGTACGCTGCGAGGCGTCACACAAGCCTCGGTATGTGGAGCTAAGGACTGCTGATCCCCAGCTATACTGTGGCTGCTGACCAGGCCAGCCATCCGCCAAGGACTCCGCTAGCGGTATGTAGCTAGGCTGCACGGAGTCTCCAGTCGTGCTAGGGAACAAGACGTACCCGAACAGATATAGCAGGTATGCAACGAAGTGTGTCCGCACCGCGACCTCATCTGCGTCTGCAGGACAGGTCATGAAGCGACGAAGCCATCCATGTGGCACCCCAGCTGCGTTGTCTCGGATCGCATGACCGAACCGGTGACCCAGACGGACCTTCCAATCTGCTGCCTTCGGGGGTGGCACCAAAGCAGCACCACGGAGGGGTAGACCTGTAATCATCGTGACGTCCTGCAGCGTAACCGTCATCTCCCCCCACCGGAAGTGGAAGGTGTGAGTCTCCGGCCTCCATCGATCAACGAGAGCTGACAACAGTGGCGCATCGTACTGGAACCCATGCGGTAGATCCAACATGCGGGCAATGGCAGCAGACCGGTGTCCCGTAGTAGTGGGATGTACCGAGGGTCGAGACGCCAGTTCTCTCGGGGGCCCCTAAGGACGAAGCAAGGAGGCCCCTGTGCGGGTGCCGACAACCACACATGGCATCGGTGGTGCTCGTCCCAACGGGGCTCTAGCAGCTCGAACGCCATGTCCTGCCAAAGAAGGATAACAAGTTAGTGTACATTACAACAAAATGTGCAACAAATAACAACATAACTCACAACAAATGTTATGACAGGGAAACGTACGGAATGTACAAAAACATACGTAAAATGTGCACACGAATATGACCCACACGACAATTAAGCGCACACCTCCTGAATAATACATTACATATGGATTGTGGTTGGTACTACGGAGCGTTGCTTGATGCCGGCCTGTTTGGGCATTGACTGAGGGAGTGGCCAAAGGTCTTGCATAGCCTACACTTCGGGCGCCGAACACGATCCCTTCGCTGGCTCTCATCCATGTCGTTGCGGATGCGACGGCTTTGTCGTCTTCCACGCCCGATATGCTTCAGTGCATCGTTGGGCACCCACTTTATCTCCCCCGGCCATAATTCCCTGTAGTGCATGTCTACCCCGTAGGAATGGAACTCTGCACTCCAGGTTGCATACAAGTGCTGCATGTCGTAGTACTTGGAGATATACTGTGTCGACGCCTGGTTCCATACAGCGCATGCCGCGTACACATGGGAGCATGGCTTGTGCAGAAGCTGGGGCTTGTTGCAGCTGCAAGATGCTTCATCACCAATCGTGCATACCTGCTTGCGCTCCCCTCTAATTTGACCCATGACATACTTCTGCCTTAGGCGGACCTCAAACTTCCTCCTTAAGCCATCAATGGGCTGAGCAATGTGGGTTCGAGCCTTCTCCATCTTCCTGTCCATGAAGGCCTGCATGACCTCAGAGTATTGCTTGTTTTCCTCAACGTGCTTCTGCGCCATCCTGGCTCTATTCACAAAGTACCCGACGGTACGGTTCCAGGTCTCAGCCACAATTGCCGTGATCGGCAGGGATCTGACGCCCTTCAATACACCATTGTAAACCTCGGACATGTTGGTTGTCATGATCCCATACCTCGCCCCACCGGTGTCGTGCAACAAAGACCACATTTCCAAGTCAGGTGCATTGGACTGAACCCATTGTGAGAATACCCCGACTCTTGAGGAGCCCCCCTCCACGGCCCCTGCTGCTGCATGCACATGCTTCGTAGCCTCCTGATCGAGCTGCCTCCGCAAGGCGTCGAACTTCCGCTTCTGGTTCTGCATGCATAGCTTCTTGAACATCTTCATGAGGTCCTTGCTACGGAACCTTCTGTGGAAGTTCGCTGCAATATGCCTCATGCACCAGCGGTTCTTCACATCAGTCCACGGGACGGGGGCCTGCGTCCCATCCTGCAACGTTCGCAACGCAGACATCAAGCCTGCATTGCGGTCGGAGATAAGGCACACTTCGGGCCTGTCTTGCACAACGGCATTCTTCAAATTGCAAAGAAACCAAAGCCAGCTATCTGTATTCTCGCTCTCCACAATTGCAAATGCCACTGGGAGTAACTGGTCATTTGCATCGGCTGCAACTGCGGTAAGGATAGTGCCCTTGTACTTGCCGGATAGGAACGTCCCATCTACGGTTAGCACTGGACGGCACCACCTGAACCCTTGTATCGCCTGCTGGAAGGCCCAGAACACTCTGTCAAGAATGAAACAGTTCGGGCCCTCCGTAGGATGGACCCTCTCCTGCCTGTTTATGTAAGTGCCTGGGTTTGATTGTGCAATTTGATCCAGCATTCTTGGGACCAGGTCGTACACCTCCTCGTACGTCCCATACATACCGTGCAGCACCTTTCGCTTCGCCCGCCACACCTTCTTGTAGCTCACTTCGTAGCCCGCCTCGTTCGCTACTGCTGCCATCAGAACCTTCGGGGTAATTGACACATCCGCCTGGACGAGGTGCGTGACCACCTCCGCAACATAACGTGATGTCATGTTGCGGTGTCTATGTACTGGCCCCGCAAGCTCGCAACTGTGATCTTGCAGCACCGTTATCCGGAACTCCGTGCCAACGCCCTTGTACCGTTGTGCACGGACTTTGCCACCACATGACCCGTCCACACACTTCACAACGTACGTGTCCGGCTTTGACTTGTGGACCCGATACGTCCGGCTTATGTTGACGGCATGTCTAGCAATAGCCTGCTGGACAGCACTCTTATTACGGAAGCACTGCCCCAGAAAGAGTACGCCCTCGCTGAACCCCCATTCTCCCTCCTCCGCCTGTGGCAGAACTAGGGCTGCCGCTGCGATGTCGTCCAGTCTGGACGACACGTACGCACCGTCCGTGCTCACAACACGACCTACCACCCCTCCAGTTGCACCTTCGCCATCCTCGTCCTCTCCAGAGCTGTCTGTGTCAACCTCCTCATCCTCCTCGCTGTCCTCTTCTTCCACCCGGTCCCCAAGATACTCATGACAGTCAATACGGGCGGCCCACCACCTGTCGTGCACACCTTCGTTGGGCTGGAAATTCTGCGCACGCCTCCTGTCGTCTTCATCACCCACTTCCTCGCCCACATGTTCTCCCGCAGAAGGGTCTTCATGACCGCCGGCCACTTCATCTCCACCAGCGGCATCTGAACCAACCATGCCTGATGATTCTGCCCTCTCCACGAACTCGACATACACCATTGGCCTCCCATATATGGCAGCATCAGGGTTGCGCACGACCTCCATGTAGTTCGCCCATGAGGCGTCATTGGTCACCTTCAGAAGTTGCCATATGCTCCCCCTTCCGTCATCCACCATTGAGGCATAGACTGCCTCGATCCGTAACTTCTTCCTTGCGGTCTGTCGATCGAACGCTGAACGGACACACCTCCGTAGCTCAGACAAGCTCATGGCGCTCAGACCGGGTGCCCGGATCACGATCCGCTCGCAATTTGACAGGTCCGCCCCATACGGCCCATCACGTACGAGACCACTCCCATAAAACACCATCAATTGTTCAATGCCAGCCATTGCGTACCTAACATAAGTGCATAATCAACCATTTTAGTACACAGCATGCCAAATTTAATTTCCCATTAAATTAACAATACCTACCCATTTTAGTACCTAGCATTACTAGTATATGTTTTGTATGTGTAAATCTAAAGTTTATTTCTAACTATTTTACTTATAAATCGATTAATGCCAAATTCCCATTACATAGTTTTCTTCCATTCTTTCCTATAATGCGGCTTTCACTTCCGAAATTATACATAAATCAAAAAATTCTAATTTGTAATTTCATGTCCTAAGTTTATTTCATTTTACAGTACCTTCGTAATTTCATGTCCTAATTTCATGCACTAAGCCTACTAATTATACAAATTGTTTCTAATCTAACTGCTGTTGCTATCACCTACAAATGCTCGAACATAAATATTTACTTCTTCAACACCTACACATGTAAGCACAAATGTTCAACAAAAACTCACTACATTACAATACGTAACTTCAACAAAAAATACGATATTATTTACACTACAATAAATCATGCACCATGTGTGCATGTTTACCTACACATACACGGTTTTGCTAATTACGGGCTAATGACATTCCCAGAAAATTACTTGCACGGGGGCAAAATTTACCTCTTCTTGAAGCTCGCGAGACGATCTACAACTTTTGTATTTGCAAAATCTGTTGATTCCACTCTCTCTTTTTTTCCTCCCTTCACTTCAACTCCACCGTAAACTGCAAATACATCATGTAAGCACATATGTTCATCAAAAAATTACTACATTACACTACGTAACTACAACAAAAACATACGACATTTTCTACACTACAATACATCATGCATCACATATGGATGTTTGCCTACAAAATACACACCGTATTGGCTGATATGAACAATAACGAAAGAAGATTTGCCTAATTACGGGCTAATGACAATCACAGAAAAATACTTGCACGGAGCCAAAAATTACCTCTTCTTGATGCTCACAAGACGATCTACAACTTTCGTATTTGCAAAATCTGCTGACTCCAAACAAAAGCTACTAAAAATTTCGCGTTTCTACTCTCTCTTTTCCTCCCTTCACTCCCTCTCTCGCTCTGGCTTTCCTTCAACTGCAAATGAGAAGACTCCTGAGCCGTGCGCTCATTTTATTGCGAACACTCCTCAGCCATTCCGCAAAAATTGGGGGCCATATCACATAGTGCTTACGCGTGTATGAGTTGCATGCAAAAAGGTGCACGAAACAGCCTCTTTCGGCGGATGGATTGGACTGGAGTAAAGCGCATGGTCGGGTAGGGAATCTCGCCCGTGAACTCGCTCTCTCCGCTGATAATTGCCGCTACAGTCAGCTCCTTCGCGCGCTGGTTTTTTAAGTCACGCGGCGGCGAAGCACACGCGCGGTCGGGCGGGGCGGGACGCGCGCTCGGGCGGCGCGCGACGCGCGCTCGGGCGGCGCGCGCACGGACGCGCGGTCGGCGGGCCGCAACGCGCGGTCGGGGCCGGTCGCGCGGACAGGTGGCGGCCGCAGATGATCACGCGGTGGAGAGGGGTCCAGTTTTGGAATTTTTTTGCACAGGGGGCCAAAAGCGGAATTTTCGGGGTCCAAGGGTCCAACAGTGTCCAAATTTCCGACTTTGCTTCACAAAGTTTGATGATCTCAATCCCAGCCTCTCACCCTCCATGGAAATTTGGTCGGAGAGAGAAAGAAAATGTGACTAGTCTTTTCATTTTCTTTTTGAAGTTAAAAGAAACTAGTAAAACGATTACCGTTCAAAAGAAAAGCAAACCAGTAAAAGATCCCCAAAGAGCCCCCTTCCGTTTCTGTAATTGAATCCCGAAAGTAGATTTTTTTTTTGATCCGGTGATCTCTTTTTGCTGTGTGATCTAAGAAACTGCTAACGCGAGTTGACGCATATCGCCTCAATTAACCGCATAGAAACGGTAATTGTGAATTAAGGGCCTGTTTGGATGGGAGGATTTCGGCTATATGGATTTCACAGATACACCATACCACCAATCTTTCTTGGTTCTTGTCTCTAAAAAATTAGAAAAAGAAGTATAAAATCCTTCCTACTAGGAAAAATGACACTACTTTATATGGATTTCACAAATTGTATCCATCATTTTCTTTGCGAGTGATGGTACCCATCAAATTAAAGCAAGAACCAAACCCAACAAGGAGCTAGGTAAAATTTAATTGTCGATTAAGATTTCTTTCCACCACAACCACGCACAACCAACAAACATCACACCAGGCTAACTACTGACTGAACACACCTGTAGCTGCTCAGCACATCAAACCAAAAATGTAAATCTATGGAAGGCGACGCACGCATAGGTTCCATCGAAACACACACAGCGACCGAAGCAGCCCAAGGCATAGTTATGAAAACTACTAGTCTAATCTGGCCACGTAGAAATCACAGAGCCAGCTGCCAACTAATTCGAGGCCTGTTTTTTCCTTCGAAACTGGTAGTTTTTGGCTTTTGTTACAGTACCTAACTTTTAAACAGATTATTTTCTCAAGACGGGGTCTACAAGTTAAACGATGTACACGTTAAAAGCCTAACATTTGTACCATCCAAAGTCGCAAGTGAGTATCTATATCCGTAATCTGTACCGTAAACAGCCAAAAACCATAAGCCGCAGCTATTGCCAAACAGACCCTCGATAAATCCCAGGATTTTAGCTAACTTTCTATCAGTTGGAGTAGATCTGCGTGCCTCGTTGCCGTCGAATTTGCATAGGATGGACGGTTTACCAAAATTCAAACCCGAATATTATCTACCCTACTCTATAATTCACCAAAATTTTCTTTACTAAATCCACCCCCTCAACCACCCCCACAGTCATGCCTAATCTAAGTCCACCCATATTTGTGTACCAAAAGGTTCCAACTTCATACAAATGAATGACCTGGATTTCTCCTCAAGTCTTCTTCTCTTACTCATTGAAAATTCTAAGGTCAAAATCATTTGAATCATGCACATCATTAACCTGGAACCCACCCCGACGCCCACGCGCCCCCGATGACCTCGCTCCTGCCTCCCCTAAAACTGAACCCGTGCGCCCCCGACCCGCAGAACCCTAACCCTAGCGGCGGGGAGGGGGAGGGGTCTGGGGAGGAGGCCGCCGTCGCGGCGGCGCTCGCGACCGCGTCGTCGTTCCAGGCGGCGTATCTGCACCTGCAGGCGGCGCACTCGCCGTTCCTGCCGGAGGCCGCGGCTGCCGCGGACGCCGCCGCGGTGTCGCACCTCCGCCGGCTGTCCGAGCTGAAGCGGCTCGCGACGGGCCCTTCGGACGGGTTGGGTCCCTCACAGGGCACTTCGAGGCCCAGGTGCGCGAGAACCAGGCGCTGCTGCCTCCACCCTGCGATACCCGTCTCCACCCGAGAGCGCCCTCCGCGCCCAATCCCGCGCCTCTCAGCTGGCGGAGGTAGGAGGAGGCGCGGCTGGCTCGGGAGGAAGGGGCGGAGGAAGGAGGAGGCGCGGCTGCGGCGGGGGAGAGGAAGGGGGCGACGGCGGGGGCGGTGCCGGTTGGGGGCGGAGGAGAGGAAGGAGGCAACGGCGGGGACGATGATCCTCCGCATCCGCAGCCGCGACGGCATGGACTGCATCACAGTGCCCGACGCGGCCTCCGCCACGGTCGGCGACCTGCAGCGCCTCATCGCGGAGCGCGTCACCGTGCCCGTCCATCTCCAGCGCCTCTCCCTCGACCCGGCCCTCCTCCTGCCCCAGGCCGCTACCGCCGCCGCCCCGCCGCTGCTGCTCTCCGACCCGGCCGCCCGGCTCGCCTCCCTGAACCTCGCCAACGGCTCCTTCGTCTACCTCTCCTACCCGTCCGACGCGCGCTCCTCCCAGCCGCCGCCGCCCAAAGGCCTCTCCCCCGCCGGCTCCTTCGGCAAGAAACCTCTAGAAACCCTAACCCTCTAATCCCCAACCCCCAGCTCCAAATCCCAGGTCCAATCGCGCGCGGCGCCCCCCACCGCCGCCCTCGCGCAGCCACCGCCGCCCTCGCCTGCGCGCGCCTCCACCGCCAGCCGCCGCCCTCACCTCACCTGCGCTGGTCACCACCCTCGCCCCTCGCTCCCGACGCAGAGTGGTGACCCCGCGGTGGCGCGGTCCGCCCTCCGCCGGCCGCCGTGGAACTGCTCCTCCTCCTCGTATTCGATGGGAACGACAAGCGAGTCCGCATCTCCCTTGATGAGAGGACAGGTGGTGCTCTCTCTCTCTCTCTGATCTCTTCTGTTTTAATCTGTCTGCGCTCTGGGTTGAGTTCTGGGCTTGGCTTCGCATGGTTCTACAGGTGCTGGATTTGCGTCGCAAGATGCGTACCTCCATGGATTCTTCAGTGCGAGCATCAAGCTGCCGGCCGATTACGCTTTCTTGGAATATTTGCTTTAGAATAATATTTGCTTTAGAATAATAATTGGAAAAGTGCATATTTTGAGCCTTGAGCTTTTGAAGATGGTATTGCTATCCATCTGATGGAAAAACAACTTTGGGATTTAGTTTGGGGGACATTTGGAACATCAAATGGTAACATTGTTTTTAAGCTTTATGATCGATTAATCGTTGATAATGAACAACAATGTAGTTAAAGATGGCCATTGGCCAGTGATTTGTGGACTATAAGGAGTGGTTACTTACTGATGATATAACGCATACAGTAGTTAACGTCCTCTTAGCTTTGAAAAAAAATATCCCACCAGTCATATTCTTCATATGTTCCATACCAAGGCTATCTTTTTGCTTTTTTATACACACCAAAACCTAGCTGATAATTCCTTGCTGCACTGAACCAATATTTCCTATTTTTGATGTGGTCCTTTTAAGGTTTCATAAAACATTGCGAGTTGCGACTGCCTATATTCTTCACAGTAACTAGACCAAACCAGTTAGTATATGCAGTTGGCAGTTTTTGATATATGAGGCCACCAGCACATGTGTTCGTATTGTATTATCTTCTTCTAATATCTGTTGTATGAGCTAGGTCAAATGAACCACTTTGTCATTTCTTTGTGTTGTTGAATATGCAGACAATTGATGCCCTAGAATATGGGATGGCAAAAGTGGCAGACTTGATGATAAAACATGTCCTAATTCCAGCAATCAGTAACATATCCGTCGCAGTTTCTGTAGAAGTGCTTCAGAAAGGTGGTTCTGAGCACCCTATATCAGTCTTGAGCATAGTCCCTTTGGAGGAACTACAGGTAAGTGTTTCATAGTGTTTCTCAATTCATCAGAGCTAATTGTTCCAAACTATTTTTGTATAAATTAGTTACCTTTTGTTTTTTTATGTCTGTCTGCTTGATTAGGTTCCACTTCAGTCCTTGTCAGTTATGTACTTAGTATTCTTTCAAGCTATCACCTAAATATATACGCTGAATATGAGATGAATTGAAGATGCAATTTCTTCTAAATAAACAATCCAAATGTGTAAATCATTTTGGCTGTCAGCTATTTTGTACTGAGTAGGTAACATTAGATCTTTACACATCTGGAATGACGAACCTACAAGCAATTACTATATTTTTTTTGACAAATTACTGCCAAGTAAACTTGATTCTTGTTTTCTTTTTTGGTTGTCTTGGACAAGCATGTAACTGGTTGTTATTGTTCAAGGGCTACAAAGCTGGGTCAGTTCTTTACTCAAGAATAATTGATGTCTTAAAGTTTGTATGCAAGTTCATTTGCATGGAAAATATCACATGGATGCAGTCCTTTGCAAAGCTAACGTGGTTAAGAATTTCTGATCTGGTTATCACACATTTTCTCTCCAAGGTATGCTTGTTACCTATTTAGTTGATAGACTAATGCTTGAGAACTACATGATTCGATGTGTTTCTTCTCATGAGCGGTCCTTTCACTGATACACATGCTTGTCTCTATTCAAATAATAAAAAACGGTTCTGGATTGTAATTAAAATTGCTTATTGTCCATAATGCTAGGCAAAAGCTGTTGCATCTTAACTTGCATAAGTTCTTCATGGGCCATCAACTTTTTTGCCTGAACATATTGGAAAATGTAATTTTCTATTTGGCAATCTTTCTTATGCTACATCAACTATAATTTGATTTATCGACTCATGATTTATGATTGAATTGATTTGCAGAAAATGCCTGTTATATACCTTTAGAAGCACACTTTAATATCAACAATGAGCACTCCTCAGTTCTATGAGAAGATGACTCAAAGATTGATCTTTCTTGCCCCATGTTGGAAAAAATTATAATTATTACAAAAGATAATATTACTCGTGCATTCTATTTGGAAATGTTAACTAATAAGTAATAACTAGGTGTCATATATTTCATTATAGTTTTGCAACTACGGAGTTATTCTTCAGATTTCAGATATCTTTACTATTATAAAAGGAGTTGGTGGTTGGTCCGGCCTCTCCCACCACTCCATCCCTTCTGACAAAAAAAAGAAGACTGGGCAATATGTCATGTGGATGCACATTGATGATGCTAACTACACCAAGGCATCTGTTGGTGTGGCTGCCAGCAACTCTCCCACTGGACCTTTCACTTATCTCTACAGCTTTCGCCCGCATGGATTTGAAAGTAGAGACATGACAATCTTCAAAGATGATGATGGAGTGGCTTACCTCTTCTATTCTTCTCGTGACAATACTGAGCTTCATGTTAGTCCATTGACAAAGGATTATCTTCACATCGCATTAGCAATGAGAAGAATATTAATAAGACGACACAGGGAAGCTCCGGCTATCTTCAAGCTCCAAGGAACCTACTACATGATCACCTCAGGTTGCTCAGGTTGGGCTCCTAATAGAGCATTGGCACATGCCGCAGACTCACCCATGGGCCCATGGGAGACATTGGGGAACCCATGCGTTGGAGGCAACAGGTTTTTCCGGCTGACTACATTCTTATCTCAAAGCACATTTGTGCTTCCCATCCCTGGCTTGCCTGGTACATTCATCTTCATGGCAGACAGGTGGAATCCATCAAACTTGAGAGACTCCCGGTATGTTTGGCTACCCCTGTTCATTGGGGGATTGGCAGATGAACCGTTGGACTACAGTTTTGGATTTCCCGTTGTGGTCGAGGGTGTCTATTTATTGGCACAGGAAATGGCGCCTCCCTGAAGGTTGGAGGAAGGGCTATACCTGAATTTTAACAGGGGCTCAGTGAGTACATAAGAAAACTACAGTTGATAGATGCAATCGTGGAGCAGATATAGTTTCAACTCTCGGTTAGTGTGGTGATTGTTCAGAATCTTGTTTGAGGCATCTAACAGTGCTTTCTCAGCCTTTTTGTAAGATATTTGGCTTCGTGTAACTTGTATACTCTGAAAAGAAAGGGAAAATTTATGTATTTCAACTAGCATGATTGTATCAGCTTCGTGAGATGAGGCAGATGTTATATGGTAACAGGTTATGTGTCTTTGCTATCATAATATTTGGCTTACCTCTTGTTTGATCAATTATTTGAAAGTGAAGTAATGTTTCAGATGGCAGAAGCATTGAATTATTTTCAAGTTTGGAAATTTGAGAGGAGATGTCATTGAGCTGTCCAATAAGCTATGATCTGATAAAAGATCTCTCCTGCTTTAACTTAGAACTGCTCTCCCTGTTTCCAGTCGTAGTAATATCCACAGGAGGATGATCAGCTGAAGGCATAAGAAATTAGTTGTTTCCTTCTACCTGTTGTTCAGATTACTTATGATCAAAATAAAGTTGGGTTATAACTAAAAGTGCTTCAGATTTTGAAGCAAGTATGATAAATTTAAAAAATTCGTAGCAACGCACGGGCATATTGTTGTTACATATTTCCATTTATACATGTAGGAACCACAGAAATGCTACATATTGTTGTTTAATTTGCTTACATGATACTCTTGCACTGATCTCCTGCCTATGGAATATGTTTGCCTTAATCTCCATCTGCATTGGAACTACTTCAGAGTTCAGATTTAGATGTACCATGGAATTTGATATAATCGAAATATGTCTTTGCACATACCTTAATTGATAAGAGTTTGTTCTGCCACCTTCTTTGGAAGTAAGGAGAAATATTAGTGAACTACTTATGGTGTACAATTTATGGATTCTGCAATACTTGCCAAGACAAGAAAGTATAATAGGTAGTACTTTTTAACAGCATCGAACAAGCCAGGCTGAATTTTATCTATTCTGAAGGCACTTCCTTTAGGCATTCCTTTAGAGACAAATGGATGTAGTTATATTAAGAGCAGATACATCAAATTTGGATTGGCATAGTTTATCTCATATCTTTTGTGGAATGTGCTCTAAAGATTCAAGTTTTATTTTTTTATTCTTTATATTTTTATTTTGTAAGCAGTCTTAATTGGTTACTACCTTGATCTACAGAGGTTGGAAAAGGATATATCACACCATGGGATCTTGAAAGAATGGCCAACGTACATGATTTCATCTGGACAGATTCTGAGATATCTAAGATGATACATTGCTTTGATAGTGACAGAGATGGAAAGGTTTGTCTTTTTTCCTTGAAGTAAAATATCAACATTTCTACCTTTAAAATGCATCGTTTAGAAGCCATTTTTGTCCCTCTAAAAAACCCAATTTTGTGGTTTGGAAAACCAGAACCAATCTAATTCCTGTCCACTCATGGAAGCATTTCCCAACCAATTAACAGTGGCAACCAGTTCCAATCTACAGAATTTTACATTTAAAATCAGATAAAGATGTACTTATTTCCAAACCACAGAACGGACATTCATTACGTGACAAAAATATTTGGTTATACAATATATGAGATGTGAATCTTAATGAATCTGATTATTCGTTTTATTTTTTACAAATTTTATCTTATTTTGTATTTTACCGTAGCGTTAGCACGGGCACACTACTAGTTACTTAAATGAGGTTTTTCCTTTAGCGCTCCGTTTAGAGTTATATATATGCATGGGTAGTGCACAGACGTACGATCGGAGCTTTTTTACCATACACTCCTTTGCATCATCAAATTTGATATAAAAGTTTGATCTCACCTATTCGATCTCACGTAACAAAAATCGGTAAGGCGCAACAATTATCCAATAAGTCCATAACAGATTTCCATCCGATGCAACAAATATATCATTTATAACACTACAACGGTCTCTTTCAGGCTACAACAAAAGCATTGTCGTCGAAACAAATCCCTTGCTCGATGCAACAAAGTACAGATTCCTCGGTGTAACAAATAGACATCTCTACTGTAACAAAAATAAAAGTACGGTGCAACAAATTAAAAACCCAACTTCAGTAACCAAAAATTGAACTGCAACACTTCTCAATATCCGAAAAGATAGGTGCAATAAAATTTTCATTTCATGCAACAAACTACGAAAGGTGTTGCAACAATTCAAAAAATACCAGTATCCAACCTACCAGAGAAGGACACACAGAGGTGGTGGTGGTTGAGCTCATGCAAGGAGGATGCACGCTACCAGCTGGGTTCCTCATTGCTTGCAAGCTCATATCCGCCACCCCTAGCTCCTCCGACTATGCATTTGGCGTAGCCCTGGGCTTCCTCGAGCTCCAAATTGTATCCGTCCGTTTTAATTCGGATACAATTTGGAGCAAATTTTCGAATATCCGAAGGTTTTATCGGATACGGAAACAAAATCGGATATTTTTTGTCGGATACGGAAACGGATTTGGAAAAAGCATTATCCGACGGATACGGAACTATCCGGATATTTTTCGGAATTACCGAATATGGAAACGGAGTCGGATACCGGATACGAAGGTCTTGTGGAATCATTTGCTAAATGTAATGAAGTTAAATGAACTAGTGATGTACTTGACTACTTGGCTACGGGCAATTCATGCTTTTGAACCATGTGACATGTAGCTAGTTAGCTACTACTTGTTTAACTAGTCTCTATCATTTACTTGTTACTTTGCTAACTATAATTTACTAGTTGCTTAACTTATTCCTGTCACCATGTGAAATTCCCTTTTGCGCATTATCCGATTAAATATTTGTGACCGAAACTAACCGTATTTGGAGCGGCATGTATTCGCTCCGTATTCGTGACCGAGAATATCTGCATTCGTATTCGTATCCGGTACTATCCGTGTCTGACTCCGACTCCGATAAAAAAATATGGAAAAGAATACGAAATGAGCAATATCTGTCCGTATTCGCTCCGTTTGCACCCCTAATAGTGGCGCCATTGCTTCGCTTGCTCTAAGAGAGAAGGGAGGGGGAGCTTGGAGGACGCAGGGCTGATGTGGAGAAATATGGAGGCCTGGCTAGTAGAGGTAGAGCTACCATAGTAGAGAATGAGAGGGTAGGAAAGGGGTGATGCTATGGATGTGACCTCACATTATGGCCTATTGCTGAAAAGAACATTCGCGTCCACTACATAGAGCCATTTGATCTTGCTTAGAGTAGTGGATTGAGCATACAATGCTAAGCGTCCTATTCGGACGTAAGAACCATAGTAATTCCCTTTATACATCTATATAAACCTATAGAGAAGTTTGAGCACTTTGTCTAGCACTAAAAAAAATTAGAAATAAATTCAATTAAACGGTACTATAGGAGACTGATGACATTTTTCTTTTAAATCCATGTAGAGGTTTGATTGAGCACTTTGTTGAGAACTTGAATATCATAAATTAATTCCATAATAGTACAGGACATGAATATCCTTTTCTTTTTTTTAAAGAGTATCGGTGGTTCAAGAGCACTTATACTTTGGCTTGCGTTGCTACAACAATTAGCTTTTAAATGATGCGTTTTTTCAAGACAGAGTCTACAAGTATATTGTAGTACACACTGTACCAAGTTCAAATATATTGGTAAAAATTATATGCGACTATTTTTCTCTATATACCGCCTCTCGTGAACAGCTAAAATTCAAAAATTATAAATCAAAAGTCAAAATCATAACCTAAAAAGAACCCAACTTAACTTGATGTAAGCGTAGAGCTCCAACTACCCAAGACACCACCCATCATATTCACTGGAGAACTCCAATATCAAAAATTAATTCCATAAAGTACAGGACACAAATATCTTTTCTTTTTTCCTTTTTAAGAGTCAGTTGATGTAAGCGTGAAGCTTTAGCTCCTCAGCACACCACTGATCACATTTGTTGGACGTGTTTAGAACATGTATAATAGTACATATCAACTGTCTATAAATTTATTTGTAACCAACTTATTTCAATATTTAACCGTTAACAAGTATAATTGAAGTAATTTTAAACCGAGCCAACAAACCTCATTGACGAGTTTTTTTGCCACCGCTAAATGTAACCATGTGCCTCAAAGCCTGTGGTTTTATGAAAAAATTTGCAACATGTGTGATTTTGTGTTGCCAATTCCTCGTGGGATTTTCTGAAATTACATTAAATATATCCATGTGTCTTAAAAGCCTATGATTTTATAAAAATTACAAAATCTGTGATTTTGTGTTACCAACGCCTCTATACGTGGGGTTTTCTGAAATTTCCTCAAAAATAATTACGCATTCCACCCGGCCGCCTCCCCTTCTTAAAAAGTCAAACGCTCGCCATCCCGACCCCGACTCGTCCTCCTCGCCTTCTTAAACGCACGCCACCCGCCCACCCCGAGTCCCCGACCCCGAGTTGTCGTCCTCCTCTCCTCTCCTCTCCCGTCCCTCGCCCAACACCAGCGCGAGCGACACGGCGACGAAACCTAAGGGAGGAGAAGCCAGGCGGCGGCGCAGCGAGCCGAGCAGAGGGGAGCGAGCCAGGGTTTGCTCAATCCTAACCCACCCCAACCCCACCCCGAGGTGCGTGCTCCGGCTCTCGCTTGCGATCCTTACCGAACCTGTGCCTGCGCGTGCGCGGTGGGGGTTTGAATCTCGGGGGACGGGTAATGCGGGATCTGGGGGGCGCAGGTTCGGATCCAGTTCGTGCTGCGCTCCCGTCCCTTTTGCGCGAGATCGCGTCTTGTTTCGTTTAGATTCGAGAGATTGCCTTCTACTTTGGGATTGGTTCCTTTCCTTCCGCTAAATTCGGAGGAATTGGTGACCCTGGGAGGTAAGGCAATCCAAGAGAGAGGGGGAGACTGGGTGGTAAAAATCATCAAGATCATTATTGCATAGGAGATAGTCTTGTCCTGGGAGGAGATTTGTGGATGATTCTTGCTGTTTCTGCTGCAGGTTCTGCTATTTGAGACCAGCAAGCCTGGCGAATTGGGATGAAGCTGGTGGGATCGCTGCTGGTGACCATAACCAGCTTGGTTGACCCTTCCGGGCTCCGATTCTTCGGCTGGCTCATCACCGCCGGCTCCTTCGGCCTGGCCGCCCTCATCTACGCGCTCCTCAGGCTGCAGAGGGAGGCGTCGCTCTACTGGACCAAGACGGCCGCCAGGGAGAAGAAGGCCGCGTGGAAGGCGCTGCGGTGCCCCAGCTCGAGCCATACCTGGACCGAGGACTACTTCCGCGGCGGCCAGCCTTCGACGTGCTGCGCTTGCCTGTCGTCAGTGTGCTCTGCTCAGGGCGTGGGCTTGAGGGGTGCCAACGCCAATGTGGTCCACCGGTGCTCTGTGTGCGGGGTGGTGGCGCATCAATACTGCTCGCATGGCGCTGACAAGGACTGCAAGTGCGTCGCGCAGGCTGGCGCTTCCACTTTGCTGCATCACTGGTCGGAGAGGTGGGTTGAGCTGGACGACAACCCGGAGATATCCTCCTTTTGTTACTACTGCGATGAACCGTGCAGTGTGCCGTTCCTTGGTGTCTCTCCTATATGGCGCTGCCTGTGGTGCCAGAGGCAGATCCATGTTGATTGTCATGCAAAGCTGTTGAAGGAGACGGGGAACTCTTGTGATCTAGGCCTACTCAGGAGGCTTATTGTTCCTCCTGTATTGGTGAAAGAAGTTATTCAAGGTCCAGCAATCAGTGGAGTGCTCAACTCAATCAAGGAAGGCTTTGTCACTTCATCAGTTAGGGGTCAGATTAAGAGGCCACGCAGCAAGAAGCGCATTAACAACCATCCTGGTGGTAAGACAAATCCGACTTCCGCAAACAGTTCAATCCTTGACTCAGTGCTTGAAGGATTTGCTAGACTGCAGAACCTGAACGGAAAGTATGCACTGGCAAATCCTAAGTTGTCTGGAAACTCTCTCAAGCAAACACATGGATCTGAAACTCCTAATGGAGGGAAAAGGAAGTATGAACTTGTAGATTTGCCACAAGATTTGAGGCCACTGCTTGTTTTCATCAACGGCATGAGTGGAGGCCGAAATGGGCCTTCTCTTAGAAGAAGACTGAACATGTTGCTGAATCCCATACAGGTAATTTTTCTTGTTCTTTACTTCAGAAAGTGGAATCAGCTCATTCTTATCAGCTGCTGAGTGCTGAGTTATATAAACCTTTTTGCAAGTCCTTCTAGCTTTTGATGAATACATGCGCAAAAAACATTCTAAACAGAAATTTACCTTAGTTCATTCTACTTCTAGTTAAGTAGTCCAATTATCCTGCCTAATATAGGTTCTAGATCGATCTATTTATATTTAACGCTGCTCGAATAGTAAACTTAATTTTTATTTTCTCTTCTTTTAGGCACTTTGCAGTGTATTCTTCCTACCAATAGGCACTGAAATCAGACACCATATGTTTATATTTTAGTTAATGTATAATTATCATTGTTTTCTTCACTGATACTATTGATTGTAACAGGTGCTCTAATGTTGATCTGACGATTTCAATTCTTATTTCAGATATTTGAGCTAAGTGCTTCTCAGGGACCTGAAGTTGGATTGCAACTATTCCGCAATGTAAAACACTTCAGAATCCTTGTTTGTGGTGGGGATGGAACTGTAGCATGGATTCTCGATGCCATTGAAAATCAGAACTATGAATCTCCTCCCCCTGTTGCCATTCTTCCACTAGGAACAGGAAATGACCTATCACGTGTTATGCGCTGGGGTGGAGGTTTGTCTTCTGTTGAAGGACAAGGGGGAATATGTGCACTTCTAAATGACGTTGATCACGCAGCAGTTACAGTGCTTGATCGCTGGAATGTAGCCATCAAAGAGAAGAACGGAGCAAAAGGTCAATGCACCAAGCAAGTAAAATTTATGACTAATTATCTAGGTACGCCACATTCTTGAACCTCCACCATCTTAACATTTCTTTACTACATTTCTCACTTGCCAGAAGTTGCTGAGTATGTTCTCTTTTCTGTTGACCTGTAGGTGTTGGATGTGATGCCAAGGTTGCATATGACTTCCACACTACTAGGGAGGAAAGACCAGATAAATTTTGCAGTCAGGTAGGGATACCTTTGTTCCTTCCACAGCTTACATCATTCTGTAAAATGATATTTCCCCATTTGGAACGCAAGAATTTTCTCATATTCCTGTAGGACATGAACTGTTTCTTGTGAAATTCCTGAAAAATTCCTGCATTCCAGACATGAGCATTTGATCTTATGTTACTACCTAGTCATATCATTTATGTCAGCAAAAAGTAATTTTCTGCTGTACAGTTTGTCAATAAGCTGATATATGCTAGAGAAGGCGCTAAGGATATGATGGGTAGGTCATGTGCTGATCTACCAATGCATGTTAGCCTTGAAGTCGATGGAAAGAACATTGAAATTCCTGAGGTAACCTGCTTTATATCTTCCATTTATCTCCACTTTCTGATTTATCTTTGGAGGAGCTTCTTATCTGCTATTCTCATATCAGGATGCAGAAGGTGTGATTGTCCTGAATATCTCTAGCTACATGGGTGGTGTTGATCTTTGGCAAAACAACAATGACCATGATGATGATTTCAGTTTGCAATCAATGCATGACAAAACACTTGAGGTGGTCTGTATATCTGGGACATGGCATCTAGGCAAACTGCAGGTAAACATAATCTGCATGTTTAACGTGTTATTAACATATTCTCTCTCTTTCCATTTTCTGAAGCATCTGTTACTGCTGCTTCGTAGTAGTTTTAGCCTTCTATTAATAATGTTGATGTTACTTACGTACCATCCTTTTTTTTTGTGGTTGATAGGTAGGACTTTCAAGAGCACACCGGCTAGCCCAAGGGAAAGTTATAAGATTGCACCTCCACAGTACATTCCCTGTTCAGGTTGATGGTGAGCCATGGATCCAGCCACCTGGGTGCCTTGAGATATCTCATCGTGGACAGGTACTTCATGTCTTTAGGTACACTGGACATGCATGATAGAATTTACATATATAATCTTTTGGAAAAGGTCCATATAACACCCTAAACTTTGCCTAAAAGTCTGTCCGGTGTCCCAAACTATAAAATTAGATATTTGACCTCCGAGCTTTGCAATCCGGTTCAAATAACACCCTGATCCGATTTTGGATAGCGTTATAGCTCGCGTGGCGTGTAGGATGACACTGACCAAGTTTAGGTGAATGAGGTGAGGCTCACAGGGGCCTCCCCCCTATCGAGCTCCTATGTGCTTCCATGGCTGGCCCCCTTGGCACTATCTCTCCCTTCCTTTCTATTTCGATT
Source organism: Dendrocalamus latiflorus (assembly GCA_017311315.1). NCBI lineage: Eukaryota > Viridiplantae > Streptophyta > Magnoliopsida > Poales > Poaceae > Dendrocalamus > Dendrocalamus latiflorus. The sequence goes on from CM029636.1 coordinate 20,131,864, forward strand.
GAGGGAGAAGTCCATATAGGTCCCACCTATCATTTAGTTAAACTTGGTCAGTGTATCATCCTACATGGCAAAACAACCTCTTTATCACGCCACGTGGGTAATACCACTCTACGAAACCGGGTCAGGGTACTATTTAAACCGGATTGCAAAGTTCAGAAGGATGTCTAGTTTCATAGTTCAGAGTGTTGGATGGACTTTTGAGGAAAGTTCAGGGTCTTATATGGATTTCTTCCTAATCTTTTTGCACATGAAGGTGCTTGTCCATATAATGAAATAAATAAATTTAATTGCGTTTTGGAAATTAATGAGGACTTTGCTGGAGATCTCTAGAAATTGTGACTTAAAATAATGTTTCTGTATTCCAATTGTGTTTTGTGGGATCATAAATCATCATAACTTGTGTCAGTCAAACATGATAGTAAAATAGAAGTCACACAAATGACTGGCAAGCTTCATATAAATTTGGGTGCACTGCATCTGGTGTTCAAATAGACAATTATTAGTTAAGAAGTGCAATACGTAATGAAATGGTTTAATGGACGTTTTCTTGCTGTCGTGCAGATGTTCATGTTGAGGAGGACATCTGAAGAGCCCACTGGACATGCGGCCGCAATCATGAGTGAGGTCCTTGTGAATGCAGAGTGCAATGGTGTGATTGATGCTGCACAGAAGAGGTTGCTCCTCCACGAGATAGCACTTCGTTTATCCTCTTGACACTCCATACAGCCCCCCTCCCCTCATCTCACAAACCTAACACCATACTGTAATGTCGATACCAAGCCCACTCCCTTTTGTGTTGAGAAGTCCGTTCCCTTGCACAGACGAGAAAGGCATACGGTAGATGTCGATGTATACACTGAGGAAATAGAAGATTTCCCGCGTTCATGATTGACTACTTTTTGAGATAGGTTCGTTGCTTCTTTGTTGGCTGGGCTCATCTGAGGTGCCACCGTGCCAGTTGAGGTGGCTATCAAGGTGAGAGAATGTCAGTTCATACAAGGATTTTTGTAGCGCATACAGCATTGTAAATGCGAATATGTCTCGAAGAGCATTGTAACTAGAGTGTGCGTGTCAGTGACTTTTACAAAGGTATAGATGTAAGTTTTATCTCACTTTCTGAGAAGCATTGTGTGGATTTTGCTGCTTCTGTTCAATCACTAAGATTTTGTGGTGCTCTCGTGAATAAAACCACGGTGATAATTCTGCTGATTATGTTGTTCCTGGATGTAAATCTGCCTTCATCCTGAATAGTTACTGGGTAAAATTCTAGCAAATTATTTTTGTCTTTGCAGCTCGAACAACTAAGTAACTGCCAATTTGCTCATTCATATGCAGTGTATGCAATTGATTGGAAATAATATAATATGTTTTATTTGGGCGCACGTCATGCGCATGCCTTTCTTATTCTTTGTTTTGTGTTGTTGAATGGTATTTGCGTAAGTTCGTTTCTTCACATCTACTGCAATTATTGCAGCAAGCATACTTGTAAATCCAACCATGCGTATGTCCGGAGAGAGAAGGAAAAATCGGACATCTTGCATCAGCGACTCATTCATGTGGGTCTACGAAGACTCATCGAGTCCCACACCATATCTATACGCATCCAAACAAGAGCCTTCTTGTTTACTCATTTTTTTTTATCTAACCTTATGATCTCGTCCATGAGACCATAAGTATCTTTCTCTCCCTATTGGTTTCTTCGACCAAGCCACCAAAATGAAATCTCGGCGAGTTATATCTAAGCATCTCTCTCCTAAGCGCAAGCACACGATTTCCTTCCTCTTCACACGTGACGACGGCGCATCCTTAGGCCACAGCTTGCACAGACCAAACTACTACCACACAAATATCATCATTATCCCCTCTCATATGTAAGTTGTCTTTAGATGTTCCTACCCCACCGCATCTCATCGGCAACTAGGAACTCGGTGCTCTCACTCCCACCTCTGCCCTCCCTCCCTCTTTTCGCTATGCTTGAGCTCACATGGAGGTGCCATTTTCATGTAGAGGCCATATTTCGTCTAACATGTCACCACTTCGGTCGCATCTCGTCAAATTTGGTGGAGTTGTGTCCAGAGGAGCTGGAGTTAACAGTACTAGCCTTCCCCTACTAGATCCAAGTGCGTTGGTGAATGGGTTGGCTCGTCCTCCACCTAAGCCCAGCAGGCCTGTTAAGAGAGTGTAAGGCCCAGAATGGGACATGTATAGTGATATAGGTACCCCTGAGGGAAGTACTCATGTATAAGGGTATAGCTGTAAAAGTACTCCCCATGTGGATGTATATATATAGGACATAGGCCATGGGGAAAGACCCTAAGCCATTTTCTACTCACCTAACTCCCCACTACCATACTCTATCTCTCTGTTTGGTCTGTAGCCACAACAGTACACCCTTTGTTGGAATTAATCACCATTGGAAGAACAAACTATTTGGGTGTGTTTTTTCTATCAGATGAAACAACTGAATCCTTCATTTGGCTATTCCAAACATTTCTTGATGCTATGGGAGGTCGTCAACCAATGTATTTTTACAGATCAAGATCAAGCAATGGCTAATGCAATTCAGATTGTGCTCCCAGATTCATGTTATCGACTATGCTTATGGCATTTCACCGTAAATGCCAAGAAGCATCTTGCTGGACTATATGGAAATCCCTCATTCAAGACCATGTTTCACAAATGCCTTTCAGGGTGCTATAGTATTGATGAATTCCAATCAACTTGGGAAGACATGTTTCACAAAGAGGGATTTCATTCAAGGCCATGTTTCACAAAGAGGGATTCCAATCAACTAATGCTAGAATCAGGTGTCAGTTTGAAAACAAGAAGAAAAGAAAAAATGCTTCACAAGCCACACATGTTTCATCAATGAAAGAAAATATGCAGCCTATCAGTTCTCAAATTGATGTTAAAAAGAAGCAAAACGTTGCTGCTAGAGGTAAAAAATAAAGATCTAATGGAGCTACACAACCATCTCAAAACAGTAAGTGAAATCTGAAGTTGTTCTTCTATGTTCTAGTCTGCATTACCTTTATTCCCATTGTGATATCTTATTGCTTCATTCTGCAGGTATTGCTAGATAAATAGAAAGAGAGATACTTTCTTTTGGCTTCACGAATCAAGATAGCGTGTCAAGGACAACACTTTTGTTGGTTTGTGGATAAGATATGTCAAGTTCTTTTGTGGTTTCAGGACAATATTGTCTTTCGGTTGCAAATCAATTTAGCAATATCAATCTAAGATACTGTCTTTTGGTTGCAAACAATTTAGCAATATCAATCTAAGCTACTGTCTTTTGGTTGCAAATCAATTTAGCAATAATCATCTAAGCTACTGTCTTTCGGTTGCAAATCAATTTAGCAATATCAATTTAGCTACTGTCAAGGACAACACTTTTGTTGGTTTGAGGATAGAACGAAAGTTGCTATATCAATTTAGCAATAATCATCTAAGCTTAGGACTAACACAACTTCAATTCCACACAAGTATCATTCAAAACCTATAACATGTAATCAACTCATCGGAAGCAAAATCTGAAGGTCAAAGTCAACCCTTACCAACGGCAACTGGAGCTCGACGAGGCCGCTGGGAACCCTCACCTCCACCGGCCAGACCAGGCCCACGACCCTTACACCCGGGCTGAACCCCATTGCGCTATTGCTAGCGACGATGTCGAGCCCGTCCATGGTCCACCTCCCCCACGGGCGGCGTGGGGGTGGGGGGGCGCCTCCACTCCACATCCTCGTCGGAAAGTCGTAGCGCTACACGGCACCGACCACGCGGCATCGCCGTCGAGCAGCCAGACCCAGACCTCAGCGTCGGGGTCCCAGTCATTGGGGGAAGAGGTGAGGACAGAGAGCGAGGCGGAGCGGAGTTTGAGGGGGCAGCGGCGAGGTGGAGCGGCATGGGGTGGAAGAGATCAAGGCGGAGCGGCGAGGTGGAGTTTAAGGGGCAGCGCGGGGCGGAGTTTGAGGGGTAGCATCGGCGGCGGCCAGTGGGAGGCGAGGAGGAAGAGGAAGAAGAAAGAAGAAATGCAGAGCAGAAGCAGAGAGGATGGAAGAGATCGAGGTGGAAGAGATCGAGGTGGAGTGACATGGGGCGGAAGAGATCGAGGCGGAGCGGCGAGGTAGAGTTTGAGGGGCAGTGGTGAGGCAGAGTTTGAGAGGTAGCGGCGGCGTCGGCCAGTGGGAGGCGAGGAGGAAGAGGAAGAAGAAATGCAGAGCAGAAGCAGAGATCGGGGCGGAGCGGCGGAAGAGATTGGGGTGGGGCGGAGCAGATCGGGGCAAGGCGGAGCGGCGGAAGAGATCGGGGCGTGGCGAGGTGGAGCTTGAGGGGTAGAGGCAAGGCGGAGATCGAGAGGATGAACCGGCAGAGGCGAGAGGATGAACCTGGCCACGCAGGCGGAAGGGTCCGGATGCCTCAAGGCTGCCTCCCTTCATTTTACACGTGCCACCCTTCACTTTATACGTGTAGCTGTTTAATTGATTTGTTGTATAAATGGCTCTGTGTAACGGTGATAATAAAATTTCTCCTCCTCCAAAGCTAGCACGGACACGACGGCACCTCCGCACATCCTACAGTTCCGCACCATGGCTGATTGGCTGGCGAGTTGGCGAATGGCGACCAGGCCTCATTTGGGTGGTTCAACCCAGGAGCCAGGAGGCAAGCGTCGGTCCGGGCCAGCCCTGGCGAGTAGAAGTGTAGAATGTAGAAGAGCAGCCGATCCCCAGAGAGCAGTCAAGGGCCCAAGACGGGCCCGAGCGGAGGCGTGGAGGAGCAAAGCAAGCAACCCTAACCCTAGCCTGGAGCAGCAAGGCGGCGCGGCGGCCGACGTGCGAGGTGAAGCGGCCAGCGGAGAGCGGTGCGACGGCCTGGTGGCGCGGCACGGCGGCCACTAGCCAGGGGAGCGCCGAGCGTGGCCAGCGGGCCAGCGGCGCGGCGGCGGCGAGAGGGCTGCAGCCTACATCGGTGGAGGCAGCTCTTAATCTAGTTCGCACAAAGTTGGCTTATCAGGTTGGCCTCACTCCTCCTTACATCCTTTATTGCAGAGGAAAATCACACATCTCCAATAGGGTTTTAAGTCAGCTGCCGATGTATCCCAAATAAACATGTTCTCTGAAAAATAATCTGACTGGCACCGCTATTTGGTAATTCTGATGTTGCTGTATTTGAGATAATCTATCTAGTATACTCTTATACTCTTATATGACCTATGTCCTTCAATTTTGGAGTAGTCCTGTTTTACTCAGCACTTTATTTGATTAATAATTGTCTCTGCAGGTCAAAGGTGCAATGAACCTCAGTTTCAGAGAATCTAAGCCGCACCTTAATTTCAGAGAATCTAAGCCCTCTGAACAGGTTTATAAAGGGATCCTTGATTGTGTCAAAACAATATACAGACAAAATGGCTTGAAAGGCCTATACTGTGGCATAGGTATGTTTATTTTGTATTTCACATTTTGCTCAAGGCCAACTTTAATATTGTTTCTATATTAATTAAGATTTCTTGTTTATCAGCTCCATCATTGTATGGAATCTTCCCTTATTCTGGTCTTAAATTCTATTTTTATGAGCAGATGAAGACTCATGTTCCTGAAGAGCACAGAAAAGATATAATAGCAAAACTTGGTTGTGGATCAGTTGCTGGTTTGTTACGACAGACAATAACTTACCCCCTTGATGTTGTTAGGCAGCAAATGCAAGTATAATTTTTCTTTCTAGTTTGTGGTTGACAAGTAATTTGAATGTTCTGACGAATGATTTTGGATGCATCATTTTCAGGTTCAGGCCTTTTTCATCATCCAACCTTGCAAAGGGGAAAGGAACATTTGGAGGCCTTTTATAATAGCGAAACATTAAGGTTGGCAGCAACTGTTCTCAGGACTATCAACTATTTGAAGGTGAGATATTGCCTTGCTTGTATCACTATAGTTTGCTTAGTTATAGTTTGCTTAAAAATACATTTTTTTTTGCTGCCGACAAATGTGAAGACTGATGATAACCATACAACAGCTATTAAAACACATGTTTGTATGCGAATTGTAGTTGTTGCTTTCATTTTGTGTCATATTCTCTTATTAGTGCGATTACAACGTAGTTTGATTATGGATTGCTTTGCTTTTGGATAATACTATTTGCTTCACGCTTGCAAGTTCACTCTAGTTACATTTTATTCCTGGGTCCACCACTACACACACATTCTCTCCAAAAAAATTGATGCCTGTTTGCAGCATGCCTGTCCCATTTTTGCCTCGAGCATTCATATTAGTAATTCTACCACCGATGCACCGTGCTTCTGTAACGTAAGAGTTGCGGTGATTATCAGTAGTTTGAGTAGTGGATTTATTTTCATGGATTATCATGTTTTCATCAAGAAATGACAAACTGTTGACCACAGTTAATTAGCCCCTTAACGCCCATCCTTATTTTTCTGGGCACTTGGTTACAAAGGATGGTACGGTATTGATTTCAGCTCGACACGAACCTTGCAAACATTCAGAAATCTCACTGGTAGTTGTTCTGTCTATTCGATGGGTGGTGACGAATTAGTGCTGCTGGGTGCATGTTTACCTCAATTTATCTTTCGGAAGACTTACACCCTAATGAAACAGTTGCTAGTTCACCAGATTTTAACAACAGAAGCAAATAAATAAAGGTATTCTATTCACAATGGAAGCTAGCAAGAGGAGAAATTACAAATGACAAAAAGCTGCAAATCTTGCAATCAGATCAGTCAGTAATGTTTTATTGTTACACAGGATCACAGGAAGAATACGATACCTTGAACATCCAGAAACAAATATAGCATTGCACAGCCATATGAATCTTATATTTGCTAAACTCACATGCCATGTAAACAAAATTACCTCTCTCCGCCAACCTGATTAGAGCACTGTACAAACATTTCCATGAACAATTAAATGCAGGTATACTTTTTCTTTATAGTTTGTGGTTGACAAGTAATTTGAATGTTCTAACGAATGATTTCAGATGCATCATTTTCAGGTTCAGGCCTTTTCATCATCCAACAATGCAAAGGGGAAAGGAACATTTGGAGGCCTTGTTATGATAGCGAAACATCAAGGTTGGCGGCAGCTGTTTTCATGACTATCTATCAACTATTTGAAGGTGAGATATTCCCTTCCTTGTATCACTAATAGTTTGTTTAGTTGTAGTTTGCTTAAAAAAGACTTTTTTTTTGCTGCCGACAAATGTGAAGACTGATGACAGGCATGCAGCAGCCATTGAAACACATGTTTGCACACGAATTGTAGTTGTTGCTTCTATTTTGTGTCATATACTCTTATTAGTACGATTGCAGCGTAGTTTGATTATTGATTGTTTTGCTTTTGGGTAATACTATTTGCTTCACGCTTGCGAGTCCGCCCTAGCTACATTTTATTCTTGGGTCCACCACTGCACACCCACACTCTCAAAATAAAAAATTGATGCTAGTTTGCAGGATGCTTGATTGCTTGTCCCATTTTTGCCTCGAGCATTGATATTCGTAATTCTACCACCAATGCACCGTGTGTCTATAACGTAAGAGTTGCGGTGATTATCAGTAATTCGAGTATTGGATTTATTTTCATGGATTATCACGTTTTCATCAAGAAATGACAAACTGTTGACCGCAGTTAATTAGCCCCTTAACGCCCATCTTTATTTTTCTGGGTACTTGGTTACAAAGGATGGTACGGTATTGATTTCAGGTCCCACATGAACCTTGCAAACATTCAGAAATCTCACTGGTAGTTCTGTCTATTCGATGTGTGGTGACGAATTAGTGCTGCTGGGTGCATGTTTACCTCAATTTATCTTTTGGAAGACTTACACCCTAATGAAACGGTTGCTAGTTCACCATATTTTAACAACAGAAGCAAATAAATAAAGGTATTCTATTCACTACAAATCTCGCAATCAGATCAGTCAGTAATGTTTTATTGTTACACAGGATTACAGGAGGAATACAATACCTTTAAGATCCAGAAACAAAATATAGCATTGCACAGCCATATGAATCTTATATTTGCTAAACTCACATGCCATGTGAACTAAATTACCTCTCTTTGCCAACCTGATTAAAGCACTGTACAGACATTTCCGTGAACAACTACAAGCTCTTGATCATTTCCAACCAAGATAGCTTCTGCCGGAGCCCCTGTCCATGGCCGGCGCGGCCTTGTGCTTGCGCGGCGAGAACGTTTCTCGTGGCAGCACCTCCATGACGGCGAGGCGCTGCATGTTGCCGCTCTTGGCCCTCTCCCTGAGTGGTGTCATGGTCATGGCTGTGGGAGCAGCAGGCTCGCCATCACCTTCATGCCATCTTGGAGCCCTGGGGTGCTGAGGCGTCATGAAGATGTCCTGCCTTGCAACCTCGGCATCGCCGATGTGCACCGGGCTGGAGGAGAGGGAGCGGTAGTACTTCATGGCCTTCTTCTTCTTGAGAACCTTGAAGATCAAGGGGATGAGGCCATCCATTTTCCTCTCATGCAAGCTAGAGAGAGGGCTAGAGAAGGGGTTATTGAAAGGTATAAGGTATGCATGATGTATCAAAGGTTTGACTAATGCCCAGTCAAAAGGATGCTTCTTTATAATTTTGAGTACTTTCATCTAGAAAATTAGGTCAACACTTTCATTCTAACATATTATTTAATAGAATAGTTTCTATTAAGAGTTTATTGCTCATACTAGTTTTAGTATTACAGAACTCTGTAATAGTTCATATGCAGCGTATAAAGTACTGTAACTGTAATTACAACGGAAACATTGCCAAACGTTTTATATGATTGCATTGTTTTTATAAATTCGATTTCTCCTTTTCCAATATCATTATATCAAGCTGGAGGACATTAGGACAACATTAATGTGGAGTTGACCTAATTAAGTTTTTGGCTATCCACAACTTTGTACCGGGTCATCTTATCCTTTTGTGATGTGTCATGATAGGGGCTTGGAGGGAAAGAACATATAGATTGCTTAAGCTATTAGAAAATTCATGATTTCTAAAAAATTCTTTCTTGTCGAGATCCAGCTACTCAGGAAAACAATGCAAGTAAATAGCCAATGGTGGCTTTAGTGTTATATTTGAGCTAATTCCCACCATCTATCTGTCAAGTAGTTGAAGCAAGAAAGCTTGTAATCTTACTTGACTCTGTCAAGGTCAAGTGGTGCAATAATTTATCATTGCAATGCAATTTTGTTCAAGTGATGTGATTGTTTTGTTACTTTTGAGCTGTAATGTTACAAAGACCGATCAGTACTTGGGATTTAAAAATCTTCAGTTTCTTGGAGTGCAGCATTTGCGCATCCCCTTCATTAGAATTTTTTTCTCCTTTTTGTGTGAACTTATGAATTAGGATTGTATATTAAGTTTCTCTGCAATACATATTTGATCACAAGGTTTGGAAGAATCTTTGATTTCTTCATAGTTTGTCCAAGAAATTGATGTTCATACAACCCTATCTTCTCTTATGTTTGACCAATATGAACTTCTGTTAAATTAAGTTAAGATCAGTCTGAACTTCTGAAATCAAAATGCAAGGAGCAGTTTTATAATCTGTTAATTTTTTTTTCTGAACTCCGAAATCACATTTCCGGTTATCAATCAAAATCCAAATAGATTAATTAAATACTTACAATACGAACTTGATGCAGGCATAAGCATCCTTTGCATTTTCAAATTAAAGATGCTTTACATTTTCATGTTCAAGACATTGATTTCCTAGAAGTAGTTATTGAGCTGAATAAAAAATTATATATAGGCCGCTGAAATGAGACACTATGGTGTCTGGGCATCAAGCCTCCCTGGCTTTAGATTACTTTTAAATGCGTGCAAGTGTAATATATCAGGCAAACTTGTTAACATTCATTAATTCAAAAAGACGTTAATTTGGAAAGGAAGTCATTGGTTTAGCATGCTGAATCAATTATGGATGAAAAGTCTCAATCATAGAACCTAGGCACCATCGTGCCCCTATAATGTCTAATTAGGTTTGAAACCATTGTTGACATGGAAGCCAAGAGAGAACAACATGAGGTTGCTGCCTATGAAGTTCAAGAAGATATCTATAGAAAACTCAAAAGAGCATAAGCCAAATTATCTTTCTTGTCTTACAAGCAAGACAAATCCAAAGTGTATTTTTCATTCAAAAAGCATTGTAGTGACAACATGGATTTTTTTAAAAATAATCTGTTTTTTTTTGCACTTTTGATCATCTAGCCAAGTCGATCAACCATTGGGCGACAAATCCCTAGTCGACTAGGTTGAGCGACTAGTTCAAGTTGCTCAACGGTTGGATGATTTAAAATAATAATATAATTATTTCATTAATCCAATAAAAATAATTATGGGGGAGTAAATGACAGTTTTTATTGGTAATACATTTAACAAATCGTGTTTGTATGTTTTTTTGAAATAAAAGGGCAGACAATGTCGGTTAGTCTGTTTATGGTTTTCGTAGATTCTGAAGGGTACAAAATTTGTTAGACTCGCAGTAACATTTTTTGATCGTCATATGTTGTAGTGATAAATTTCTGAAGAATTTTATAAGGATGATTGAGGTAGCAATGATTCGTAAGTAGGTAGGTAAATAATATTGCGATGCAACAGGGAATTCATACACGAAGGGGAACTTTGGATAAATGGTGTAACGATAACAACATGAGGGAATTTGTACATAACCATGTCATAGTACCTACAAAGTAAAATACATACACAATGAAAAAAGCACACAAAGCAGAAGGAAGACCCACTACTCGCCACTAAATACACAACCTGCAGCACCTCCGTCATCGCCACGTCCCACCCCCGGCCAGTGCTCACTCATACAGCCCCGCTTAGCCTTTCTCATCATGGGATGTCGGTGCCTTGACAAGGTGAGGCAGTCAGGAGCCCTGCTGACCCATGCTCCCAATGCCTCAGGGGTTGACTCTACCTATTTCTGCGTGGGTACTAGGGCATCGCTGAGTTGCGACCTGGAAAGAACCTCGACGGGTGCGGGCTCACGTGCTCCCCTGACCTCCGTCGGGTCATCTGTGAGGAAGTCACTCATGTCCACTGGGGGATCCTCATGCGGGGCTAGCTGAACTCTTAGGTGGGTTGTGGTACCTGTAGGACAGATATTGTTTATTCGTGTAATGTATTGACGCAAACAAACCTGAAGAGATGAAACGTACCTTCCACGTGGTCCATGGCTTGCATCCAACTGTTGTACCCACCGTGCTTGCTCTGGCCGAACAACGTGTATTGCCCTGACGCTATCAAGTAGAGGTCCACGAATAACGGCAGTGCCGGTGTGTAGGTACGTGCCCACTTTGACCCTCCAGCTTGGCATAGCAACGGTGGTGGCGGTGCCCAGAGGTAGGCACGTGCCTACCCTGACCCTCCCGTCTGGTCAGGCGCTGGCGAGGTACGTGCACGTGACCCTCAGGAGCCTCCTACCTGAGCTGCAGGATGTGGTGGCCTCGGTGTATGCGTCGACATGGCCACCTCTGTGAGCGTCCTACATGGGCGACGACACACCTTGACACAGTGTAGACCCGATGGACAACTTGCAGCAGCTCTTCGCGCGCCTCCTCCAAACCGCGGGCGACCCTGTCCACAATCGACCTGGTGTCCCTCACAATCCCAATGGCGATGTTCGTGTGCAAGAAGTACATAAAAGCATCAAAACTAGTAATTGTCGTAACATACTCAAACACTTCGAAACACAAGAGTACCTATCGTGAGGGAGAAGTTCCGCGCTAAGTGCACAAGGTACGCATTGGTCGGTGCTGCTATGTGAGTGGGGGGAGGGTCAACAACACACACTAGCCTGGTGCATGTCTGCAGAGTGTACCAACGTAGGTACTCATTGTACGCGCTAGGGTCATACGCAGTGCCCTCCTGCACGAAGTCCTCGAGTAAGTCTGCCCACTCCACCACCCACGCCACCAAGGGGACCCTGCGGTCAACCGGTCCACGGTGCCCCCGTGGTACATGTACGTGCGGTACGGACCGCTGTTGAGCAGCATCGGCCGTTCGAGGGAGAAGTGCTTGAACAATCATAGCTGCAGCAGGAGGAGGCAGCCTGTGAGGACAGAGGTCGGCCTCGTCCTGCAGCAAGTGTCACACATGCTGCAGTATGTCGTGGCAAGTACGGCTGATCCCCAACTAACGTGCACCTCCTCCCCGTCGGCGATAGCACTCGCATACCGCATGAGGCAGGTGTTGATGGAGTCACCGTGGCTGCTGGTAAACAGTATTCAGCCGAACAGCCACAACAACTACGCCTCGAGGTGTCATGACACCTGGTACTCACCGGTATCTGGGTCCATCCACTCGACTTGTCCACAAACAAAAAAATAGTAAGCTTGTTATATGGCAAGGATAGTGCATTGCTAAATAGAGAAAATGGATAGCATACATACCCAGAACTACAAAAGCCACAACATGGGTAGGCCATGCTTCTGTCGCACTGGGAAGACATGGTACACTACCGCAGCCTCGGCTGGAAGAACCCTGTCAAACCTACCCAGCAAGTTGTCATGCTAGTTGCCAGGCGCATTCGGCGGGGAGGCATCCTCTCCCGTGATATGTAGGTGGAGCAGTATCACGATGTCCTACAGAGTGGGGGCCATCTCCTTAAATGGAAGGTGGAAGGTGTGCGTCTCGGGCCGCCACCAGTCCTGTAGACCTGCCAGAAATGACCGGTCGAATGGGAATCGTTGTGACCACTCTGAGCCGACCTTGACTTCCCCGTCCTCCTCAACCGAAGTGTCGTCCTTGTCGGTGGAATCCACCATCCACGCGAGAGGTAGAAGGCTGTCATTGCTCATCCTATAAATCACGAAGAAGTAAGTACATAGCAAAAATATCATAAAAAGACGTACCACGGTTTGTAGACAAACCTATCTCTCCAGCGTGGGTCTAGTCTCCAAGCCTGTCAGGGTGTCCACGTATGGACCACCCCTAACTGGGTTGCATTGTCCCCGCCCTCAGTATGCGGGACACAATGGCTCGCATGGTGCTGTGCGTCGATGTGCTGGTCCAGTAGGCCGAAAGGCCAGTCCAAACCACCAAGGTCGCGAGCCATATCTACAAATCATTTTGAAGTTAGCAATTATGACATAATTACTAGCTTAATTATTAATAGTGTAGCTCCGGAAATTCTTCAAATTTAGTTACTTTCTTGCATAAACCGCATATTCCTCAACATATATATAGCCATAGCCGCATTTCGGTATTAGGGTTTGTAGTTTCAGGGTTTAGACAGGCTTTAGAGTTTATGCAACTATTTACAACTATTAATAATATGTGATGTACTCGACACAACTGCACTATTTACAACTATTAACAATATGCAACACACCCGATACAACTATACGTATAATGATTTTAGTTGCTAATCTACTATGGTTTTGAAAGTACAACTATTAACAACTAAATTGGTGTTAGTTCTACAACTACACTATTTATAACTATTAACAATATGCGACATACCAAACACAACTACACATCTAATAATTTTAATTGCTAACCTATCTTAGATTCAAAACTACACATGTAATAGTTTTAGTTGCTATCTTATCATGTTTCAAAAGTAAATCTACAAAGAAGTACAGAGCACTCACCGTCGTCGATGCGCATATCTCTTCTCCTCTCTTCCCTTCATCCTCTCCTCCCACCTCCTCCTCTCCTCCCTCCTCTCCTCTCTTCTTCCCATCCTCCTCTCCTCTCATTCTCGTCTCCCCTTCTCCCCTTCTCCTTTTCCATTCTTTCTTCTCGTCTGAAATGAGCGCATGCACTCAGATGGCCACGTGCGCATGGGGATATAGCCCTCTAGTCGCCCAACGATTGGGAGACTAGGGGCATCTTGCCCAACGGTTGCGCGATAAGGACTAGTCGCCCAACGGTTAGGTGACTTGGCCATGTGTCGCCCAACGGTTGGGCGATTAGCCCAAGTCGCTCAACCGTGGAGCGATAATTGTCAAAACTGTAAAAGTATAAAACATAGGTTGAGCGACAGATGGTCAAAACTGTAAAAAGTAAAACATAGGTATAATACTATAATTCAGAATAAAAAATAGATTATTTTTTTAGAAAATCCGACAACATGCATACTGTAGCAGACGCAACAATGGAACACCGTCATATTGTAGCACCAACTTAGAATAATATTCATAAAGGACAGTGTAACATTTGTAAAGGACAATGCAATATTCGCCAAAGGACAAAAAATATTTGCAAAGGACGAGGCACATGCTATCAGCAGAAGGGCGATGATGCACGCCAATTATGCATGCCAATAGACACCAATTATGCAAGCTAGAAATCATATCAAAAGTATACTCATCATGGTGCAAAAAAAAAGAAGGAAAGGAGCTAGTTGAAGACATATCGTGTAAATAAAGAGAATGAGGCTCCTCTCGCTCCTATAAAAGGAGATGCCAGCTCGAAGGCTGGGTGACATCGGAAAATCAAGAGCTGAAGCCATCTGAGTGAGCGAGAGCCTTTCACTAGCATTCTCTCTTTAGTTCGTAGTTCTTAGTGTGAGCACACCTCTGTAAGATATCCATTCAAGAAAGTGTTGTAATATTTCAGTGTAATGTATATTTTCTGTCTTTGTGTTAGCTATCGGGGTTCTTGAAAGGGAAAACCAAACGTATGCTATTTTTGTGGAAATGAAGTAGTTCTCCATTGAAAACTCCTTGGTCTTCTTAGTTTGATTATATGGGGCAAGGTTTTATGCTAGGGACCTTGTAGGAGAAAACTCTTTGGCAGTTCTCTGGTGAGCCCTAAGTCTGGCTGTGGAGAATGTTGAGGCCGTAGAGAATTGTTCCCTTCAGGTGGAATTGTCTAGGGTGACGATAAAAAATTATCCCATATGATTATGACTAGGAATGTCTAGGAAAGCTTAGGTACTTTTGAAGAAAATTAGCAAGAAATATGGTGAGTACCGAGTAGGATGTTTACATCACTGTTGCACGATCGGTTGTCTTGTTGGTTTCGCCAACCTGCAAGATCCTGATAAAAAATTACTATTCAAACTTAATTAACATCATCGTAAAAGAGTAGTCTATTTAGTAAATAGTAACCAAAATAGTAATTGAATAGTGCACCCACCACCATAGTGATACTATTCACGAAGTGGAATTTCACTATTTTAATTCATTATATTTTGAATAGTTTCCATATTTTGAATAGTGACTAGAATATTTTGAATAGTAACTTTTGAATAGTGCTGTATATTGTAAATCTTTGCTTGCTATATAGTATATCTTTGGTATTAGAGCAAGGTTTGTCATCATTGAAAAACTAAAATATTTGAATCTAGAAGTTAGTTCTAGTAAAATTAAAAACTAAAATATTTGAATCTAGAAGTTAGTTCTAGTAACATTATAAGTACAAAGCATAATATCAATATAAGGTGCAGAATAAACCCCTCTGAAGCGTATAGTTGGCATACTTCACATAGTTAATTAAATTTGCTTGTTGACGTATTATATAATTTCTACATAACTTGTGGCAAAAGACAAGATGATTTAGAATTAAAATTAGATAGGCTACTAAAGAACATAATCATTTAGTTGAAAAATATTTCCACATAAATGATAATATAAATTTTGTTTTACAAATATTGGAAGAAAGTAAGGAACAACAAAACAAAGGAAGTCAAAATAGTGATTATATTAAAGAAGTCACTTTAATATATAAGAAGGTAGACTCTTTACTGATTTTAGTTAAACCATTTGCTAAAAAAGAAATTCTAAGGGCAACAGAAAATTTAGAAGATTTAGATCAAGAAGTTTTTAAAATAAAGGAGTTCATAGAAGAGGTTAAAACTCTGGTTCTCTCTTAAATATATGTCAGAATATAACAAAGCATTACAAGAAACAAAAAAATATCTTGAGCATCCTATTGGTTTCTTTGACTACAAATCACCTAAACAAGATTCTAAAGTAGTAATAAGACAAAATAATACTATCATTCAATTATTAGTTTAGATCTTAAATAAACTTAATACAGAAGAAAGAAGTAAGGAGCTAGTGCTAGCCTCATCAGGAATAGTCTCATCCACTAGAACCATATGTTCAGAAAATAGACATATCTAAAGGATTCGTTAGAAGAGATAAGACACTCCAGTTAGTAAATATAGATGTTAGACCATTAACTTTAATAGATAAGTTAAAATGTAAGAGTGAAGATATTGATAATTTAGAAGAAGTCATAAAATAAACCTGGAAAGAGATCTTGAAAGGTACCAAAGGGATACTCTAAGAAAAATAAAACCTCAACAAATATATCATACGAGCATGTTTGAAAGCAACACCAGATTATATAGAATATCTAGAGAAGTAGATTTAGAATTAAGAATTGTAAGTAAGCAATTAAAAATGAGTTAAAATATTCAGGTTACAAATATATACATCAAGGAATGTATATTATAGAAATTAAAGGTATGACAAGAAAGAAATTAGGAACAATGGTGTTGATAACTTTACTAGATAAAAGATGAGATACAGTAAATAAAGTAGCATTAGGTTTCTTAGAAGGAGATATGAATGAAAATAGCCTAATAATTTATTTAGCATTAGGTTATAGATAATTTAGAAATGCAAAAGCATAAGACAAAACAACTTAGTGATAAGGAGGAAGTAGAAAATAAAGATACCAAAGAAAAACAAATGGTGAGTGAAGAAGCACAGTGGGAAGAGAATGAAAAATTATTGTTAGAAAATTATGAAGAGAAGATGATTTAATATGCAATGAAGAAGAAATTATAGATGCTTCAGAGCAATATAGTGATTTTATAGATTCCTTAGATGAGATAGGTTTATACAATTTAGATAATGCAATGGAAGCAATAGAAGTAGATATAGGAGGAAAGAAAAGAAGATATGGTGAAAATTCAGTAAAAAATGAAGGAGAGATGGAAAGACCATCTAGAGTAGCAGGAAAATGGCCTCTAGAAAGGGAAGAATATCCATACAATTATATCCCTAGACAATATAAATATATGGGTTTTAAGAGAAGATATTTCGAAAGAACTATAAAATTCCAAAATCATATAAATGATGGTGCAATATTAAACTTACATGCACATGATCCTATAGGTTGGCTGAATATCATAAGTATATGGAAAGCCTGATAGTACAAAGATATATACAAAATCAACATAATATAGGAAATAAAGTTGAAGAAATAATAACTTATTTAGAAACATTTCTAGGAGAATCGGTAAAAGTTTTATGGGAATAATGGGTAGAAAAGAATCCTAATCTTTATGAAGAATTAAAAAGAGCAGGTAGTAATCCAAATAACTTTGCAAATATAATGTCAAATATTATTATAGTAGAAGATCCAGAATTGGGATATACTACATTACAGAATTAAAGGCTAAGAGAAATAGAGAAATTAACACTGACAAGTTGGAAAGAAATAAAAGAATTTTCACAATGTTATCTATATAACGCCACCACAACCAAACAAGAATACAATAAAGGTGTAGTAGAGAAGTATTTTTAATAAATTACCTGATCCTTTAGGAAGCATGATATTTGATTAATATTAAAAAGAAACTGAAGGTGCAGTCATTAATATATCTCAAGCTATAACATTTGTATTTAAGAAATTAAGAAAAATATGCACAAATATATAGGCTCAAAGATCCATGAAATATGCAGACTATAATTTTTACAATAAGATAGTCCAAATACCATTAGCATATGGAGAGGAAAGATCTAAAATTAGAAAAAATCATAAGCCTCAAAATAGAGGATATAATAAATTTAAGACAAAGAGGATATATGTTCTAAGAAAATCAAGAAATGTAAGGCATTGAAATCCGAGGAAAAGTTTTGATAAAACATGTAGATAATTTATATGTAATTCGCCAGATCATTTAAGTAAAACTTGTGCTAATAAAGATAAAAAAAGATACTCTAGCAAGCATGAGGAGCAAGAAAGAGTTTTAATAATAGATAGTGTAAATAAAAATATGTTAGTATGTAATGTGAAATAAAAGATGATGGATCAATATATTCAATAATAGAAATAGAAGAAATTGAGAATAAAGAAGATAAATATGAGTCAAGTAATGATCAAATAGACTTAATAGATGAATTAGCCGGTTTAAAGGTAGAAATGATGGATCAAATAAACTATAAACATGATTGGATTAGACAAAAAGGAGACTATAATATAAAATGTGCTTTTTGTATATATTATCCATGCCAAGAAAATAGAGCTACATGTAGCTTATGTCTAAAACAAGCATATTCTGAATGTTTGACGGCAAAAACTCAAAGGTGGAGAAAGGAAATAGAATTAGAATATGATGAAAAAATATTATCTATTCGGGTTAGAATATTAGAAAATAGGATAAATAAATTAGAAGTAGAAGTAGTGGATTTAAAAAACCAAATGGACACTAAAAGGTTGCAAGAAGATAAAATTATAGAAAATGCTGAGTTTAAAGAATAGATAATAATATTAAAAGAAAAAGGGGCTGATATGATCTAGTTAAAGGATGCTATAACTAATTTAGGAAATAAATATATGGTTAAGTTACCTTTTAAAGAAATATTGGGAATAAGAATCCCAGTAAAAGTAAAACTAAAATCAAACATTTCCTATAAAATATTTGTGTTAGTAGATACAAACGTACAAAAAATATTATCCATGACAAATACTTCATAAAATGTTCTAAAATAGTTCACACGATGGAGGATAATAAAGCAGAAATATACATAGATATGTCAAGTATAAAGAAGATCTATAACCAATTAGCCTATAATGTTAAAATATATATAAATGGCACAAAATATATAATAGATGAAATTACAATAAGAGATTTCTCTATGATAAATGATGATATGATAATTAGTCTAAGATTTTTACAACAATAATTGCAGACTACAATTATACATGAACATGGTATCACATTTATTCCATATCAAGATAATGTTCCATATATTTCAGAAGTGCGAAAACGTGGTGAGACACCTTAAGTCCAGCAACACTTAGAAATTTCTAATTGTGATCTACAAAGTACCACACTTTCTGAAATAAACATAGAAGAAGATTTTAGTGAAAATATAGAAGAATACTATATATCAAATTTGTGTGTGGAATGTATTGGTTTACAATCATTCGTACCCAATTGGTATAGAGATACAAAGTCTAAAAAGGATTTGGAAAAGATTATTCCATGGCTAGAAGATATTCAAATAATTGGGGAAATACCTATGAAACATTGGGATAAAATTCTATTACATGCAAAATAAACATAATAAATCCAGAATATATAATTAAGATATGTCCAATAGAAGCTACTCCAAAAAATATACAAGAATTTAAAATACACATAGAAGAGCTATTAAAATTAGGAGCAACAAGAGAAAGCAAAAGCTCTCATAGATCGACTGCCTTTATAGTTAGAAATCATACTTAAATGGCTAGAGACAAGTCAAGAATGGTTATTAATTACAAAAGGCTAAATTATAATACCGTAGATGATGCTTACATTATTCCAAATAAACAAGAATGCATATTGGATAATTTCTGGTACCAACATAACAATAAACGTGAAGAGAAGGGATATATGTTATCAATATTAAATAGCATCCCTGAATATTTCCATATGTCAAATGAAGCAATGCCTATTTTGGAAAATTCTGAAATAATAGAGCCAAAACCTTTATATATGGTGTTTGAAGGAAGAACACCATGAATATATATATATCATTCGAAGAAATAATAGCTCAAAAAATAGATTCAAAATTAGTTGGATAAATATCTTTGAAGAAATACGCAAATATTGAGGAAGAATTAACTCAAGCTAGAAAAATATTAGGAATAAATTATTACATGGAACCAGCTGCCAAAGACTATCTAGAAATATAAAAAAGCTAGAAATAAGAAAAATTCACATATCCTCACCCTTGGTAAATATAAAAGAAGAAGAAACATCAAAGAAGCCCACATATAAAGAATGCTTGGTAAAAGGGGTGGATCCTTTGGATGGTTCATATATAGATTGGAAGATAGATGAAAAATTTGAAGCCATATCCCCACAATGGAAAAGGATATAAAGGAAGAAAATTTAAAAGAATTAAGAAAAGAAATGAATGATAAGTTTGAAGATATGAAAAAAGCATATAATGAAAAATTTGAAATATCCTTATTAGATGAAGATATTATGGATATTGCCGGGTATGGGCAAAATTTAAAATAAAGATTATGTTGAAGCAGCAGCCTACAATCAGAAAGAATTGTAAAAAGATGGCTATATGAAAAAAGAATGTATAAAAGTAGCCTAATAAAGGTATGCCAATATTGATAGAGTGCGATCAATTTTTCAGGCACGGTAGAATATTGAGCAAAATGACATGCACACATTAGAATAACATTCGCAAAGGACAGTGTAAAATTCGTAAAGGACAATGCAATATTCGCCAAAGAACAAAGTAATATTTGCAAAGGACAAGGCACGTGCTATCAGAAGAAGGGCGATGATGCACGCCAATTATGCATGCCAATAGACATCAATTATGCAATCCAGAAGTCATGTCAAAAGTATACTCATCATGATGCAGAGAATGAAAAATTTTTATTTGAAAGTTATGAAGAAGAAGATGCTTTAATATGTAATGAAGAAGAAATTATATGTGCTTTAGAGCAATATAGTGATTTTATATATTCCTTAAATGAGACAGGTTTACACAATTTAGACTATGCAATGGAAGCAATGGGAGGAAAAAAAAGAAGATATGGTGAAAGTTCAGTAAAAAAATGAAGGAGGGATGGAAAGACTGTCTAGAGTAGCAGGAAGATGGCCTCCAGAAAGGGAAGAATATCTATGCAATTATATCCTTGGACAATATAGATATATGGGTTCTAAGAGAAGATGTTTCAAAAGAACCATAAAATTCCAGAATCATAAAAGTGATGGAGCAATATTAAACTTAGTTACACATGATCCTATAGACTGGTCGAATATCATAAGTATATGGAAAGACCTAATAGTGCAAATATATATACTAAATTAGCATAATTCTACTTCTCTAGATATTCTATATAATCCGGTCTTGCTTTCAAACATGCCCATATGATATATTTGTTGAGGTTTTATTTTTCTTAGAGTATCCCTTTGGTACCTTTCAAGATCTCTTTCCAGGTCTATGGCTTCTTCTAAATTATCAATATCTTCACTCTTACCTTTTAACTTATCCATTAATGTTAATGGTCTAACATCTGTTTTTGCTAACTGCAGTGTCTTATCTCTTCTAACAAAGCTTTTAGATATGTCCATTTTTTGAGTTTATGGTTCTAGTGGATGAGACTATTCCTGATGAGGCTAGCACTAGCTCCTTAATTCTTTCTTCTATATTAATTTTATTTAAGATCTAAACTAATAATTGAAGATAGTAGATTTTGTCTTATTATTACTTTAGAATCTTGTTTAGGTGATTCGTAGTCAAAGAAACCAATAGGATACTCAAGATATTTTTTCTGTTTCTTGTAGTGCTTTGTTATATTCTGACATATATTTAAGAGAGAACAAGAGTTTTAACCTCTTCTATCAACTCCTTTATTTTAAAAATTTCTCGATCTAAATCTTTTAAATTTTCTGTTGTCCTTAGAACTTCTCTTTTAATAGAAGGTTTATATAAATTCAATAAAGTGTCTAGCTTCTTATATATTAAAGTGACTTCTTCTTTAATATAATCACTATTCTATCTACCTTTGTTTTGTTATTCCTTACTTTCACCCAATATCTGTAAAACTAAATTTATATTATGATTTATGAGGAAATATTTTTCAGCTAACTGATTATGTTCTTTATGCAGCCTATCTAATTTTAATACTAAATCATCATGTCTTTTGTCCTAAGTTATGTAGAAATTATATCATCCGTCTACAAGCAAATTTAATTGAGTATGTGAAGTATGCCAAGTATGCTCTTTAGAGGGATTTATTCTGCACCTTATATTGATATTATCCTTTGTACTTACAATTTTACCAGAACTAACTTCTAGATTCAAATATTTTAGTTTTTCAATGATGACAAACCTTGCTCTGATACCCAAGATGTTCTGTATAGCAAGCAAAGATTTATAATATACAACGCTATTGAAAAGATACTATTCAAAATATTTTGGTCACTATTCAAAATATAATGAATTACAATAGTGAAATTCCACTTCGTGAATAGTATTCTTGCACTATGGTGGTGGATGTACTATTCATTTACTATTCTAGTTACTGTTTACTGAATAGACTACTCTTTCACGATGATGTTAGTTAAGTTTGGATAGTAATTTTTTATCAGGATCTTGTAGGTTGGCAAAACCAATAAGACAGCCGATCGTGCAATAGTGATGTAAAAATTCTACTCGGTACTCACCATATTTCTGGCTAATTTGCTTTAGAAGTAGCTAAGCTTTCCCTAGACATTCCTAGTCATAATCATATGGGATAATTTTTTATCATCATCCAGGTGGTTCGACCCAAACAGAACACTTCTCTACGTCCTCAACATTCTGCACAGCCAAACTCATGGGCTCACTGGAGAATCGCCGAAGAGTTTTCTCCTATAGGGTCCCTAGCATAAAACTTTGTCCCATATAATCAGACTATGAAGACCAAGGGTTTTCCAAAGGAGAATTACTTCATTTCCACAAAAATAGCTTACATATGGTTTTCCCTTTTTGGAACCCCGACAGTTAACAGAAAGACAGAAAATATCTTACTAAAATATTACAACACTTTATTGAATGGATATCTTACAGGGGTGTGCTCATACTAAGAATTTAGAACTAAAGAGAGAATGCTAGTGAAATGCTCTCGCTCTAATGGCTTCAGCTCTTAATTTTCCGATGTCACCCGATCTTCATGCTAGCATCTCCTTTTATAGGAGCGAGAGGAGCCTCCTTCTCTTTATGTTTTTGAAACTCAGAGACTATAGAGGGGAAACCCCCTATAGTGAAAAGAATTAAATAATATAGGTAGAGAAGTTATGTACAGATTATGTTACAAGCCCATAAAAGGGCTAAAACTCAATGTCATAGAGAATCAAGCCATGATGCCAGGAGATCTTGAACTATAGTTTTCACTCGACACATATGGAGAGTTAACTCATTATGAAAAAGGGAATACCAACTATTAAATGATGGAGTCTGTCCCTCAGAATTTTTTGCATTGTGTTGCTTCCAAATATGCCATGAGGCAATAATGAAAACCTCCATGAAAAACGGATAGGGAAACTGTTGATGGGCCATTTGTAGCTTATGTAGAATATCAACATGAGAATCCCAATGAACCCCAAGCTTAGTCTAGCAGAGTTGGCTGAAGGAGCACGAAAAGAAAAGATGATTAACTGTCTCCTCTACCGCCAAATTGCAGAGCAGTCAATGATAGTCACCCCCTATAGAGATTTGTCTCCTGCATAGCATGGATATCGTATTCAACCTTTCCACTAGTTGGAGCTAGGCAAATACGTTAAGCTTCATCAAACATTTGCTTTTCCAGATCCAAGTGAAGACAAGGGAGGCAACAAAACCTTGGAAGGAGGGCTGATAAAATCTCCTAGAAGAATAAATGTTGGAGCCCCAAATGTACAACCAATCATCATCTTGAGGAGCCAGACCAACAATATGTTGAAGGTTAGACAGGAGATTGTTGTATTTCAAGAAAGCCTCGTATGAGATAGGGATATGAAACTGGGCTGGTATTGATGTTTGAGACATGAATTCTGAAACTGAAATAGCTGGGAATTTTGCAAAGGAAAACAACTGTGGATATTTTTGTGCAAAGATAAACCTAGTCCAGAGGTCATGCTAGAATAAAATGGAGAGACCATTAACAAGGAGGGGTTTGGCAATCCCTCTGAATAAATCTTGGAGACGCATGATGTCCTTCCACCAAAATGAACCCACTTCCTTTGTTGCATGGGGGACTAAATCCTAATAGTGAGCAACCTAAATAAGATTAACCCAAGGTAGATCCAATCGATTATAAAACTTATGAAGATGCTTGAGAAGCAACTCATCATTTTGTCATGATAGTTGAAGTACACCTAAGCCACCTTTGCGTTTTGGCTTACACACCATGGACCATGCTGCGAAAGAATTACAAGTTCAATGTCGACGTGCTCAATCAATGTGATTAGGAATGCCCATAAGTATTTTGAGACTACACATGTAATAGGTTGGTAAATGAGAGAGGACTGAGTTAACCAAAGCGAGTCATCATCCATAATATAGGAAGGTAGAGCTGGCTGATAATTGTTGTTCCGGTTGGTCAATTAAAGGGGCAAAATCTCGAATAACCGGCTTGGTGGTACCAAGTGGGAGTCCCAAATAGGTGAAGGGTAGAGTGCCGAGAGTATAGCCAAAAACACCCGTCAACAAAGCTATCTTTTATGTTGGAACATTAAGGGGTATGAGGCATGACTTGGAGTAGTTTACTTTAAGACCCGTGGATTGCTCAAACATGTGCAGAAGACCTTTGAGGCAATGAAGCTATTAGAAATTGTCCCATATGAGCAAGACCCATTTCCTTAATTCCAAAGCATGCATGGTTAGTACCATATTACTAAGGCAAGGTGGGGGAGACTAATTTATAAGTTGGAGTCCTCACCACTCCTTGAATATGGATAGAAATGGCATGAGGAGAGCTTTGGCTAATCACGCATGCACGCGCGCATGCATGCGCGCGCGTATTCGCGTATTTTCGTGTGAAAATCGCGTGACTTGTGACGTGCGACCGTGCCATGACATGGCACGCCACTTGGCAGACCAAGTCTATCTTTATTTTTGCTAAACTCTGCACCACTCTCTCTCTCTCTCTCTCGGTTTGAATGAGATTCAAACATTTGAATTGAGGCTTAATATGACAGGCAGTTACCAATAGGTAAATCTTTAGTTAAATGTTATAGTTACCAGTGAATAATTGAGCAGTTACCAGTAAATTATTTCAGTTCAATGGGGGCAGTTACTAGAGAGTAATTTGCACATCTATATATACCTGGAGACGTCCAAGGTATACAATAGAGAATCACTCACTGCTTGCATCTCTCACTTCTGCCAACTTGTGCTGTTGTACTGCACCGTCTGAACCTCGTCGACTCTTCTTCTTAGCGTGCATTGTGTAGAAGAGGAGTGGTATCTCTGAGCCGTTGCTACCATGAAGACCTGCACGGAGTATCAATAAGGTTTCTAGGTAGTGCACATCTACGCAACCGCTCGTTGTCTACTTCATCTACATCCTACACCGCATCAAGCTTGCACTACTTGTTCTTCATCAAGCCCAATAGTAAGTCGTTCGTATGTTTGATTGACTTTGATATTATATTTTCTTTGTATATTTTCTAAAGTACAATGAGTAGCCTGCTGGTAGTTTTGTGTTTAGCATCACTAGTTTTTACTGTATTTGTCTCCAAGTAAAATTTGAAAATGCTGCTCAAGCACATCGAGCAGGGGAATTTCAACTGGACCAAAGGCATTATTGAAGTCTGAATTAAGAGGGTAGACCTTAATCATCCATGAAATTCCTTCACCCCCCAATGGGTTAATCTTTTTAATAACAATTTCTCTAAGGACCAAGTTGTTGGAGAGTCTTACGACCTCCCAGGACCCTTTACGACTTGTTAGAGTCGTTTACGACCAGATAGAAATTGAATACGACCAGTCCTGGATGCTTACGACCAGTTCCGATCGCTTCAAACTCTATCGATTGATTTTCCTCCGTAGTCGTAAAAAACACTGTAGCAATTACGACCACTCCTCCTTATCGAGCGCTGTCTTCCTCCAACCGCTCTCGAAGAATACCGTGATCGTAAATCTTTACGAACACGCAGTGATGCTGGCGATCACCGTTCACCGTAGTCGAAACACCCTTTCGACTACGTTCACTTCCTTCGAACGTGATCGGAGTTGCTTCCGATCACATACAAACCTTCTCGGCGTAGTCGCTGCTCCTTACGACCACCTTCACCGTGGTCGTAGCCTTCTCAACGTAGTCGGAACAACACTGTTCCTTGCCGTGATCGTAGCGCCTCTCGATCACGCCCGCAGGAACTTCGCCGTGGTCGTAACTCCTCCCGATCACGCTTGCGGTGATCGTGAGTCCTTCCGACCACGCCTTGCACAATCACACGACAAAACAATGCTTTGTGTGTTTCCCTCTTTTTGGTATTTTCTCAATGGCTTGGTACATCTTTGGTTACATGTCTACCCCTTCTTTTATACCCAACTCTACGACTCCTACTCGGATTCCGATTAGGAATACAAAACCTATTCCGACTCCGACTTCTAATTCCTACTTCAACTCAACTTCGATTACAAACCCGACTCCGATACGACTTCTAAAACAAGATTATTTCCAACATTCTCTCCCTAATCTTGTTTTAGTAGCTTCCATCATGTTGATATTCTCCTTTGATTTTCTCCTGTTTCTTCCTTGGATGTTTTTCTCCACCAGCTGCTTGTTTCACTGTTGCGTGGTCTTGCTGTCAACCACCGTTCTTCACGTCGTGCTTTCTCCCGCCAACTCGGGATCCAAACTTCAGGCTTTTGGCTGCTTCGACCATCCGGGCCGATCCTGGGACATGTTTGCTGTGGTCGAACGATTTCTGGTCGTAACACTTGCCGACCGTGCTCGATCATCTTTTGCCGTGGTCGTGGTGACTCCCGACCACGTTCGATTGTCTTTTGCCTTGGTCGAATTTCTTCTCGACTACAGCCAAAACCTTCTGCCAACCTTCTCGTTACGACTTCCAACTCTTCCGACTTGTTGTTTACGTCTTCATGCTGTTTTTCGACCACCAGAAGATGAAGTCTTTCAGGCTCTGGTTCATTTAGATCATTCTTCATGCCATCTGGTCTCCAAATTTTCAGTGGCATTTTGTACAACCGATTTGCTGATTTTTGTGCTCTCATCAACAACTGCTCTCTGCTGTCAAAAACCCTCAGATAAACTCCTTTTAATTCAACTCGTCACCCTTCTTCAGTCAGTTGGCCCAAGCTTATCACGTTGCTGCAAAGACTTGGTATATAATATACATCTGACAACGGTCTTTGACTTCCATCCTTGCACTTTAACAGGATTGTTCCTTTTCCTTTGATTTGAACTGTTGAGCCGTCTCCAAACTTTACTTAACCGAGCACTCTCTCGTCTAGTTCATGAAACAACGAGTGTGTGCCCGTCATGTGGTTGCTTGCTCCGTTGTCGAGATACCAATCTGTTGACTGGTCTTGAGTCTTCTCTCCCTTCTCCATCAAACTAGGAAATACTCTCCCTTCATGTAGCATCACCATTGTCGGTTCAGCTACAGTACATTGCGACAGCAGCAGAGTCGGTTCCATCTGAACCAGATTGACTTCATCCTCTCTCTTCTTGTTTCTGCAATTCGCTGCAAAATGCCCATACTTTTTGCAGTTGTGGCATTGTATGTGGCTTCGACATTCAGCAGCGTAGTGACCGAATTTCTTGCACTTGTGGCATTGTATACTCGATTTTCCGGTTTCAGAGTTACGCCCACGACTGCTCCCGTCGTTGCGTCCTCCACCTCTCTTCACATCGTCGTTGTGACTTTCATGGCTCTTATTCTCGTTCAGTGCTTCCCACTGAGCACGAGATAGCAGCAGCTGATTACCTCCTTCCTTGTCCTGATGCCGTCTCTTCTGACTTTCTTCAAAGATTCGCAAGCGACCGACTGCCTCAGTTAGCGACATTTTCGTCATGTCTCCAAATTGTTCAATTGTGCTGATAATTTGGAGGAAACTGTCGGGGACTGCGCTGAACAATCTCTCAATAACTGTTGAGTCTGGCAACTCAACACCCAAAGCTCGGATTTCGCCAGCCAAGCTCGTCAGTTTTTGTGAGAACTCACCGACGCCTTCGGTCTCTCCCATGACCAGGCGATCGAACTGCCTCTTCAGCACTTGTGCTCTTGCCTTCTTGACGCGTTCTTCTCCAATGCGCATCTCCTTGATAGCTTCCCATGCTTCTTTTGCAGTCTCCTTCTCTGCAATGGTCATCAAGACTTCGTCGGGGACAGCCTGCGATATGACGGCCATAGCACTTTGGTCTTGAGTCTCTTCGACCGGTGCATCTCCTTCGATAGCTGTCCATACTCCCAGAGCGCGCATGACGATCTTCATCTTCACGGCCCACAGGCCGTAATTTGTGTCGGTCAGCATAGGAAATTGGAATGGTACCGAACCTCCTCTCATCGGTGCTCGTGGTGGAAGCTGCGGTTTCTTTTCACCGGAGCCTTCCGCACCTGCAACTTTCTTCTCTGCAGACTTGTCCTCCATTGCTTCCTCGCTCTGATACCAAATGTTGGAGAGTCTTACGACCTCCCAGGACCCTTTACGACTTGTTAGAGTCGTTTACGACCAGATAGAAATTGAATACGACCAGTCCTGGATGCTTACGACCAGTTCCGATCGCTTCAAACTCTATCGATCGATTTTCCTCCGTAGTCGTAAAAAACACTGTAGCAATTACGACCACTCCTCCTTATCGAGCGCTGTCTTCCTCCAACCGCTCTCGAAGAATACCGTGATCGTAAATCTTTACGAACACGCAGTGATGCTGGCGATCACCGTTCACCGTAGTCGAAACACCCTTTCGACTACGTTCACTTCCTTCGAACGTGATCGGAGTTGCTTCCGATCACATACAAACCTTCTCGGCGTAGTCGCTGCTCCTTACGACCACCTTCACCGTGGTCGTAGCCTTCTCAACGTAGTCGGAACAACACTGTTCCTTGCCGTGATCGTAGCGCCTCTCGATCACGCCCGCAGGAACTTCGCCGTGGTCGTAACTCCTCCCGATCACGCTTGCGGTGATCGTGAGTCCTTCCGACCACGCCTTGCACAATCACACGACAAAACAATGCTTTGTGTGTTTCCCTCTTTTTGGTATTTTCTCAATGGCTTGGTACATCTTTGGTTACATGTCTACCCCTTATTTTATACCCAACTCTACGACTCCTACTCGGATTCCGATTAGGAATACAAAACCTATTCCGACTCCGACTTCTAATTCCTACTTCAACTCAACTTCGATTACAAACCCGACTCCGATACGACTTCTAAAACAAGATTATTTCCAACACAAGTTAGGTCTTAGAAAGAAGCTTTAACTAGGACCCTACCAAGAATCCGGTCCCCCTGGTGCCGTTGAATGAAATTTTCAAAGGCTGCGACAACCACAGCAATGCACTCATCTTGTAGGTAATCCAAAGGGAAACCCAATAACATGAACCAACCCTCCCTATTGAAGTTAACCGAGCAGTGATTCGGACCTTAATCATGCTTAACAAAAGTGACTACGTGATCATTATCAATGTGATAGGGGCTTCCGACAATCAGAGTATCACGTTGGATAGTGGAGAGAAATTTGAAGAGTCCAAGACCAAGAAAATGCGGGATTGAACTCACCACATGTACTCCAAGCTCTTGTTGAAGGAAATGGTGCACCATGTCCAGAGTTTGGATGAGTTGCACTACCGGGATTGCAGGGTTGATCTGTGCTAATGCCATGTCTTTGTGCTACTTTGCCATGGGAGGAATGAGTACCAAATCTGCCCTAGGAAGCCTTTGATGACCACCATCCCAAACTTGTTGACCTGGTGGCACAAAGCGATCAGGGTCAATGATGTTAAAGTCCACCATGATCGCCGCAATAGCTACAGTGGTAGAGAGGGGAGGCAATGAAGTAGTGCTGGGTGGAGGTACGGTGGAAGGTGAGGAGGCGAGAGGAACCGGGTTGGAACCGCAAATAGAATAAGGGAAAGAAATCGCAATGGGGGAAGGAAAGCTTCTCCGCACTTTCCCAAGTCTTTCCCTTCTACCATTTATGGGCTAAACAATATTTCTTTTTGTGGCCATAATTAAAACAGCCCAAACACCGCATTGGGCTTTTGCAATTCCCAGTTTGGTGAAAGGGGCTAAAACAATGCCCACAATTAAGAGAATTAGGCAAAGAAGTAGGCGGAGATTGAGCCTTTTCAAAATTTGAACCTTGCACCTGAGGCTCAGGGGAAACCATGGCGTCTAGTGCACTTTGATGCTGGGAGGAGGACGAAAGACCAAAGCTGTGAAGCTGCTGAGAGTCTAAGGAAGATAGAACCAACTTTGACCATTGAATGATCATGGGCCAGTGGGGTCTGATCAATCAGGTTGGTGCGTGAAACGACTGGAGCAAAAGACCTGTAGAGAATAAATCCAATGGCCTGTAGAGAATAAATCCAAAGGCCTGCCATATTGGAGGAAACTTGAAAACCATAACCATAATAATCATAAGCACGCTTGACATGATAATCCAAGGGAGAGCCACCAAAAGTGTAAGCAAGAACTTCTCCAACAGAATTCTTAGTAAGGCGAAATAAAAAACGAGAGAAGGTGACCAGTAAACAAAAACCCCTTTTGAGAGGAAGATCCAGGACCAATAGAAGAATCAAAACGGTTGAGTGCTGCATGTACCAAAGTCTTGTTCGGGGATTGATCCCAGGAAGAAGAAATTGAGGATGCCATCGGTCATACCTTCAGCAATGGGGAGACCCACGCTAGTAGTGGCGGTAGGCGGAGATCGCCACAGGAGACACCCTAGAGCACTCGCCTATGTCTTTCCGTTAGGTATTTCCAAAAATCCTTCTACCCTGAGACTCCTCCTTCTCTTTATTTACACTAGTATAGTGCCCGTGCTAACGCTACGGTAAAATACAAAACAAGATAAAATTTGTAAAAAATAAAACGAACAATCAGATTCATTAAGATTCACGTCTCATATATTGTATAACCAAATAGTTTTGTCACATAATGAATGTCACATAAATACGTGACCGGTCGGAACCACCCAACACGCAATGCTCAAAAGCCTACGACCGATTCCCAGGTCTTGCAACCGCTTCGCGAGCGAGACCATACGACCGGTTAACAGAAGCTACGACCGTTTATCGCGTGATTTAAGCTACGACCGTCTCATATAACAATGTGTGCACAAGCCATACGACCAGCTCCCACATGCTACGACCACCCAGAAGACCGTACGACCGACTCCCAAACCAAACGATTGATCCTACAGGTCACACGACCACTTACCAGGTATCTACGACTACGTTCAAGTCTTCCCGGGCGCAGCCGACCGCATACGACGACCTCACAGCGAAGTCGCAAGCTCGAGCGCCGACTTCTGACTGCAAACTACGGCCAACGTGGTCGTAAGCCTTCCGACTACGAACCTCGGCCAACGTCTGTGCAACCGGATATATGTTGTACATCACATGGTTCTGGGTGTATTAAAATTCCGAGGTTACTTATTTTGATGCATAAACATGATACATGATACATGATCAGACAAGTAATACCATGATCAGGAGACGTTGATGTTGCCGGAGTTTTTTTCCTAGCACGGTATTCACGCTGTTTTCTATTCCGCTCTTCTCTTTGTTCAGTGGTTTCTTCGGCCCTTTTTCGTGCGCGGTACTCACGTTGTTTTCTATTCCTCTCTTCCCTCTTTCTTGTCTCTTCATCTGCAGCTGCTCCCTCTGTTGCTGTGGTATATAATTTGTGTCACAGCTATGCTAGAAAATTAGAGAATCTGACCAAGAACGATGACAACGAACTTACCCTGTCCAATGGTGTTTGATATGTCGCTAAATGCAGTGCGGGCTTGTCGCTTATCCGCCATGTCGGATCACCTGTAATGCAGTAACTCGACAACAACCCAAGATTCACGTACATAGGCGATTCCATGTCAAATTATCGCAACAAAGAATCAAACTTCATGTCAAATTCAATTCAAGACGATTTAAACTAATTACAGGGCAGCACAGGGTACGCTACAAACTCGTAAATTCTCAACCTTTTGCACCCTCCTCGACATGGCGATCAAAAAAAGCACACAAGTTACAAGGAACAAATTTTGCAGAGAAGGAGAGAAGGGAGAGGGGAGGGGCTCGGCAGTACGGACCAGTTCCAGAGGCCGACGCGGAAGGGCTCAGACTTGCGGTAGGTGTAGCAGGGGAGCGCGTCCTAGCGTGCCGACGGAGGCCCCAATTTTCCTTCGGCTGGACGGCGTGGATGCCTGGACTCGTCGCTCGCTCACGGCCCACCGTGCCACCGGCCGCTGCCGGCACTTCTTGCTCACTACGGCAAAATACGTTAAGTTTCCATGCAGAATACATGAAGGAGAGAGAGATAGAGGTAGAGAGGAGAGAGAGAAGAGATTGAGAAGTTTCCATGCAGAATACGTGAAGGAGAGAGAGATACGGGTGAGATATTCATGGGAGAGAGAGAAACGGTTGACATTAACGACAAATATGGGAAGCTTGTGGTATTTGGCAACATTGCGAATCCAAGGATTCCGCTTCATTTCAGAACTTGATGCAAGAATCACATTGGCCGCTAATTAAGTGCCTCCTATGACTACCAAGTCGATCGCTACGGTAAAATACAACACAAGATAAAATTTGTAAAAAATAAAACGAATAATCAGATGCATTAAGATTCAGATTAAACGAACAATCAGATTCATTAAGAAAATATTATTTATTTTCCAAAGAAAGTAGAAAAAAGATATAAACAAATGTGCAGAGGACATAAATTTTCATGGCACTACGGTAAAATACAAAACAAGATTCATTAAGATTCACGTCTCATATATTGTATAACCAAATATTTTTGACAACAAGACATAAGCTGTGACCATCGCTAGCTTGCCACGACCACATACAACTCGCTATGACTTTACCGCTCAAAGTCTACGACCTCATCCCAAGTCGTTCCGACCGATCGAAATGATGAACCAACAAATGCACGAGGTCTACGACCACGTTGGGAATGGTCGATGATGCTTTAACCGCGAGGCAAGCGGTCGCAAAGGGTTACGACCACTTGTAAACGATATGAGAGTGGTCGGAAAGTGCTTCGACCGTGGCATAAGTGGGCGGTGGGTGTTTCTGAGTGGTCGTAAGGGTTACGACCACGCTGTAAGAGTGTGAGTGGTCGTATGGTCGTAGATCTGTGTAGTCGTAGAGTCTTACGACCGCCCTAGATTGTTTACGATCAAATCCAAACCCTTAGAATCCTGTACGACCATGTTAGAGTCCTTTTCGACCGTCTGCAATACCATACGACCGCTTAAACTTGTTGTCGATCACTTTGAGTCATGGTCGTAAGACCTGTAGCAGCTCTCGGCTTCAGCCACTCAATTCACCGTGGTCGAAACCCATATCGATCATGTCCACTTCTTTCACCTCGGTCGTAGTCGTTTATGGTTACGTACTGGCCTTTTCAGCGTGGGCGCATCTCGTTACGACCATCGACGCTGAAGTCGTGGCCTTCCACGTGATCGAGCATCTCTACGACCACATTCTGTTAGCGTTTGCCGTGGTCGTAAACGGCAACGTGGTCGTTAGCTTCTGCGTGGTCGTAAGTCGATTGTGTGGTCGTAGGCCATTCTCTGTGGTCGTAAACGGTAACGTGATCGTGAGCGATTTTGTAGTCGTAAGTCGACTGTGTGGTCGTAAGCGACTTCATGGTCGTAATTTCGACTACGTGTTCGTAACTCATTCTCCGTGGTCGTACACGACTTTGCGGTCGTAATCTCGACTGTTTGGTCGTGAACGACTACGTGGTCGTAAACATCGTAAGTCTTCTTCGTAGTCTTAAGTCTCCTTTGTAGTCGTAAGTCTTCTTCGTAGTCTTAAGTCTCCTTTGTAGTCGTAAGTCTTCTCCGTGGTCGTAAGATCCATTCGAGTAATCGTAAGCTCCATCCGAGTAGTCGTAATCTTTTCCGACTGCATTGTCGTAGTCGTAACCTCTCCTGATCACGTTTGCCGTGGTCGTAGCTCTTCCCGATTACGTTTGCCGTGGTCGTAGCTCTTCCCGATAACATTTGCCGTGGTCGTAGCTCTTCCCGATAACGTTTGCCGTGGTCGTAATTTCGGCTACGTGGTCGTAAATTCTACAGCATAGTCGTAAAATTTGACCGTGGTCGTAAACAACCGGGTAATCGTCAGTTCAACTGTGGTTGTAGGTTCGACTACGTAGTCGTAATACCTCTCGGTCGTCTTTCCGACTGCATTGTCATAGCCAAAGTTTCTTCCGATCACGTCTACAGTAGTCGTAACCCTTCCGACCGCGATAGCCGTGGTCGTATCTCCCTCTCCGACCACGTTGATTCCCGAAGACAATT
This sequence comes from Dendrocalamus latiflorus, assembly GCA_017311315.1. Lineage (NCBI taxonomy): Eukaryota > Viridiplantae > Streptophyta > Magnoliopsida > Poales > Poaceae > Dendrocalamus > Dendrocalamus latiflorus. The sequence goes on from CM029636.1 coordinate 20,166,059, forward strand.
CTTTTTCTCCGATGTAAAACTTCCAAAGGTCATAACTTTCTCATTTTAACTCCGATTTCAGCCATTCAAATTTCTAAATTCGTCTAAAATCATAATCTAACCAAATATGGTCTCTCTTGAATTTTTTGGATTTTGTTTGTATTTATTTGCTTTGTTTGCTTCGTCTTTTCTCGCGTAGATTCCAGCGTTGTCGACGATCACTCCACCCAACAGCAAGAAGACCCAGAGAATCTGCAAGAAGGCAAGTCTCCTTTGATCATCTTGAACCCACGATTTGAAATGTTTTCGAATTATTTTAAATTATGTGCATTGCTTTTACATAAAATCTTAGTTCACATCTTTAGGATTACTATGAAACGACTATGTTGTGCCGTTTACGACCACTTTGTGGTCCCTGCAAAGTCGAAAGTCCTTTTGAGTGGTCGAGAGATCACCTTCGACCACATTGGCCGTGGTTGGAAGGAGTCTGGAAGTGTTACGACCACATTGGTCGTGGTCGAGGGCTGGAAGAAGTAGTTTACGACTTCGTTGGCCGTGGTCGGAAGGCACCAGGAGAGTTTACAGCACACCTTCTCTTGCAGCATCTGTAAATAAATACAGGCGTCCATGATGGTGTTCAACAATGCAATGAACTTGGGAATCACCATCCCATACCAGTGTCATTCTAGACAGAGGATCAGAAGACTTTATTAAATATACCTGGAAAAGGATAATCTTGCAATGAGCAGCGAACAAAGGACCAGCTAATAATAATACAGATAAGGTGCACAAGAGACAGTACCTTTGAGTGAGTGTCTGAAAAGACATTTAACGTTATAAACCGAAAATCCTTGGTATGTCTGATATTTAAATAAATATTCTCATCAGGTTATTCCAACATGAGAATATCATCCTTGTTTGATCCAATAATGCTGCAAAACAGCCTAGCCAAAGAAAATTTTAAGCTATTTGGTTATTCCAACATAAATGTTAGTTATTTGGTTATTACTTATTGAAGATGTTCTAAAAAAAGTAATTAAATTATACATCTAAACCAATAATAGCATAACTTGAGACTAAAGAGCCATAATAGCAGCCAAAATACTGTTCAAAGAGAACTTACCAGCATGTCCAAGAACAGGAATCTTAGTTGATGCCTTGATTTGAGAAACCAGCTTATTACTACCTCTTGGAATGACGAGATCAATGACATCATCAAGCTGCACAATGTATTACGAGTTTAGCCATATTGGTAGAATCATTATTTTGGTCATAGTACTGCATTCTCACCTTTAGCAAATCTGCAATTTCATCTCTAGTTGTAACAAGGCCAATAAGTTTTTCACCAACGTTATCATGAATAGCATCAGTTATAACCTAAAAAATAACAAAATGGTATTTTAAAGGACACTCAAGCTAAAAACAACATGTAATGTCAATAGTAAGCTACTACATATCACAAGATAATACCTTATGCAATATTGTGTTTGATCTCATAGCTTCTTTTCCACCTTTCAGGAGAAGGCCATTACCACTTCGAATTGCTAAAGACGCAATCTACACCATTATATACAACAACTTTAAAGCAAGTTGCTTAATATGCTTAAGTACAAATCATGCACGAAGCATATGGTTTATACAAAAACATAAACTGCAGTAATTTAACAACTAAAAATACCTGCACCAAAGCATCAGGTCGGGACTCAAAAACAATCAAGAGAACACCCAAGGGCCAAGATGTTTTTTCAAGAACTAAACCATCAGCAACCTGAAAAAATGTAATCTATTCGGAAGAGTCAGAGATCGAAGGAACTGGGCGGGGATGAGAATACATTGGGAGAGGAGGGGAGCGCGTGTGCGTACCTGCGGCGCCGCCGAGAGGTGCGGCCCACCTCGCTTGGCGCGCGTCGGCGACGACCGAGGTCGAGCAGCGGCGGCCTCGCCTGACGCAAGCGACGGTGGCCTCGCTAGGGGCGCGCGGCGGCGGAGGCGGCACCTCCAGGAACCCTACAAGCCCCGGCGGCCCAACTCGCTTGGCGCGCGTCGGCGACGACCGAGGTCGAGCGGCGGCGGCCTCGCCTGACGCGAGCGACGGTGGCCTCGCTAGGCGCGCGCGGCGGCGGCACCTCCAGGAACCCTAGATGGGTTTTGGGAGGAGAGAGAGAACTCTTTAGGACTCAGCGGCGGCGCGGAGGAGCGGGGGAGGAGGAGGCGGCGGCGGCGCTGGGTGGGGGGAGGAGGAGGTGACGGCGTCGCGGGGTGGGAGGGAGGGGAGGAGGCGGCGTCGCGGGGTGGGGAGGAGGAGGAGGCGACAGCGTCGCGGGGTGGGAGGGAGGGGAGGAGGCGGCGGCGCGGGGTGGGGAGGAGGAGGAGGCGGCGCAGGGTGGGAGGGAGGGTCGGGGGAGGCGGCGACCTGTTTTGGGAGGCAGATATTAGGTTTTTAAGCGGGGGAGGCGGATGAGTGATGAGGTTTGGTCCCAGCAATCTGATCCGTTGGATCTGAGTGAGTAAGAGAAAGACAAGGTTAGATGGGATCTTGTCCCTTCATTTCAAACGTTGGTTGGGTTTGGTGGTAAATTTCTGGGTGTACTTAGGATAGCTAATGACTGTGTGGTACAATTTTCTGTGTGGCTTTAGGATTGTTTTTTAGGTGCATTATTAGTTTAGATGATATGTCTTCTGTTGGACTCCTGAGGGAAAATTGGTAATTTCTCAATTTGATGAAAAGAAAAAAAAACAAAAGGAGGAGGGTCCCACCTATCGGTGGGACGAGAGAAGGGATAAGGCCGAAGCCTTTCAGCTGTGCCGTTCGGGGGAGCATCCGGAGACCACGTCTCCCGACCGATTGGATCTAGCGGTGACAGTGACGGAGGCGCCACCAGCACGGGCGCTTCAACGCTAGCCGTGGCTACAGCCCGCTGGCCTCCGCCCGGCTCCCCTTTTAAAAGACGGCCTCATCTTCTCCTTTTCCACCATACCAGTGAGTTCACTTTCTTCTCCTCTCTGATCTCGTGAATTTCTTAGCTTTGTCTCGATTCGAGCTTTGGGGCAGCCGATTCACCGTGGTCTTCTCTGGCACCGGCGGCTATGCAAGGCCAGTCTGCCTCTGCTGGGCTTTCCTGCGTGGTTTCTTATGGCTTTTCTTTGAGATTTGTCATGAAGAAACTTTGGGGATTTCCCATTGGGGGCTAAAATCGGTATTGCCAAGTTCAAAGGGGGGAAGATCTATGGTTGAACGTGGTGTTCACGAGTACTCTCAGCCGGAGTACTTGTCGGTCTTGTGCGGCGTCCACCTGACCCTTGACTTCCACTTCGGTGACTCAAGGTGGGAGTGTGGCATTGTATCTCCGATTACCATCATCTCCTTGCTTGGCATAGCGAGGTGCTTGGTTTTTTGGGACTGCACATCTTGCATGCCTTGCCTTCTTCGGTTGCTTCTAGGTGATTTCGAGTATCACCGACACTGTGACTTTGTCGGCTGTTTGCTCTTTGCAATTTTGAGATATATTTCTGATATTTGTGTGATATCATTGATTGGAAATTGCAAAGACTGGGTTCACTTGCTCTGTGATGAAATGACATATTCCTGAGATTATATATGAATGTGAGGGTAGATTGATCTTGGGCTTTTGGCTAGCTTTACTGTTTTGTATACTCTGATCATTACATTTGCTAGACTTTGCTTGATGTTGCCTTAGTTCAGTGGTAGATTTTGGTTGTTCTTGCAGTAGCCGAATTCTGTTATGATCAACAGTATTCATGTTAGTTGAATGTTAGATTGATTATATCATCCCTTTATACTCTACAGTATCTTTGGTTCATGATCTAATAGTTTTCTTCAATAGTAATGCTTGATTTAGAGCTCAAGATCTAATCTACAATTGTCATATATAATCAAGATTAGATTTACCATGGCAGAGATGGCCAAGATTAAATCTTACGCAACTAGCCTTTTGAGAACAAAATATATCAATAAAAATCTTGATAACATGCTGAATTTGGTCATACATGTTATGTTGGAATCGGCATTCAGTTGGAATAACATACATTGTTTACATGTGGATATGCTGATTTTAGACTCTTACATGATACATATGTTGGGCATATGTTTCTATTTCAATGACTTAAAAGGTTCATATGTTTATATGTTGGTTATGTCATTTATATGCTTTTTATATCATGCCTGTGTCTTTATCAATTATGCTGAAATTAAATATAAATACATGCTTATACCGCAATATTTACAACATCTTCAACCAGCTCCTTTCCTTCTTTTCTTTGGGCCATGATGAGTATACTTTTGATATGACTTCTGGCTTGCATAATTGGTGTCTATTGGCATTCATAATTGGCATGCATCATCGCCCTTCTGCTAATAGCATGTGCCTCGTCCTTCGCGGATATTGCTTTGTCCTTTGGCGAATATTGCATTGTCCTTTATGAATATTACACTGTCCTTTGCAAATATTATTCTGATGCGTGCATGTCGTTTTGCTCAATATTCTTCCATGTTCGAATAATTGATAGCACTCATTCAATATTGGTGTACCTTTATAGGGCTACTTTTAGACATTCTTTTTTCATATAACCTACCTTTTGAAGATTTTTTTTTATTATAGGCTGCTACTTCAACATATTCTTTATTTTAAATATTGCCCATGCCTGACAATATCTATAATATCTTCATTGATAAGGATATTTCAAAATTTTTATCATATGCTTTTTTCATATCTTCAAACTTATCATTCATTTCTCTTCTTAATTCTTTTGAAATTTCTTCCTTTATATCCTTTTTCCATTGTGGGGATATGGCTTAAAATTTTTCATCTATCTTCCAATCTATATATGAACCATTTAAAGGATCTACCCCTTTTACCAACCATTCTTTATATGTGGGCTTCTTTGATGTTTCTTCTTCTATGTTTATTTCAGGGAGTTTGGTACTTTAAATAACAATTAGAAATTTCTATGTGCCACTGGACTTAGGTGTCTCACCACGCTTTCGTTCTTTTGAAATACATGGAACATTATCTTGATATGGAATAAATGTGATACCTTGTTCATGTATAATTGTAGTCTGCAATGATTGTTATAAAAATCTTAGACCAATTATCATATCATCATTTATCATAGATCAATCTCTTATTGCAATTTCATCTATTATATATTTTCTACCATTTATGTACATTTCAACATTATTAGCTAATTGGTTATAGATCTTCTTTATACCTGACATATCTGTGGATATTTCTGCTTTATTATCCTCTAACGTACGAACTATTTTAGGACATTTTATGAAGTATTTGTCATGGATAATATTTTTTATACATCCTGTACCTACTAACGCTAATATTTTATATGGTAACTTAACTATTTCTTTAAAATATAACTTAACTATATATTTATTTCTAAAATTAGTTATAGCATCCTTTAACTGGATCATCATAGCCCTTTTTCTTTTAATATTATTGTCTGTTCTTTAAACCTAGTATTTTTTGTAATTTTATCTTCTTGCAACGTTTTAGTGCCCATTTGGTTTTTTAAATCCTCTACTTCTACTTCTAATTTATTCATCCTATTATCTAATATTCTAACCTGACTAGACAATATTCTTTCATAAGATTCTAATTCTATTTCCTTTCTCCATCTTTGAGCTTTTGCTTAAATATTCAGAATATGCTTGTTTTTTACATTAGCTACATGAAGCTCTATTTTCTTGGCTTGGATAATATATACAAAAATCACATTTTATATTGTAGTCTCCTTCCATCTAATCCAATCATGTTCACAGTTTATTTGATCCATCATTTCTATCTTTAAACTGGCTACTTCATCTATTAAGTCTATTTCATCATTACTTGACTCATATTCATCTTCATTATTCTCAATTTCTTCTATTTCTATTATTGAACATATTGATTCATCATCTTTTATTTCATCATCACATGCTAATATATTTTCATTTACACTATCTATTATTAGAACTCTTTCTTGCTCCTCATACTTGCTAGAGTATCTTTTCTGATATTTATTAGGACAAGTTTTACTTAAATGATCTGGCGAATTACATATAAAGCATCTATATGTTTTATCATAACTTTTCCTAGGATTATAATGCCTTACATTTCTTTTATGTAAATATGGGACTTTATGATATGATTTTCCTAGAAAATATCTTCTCTTTATCTTAAATTTGTTATCTCCACTATTTTGAGGCTTATGATATTTGCTACTTTTAGTTTTTTGCTCTCCATATGTTAATGGAATTTGGACTATCTTATTGCAAAAATTATAGCATGCATTTTTCATGGATCTTTGAGCCTGTATGTTTGTGCATATTTTTCTTAATTGCTTAAATACAAATGTTATAGCTTGAGATATATTAATGACCACATCTTTAGTTTCTTTTTTATATTCATCAAATATCATGCTTCATAAAGGATTAGGCAATTTATTAGAATACCTCTCTACTATACATTTATTGCATCCATGTTTGGATGTAGTGGCATTATATAGATAATGTTGTGAAAATTCTTTTATTCCTTTCCAACTTATCAGTGTTAATTTCTCTATTTCTCTTAGCCTTTCATTTTGTAATGTAGTATATCCCACTTTTGGATCTTTTGCTATAATAATATTTGATATTATATTTGCAAAGTTGTTTGTATTACTACGTGCTCTTTTTAATTCTTCATAAAGATTAGGATTATTTTCTATCCATTGTTCCTATAAAACTTTTACCAATTCTCCTAGAAATGTTTCTAAATAAGATATCATATCTTCAACTTTATTTCCTATATTATGCTGATTTTGTATATATCTTTGTACTATCAGGCTTTTCCATGTACTTATGATATTCTACCAGTTTATAGGATCGTGTGTAGCTAAGTTTAATATTGAACCATCGTTTTTATGATTTTGGAATTTTATGATTCTTTCGAAATCTCTTCTCTTAGAACCCATATATTTATATTGTCTAGGAGTATAATTGTATGGATATTCTACCCTTTCTGGAGGCCATCTTCTTGCTACTCTAGATGGTCTTTCCATCTCTCCTTCATTGTTTACTGAACTTTCACCATATATTCTTTTCTTTCCTCCTCCTATATGTACTTCTATTGCATTATTTAAATTGTGTAAACCTATCTCGTCTAAGAAATCTGTAACACCCCGGCCCCTCCCTAAGCCCAAGGTGCTACCACCTACTCTATAATATTACCAACTCTAATCTTTGCCGCTGGTCTTGCGAAGCAATTCTTTTATTTAAATATCCACCAAACGACAAAAGCCGGTACACTTGACACTAAGCGCAGCAGAGGTATATATTTTCTAATTACCGAAAATGTACTTAGACTATCCAAGACTAAATATGTCTACTGTAGATGATCTGTTAATCACTGTGGCACGTGAACGACTGTGCTACTCCCGCCTATGCATGTCGTCTTCAACAAATTCCTATGGTTGGGTGAATCGAGTGTCACAAGTTACCGTACTCGAGACAGTGGTTGGCGGTGTCATTCCTCAGCTTGCACTGGTCCAGTTATCTCCAACTCTACGTCATGAAGATAGGGCCAACCTCCTATCAGAACTGTTTGAAAACTGTGTAAGGAGGAATTTTGTGGCCAGTGTCTAGAAGTTTGCAATGGCCAGGGGCGGGCCCACTATAATTCATGAGTATTCAACTAAATACCTAAAATTTTTAGCAAAAATCCCACAATATACAAGGTGTAATACATATGTATACTAGTATTTAAATCATTTTGGGCCATTTCGCTTTCGCAAGCCCAAATTGGCGCGGGTGACGACCAACCGCCAGCCGACTGGCCTTTGGGCTCTGGAAGCCTAGCCGCTTAGGGCACGCACAGGCCATCTTGAGTTGCATCTTCTCATGCGTAGGCCCACTTGCTGTTAGGGTTGGCACTCCTCTAGCATCTTGTCTTGCCCCCTATCTTCTCATGTGACATGCGTGCAGCGGCACACGGCGCAGTTGCAGCCCCCCGCATCTAGGTTGTCTTCGTCATCGACCTATCGTCCACACATCCCGCGCGCTCCATCAATCACCAGTCCCCCATCTACTGCTAGACTGCTACTCTCATGCCGGCGCGGCGTCATTCCCTCACTTTTTACACCACTCGCCTCCTTCTACAAGCAACTTTTTTCAGCCACTACTATTTATTTTTAGCTAAAAGTAGCCAAAAGTCAATACGAAGGCCCCTTGGGTAAATTCTTAAAACATCAAAAGAAAAGTAAGGGTAAGTGCCCCAATTCATACATCTCAGTGATACTGTCATGGCTATTCCATGTAGTAAGAGCGGTTCCAACTTCCAAGCTAGCAGCAAGCTAGCAACATAAAAATGTGCAATAATACGAATCTTCACTGAATTTACTAGCTCTTGGAGATGAAGGTTAGGTAGTACCAAGCTGCAAAGGCCAGGCCAAGCACAAACAAAGGGAGTAGGAAGTCCAGAAAGGTGTTTGGAGCAGGTCCTTTGTTCCCTTGCATCCTTCTGGAGTTTGGTGGCACATAACTGCCGCCAGCGGTTTCAGCCTTCGATGCACTAGGAGGCACATAGCCCTTGATGCTTCCAATGAGGTAGCTGTTCATCATGCTGATGGCTGATGTGCTGTGCCCCACCTCTTCAAACGCCTCTGTGGCATCCCCAGAGGCTTCAAAAATTGATGAAAGCCAGAGGAAACCAAGCTTAGAAACTTGTCAATAGTCTGTTAAAGCTCTAAATTTATTGCCAAATGCATCTCTTTCAAAACCATGTCATATGTGTAAACATTACATATTTGTCCTTAAACATAACACGTGTAATTTAAAGGGAGCAAGTATCGTGGAATCAGTGCACTGGCAACATGGAATAACAAGGTTAGCGTGATTAGCAAGGCTTGGAAATTTGACCTAGAAGAAAGCAACATTTGAAAAAAAAAACTGAATTTAGGTTGGCATTGATCTTTTTTTAAGAAAACAATAGCAACATGACATTGGTGTACTAGGAAAGACTAAATAAGATATTTTGCAACATACATTGTATCACCTATTCTATAGTAATTGAGAACAAGGTAAGAAATATGTTATCCATAAGAGGTAGACACATGAACTTGATGTGTTAATTACTTCTGGACGAACAAGAGTAGGCGTACGTTGACGAGGCTTCCGCACGCTACAAGTTTAACAGGCTGGAGAAGTGGAGAACTGGAGATAGAAAACATGAACTACCATCTGAGTGTAAGTGTGTAACTTGTGGATTTTGAAGCTCCTCAACTGCTAAGTTGTAAGAGCAAATTCTGCATCTATACAAAAATTAATTTCTCACATAGTAATTGTAGAATGTGCTCATCAATTCGATTCAAGTGGAATGTTTCTCTGGTGAAAACAGCTACATATCATAGGCCGACATGATGCTATGGCTACAGATTTGAACTAATCGCCAGAAATGAGGATATTGAACAAATAAAGATGCCGATAAAATGAGAACAAAAACATTGTGATTTAGTGGCAATAGGATCATATTCCTAGGAGCCAGTAGTAACTAAAACAATTTTCCCCAGTATGAAGCAGAAAAGAAAAGAAGGATCTTACCTGATGCATGGAGAAGAACATCCTCGCCACCAGGGTGGTCCTCGAGGAACTTGGTCACATCATACACCTGAAAGCAGCAAAATCACACAAAGGAGAATCATACCAACCAAGAACCACAAATCACACCCATCAAGAAACCAATCCAGATCTCTGACTGAAGAAGAAAAACAATCAAAGAAGACATCTTTCTTCCTTTATTTATTTCTTTGCCCTTGATTTCTGACCTTGCCATGGATGACGACCCAGCAGTCCTTCCTGGAGGTGTGGAGCGAGACATCGGACGGGGAGAAGAGCTTCTTGGCCTCCTCTGCCATGGATGGACAACGCTTTCTTGGACCACTCTTCCCTACTGGTGAGTGGAGACTGGAGAGGGATATGAACGGGAAGAAGAGGATGAGCTGAGCAGCTGAGGTAGGAGGAAATCTTGGAGCACACCAAGAGAGCTTGCTGATTGCCTTACTCTCTGGTTGGTCAAGAAGGGTTGGTGGCTCGGGGACGACGAGGCAGGCGTCCGTGCATGGGCCGGATTACAACGATGGGCTTGGGCCGGAATGCGAGAAAGGCCAATAAGATCTGGGCTATATTGAGTCCAGACGGTAAACACCCCCCGCCGGACACCCCCCCCCCCCCAACATCGATCGCCGTCGCTTGGCTCGTCCATCCCCCCCCCCCCCCCCCCCCCCAAGATTTGGCGTTTTGCTTTCCATTCGTTTGGTTATTTTCCCATTTTACTTGTCGCTTATACGTGCCTTTGAAATTATGGTTTCTTTTATACTATGTAGGTGTTAAAGAAGTGATCAACACATGACAACAAGAACCAAACATTCTAAATATAAATCCATTTTTCTTTCATGGATACAATGGTGTCTACATTATTGCTCAAATTACAACGTTCATAAAGCACCAACTACAACATAGACTTGCTTCTGGGTGTCACACAATTGCCTCATTGTTAGTACGAGGCATTTCCAAGATTGCAGGAGTGATCTTCATACGCAAAGTAACCTGTCAATGCAGATATACTCCACATAAGAGATCTCTCTCAAGGGTCAAGATTGCTTTCTGCTGTGCCTTCCCCATATGACTATTATTGTAATTGCAAAGCAGACACCAAATCCCAATGCGGTGAAGAGGAAGGGCCTGTTTGTTTTGGATTCTAGGCAAGCTAGCTACTTCTAGTAGCCAAAAGCTCTCCCAAACAGTCCAGCTTTTGGGCTAGCTACTGAGAATCTGAAAATCTGAGAAGCCATAATTGTACTGGGACCGAGAAGCTGCAAAAACCCAGCTTCTCACAAATTCTGCGGGCTAATACCACTTAAAATTGAAGTTATTTACCCGCAAATGCCACTGGATAAAACTCCCCCCTCCCCAATCCCCCCGTGCCCCGCACCCCGCCGCCCCCTCCCCCTCCCCCGCCGCCCCTCCCCAATCCCTCCGTGCCCCGCCCCCCCGTCGCCCCCTCCCCCCCCCCCCGCCGCCCCTCCCCCGCCGCCGCCCCCTCCTCCCCCTGCCGACCCTCCCCCCTCCCCAGATTCCCTGCCGCCGCCCCCCTCCTAACCCTCCTCCCCCGCGCCTCCGGTGCCCACTTTTCGGACTCCAGGACCTCGCCTCCGTCGATGGGCGGTGGCCCTACGCGACGGCTCGGAGGTGCCGGCGATCGACCCGCGCAACCGCTACACCGCCGGACTTCGCCAAGCTGGCGTCGCTCTACCCCTCCTTCGGCCCCGTCGTGTCCGTATCCCGCGGCCGCGCATCCATCGACTTCACCGACTTCGCCACCACACGCGAGTTCACGCGCGTCCTCCTCCTCCACAACCACGGCATCAACTGGTTGCTACAGCTTGCTCACCTCCGCCTCTTCCCCTGAACCCTAAGGCGCCTTCGGTGCTAACCCATGCCCAGTTGCTTTTGTTTGGTTGCTATCGCTGTGGATGAGTTGTTTAGCTAGCTCTTTGATGTTGTTCTGCTGAAGAATTACAAGGGCACTCCTGAATTCAAGTTCATCCTGTTGCATCTCAGCCTCCAAGTACCTGTAATTTGACACATTTATCGTTTCATGAAGTGTTCATGCTGTTATGAATAGCGCATGTATTCATATGAGGCCAATGGGCCGGTATATATACACAAAGTACATGTGGTAAATATGCAAAGAACCCCTCATAACAATGGGGAATAACAAACTATACATATATCTCTAACACCCCCCCTCAAACTCATGGTGGATCAACAACACTGAGTTTGGAGAGGAAGAAGCTGTGCTGTGCTCGAGTCTGGGCCTTCGTGAAGAAATCCGCTATCTGAAGCTCTGAAGGCACATACTGAAGAGCAATCACCTGATCATGCACACAAGTCCTCATGAAAGAAGCATCAACTCCAATGTGCTTGGTGAGCTCATGCTTCACAGGATCACGAGCAATACTGATAGCACCTGTACTGTCTGACAAGAGAGGGGTCGGTGTAGTGACAGAAACACCAAAATCCTCAAGTAACCACCGTAGCCAAGTAATCTCTGCTGTCAAGAGAGCCATAGCTCGCAACTCAGCCTCTGCACTCGAACGGGACACTGCAGTCTGTTTCTTCGTCTTCCAGGCAATGAGAGAACCACCAAGAAAAACACAGTAAGCAGAGATAGACCGGCGATCAGAGGGATCGCTGGCCCAAGTAGCATCCGAATAGGCCTGAAGCTGTAACGAGCTGGAACGTGGAAAGAAGAGACGGCGAGAGATAGTCCCACGAAGGTATCGCAGAACTCGAAGAAGGTGGCTGTAGTGAACCTGAGTGGGAGCTGAAACAAACTGACTCAGAATATGAACTGGATAAGAGATATCTGGACGAGTAACAGCAAGGTAGACAAGACTCCCAACAAGATGACGATAGCGAGTCGGATCAGAAAGAGGCTCGCCATCAGAGAGTCGGAGGTGAACATTGAGCTCCATGGGAGTCTCAACAGTACGCTGATCAGTGAGAGAGGCGCGATCAAGAAGATCCTGAATATATTTCTCTTGGGACATAAAGAAACCATCTGGAGTGGAAGTAACCTCAATCCCAAGGAAATAACGAAGAGGACCAAGATCCGACATCAGGAACTGCTCACTAAGACGAGCCTTAACAAAGGCAATGTACTCAGAATCATCTCCCGTAATGATCATATCATCAACATACAAGAGAAGAAGAGTCCGACCACGAGACGAAGTGTGGACAAAGAGCGCAGGATCATGATCACTAGCTGAAAATCCAGCACCAGTAACCACAGAGGAGAAGCGCTCAAACCAAGCACGGGGGGCTTGCTTAAGGCCATAGAGAGAGCGACGAAGGCGACAGACCATGCCCTCAGGAACAGAATACCCAGGTGGCGGATGCATGTAGACCTCCTCACGCAACTCACCATTAAGAAAGGCATTCTTGACATCAAGCTGAGAAACAGACCAGTGGCGAACAGACGCCACCGAAAGAAGAGTGCGAACAGTGGTCATGTGGGCCACAGGAGCAAAAGTCTCGTCGTAGTCAACACCGTGCTGCTGCTGAAAACCACGAGCAACAAGACGCGCCTTATAGCGCTCAAGAGAGCCATCAGAGCGAGTCTTAATCTTATAGACCCACTTACATGTGATGGGATGAGAATGGGATGGAAAAGGAACAAGATCCCAAGTACCAGTACGCTCGAGGGCAGCAATCTCCTCGGCCATGGCAAGCTGCCACTCAGGGTGAGTAACAGCATCCCGGTAGGAGACAGGCTCACGAGTAGCTGCGCCAGCAAAGGCAAAACGGGCAGGAGGCCGAATCGACTGGCGATCACGGAGAGCGTAGCGAGGGGAAGATGACCCATCAGGGGAAGATGGAGCATCAGAAGAAGATGGAATATCAGAAGAAGATGACACATCTGGAAGGTCCTCAATACGAGGTCGTCGAGTGTAGACGATAGTGGGAGGAGCCTGGGGAGTCGTAGGAGTCAACACAGGCGGCGACAACGGCGGAGAGGCCACAGGGGGAATATGTGGAGACTCAGTAGGACAGGTGGACAAGGGCAAAACAGATATAGGAGTATCTGGAAAGGTCAAGAAAGACAGAGACTCCACAGAGGAAGCCGAAGGAGAGGCAGGACGTGGGTAGAATGGACGAGACTCGTCGAAAGTCACATCCCGAGAAACCCGTATCCGACGACCAACAGGATCCCAGCACCGATAGCCCTTGTGCTCGGCACTGTACCCCAGAAAGACACACTCAACAGACTGAGCGGTCAGTTTGGTACGTTCTCGAGGGGCGAGGAGAACATAGCAAACGCAGCCAAACAGATGAAGGGCAGAGTAGTCAGGAAGAAGACCACAAAGACGCTCAATAGGGATCGCACCCTTGAGAGCAGAAGAGGGCTGAATGTTGACAAGATAGGTGGCAGTGGAAACGGCCTCGGCCCAAAAGTGAGGTGGAATAGAGGCGGCGATCATCAGAGCACGAGCCGTCTCAAGGAGGTGACGATGCTTGCGCTCAGCGACACCATTCTGAGCATGAGCACCAGGACAAGAAAACTGAGCGAGAGTGCCCTGCTCAGCAAGGAAGCTGCGCAGGTGACGGGAGAGGTACTCGCCAGCAGAATCAGCACGAAAAACACGAATAGGAGTGGAGAACTGTGTGTGTATCATCTTGGCAAATTGTTTATAGATAGGCAAGGCCTCACTACGAGAAGACATGAAATATATCCAAGTGTGACGAGAGAAATCATCTATAAAAATAATATAATAACGATGACCCCCTTTCAAAACGAAGGGAGCCGGACCCCAAACATCTGAATGAACAAGATCAAAAGGACGCTGAGACACAGTCTCACTATGAGAATAAGGAAGCTGAATCTGTTTACCTAACTTACAGCCCTGACAATCTAAAGACACGTCTCCTGAGACAGACCCCAGAAGACCACGACGAACTAAGGACGACAGGCGAGATCCACACAGATGGCCAAGACGGTGATGCCACTGCTGGAAAGAGCCGGTAGACGGAGTGGCAGAAGCGGAGAGACTGGCGGCGGTGGTGGCAGCGGAAGGAAGATGAAGCCAGTCAAGCTCCCAGAGACGCTGTGAGTCACGGCGCCGAGGGCCAGAACCAACCAGAGCTCCCGTGTGGCAGTCCTGAACACAACAAGAGTCAGATTCGAGAATAACTCGATAGCCAAGGTCAGTAATCTGCCCAGCAGAAAGAAGCTGCAAGGTAAGGCGAGGAACATGAGCAACAGAAGGAACATGAAAAGATGAGTTGCTAAGAGATCCTCGACCAGAGACAGAAAGAGATGTACCATCAGCAGTAAGAACACTGACAGGAGAAGCAAGAGGTGTAATAGAAGACAGAGTGGAAGGATCAGGAGTCATGTGAAAGGATGCTCCAGAATCAAGAATCCACGGGAAGGTACCTGACTGTGTAGGAGGTGGTCTCTCAGTGCCCGAAGAATCAGTAGCAGAACCTGCAGAACCTGTCGAGGGAGAACCTGAAGCGGCAAGTAGGCGTCGAAGTCTGGCTATCTCCTGCTCGGTGAGAGAAGCTGCTGAAGAAGTCGAGGCAGACGTCGTCGTAGAAGCACTAGTGCCAGTAGAAGAACGGCGTGAAAGATGCCGCTTCTTCTTGTAGCACTGGGACTCAGTATGGCCATCCTTGTCGCAGTAGGAACAGTGAGGACGGCCACCTCCAGACTGAGGACGGCCACCACCACCTGTGGTAGCCGCTGGAGGAGGCAGTGTAGCAGGCGGACGAGCGACGAGGACAGAGGGGAGTGGCATCAGACCAGCACCACTCAAACGAGTCTCCTCTGCGCGTATCTCAGTAAGAGCCTCCAGGAGAGTGACACGAGGGTGGCGTGCAAGGAGCTGGGCACGCCTTTGCTCGAACTCAGGACGAAGGCGAGTAAGGAACTCGTAAACCCGCTGAAACTGTAGATCAGCACGTACCTCCAGGCAGCACTGACAGGTACGACAGCCAGCAGTGCGAAGTGAGTCCAACTGACGCCAGACAGCAGAACTCTGAGCGTAAAAGGCGTCAACAGTAGCATCACCCTGCTGAAGAGAGTGCTCCTGGCGGACCACGGACAGGTACAGGGCATCACCAGAGGGCTCGTAGCGCTGACGAAGATGAGTCCACATCTGAAAAGCCGAAGGGAGTCCCACAACCTCAGAAGAAAACTGAGGCTGGACACTGGCGATGAAGACAGCAGCAGCCCGAGCGTCGTCATCGTACCACTGAGTGTAGACGGTCAGACGATCCGTGTAGGAATCTAGAGCCTCCTGGTAGGCAGAGGCAGCTTTATCATCAGCAGCAGCTTTATCATCAGCAGCAGCTTTATCGGCTGTCGGAGGCAATGCAACGGCGTAGGCTCCGTCGGAGGAATAGGGCAAGGCGGGCAGGTGACATCGCCAGAGAGGACGCCCCAGAGACGAAGACCACGCATGTGAATGCGCATGTGAGACACGAAGTCGGTGTAATTAACACCATCAAAAATCACCGGGCAGCGAGGGAGAGCAACGGTGCCCATTGGTAGGCGGCGCTGGACGGCGCGGCGACCAAGGCAACGAAGTCTAACAGGCGGCGCTGGACGGCGCGGCGGTTAGAACAACGTTTTTTTTTTTCGCTTTTTTTTTTTTTTTTGCTTTTTTTTTTTTCTGGTCGGTTTACAAACCGACCGAGCCGACCGAACCGACCGACTCTCCCGAGCCGGGAAACCCTAGATCGGGAGCGAGAGGCGGCGCAGGCGGCGGCGGCCTGGCGCGGGCGGAGGTGGCCCGGCGAGGCGACGGCGGCCGGCGACGGCGGCCTCGAGCGGAGTGGCGGCCTCGGGCGCGGGCGGGCGCCGGGCGGGAGGCGGAGGCGCCGAGGCCAGGCGGGCGGGCGCCGGGGCGGCGAGCGGAGCGGCCGGCACGGGAGCGGCCGGCACGGGAGGACGGCCGGCGCGAAGGACCGACGGCGGGGAGCGGCGGCCTCGAGCGGATCGGGGTCGGCGCGGGCGGCGACGGCCCGGCGCGGGAGGCAGCTGCAGCAGGCGGAGCGGAGGCGGCGGAGGCGGCCAAAGGACGACGGGGAGCGGCGTAGCCGAGGCCGGGCGAGCGCCAAGGAGAGGCCGCGCCGGACAGGGCCGACGGAGTCGGCGGGGCCGACGGGGGAGGCGCCGAGAGAGCGGCGGCGGAGGAGTCGGCGGGGCCGACGGCGACGGGCTCGAGCGGGCGGCGGCGGCGCGGGGAGGCCGGCGACGGCGCGGTGAACCCTAGGTAAGCCAAAACCTTAGTTTTGGCTCTGATACCATGTTATGAATAGCGCATGTATTCATATGAGGCCAATGGGCCGGTATATATACACAAAGTACATGTGGTAAATATGCAAAGAACCCCTCATAACAATGGGGAATAACAAACTATACATATATCTCTAACACATGCTACTCTCAAAAGTCAGAAGTGACTTCGGAGCTCGAGAAGTAATCAGTTTTGGGTAAATTTCAGTGGTTGATTGTCATGAGCTCTGCCATCGGAATTTCTGCAAAGAGATGCTATGATCAATGTAAAGGATGGTGTTTAATAAAGATATGAAATGCTATTGCCAGATTTTCTTCACTTGGGTCTCGCTGTCGTGGTCCGTTGTATTTTCACTGAATGTTCTTAAAAAGCAGGCTATGCATGTCGTTGTCTCGTTATAATTCGTGGCGCTGTGTAAAGATTGAACTTCTTAGGCACATCTTTCTGTTAGACATCTCAGTAAGTATCCCACATCGTTTTTCAAGGGTAGATTGGTTAGTATAGCAAAAACTTGTATCACCAAAGTTCAAATATCCTCTTGGTTAAAAATTGTTAGCTACCACATTTGCTAATAATAAGAGACACCTAAGGGCATTTCAGTCAATACATCTATCAGGATACCAGCTGCATAGCTAGAATCCAGAATGCCAAACAGACTAGCTACTCAGACCAACTGCTACTCAGACTAGCCAGCTACTCAGAATCTCCAGCTAGCTACTCAGAATCTCCAGCTCCCCCAAACAAGCCCGAAAATTAGAACATCGATGGATTTCTTCTCTGAAGCACATGGCATCGAGCTTGGTTCTGTTAAATTGCTGCATTGTTTAGACAATGGAGGCCCGCACAAACCGGTGTTCCCCAGAAAACAGCCATTAGAAAATGGGGAGAACTGAGATGAGCCTGGTATTCTTGCAGCCAACATGTTGTAGGACAAGTTCAGTGTCGAAAGGAAGTTCAGTGATGCTAGCTCCTTGGGGATCTCCCCAGAAAGCTCATTCGAGGAGATGTCCAGTGACTCAAGTTGGTTCAAGTTGCCAAATTGAGTTGGAATTGGCCCTGTAAGGGCATTGTCAGACATGTTCAGCCCGCGAAGCAGCACAAGCTCCCCAATGGCCTCAGGGATGCTACCATGGAACGTGTTATTCGAGACATCTATGAGCATAAGGGTCCCCAAGATCTTGGAAATTGTCATGTCATTCCCTTTGTATGTGAGTGCAGTGGTAAACTGGTATGTTTGCCCATGGTAATATTAATTTTCCATGACTAATGTCTCATTATCAGATCTGGCCATCATGGACATGAGCATCTTAAACCACTGAAAGAACCCTGCATTCTAATTAACTCTAAACAGTGTAATTAACAGTAATAAAGAAATAATAAGATTATTACAACACATTTAATTACAAGAATGAATAACAACAATTGGCCTCGGTCCATTCTAAAGAAAATAAAGACATTATTACAATACTTAACTAATTACAAGAATTACGCAAACATGAAAAACTAAAATTATTACATAGCCAAATAAGTATAGCATTGCATTCCTTGCCATGTCCCTGTGTATTGCTCGACGTTTAGTACCCAAGTCAGCCACAACCGTAGACCGCACTTTTTCTTTTGCAACCAGAGAGTGAATAAAAAGAAGAATCCAAGAGAGAATAAAAATAAAGGAAAATAATCGTCGTCAGTACCCTTTGACTATTAGAAGTCGACTAGAGTGGCGTTCATTGAAGTGCTCAGACCATCCTGGGCCGGTCGGTGCCTCTTACCATAAGTGGGCTTCATCATCCGACACCCAAACAAAAAAAATCCAACACCCATATTTTGAGCCGCAGAAAATCCAGCACAATGCACAACCCACAGTTTGGACTGAAGGTCCATAAGCCCATAGTGCCCAAAGACTCATTTGTGGATTGAGTAACGGCAATTCGGTCATGTACAATATAGGAGAGAGGAAGGCAGCTGAGAGCCCTTCATTCTTAAGCCAACTCGTTCCCATTGCCAATACCCACAACATTGCCCATCTCATTCACAACCAAGGAGAGCCCCCAAAGCCAACCAGAGAAAACCACCCGCACCCAAATAGCCAAGCCAACTGGAAGAACCCACAAGAAAACCACCCGCACCCAAATAGCCAAGCCAACTGGAAGAACCAACAAGAACACCTCTCATCCAAGAAAGCCAAGAGAACCCCCAGTATTGCATCTCTCGATCGAAGGCCAGAGAGTCTCATCCCAAAGCCAGCAGCCCACCCAAAGAGATAGGAGTAAGGAGAGGAGAGTTGGAGGAGGAGAGACAAGAATGTAGTGGAAGCCAAAGGAGAGAGTGGACCACTGGGGTCCAGCAAGCCGACCGCGAGGACCATAAGATGAAGTCTTCGTCAACGACAAAGGGACACCATCCACATCTTCATCCTCGTAAGGACCACCCCGAGATCATCCCCATCAACCTTAGGACTTTTAGCCAAACACAAGTAGGCCCACCTTTTCCCTCCCACATCCATTTTCCTATCCTTTTTAGCTCCACATCAAAAGCACTACACACAACACGCTCCACACCTCAGCACGACCAGCCGAGCAAGGCAGCTGAGAGGAGAAGGGAGCCACCTCACCCAGCTGGTGGTTACCACAACAACCAGTGGCAATCCGTAGATGCCACGTGTGCCCTCGGGAAAGGGAGCATGCTCCCTGGTGCAATACTCACCCCACCCAAGTTCCGACATCATAACACCCTTAGACCCTCCCAAAATCAGGTGTGGTAAAAGATAGAAGCATGGAAAAAATAGTAACTAAATCAAAATGCATAAAAGTAAAAAGGGGAGGAAAGGGTTGAACCGTCCTGAAGCCATAAGGCCAAGGAAGCCATAGTGCTGATGAACCAATGGGGTAGCCATAGATGGAGGGGAGGCGCTTTGAGTAGATTCGGTGGAGGGAGACTGGAAGGGAGGTGCTTCGAGTAGATCTGATGGAGGGAAGCCGGAGGGGAGGCAAACCGAGTAGATCCAGAAGGAGAACCAAGGTAGCTCGTAGATCCGGCAAGAAGGACACATGAGACCTTTAGATCGGGTGAGGAGAGGCCATGGGAACCATAGATCCAATGAAGGGAGGCAACGGAACCCACAGATCTAGCGAGGGAAGGCGCAGGGGGGCACCGGAACCCAGGGAGAAGAGGTAAGGCAAAGAGGCGGTGTCGTTGTGAGTTGAGTGCGTGTGGTGTTGAGTGCTGAGTGTGTGTGTGTGTGTGTGAGCTAGGTGTGTGCAACGTGTTTGTGTCGTGCACATGAAGCCAAGCCGTGGAGTGGCTAGGGCGTGCATGCGTGGGTTGGGCTATGTGTGTAGACCACACATGCACGTGGGCTAGGTTGTGCATGAGTGGGACATGAGTGCGTTGGGCTACGTGCAATAGTGTGTAGGATGTTGGGCCAACGAATAGGCCAAGTAGGCCATAAGAATATTAAGCCTGAGAGGAAAAGAAGGGAAGACCCTAGAAATGTTGATCTCTCAGTAAACACCAAAAATAGGTGGTACATACAATTGACTAGAAATCCACCAAATGGGGAACAACTTTCTAAAATCAAAATATCCTAAATAAATATTTCCTAAAATCACACATCTGCCTCGTAAATGCAGAAGGTGAGTCGCCTCAAGCTTAGGTAGCAAACCAAGTCGCAATTGACGCCAACATTTACTACTTCTCAGGTAAGCTTATTCTTTGATCATAAATATAGTTATATTAAATGTACAAACTACGTTCTGTATCATTTACTGTATACTTGCATTAAAACCTTATTTCAAAGCTAAATCGGATAAAGAAGATGAAAAGATATGAGATATGAGAAAGAAAGAGTAGTCCAGATGAGAGGAGCACCTGGGCTACTAGAGTATTTAATAGGATGGTTAAAGGGACCCTGGACAGGAAAAGAGAGGGAAGGTGGGACCCTTTTACATATGGATAGAACATAAGGACCAACAAAACTCTCACTCAAAAAAAGGGCCATAATTAAGTGCAAACAATTTTCCCATTTCTAACGGGCAGAGAAATGTTACCCTGTTACATTATTATCCTCTCGACAATGGGTACGTAATATATGAGTGAGTGGTGATGGAGGAGCTTAGGACTAGTAGCGCAAGTCTGGATGTGAGTGATTCCCAGGCGCATATATTAGCGCAGGTGGAGTGTTGGGTGATAGGACAGCCGACCCCAACCAACACTATTGGAGGTTGGTGGAGTCCGAATGAGCGTCCCGAAACACCGGTGGAAAATAAATGGGTGGAGATTTAAATAACATAACTCAGAAAACGTTCTGTACTCTAAACTTGGCACCATACCTAAGGAAGTGCAAGATACCTAGTTTGATGAGGGCTCAGATTAGCTATGGGTATAGTGGCACAATCTTGTGTAGTGCACAATAAAATCATAAATTCATGCTTGTCTCCTGGTTGGAGGCTACAAAGGTTACTAGGGATCTTTTCTTCTCTTGAGTGAAGAGTAGCATTTTCCTAAAGTAAAACTTGCCACTTAATTTGATAGATTATTTTCCAAAATCAAATAAATAGGAAATGTGATAACAAATAGAGAAGAGTCATACAATGCATTTTTCTATTTATGCTTGTTGAGCATATTAGTACTCACCCATACTATTATATTCCTTTGTTTGACCCTAATATAACCGGGGATTACTCCGAGTGGGATGAAGGGATCATAGGCACTGATGAGGCCATAGGGGATGGGGGTGATGGTTATGAGGACCAAGGTGAGGTGCACACCCTATACGGTGGTTGGAACGAGTAGGCATCCCACTAAGCTGAGTAGGCGAGAGATAGGGTATATGTACCATGCGTTTTCTTTTTAGATATTTGTAGTAAAGACCGTAGCCATACATGGCAAATGTTGTAATAAAGAGACCGTATCTACATTATTGTTTTGCTGTGTGACTCTGGTAAAAGCTTATTATTCATTGGAGCAGTGTTCTACTGGGCAAACGAATAATAATCCATTGTTTAAGTGTGATTACCTTTGGGGTAATGACACGGGAGTCACTAGTGGTATCAGAGCAATTTGTAGGGCAATGCTAATAATGTAGATACTGTAGTAGAGCTTAAGTGGGCCCTTCTCACTTGCTATATGGCACTAAATACTTTACTAGTTCTTGTCACCAGGTTAATTTTTATTCTGCTCTTGTCTCAAAATTATTATGTTAAAAGCCTCTCTCTCTTAAAGTGACACCAATACTAACGTAAAACCACTACTTTTGCAGGGATGGCCTGCTATAGCCTTCCACCTGATAGAGTGCGGTGGGAGCATGTGTTGCTACTAGGGAGGTTGCTTTAGTACCTAGGAGCTCCTTTCCCAGAGTACTTCTAGGAGTTCCCAGAGGGAGACGCTTTGGCATGCATATGAGTTATGGTATCAGGGATTCCCTTGAACTTAGCATACAGTTTAGAGTGTATCGAGGAGTGGCCTGTAAGGCTACTAACACGATCCAAGCCCACTTCAACAAACAACTAAGGGGTTCACATATTGGAGAGATACCACCTATCGCCTCGGGTAGCCAAGGTGTCCAGTTTGATCCCATCACTACCTCTAGCCATTTTCCAGAGCCACCCTCACCTTCCACCATTGCCCTCCTACGAGACACAGTTGGCACGATGCTGCTAGCTAACACCTTGCTCTATGACAACACCCAGAGAGCCCTAGCTAGAGCGAAGGAGAGTTTAAACTACTGGAGGAGGCGGTGTCTCACTTTGGACAGTGAGATAGAGTCTTTGCAAGGTTCCTACTGATCCACGACCACGGGAGGCACCTCACAGCACCCAGTTGACATCCCAGGGACGAGCCATTCTAGAGCCCCACCTCTAGCCACAACACCTCATTGGACCCACCCCCAGCCACCACCCCCTAACTATTGACCATTCGAGAGAGCCGACTTCGTCCCAATACCTTCCCAGAGTATGCACTTGACCCCTTCCATGACCTTTACCTGCACATCCCTACCCCATTCTATGACCCATATCCTCGCATCCCTACACCACCATCCTAAGGAAACTTAGGAGATGTTCACTACCCCAAGGCCAATTCACCCGCTTCCCTACCACCCTAGACTAAAGTTTAGTGGGCCCCGTATCACTGTCCACCCTGACCCTATTTGACACACTGTTACCATAGAGGACATCTATAGAGCCTATTTCAGAGACCTTGACAGCAATCAGGCAGTTGGGTGGGGAGCCAATAGTAGCTAGGGACCTAGGGGAGACGACGGGGATGAGGGAGATGGGGGATGAGGAGGAGAGCAACCCTGAGGAGAGGGAGCCAGCAAGTCCATAGTTTGCGTGATTCTCTTGGGGTGTGTAGAGTCTGTTGAGGTGTGCTGTTTCCTTGTTGTATTGTGCTATTGTATGTGTCATTTCATTCTTAGTAGAAACTTTGTATCAACATTAGAACTTGTACTTAAGATGGTAGTTTATGTTCTCTGCTTATGCCATGTACTACATTCCTAGTTAGAGCATGCTTATGCTGTTCCCTATGTCTACTTTTGATTGTTTAACCCGGTAGGCTTGCAACTCAATATAGGTTAGGTTGCTTGAGAACCTAGAAGCTAGGGTATCACTTTAAGTAGTAGGTAGTAGTGTCTGGGCTAGAGGCATGAAGCTAGACTTCTGGCATAGATCTCCCTTTCATCTTCGGACAAGTGTGGACCATGCTCATAGGCATCTTATCCTTTCAACTATCACACTGAAAACACTTGCCAACCTTCTAGTAGAAAACAAGAATGACTAAAGGAAATGAAATTAATAAAGACTGATGATTTAAAAATAACTTATCCCCTTGCTGAACATCAGATTTCCCGAACGAGTGGATCATGGCGCTCCTGAGTACGTAGCTTGGGCATACCTAGGAATGAAGTCCTGGGCATACTTAGGAATGAACCCTGAGTGCTTCCCAAACGCGTAGTTTGGGCGATCTCGAGAGTGGGTTCTCGAGAGAGCCTGGGCGTGTAGATCCAGGGTAGTATATGTTCACACTCAGAGGCAAGCTTTGAGCACTTCCTAAACGTGTTGTTTGGGCAGTCTCGAGAGTAGGTTCTTGGGTGTAGTTGGGCACGATAGCCCCAGGTAGTGTAGGGTTTGGATC
Source organism: Dendrocalamus latiflorus (assembly GCA_017311315.1). Classification (NCBI taxonomy): domain Eukaryota; kingdom Viridiplantae; phylum Streptophyta; class Magnoliopsida; order Poales; family Poaceae; genus Dendrocalamus; species Dendrocalamus latiflorus. Next base: position 20,190,020 of record CM029636.1, read on the forward strand.
TTTTTGGCTTACTTTCATTTTTTGTGGTGTTATTTGCTTTGATAAGAGTGCTAAAATCAGGAGTAAGTCCCAAGAGTGAGGTTAACTCGACCTTCTACAACTCAAAAAAAACTATTCTTTTCTCTTCCTCGATGCTATAATGCAGTAAAGAAGGGTTAGCCTCTGCAAGGTGAAAATGCAGTCTTCCATCCCATGAAATGTTGTTGAATAAGGGGTAGTTAGTGAGACCAACCCTGTTTCTCCTCAAAAGAAAATGGCATGAACTCAACCTCTAATAAAGAATTATATCAATACCTCCCCTGCAGGATGGAAGACCGCATGCTAGATGAAAGGGAGTTGGGATTGAGGCTGGGCCCTTTCCAACAAGTCTGATCAGAAGGAAACCCACCCATGAACCCTCATGAAGCTACACGTGGGCAGGCTCCACCTGTTCTTGTACCTAACACCAGTCGCCTAGCACCATTAGGGGTGGCAGGATCCTTTGGGTGTGATAGGGGAAATTCTTCAATTTTTAGAGAACTCCCACAAGGAAGCCCAAAAAAATTAGAACCACTACATGGAAGCCTTTTTGACCAGAGTAGCAGCACTCGCCCCATAACTAGCCCATGGAGTGAGCCTAGGAGATTTCCTTCAAACTCACCCTCACACTTTTGCCAAAGCAGCTGATCCCTTAGATGCAAGTGATTGGCTAGTAGAGGTAGAAAAGAAACTCAACATTGTCAGTTGTTCAAATGTAGAGGAGGTCCAATATTATCCCACCAGCTAACAGGACCTGCAGCCACGTGGTGGCTCAACTACACCCATAACCATGTTAGTGAGCAGCCGATTTCATGGGAGGAGTTTAAACTACAGTTTTCAGAGACCCACGTGCCCACAGGAAGAATGGATCTTAAGAAGAGGGAGTTTAGAGCTTGATCCAGGGCAAAAAATGATAGACTACCTGAGAGACCATGTGGTTATGACCCCATGTTTGTGATGAGTAATTGACATCGGTTTAGGGAAGTCGAGTTTGGTTTGTGTGGTTCGGACCGTGGTATTGCGTGGTGCAATCGGGTTCGGTCGGACTTGGTCAAACCTGGTCAAAGTGATTAGGATGCATATTATGTTGACTTGTCAGGTTTGGGCTATTTCATACTTCATTGATGCTATTTATGTCTTCATGTATCGAGCGGTGCTATGTGATGTGTTTCTTGTCTGTGATGGCTGCAGGACGTCAAGGCGGAGTCGTGGTGAAACACGAGGTGACCGGACTAGACACAGGCGGTGTCGAGGTCAGAACGGTCGGATGTGTCGAAGACGGCGGAGACTCGAGGTGGTTGCGAGGCTTGGATGACAAGGAACGCGGAAGCTTCCCGGAAGGTGCAGGAGGGGCGTTTCGGTAAAAGCGCAAAGCTGCATAGGTGGAGGCGGTTCCGTTCGGGATTTAGCGGGCGTAACGGGTTGGAGATCCGTTAGCCAAAGGCTATAAATAGGAGTGAATTCCTGGTTGTATGTATGTCTTTGGGAGTGAGTTAGGGTTTTGCTTTAGTCAAAAGAGCCTTTGGAGAGGTTGTTTGCTTTGAGGCTTTCGTTGTTGAGGTTTGGTGAGAGGTGCAGGTGTGTGTCTGAAGGAATGCGCGTAGGCTACGAAAGCAGAAAACAAAACTTTTCTACCGCGCACACAAGGACGTCATGCTTAAGGAGGGATCATGGATCGTTACCACTAGACGCGTAGCGCAGCGGAAGAAGAGTTGGAGAAGCCGATCCAACCACGCGCGTCGAGGTAGTAGTGGAAGTAGCCGATCGTCCGATCGTCCCGAACAGATCGTCTCCTCCACGCGATCAACCACACCACGAGCAGATCCAATCTGTAGGTTGTTGATGCCGATCAACGCCGCAACGAGCAGCGCCTCCACCGGTATCCACACGTCCGGGGCTGGAACGCCGATCGCGAGTGTACCAGCACTCGCGAGCGGCTAGGGTTTGGCTCGGGAGGTGGCGGCTAGGGTTTGGCTCGGGATTAACAGAAGCATACCCCCTCAGCCCCTCGCCTCCATATATATAGACTTCCTCACTTGGGCCTCGTGGACCGAGGCCCAATAGGAGTCTATCCGGATCTCTATCCGAATTGAGCCCACATCCGAATCATATTCGAATTAGTGTTCCAACACGTTAAGTGTGTGACCCTGTAGGTTCACGTATACTTGGTCGCGACCCGAAAATGCCTTTCTGGTCACCCTGTTAATAGCGGCATCTAGTAAGACATATTAACCCCAAAGTATACGTAAAGATCATATCGGTTGAACCTGTAATGTTCTCATGTATGAATCCCTTTGCCTCACAATATAGATTAAGCTCAAGGCGAGACCTGTGTCATCCTCTTAATAGCTCAATCACTATCTCGATTCCGTGATGGACTATAAACTTGTGATTGACTCCTCAATCACCTTGGCATGGCCATGCACTTTCATAATCCATTACATCGAGGGGCCCAAAGATATCTCTCCCATAAGGAGGGGCAAATTCTATCTTGATCGTTCACATCCCACTACATGTTTCATGGCAAACCCGAAGACTACTTTTATGACTACCCAGTTACGGAGTAGTGTTTAGTAGTCCCAAAATAAGCTACTACGCATGTTGGGAACCATGATGATCTCAAGTCTAAGGATTCCACATAAACACTACTTGAGACCAACTGATGACACATGGAATCTCTGCAGTGTCTCATGGGGGGTCTATCCAACATATGTTCACTAACACATGTCCATATTATTGATTTGGTATCTCCATACCATGATCCATGAGACATGATCATCAATCAATACATATACTGATCTTTGAATCATATTTGTTCCTCATATGATATATAATCAGGGATCATTTAGAAATAGCAACATTTTGGCATTAAGAGTCTCATGAATAAGTCACATACTCATTGATCAATAATGATAATGTCTATTTCAAGGAACAAAGCAATGTATCATAAACATAGTATGTGATATATTTAACATCTCCATGTTGCCTCTAGGGCATATCACCAGCAGTGTCTCCTCTCTGTGTGTGTTCTCCCGAGCTCCTCCCGAAGCATGTAGTGCTCCTGTGTTCTTGAGGTCATGGGAGAGGGAGAGGATGGATTGATGAGCATGTAATCATCCCTTGTTTTAATGTCCATGCGTATGGGGACTCATCTGTAATCCTCGTTTGATTAGAAATGAAATTTCTGAGTTTATCTCCCATGCTCCCTGTTTTTCTCTCGATGCCTTTTCTGTGTGATTCTTGATATTTTCGTTTTTGTGTTCTTTCTTGTGGAGGAGGCTCAAAATGGGTTGCTCTGTGATGGGAATAGGTCTCAAGATCATTTGATCGGTTTCTCCCTAGAGCAAAGTGAATGAATCAAGTATTTTCATTTCTCAGTTTCTCTATTCTTGTTCTTCATTTCTAGGGTTTTGGTGCAATTCTTGTTCTCCTTCATGAGATGGCATGAAACTTGGCATGTTGAGTTCTGAGGCTATTAAGTAGCTATCCTCAAAGTGTCATGGCCAAAGGATCAGAGTAGAGATGGTAATTTGAGTTTTTTGTGTTTCTCCCTGTAGCTTTACTTTTCTTGGCCAAAATATGAAATTCTTGAGCTTGAGTTGATTTCTGGTGTTTCCCAAGCTCCTCTTGCTATTTAGAATGTGTTTGTGATGCTCTGGGCTAAAAAGGTTGGAAGCAAAACCCCCAATTTCTCAGATTTTGAAGATCTGAAATATTTTCGAGTTTCAGTTTTTCAGTTTGAGCTCTCGGATTTCTCTGGGAACAGGGGACCGGTCAGACCGCTCCGTTGCCCGCGGTCAGACCGCTCTATGGCCGGCGGTCAGACCAACGTTAGACCAGCGGTCAGACCGGCGTTAGACCAGCGGTCAGACCGGCAGCAGACCGGCGGTCAGACCGGCCTGGCCACTGCGGTTTGACCGCCCGGCATGTTGAAGTCAGGCCGCCCCTTTCGGATTTTTGTGCGGTCTTCCGATTTTCCTTGGGTGTCTCTTTTGCTTCTCCTTTTAGCTTTCTGTGAGTTTCCAGAGAGTCTGAGTTCTTCTCTTCATAGCCTTTCTGTGGCCATAGGAGAGGACATTTGCTTTTGAGTCGTTGAGGGAAATTTGAAAAAGTCGACATTCACCCCTTTCTGTCGCCATTTCGGTCCAACACTACCTCAGCCAGTTCAACAATCTCTCCCACTATGCACCCATTGATGTAGGCACTGAGGAGAAGAAGATAGACAAATTCATGGTAGAAATGCACCCCTACCTCAAAATGCTCTTGTCCATTCACCAAATAATAGAATTCCAAGACCTTGTCAATATAGCTATTATCCTAAAGAGTGAACACTCCAATCTCACTGAAGAAAGGAGGAAAAAGCCAAAATAGACCATCATCCAGCACCTACCTATAAAACTTGTCCATAGATGCAACAAGTACCTACCTATAAAACTTATCCATAGATGCAACAATCCAATCCACCTTGCTATGGGCCTCCTAAGCCTAGACCATTCAACCCCTCTTTCGAAATGCCAAACACCCCACAACAGCTACTCGCACTAACATTTAGGTGCACAAAATGTGGAGGTGGCCACTTAACAAAAGATTGCCTGAAAGGCACACGCTTGCTTCAACTGTGGAAAGCCTGGGCATCGCAAGGCCGAATGTCCCCACCACAATGGCCCACTGGACCGACTATACAACTAGCATATGTGCCAAGATTGCCAACACCAGCCCCACAGTAGATTATTCATCCCAATCCACCCAGAAATAACCAGCCTGTCATGGGAGGAGATGGAGAGGGAAGCCACTGATGTAGTCACTGGTAAATTAGTTCTCCCACCTTCTATTGGTACTATTCTCTTTGACCCTAGAGCAACTCACTCCTTTATATCCCATAAAGTTCTAGTGGAACATAATCTAACACCAGAACCATTAGAAAAATCAATGGGAGTTAGTACACCAACGGAAATGATAGAAGTGACATGTATCAATAAGGGACAAGCCATCATAATGCACAACACAAAATTCCTAGCTGACGTCTATGTAATCGACCTAAGCGGCCTAGATGTGATATTGGGTATGGATTGGCTATCTGCCCATGGAGTAAACATAGACTATGAATCGAAAAGTGCATTCATTAGAAAGCCAGACGGGACTAGACTTACATATCTAGGAGTCAGGACCCAACCAAATTAAAGCTGTCCAACCCTAGTCTGGCCAGCATCCAAGGGAAGGAAGTGAAAGACATACCATTAGTAAAAGACTTTCTAGACGTATTTCTTGAGGAATTACCGTGTATGCCTCTTGACAGAGAAGTGGAGTTTGCTATTAACCTTCTTCCCAGCACCGCACCAATCTCAAAAAGACCATATAGAATGAACGCATAGGAGTTAGTGGAGTTAAAGAAGCAATCAGATGACCTTGAAGCCAAGGGTTTCATTAGGGAAAGCATATCGCCATTGGGAGCCCCGGTATTGTCCGCAGAGAACCTTTGTGAAGAAACTCAGACAAATTCCCATCGCCACTGCCCACAGCATTGCCTATCTCATTCGCAGCTAAGGAGAGCCTGGAGGGTAGGCACTTGGAGTAGATCCAGCATGGGGAGACCAGAGGGGAGACCTTCCGAGTAGATTTGGCGGATGGAGACCAGAGGTGAGGCGCACCGAGTAGATCTAGCAAGGAGAACTAAGGTAGCCCATAGATCTAGCAAGAAGGACCCACGGGACCCTTAGATCCAATGAGGAGAGGCCACAGGAACCATAGATCTAGTGAAGGAAGGAGGTGAAACCCCTAGATTTAGCGAGGGAAGGCGCTAAGGAGGCACTGGAACTCACGGAAAAGGGGAGAGGCGAAGAGGTGGTGTTAGTGCAAGCCCAATGCGTGCGGTGTTGAGTGTTGAGTGCATGTGTGAGCCAAGTTCATGCGACGTGTTTGTCCCGTGCGTGTGAGACCAGGCCGGGGAGTGTTTGGGCCGTGCATACATGGGTTGGGCCATGTGTGTGTAGGCCGTGGTGCGCGTGGGCTGGGCTATGCATGAGTGGGCCGTGAGTGTGTTGGGCCATGCACAGTAGTGTGTAGGATTTTGGGTCAACGAATAGGCCAAGTAGGCCATGGGAATATTAAGCTAGAGGGGAAAAGAAGTGAAAGACCCCAAAAACTTTGATTTGTCACTAAACCCAAAAAATAGGTAGTAGATAGAATTGACTAGAAATCCACCAAATAGGGAATAACTTTCTAAAATCTAAATATACTAAATAAATATTTCCTAAAATCGCATGTCTGCCTCGTAATTGCAGAAGGCAAGTTGGCTCAAGCTGAGGCAGCGGACCAAGTCATGGTTGACGCCAACATTTACTACTACTTAGTCAAACCTATTCTTTGATCACAAATATAGTTGTATTAAATGTACAAACCACGTTCTATATCATTTACTGTGTACCTGCGTTAAAACCTTATTTCAAAGGTAAATCGGATAAATAAGATGAAAAGATATGAGAAAGAAAGAGCAGTCCAGTTGAGAGGAGTAGCTGGGCTACAAAAATATTTAATTGGATGGTAAAAGGGACCCTGGACAGGAAAAGAGAGGGAAGGTGGGACCTTTTTACATATGGATATAACATAAGGACCAACAAAACTCTCACTAGGAAAATGCCGTAATTAAGTGCCAACTATTTTCCTATTTCAAATGGGTGGAAAATGCCACCTTATTATGTTATTATCCTCTGCACAATGGGTACGTAATATACGAGTGAGTGGTGATGGAGGAGCTTAGGACCGGTAGCGCAAGTTCGGATGTGATTGATTCCTAGGCGCATATATTAGCACAGGTGGAATGTTGGGTGATAGGACAGCCTACACCAGCGAACGCTATTAGAAGTTAGTGGAGTCCGGGTGAGCATCCCAGAACATTGGTGGAAAACAGATGGGTGAAGATTTAAATAATGTAACTTGGAAAACGTTGTGTACTCTGAACTTGGCACTACACCTTAGGAAGTGTGGGATACCTAGTTTCATGAGGGCTTAGAGTAGCTATGGGTATAGTGGCACAAGCTTGCGCAGTGCACCATAAAATCATGAATTCATGCATGTCTTCTGAATTGGAAGCTACAGAGGTCACTAGAGATCTTTTCTTCTCCCAAGTGAAATGTAGCATTTTCCTAAAGTAAAACTTGCCACTTAATTTGATAGATTATTTTCCAGAATCAAATAAAAAGAAAATATGATAACAAATAGAGAAGAGTCATATAGTTTATTTTTCTATTAATGCTTGCTAAGTACATTAGTACTCACCTTTGCTATTATCTTCCTTTGTTAGACCCTAGTCCGACTGGGGATTACTCCGAGTGAGATGAAGGGATCGTAGGCACCGATGAGGCCACAATGGACAAGGGCAATGGTTATGAGGACTAGAGTGAAGTGGACACCCTATACGGTGGTTGGGACGTGTAGGAGTCCCACTGAGCCGAGCAAGTGAGCGATAGGATATATGTACCATTCCTTTTCTTTTGTAGTAAAGACTATAGCCATACGTGGCAAATGCTGCAATAAAGAGACAGTATCTACATTATTATTCTGCTACATGACTTTAGTAAAGGCTTATTATTCGTTTACTGGGCAAACGAATAATAATCCGTTGCTTAAGTGTGATTACCCTTGGGGTAATGACATGGGGCGTCGCAACCACCCTTCTAGCAATTTGCCATTGAAATTGTTTGAAGCCACATCAGCTATTCACAGTTGTTTCCATATCCTGCATTATATCAAGGATCCAGTACCTGTCTAGTGAACGTGTTAGACTTCAAGACTAGGACTTGATGTTTAGGAAGTTTACTCATCCAACATGGGAAGGAATCACTAATCTGATTGCTTCCAATGCCAAGGATCTCCAAATTCCTGCAAGCAACTAGAGATCTTGGTACTTCCTTTCAATCAAATTGCCGCTAAAATCTAATGCCTCAAGTGCACAACTGTAGGATCGTATGGCGCAATCAAAGGGGGTGAAATGACTGCCTCCGCCTTTTCATACCTGAAAATAAATCTCAAACCAAAAGAAAAGCAATCTAAATTACCGAATGTAGATTTTGATAGCAAGTCATTCGATTGCATGCTCTTGATGAACACTTCGATCACTCGGTGTTCAACCGCTCACTACGATGCTCACTTGACCGCCTTAGCATGTAGTCAAAATCTCCCTCAGCTTGAAACCTTCAGCTGCTTGAATGCTTTGACCACTCGAATGAGAACACGCCAAAGACACCATTGTGCTCAAGATCACAAGATCAAGATGTGTTAGCACACCACTGGCAAGGCCACAGGAAAAATGATGCTCGAAAAACACATTGGTGATGCCGACTAACTTTTCTTAGAATAGATTTGATCTATTATTTTCGGATCATGTTTTGTCGCTACAAAGCGCCCTCACGGCACCCCTAAAAACCCTAGCACAAAAAGCCTCCTCAAAGCCACTACCAAAACCCTTAACCTCTACCAACTTTTATATGCTATAGCCCTAAACCGTGTTCATCTCAAATACGGATATCTCAGACCGTGTCCTTAACAACCTAGACACACAATTCTATCTCTTCCAAAAATCAAGGGACCTGAAACCCTTCCAAACATGGGTTTTAACCAAACTCTATCTCTTCCAAGTTATGGAATCCATCCACAACTCCTAACTCAATACGTGACAAAGCCTCCAGAACAGCATCTCCTACATCTTCATCACACACCATCACCTCTTGTATCGAAGCCTCCGAGACCGCACCTCCCGTATCTTCTCCACGCATCATCACTTCTCATGTCGAAGTTTTTTGGACCGCACCACCCATAGCTTCTCCATGAATCACCACATTTGATCTCCACGTGCTCTAGCATGAGCCTGATCACCTCATGTGACATCCTCAACCGCCTGGACCTTAGATTCCTCATCCTAGTCCCAGTCCTCCTTGTCAGTAACCATGACCGCCTCCATGCCAACTTGCACATCAAAGACCAAAGAACGTTTTCCTAGCACAAGTTCTCCACAACTTGACCAACATCAGCACACACATTTAACACACCCTCGTCTATCATAGACAAGAACCAAACCATCTACGAACAGCAACCAAGTCACCCACGACCACACTTTCTATCGCTATCCAGAAATCATCCTCAGACTACTCATTACGACCACCAATTCCATCGCTTTCAAAAACACCAACTTCAGATCACTTAATATGACCACTAGCTCATCGAGTACTCGAAAACAACTAGTAATCGGAAATTACCATTGCTCCGCTCAAAACACTCAGGAATCACAAGTATAGCTTCCAACCACAGAACCATCGAGTACCTACCATGTACTGAATCAACGATAATCACTATGAGTACATACCTTGTACTGTAGCACCAACCACCGAGTACTGTATACTTCAAGTGCTAGTCCTTCGAGCACTATTCACTGATCACCGACCACCATGCACCAGCCAGTCATACTGGTGGTCTAACATGGGTACTAAAAGTTCTCAAAGATAGCACGAATTGAAGCATTTGAACTGACCTTGAAGTCTATTGTCAGAACCTCTGATGCCACTCGATCACCGTTCGATACTCCGATAGCACTCAAATGACATCCGATACAACAATGGCATTTGAACATTGTCTGATACTTCAATAGCACTTGAACATTGTTCGATACCACTCAGACCTGATCGAAACTGCTCGGAGCCGATCAAAACCACTCGGACTAGACCAAAACCACTCGGAGCAGACTAAAACCACTTGAACTCGACATCTTCAACTGCAATCGACTAAAACTTTCACAAACGCAAATTCCAAAGCAATCCAAATATCAATTATTCATCATCACTGAAATGCACGACCATCACATGGTCTAACAATCTCCCCTTTGAATAATACATTGACAACACCGCGAATGTCTGAGAGAATTTGCGAAGGAAAAGAAACCAAAAGCCACATACCATAGAAAAACTCGCAGAAAGCTCAGAAAACACCCCCTCAATACCCAAGAACTAAGTTTTTCAAATTTTTCCAAACTCCTAGAAAATTCTCCAAATTCTCCCCTTTCTTCTAATTCCCCCTAGCAATGAAATCATCAAGGGCACCAAAGAGAGGATAATTCTAAAATGGAGCAAGGTGAGTAAATATCCAAAAGCTTTGAGGATTATCCAAGTCACTTTTCATTGATTTAAGAAAGTACCCAAGTCATCTTTTTGAGTAGTGCTCCCTAGATCATAAAATGTCATATACCATATGTCAGAACCCGGAGTAACGACTCCTGGATCCTCTGTGTAAATCGCACTAGTCCAGGATCAGCTAGTGCACACAGTAACAACAAAGATAATTACCAAACACAAATGACTTAATATATTAAATAGAGAGTACGGCCTTATGGCCAAGTCTTACATCAATGCTCATTGGCAAAATAAATAAAGCAAAGAACTGCGGAAGCTAACTGATAAAAGCAAAGCCCAAGCCTGCCCACAAGCAAACGACAGTAAGACGTGGCCTACTCGTCCAAGTCTTCACCGTAGTCGACGTCGTCCTTCTCTGTGTGGGGATAGCAAGGTGAGTACAAACTTGTACTCCGCAAATCACACGGAGAAAATGCATCATAATGATAAAGGCTTCAATGGAAGGCTTATAAGGTTAGTTTGCATAAAACATCATTTAAAAAAATATAGTAAGTAGATTAAAATTGCTGAATTTAATACAGTACGTAAAACAGTACTTGTAGTTGAAAATAATACCGTCAGTGCAGGCTTCGACCAAACACCAACCTATCCACGGGCATCCTACCCGGACCATCTTTTCTGAAAGATCACGTATAGATTCCATCCATCCACACGCTTTCACTGCACAACCCTGATGGATTCCATCCATCTACCAGGTTTTAATCTCTCACGGATTCCATCCATCCGCAAGGTTTTCATCTCTCGTGGATTCCATCCATCCACAAGGTTTTCAAAAATATTTTGCAAAACAAAGTCTAATCTATGAAAAACTTTTACTCAGCATGCCCATAACCGTGGGCACGGCTATCCAGGATAGATTATACACTCTACAGAGGTTGTACAGTTTTACCCACAAGACACGATCATCCCTTTGTACCACTAGATTACACACTTCCTTAGGTGTGCGGTGGGGAGTCGTGACAAGGCCTTTACAATGCAAAGCCTTCAACCTGGTCAAGCCAACTCTAAGGTTTCACCCCAGTAAGGAATCCACCAGACCGGGACCCTCTCTTGATCCTGAGTGAGACTTCTCATGGCTACAACCACGCTCACCCAAGTGGGACTTCACATGGCACCAACCACGCCCACCTTCAACCTACAACTTGACTCAGGTTGGGACTTCGCAAATTATTTAGCTAGGCCTGTCCCCATACCAGCCATGTGGTAGTACAATAGGGCTTTGCAACAGTAACTTACAAACCGGCCCTTAATCTGACTTAGGCCCAACCACATACCCCTATGCACGACAGTCAACCACTGCGGCTCCGACCAACAGGGCATGCCTGCACCCACCGGCTAACCAATAGCCTAAGTCTAAACTAGTTTTTATATTTTGTTTTGAAATAATTTTGTATACCTTCTTGACTCACCAAAGTCAAGAGTACATTTAAGAAGCTTATCATTTCATGTGAAAAGCTCATTATTTTATGTGAAAGATATCCCAAAACAAATAATATGACTAAGCAGGGCTAAGCATTTGATTCAAAATTTCTCTAGCCAACAATAGTGCACTAGCTAGAGTTTGATCTAGGGTGTCAAGGTAAGGAATTCAATATCAATGGAGGAATTTAACAAGTAGGCATTAACTATATTTAAAACTGAATTGAAATACGTTGAATAAAAATATGCATGCAGAATAATTTAAATCAACATAATTTTATTTTAAAATCTGGGATCAACATGATCAAGGAGTGTGACTTGCCTTGCTCTTCAACCTGGTGTGATTCTTCGTCGAAGAATGTTCTTGAATCGTCGTAGTCTACACGTGCGAATACCCAAACAATAAAATCCAAAAAATACGAAACTAGAACCAAAAGACATATCTCAATTTTATATGAATTTAGGAAAAAGAATCGGGTCAATCGGAGTTTGGACGGAGGAGAACGAGCGATCTAAAGTTTGCCGGGGGAGAAAATGCTGGAAAATCACAAAAGCTACTGTTCACCCGAGAGCTGATTTTTTGGAAAGGAAGCTAGCGCCGGCAAGAGGAGGCATGGAACGTGAAGCTAACTAGCATAATGGGTTGCTAGCAACCCAAAGGCACACATAGGAACCGACGGTATGCCAAACGGAGCACGATGACGGCACAGGCGGTTACTTCGACATGGGTAGGAGAGAGGAATAAAATCTGGGCATAGAACACGAAGAAGTAGGGTGAGCACAGGCTAGAACGTGGTATGGTGAAGCTAGAAAAATTTTCAGCTCAGCCGGAATTCCACCGGAGACGACACAATCGACATTTGAACGACGTCGGTAAGGTAAAAGGCAAAACTTGATATCTTGGTGCTCGGTGAACGAAATCTAAAACTACCTGGAGGATAGCTACCTGGGATGGTTTGGCACGTTTTGACGTGAACGGTTTGGAGAAAGCACCACCGGATAGATAGGGACACGAGATGCCATTGGCGACCATGGCGAGGTGTCGGAGGTGAAAATTGTGGAGGCTTTTCGGGGGAAACGGAAGGGAGCACGGCGTAGAACGCGGCGAGGCAAATCTAATAAAAATTATGGCATGGGCTAAAGCTTACCGGAGGCGATGAATCGACGTCGGGAAGTGCTCTTGACCTAGATTGGGGAAAACTTGATTCCGAGAGATTGGCTGCACCAAAACCAAATTAACTTGGCAAGAAGGTAGATAGCATATGGGAATACAATGTGACGTGAAAGAATCATGGCAAAACTCACTGGATAGCTCGGGAGGCGGCGAGCAAATTTGAGACCAGAGGGCCTCGGTGCCGACGACATTCTGAGCTTTTAGAGGACTTGCCACGGCTTGAGATGAGTTTAGAAGGGTTAAGGGGTCCTATTTATAGGCTTGGAAGGGATAGAAACCGACCCAAATTCGCGGATCTCAGTTTAGAGTTCGTTCCGGAGAATAGGAGATAAAACACAAACAGTTGAACGAAACGGGATGAGGCCAGTTGGGATAGATTTCTGACATGATTTGGCACGACTTTTCTTTTGGGAAGACGTTGAGATAAGGTCCGGTTTGGAAGTTATCAAGAGAGAGAAAATGGAAGAAACGTGCAGGTCGTGCGCGTCGTGCGCGCTGAAGATGAACAGTGCCCGCGCGGTACTGTTCATTCTCTCTCTTTTTTGGGGAATTTTATCTTGAGCTCAAACAAACTTCAAAAAATCCAAGAAAATGTACAAAAATTCCTTGTGACACAAGGAACTCAAATAAAATACTTTTAGAAAATATCAAAGTTTAATTTAGTCAAATTAAATCTTTTTAACTAATAAAGATTTAGTTTAAGCTTTAAAATTGATTTTAAAAATCTATAATAAATTCACAGAAATCCCTGGATTAATTTTGGACTTAGGAAAAATATTTTTCAACATTGTTTGGTCTTTATAATCTTCTTTCTTTTAGTCCTTTAAAATACTTTTTAATTTTGAAAATAGTTTTTTTAAGCTCCAGAAAATTCCAGAGAAACACAGAAAATCCAGATAAAAGCGAAATACTTTAAAATAAGTATTTTGTAATTGGATTTTTTTTATAGAAAATCAAAATATCATTTTATTTAATAACATTTTTATGTTTTTATCTAAATTAGTTTTCAAATCCAGCGCTTTTCTTTAAAAGCAGAAAAATCACGGAAAATCAAAAATAAAATTTAGGCAACCAAACATGCTTATTTAATTTAGATTTTATTTTTAATTAAATTTTATTTATTTATTTATTTATTTTTATTTTAATAAAAACCTGGGCTGTTACACCATATAGCAAGTCAAAACACGTCTTTTTACAAACAAACAAAGGCAAGAACTCATGCAAAGAGAGATAAGAACACAAGAATTATAAAAACTTGATCTATTGTATGAAGAGAAATTATTTTTACAGCTTGCTGGTTGCAAATGACCCTTCACAAGTCTCACTCCTACTCACACCATGAAAGAGAGAAAGCACCAGTCTAAGCCTAGAACTCAATTCTAATTCCTTATTTGCCCTAGTTAGCCTCCTCCTCCTTTAAATAGCTAAACCAGCCCCCTTAGTGGGGGTTGGGAAAACCCGTCAACCTATCTAACACCGGGTTTTACACTCGCACGCTTTTCAAAGTACTCACAAGACCAACCCGCTAACATGCTAGGGATTGCTCGATCCACACAGCACAAATGTCCCTAGCCTAACCTTAAAACACTTCCCTTATGTCTCCTAATGCCACGGTTTTAGAGCAAGCTTCAAGTTTGGTATTTGGTATTTTCTTGCAATGCCCTTGACGAAGCTTCCTGGAGCTTTCCCTTGACTCCGTCTTTATCTTGTCATGCAAGCCACCATGCACACTTCGTGTAGGTTGATCGATGGGTTCCCTTCTATCAACAAGTCTCTTCTGTTCTAGCTCCCACCTGACCACGCGCCTCATTGAACTGACGAAGCCAACTTGATTCAACCTGTTGCTGAAACCTATCCTTGAACGCATTCCTTTGCTTTGCCATGCGTCATGTGAGCCCAGCCATCACACGACCTCCTTGACTTCTTGGACCTCAATCCATCCTGATCTAGTCCCGATCTCCCATCATTGACCATAGTTACCTCCAAGTTTCTCTGAACATCCAAGGACAAATAAATTATTTCCGGGTACAAGTTTGTCACAACTTGACCCACGTTAGTATAAACATACAACATGCAACACAATGCAACCATGACACGAGTTCCAAGATCACCCATGATCAAAACTCCCACAATTCCTAATTTCAGAACCTACTGTCTTTAGCCGATATGATCGCACATCCCATGCCAGTCATATCGCTTTGGTAGTACTGCCAACCACTAGCCGATATTACCAGACCTTACCTATTCCTGTAATAGGGGCGCAGTATGACCGTTTGCCATGGCTGATACTATGCCCTAGTAGTATTGCCAACAAAGCCCTGGTCATACCGATCTTTGGTAGTACTACAATGTAGTACCGGTACGACCGGACCCCGAAAACGACCCTTTGGAAAATAGCTAACACCATATAACTCCCAATCGAACTGTATTTGCAGTAGTACCGTAGCCACCATGCCAGTACTACCGTAGTCATCTGGCCGGTATTACCACTCCCGACCTGACAACAACTTGAATTTTAGGAAATTGCGACCCTTTGCAAAACCTTAGGTTCAACTCAATCCAGCTGCTAATTGTTCATCACAAATTGACCTAGACCTATCCACGTGGTCTCTCAATCTTTCCCTTGATAAACATTTTGGCAACTACCTCAGCAAATGCAAATGAGTTAATTTTTAAAAATGAGAGAGGTTTTGCAAAGACAAGCTTTCCTTGGTCTAGAATTTAGTTCAAAGTATGAAGATGATCAAGAAAGCACTAAAATAGATTAAGGGCAGAGAAAAGAGCAAGTTTTCATCAAAACCACTCAAATCCAAGGAAACCTGGGAATTTGAGAAATTCTCACTCTAGATCCAAAAGAAAGAACAAGTGCTCTATTTGACCTTGATCATGATGAAAAGACACAAATGAGTTGAAGATTTGCAAAAAGAATGTCAATTACCAAGAGAAACTCATTGTACACTTCAAAAGCCCAAAAATCAAATTTTCTCTCCAATTCTCCCCCTTAGCATTTTTGTCCAAATTTCTCTCCCTTTGACAATAAATTCATCAAGATGTTGATGAAGAAACTAAGTGAGGCTAAAAGAAGAGAAATACCAACATAGATAAATTTATTGAAGTTTTAGTGACATGAGGAGCTTGGGAAATTATCTAAGTCAATTTACAAGGTATTACACTGAGCCATGCTATAGATGAAGCTGGTTGGATCATATAAATACATTTATAGCATTGCAAGCCAAGAATTAGACATTTAGTGATTACATTGATTTATAACAATGTCAGACTATCTCAAAAGTACTAGTAAAGCTAGAGATATCACAATCTGATTGGTGCTAAATTAAAATGATAAAGTGAAGTCTAGAAGCTAGATCAAGCATAGAATGGAAAGTGATGAAAGCAGGATTTCAAGGAGAAAAGGCTCTCGAAGCAGAGCCGAAAACCCACGAGGAAAAGTAGACGGCTAAAGCAGTAATCCGAGCCATTAGAGACCGCTAATGAAGAAATCATTTAGCATTTATTCAAATGTTAAAACCTTGTCTGTATATATGTACTAAAAAACTCCCAGGTGACTGGTGCACTGTTGCAAGCTCGCTGGAAGGTAGTGTTGTTATTCTGTTATTCAAATTGTAGCACCGTGCTGAAAACTCATCTCTTCTGGTTTACCGGGCCATGATTCTTTGGGAAGCTCGCTGGCAGAGAACTGTAGTATGGTGCCTTTGCTCGAATCTTGGCCGTCGGATCGGAAATGAATAGCCTAGGCCGATCGCTACAGTGTATTTGCTACAGTGCTCGCGCTGCAATGCTACCGCCTTTCCTCGTACGGATCAGGCATTCGGTTTAATCCAACGAATGATGCATATACTAGAAGAGCAGTGTCCCAAGAATCGGAAGCATATACTGTCATTTGCCGTTATACATGTGTCAATTTGTCAGTGGATTGATGGCCTGGTCCTGGTCCCTCATTAAGCATCAATATGAGCTAACGGCACTGTTCTTCTTAGGTGTTGGCTTCTTCGGAGGGCAAAAAACCAAATATTGCAATGACACGGTTTCTTTAAACAGATTCTTCAAACTATTTTTTAAATCCAAAACTATGTATACTATTCGTGTCGACGTCTCCGCAGTCCACTACCGTGTCAAAAAAACACAGATAAAAGCTATCAACCACAAGCTAAAAGAACACCCCTAACAGGTTCTTAGCATCAGCTTTCCAAGTTGTTCCAAACCTGTCTGCATTTATCATCAGGATCAATAGAAGCAGAAGGAAACTAATAATCAGAAGGCAATTATCCAAGAATGGTTGAACTAACAAATCAGTTTGGCTTCATTCGAAGTACTAGTCCAGCAATGGCAACAATTATCTACAGCAGGTGTGCTTATGTGCCAAAAAAAAAGGGGCAAGTACTGGCAATGCAATGCAAACAAAAGGCACTATTCATCCAGATATGGCAACGCTGGTGAAACCAAGCGACAGTAGAACGGTGCCTTTTCCTATCTACCGCACCAGATTATTCCTAGAATGGAGTGAGATCAATCTTGAACGGCTTCCTTCCCTTGGTGACTCGCTTCGCACAAAGGAAAAAACAAACAGAAATATAAGTTTACAGAGATATTTGGCTTTGGCTATACTATACTGAAGGAAGGATGTTTAACTTACAGCAATTGCCATCAATTCCTCCAATAGCTCCTCCAAATTGCGCAATGGCTAACAAAAACAAAAGTACAGATATGTCAAGACATATCATGAATGTTAGCAACATGTGAAGCAAAGGGTGGAGAGGGTTTACCCATTGAGTTGGGCCATCGCATGGTGCATTGAGGGGATCATCATGTACCTGTCACGAGATAATGCATCAATATAAATCTTAACAGCAACGTAAGTTAAAAGGGACAAAAAGCAACATCAAAAGCTTCCTCCTTTAATCCTTTTCATTCTTTTATCTTCTATAATCCTTTTCATTCTTGTGTCTTTTAGGTTTTACCTCCATGAAAATACCATCAACACCAACAGCAACAGAAGTCCTTGCGATGCATGGTATCAGTTCTCGTAAGCCCCCACTTGCAACACCTCCACCATCAAGCTTCAAAAACAGAAGCAAATATGCTCAATTCAACAAAAAAACATCCTCAAAAAGAATGATATGCATTATGAGCTAGTTCGGGAGTTGTACGAATAGGTAATCAATGTTTCAGCGGTTGGTTTTGATAGAAGGGATTCAACAGAATATTGAAAATAATACATAATTCAATATGTCTGCATTCCTGGTACTATTCCATATTTGAGTGATTGTAGGTATTACTCTAGGGCTTTGGCCATGGTTGCAGAAATATATAAAGATAAATGAGGCTGGAAAATGAATTGCATGAAAATTTTACATCACAGAGGAATGGGGAAATAAAGTCTGGTCAAGTATTACAAATGTCCATGTGAACTATCGGCAATCATCAAACATACAAAAGTGTCCCTCAATGTTGAGTTCCTTCATTAATCAACAATGGACGCACTTAGCACCAAAAATTAGTAGCTAAGCTAGGTACTTTGCCTAAACCAACAGAGGTACCCCGCAATTGGTAGATATACCTTTCTTCCAGCCGGTTGTTGTAGAGCATGCGTTATATCAGCTACCTGAAATGCATATTTCTCCATCAATAGTCTATACCATAGTTGAAGGTGGCTAGCACATAACATGATAGCGGAAGGTACCAAAAAAAATGAAAATGTGAAGTATGAAAATAGAAAATGACCAACTGAATGAAAATGTGAAGTAGAAAAATATCACTTCTCTGAAATCATCAGTTAGAAATGCAATCACTTTCTGGTGAAAAAAGAGTTCAAGCTAATTTATCTTCACCCCGTATTGGTTGTTATGTTGTTAACATTCCTCTTTTTAACACATTGTTTGATTGGAAGATGCTGGTTTACCACAACTAATTCGAATTTTCTGAACTCACAAAAAAAAAACGACAGTCATCTAGCTCATCCCTAGACAACTTAAATTCATTAATGACAGACTGACAGCAGAAAAGCTAGACTACCTGTCATGTTGAGGCAAGTGCACTGAGGAGAAAAATGTTGAAGGCTTAAAATCATTAAACTGACACTAAATAGACATCATCCTCACTAGAGTTGCATTATTGTAAAACCTTAGGTTGATTTTATTTTTCCAAATATTATTCCATAACAAATGCCAGATAGCCTGACCTGAACAATATCAGCAATAGTAACAAGCTAGATGGGGATGTTCACCTATTAGAAACAAGCTGGAAGGATGGATGCAGTTATGGACAACAGTAATGTGCTAATACTTACAACTGGGCAGTTAGCTTCCCTCAGCCACTCAAGGTTCCTTGGGTCGACAATTAGATCATCTGTGTGTTGAATGAAAACAAAGTTCAGTCTTCATGGAGCAATGCAAAAATAACTAATGACAGTCAGATAGTGCTAAAATTGGGTATGCAACTAAGGAAATTGGTGTGTTGCGTAAAACTTCCAGTTGCCTATTTTCCTTCAGAACCTAAACAGGGAGACCTACAGCTTGTGTGCAACCAAACAAGTGATCCTATTGCTTAGTTCGTTGTATATCAGCTGATCAACAAGCTACGGTAATCTGACCCACTGCCTTCTCTTAGTGAATTCAAACATGGTACAATGGCTAGGGAACCCATACATACATCAAATATTTCAAGAATCATTCAGCCCTCTGATGCTGCCTGATTCATCATCTAGCTGCTCCATGGCAACCATCAGTTCTTGCCCATGCTACAACATGTTTAAGTACCAGAAAGAGTAGCGTATTCTAGTCAGTAAATTAGTGTAACATGTTCCCTAGTGATCCTCTACCATAGGACTATATCTATGGGCCTGTTCTTTTGGACTTTTGAAATCAGCTTTTGGCTTCTGCTACAGTACCTAACTTTCAAACGGAGTATTTTCTTAAGACGGGGTCTACAAGTTAAACGATCTACATGTTAAAAGCCCAACATTTGTACCGGCCAAAATCGCAAACATTATCTGTCTCTCCATAATATATACTGTAAGCAGCCAAAATTCAAAAATTTCAGCCAAAAGCTATAAGCCGCAGCTGAAAATAACAGACCCTATGATTGTTTGCTTTCTCTTTTCTTGTTGAAATGGGCAGCGCACAGAAAAGAGAGCCAAAAGATGCTTAACTGTAGCCAAACATGGTACCACGCTCACAGACCATCACGTTTTGATTTCCAGCAAGTCTAATTTTCTCCGCAGAGTTGACCATAACCTGGAAAGTTATGGGGTCACTTTCACAAACATGTACAGATGCATCAAGAAAAGTAGCATGACTGAATCTGGTAAAATAGTTTGCTTGGAGGCAATTCGTAAAAAGTATTCTCAAGTGATTACATATCTTTCATTTCTCAAAATTAGTTGTAGTAATCAAAAGATCAGATGTTTGGATAGACACTTCTCAATAAAGAAAGACACAATATCTGCTTAAGAAGTAGCTCAAATATATTTGATATTTCGTTCAAAAAAGTTCCATCTTAAAATAAAGGTTATCTGAAGAAGTGAAAAGAAATGGAAATACTTGGTGAGAGGTAAATGGATAATCAGAATGGTGACAGACTGAAAGGAAACTGATAATCTGCTTTTCACAGTTCAATAAACTTCGTGTTGGTTGCTGAAGTTCTGTAAAAAAAATCAATGAATTTAAGCCAAGCTACTATACAGTGTAATATTCAGAAATTTTACTAACCTCCAGTAAATGAAAACTTGCAGATAAGAGCAAACAACTTGCACTCTCCCTCAAACATTTAACCTCATGCATAAAAATCACAGGAAGAGAAACTTCCCTAGATTACATTACCAACATAGGACATTATGGAATGTTTGCACGATATTAATTAAACTGAGCATGAATTTGTTGAGGCTGATGATTGAGCCAGACAATAACACCAACACTAAATTAGCAAGTAGCAATAACAGTAAAGTATTCAGATGTCAGATTTCAGCAAGACTACAACTTACAGAAGGAGCACAGAATTGTCCTTTCTTGATATTGATAATTTTTCCAGTCTTAGCAGCAGCCACTAAAAGGTCAGTCTGTTATCATAGTAATATATTTGTATTAGGCATGCAGAACGCGAGATAAAAATGCAGAATCATGCATAAATAGCCGAGAGTACTGTAGTTTGCTATAAACAAAATCTATGGTACCTGGCGACAGAGGAAAGCTGGAATTTGTATAATGTCAGCAACTCTTCCAACAGCTTCACACTGATTTAGTGAATGAGTTAGAAACCATCTGATTTTTGGAGCAAAGGATATGCAGTGGGAGATTATGAATTCAACAGGGCCAATGCCAATGCAGGAAGAGTGCAATAAAATTATGTAGCAGTAAGATGGTTTGATTAGAGTAAGAAGCGGCTAATGGTGACAAGCTCCACATGTTTGCCAGCAAAGTATCAGTTCCCGTGTCAGAATGAAAGAATGAAAAGCAAGTCTAGATACGAATTCAGGCTCCAGAATGAAGCCAAATTATTCAAAAGCTATACCTAACTAGTTAGAGACCCGTGCGTTGAAAGTTGAAACGAAGTCATAAAAATGGTGATATAAAACTTACTGCCTGACCAACTTCACACATCAAATATTGGAGAGCAAACGACAGAAATAGAAGGGTGGTCAGAATGCGCGAGGAGATGGGGAAAGTGGAGGGGGTGGACGGTTGTATCCTGAGAGAGAGGAGAGAGACGAATGGTCCATATCAAATCGGATGGCTGAGAAGAGAGGAGGGAAAATGTACCAACCACCAACTCACACTTTTATAATAGTAAAGAAATTGTGTAAAGGTGTCCAAAGTGTTCCTTGTTCAAAGATGATGTAATATGTATATTTGGGAACATAGCATGACTTACACGACATAGTTGTATTAGTGATCTTATCAAAGAAAGACCCTTTCAACATGCTGACAAATTCATGTCCAAAATTTTCTGACGAACTCAAAAAATAATAATAAAAAGTTCAGAAACATCTTACTAAAATACAAGAACAAGAAGCAGTACAATAACATTTCAAGGAAAAAAATACCAATACAAAGGAAACGTAATTAGTAGTCAATGCTAAGATCTACAGAAAAATTAGGAAAGTAACGCAGCAGAATGTGCTTTCTAAAATAGAATAGAAGAATTTCCTTGCGTACACGATTAATACAATAAATTGGATACCTGGTAGATTTCGTGCACATCAGTGACCACTGGAAGGTCATATGTTGCTTTCACCTTTTCAAGGATCTGACCAGCAGAAGTATTAATACTTTAATATAACGAGAGCAACTGACAAAGTTATATACAAATACAAGAGACAAAAGAGTAAAACAATAGCACACAAAAGACACTCCTTGTGGGTCTGCATTCATAGTGCATACATCACATGAGACATGACAGATATGTAAAACCTGGCAGAACAAAGGTTAGTGAACTGATATGTGACATCCGGCTCTGAAACAAGCATAGCTCATGAGATGTTACTATGTCTCATGGAACCTCAACATAGGCCAAAATAACAAGCGCCAGATACTGCCTAATTGTGTAGCCATTACCGTAAATCCAGGTAACCACTGATATTATAAACAAAGCTACGAGAAGGCAACTATCATCTATTATTGCAGAAAAACAAGCAAACATCACAAAAGAGCAGCTATAACTGGATATGAATTTGCATGTACCACCAATACTATCTAAAATTAGGAGTTGACTGGTTTGAAGGATAAAATTTGCCACACCTTCAGGCCTTCTTCCAGACCAGGGCCACGGAAGGATTTTGATGATGTTCGATTTGCTTTATCAAAGCTGGACTTGAACACAAGTGGCAACCCAAGCCTGCCGTCAAGAACAAGCAGCGACAGAAGTTTAATTTAGCCCAAAAATAAACACAAATGCGATGACTGGTTGCTCACTTGGTTGTGATGCCTTTGATGTGCTTGGCCATCTTCAGGACATGTTCCTCTGATTCAATCACATTAGGCCCAGCTAGCAAGAAGAATGGTTGAGCAGCCTGTTGCAAGAATCAGAGGGTTCATTTCTTGCATAGGAATAACACAGGGCTTCAAATGTGATTAGACTAGGACTGAGTATGATTCATATGATGGAAAACCAAGAAAAGAACTCAAGAGTTTGTTCTCTTAGGATCATCACCATTCGGTCCCCCCCCCCCCCCCCAAAAAGGGACTCCTGGGGCATGTTTTTTGCACCTTTTTGCTTTTGCTACAGCAACTAGGTTTTAAACGGAGTGTTTTTTTAAGACGGAATCTACAAGTTGATTGTAATACATACTATAGTGACTTCATTTATATCAGCCAAAATTGCACGCGAGTTCTAATACTCCGTATTCTCTCTTGCGAACAACCCAAAAGGTATAAGCCGTAGCAAACAGGCCCCTATTGAAGCCCCAGCTGACCGCAGAAACTGAGAAAATGGTTCTTTACACGGTGAAAGAAAGAAAAAGCGGCCAACAAACAGAACCTAACATTAGATACAATTCGAGAAAGGGAGAAAACAAATGCAATAGAGCGCAAGAGAGAACACTAGCTCCCTGAAGCAATTTTTCTATTTCTTCCATGATTCCAGCTTCAGTCTCTCAACAGGAAGCCTTCTTAGCCAAGATACCACCAATAAAAGTTTCCCGTCATCACAAAGCTAAGTATTATGTATGCGTCATCCCCATAGAGGCAGATATAGAGAGCACCCAAAAGAAACTTGTGCAGTTCTTATAGAGAATGCATGAAAACAGTAAAACATACTGAACATCTCGATGCTCGAGCGTACCCATAATCATAGCAACCACATGGAACTCAGAAACTTACTAAATCATGTGATTCTAAATCAAACTCATGAACACCATCGGACATCATGTGAATCAAGGTGGAGATATCATGTGAATCTCAATGACAACACGCATTTCAATTATGTTTTACCATAATTCTAGCACTTACGCCATAGTTAATTCCGCCAGAACATATAAGGAACAACAAGCAAAATCTGAAATTGTTAATGCGAGAACTGACAAGCATCACGCAGGGCTTCTTAAGAGAACGCACTGCCTACACCACAAGAACCATTCAGCTGCAAGATTATCAATCTAAACAACCGGAAAATGGGAATAGGATCCAACAATTCCCAGAACAATTCATGCCAACACCACAAGAAGCATTGTTCCTAAAACATCGTTGGCGAGGAACATAGGGCAAAGAGGACATGAAACCCCCAACAGCACCCGCAAGGTGGTCGACGAAATGCCGCAACCGACATCACAAGCACTAGGAATACAATCCTTGGTACCTTGAGCTGGTTGAATAGCGCCACGGACGAAGCATCCATCCTCACTCCACCCTGCAGATGCGAGTAGAAAACCAAGATCAAGACCCCCCGCCCACTCAATCCAAGAACCCAAGAGCACGAGGAATGTGGCAAAGAAATCACAAACCAGAAGGAAATTCCTCAACACGAGAAAGAAAGAGAAGGCGTGGGGGGGAGAGATCGAGTGGACAGCGGAGGAGTGAAGCCGGAGCCGGTGGAGCCGGAGCCTGGAGGACGACAGCGACGGCGTTGGTTTCCCTGTCGGGCAGCGACGGTAATGGGCCGAGGCCCAGCCCGAACCCTACCCCAGCCCTATGCGTTTGGGGTGGCCCCGATCCTCACTACTCAGCCTTTCCACTTAATCCGGTCTGACCTATTAAGTAAACTGCTTCTAAATGCTCATAAAGAAAATGAACAACTGTTGCTTCTTGTACTGACTGATTCATATCTTCAGTTGCTTCTTGGTCTCAGCCCAATCAATTCCTAACAACAATGCAAGGAAATTTAGAGTTTATCTGATATATTGTATACGTTGTATCAATAGATCTAAATAAAAAAAGAAATGAATTTTTCAACTCAAGATATGAATTGTGTCAACCAACGCATTGAACAGAAGAACTTAGCAAAAGACATATGTGCTCAATATGGCTTTTTTTGAGTGGCTTATGGCTGAAAAGCACTATAGTTGGCTGAAAAAACACTGTAGCTGATAGAGGCTTATTTAGTATAATTAAATTTAAAAAATTTAAAAATAGAAAAAACATATTAGCCCATCACGTATAATGCAAACAAATACGGGAAAAAACCTGCAAACAAATACGGGAAAAAACCGGCAAAAAAATGAATAGTGAAAAATAAGTCAGAAGAAGCTGAAGCCGAAACGAAGCCAGAAGCCAGTTCCATGACTATAATGATGCAGCGGAAGAATTTTTATGTTTCCGTTCACCAACAATATATAGCAATCAACAGCTTTGTCGTCTGCTTGTTTCAACTTTCAAGAGTTGCTACTAGAGATGGCAATGGGTACCCGAAACCCGATACCCGGTGGGTTTTTACTCTATTAGGGCATGTGTCTGAGTCAATTTCCTAACCCATGGGTCTCTTAATGGGCAAAAAGCCCAACCCATCGGGTCTACCGGGTTCGGGTACGTTCCTATAGTACCCAAACCCGTAAACCCATGGGTAATATAAACCCGATCCATAGGAGTTATAAACCCAGGCTCCCAGCCTCCCAGGCAAACCAGCCCAACCCATTAGCCATTTAGCCTCAAGCCCCCAAATCCAATGCGGCAATGCCCTATTACCCATACGGCTAACCCTAGCTAGCACTCGGTCACGGTCACTACTCACTCCTCCCCAATCCCCACCCCGATTCAACAGCCGCCACAGCGGCAGTGCATCTGGCGCTCCGCGCTCGGTCTCCTGCAGTCTCCACGCTCGCCCTCCCGTCCCGCAGCTCCCGCTCTTGCTCCCGCCACTCTCGCCGCACGCTCGTCCTCCCGTACGCCCTCGCCGTCGCCTCGCCTTCCAGTTCAGCCCGCCGCCCCTACGCCGCAGCCAACGCGCATCGCAGTAGTAGGCCCTTGGCCATGGCGCTGCCCTCCGGCTCCAACGAAGATGGCCGGTGAACTTCTTCCTCCTCTCCATTAACCATTGTTGCAGCTCGCATTACTGACCCGACGGGCGACCCGTGGGTACCCGTTAACCCAGTGGGCATGGGTCTGGGCAAAAATCTACTCTGGCTGGAAGCATTGTGCCATGTTTAGTTCCGCATACTAGAAATATCAAAACTACCCCTGTTGTTGTGTCTCTGATGCTAAACACTAAATAGTCTTTGTTTTGCCCCATCAAGTTGGTAATACACAGTATTTGCCTTTTGATGACAAATCAAGTCACATTGAGGAAGTTAATTATACTAAAAGGTTTTCAAAGTGACTAACTATCGCAATTACACTTCTGATTAAACAAAGCAGCTACATCTTAAGTTTTTCGAAAAGCAATAAATTGCCATCTCACTGAACCTATAGTCCATCAAGCACCACAAAAAATTGAACAATCTCTATTGCTTTTTTATAGACTGCTCTGTTGCTTTTGTGAGTGTCTAAAAAAAGATTCACTCCCACGCCTTACCAATATCCATTAGATACAGGTAAAAGATTATGTAAAAAAAAAGTAATAGAAACAGTACTTTGTATAAACTGTTAAGTTTGTGTCATAATTTTAGTACCTTACCTGTAACAATCACTAAATACTTCAATAGCAGAACCCTCTTTTTGGACCAAGAAAGATCAAGGGTGTTTTAAAGGTTGAGATGACCCTTGTCTGGTTGGAAGACATTAATGAAGATTGAAGATTCTTCAAGTGTTATGAATGATAAATCATAATCCTATAGGGACCTCCCCTACTTTTCCCTCTAAAAGAATCATTGTGCTCATGCCATGCGATACATTTCTAAAGGGGTATAGAGTATTTTAAACTGCAATGTATTTTATAATTTGAACCATTCATAGTTAATGAAGACTTAAAGTGGAGTGTGAATTCTTCCTTGTTGCAGAGAGTTGATGCAAGGCACAAAACCTTTAACCTTCATAACATGTTAGTTGAAAAAGAACCAAAGAGTCATCAATTAATAAATAGTTAAATACAAGACATCTCCAAAGCATCGCACTGAATCTCAAAATTGTAAATTTTTTATAGGGAATACAGTTATTTTCCTATGTTTTTTTGGCTTGTGATTCTATGTGTCACTGTTTTGTCGGCTTAGGTCATCACTATTACTGTGGAAGACATATCTGTATTTTGAGAGTACATCTTTCAAATAAACAACAAAAGAAGGGTTGCAGTCTTGGTTGTCATGTCAAACTCTTAAAGGTCCACTGTGTGGTTGTGGTAGTTATCATACTAATGGATTGTGGTGGCATCTGTTAGCTATCTTAAAGGTCCACTTGTGTGCAGACTATGGTGGCAATAGCAATGCTTGTTAGCCATTTTGATTTTCAGATGGCTCCAGGAGCACCTCCGGTATGTTTCCCAGTAGCTTTTTGGTTCATCATAGTTGATAATACATACACACACAAAAAAACTGAAAGTATGGAAGCATTCACGACTATATGCAGGCACATGATATGTGGTGACAAACAATACGTTGAAATGTCCTTTTACAACTCACAAGCACTATATCCTTCCATTGCTTCTCTAACATATTGAATCATGAGAAAATAGTTCATATTATTGGAAGGTACAAGTACTACTTAAACTGAAAGTAAAATGCTGAAGTAATTATCAATTTACCTTCATCACAATCATTATCATTAAATCCAATAAACCAATCTTTGCTGCAGATTAAAGCCTTAAGGCTTTTAGGGGATAATAAAGTTCTATTTTTACCAATAACTCTACCAGTAACACTGAACGCTGATTTAGAGGACACTGTACTGACAGGAATTGCTAGAAAATCTCTAGCCATCAAAGACAAGATTGGGTAGTCATCCGTGTTTCTTTTCCACCAACCCAAAATATCAAAACTCACATCAGAGTTTAGGAATCTTCTAAGCATATGTCAAATTCATATTGTCGTGCACGTGCTGCTAGATTTTGTGAAGTGAACTGAGTGAAGGCAAATTCTATCCATCATTTACCAAAAAATGCACCTCTTGCCTCTTGAAGAACTGGGACAAGAACTCGGCTCACTAGCAACCATATATTCATCAGATTATACAAATGTAGGCAAGGCGCGACTCCTCACAAATTTCTCATACTCTGAATAATACTTACCTACAGTAGTACATAGCTTCCTCATCTTTTCCTCAACATGTTGTTCAATGTTATGAAAATAGAACCTAAGAAAGTCAAATTTCTCTAAAAGGTCCAACACGGCTGCTACAAGAAGCACAACATTTGGCTCAGACCAATACTTCTCAAACTTGACATACATAACATAGGCCATCTCATTTAGAAGCTCATTTTGATTCCACCTTTCATCAAGTAAAACATCCCAAATCGCCAACACCAATTTAAAAAAGAGGCGTGCTGTTAGGTGTTGATATGCTGAAAATGCCTTCGTGGCATCACTAAAAGCCTACAAGAACCCATGAAGAGCTTGAGCCTTTCCCCAATCTTCCTCAATTGGAGCTTCATGGTATTGCTCAGTAGCATATCTATTGAGAGCAATTTTATACTCCAAAGCCTCATGGATCAAGTCATATGTTGTGTTCCATCTATGAGGGACATCAAATACTAGCCCTGACTTTGTTTTGAGGCCTAATCTCTCAACCACTAAATTAAAGATATGCATTCTTGATGGTGAGGATGTGACTGTATTAACAATGTCCCGCACTCTCCCAATTGAATGAACAACCACCTTTAGTCCATCTTGAACCATGATATTCAACACATGAGAAGCACACCTTACATGAAAGTCCTCAGCTCTAAGAAACATTTCAGCACCCAACGTGTCATGCAAATCTTTTGTAGCTTTGTCATTAGCACTTGCATTATCCGATGTCAATGTAAACAACTTGCTAATTAAGCCCCACTCTACCAAACAAGAGAGGTAATTGCATCCTGGATAACATAAGATGTATGTGGAAAGGAAGTTTGCTTCAATGCCGTGATTATTTTATGTAGCTCGAATTCCTCATTAATATAGTGCGCTATAACACAAAGATACCCCAGGTTTTGGTTTGATGTCCAAAGATCTGCAGTCAAATTGACATGGGAAACTAATTTTGAGACACTATCATGCAATTGCTTCTTCTCCTCTTCATATAGTGCAAAACAATTTGAACGAATGGTTTGCTGACCAACTACTCTGAAAGATGGATGGAAGTAGTTCGGTAGCTTCTTCCAATAAGGATCCTTAGCTTTTCGAAATGCAATCTGCACTAATGAAAATTTCGCAATTAGTTCACAACACACTTGAGGGTCAAAATGAGGCTGATCCCCATCCATGGCATGTCCCTTGCAACTCACTAGAAATCTCTCCCTATCTTCATGTGGAATATGATGACAATGAAGTCCTATATGCCTATTCAGATGATTAGTGCCTTGCCTAGGTTCACAAGACAATTTCATCTTACAATACTTATACACTGCCTTTTCTTTCCCATCTATAATTTATGATTCAACGTATTCCTAGACTTTAGCCCTTTTCTTTGACGTGCTCCTTGGCGGATCACCCAAGAGAAGATCATGACTATCCACTAAAATGTTTGACATAGATGCAGTCCTCTCCATTACAAAAATCCTAATACACATGAGAATAAATAACATTACCATCCATGTTATTCTCAAACATCAACAATAAACATCAAACATCAACAATAACACCCAACCAAATTATCATACAGCACTAACATATTCATTTGCTGTCCTGAAACCAAGGTTCAGAAATATTTGCATATTCATACAACAATGCATATTTGTTTGAATGATCATAAAGAGCCACCACACCAAAGTCATTTTGCACATAGAAAAGACATGCGGTTCATCATGGCACAATCTAATTACCATCCTTGGCTCCTTGCTCAATTTTTCATGAACCATATCTATAGCTTAATTATCCAGGAACTACAACTCCGACAAATGTGGGCATGTGAACAATATCATACAAATTATTGAGCATGTTTTGCATATTATCTATAAAGTCTAACCATTTCACTTATTCACTATGCTTGGTCTTGACATGTTTCCTACTTCAGTCCTAGCTCTCTGTCTCTGTCTCTCACTCTCTCACATGCATACTTGTTAGCTTTTGCTTTCCGTGAGGATGTTTATACTAAACCTATGATTTTAAAGGTGAAAGCGGTTTGTGCAACTCATCAAGCAAAGATAGGCTTAAGTTTCTTGCCTTGTTATATTCATGTGGCTGCCTATCCAAAGAACAATTCCACAAGTCATCTTATGCAATCTTCTCTTATAAGTACTATTGCTGATTTTACCAAGCGGCATAATCATATTTGGGTGATCTAAATACAAGACATGAAACTTCAATATGGTATTGTAGATGGAACTAGTTTGGTTCATCTATTGTTAAATGGTTTTGGAGCTCATTAAGAAATACTATAATATCAACAATACATAGAAGCAAGTAATATAGATTAGCACATATAGATCACTTGCCTAATTTGTGTACCTAATACATGAAAGTACCTAATACATGTGGGCTCATATATAGTACCTAATTTACAAAAGATTTACAAAAGATGCACAATCACATTCTTGGAGCAAACAAGATTTTGATTGTCACCAAGAAAATGCTATTTAATTAGATGTATACCTTTGTTTCACCACTGTTCTTGCCTCACTAGGTTGTTTCCTTGCAGCAGTTCCCGATCATCAAGAATGCCAGTCACCTAAAGAACCAAGAACAACATGAAAGTAACACGATTAGTAATCAGTGAAAAATATATGAGAAGATTTTTTTAGGACTAACGTCAACAAAACAAAATCGATCATCTGAGGCATAAGATGAGTAATTTTTGGGGCTTTTTGGCATAAGATGAGGAAGAATCAAAGAACCGATCCCAACCCCTCAGGTAACCAAGAACTGATAAAAAAACCCACAAGTTGAAGACATCTAGAGTGCACAGAGGATTGATCTAGCATGCACACAACTCCTTACGTAGCTAAGAATTGATCTAGTGCATGTGCACACACACACACAGAGAGAGAAAGATTTTCTTACCTCTACTGTTGAAGATGGCCAGACAATGCCACGCCACCCGCGCCAGCGTGCATTGCTCGTAAGAGCCTGACTGCCTAGGAGTCCATAGACTGGCGGAGGCTGTGCTCATAGGATTGAGGTACACAACACTATTCCTTCCGTGGGCTATAATTATAGGTTTGGCCCAAAATTACTAGCCCATTTAAATACTAGCCCCATCCTATGTAAAAGCCAACACAACCCTACCTTATTACCCTTTTCTATTTTTCCATTTGGTATGCCCAAAAGCTAGCCGATTTAGAAGCCCAACCCTCCTAGGCAACGTCGGCTAGCTGATGAGAGTACACCATCATGATGGGCTGAGCGGGCTTATGGGCTTGACCTAATTTTTTCAGGCCATCATGCGTAGTCTAATAAGAGCATCTCCAACAATCCCCCTAAAAACCCACCCCAAAAGACACCTTTTAGGGGCAGCCTAAAAAATTTGTTAACCTATTTTAGTACCCTCCTCCAACAGCTCTCCTAAATATATCCTAATAGTATTTGAATCTGGCCCAACATTAACAACCGGCCCATTTACTTTGCTCGATACCTATTTTTATTAGTGATCAAGTCAGTCCATCCAACCGAATAGAATAGGGAGATTGAACCAATCCCGTGCGTGTGCGTACACGGACGACGGCCGCCGTATAAATATCAAACGGTGATTAGCCGCAATCAGTAATTGAGATGGTGCATGTACGTGACGTGAGACACATGCAGTAATTGAGATGGGAATTCTTACTTTGTACATGTCTTTGAGTTTTTGATTTCCATCGCATCGCCATCAGCCGCAAGGACGTCGCCCGGCGCCCGCGTCCGATTTCAATCTGCCGATGCTGCTTCAGTTTGGTGCGTCCTTGTAGATACATGGAATTATGAGCGGGCGCAAGTCTTTGTTGCAACAAGTACTGGACTCGTCCTCATCGGATGATGATTTCTTTATCCAGTCCGCACATATATTTCATACGTATTATACATCCATGAGTGCACCTAAACAGGGTGGTTTTGTTCCTGGGCATAAAATTGTTCGTCGTAAGAGACAAGAAGGACACCAAAAATTATATGAAGATTATTTCTCCGATGATCCTACATATGGACCAGAATTCTTCAGACGTAGGTTCGTATTGTGTCATGTTTAGTGTTTAATTTAAATATTTTAGTTATTATTGATTGTAATAATTTTGTATTTATTTGCAGGTTTAGAATGAGCCGACCTCTTTTCTTGCGTATAATGAATGCGGTACAGGATCATGATGAGTATTTTGTGCAAAAAAGAAATGCAGCTAATGTACTTGGATTAAGTTGTTTACAGAAGGTAACAGCAGCACTTCGTATGCTAACTTATGGGGTATCAGCTGATTCCAAAGATGAGTACATTTGTATTGGAGAGAGTACCGCTATTGAGAGTATGAGACGGCTTGTCATTGCAGTTGTTCAAATATTTGAAGATGAGTATTTGAGAGCGCCAAATCAGAAGGATACGGCCCGCTTACTGGCAATAGGAGAAGAAAGAGGGTTTCCAGGAATGTTAGGATCCATAGATTGTATGCATTGGAAATGGAAGAATTGTCCTACAGCATGGCACGGTATGTATTCTGGACATGTCAGAGTGCCAACTATAATATTAGAAGCTGTTGCTTCTAAAGACCTGTGGATTTGGCACGCTTTTTTTGGTTTACCGGGATCTCACAACGACATCAATGTTCTTCAACGCTCTCCACTCTTTGCAAAATTAGCTGAAGGTCAATCACCTGAAGTCAATTATACAGTCAATGGTCATGATTATACAATGGGGTACTATCTTGCCGATGGAATTTACCCATCATGGGCAACATTCGTGAAGACCATTTCTCAACCACAGAGCAACTCCACGAAGCAAAAGAAAGAATCAGCTTCTGCAGAGTTCTGTAAGGATTCCAAATAGCAACATAATGATATTAATAGTCTGATAGTCACAACTAATAGAAATGCCTCAACAGTCTGCTCTACAACAAATGGCATTAAGCATATGGTAAAACAACCGCTTACTCCATACAACATTTCTATCATTTGGATAGTTCCGAAATACAAAGAAGAGCGGGGCCAAAATTTCATTCATCCCTTGCACATATCTTATTCCAGCATTTAGCTTGGCAAAGATAATTAGTCTATGAATCTCTGAATACTCTATGAAAGATATATTCCAAGACAGAATAAATTACCAACCTAGGGACGATGGTGAGATGACTCTCACACCCGCAGCAACTCGACACCATATTCAAATGAACACATTGTGACTGCACGCATGCACAAATATACACCAACAGAAAAGATTGATGCTACGGTAAATCTACCAGTTCTAAGCACTAAGTTATACCTGTCATTGCCTTATTGGGAAGACACATGAGGATACTGAATGATACTGAATCATACCTAAACAAAGTTTGATTGAAATAAACTAAAAACAGATGATACTGAATGATAAGGAGCAAAATCAGACCATACTGTTGATCCCTCGACGAGTGAGTATCTCACTCCGTAGGCTCCTATAGTAAAGCTGCTACTCAATAGGCAGACCACTAATGTCCATTGTCATGATTCTCTCCTCTTCTAACATAAGTTTCAGCTTCGACTGGTCCTTCTCTATTTGCAGCCTCTCTTGTTCAATTTGCAAGGATTTGTTAAACCTTTCATCCTTTTTTACTTCTTTGTAATCATCGGATATCTTCTTTTTCTCCCACATATTATCGAATGCCTCAATGCAAGCATCACCTACTCCATTACAGAGTTGTTGTTTAGCCTTCTTTCTACCAATTGGCCGCTTCGGAACTGGAGGATCTGGGCAACAGTTGATATTATTAGCAAAATTCAGATTCTCTTCATTTCCATCACCTGTCAAATCCAGAATTGAATCTCCAAGATCCCTTTTTTTCTTTTGGGTAGGTTTCTGAGCTGCCAGTTGAGCCATCTTGTCATGCCATTTTGGTTCAAATCTTAATACGTGCCAACAGTGCAATAGAGTAAAGGATTTGTTTTCTTTATCCTCAGCCTTGTACAAAGCACGTGCATCCATAAGCTACAAAAAACAATATTATATTAGTTGCCAACCAAAATTAATAGAAATCAGACATAGTGATCAAAACATGTACCTTATCTTCAAAAGTCTTTCCACTTTGATTTCTTCCTTCAATTGCAGCAAAGCTCCCACAAAACTTATTGACACACTCTTGAATCACTGTCCACCGATGTGATAGAGAATTTGGAGTACGATCTAACACAACATCCTTTTCACAAATGAAGGCTTCATGTACCCTTGTCCAATATGCCGCACGCTTTTGATTTGTTCCTGGAATTGGATCTGTACTGGTGTTCAACCAAGCTTTCACGAGTAGTATATCTTCATTTTCACTGAAGTTCTTGTTCCTACTTTTTGTGCTCCCTTTTGTTGTGGGAGTAGGTTCAGGTTGCTCTTCCGGAGGGCTTCCTGTGCCATCCCATCCCATTCCGGCATTTCCTGGACTCTGGTTCATCAAACCCATGAAATAGCCCTGTCCCTCCATTGCAGAAAATGCCTATTAAAATAGTACAGAACAGTTAGCATTTCAAGAAAAGAAAACACTAAATCGTGCTAGCTAAATCATGCTCACAAACCTTCACATGTGCTAACAATGATCACAGATACAATTAAATGACTAACACAAGATCACGGCACCATAGTAGATAACAAATAAACACAAATTCTAGTATTAAACTACTGCAACATGCACATTGAGCAAACTAGAAATAACTAACAGAGCATAATCACAAATTCTCAGATCACATGCATACATCACAAATAACATTTCACAGTGAGCACAAGCATCCATCACAGTGCATAATTCCCATCACACATATCATGAGCAGTTAAATTGAGTAGTAAATGAAGAACAACAAAGAGAGAGGGAGAAGAAGCAGAGATAGACCGAGGGGAGTAGAAGTAGCAGAGGGCTGAGGCTGTCGGTGAAGTGGATGCAGGCGATGTCGATGAAGTGGTGGCCGGCGGCGGCGCTCGTTGTAGAGGAAGAAGCCGTGGAGATGTCGGTGCAGCAGATGTGGGTGAAGATGCAGGGCGGCGGCGCTGAAGGGGTGGAGAAGTCGCGGCGGCAGAGGAGCTGGGGTCGGCGATGTGGATGGAGACGGGGTCCCGGTCGCCGAGGTCGGTGTCGGTGGCGATGAGATCAGCGGTGGATGCGGTGGTGCCGAAGGAAGAGATGGGGAGAAAAGCAAGATGGGGCAAATGAAGAAGTGGATGCAGGTGGCGCACTGGAGGGAGGCTGTAGGGAGCGGCGGCGTTGGCCGGCGGTGCGGGTGAGAAGGCAGAGAAGGGGACTGGCGGCGCAAGGGCAGAGGATGAAGGGGGAGACCAAGGGAGAAGAGGAGAGGAGAGAAGTCGCGGCGGCCGGAGGTGGTGAGTGGTGGCGCCGGTGGAGAAGGGAGGTGGATCTGCAGAGGGGAGAAAAAGGACGGCAGCGCACTGGAAAGGACCCGCACCGGGGACACGGGGCGCCGGGTGGGGGAAAAATGTGGCGCGAATTTTTTTCCCAGCGCGCGTGACGGCGGGAGTGGGGATACGGGACCCCTGAAAGTTCCCGATTTCTACCTGGGTTTTGGGAGAGTTTTGGGGGGAATAAAAATAGGGGGGGTGTTTAGGGGAGTTGTTGGAGAAGACTTTTTACACAATTTCCTAATAATTTTATTTAAGGGGAGATTTAGGGGGATTGTTGGAGATGCTCTAAGGTAGTCAAGCATCCATTTCTAACACCCAAGCCTGAGCTGGCCAGCCGATGCAATGTAGTGGGAGATGCGAACTTCGACATTTAGGGAGTGCTTGGTTCATGGGACAATGGTGGATGAGACAATCACATCCAAAATTTGGAGGTCATCTCTGTGTTTGATTGGGTAAATGAGACAAAGTCATCTGAGATGAGTTAGTCCAACCTCAGATAATATTCCTTTAATATACTAGATGGCTTTGTACAACAAAAAATGTTGGATGATCTCGTCCAGGCTCAGTTAATCATGACAATTAGTGATGATTAGTGATAATTAGCACATTTTAGTCTTAGTTAGTGATTATTAGTGCAAGGTTAGTGTTGATAAGTAATAATTATTCATAATTAGTGTTAATTAGTGTATGATTAAATGTTATTAATGAAAGTTAAGGGTGTATAGTTAGTTAATTAGTGATGGTTAAAATTAAGTCATATTTTATATTAGATTTTTAAATTTTCTTTAGCCTAATTTGATCAGCTTAACATTGTCCACACTCATCCTCTACCATCCCATTCAACCAACCAAATAAAATATGGTACCATTCCATCTCTAACCGAACATCTTAGGTCATCCCATCCCATCCAAAATAGGTTGAACCATCACATCCCATTCCACTCTATCCCACCAACCAAACACTAACTTATTTTCTACATAGATAAAGTTGTTTTTACTAAGCTCTAACCTGTTCTCCTCCTTCAAAAAAACTTGAAGCGATCTGGAGAAGTGTGTGAACAAGGGTAGAGTTGGGACTTGGGCCGTGCTATATTGTACCAGCTCGGCCCAGCCACCTCGCTATGTCATGCTGTGATGGCCTGCCTCACCTCTGGTGAGACCCAGGAATGACCCATAGCATGACGGGCCGGCGCCATGCCACGCTGGTCCTGGCCCAGCCCTGCATAACTATAGACGGCGGAGGTGGCAATGAGGAGATGATGGTGGCTGCGGCCACCATCTTCATTCGTCTTGTGCCGCCTCGTTAAAAACCTCGTTCAAATTGAATTAATTGCATGAAAACATGGGCACATAAATATTTTGGGGGCAAAGTGAAAATTTCTTGATATTTTATAGGTACAATGCTACCGCCTCAATAAAAGCTTTACACCCCAGAATGGGGTTTATAGCTGTCATATTCATCGATGCATTATCAAGAGTTATAGAAACAATCTTATTATCTATCTTAAAATTATCATATACGTCTAGTATACGCTCAGCAATAGCCTCTCCCGTGCGTGATTCGTTAATCACTTTAAACCCTGTGTTGATGATTTGTCATGCCAAAATTTTCTTAATTGTGCTATATTGTTCTAGTCCTTTGTATGTCTTATGTTAATTGGTATCATATTGTAGAGCTTGAGCTTTGTTTATTATCCTTGATGTGCGTAGAAATCTTGTGATCCTATAGCATTTGATTCATTCCATGCCCACATTGTCCATCTTCGAAATGATCTTGTTTAGTTCATGCTCCAACACCAAATCCACCACTCACCTCCACACAAGCACTTCTGTCAGTTCTGGACCAGACAACGGTCACATGCTTTCTCCTTTGGAATGACACAGCACACGAGTACGGAGGACAAATAAACATAGGAGAGACTTCTTTTATGACAACACATGCCTTTTCTTCTTTCTCTGTTATTTGCTCACTTCTCAAGTTGCTTAATAGGAAGCACACATCTTAAATAAGCCTCACACACACGCTTGTAATCCACGCACCCACTAACTCTACTAACTGACAACTAGGCCATATTCTCATGCCACTGTTCAGATCTTTTCCATGATCCGCATGACTTGGCCAACTCATTGACTTAAGTTACAACCGTTACTCGAACGCCCAGCCACAACTTCAACCATGGCGTCTCGACAATGGCACTTCTTCTGAGCACCGACCAAGTACTATAGCTTACGACTACCGACCGGTTATTGTAGCTTCTGACTATCGGCCAACTACTATAGCTTCCAACTATCGACCGACTACTGTAGCTTCTGACTACCGACCAGGTCCTGTAGCTCCAAGTCTTTGACTCTGGGGTCTCTGACTTCTGCACGTACTTGGACATACGAATACTCGACACACGACTACACAATACTTGAACACATGAGTACTCGACACATGACTTCACAGTACTCGACACACGACTTCATAGTACTCGACATACGACTTCATAGTACTCGAACACACGAGTACTTAACACATGACTACTATCAACAACCAGATTAGTTCCAACAATCAACCCCCTAATCTTGTTGTCATTAATTGACATGTCGACTCATGACGCTATTCACCCACATCATCTTGCCACACACAGCAGCCTCCTCTTACCACACTTAGCAGCATCTTGCATGACTCATGCGCCATTGTCGGTCTTCCACCAACACATCTAACACCGGCATAACCTTGCCACACATAGTGGCATATTGCCTTGCCGGTTGTCAATGTCGCGCATCGACTCTCTTGTGACGATGGCTGTGGACCACCATCATTGGCCACATACCGACTCTCCTCAAGCCGTATCCACACCGCCATTCGTTGCCCTTTGCCATGGCAATCACACTGACATCACTACTACGCACGTCGTGTGTGACACCTGCACACAACCGGTGTTGCCGTGGCCGCATAGACCCCCATCGTCGTGTTCCTAGGTGTTTGGTGCTGCAGCCAGCTCATCACCGATGCCCTATGCACCTCCGCTCGATGCACACTACTGCGTGCACCGTCACACCAACCCGAACGCACGTCACCATCCAACCAACACACGGTCAACTGCGGTAGCTTCTTGCCTTGGCCCCTCAAACTTTGAGGCTCTAATCCAAAATGTTGGAGCTAAACTCATCAACTCCGATCGCTACACTTCGGGAGAACATGCACATATGCTTTCTCCATTGGAACGACACAAGCACACGAGTAGGGAGGACGAATAAATACAGGAGAGACTTATATTGTGACAACACATGCCTTTTCTACTTTCTCTGTTATTCACTCACTTCTCAATTTACTTAACAGGAAGTACATGGCTTAACTAAGCCTCACGCACACACGCCTATACTCCACGCACCCACTAACTCTACTAGCTAACAACTAGGCTCTATTCTCATGCTACCGTCCAGGATCTGCTCCACGATCCACACAACTTGAACAACTCATTGACTTAAGTTACAACCATTACTCGAACGCCCAGCCATGACTTTGACCACGGCACTTCGACCATGGCATCTCGACAATGGCACTTCTTCTGAGCACCGACCGGGTATTGTAGCTTACAACTAT
The DNA here is from genome assembly GCA_017311315.1 of Dendrocalamus latiflorus. NCBI lineage: Eukaryota > Viridiplantae > Streptophyta > Magnoliopsida > Poales > Poaceae > Dendrocalamus > Dendrocalamus latiflorus. The sequence goes on from CM029636.1 coordinate 20,228,896, forward strand.
CGACCAGGTATTGTAGCTTGTGACTAGCGACCAGTTACTGTAGTTCTGACTATCAACATTGTAGGATCGTATGGCATAATCAGAGGAGGGTGAATAATTGTCTCCGCTTTTTAAAACCGAAACCAAAACTCAAAGCAGTAGAAAAATAATCTAAATTAACAGATGTAGATTTCAATCGCAAGCTGTTTGACCACTCGCTCGACTGCTCGCTATGACTACTTTAGCACATAGAAGAAATCTCCCTTCGCTTGAAAAGCTTCGACCACTTGAATCACTTCGTCACTTGAATGTTTCGACTACTCGAATGAGTACAAGCCGAAGTCAACACTGCACTCATAGCATGCTGAATCACGATGCGTTAGCACACTGCTAAGAACACAGAAAAGCATTACTCAAGAAAACATGTTGCTGATGAACTTTTCTTGGAATAGATCTGATCTATTACTTCTGTATTTGAGAGACCATGTGGTTGTGCTCCCATGTGTGTGATGAGTAATTGACAAAGGTTTAGGAAAGTCGAGTTTGATTTTTGTGGTTCGGTCTATGATGTTGCGTGGTGCAACTGGGCTCGGTCGGACTTGGTCAAATCTGGTCAAAGTGATTAGGATATATATTATGTTGACTTGTCAGGTTTGGGCTATTTCATGCTTAATGAGATTCTTTGATGCTATTTATGCTTACATATATCGAGCGGTGCTATGTGATGTGTTTCTTGTCTGTGATGGCTGCAGGACGTCGAGGTGGAGTCGTGGCGAGACACGAGGTGACCGGACTAGACACAGGCGGTGTCGAGGTCAGAACGGTCGGATGTGTCGAAGACGGCGGAGACTCGAGGTGGTTGCCAGGCTTGGATGACAAGGAATGCGAAAGCTTCCTGGAAAATGCAGGAGGGGCGAATTGGTCATTTCGCGAGGCTGCACAAGCGGGAGCGGGTTCCGTTCGGGTTTTAGCAGGCGTGACAGGTTGGAGACCCGTTAGGCAAAGGCTATAAATAGGAGAGGTGTGTGCAAGTTCATGTATGTCTCTTGTGAGGGAGTGCATGGATTTAGGGTTTGCTTTAGTCAAAATTGCCTTTGGAGAGGTTGTTTTGCTTTGAGGCTTTAGTTGGTGAAGAGTGGTTGTGAGAGGCAGAGTGTGTCCCCTTCGTTGTCTCCTCTCTGTGTTCTTGAGTGAGGATGTAGGGAGTTCTTGATGATTCAAGCATGTATGGGGAAGTAGAGAGGGTGTGAGTTGTTTGTCCTATGTAATCATGTATCTCTCTTCCTCCATATCAATCTGAGATGGTTTTGTTTGAGTTTAATTGAGTTCCTGGCTCTCTGTTGGTTTTTGCTTTCGATGCTTTCTAGGCTTGATTTCTAAGTTTTTTCGTTTTTGTGTTGTTTCTTGCTGAGAAGTGCCAAAATGGATTGCTCTTTGTTGGGATGATGCCTCAAGATCACTTGATCAGTTAAAATCCCAAGAGCCCATTCTTGATTCCAGCTTTTGTACTTTGGACTCCTCTGTTCATCTTTTCATTTCTAGGGTTTTGATGTGATTCTTGTTTCCCTCCTTGAGATGGCATGAAACTTGGTATTTAGAGTCCTGAGGCTATCAATTAGCTTTCCTCAAAGTTTCATTAACAAAGGATCAAAGGTTGGGGAGCAATTTGGTTTTTGGCTCAGTTCTTACAAGATTTCATATTTTTGTCATAATCTGAAATTCTTGATCTTAAGTTCGATTTCTCTGTTTCTTAGAGCCCCCTTTCTATTTAGTTTGTTGCTGTGTTGCTCTGGAGTGAAAAGTTTGGGAGAAAAACCCTCAATTCCTTGGTTTTGGAAGATCTGAAAAATTGACCGTGTTTCAGGTTTTTCAGTCTGCTCTCGGGCTGCTGGGATCAGGGGAGAGGTCTGACCGGCCCTTAGTAGGCGGTCTGATCGGCCCTTAATAGGCGGTCTGACCGATGCCTCAGAGGCGGTCTGACCGACCGTATTGAGGCGGTCTGACCGGCCATATAACGGCGGTCTGACTATCCCCAAGGCAGCAGTCTGACCGGCCCCTGAGGGATGGCAGCCGTTTGTTTACTCCTTTTAGCAGAGTGTTTGCAGCTTCCTTCTGTTGCTTTTTGTCCCTGTGTTCTCTCTATTTGGTTGAGGTTTCAGTAAGTGCTTGATGCCTTCTTCATAGCTTCATAGCTATAGGAGAAGAGTATTTTGAAGTAGGTGCTTGATTCCTTATGTTGTTCCTGCTGATGAGAACATCAACGCTGAAAACATGCATGATGTTGAGGCGAATGCGAAGGCAAGGAACATCATAATCCAGGGGTTGAGTCGAAGCGAGTTTGACCGCATCTCTCATCTTACGTCGGCTTTCGACATCTAGGTGACCCTCGATGCTTACCATGAGGGCACCACCCAGATCAAGACAGTCCGACAGGACCAGTTCAAGCAAGATTACAGCAAGTTTGAAATGCTCGCTGACGAGTCTCTTGATGAGTGTTTTGCGCGTTTCCACAAGATCTTGAGCAACCTCCGAGCGGTCGGTCTCACATACCCCGACTCGGACAACGCTCGTCAGATGCTCGCGGCTCTTGACTTACGCGTTTGGGAGATGAAGGTGACTACCATCAAGGACACCACCGATCTCTCGACCTTGACTCTTGACGCGTTGTATTCACGCCTCAAGACTCACGAGATTGACATAGTCTCTCGTAGGTCGAAGTCGCAGTCGATGGCCTTAGTCACCGATCCCACTTCTAGACCTTCTTTCGAGTCGACTTGCGGATTCTCCCTTGCTGCTCTTTGTGACATAACTGATGATCAGTTAGAGCAGCTTGCGGATGAGCAGTTAGCCCTCCTAGCTCGGAGATTTTCCCATGCTTACAAGAGGAGGAGGGACGGAAAGAGAGTAGGACCCGTGATCTGCTTCGAGTGTGGTGGCCCCAACCACATTCGAGCAAACTGCCCCAAGCTGGGGAAGGGCAAAGGCGACTACGGTGGTGTGAGCAAGAATGACTACATCGACAAGAACCGCAACAAGAAGCCTCCTGCTCACACCCAAGGCAAGAAGAAGTTCCGTGACCTTGGCAAAGCCAAGAAGCTCTTCCACCGCGTCCTCACCACCTTCGACGACCTCGACCTCAGCGAGGTGGAGGGGTGGAGCGACGATGATGGAACGGACGAGCAAGACCCCAAGGGCGGCGATGACTTCTCCGGCATGTGCTTCATGGCCCTTGAGGGCGAACTGAGCGACAGCGAGCTATACTCTGACTCCGACGAGGTATCCCCCACCTACGACCAGCTTAAATATGCTTTTCTTAAGCTAGGTAGATTCCATGCTAGATCTAGAGCTAGGTGTAGCGAGTTGGAGAAGGAAGTAGAGAGCTTGTCACAGGAGCTTACTTCACTTAGATCTGCTCCCTCCCGTGACAATTGTGATGTATGTACTGCTCTGCTTGGTGACATGGAGAAACTAAGGACCTTGCATGATAGTGTGTCCTCTGAGCTAGACATGATTAAGGTGGAGAATATTAGTCTTCTTGCTGAGATAGAGATGAGTAGGGTAGCGCCTCCTCCATCTACTACTGTTGAGGCTATTTCTTGCACCTCATGTGAGGATAATGACAATGCGTTTAGACGTCTTTACACCATGTTGCTCGATCTGCCTGAGACTTGTGAAAGTTGTAATAATTTGAAGATGAATCTAAAACAGGCAAATCATAAAATTGCTGAATTACAAGCTTTTCTACTTGAGCCTATTGCTTCATGTGTGAATTGTCCCAAGCTTACTGCTGAGCTTGAATCTATTTCTAAACAGTTTCAAGAATTAGTCGATGATAATAACAGATTGGCTCAATTTGCTTCTAAGGACCCTGTTAGCTCACCATGCATTAATTGTAACAAACTAAAATCTGATTTGGTTGCATTGGATGAGAAATGTGTGAAGCTAACTAAGGACCTTCTAGAGAAGCTACCTTCTGCTTGAAATGTGTGTTCTGTTGAGGGGGAGAAGTCCAAGGGTAAGGTAGAGACGCCTAACGACGTGAACCAATTAGCTAGCAGTAGGACTGTTCATTCTGAGTCGGCTGTGCGTGCACAAGCCATTCGTTCCTTTGCTGTTGGTTCTCCTTCTTCTACTCCCTTATCCTCTGTTGTTCCTTCTTTCCCTTGCTCTTCTTGCACCTCTCTCTTTCGGGAGTGTCAGTACCTTATGAACACTCTCGAGAGATTTGTAGGCGGCAAGAAGAAGCTTAATCTTATTCTAGACCAATCCAAGATTTGCAAATTCAATCAAGGTCTATGATATAATTTTTCTGAGGATATGAGGAAGCATCCACCTGCCGTGTTTAGACACATAGCCGCAGGTGTGATCGAGATCAAGCCCCGGACTGAGAAAGTCAAATTCAAATCAGCGAGTTTTGTCCACGGGATCTTTGACAGTAAGGTGACTCTACCTGTTGCTTTGGCCTCTCAGAAGGTGAAGCCTGATCGTGCTACTTCTACCTCTCAGAAGGTGAAGTATCACTGCACCTTCTGTCAGAAGGATGGGCATTTGATCGATCGATACTTCAGGCGTGCCAAGATCGCGCGTAGAGACCGTGTTGAGTCTCTTAGGCGTGTTCAGGGTCAGCCCCAGACCTTGAGTGCACCTGAGACCAACACGAGGTCTAGGTTTGTTCCTGTTGAGGGGTTTGGGCAGCATCGAGGACTTGGTTTTTTTGAGTTTTCTGGTTTTCGTCCTCATGCTCCCTTTGGTCGTGACTTCCGCCGTTCTGAGGGTAGATCTCACTTTCTCCGTCGAGACGGCTACCCGCGGTGTGATCAGCATGTTGCCGGTGCTCCGACTCGCTCCAACATAGCAGTCGGACCCAGCAACAGCTTTAGGTCTGCACACAGACCTTCTGGCTTGTTGAGTGACAGAGACCGTAGGGTAGATAGAGGTCAGTCGCGTGTGGCTACTTCTTCTACTCGACGTGTTACTCAGTATTGGGTGCCAAAATCACTCTTGATTTACCCCAGTACTGAGACTTTACTCTCTGTTTGACTCAGGTTTGCCGGGCAGGGAAGGGAAAGGTTTGGCTCGTAGACTCTGGGTGTTCATGGCACATGACCGGAGACTCCCGTTGGTTTTCTTCCCTTGCCCGTGCTCCAGGTGATGAGACAATCACCATCAAAGACGCTTCATCTGGGCGCATCATCGCCAAAGGTACAGTGCGCGTTAATGATTCTTTCATTTTGAAAGATGTTGCTTTGGTTAGTAAGCTGCAGTATAATTTGCTTTCCGTTTCTTAGCTTACTGATGACAGTTTTGAGGTGAGCTTTAAGAAAAATAATTGCAAAATTCTTGATTCTTCGGGTAGTCTGGTTTGCGGGATTTCTCGTTATGGGAGGATCTTTCGTGCTGATTTTTCTGAGTCTTCTGGTGATCCTCTCCGGTGTTTGGTTGCTTCTGAGTCCCGTGACCTTTCTTTCTGGCATAGGAGACTTGGTCATATTGGATTTGACCATTTGACCCGAGTCAGCGGCCACGACCTCATTCGTGGTTTGCCGAAACTCAAGATGGTCAAAGATTTAGTTTGTGCTCCTTGCCGACACGGCAAAATGGTTGCCGCTTCCCATCCTCCGGTCACAGTTACTATGACCGATGCACTAGGACAGCTGCTCCATATGGATACAGTTGGACCAGCTCGAGTGCAGTCAGCAGGAGGGAAGTGGTATGTTCTTGTCGTGGTCGATGACTTCTTGAGGTTCTCTTGGGTGTTTTTCTTAGCCTCGAAGGATGAGATGTTTACACATTTTCGAGGTCTTTTCAGTAGGCTTTCTGTTGAGCTCCCGAGTGCCTTACGAGCGATCCGCAGTGACAATGGCACGGAGTTCAAGAATTCCTACTTTGAGAGATTCTGTGATGAGACAGGTGTAGAGCACCAGTTCTCTTCTCCGCACGTCCCACAGCAGGATGGCGTCGTGGAGAGGAAGAACCATACCTTGGTCGAGATGGCCAGGACGATGCTCGATGAGTACTCTACACCGCGGAAGTTTGGGCTGAGGCTATAGCTACCGCGTGCCATGTTTCAAATCGAGTTTTTCTTCGGGCACACTTGCACCGCACTTCTTATGAGTTGAGATATGGACGAAAGCCCAGTGTATCTCATTTTCGTGTGTTTGGTTGCAAGTGTTTTATTTTGAAGTCTGGGAACCTAGACAAGTTCGAGTCACGTTCTTGTGACGGTATCTTTCTAGGTTACTCTACTTCTTCGCGGGCATATAGGGTTTGGAACTGCAAGTCTAATAAAATGGTAGAGACGTATGAGGTCACCTTTGACGAGGCCAGTCCGGGGACTAGGCCTGATATCTCTGGTTCTTTAGAGCAGTCCGAGCCCATCTTTGTGGATGATGAGGAGGATGGAGATGAGGGTTGTCTACCCGATCCAGTCCCTCATCCACCCCTCGAGGTGCCTTCTTCCACCACACCTCCAGGTGATCAGCCCATTCCTTCTGCTTCCTCTGGAGCTAGTGGCTCTATTCCTACCTCGTCAGCTCATGAGGTAGAGGCCACTTCTTCTTCTTATCCAGGACATCCCCGACATATCCAAAAAGACCATCCTTCTGAGCAGATTATTGGAGACCTTTTTGAGCGAGTCACCTGCTCAAGATCCGGCATGTCTCATTTCTGTCTCCATTCTGCCTTTGTTGCCACCTTTGAGCCCAAGGATGTTAGTCATGCTCTGTCTGACGAGTCTTGGGTCATTGCCATGCATGACGAGCTAGAGAATTTCGAGAGAAACAAGGTCTGGTCGCTTGTTGAGCCCCCTCGAGGTCACAATGTCATTGGGACTAAGTGGGTGTTCAAGAACAAGCAGAGTGAGGATGGGGTTTTCATTCGGAACAAGGCTAGACTGGTAGCTCAGGGCTTCTCCCAGGTTGAGGGTCTAGATTTTGAGGAGACCTTTGCCCCTGTAGCTAGACTTGAGGCCATTAGAATCCTGCATGCCTTTGCAGCTTCTAATGGTTTCAAGTTTTACCAGATGGATATCAAGAGTGCCTTCCTCAATGGCTTTATTGAGAAAGAAGTCTATGTGAGACAGCCTCCAGGTTTCGAGAACCATAAATACCCAAACCATGTCTTCAAGCTTTCCAAGGCGTTATATGGACTTAAGCAGACACCTAGAGCTTGGTATGAGAGGCTTAAGTCCTACCTGTTGAGTCATGGGTTTGAGATGGGTAAGGTGGATAAGACCTTGTTCATTCGTAGGCATGGCACATACCTTCTGCTCGTCCAGATTTATGTGGATGACATCATCTTTGGCGACTCTTCTCATACTCTTGTTTCACAGTTCTCGGATGTCATGAGCACCGAGTTTGAGATGAGTATGATGGGTGAGTTGACCTTCTTCCTTGGCTTCCAGATCAAGCAGACTTGGGAGGGTACTTTTTCGCATCAGGGCAAGCACACTCGTGACCTCCTGAGACGTTTTGACATGAGTGATGGTAAGCCTGTGTCAACTCCCATGGCGTCCACAGCTTCTCTTGACCCAGATGAGGACGGTGAGCCAGTTGATCAGAAGGAGTATCGCAGCATGATTGGTTCCCTCTTATACCTCACTGCCTCGAGACCGGACATACACTTTGCTGTGTGTCTATGTGCTCGATTTCAGGCTTCTCCTCGCGTATCTCACTGCCAGGCGGTGAAGCGCATCCTTCGGTACCTTCGAGCTACCATAGACTATGGTATCTGGTACTCTTCCTCTTCTTGTCTTTCCTTGAGAGCCTACTCGGATGCAGACTTTGCTGGCTGTATGATAGATAGAAAGAGCACTTCGGGCACCTGCCAGTTCATTGGCACTTCTCTTGTTTCCTGGTCTTCGAGGAAGTAGTCCGGTGTTGCACAGTCCACTGCAGAGGCCGAGTACGTTGCTGCCGCCAGTTGCTGCAGCCAGGTGCTTTGGATGGTCCCGACTCTGCGGGACTTTGGGTTAGTTATCGACAGTGTTCCACTCTATGCAGCATTCTCGGACCAAGCATATTGATATTAGATATCACTTCCTTCGAGACCATGTGGAGAAGGGTGAAATAGTGCTCCAGTTTGTGGAGAGTGACCACCAGTTGGTTGACATCTTTACCAAGCCTTTGGATAGCTCTAGGTTTTCAGCTCTGCGGGGAGAGCTTGGGGTGGTTGTCCTTATGGACTGTTTTGAGGGGAAGCTTTGTGCTTTACTGCTTTATCATATTTATTATGCCCTTACTCCTTTCTGTTGCATTGCATATGGGTGCATTGGGATTAGTCCTTCTAGCACAGGTTAGAGTGTTTCTCTAGTCTAGTTGTTTAGACTTCTTTCTCTCATCTTGTGACTTTAGGATGCTGCTTATTAGCTGTTTCGCTTCTCACTAGGTTGAGCTCACTCACTTCTTATAGGTTCTAGCGAGGGTTGGGCCACCCTCGGGTAGACAGGGTACGTGTTTGCTTCTTAGTGTGTTAGATGATCAGTTGATTGTCCTAGAGTCATATGGGGTAGATGAGAGTCAGTCTGAGCCATAGTATTCTCTATATCTTGTCTATGCTTTAAGGACTGTCTTTTCTGATTTTCTTGCCAGCTTCTCGTTTTTATTGCTTTGGTTCAGGGGGAGTTCATTTGGGAGCTTCTAGATCTTAATGTTGACATAACTCAACTTGAACTAAAAGTCGTATCTCATGTTGAGGGTGAGCTGGATTTTCTGCATGTCATGTTTGCATTGTAATATATCTGCATGGAGCGTTGATTATTATCCTTTCATGACATGTTTACATTGCTTTACATCCTGCCATGATTTATGCTTCATTGCTAGATTGATCATGACTTTATATGTGTAGTCAAGTCTTTGCCATGATAAGATGATTAAAATGACAATTTGAATTACTTCATGACATGTTAATTTTTGAGACTAGTCTGCCTTTAGTTATCCACTTATGATTCATGACATGTCAAATAGGCTGAGTTGAGTCTTGAATCTTTATTGAGCTTTAGATTGAGCTATGCTAGTTTCTTGATGAAGCATGAGTTAGTATAACATTTTAAGTAAGCAAAAACATCTCTTTTGTGCGAAAAAAACTGATCTCACCAATTCTTTCTCATGAGACGGCTTGCCATTGCACTAGGCATGAACTCAGGGGGAGTTTTGGATGACCAAGATCATCTTCTTAAGCTTCTTGCTTGGAGTGGTCGCATAAGGCTTGAGATCTAACACATGACAAAACAAAAATCTGGTAGGCAACAATCATGAGATTTCTAAAGAAAAATATGTCAATTGTGCTCAATTTGCTAAAATTACAAAGGTTACAAGTACTTAAACAAATGTCTCATTCTTGATCTTGTAGCACTCTAAATTATCTCAATACTAGCTTCTTGGTTCCACTTAGACTATTGACATGGCCTGCATCATCTTTGGATACCTTTAGCTAGACTATAATCATAGTTGACTTGACATGCTAAGAAATTGGACTAAATTTTAGATCGTGACTTATGTTGGCTTAGCTTGATTATACATGCCTTGTCATGATCTTGATAGCACACTTATGTGTCATGGCTTGATGTAATTCTCATATGGTCATTTTGGATAATCTTCATGGCTCTAAATGCTACTTCTGTCATTTCATCCATCGTCATGTCATATTCTTTGTTTTGCATCCTTGATGTGTTTATTGCCAAAAGGGGGAGAATAGCGGAGAAAAAGCCATTTTGAGGAGTTCGTGGAGCTTTGAGGAAAACTTGCTCTTTCTTTTGCTCCTCTCGTCGACATGGTCATGAGTCTCATTTGCTCTTTCTTTTGGATCATGTTTGACTCTTGCTTTTTTTTCAAACTCACCTTTGCGCTTTTTCTGGGTTTGTCAATATACTCATCAAGGGGGAGATTGAGAGACCATGTGGTTGTGATTCCATGTGTGTGACGAGTAATTGACAAAGGTTTAGGAAAGTCGAGTTTGATTTGTGTGGTTCGGTCTATGACGTTGCGTGGTGCAATTGGGCTCGGTCGGACTTGTCAAACCTGGTCAAAGTGATTAGGATGTATATTATGTTGACTTGTCAGGTTTGGGCTATTTCATGCTTAATGAGATTTTTTGATGCTATTTATGCTTACATATATCGAGCGGTGCTATGTGATGTGTTTCATGTCTGTGATGGCTGCAGGACGTCGAGGCGGAGTCGTGGCGAGACACGAGGTGACCGGACTAGACACCGGCGGTGTCGAGGTCAGAACGGTCGGATGTGTCGAAGACGGCGGAGACTCGAGGTGGTTGCGAGGCTTGGACGACAAGGAATGCGGAAGCTTCCCGAAAAATGCAGGAGGGGCGAATTGGTCATTTCGCGAGGCTACACAAGCGGGAGCGGGTTCCGTTCGGGTTTTAGCAGGCGTAACGGGTTGGAGACCCGTTAGGCAAAGGCTATAAATAGGAGAGGTGTGTGCAAGTTCATGTATGTCTCTTGTGAGGGAGTGCATGGCTTTAGGGTTTGCTTTAGTCAAAATTGCCTTTGGAGAGGTTGTTTTGCTTTGAGGCTTTAGTTGGTGAAGAGTGGTTGTGAGAGGCAGAGTGTGTCCCCTTCGTTGTCTCCTCTCTGTGTGTTCTTGAGTGAGGACGTAGGGAGTTCTTGATGATTCAAGCATGTATGGGGAAGTAGAGAGGGTGTGAGTTGTTTCTCCTTTGTAATCATGTATCTCACTTCCTCCATATCAATCTGAGATGGTTTTATTTGAGTTTAATTGAGTTCCTGGCTCTCTGTTGGTTTTTGCCTTCGATGCTTTCTAGGCTTGATTTCTGAGTTTTTTCGTTTTTGTGTTGTTTCTTGCTGAGAAGTGCCAAAATGGATTGCTCTTTGTTGGGATGATGCCTCAAGATCACTTGATCAGTTAAAATCCCAAGAGCCCATTCTAGATTCCAGCTTTTGTACTTTGGACTCCTCTGTTCATCTTTTCATTTCTAGGGTTTTGATGTGATTCTTGTTTCCCTCCTTGAAATGGCATGAAACTTGGTATTTAGAGTCCTAAGGCTATCAATTAGCTTTCCTCAAAGTTTCATTAACAAAGGATCAAAGGTTGGGGAGTAATTTGGTTTTTGGCTCAGTTCTTGCAAGATTTCAGATTTTTATCATAATCTGAAATTCTTGATCTTAAGTTTGATTTCTCTGTTTCTTAGAGCCCCCTTTCTATTTAGTTTGTTGCTGTGTTGCTCTTGAGTGAAAAGTTTGGGAGCAAAACCCTCAATTCCTTGGTTTTGGAAGATCCGAAAAATTGACCGTGTTTCAGGTTTTTCAGTCTGCTCTTGGGCTGCTGGGCTCAGGGGAGCGGTCTGACCGGCCCTTAGTAGGCGGTCTGACCGGTGCCTCAGAGGCGGTCTGACCGACCGTATTGAGGCGGTCTGACTTGCCATACAACGGCGGTCTGACCGGCCCCAAGGCGGCAGTCTGACCGGCCCCTAAGGGATGGCAGCCGTTTGTTTACTCCTTTGAGCAGAGTGCTTGCAGCTTCCTTCTGTTGCTTTTTGTCCCTGTGTTCTCTCTATTTGGTTGAGGTTTCAGTAAGTGCTTGATGCCTTCTTCATAGCTTCATAGCTATAGGAGAAGAGTATTTTGAAGTAGGTACTTGTGGGGATTGGTTTTTAGAGTCAACATTCACCCCCCTCTGTCGCCATTTCGGTCCAACAGTATTATGGATATGGCTACAAAGCGCTCTCACGGCACCCCTAAAAGCCTTCTCAATGAAAGCCCTCTAAAAACCACACATTAACCCTTAGCCTCTCCCTACTTTTATAGGCTAACGTCCAGATCGTGTTTGACTCAAATACAAACACAACACCTAATCTCTTCGGAAAACCAAGGGACCCGAAACCCTTCCAAATATAGGTCTTACTATATCTCTAAAACATCCCATTATGAACTCCTCCCATAACTTCTGCAATCACAACACATGACAAAGCCTCCAGGACACACCTCCAGTATCTTCATCACGCACCATCACCACATATCGAAGCCTCTAGAAATGCACCACCCGTATCTTCTCCACACATCATCAACCTCCTTGTCGAAGACTCCTGGCCTACACCACCCGTAGCTTCTTCACGAATCATCACCTTTGCTCTCCACATGCTCCAGCACGAGCTCGACCACCTTGTGTGACATCCCAACTACCTAGACCTCAGATTTTCCTATCCTAGTCCTGGTCCTCCTTGTCACCGACTATGATTGCCTCCATGCCCACCTGCACATGTAAAGACCAAAGAAACATTCCCTCCCAACTTGACAGTCATCAACACACACAAGCAAAATACACCCTTGTCCATCCACAAACAAGAACCAATCCATCCACCTGCACATGCAAAGACCAAAAAACATTCTCTCCCGGCACAGCTTCAGTTCCACTCGAAAACCGTTCGATGCCACTTGAACCCGATCGGATTGTTCCGAAACAACTTAGAGGCTAATAAAAACCACTTAGAGCAAAATGAGCAAACGGAAACCACTCGAAGCCGACTCAAACCACTGGGAGTAACAAAACCACTCGGGGAAGACAAAACCCACTCGGAGAAGATAAAACAACTCAAACTTAACCTTCAATTGCGATCAACTGAAACTTTCACAAACGCAAAATCCAAAGCAATCCAAATGTCAATTATTCATCATCACTTTATTTACGACCATCCACATGGTCTAATAGACTGTCACTGTAGCTTCCAATTGGCTACTGTAGCTTCTGACTATCGGCCAGGTCCTGTAGCTTTAGAGTCTCTGACTTATACACGTATTCGAACACACGAGTACTCGACATTGATGGCTTTGCCCCTAGGATCACACACACAATTTACCCGTGTGTGCACACTACATAGGGAAGACAAACAAACACAGAGACACAGAGAGAACTTTTGCCAACGTGAACTCAACTTGCATCGCTTTTCTCTTATCCCTTACATACGACTACTCTTACTCAACAGATTACATGACTTAAATAGATAAAACTGGGTCACACATGTGGGCCACTCACCCACTAAAACCACACAACTCAGACTCTGACAATGACTACCTGTGATCCGATTTTACTGGCCTCACCTTTATACGACTCGTGCACTCTGCGCACTACCCAAAAACTCAGTCTCACTAAGGCCAAGTCCGGACTCCTATGACTTACGACTGCATCCCTGCTACAATAACTTATAACTACTACAGTACATACTACTACCGACCAGTCACTATAACTTTGGGGTCTCTGACTCAATGCTTTGACCATGGCACCACGACCATGAATCTTTGACCATGGCACCACGACCATGGATCTTCAACCACGACGCCACGACCACGGCTCTTTGACCACAGTACTTCGACCACAGCTTTTCGACCACAATTTCTTGACCATAACTCTTTGACCATGGCACTATGACCACAGCTTCTTGACTGCCTTGACGCAACTCTGGTCATACCGCTCACATAGAGTCGGTACTACCTGTCTTCAACCATGTAGGTCTCCTGAGCGCTGAGCGCGTACTGTAACTTACGACTATCCCACTAACAAGCATCAGGATTAACTCTAACATTCTCCCCCTTAATCTTGATGCATTGACTCACAAGCCAAAGTATGATCTCCTTACGCGTCTACAAGGAGTTTTGCCTTCTTCTTGTTGACCATGCCACTGGTGACACAACTTGCCGGTGTCTTTCGCATCTTCACCACCGGTGACACACCTTGCCATCGACTTCGACCACTTCCTCAGCTCCAATTGTCTTTTGTCAATGACACGACTTGATAGGGTTGGAGACTCAGATCGAAGTTTACACACTCCTGATTATTCACACTTTCTCATGGACACAACTAACACCACAAAAACACACGTGAGTACTCTGGACACACGTTTACAAAAATTCACACACACTCCCATGCATCATGCACTGACTCACCTGCATGCATAACACAAATATGCACACATATGTAACACACCTCCTACATGCTCAAATAGATAAATGACCATGTTCCTAACTACGTTTCTGTGGGCGAGTGTGTTTAAGCCACACACGTTCCAAACTAAAATTCTGCAGTTAGACATTGCCTAATAATGTCAACCCACAATGGGAGAGCTTTGGCCAGGGAACCACGTCTGTCAGGTGGCCTCATCCATGGAGCGGTCGTAGGGCTACGACGGGACCTCAGCGACGTTCAAAGAGCTGATGTTGAAGTGAGCGGCAAGAGCTTGGATGTGTTTGGGGGGGAGAGCGAGTGATTGAAGAGGATGGCAAAGGCTTGAACCACCTTGTCATCGCATTGGTCTTCAGACTTGGTGATGCCTAGCTTGACCATTAGTCGATGTTGTGCCCGCTTAACTGAGTCTATCCCTTTGAATAGTTTTGAGGCCAGTCGCTTGCTTCGACATAGAGCCCTCATTGAACTGCATGCCTTTGGTTGTCGGCGGTGACTTGTCGCGTTGGGAAGCAGAGGTGGGGGTAGGGGGAGTTGGCTTTAGACTGCGGGTTTGGAGTTGGAGCAACTGCATCCTGAGTAGCCCAGAAAGCTGGAATTGTTGAAATTTGTGGGCTGTGATCATGGGCTATGGTTCCATCTTTGCTGGGCAAAGTCGGGAGAGGCCCACATGGTCCGTCTATCTGTGGCCCAGGCTCTAGTAGAACTGGCCCACATGGCCCATATGTTGTGGATGTATCTAGTGACTTGGAATGAGTTGGCCGATAAGGAGTAGGCATGGTAGGAGCTTTGAGTCGACGGTTGTAAGTCGGCGTCACCGCCTTGAGCGCCGCATTGTGTGTTGGTGAGCGCAGAGAGTCACCACTGTTGTGCCTTGCGAAATCCGCTGGAAGCTTGGCAATGTGTCGATTAGGCATTGGAGCCCCACGGATATCCTCCTGATTGCTGATAAGGGTGGGGGCCATGGGCCGAAAGTGAGCAGCTAGGGTGCAGAGGTGGGTCTCATGGCTGCTAAGCTTCCCTCCTCATGAGTTGTGGCGGTCGGAGGACTGGAATCCAGTAATGATGATGAGGTTTGTCTTTGTAGCGTGTTTTTGGCTACGATGGTTTCCTCCTCCGCTGCAGCGGCGAACGGTAAGCAGAGATCTACCGGCGGTGAGTATGGGGAAGCCTCTCCTTTTAGAGTGGAGTCCAGCACCTGATATGATCAGAGCGCACCAGCTCCAGCACGAAGCGCACCAGCTCCAGCATAAAGTTCATCAGCTCCAACACAGACGGTCAATCTGGGAGGCCGCTTTGACTCCTTCATCAATTGGATGGCTCCATCCGCTAGGTCGGCTACACCTGGCGGTGCCAACGAAGGATGCAGCATGGGGAAGTGCCAGGAGCGGTCTGCATATTGGCGAGTGCAGTAGTGCGTATGGCCATCGGCATTGCCGTCTCTTAGTGTGGCTCGTCCCAAGGCCCCATCTGGATAGCCATGGACGTAGATGAAGAAACAACGTCGAGGGCCAAGGCCAGAAGAGCCATGAGGCCCCATCTCCGGCCAGCCTCCATGTCCCTTGTTGCCGTCACTGGAGGGGTGGGATATTTCTAAGAATGAAGAAGGGATGGCACTAGGGATGGTAATCCTTTACCTTCACAATGTGAATGATTACATTGTAAGACAATGTGCTCTTCTCACAGATGAGCAACGACAGATTGCCAAAAATGGGATCTGAAGGATCTGGGTTTTCTTCATCTGGTTCTACGATGAACAAGGTGGTTTGTTTGGGAATTGTATTTGGGTCAGCGGTCCAAGCATCCAGTCTGAAGTTGGCTAGGTCGTCCCTGCTAGTCCCACACGTGCGCTGGCAGGCCCTCTATGTCGAGTACGACCTTCAAGAGAAGTAGAGAGTTGGGTGCCTACACTTGCCTTGTCCAAGGTTTGAGGAACAAGGAGACGTGTGAATATTCGATGGAGTGGTTCTTGGTAGCTTGATTGTGAAGCTCTTCTGAAGAAAAAGCAATGAGAAGGTTTTCTGGTCGGAAATTGTGAATAGAGAAGCTGCAACGAGGATTGTCAATCCTCTCCTTGATCGCCATAGCCACTTCTTCCTTGGACACCGACAGTCGGTTCCCTCGACATAGGCAACAAGGGCACGCTTGAGATACATCTCTAGCACCACATGGGATATGGTGCACGGCATGATGCAAACAACATGGTTTGGCCTCCCATCAGGGTGCCCAGGCAAGGTGGAAGAGAGGAAGGAACAACGTGGTATGAAAACCTCATTGGGTACCTCCAGCGTGGCAGCGCGATGGCTCTTTGAGCTAACTGTAGTCCCTTGTGAGTTGGAGGAGCTATGTTGAGGGGAAGGGTATATTATGTTTGTGAACTTGCGGTCTTGAGTCGAAGACGATGCCCAATCGCCATGACGTAGATGCCTACCAGCCCCTTGAGGTGGACTCCGTGGGCGTGGCTTTGCAACATCTGTAGTGAGTAGTATTCCTACAGTCGGCTTTTACATGGTCTAATCCTAAGCAGTTCTAGCGATGACCTACAAGCTCAGCGGGAATCTCCCCCCTCTGGTCCACCGGAACCATCGGGCCAGGGTCTACATGCTTCCAACGGTGCATGTTATTCACAACACGCCAGCCGTCATCGGCTTCCAGAGGTGGGAGAAGGTGGCCTTCTGGGCGAGACCGGTGTGGAGGAGCGCCGAGCAGGGACGTAGCTGGGGGTGGGGCTGCTGTAGCCTGTAAACAGAGAAACACCAGGATTGCGCCCAGAATGGAAACTAAACAGAGCACGCCCAGAAAATACAGAACCGAGCATGCACTGTAGATCTTACATCAAGGTAATGGAATGTAGTTCCAGATTTAGAAACTGAATTCTCAAAATTGTATTACTGAATGTCTCGGCAAAACTAATCTGAACATCTTCAGAATACATCAAACAATGCAACAGAATGCTAAATACTCTAGCACCTAAATCGGATCACAGATCCACTTAAAACGGGAAAATGACTTCGTGCAAACTGCACATTATTGACTCACATATAGGTCCTGTTTGCTTGCTGCGGCACTCTCTGCATGCTGACTAAAACGACCAAACTACTGATGCTTCTTCAGACTCTACTCCAGCGGCTCACAACAGAAATAAGTCCAACATACTCCTCCCTAATTCTGGTGTGGGCCAAGATCACGAACACCGAGCAAGTGTCGCATTGTCGCCAACTTCACTGCCGGCAAGGATTTTGTCAAAGCGTCAGCTCTTTGTTCTTCAGTGCAAACTCGCTGGACCTCAATCCGTCCTCCTTCAATGCACTCTCTAATAAAGTGATACTTGGTGTCAATATGTTTACTTCTCCCATGAAAACTGGATTCTTCATTAGCGCGATAGCTGAATTGTTATCAACAAAAATCCTCACTATTTTTGGCTCATCTCCAGTGATCTCTTTAAGCAAGCTCCTCAGCCAAAGCGCTTGCGTAGCTGCTGCCGTAGCCGCCATAAATTCAGCTTCGCAAGATGAAAGTGCCACCGTTGTTTTGCTTTTGTGAGTACCAAGACACCAAGCTGTCATTGATGTAGAAAGCCATTCCACCCATGCTCTTTCTATCATCAAGATCTCCCGCTAAATCACTGTCAGTGTATCCTGTGAGCACCTCCTTTGCTCCTCCTCGGCTATACACCAACCCAAAGTTTATAGTACCTTTTAGATATCGAAACATCTGCTTCACAACTTTGTAGTGCATCACCGTTGCCCTCTCCATATACCTGCTAGCTACTCCAACAGCACAAGAAAGATCTGGACGAGTATGAAGCAGGTACCTGAGGCAACCAATCATCCACCTGTACTTAGTCGCATCCATTGGTTGGCCATCAACATCTTTGTGCAGCTGTGCTCTTTGCTCCATGGGGTACTTTGTGGGGTTGCAGTCCATCATTCCAAACTGCATCAACACCTTCCTGGCATAACCAGCTTGTTTGAGCGTGAGACAACTTTCTTGCTGCGACACTTCAATACCAAGATAGTATGATAGCAGCCCCAAATCGCTCATATCAAACTCAGCTGTCATTTGCTTCTTGAAGACCTCAATCTCCTTCGGATCCCTTCCTGTGACAATAAGGTCATCAACATATACCCCAACTACAACTGCAGCTGATCCTTCTCCTCTTGTGTACACCGCCTGATCTTGTGCACATCTCCTGAACCCGATCTTCTTTAGGCTCTTGTCCAACTTGGCATTCCACGCCCGTGGCGCCAGCCGTAGACCATAAAGAGCTTTACTCAACATGAGCACAAGATGCTCCTTGTTCTTCACAACAAATCCCTCCGGCTGAGACACATACACCTCCTCTTCAAGCTCACCATTCAGAAAAGCGGTCTTGACGTCAAGGTGATGAACCTCCCAACCACGGTTTGCAGCAATTGCAAGAATAACACGCACTGTGTCCAACCTTGCAACTGGCGCAAACACCTCTTCGAAATCAACTCCTTGTCACTGCACATATCCTTTTGCCACTAATCTAGCCTTGTGCTTAATCACTTCACCTTTCGAGCTCTTCTTCAATTTAAAACCCCACTTAAGGCCTATGGGTTTGTGTCCAGCAGGCAGCGCTGTCAATGTCCATGTTGCATTCTTCTCAATTGACTCCATTTCTCTCATCATGGCCTCCTCCCATTCCGGGTTCCCTGCTGCTTCCCTGTAACATGAAGGCTCTTTTGTTTCTGCAAGCAAGGCTTCACCATTAGAGTCAAAATTTAGCTCTATCTCGGATGTGTTCTGATAAACATCAATCAGGCTGCGATAGCGGAGTGGCCCTTCATCTGAGCCACTAATTTCTGCCGAGCTGGAAGTCACTTGATGCATGGCCGGCTCTGTCCCAGTTGATGGCGTGTGCATGGGAGCGACCGGTAGTGTCGACGATGTTCCCGCCGCTTGTCCCATGCGACCAGCTGCCCGTACCCTCATCACTGCACCTGGTGGTGATGCTGCAGCTGGCGCGCCTCCACTCTCTGGACTTGCTGGTTCACTGCTGGGCTGAAATACGACAGAGGCTGGCTGCAGGTCACTGCTGGGCTGAAGCACGGCAGAAGCTGGCTGCAGGTTTGGCATCACACCGCCAGATGTCGCGCTCACCGACTCACTGCTGGGCTGAACCGCACCAGAAACCACTGGTACAGCTGCTTGTTCCCCAGCAGAAGACCAAGCAGAGGAGTCTATGTGAGCATCTTCTTCAACTTGAAACTCTGTCGATTCTGCTGTGCCCACTCCTACTGACCACTTCCATTCCAGATTTTCTTCAAAAACTACATCACGACTTACAACTATTTTTCCGCGATGTGGGTCGAACAGTCTATGCGCCTTGCACCCATCCTCGACGCCGAAGTACACCATTTGATGGCTTCGGTCGTCGAGCTTCTTCATGTGTGGTGCCGCCGTCTTGACATGCGTCGTGCACCCGAATACCCGTAGGTGCGCCAGGTGAGGCTTCTTCCCGTTCCATGCCTCAAACGGGGTATGCTCTCCCATTGCTTTGGTCGGCAGCCGGTTCAACAAATATACCGCATGTCGCACAGCCTCGCTCCAGAACCTCCCCGGAACACTCATTGTAGGGACCCAGATTTTTCAATCCGGATTCCTCTGTGATTTTCTGCACTATTCCCTGGATCAGTAGAAAGTGCTCACAGTTACAGTAATGAATATCAAAAATACATATCATGCGGAAGCGTAAATATAATAGTAGACTTACTCATGGGCCGATTAGGCCGAAATCATTAAATTGCAGCAGCGGAAGAACGAAGCACACAGGTGGGACCTTCAGGACATGCCCACAGGCAGCCAACTGGAGGTTCGCGACCTAGCCCTTGACATCTTCATCTCCTCGGCCAGCTTGTCCAATCTTGTTGCTGAGGCGAGGTGATTTGATTCCTGATTCTGAATTTTGTCGCAAAAGCGAGCATGAGCACTCCGACCCCGTGCTTCGCGAGCCAATACACAGAATGCAAATAAATAGTATGCATGGCTTAACAAAGGAAGGCTCGGGTTATTTCATTTGCCAAAAATCGCCTTTAGTAGCATTATCATGAGTTAATTATAGTATTATTGTTGCCACCTAAACTCCACACAACAATTGTCGTAATTGACTTAATCCACCACGCTACACTTTAATTATGGACTGCTGTCTAAAACTCTAAACATCGAATAACATCATATAACTAATCCGCCGATCTCTTTCTTTCTATATTGATTACTATCTAATACTCGAAACAGTGAACGACATCATTCAACTAATCCACCGATCATTCACTCTCTATATGGGTTGCTGTCTAAAACTCCATACAGCGAATATCATCAATTATTCCATCCACTAATCAAATGCTGCCTAATCCCCAAACAGTGAGTATCACTATTTATATAACCCACCGACCAATTGCTGCCTAAAAACTCCAGACAGCTAGTGACATCATTTATCTACTATCACTTAATTAATCCACCAACATCTTTTGTATTCTACATTCCTATCAATCCAATCTTTTTGTTATTGATCCACAACCATAATTTTGCTCTTCCAATTATCAACATTATTTTCTATTTTCTGTCTCTAACTACTTCACTATTGTACCTCCACCAAGAATATCATTGATCAAGCATACGATTCAATATTATATATCCACCAAGAATATCATTGATCAACTCTACGACTCACCATTATATATCCACCAAGAATATAACTAATCAAGAGTTATAATCCAATACTCGTATTATTCCTCCAAATTCCCAAAAATTCAATTA
This sequence comes from Dendrocalamus latiflorus, assembly GCA_017311315.1. NCBI lineage: Eukaryota > Viridiplantae > Streptophyta > Magnoliopsida > Poales > Poaceae > Dendrocalamus > Dendrocalamus latiflorus. The sequence goes on from CM029636.1 coordinate 20,249,586, forward strand.
GATCTTTTATCTAGCCGATCCATTCAACTGGACCCCACTAATTTATTTCTCCCAGAATCCACACTATCATTTCCCATTCCTGATCGACCTGAATCCACCAATACCTTTAAGTGCATACTACAAACATCCACCGCCTTTACTCACGACCCCGTATATTCCACCCATATTTTATTTTATAAGAATAGAAATGCCACTATTTAAAATACAATACATAAAATTTCCTGACACCTAGCAGCTTTGGAACAAAACATAATGTTCAAGGAATATTAACATGAATTTCCATACATATGGCATCACACCATATACCTAATATCACCATAATTTTTCCATATATACGGCATCACACCGTATAACATCTTTCAGCGTTATAGCCGCTTAACTTACCACTGGGACGACACCCAGGACAACTCAAATCAGGGCTTTCCGCTGCCCTTCACTTTTCCATCCCATTTTCCAAACATTTTTAAATAGAACTAACTCGAGTAAGTTCCCATGTCCGCCCTTGACCGTGGGCACGGCTATTCGAATAGTTTTGACTCTGCAGAGTTTGTACACTTTCACCACAAGAGATGAATTATCTTTGTTGCCAACATGCTTCCTTAGGCATGAGACCCAGATAATTTATCACAAAGCCTTTACCTTACTCCGATCTAGCTAGACACCACCCACGCTGAGGTTTCACCGCTGAAGGGTTACACCACCACAGTCAGAAGCCCCCTCTTGCGCCGTGCGAGTACAGTACACCCTGTGCCTCACTGTGAGTAAACCAGTACACCCTGGCACCCACTTTCCTCGGTGATATCTGAACTAAACCCTTGCAAGTTATTCAGCTAGGTAGTACCCATTATAGACTTGTGGTTGTACTGTTTTACATCAGGAGGTCATCACAAGATTCAGTCCTTAGCATTATCTGAGCGGTTCTACCACACTCCATAATTTGTGCTCCCACCGCACCACATACCAGCCCCCAAGCCATCCGCTCAGATATTTAGCAAGTTAGGATTTTTGGGAGCATAAAATAATCATGTAAAAATATACCAGTCATTCCCACCATGACTGCCCAAACCAGTTTCTCATGATTTAAAATGACAATAATGTTTGGGACATTTCAGTGCCCCTGAGTATTTATGCAGTACTAAGCATGGCATATAATTAGGGACTTATTTTCAAAAATTACCATTATAATTTTGCTAGGGCGACAAGGTTCACATATTCAAGTATTCCAAAGGAGGTGTAATATTAATCAAGCAAACAATGAGCATATAACTAAAATCTTAAATTAAACATGTATTGGCATATAAGATAACAGCATGCAATTTGATAATTTAAACAAAAATAATTTGCAGAAAATGTAGGTTCAACATGATCAAAGTATTAACTCGCCTGGCGCGGTTTACCGCGGTCTTGAGCTCACACGATGCTTTCTCTTGAGTTTTTGGCGTTTATCTTCACTTCGAGCTTAATTTCGCTTGATCCACTGAATCTTTACGACTTCCGATTTCTAATTACGCGGCAAACGACTGAATCCAAATAAAAGCAAATAACTCAAAAAGATCCAAATAAATCCGAATAAACTCAATCTAGTTTTATTATGAGTTAATGGGTGATTTTGTGTTACTTGAGGTAAGGGCGATGGTAGAGTACGATGACTGGATCTTTTCATTATTTTATCTATGCTTTAGTTTAGGCTTAGCCTTATTTCTAATTTAGCTATTCGGGTAAAGTTTAGTATGTATCATTTTATGTGATCCAGATTACTCGTGTTATTAGGTACACGTTCATTTTAGAATATTTGTGTGTCTGTAAGATTACTTTGAATCTTGATAACCTAAGGGCTATTATATTTTAGCACCTCCATATTATTATGACCTCTTAATTTGAGTGTTCTCTGAAAACTACCGATACCGATGTTTTATCCTTTTACAAGTCGAGCCTGCTATACATGAGTACATTTTGTTATCATTATTAACTAAACTACCATTTAAGACTTTATGACTGGCGGTATATATTAACGATAGCATTTACATATATATATTTTAGTGGGATCTTCGGTGACCGCAAAATGGTACTGTTATTTTTACTAGTGGGCTGCATATATGCTATCCGCATTTCTCTAACCCTCTTAGGTATATACATATATACATATATGTTTATATACAAATCTTCATAGAAAATCTCTATATTCTAATTGTCATTAGCTTTAATTAAAATTTACTTATCTAACAACGTTATATTTCAATATTTGATAATTAGCAAAACCTACCACTAGAGTTCATTTAATGGCAATATCCTAATTTTTAACCAATGGCAATCTTTAATTGTTCAAATAGGATTAATTATTCAAACATACTAACTAATCCATAATTATATATTAATCAATCTGGTTTTATGACCCATTTAATATTTATTAGGTTTTCTAGACTATCCCTAAATTTTTACCCTGGTTTTTATCAATTGCATTGTATTACAAAAATTCAAAACAAAACAGAAAATGGGGCAGCATTGTGTGGCTGGCAGATTCGAACTCAAGACCAAGGGCAATGGCTGAATTGTTAAGCATGCTCGGATAGCCAATGAGATGCTATACCTGGACTGATCAAGGAAAGCAAAAGATACTAATTGTATCTCTACTCCCGGAGTCAAAACAGAGGAGCCGGAGGCGCACGGCCAGCCACATTGCCGCCGGTGAGGGCCGGCCGGGGTGGCGCCGGAGACCCTCAAAATGGGTTCCCCTGCGGATGGCAAAGATGATGGTGAGGTCAATCGGGGCTGTGGCGGTGTCGGCGGTGGCCGGCGTGGGCGCAAGCGGTCGGAGGCGGGGGTGGAGAGGGGCGGCGGCGCCGGCGTGGGGAGGAGGATAAATTGACGAGCGCCGGAGCATAAAGGAGGCTAGTAGAGCTTACCCCGACGGTTGGCAGGGGCGGAGAGACTCTGAGGTGGCTCGGCGGCGTGAGCCCGGGGTGGCGGCGAGGAGGCGCACGGTGCCGGCGGCTTGGAGCGGGGGAGAGGCTCCGGCGGCCGTGGGGGAAGGTTGGCGGAGCCACGGTGGAGGTCTAGTGCCGAGGAATTGGACGGAGGCGGCTTCAATCGGCAGATCGCCGCTTCGCCGGAGTTTGGGGGGAAGGACATGGCCGGCGGCCGGTGGAGCTCTAGAGGCCGATTCCCGGCGGTGGGAGGAAGTGGGGAAGGAGGCGAAGTGATTGGGAGCGCGCCCTTGCTCTTATAGAGGCGGAGCCGACCGGGCGGCGTGCAGGGCAGGCGGCGTGGAGCTCGGTGTGCGGAGGAGCGACGTGCGGGGCGCGAGCGACGGGAGCGGGTCGGCGCAGCGGGGAGATCGGGCAGCGTTGCAGGCGGCATGGCAGAGCAGTGAATGATGGTGTCGCGTGGCTCGGCCAAAACAGAGAGGGGGCCCCGGGCGCACGGGGAAGAAGAGAGGAAGGGAGGAGCCGCACGCGCGGGCGGAGCGAGAGGAAGAGGAGTGCGGGCGGGGCACTCGGGCCCAGAAGCCAGAGAAGAAACGGGAGGGAGGAGAGAAAAATGAGTGGGGCCCACATGTAATAGAGAGAAGAAAGAAAAGAGAGAAAGGCTTTGAATTTGATTTTTAAATTTGTATGTTGAACTTCTATTTTCTCTTTAAGATATTGGTTCCTAATTTTTGAAATTTTATTTCATGTCCTTGTTCAATTACTTAAAGACAAAGTATAATAACCCTTTTGTTTTAATTGATGTTCTTATTTTTATACCGTTATTTCCTTTATTGCTTCACTTGTCATAACATATGTTTAGTGTGTTGTATATTTTATTTATTATGTACATGTACATAATTTCACATAATCTTATCTTGCTGGCTTACTTAATTTTGCATATATATAGGAGCATTTGTATTTTTGTCATCATCTCCAAAATAAGATTTTGGTTTTAGCTCAGGTTCCTCCCTCCTTATACTGGATAATCTTTTCAGATTCGTATTTAAAATTTTAGTTTGCTTTTATTTGCATAGTCTCTTTTCGGCATTACTAATGTTTGTCTTTGTCTTTTATGAATTTATTAAAGTTTTGGAATCTCAACCAAATTTAGAAAAACACGACAAAATCCAAATTCCAATAAAATATTTTGCAAACATAATTCAAGAAATTCATATTTTCAAATTTAGATTTTTCAGGATGTTACACTCATGCACTTGAGTAAATACCATGCCATCGCCATGACTGTCCTGTTCCTGCGCTCCACAACGCCGTTCTGCTGCGGCGTGTAGGGCGCAGTGAAGTGCCTCTGGATGCCGGCCTCTTCATAGACCTTGGCGAACACCGCGGACAAGAACTCGCCACCACGGTCAGATCGCAGCGTCTTAATGCGGCGTCCGCTGGTGTTTTCAGCCTGAGTCTTGAACTTGACAAACTCAGTACAGGTTTGATCCTTGGTTCTTAGCATGAACACCCACATCCATCTTGAAGCATCATCAACAACCAACATGAAATACTTATTACCAGCAACTGTTGGTGGAGTGATCGGGCCGCAGAGGTCGATGTACAGCAACTCGAGTGGCTCCTCAGCTCAGAATTGTGTCATCTGTGAGAACGGGCTCTGGACTTGCTTCTCCACCAGGCACCCATGGCATAGCTGATTTGGGTGCGTGATCAACGGCACTCCTGCCGCCATGTTCTTTTCAGCTAACATCTTCATCGCCTGGAAATTTGCATGGCCCAATCACGCATGCCAGAGCCACGCCGGGTCTTCCAAGTTTGCTAGAAGACTCACTGGTTTTGCCACCTGCAGCGTGATGCGGTAGAGCCGGTTCTGCGAGCGCCTCACATTCATGACCAGCCTTGGAGGACTTTGATCAAACACCTTGAGCTCGCTCCCTTCCATCACCACCTTGCAGCCCCGATCTCAGTGAGTTGCCCCAAGCTCACAAGATTGCTACGAAGTCTTGGAATGAAATAAACTTCTTGGAGCAACCACTGATCACCATTCTTGCAATCAAAAAGAATAGAACCCTTGCCCATGATCTGCACAGTGGAATCATCCCCGAATCTCACCTTTCTAGTGATGGATTCGTCCAGCTCCCAAAATTTCCCTCGATCTCCGGACATATGATTGCTGGCGCCGTTGTTGAGGTACCAGACCTCTCCCGCATCAACTCTTTCTCCGGCCAGATGCAGTTCCGGCCGAACGTCATCTTCATTGAGGAAAACAGTACCTAGGCGTCCATGCTGTTCTTGCCTAAGCGACTCCTTGAGCAAAACAGCATCTAGGCCTCCCCTTTTTGCTTGCCCGAGTGACTCATTGAGGAGAATACCACGCTGGTATTCATCCTGCGCGTGCTCAAACGCCTCGTTGAGGAGGACAGCGGCCTGGATTTCTTCTTGCACTTGCTCGAGCGTCTCGTTGAGTATGACTGCGCCTCGGTGTAGCTCCCACGCCGGCTCCTCCGACATGGCGAACAGCAATGCCGGTACGACGTCGTCGGCCGGGGCGTGATGTGCTTCCTCCTCCTTCTTTAGCTGCTTGCACTGGCTTGCATAATGCCCCATTGTGCCGCAGGCAAAGCACTTAACGTGGCTTTTATCACGTCTGTGCACAGAGCCAGTGAACGCCTCCTTGCCTGATGTCGTCCCGCGTCCGCCATGACCTCGCCATTTGTCGCGACCACGCCCTCTGCCGCGGCCACCAGCATCAGGTGATTTGCCTCCCGCCGAGGACTCACCCGCTGCCTTCTTCTGGCGCGCTTCCCACTCCGCTTGAATGAGAAGGAGCTATCCGTTAGCTCTCGTGCCGCCGGACGCACGTCGCGTGCACTCCTCGTAAGCCTTCAGCCGGCCCACTGCCTCTTCGAACGCCAGTGTGCGGAGGTCGTAGAATTGCTCGATTCCGGCAATGACGTTGATGAAGCGATCCGGCACAGTGTCGAAGAGCTTCTTCACCAAGGCAGCGTCGTCGAGCGTGCCACCCAGGTTGCCGTACCTGACGGACATGGCCGCGAGCTTGCCGGCGTACTGATCCAGCAACTCGTCATCCTTCATGCGCAGCACGTCGAATTCGCCTTTCAACGCCTGCAGCCGCGCCTCCCTGACGCGCTCCGCGCCGACGAACCTCGTCTTGAGACATTCCCACACCTCCTTCGCCATCTTCTTCTTTGCCACCTGCATGAGGAGGTCCTCCAGGAGAGCCTGAAGAAGGTGCGACCGCGCCTTCTTATCCTTCCTCATGTCGACGACCGCCCCAGCCGCCGGCTCGATCGCCTCCCACACACCTTGGTCCTCCATCATCGCCTGCACCCGGATCACCCAGCTGGCGTAATTTGTCGCCGTCAGCTGCGGGTACACGAACTTGTTAGTGATATGCCCTAGAGGCAACATAGAGATGTTATATATATCACATACTATGTTTATGATGCATTACTTTGTTCCTTGAAATAGACATTATCATTATTGATTAATGAGTATGTGACTTATTCATGAGACTCTTAATGCTAAAATATTGCTATTTCTAAATGATCCCTGATCATATATCATATGAGGAACAAATATGATTCAAAGATCATCATATGTATTGATTGATGATCATGTCTCATGGATCATGGTATGGTGATACCAAATCAATAATATGGACATGTGTTAGTGAACATATGTTGGATAGACCCGCCATGAGACACTGCAGAGATTCCATGTGTCATTAGTTGGTCTCAAGTAGTGTTTATGTGGAATCCTTAGACTTGAGATCATCATGGTTCCCAACATGCGTAGTAGCTTATTTTGGGACTACTAAACACTACTCCGTAACTGGGTAGTCATAAAAGTAGTCTTCGGGTTTGCCATGAAACATGTAGTGGGATGTGAATGATCAAGATAGAATTTGTCCCTCCTTATGGGAGAGATATCTCTGGGCCCCTCGATGTAATGGATTATGAAAGTGCATGGCCATACCAAGGTGATTGAGGAGTCAATCACAAGTTTATAATCCATCACGGAATCGAGAGAGTGATTGAGCTATTAAGAGGATGACACAGGTCTCGCCTTGAGCTCAATCTATATCGTGAGACAAAGGGATTCGTACATGAGAACATTACAGGTTCAGCCGATATAATCTTTACGTATACTTTGGGGTTAATATGTCTTACTAGAGGCCGCTATTAACAGGGTGACCGGAAAGGCGTTTCCGGGTCGCGACCAAGTATACGTGAACCTACAGGGTCGCACGCTTAACGGGTTGGAACACTAATTCGAATATGATTCGGATATGGGCTCAATTCGGATAGAGATCCGAATAGACTCCTATTGGGCCTCGGTCCACAAGGCCCAAGTGAGGAGGTCTATATATATGGAGGCAAGGGGCTTAGGAACACACGTTTTTCTATGAACCTCTAGCAAAACCCTAGCCGCCACCTCCCGAGCCAAACCCTAGCCGCTCACGAGTGCTAGTACACTCGCGATCGGCGTTCCAGCCCCGGACGTGTGGATACCAGTGGAGGCACTGCTCGTTGCGGTGTTGATCGGCATCAACAACCTACAGATTGGATCTGCTCATGGTGTGGTTGATCGCGTGGAGGAGACGATCTGTTCGGGACGATCGGCTACTTCCACTACTACCTCGACGCACGTGGTCGGATCGGCTTCTCCAACTCTTCTTCCGCTGCGTTGCGCGTCTAGTGGTAACGATTCATGATCCCTCCTTAAGCATGATGTCCTTGTGTGCGCGGTAGAAAAGTTTTATTTTCTGCTTTCGTAGCCTACACGCATTCCTTTAGAACTGGCCTCCGCCGCTCTCTCGCACGTTCTCTGCTGCGACGAGCGACATCCGGATTCACTGGGGCAACTGGGCACTTCAACCTAATGCTCTGATACCAAATGTAAACAGAGAAACACCAGGATTGCGCCCAGAATGGAAACTGAACAGAGCACGCCCAGAAAATACAGAACCGAGCATGCACTGTAGATCTTACGGCAAGGTAATGGAATGTAGTTCCAGATTCAGAAACTGAATTCTCAAAATTGTATTACTGAATGTCTCGGCAAAACTAATCTGAACATCTTCAGAATACATCAAACAATGCAACAGAATGCTAAATACTCTAGCACCTCAATCGGATCACAGATCCACTTAAAACGGGAAAATGACTTCGTGCAAACTGCACGTTATTGACTCACATACAGGTCCTGTCCGCTTGCTGCGGCACTCTCTGCATGCTGACTAAAACGACCAAACTGCTGATGCTTCTTCAGACTCTGCTCCAGCGGCTCACAACAGAAATAAGTCCAACACAGCCACCGACGCCAGAGAGTGAGGCTTTTGTCTCCAAGGTCGTTGGTGCCGAAGACACGCCGGTCACCGACTCTAGGTAAGAAGCTAGTCTCGACTTACAACCAGAGACCGGACTTTGGAGAGAGGAAAGTGGGCTTCATCTTGCCAGCGCTACCTCTTGCTGCGGCCAACATTAGGTGGAGAGGCCATTTTGGGAGGGCTTCCTAGGAAGGATGCGGAGGTTGAATGTCCGATGGCCGAGGAGGCATGGCCCCAGCGAACCCTGATGAGCCCAAGGTGGGCGCGTCAGGGGAGAGGGAGCTAGGTGGGCGAGAGAATCTGTTGTGCTTTAGCATGGGCGAGAAATCCTCCATTTGTTTTGGTGCCGGATGTGACGAGGAACAGAAGGACCAACTCAAGCAAATCATTGGAATCCAAAATGAAGCTCTGAATGAACGGAATTTGGGCTTACCGACTACGGTTGGGAGATCAAAAGATGGAGCCTTCAAACATATAGGAGAGCGTGCGTGGGGGAAAGTTCAGGGATGGTGAGAGACCATGTGGTCTAAATCCCGTGTTGGTGAAGAGTAATTGACTCGTGGTTTGGTTAGAGTGAGTTTAGTTTGAGTGATTCGTGCCTTTTTGGCATTTGGCGAGGTCGGGTCGTGACTAGACAAATTTGACGCGTGGGCGTCGTCCCGGTTGGCCACGTGGGTCATTTCTCGCTTGAGTAGGATTTGTAGGTGCTAACCATGTTTACATGTTTTGTACCGTGCTATGCGATGTGTTTCTTGTCTGTGTTGGCTGCAGGACATCGAGACGGAGTCGTGGTGAGACACGGAGGACCGGACTAGGCGCAGGTGGCGTTGAGGTCAGAACGGTCGGGATGTGTCGAAGACGACGTGGACTCGAGGTGGAGTCGTGGCGAGGCACGGTGGACCGGACTAGGCGCAGGTGGCGCTGAGGTCAGAACGGTCGAGGTGTGCCGAAGACGGCGAAACTGCGTGGCTTGCAGGGCAAGGAATGAGGAAGCTTCCTGGAAGGTGCGCGAGGGGCGTTTCGGTAAAAATGCAAAGCTGCACTAAAGGAAGTGGATTGTGGGTAAAGCGCAAAAGCTAAATGGGTAAAGCACTTGGTGAACCCATTAGTGGAGGGTATAAATAGAGAAGGAGATGGTGTGCTGAAATTTGAGAGAGTGGATATAAAAGTTAGGGTTCCATTTGGGTCTCTCCATGTGTGTATGTGTGTGTTCCTCTCAAGAAGCATGTGTAGCTCTTGGTGTTCTTGAGGATTGAGAGGGAGAGGATGGATTGAGAGTTTTGTAATCATCCCTCTATATGTAATCGGGGTATCGTGACTCCTCTTTTGATTTGGAATGAAAGGTTGAAGTTGTATCTCTCTGTTGTGTTTTTTTTTTTGCCAAACAAGTACTATCTCTTTACTTCATAGGGAGGATAGTTATTTGTTGTGAAGGCATGATCAGCAAGCTACGTGGTTTACCTTTCTTGGTATTTATTTCTTGCGGCCAAGTAGTACTAGCAGTGATCTTTGTGTAACACTTGAGATTGATCTTTCGGCCAGTCCTCAACAGTTGGTTCTTTTGCAGCATTTAATGATCCAACTAGTACTCAAGTTTCGACCACCAGGAATCTTGGTCTTTATTTTTGTTTGGCTGCAGCAAGATGTTTGCACTCTATTGGATTTCTTTTGCGTACTTGCCATGAGCATCAATCAAGTCCTTTCTTGAATGAGTCTCCTTTTGCTTTGTCCTGTGCCGAATTAATTGCTTCTTCTGTGCACTTGTTTTGGATGTAAGTTAAAGCACTCATTGCTATCTTTTGCTGCAGTATCCGATTTCTCCTAAGAGTCATCCGATTTTTGTCTTGTCACCTTTTTCGGTGGCAGCAGTGTACTGCCGAACAGCACTCTTCTCCCCTTTGCTTTCCTGCAGACTTTGTGCTTTAGAAGGTTTATTTTTCTTTTGGGGTGGTCGGCTGCAGCAAAAACAAGGTGTGCTGTTTGCTTTCCAGTCCAAAAGTTAAATGAATAATCAGACAACAGTTTGTGCAGTTCTTTCCTTGATCTTCTCTGGTGTTTGGTGCCTCTGGTTTCTCCTCTGAATATTTAGGGTTCCAGTGTCTTCTTTATAGCTCTGTAGCTATAGGAGAAGTATATCTTTTAGTGGATACCTGCGGGGACGAATTTTTTAGAGATCGACATTCACCCCCCCCCCTCTGTCGCCATTTCGGTCCAACAGATGGAAATGCCAAGGTTTATCCAAGGTAGGAAAGGAGGTGTTGGTGAAGTCGGTTCTCCAAGCAGTGCCGGCGTATACTATGAGCTGCTTCCAATTCACTAAACCCTAGTGCAAGAAGCTGGTCTCAATTACTTCAAACTTCTGGTGGGGGGCGAACGATCGATTCAAGGGAGGAAAAGGAAGTTGGATAGGTTGGAACAAGCTGTGCCAGCCAAAAGGAAAAGGAAGCCTTGGTTTTCGAGATTTAGAAGTGTTCGACCAAGCTACATGCTGGCCCGTCAAGGGTGGCGCATTTTGACGGAGCCCGATTCTTTGTTCTCAGAGCCTGGTACTAGAAGAATTGTTCTTTTCTTGAAGCTGGATCACCAAGAAGAGCATCATTCACTTGGTGCAGTATTCTTTATGGCCGTGAGTTGCTCAAACAGGGTCTCATTTGGAGAAATTGGTGACGGGTCTCAGATTGATCAGCATATCATCTCAAGTTCCAAAGTAAATACAATTCGAACCCTACACGAACTTCTTCGTCATCGTGCCACTCTCACCAGGGGTGGTTGGCCCTTCGGGACGCCGACGTTCCAAACGAACACGAAGTTCATGCTTGGAGACTTGTCAGAAATGGGCTCGCGGTCGGAGCGGGATCGCACAAGAGGCGGGTTAAGCCGGGTGTGTGGCGCCTAGCTTGTGGCCGCGAAGAGACCGGTTCTGGAGATGCACCCATTCACATTGTGTTACAAAGATGGGTGTTCAGCTACAGGCACCTCATGAGAATTCAACGGACGAGCTCTTTCTCGCTGACTGGTTGTTGGATACTTTTGTCCGACTTGACGGATGTGAGCTGAGCACTGTCGTCACTGCCCTATATGAAATCTGGCAGGCCAGAAATGACGCTCGGGAGGTAGGGAGAATGGAGCAGCCTGCGGCGACCATGCTTATATATGTAAGAAGAATAATCGACGTGCATGCGTCTTATAGCAATGTTTTTTTAAAAAATGGGATTATGAGGATTCCATTAAACCGGAGACAGCTAAATCGCTGGCCACCAAAGGTGTACAAAAGATGGAACAGAGTCGCGCCAAAGAATCACGGCACCCGGATCCAGCCCAACACCATGACTCGCCAAAGCGTCAGCTGCCTTACTAAAACTTCGAGGACAGTAAGAGATACTAAACTCCAAGAAATTACACTAAGAAATAAACCTTGCCTCTTTGAATATGGCACCTAGCCTCGAAATATCTGAGTTTTCAACAGCATTCTTCAGGTTGATGGCGTCTGTCTCCAATTGAATTCTGCCCATTCCAAGCTTGAATACAGGCCTCCGCTTCAACATGCATCGCATCACAAGCATGAGGGATGTTGCCAGCACCTGCACCGATCACCTGGCCAAACCGGTCTCTTATGATAGCAACCAGGGTACGTCCCCTCACGAAAAGACCCATCAGTGTTAATTTTCAACACATCTGACAAGAGAGGTGACCATTTAACTTGGCTTGGAAGCTTCACAATGGTCTTCTTGCCCAGGAATTCTATATATTCCGAAGAAAGCCGCTGGACTTGCCGACATATATTTTGTTTACAAATAATTGACACTTTCCTACTTTCGATATACACAACATTTCCCCTATATACCCCTACTAACTCTACCTATCTCCCCCACTTTAACTGTAGGCCTTGTTTTTTAGGCTGCGGCTACGGCTGATGGATTTTGGTTGCGCTTTTCAATATGGTAGCGGACGACGAAAACGCTGACGTGGATAGCGTACATGGTTTTAGATTTGGGAAGCCGTTTGGACAATTCACTTCAAAAACCATTCCGTTTATTTTGATTTTCAGAGAAGCTCAAAGCCCAAAAAGAACAAGAGTATGATCTCCTGCATGGACTGCATTTCTTTCAGACCACAAAATCCATAAGAGAGTAGTGTTCCTGACCTGCTGTTCAAAAAAATTATCCCGGTGTTCCTCAAGCAGCAGAACCCATCAGCAAAGCTTTGCAATTTTACCTCAGAAACAGGTGGCCAAGAGTTATAAATGCTTTGCATGTTCAAATGATATATGGATAAGTAGTCTAGGCACCATCTATTTCCTCAAAATAGACAAAAAAAAATGGATTAAATTTTACTCTAACTAACCATTTTTAAATCTGGCAATTGGAATGTTCAAACAAAAAGTTGACACTGAGTTTGTTTTTAGAAAAAAAAACGAATGATCTTTCATGCACGATGGTACACGTGCACACATCTCGAGGTCCCTTGATGGCTTGATATGTGTTAGAAGATAAGGCCCTGATCAACTCAGCTTCTGGCTTCTGGTTTATTTTTCACTATTCATAAGTTTCGTCTTTTTCTGAACTTTTGGCTTTTTGTTGAGTTTTTTTGCCGGTTCTTTTTTCCCGTATTTGTTTGTATTATACGTAATGGGCTAACATATTTTTTTTATTTTTAAATTTAATTATGCTAAATAAGCCTCTGTCAGCTACAGTGTTTTTTTCAGCCAGCTACAGTGTTTTTAGCCATAAACCACGAGCTTTTCAGCCGAACCGATCACCACCTAAGTCTTCTCCGAGTCCGGCTCCTGCTGCATCTACTGGCCGTCTGACAATGGGTTTCGTTCCCATAGCTGGCTCGGTCATTCCTTTTAGATGACTTGTTTTGTTTCCAAGTCTGATTCATGTTTCTTGTTGTACACATCCAATACTCTTGTAATTGTATCTGTATATTTTGATCGATGAGAACAAACCAGGGCGTGCGATTGCTGCCTTTCATGGTATCAGTGGGAAGTGTTTCTTGAAACACGTGCGCAGCAGGTGTTTTGCATAATTTTTAAAGCACGATAAATAATAGATAGATATTATTTATCTTTTTATGTGTTTTAAGATTAATATTACTTTCATTGAAGAGAAAAACATAGAAACATTTCTCAACACGTGCCTATCTTTTTTATCACGACTCCACCTCTACTCGCCAAAACCCTTCCCGGCTCGTCCCGTTTCTTGGCTGATCTGCGTGCCGCGCGACGTCCTCTGACTCGCCGCTCCGGCTCTTCCACGCTCTATCCTGGCTCTGCGGCGCACGCTCGATCCCGACTCTCCCCGAGCGCTTCTGCCAGAACAGTCGCCCCGGCTCATCTTCCCTTGTCTGCCATCATGTCTGGACATCACGTCGACGCACCAGCCGTCACCGCTGCAGCCAGTGACGAATCTAGAATGAAAAATAAAGGTGAATTGAAAAAATATACATTTCTACCAGATCATAAGTTTTTCCTAGAATTATTGGTTTTACACCTCAAATGACTAAACTAATTTATAAGAAACATAGTTTGTATTCTTGTGCAATCAAGTTTATAGTTTCATACATGAATAAAAGCAAAGAAAAAAGAGAGATACAATAGAGATACCTTGCTAATGGCAAGTAAATCCCTAAAACATGTAAATATGGTTCGGTAGGTAATAATCTGTACATCAAAATTAAAAAACTTAGTGATACAATAGCAAATTGTACTTAATTACTTAAATGATCATGAACATTTAAAATAAAAGAACCATACCACTAGCTTGAATCATGACTTTCACGAGGCAAATTCATTCTGCGATTTTTCATGTCTTGGAAGGATTTTATGATTGCATCATCATCAATGGATCTAAATATGTCTTGCTTGGTGTAGCACACCATCAAATCATTCAGCCACTCATCCGACACCTTGTTGCGCAAAGTTCGTTTCTCCATTATTGCAAACCTACAAATTAATTGTTAATTGAGTATATACAACAATACAACACTATATTCTAATAAATTGCTAATTCACTAATTGAGAAATAAGACAATGAGTCTGAGTAGCAAACCTACCGATCGTCCAATCCGTTCGACAGCCAGCAACAGCTTCACAGCCTTCACCCCTTCATTTAAGTCTTCGAATGTTCGACTGTCTTCGATGGTTCGACCCTAGTCCCCAGTGATGCAGCGCAGCCGCGGAGGCACAAAGCGTCTGCCCTCGCCTCAGGCCTCCGATCTCCAGCCTCTCGGTGACCCGACTCTCCCCACTTCCGGTCTCCCCTTCTCAGTCCGCGGTGGTGCGACCCCGCCCCCGGCTCAGCGCCTCAGCGGTCAGCCGTCAGCACTCAGCACCTCCCCACAGCCCTGCCTCCCCGGCTCAGGTCCTCAGGCCTCCCCACCTCAGCGCCTCCCCGGCCCGCCTCTGGCTCCGGCCTCCCCGCCTCCAGATCTCGTCGTCGGCGACACCTCCCCGCCTCGGCTTGAGCATGACTGCACGGGCGGCGTCGCGGGCTTCAAACCTTGAGCACGGGTGAGCAACCTTAGTCCCCACGCCTCACTGCCTCCGTGTGACCGTGCCTAGGTCAATTGATTGGGGATTTGGGGGAACGGGGAAGGGAATCTGGGAATGGATTGGGGATTTCGGATTTGGGGACCAGTGGGGATGTGGGCGGTGGGCGGACCACGGACGTGAATTGGGCCTGGCTTCGCTGCTTCTTCGGCCTTGCTTCTTCTTCTTGTTTGCAGTTTGCCGACTTCTCCTTCTTTAGTTTTCTTCGGCCAGTAGCGCCAGCCACCAAGGGAGCCCATGGGGGGGTCGGTCAACCGGTGGAGGGTAGGCTTCAATCTGATGAAGCCTACCCGATGGATTCGCCACTGGCTGCAGCCATCTTTGCTGCTACTCAAGCTGCCGTTGCTGCTAATCCGTTTGACGCCGACGCTGTCACCACAACCGTCGCAACAGCCATTGCTGTCGTAAAGGCTCCCGTCATGGCAGATGGCGCCCCTCCAGCCCTGTGTTGATAAATCCTGCTGCCACGCTCTTCACGCAAGCCGTCCAAGTCGCTAGCATCAAAACACATGTGCTTGTGACTTTGGGTCTCCAAGCCTCGAATTATGCTTACTGGCAAGAATTATTTCGTTACCCTCGGTTGAGAACCTCTTCTGTGACAACAAGAAAAGCCATCCAAATTGAAGCTGAATTTCGTGCTTTGGTCCAGGGCGACATGTCCATCATGGAATATTGTGCCAAGCTAAAGACTCTTGCCGACCCGTCTCTAACGAGACCCTCGTTCTCAACTATCTTCGCGGCCTGCATTAGGACTACTCTGAAATAGTGACCATCGTCCCCTTGTAGACTTCCTTCTCGTCGTTCCTTCAGACGCGGTCCATGCTTTTATTAAAGGAGAGCCAGAAGAAGCTTCACACACAGAACGCAGGAGCTACCGTGCTTTTGACCAGCAACAACACCACCAATCGTGGTGGTGACCGCGGTGATCGTTCTGATGTCGGCCGAGGCAATTCCAGCTGATGCAACTGTTATATTTTGCTATCCAAATCTAATTGGGTCAGATCACTGCTGGTCTTTTTTGATCGATTGAATAACCCGATCAGCTTACACCTATCAATTCAAACTGGTCAGAAGTTATGGTTGGTGTTAAGTTAGTAATCTTGTTTAGTCGTATTCGAGTCGGTTTTGCTGTATAATACGTGCACGAGTTTGTTTCCGCATATAAGTCAGTTTTTCGAGTCTGTCTCGGAGTCTTAGTTGCCTCCGTGTCATAGTCGTCATGTTGAGTATAAAAGACAGAGCAATGTAACGAGAAAGAGTATGA
Source organism: Dendrocalamus latiflorus (assembly GCA_017311315.1). Classification (NCBI taxonomy): domain Eukaryota; kingdom Viridiplantae; phylum Streptophyta; class Magnoliopsida; order Poales; family Poaceae; genus Dendrocalamus; species Dendrocalamus latiflorus. Next base: position 20,265,683 of record CM029636.1, read on the forward strand.
AACGATCGGTGTGATTGATAGCAAAGGCTAGGGAGTCTTCAGGTGTAAGAGCGAGAAGTTCAAGATGATCAGTTGTGATCATAAGGGACTGAACCCAAGAGCTCCAATAATCTACTCACTAGGAGAGAATGCACACGTTGCTTTCTCATGGGACGACGGACGACACACGAGTAGGGAGGGTGAACAAACATAAGAGACTTACTTTGTGGCAACATACACCTTTTTTCTTCTCTCTGTTATTCACTCGCAATGCCTCAAATTGCTTACAAGAAGTAAATGGCTTAAATAAGCCTCACATGCACACACACACTAAGACGACTAACAACTAGTACATATTCTCACATCACTATCTAGGATCTTCTCCATGATCCGCATGACTAGCACTCTGAGCATCATCCGAAAGACTCACTCTACTAACCAACTGGAGCAGACACACTGCAACCTGACCAGTCTATGACCACATACAGACTACCAAGCTTCAAGTCCTTCTTCAACCACGGTGTCTCAACCACGCCTCATGACCATGGCTGCTCGATCACAGCTTCTCGACCACGCACTATCGACCACTTCACCGACCACGACTTGTTAACTACAGCACCTTGACTGCATCTACGACCATGGCTTCCCTTCAACCACTTCACTGACTATGACTTGTCAACCATAGTTCTTCGACCGCACCTCCGACCACACAGGTCTTCGAGCACCGACCGTCGACTGTAGCTTACGACTACTATGATATGACCATTGTCAACCTACAACTGCTACTACAATACTCTTACGAGTACCGAATGCTACAGTACTCCTACGAGTATCAACTGCATCGATACACGACTATGACCCCAACGCAATTTGACTTACGACTACGACCACAACGTTGTTCGACTTACGACCATGACCCCAGCGCAGTTCCACTTACGACCACTGCAGCTATGACATACGACCACTGTAACTACGACTTACGACTGTGTCTGCTGCGACTGGTCTCTGACTCCGGGTCTTCGACTGCTACACGTAGTCGAACACACGAGTACTCGACATGACTATGGCGTACTCGAACACACCGAGCACGCGACAGATGACTTACAACGTACTCAAATACACCGAGTACTCAACACATGACTACAATTTACTCGAACACACCGAGTACTCAACACATGACCACGTAGTACTCGAACACACGAGTACTCGACTACGACTATAGTACTCGAACACACCAAATACGCACAACAACAAGATTAATTCAAACACGGTTGTGATCAAGTGTAATGAGAGGGAGAGAAATAATGAAAAGTGGAGTGCTTTGGTTCCCGGAAAGTATCGAGTACTCGCGAAGCGTTCGAAGTTTACGAGTGGAAGTGTTCTTGGAGCTGGAAGACCTGGTCATAAATCACAATGTGGTCATAACCGTGTTATAACTACTGTGTTCGACTCTACTACATGGTCGTATTCTTCATTGCGAAGTCTTATCAGGTGGTCGTGGCCTTCATCCATCAAAGTGGTCATAGCCACCTTTGAAGTAGTCGTAAATCAACTTTGCATGGCCGTAATGACTCCTGAGTAGTCGAAACACAACAAGTGGTATCAAAGCCTATTGATCTTAGTGGTACCTGAAGAACATGGGAGAAGCGTTGACTTCAAGTGCCCGGAGTGGACTAATCTCTCTCCAGTACCCTCTCCTGACGACTGACAATTACCCGATGTGGGTAATAAAGATGAAGGCGAACATGTGTGCCCAGGGAGTCTAAGGTGTAGTCGGTCCAAAGGGGAAGGACAAGGAGGTGGATAACAAGGTGGATGAGGCGGCTTTGGCTATCATCTACCAATCGATGCAAGATTCGATGATGCATCAGCTTATCGGAAAGGAGACGTCACGGGTGGCGTGGGAGATGCTTCAGAGGATGCACAAGGGAGTTGATCGTGTGAAGGAGGTGCGGCTCTAGAATTTGTAGAGTGAATTCGAGAATCTCAAGATGGGAGACACCCAGTCAGTGGACGAGTTTGCCGGCAAGCTGACTTCGTTGTAGAATCAGATTAACCCTCTTGGTGACAAGATGGAGAAATGTACGGTGGTGAAGAAATATCTGCGCGTGCTTCCAAAGAAGTACATACATGTTGTCACCACACTTATGCACTCCTCCGATCTGGACAAAAAGAAGATAGAGGAGATCACCATCTCTCTCAAGGCATATGAGGAGTTACTGGAGGAGTTTCAGTCACGTAACGTGTAGAGATCCCATACTCATAACAAGCAAGCGTTGCTGATAAAGGGAGATACAATGAGTGTTGGCTCATCAAGCAGCCATGGGAGATGGCGCGGTCGAGGCAACTAGAGTGGTCAAGGCGGCAGAGGTGGCTATAGAGACAAGGCTAGGCAAGACGGTGGTGACATATCCCATGATAAGTCACATGTCAAGTGTTTTAAATGTGGCGAATATGGGCACTGTGCGTCAGGGTGCCGTAGCCACATAAAGTGTTTCAACTGTAACAAGTACGAGCACTATGCTTTGGATTGCCGAAGCAAGAAGAAGAATAGGGAGGTGAACCTCGCCCAAGACGAAGAAGAAGATGACGAACCGGTACTACTTCTCTCCTCATATGTTGAAAAAGCACTAGTTATGGTTATGCTGAATGAGAACATAGTTCCAAAACTACGCACGAAGGAAGGTAGCCACGATCACACAGATCTGTGGTACTTCAACAATGGAGCAAATAATCACATGATGGGAGATCGCTCCATGTATCATGAGCTTGACGAGAAGATTTGGGGCAAGGTCAAGTTTGGCGACAGCTCCACAGTGGAGGTAAGAGGCAAAGGGACGATAATAGTGCAATGCAAGAATAGAGATAAGAAGTTGTTGATAGGGATGTAGTGGGGAGCTGCAGCAGGGCAACACTGGCATGCGGGCTTGCATGCAGAAGGTCAGGGCGAGGTGGCGTTAGCTCGGGTGGTTGCTATAGGCCATATGCAGGAGGCACAAGAGTGCATGCAACTATGGACGGTGGAGAATATGCACATGCAATGGCTCAGGTCATGGGAGAGGGCCCCATGGACAAGGTGCACAAGAAACCAACGACCGACGGTTGGCATGGACCACATATGGATGCATGGAGACAGCATAGTCATAGTCCATCTCTAAAAGGCATTTGGAACAGGCTACATAGGAACAAAAAAGGCACTCCAGAGTTGGAAGTTGGTCCAAGAGAGAGGAGCAGGAGACTCAGGTAACGATGAAGCCAAGGCGGTTGTGGGAGTACGTGCTCCAGCCCAGACAGGTGTACAAGAAAGGATGAGTTCAGTCCAGATGCAAAACGCAGCAAGTGTCAGATTGTGCGAGGATCGGAATGGAGCAAGCATAGGTGGTGGGGCGGTGACGACTTAGGAAGGAACGATGCACGAGAGTGTAGGTAGAAGGAAGAAGCATAAACAAGAAAGAAGATTGGCATGATCAAAATGGAGAAACAAGATTAAGTAGGTGATTGTAAAGTTGGTAATTTTGTTTAGTCATATTTGAGTCAGTATTGCCATATAATACGTGTACAAATTTGTTTCTGCGTATGAGTCAGTTTTTTGAGTCCGTCTCAGAGTCTTAGTTGCCTTCGTGTCATAGTCGTCGTGTTGAGTATAAAAGGCAGAGCAATGTAATGAGAGAGAGTATGAAGCGATTGGTGTGATTGATAGCAAAGGCTAGGGAGTCTTCAGGTGTAAGAGCGAGAAATTGGAGATGATCGGTTGTGATTGTAAAGGTGATCGGTTGTGATCAGGTGTAACGAGAGGGAGAGAAATAAAGAAAAGCGGAGTGCTTTGGTTCCCAGAAAGTATCGAGTATCGAGTACTCGTGAAGCATTTGGAGTTTATGAGCAGAGGTGTTTGTGGAGCTAGAAGACATGGTCATAAACAACAACGTGGTAATAATCAAGTTACGACTACTATGATCAAGTCTACTACGTGGTTGTATTCTTCATCGCGAAGTCTATTCAGGTGGTTGTGGTCTTCATCCATCAAAGTGGTCATAGCCACCTTTGAAGTGGTCGTAAATTGACTTTGCATGGTTGTAATGACTCCTGAGTAGTCAAAACACAACAGTTGGGATTATCTTCATGTTCGTAATAGACTCTGCACCTGCATTAGTTGTGGTGCTCCAAGGTCTGTGCGCCGACTGAAGTCTGACATGCCTACTCGAGGTGCTTCTGAGTACAACTCTACAATGTTATCTTCTGAAATTTTCTGAGTAGGGTTTTATTATCATCTCCAAGAATGTTACTATTCTAGTTTTCAAGTAGATCTCTGTTTCATTGCCAACTAGGACTTGTTCCAATTCTATTTATATTGTCTGTAAGCTGCCAGGTAGAGGAGAAGAATCACACATACGTCAAGAGTATTCTGCAACTTCTCCTCATATAGTGATTTCGCTGATTATGTGTCCATGATTTTTCACCCGAAAAAGTTTTCCTTGTTAAATCTCTATCTCGTGCTCTTAATTGCTCTTCACCATTTCGTACTCTATCTTATCGATTTCATATCAAGTAGTATATCTGATCCTAACGAGTGGTATCGGTACCACATTCTTCACTCAGATCAATCTACGACACTCTCGACATGATGACAATGAAGTATGATCTTCCATCGCTTGACCGAGACACAAGATTTTCCTTGTGGCAGATTAGGATGCAAGCATTCTAGCACAACTCAATTTGGATGATGTGGTATTGGGGATCGACAAGATGCCCACTGCATAATCCACCAAGGAGAAGCAGAGAAGAGATTGTAAGGCTCTCTCTCAGATCCATCTTCATCTATCTAACAATATTCTCTAAGAGGTCACAAAAGAGACCACTCTTGCTGCGTTATAGCTAAAGCTGGAATAGATCTACATAACCAAGTATTTGACTAGCAAAATGCTTCTGAAGCAAAAGCTTTCCTCGCTCAGATTGGTACAAGGCGAATCTATATTGAATCACTTAATCGCTTTTAAGGATATCATCGCTGATCTTGAAGCAATGAAGGTCAAATATGATGATAAAGATTTATGTTTTATTCTACTTTGCTCATTACCTGGTTCATTCTCTACGTTCAGAGACACAATTCTTTATAGTCAGGACACTTTCACCATTAAGGAGATTTATAAGGCTCCACATGGAAAGGAGAAGTTGAAAACCATGGTATCGAGTGAAAGCTTGAGTTTGCATGTAGAAGATTTTTCTATTCATGGAAGACAAACTTAGAGATCCCCGACCAAGGATTTTAGGATCAAGAGTAAACTTTGAGACCATTCTAAGTCAAAGAACAAGAAGTCGTGCCGTATTGCAAAAAAAAAAGTGGCCACAACATATGCGAGTACTAGAAACTCTTGATCAAAGAGTAAAGAAACAACAATTCTAAGAAAGATCAATAAGATGATGAAACCAAAGCCACCATTGTTACTAAAGAAGGTTCCAAAGGAGATGTCCTTATTGCCTTTGCCGGTGATTCTAAAACCGACGATGAATGGATTCTTGATTCAGTTTGCACTTTCCACATGAGTTTGAATCATGATTGGTTCATCAACTATGAAACGATCTCGAGTAGATCTATCGGAAGTCCGGCATATTCCTAGTTTGAAAAAGAGCCTTATCTCATCAAGTACTCTTGATGCTAGAAGGTACAAATTTTCATGTGAAGGTGAAGTCCTAAAGGTCTCCAAAGACACTCTTGTTGTGATGAAAGGTAATATGAATGTAGCAAACTTATATCATCTTCAAGGCACTACTCTAGTCAAAACTGCTATTGTTTCTTTGACCAGATTGTCTGATACCGATCAGACTAATCTATGGCACATGCGTCTAGGACACATGAGTGAAGCTAGCATAAAGGAGTTGTGCAAAAGAAGTTTGCTTGATGGTCAAGGCATCAAAGATTTGAAGTTTTGATAACATTGTCTCTTTGGCAAGCAGAAGAGGGTGAGTTCAACACTGCTACTCATTCTTTAAAAGGTATATTCGAGGCGCAAACTACATGCTGATCATCATTGATGACTACTTGAGAAGAGTTTGGACATACTTCATTAAGCACAAATTGGATGTATTCAAGACATTAAAGAGTGAAAAATTAAGATAGAGAAAAGACTAGCAAGCATGTTAAGAAACTCTGAATTGATAATGGCTTTGAGTTTTGTTCGAGAGAATTTGAAGCATTATACCGATTAGAAGGTATCGTAAGACACTATACTATTCCAGGTACACCACAGCAGAATAGTGTGGCTGAGTGCATGAATAGAACTATCACAAAAAGGTACACTATATGCTATCGATATCAGGTCTGTCAGGGAGTTTATGAGCCGAAGCCACTTCCACTACTTGTCATTTGCTAAACTGATCACCGAACACTGCCATAGACAAAAAAACTCTAATTGAGAAGTGGTCAGGTTCTCCCGTTGACTACTCGAATTAGAAGATTTTTGCATATCTTGCTTATGCACATGTTAATAATAGGAAATTAGAACCAATAGTTATTAAGTGCACCTTTTTAGGCTATAAATATGATGTGAAAGGTTACAAATTGTAGAATTCTGAAACCAGAAAGGTAATTATGAGCAGAAGTATTACATTTGATGAGTCTGCTCTGATAAAAGGTGATACGACCAATGTTACTCTCGAGAAGCAACAGAACACCAACATACAAGTGAAACATGTTATTGATTCAGGATTCTCACCAAATGCTGACAAAGAAAATTCACAGGAAGTCTATACTCAAGCTCCGATCCATAGTCATCCAACAAGAACTAGTCAAAACTAACAATCCATTACAACTGATCAAGTAAGGAGGACTATTCAGCCTCTGTGGAGGTTAATTGAAGATGCCAATGGTGTGGCTTATTTTTAAATGTGACAAAAGACATTGAAGGGAATAAATGTGATAGAAGACATTGAAGGGGTTGATGAGCCTTCAACCTATTCAGAAGCCATATGTTCTTATGAATCAGAGAGAAGGATAGCTGCCATGCATGAGGAGATAGAATCTCTCGAGAAGAACTGCACTTGGGAGTTGATTGAGTTCTTGATTGAAAAGAAACACATGCATTGCAAGCGAATTTATAAGAAGAAGAAAGGCACATCACGGCCTGGTCAGGTTAGATATAAGACGTGGCTCGTTGCAAATGGATATAGCTAAATCCCAGATATTGATATCATAGATGTTTTTCCCCTATAGTAAAGCATGGTTCCATTCATACTCTACTCATTATTGTGACTATGCAAGATTTTGAGCTTGAGCAACTAGATATTAAGGCTGCATTCTTATATAGGGAATTAGAAGAAGAAATCTATATAGAGCAGCCGGAAGGTTTTGTCATTTTGGGAAAGGGGATTTTTGCTTGCAAGTTAAAGAAGTCTTTTTATGGGTTGAAGCAATCACCCAAACAATGGCACAAGAAATTTGACTCCTTTATGATCCCTCAAGGGTTCAAGAGATCTGACTGTGATAACTGTGTTTATTTGAAGACTGTCAACAATTCAGCTATCTATTTGCTCCTATATGTCGACGATATACTGATCGCAGCAAAAGATAAGTCTGACATAATGATGGTAAAGATACAATTGAGCAGTGAATTTGAAATGAAAGATCTTGATGCAGCAAAAAAGATTCTTGGTATGGAAATCATTAGAAAATGGTGATTTGGGAAACTATACCTAAATTAGAAAGGATATATTAAAAAAGTTCTTTATCACTTCAGCATGCACAAAGCTAACGCGACCAGTATACCACTAGTTATAGATTTTAAGCTCTCTCTAGCATTAAGTCCATAAACAATTGAAGAAGTTGAATGCATGTGAAGTGTTTTGTTCTACACCCTCTAGTAAAAGAAGTTGTTTGTTACAAAATACGTGCAAACAAACTATTTATACTTTAGGTAATAATATTTTTACTACTTAAAAAGAACTAGTTAGCGGTGTTGATTGTGATGGTGATGGTACTTAGTCTTCCCTTCTTGAAACCAAGTAAAGGTAGGTTCTTTTGAGCTCTGGCTTATAATTTATGACTTAAAATTTTTAATTTTAGGTGTTTGTAAGAGACAGTATGTAAAGAAAAATAGCTACATGTAATTTTAACCGGTATAGCTAAATTTAGTATACTTGTTACCACAATCTTTCTGTTGATCCTTCTTGAAAACACACCGTTTAAAAGTTAATTACTATAATATAAGCTATAAATCATAAGTGAAAAAGAGCCAAAGCAAAGTCAATTCATTTAACTAACTCTAAAACAAATTCTATCTGTTCGCCTTGCTGGCAACAAACAACCTCTTCCACTGCATGCATCAGAGGTGCTTTACCAGAAGCAACATAGAAGAGTCAAGGAGTTGTCCATTTGCATTAATAGACATGATAGACGTGGGTACCATGCCGTGCATATACGTACGTACTCACGCATCCTCGAGTGATCCCATTTGCACGCTTAACACATGCCGACTCCCCAATTTAATTGCTTTTTTCTCTTCCACGGCCGTCTTCTTTTACCGTGCGTGAGGAATCATCAAAGGCATAATATAACCATAACATTAGCGGGGGAGTTCCGTCGTTCTCAGGGTGGCCACGTCGCCCCGCGCGCTCGGTCGGCCAGCGCGTGTCCAGCGGAATTCGCGTACGGCCGGTCGAGCCACTTTCCTCGTATTTTTCGATAATTACGTAAAGGTCTTTTTTCCTCGCAAATAGGTCCCTGTAAGTTTTTTTCTTCGCAAAAAAAATTTTGGATGGCACCCCGCGGGTTTCCAAAATTACGTATAGGTCCTTATTTACTTACGTACAAGTCCTTGCAAGTCCTCGGTTTTTACCAAAAAAACCTTTGATTTCTCCGAAATTTCGCATTTGTCCTTGGTTTTTTTATGAAAACTCCCTGCGAATTATCGCCTCTTTTACTTTAGTCCACACGGTAGCTAGCGCGGCGTTCGCCGCGCTTATGCAACTAGTATATTAGAAAATAGAACGCTTCTCTGTTGAACGGGCGATGTGGCTTAGGACCGTTTATATTAGCTTTTAATTTTTAACTTTAAATTTTGGTTTTAGTTTATAAATAGTAATAGTTTGTAAAAAGATACCCGCGTGTGATTTTAATCGATATAAATGAAGTCGCTACACTGTGTACTATAATCGACTAGTAAACTATACCTTAAAAAGACACTCCGTTTGAAAATTAAATACTGCAAAAAACCATTTACCGTAGAAAAGAAGTTTTTAGAAATCAATGTGAATAGAACATAAATAAAATCACATGATCGATCGCCCTGGTCACCAATGCCATTGTGCGGTGTAGACTGAGCATAGCGGCGACTATGTGAGGTGTGCCAAGGTAGAGCCCAGTTTGACGTCACGATAAGAGCCGAGGGCATAGCACAGATCAAACCTAGTAACAACGGCTCATGTTAGGGAATGTGTTTTTTATCCATAGCGATATGTAGGCATTTGACTAGTCTTCATAAATATGGACATGATATAGGTTGAATATTGTCAAAAAAAATACTTTCACAGTATATTATGTATGGGTTCGTTTGAACTGTAGCTTATAGCTTAAAATTTTAAATTCTAGCTGTTCGCAAGAGACAGTAAGCAGAGAAAATAGTCGCGTATGATTTTGGCCGATATAACTGAACTCAGTACATTTTTTACTATACTCTTTTTATTGATCTTCTCTTTAAAAAATGTACTATTTAAAAGTTAGTTACTATAATATAAATCATAAGCTACAAGGTATAACTGAAAAAAAAACTCATCCGGAGAGAGAAATCTGTAGTATCTGTTTTGTTAGAGAGGAAAAAAGAGCGTTGCAAGGCTTATAAACAGTTACAGAGCTAACCATCCTGCACCACTCTTGCTACACTACTACCGTGCCTTTACTGTACGCCTACCGAACCTAAAGATTTGAGCCACGAGATTAACCGGGGAGAAAATTGCTATAATGGGACTCCAAACAACGTGTTTCGCTATAATAGGACTTCTAACGTTGACATCGCTAAAATGACACCCGAAACATTGGCTTCTCGTAATACATGACTGTCGTAGGGGTGGCCCCCACCTAAACCCAGCAGGCCTGGTAGGAAGTATAAGGCCCAGAATAGGCCACATGTAATGACACAAATACCCCTGAAGGGGATAATCAGCTGTAAGGGCATAATTGTAAAAGCACTCCCCATGTATATATATAGAACACCGACCATGGGGAGGAGGCAGGCCATTACATTCATCTTCATCACTCTCCACTACCATCTCTCTCTCTGTTTGGTCTGTAGCCACAACAGTTGGCGCCGTCCGTGGGGAGGACAAGGACAAGCCTGAAGACCGAAGAAGAAGGATGGCACCGAAAAAAGCTTCGTCAGCGGCGGCGAAGGGAAAGAAGGCGGCCGGGCCGGAGCGTCGTATGAGTACCAGGGCTTCGGCATCGGCAGCGGCGGGCGCGGGTAGCGACGCAGGCGCGGTGGCCGAAGACGTCGACGTCCGCGCGGTGACGACCGCGACGACCAACCTTGTCACCGGCACCGCGACGACCAACCTCGTCACCGGCTCCGCGACGACCAACCGCGTCGACCCACCCCGGTACCGGCGTCGCGGGGACGGACCCCGCGGTCGAAGACGTCGACACTGGGGCGGCGACAACCGACCCCGCCGACGCAACGACAGCCGACCTCGCCGCCCCCGCCGCAACCCTCGCCGGCAGCGCGGACCGGGCGGTTTGAGGTAGCCACGACGGAGCGACCGGCAGCCCGGGACCTCGCGACGCGGTCGTGCCCGCGCCGATCCGCCCGTTGGGAGTACCGGCGACCCCGCCTACACAGGCGGCAGAAAGCGCCCTGCTGGCGGCCCTCAACGCGTTCCAACGGGAGCTAGGGGACCTTCGCGGAGCCATCTGAGATATGCAAGAGGCTCGGAGCCAGCAGGCCGCGCCAGTAATCGCGCCCGAGCCCACGCCGGAGAGGGCGGACAGTCGCGAAGCCCCCACGTCTAGCCGCGTGCCGCTGCGGCGTGTAGATCCGGAGTCCCCGCTTTCGGCGGGGCTGCAGCAAGCGGCATGGCCCGAAGACTTCAAGTTTCCTAGCGCCATCGACTCGTACAAAGGCGACACGGACCCCCGCGAGTTCGTGCGCGTGTACGAAACCGCGATCGAAGCCGCGGGTGGAGACGACACCACGAAGGCGAAGGGACTCCCCCTCGCGCTGCAAGGAGTGGCGCTCTCTTGGTTCTTTACCATAGAGCCGGGCTCCATCTATGCGTGGGAGCAGCTCCGCGTCCGCCTTCACAACAACTTCCAAGGAAACTACGTCGACCAAGTTGACGCGGACCAGCTCTTTGCTGTGAAGCAAAAACCCTCGGAGAAGCTCCGGGACTACTTCAAACGCTTCGCCAAGATTCGATGCCAAGTAAAAGACGTTAACGAAACCACCATCGTTAATGCAGCCATACAGGGCCTTCGTCCGGGCCCGATGGCCGAGTACAATGCGCGAAAGCCAATCAAGACGGTGGCGAAGCTCTTCGACAAAATGGAGGAATATGCCAGGGCGGAAGAAGACGCGCGGCGAAGGCAAGGGGACGACTCCGACACCAACCAGGCCGGAGCCTCGGCAAAAGCCGAAGATCCGCCGAAGAGCGGCTCTTCGAAGGGAAAACGCAAGCAGGAGTCGTCCAGGGACACGCCCGACCGCAGGGACGCCTCGCATAAGGAGTCGTCCGATCAGCCCAAGCGCGGCCAGCAGAGGTCGAGGCGAAACCGGTACGTCCTCGACATTTAGGGCGGTTCCGACGAGGGCGCTCCTGCGGGCCGAGGCGGTCGGGGGCGCCGTGGCCGCGGGCGTGGCCGTGGCCGGGGCCGCGACGATAAAGGTCACGGAGATTACGACGACCAGCACCAGGGACTGTGGTGTGTAGTCCACGGCCGCGGCAACCATGATACCCGCACCTGCACCTCCATCGCGGCGCTCCGCGATAGCGTCGCTAGGGACAGGAACCTAGAGACGCGTCCACCTGCGGTGGCCCACGTCCAATTCCCTACGAGGCCCCCGTGCAGGTACAGGCGCAAGGGATGCAACCCCAGGAAGGCACCTTACGGATCCAGGCTCACGTACAGCAACCTCGGGAGGGCCTCCTGTCGCTGCAGGCTCCGGAGGCAACCCACCGCAGGATCATTAACGTCATATCCGGAGGCTCTGCGCTGGAATTCGCCTCAGCACGGCAGCAGAAGGCCTATGCGCGAAGACTACATCATGTGGCGGCATACCCAGCGCAAGCACCCCCGGACTGGGCGCGGCACGAAGTCACATTCACACCCGGCGACGCCCAAGGCGTGGACTTCCCTCATCAGGACCCCCTGGTCATCCGGGTCACTATCGCGGGATGCGACGTGGCCCGTGGGGCGTGCCCTGGTGGACGGCGGTAGCTCCGCAAACGTATTGTTTGCGGCGGCCTTCGACCAGATGTGGATCCCTCGAAGCCGCCTAGGGCCCTCGGGAGTCCCACTGCAGGGCTTTGGGGGACAACCCCTGCGGGCGCTGGGACAAGTAGGTCTTCAAGTCTCCTTCGGACGAGATGACAATGTGCGGGCCGAAGATGCCACCTTCGACGTGGTCGACCTTCCGTACCCCTACAATGCCATATTAGGGCGCCCAATCCTCAACTCCTTCGGCGCGGTACCACATCACGGCTATCTATGCATGAAGATCCCGGGTCCCCGGGCCATCATCACCGTCCGAGGCGACCAGGATATGGCCCGGCGCATCGAGCCAGGTACTAGGTGCCCGCGTCGCGAAGCCCAACGGCGCTCCTAGAGCCGGCGCCGGCGTCACAACGCGGTGGTCCGCGGGGCCAGTCGGAGGGGCCTTGGCGGGCCCTGCAGAGGTCTAGCGACTAGAGGCTTTGGCCGCACCAAGGAAAAACGGTTAGTACATCCGCCCCTTGTAATTGCTTGCCCGCGCAAACGGGGATGTAATGAAGATCGCCGTTTGTCGCTAATATTTCTTCATCGTGCGCAAGCACGTGGCGGAGGCGCGCGCAGGCTTCGCCAGCGCGCGCGCTCCCGCAGTATAAATCGAAGTCGCACGTTCGCGTGTGCATTGGCCGTAGCCAAAGGTGACGGGCCTGAGTATAAACAAAGACGCACGTTCGCGTGTGCACTCGCCGTAGCCAAAGGTGACGGGCCTGAGTATAAACAAAGACGCACGTTCGCGTGTGCACTCGCTGTAGCCAGGGGTACGGGACTGAGTATAAATCGAAGTCGCACGTTCGCGTGTGCACTCGCCGTAGCCAGGGGTACGGGACTGAGTATAAATCGAAGTCGCACGTTCGCGTGTGCACTCGCCGTAGCCAAAGGTGACGGGCCTGAGTATAAACAAAGACGCACGTTCGCGTGTGCACTCGCCGTAGCCAGGGGTACGGGACTGAGTATAAATCGAAGTCGCACGTTCGCGTGTGCACTCGCCGTAGCCAAAGGTGACGGGCCTGAGTATAAACAAAAGACGCAGCGGGGGACGCCTCCGCGCACACTCTACGGAGTATAAATAAGACGTAGCGTTGAGCTTAGCTTCCGCACGCACCAGTCCACGGACTTTAAATAAGACGTAGCGTCGAGCCTAGCTCCGCACGCAACAGTCTACGAACTATAAATAAGACGTAGCGTCGAGCCTAGCTCCGCACGCACTAGTCCACGGACTTTAAATAAGACGTAGCGTCGAGCCTAGCTCCGCACGCAACAGTCTACGGACTATAAATAAGACGTAGCGTCGAGCCTAGCTCCGCACGCACTAGTCCACGGACTTTAAATAAGACGTAGCGTCGAGCCTAGCTCCGCACGCAACAGTCTACGGAGTTTAAATAAGACGTAGCGTCGAGGTCCGCCTCCGCACGCGCAAGTCTCCGGACTATAAAGGAAGACGTAGCGTCGAGCCTAGCTCCGCACGCACTAGTCTACGGACTTTAAATAAGACGTAGCGTCGAGGTCCGCCTCCGCACGCGCGAGTCTTCGGACTATAAAGGAAGTCGTAGCGTCGAGGTCCGCCTCCGCGCGCACCAGTCTACGGACTTTAAACAAGACGTAGCGTCGAGGTCCGCCTCCGCACGCGCGAGTCTCCGGACTATAAAGGAAGTCGTAGCGTCGAGATCCGCCTCCGCACGCACCAGTCTACGGACTTTAAATAAGACGTAGCGTCGAGGTCCGCCTCCGCACGCACTAGTCCACGAGCTTTGAATAAGGCGCAGCGTCGAGGTCCGCCTCCGCACAGCCAGTCTACGGACTACAAAGGCTAAGCGTCGAGGTCCGCCTCCGCCCACGCCAGCCTACGGGCCGTAAAAAGTTGAGGTGCCAAGGACTGCCCCCGCAAGCGCCGTTCTAAGGAACCCTTGCGTGGCTACTTCACCAACAGTGGCATCAACACATCCTAAAATGCCAGGGAAGCTGCATACCGGAGAAATCACAAGTACAAAGGTCCGGCAGCATCCTTGCCGCTCTAAGCTGCTATCCCGCGGGTTCGTCCTTAACACGCGCCAAAACCGGGGCCTCGCTCGAGGAAGGCCGGCCCGCCCAAAAGTCCAGCGACTCTTCGGCCCTTCGCTAGCGTCGAAGGCGTCGCCGGGTTGAAAGGTCGGCCGCACGAAGCCGGTCCCAGCAAGAAAGCTGCCCGGGATATAGGCGAAAGTCAGAATGCATACAGCAAGTGTGTACATTCGCAAAAAGAGGGAGCAGTACAACACACGCCTACACCTAGGCACCACGGCGTCAGACCTGCGGGTTCCCGGCGCCCTCGGAGGGCCCAGCGCCGCCCTCGTCGCGTCGAGGGATCCCGTCAAGAAATTGACCAAGGCTCCCCGTCCCGTAGAGCGACTTCTGGAGCTCGATCCGTGCAGCATCCGGCCCGGCGTAGGCCCAGATCCGGTCGAAGAAGGGCCCGAGGGCACGGCGAGCGGAGCGGACGGCACCGGACATTACTCCGGCCCCGCCGGGCATCTCCAACTGGGGGTCATCCAGCCCGGCGACGTGCGTGCAGCCGCGGTGCTGCAGGAGCGCGCACACCAAGCATGCCGACGTGTACGCGCAGTGGGTGCCAAAGGACGTTGGCGGCATCCCCGATCCAGCGGAGCGTCCGGGACAACTCCTCCGGGCCGAAGGCGCGCTCCGGCACCTCAGTCACCAGCCCTTGAAGATGGCTCTCCAGCGCTTGCATGGCGTCCCACGCAACCACCGAGGCGTCGCCAAGCGTCTGGTTGCGCCCCGCTAGAGTCAAGGCAAGCTCGCCTTTTTCCTTCTCTAGCGAGGCGACCTGTTCCAGGAACCCGGCCCGCTCCGCCGCAAACTCCTGTTCAACAGCTGCCGCGGCCGACTCCCGCGCTGACGTGACAAGTACCTCGGCGTGTGCCCTCGCCTCGGCGCATTCCGCTTCCAGCTGGCGGATGCAGGCGTCCTGGGCAGAGCGGGCTCCAGAGGCTTCGCGTAGCTCCTCCTCGACGGCCCGCAGCCTATCCTCGAGCGTCGTGCGGCCGCGAGCATAGGCCGTTTGCAAGGCCTACCCCAGCACCAGTGTCTGCAGAAGGGAAAGGCTTAGCAAGCTCAGCCAGCTCAGGCGTCGTCGTATGAAGTACTTACCCTCACCCCAGACACCTCGAAGGCGTCCTGGAGGTGCCCCGCCCCGTAGACCTGCAGCACTTGCGGGTCGACACTGGTGGCCGCGTCACTCACAATTCCGCGCCACGCCCTCAGCGTCTCCGGGGGCGGCACGAAGTCCGCAGGGCTTACGCATGCGGAGGTCCCATGTTCTGCCAAGCGCTCCTCCTCCGGAATGAGCAACGCTGTAAACAGGGATACAGGCGAGCACCGCAAGGCATAAAAGCGTACACCAGAGTAAGCTACGCCACCCTACCTTCGGTAGCAGAAGGAATGGTCCCGTCGCGGGCCGAAGCCTCCGCGTTCGGGGAGGGTGACGGCTGTCCCTGCGCGGCGGGAGGCGTGGCCAGAGGGGCAGAAGGCACGTATGCCGCAGGCCCCCCGGCGCTTGCGCTGGAGTCCCACAAGCTTCTGATGCCCGTGGCCACGACGAATCCCCGCGGCGTCCGGTGGAGCTCCGGCCGCACACACAGCCGTTTAGCCGGGGCGGCCTGCAGCGAAACCACCCCCGCAGTCGCGGCTGGGGAAGCCCCCGCGGTCGCACCGCCCGGGGGCGAAGGTTCCGCGGTGACGATTGTCGAAGGGGGCACCTCGGTTCCTGCCGTTGTCGTTAAAGGCAGCATGGCTTTGTGCGCCCCCGTGGAGGGCGCCTCCGGCACCATAACAGCCACGGCCAAAGGGTCCACCTCAGCATCGCCGGTCCGCACGGGTTCCGCCTCGACGACTTCGGTGGGCGGCGAGGCTTCCCCCCTCCGGCTGCTTGTGGCAAGCCCACCGTCCGGGGCGCTCGCCGAAGATACCTCGCCTTCGACGTCTGCCCCACCCAAGCCTGAATCGGCATACCTCACCGAGTCCGACTCCGCGTCCGCCGTGCCCTCCGAAACACTAGAAGCAGTAGTAGCAGCTGCCGCGCTAAGCGCGGCAGGCGCCCCGCTGCGGCCCCTCTTCCGAGACGGGGCCTTCTTCTTCTTCTTCGCTGCACCGTCGTCTGGAGCGACACGGTCCGGCACGGCAAGGCCCAGGGCCTCGCACACGCGGTTTATTCGCCCCAGCCCCGCCTCGGCGATAGCAGACGCGCGCTGCTCATGCTCCCTGGCGGTGTACGGCCCCAGGAATACGCGCGCGGCCTGCTCCGCCTCCTCCAAGGAAATCCCTGAAGCAAAGGAGAATGGCATCAGCATCTAACACATTTTGCGTGAACAAAGGCGGGACGCGATCGAGGCTCACGAAGACCGGGCGGCGCCGGCAGCGAGCAGACCCATGGCGAAACATTGTCGTCTCGACGCCTCTCGGCGGCAAGACGCCAGTCGTAGGCAAGCGGTGCCACGCCGTACATCTCGTACTCTTCGGCGAGGTCGCGCATGTTGAAGCGGGTGGCCATGCCTACGAGCCGCTTGACCCTCCGCCTGTCCTCAGCATCGAGCGTTCGGCCGGGCGAGGGCTTGAACGCGATCGGTCGGCCTGTGCACTCAAGGCCGCTCCCGCTCTCCACACGGTGGTAGAACCACCGCTTCATCCAGTAAGACTCCCACTTCCCGCGAGTTGAGTTCGCAGGGAAGAGCTTCTGGCACGACGGACGAAGAATAAAAGTGACGCTACCGAAGCTCGACAGCGTCCCGTCCTTCCGACCCTTGGGCTAGCATCGTGCCTCGTGGAGATAGGCGAACAACGACGCGCTGGGCCAACACGCCCCGAACGCAAGGCCCAGCTGTACACCGCAAGCCGGGCCACGACGTTCGGAGTCAGTTGCGCCAGCTCCATCCTGAAGGTCCGCAGCACGTCGCCCACCATAGCCGCCGCTGGGATCCGGAGCCCCGCGTTGAAAAAGGCAACGAACACGACCGCCTCTGACCTCTCAGGATGAGGTTCCGTCTCGTCGGCGGCGGGCAATCGTACCTCCTGGCGCCCGGACAACTTCCCTGCGCGCAGGAGCCCTTGGATCGTCTTCTCGGTCACGAGCGAGGGGCCTAGCTCGCCGGAGAACGTACCTTCCTCCTCCGCCACCAGCCGCTCTTGGTCCGCCGCCGCTGGGTCGCGCTCTTGGAGCGCGTATTTCACCTTCAACAGCGAGGACCGCCGGCGAATGTCAGGGCCACCAACCGCCTGGCCGCGCTCGCTACTGGAGGCCATCGCTTCCCACGGAGAGACTGAAGCGGTGAAGATAGCGCGAAGGTGTAGAAGGCGGAGCAGACAGGAAAGAGGGCGTAAAGGTGCGGGGACGCTGTTACGGGGGGGGCTATTTTAAGACACCTCGCCCATACCGCCGCTGCCGAAGCGTCGCAACGATTCATGTGCCGGATGCAACCGCAGCGGTGTAAAGGCCCGCCCCGCACGATTCCCCGTAACTGAAAGCGAAGAGTCGCGACGCAGTCGTACACGCGCCCGTCCAGCGCGACGCCTCACACCCAACGCTGGAAGGTCACGACCACAGGCGCCAAGGACAGCCACAGCACGGCGTTACCTAGCCGCGGTTATGGGCGCACCAATGGGCCAGGTGATCACAACAGCCCCGGCGCCGCGCCATTCACTACCCGCCCCGTGTCCCCCTCGCCTAGGGAAAAGGCGAGTGGCCACAAGCACGCAACCGTCCACATCCCGCCGCCCACCAGTCGTAGGCCGCCACGTGCCCCGGGCGCGTCGGGTCGCACGGTACGGGAACCTAACCTTGGCAGACCAGGGGCCGGCGTGATTCCAGGAACCTTTACAGCGCAAGATCGCCTCGCAAGATCCCAAGTCACCGCCCACCCATGCGATGGGTAGAGGACGGAGCGCGCGCATCTACTTCGACTAGGCGCCAGCTTCGCTGCCACCCGTTCGAAGGGTAGGAGACGGAGCACGCGCGTCTACTTCGACTAGGCGCCAGCTTCGCTGCCACCCGTTCGAAGGGTAGGAGACGGAGCGCGCGCGTCTACTTCGACTAGGCGCCAGCTTCGCTGCCACCCGTTCGAAGGGTAGGAGATGGAGCGCGCGCGTCTACTTCGACTAGGCGCCAGCTTCGCTGCCACCCGTTCGAAGGGAAGGGGACGGAGCACGCGCGTCTACATCGACTAGGCGCCAGCTTCGCTGCCACCCTTGCGATGGGTAGAGAACGGAGCGCGCGCGTCTACTTCGACTAGGCGCCAGCTTCGCTGCCACCCGTTCGAAGGGTAGGAGACGGAGCGCGCGCGTCTACTTCGACTAGGCGCCAGCTTCGCTGCCACCCTTGCGATGGGTAGAGGACGGAGCGCGCGCGTCTACTTCGACTAGGCGCCAGCTTCGCTGCCACCCGTTCGAAGGGTAGGGGACGGAGCGCGCGTGTCTACTTCGACTAGGCGCCAGCTTCGCTGCCACCCGTTCGAAGGGTAGGAGACGGAGCGCGCGCGTCTACTTCGACTAGGCGCTAGCTTCGCTGCCACCCGTTCGAAGGGTAGGGGACGGAGCGCGCGCGTCTACTTCGACTAGGCGCCAGCTTCGCGGCCACCCGTTCGAAGGGTAGGGGACGGAGCGCACGCGTCTACTAGGCGAGGGGATGGAGCGAGCTTGAAGAACGGAGAACATCACATACGACCACCATAACTCGAACATGCAAAGGTCAATTTGTGGCAAGAGCAGACATGATCTCGTAAACAGATATGCGTCGCCACACCAGCATATGCTCGTTCGCACGAGCAGAGCGTATGGATGACTTCGTATCTGTCTACGAGAGCAAGTCAGGCCTCGCCATTCCCGCGTCAAGCTGTGAAGCATTTCCGCAAATAGGACGTATTTTGTTCACCGGCGCTCGTGGGCATTGACGCCGGTCGACGCAGTCATCAAACGCAGGTGAACAAAATTTTCCCTACATATGAGAAGCTAACCATGAACAGGTACGGGATGTGCAGCAAGGGATGTCTAGGGAGCGGCCCCCGGCGCCAACATATTTATACTCGCCCTCACCAGGCGAAGAGCCGCCAGCATGGAGGGATGCCAATCGGCGGCACGCCAACCGATGGAAGCACAAGCGGGGGGCGTCGGGCAGTTCAGCTACCAGGGGTGCGTGAGTGCAACCGTCCGCACCCCACCGCATGCACACCGGGAACCGTCGCACACTCCACTCACGAGAAGGCGCACTACACGATGCGACAGCCTGCCTCCCGGCAAGCCAACCGTCATTAAAAAGCACACCACCGGGTGGCAAGGTCGCAACGACTGTGGAGCGCACGCGCCTTAGAAGTCCACATGCCAGGAGTCCGTCGTCACATTGATGGTCACGACGCCTCAAGGCCTGCACCGCGCCAAGCACGCTTCACCACGTGGATGGCCGGAAGAGCACGCATCTGCTTCAGCCACAGCGCAGCCCCGGGTCAAGTCTGGAGAAGTTCACAGGCCGCGGGGACGGAGGGGGCCAAAGGACTCGGCGACATGGCTTCGGCCCTGTGAAGCCCTTCACCATGAGAGGCTCCTGTCGCAGGGGTGGCCCCCACCTAAACCCAGCAGGCCTGGTAGGAAGTATAAGGCCCAGAATAGGCCACATGTAATGACACAAATACCCCTGAAAGGGATAATCAGCTGTAAGGGCATAATTGTAAAAGCACTCCCCATGTATATATATATAGAACACCGACCATGGGGAGGAGGCAGGCCATTACATTCATCTTCATCACTCTGCACTACCATCTCTCTCTCTGTTTGGTCTGTAACCACAACAATGACATTTGGCTAATGTTTCGAAATACCCGAACATTGGAATTAAAAGAGCCAAATGTCATGTATTACGAGAAGCCAATGTTTCGGGTGTCATTTTAGCGATGTCAACATTAGAAGTCTCATTATAGCGAAACACGTTGTTTGGAGTCCCATTATAGCAATTTTCTCTTAACCGGGACATACCATAATGTGCCGCTACATTACAAATTTACATAGATGAACTGTGGAAATGTTTTCCGCATGTTTATGCACGACGATCACGAGATGGATTGGACGGTGGCGAACAGGTGGATGCACAGTGCCAGCAGTACGGTGCGGCCACACAGCCAGCTGCCGCGTACGGTACATGCAGCTGCAGGCTGCTGTCGTTCTGCAGCAGAAATGCAATTAAATGCTGCTTGGCTTTTAGGTTGTGCTCATTTTCTCTAAACTTTTAGTTTTTAATTTTTTTAATTTCGTTTTCTTATTTTTTAGGCTTTTTGTAATTTTCTTTTTCTTTTTCTTTCTTTGTATTGCTATGATGTTATAATTTTTTTTAATCTTTAAAATTTAATTATATTAAAAAGTTACCAACAACGAGAGTATAAAAAAGCTGCTATAATACTAAAAATCTAAAAACTTAGCTTCAAAAATCCAAATGTGCACCATAGATTCTTGCAGCGGCGGCAGATGCGCACCACCGAAAATATTTTCGCGCGCGTTATCCACGGGCTGAGCTTTTCGCCAAGTCTCTCTCTTTTCCTGGCCTCGTGGTCTACAGCCAGCTTTTGTTGGATGGATGGAATCGGCTGGTTTGCTAGCTGTTTCTGTTTTAACTTGGTTGCTTCTTCACTGTGGTGGTTAGCTCCAAACGAATGCTTAGCTGATTTCTGTCGAAGTGCTCCAATGTGCATATGTTTTGGCTCAAAATAGCCAGTCATTCAACTGTTAAAGGATATATATAAAGATTTATATTGAGATTGTTAAAATTACGATTCTAGTCGTACGACTCTACGGTACCACGAAACCAACCTGATTCAAACCATATCTTGAATCATACCAGATAGAATCATGGTAGAATCGTAGAATCATGCAGCATCCAATATTATGAAAGATTTTGGTGTTTGGTTGTGTCATATCCCTCAATTCAAGTTGTATGTTAAGTATTAAGTAATTAATAGTTTAGCCATTAATATTAGGAGGTTTGAAATAATAAAAATTATTTTGATTATTTATTTATTTTACTTTTTATGTAAAATGGTCATATTATAGCAATATTGATAACATCACTCTTCTAGTCGTAGCTCTCAATGATATAGAATTTAAACTACGATTCTAGTCGTGAATAAGATACATTTATTAACAAAAATAGATGCCAAATAAACAAATAAAGACTCATATCACTTTTGAAATACAGGTAAATTGAAAAAAAATTATGTTTTTAGTAGAATCTATAGGATCTTAAATTCTACGATTCGATCTTAGAATGTGATCCTATCAAAACATCTTCGATTCAATTCAGAATCACTATTTTGATAACCTTGATACATACATTTTGACGCTATAACCTTAATCGACACCTTGGTTTATGTCGCAACGGCTAAATCGCCTAGTTATTCGGGTTGGTCGGATGTAGTAGCTAGCACTGTCGATGAGCTTAATTTGGCCATTATCATTTTGGTCGCGACATGTTGCTCTTTCACCGACTCAAATAAACAAAACAGAGTACAAAAACCATCCTACTCGGCAGTGGCACAGAGCACGCAGAGGACCGAGCTAGTTGGAGTGGGTGATGACTGATGAACGTCTAGCCCGCTTGGGTGATGATGGCAGCATGTCTCATCGAAAATAATTAAGAATATTGAGAAGAAAGATTACACGTACATATATGTATGTTTAGTAGTGAAATATGTATTAGCATTCATAAAATATAGATCTTCGCTCTAGTTAAATATATGCTAGTGAATATATCCATATATATCATTACTATTATAAAAGAACGAGTTGGTGGTCGTACGTCTATTCTTCCCTAACCGCTATATTTCTTCAACTTTTCATCACTCTCTACTTTCCAACCGATCAGAGCAATCCTCTTCCATAGTATGATATATATATATATATATATATATATATATATATATATATATATATATATATATATATATATATATATATATATAGGCAGAAATGGGACACCAAGGTGCCCGGGCACCAAGCCTCTCTGTCGTTAGATTACTTTTAGATACGTGCAGGTGCAATATATTAGGTAACCTATTAAGATTCATTAATTCAAAAAGGTATCAATTTGGAAAGGAATCAATCATGGATGGAAAGTTTTAATTATGGAGCTTAGGCACCATGGTGCACCTGTTATTTTGCCTATATATACACACACACGTGAGTCAGGCTACTCGTATGATATAAGTACGTGTGTCCGTACTTAAAAAAACACACAGCATGCACGCTGCTGCCACGAATTGCACGTTTCCTCTTCCTGCCGTCAAGAACGCAGGCGCGCGCGGCGATGCTATGCGTGCCTGCATGCCAACGGGCACGTTTTCCATGTGGTAAGCTGCAGAATATCAGTCAGCAATTCTCTTCCCATCCAATGCATGCAGAAACTCCTAATTTTTTGACGGAAAATGCAGGAACTCCTACTCATGACTGAGGACGATAGATTGGTCATCCGTGTGCTATTCTCCGCCCAAGAGTACAGTTATTTGTCTTTTCGTTTTTTGGGGTACATTTCCACATCATCGGAATGTCCAAACTAGGGTACTGAACCTTAACAACGAATTGATTAATTCGTTAATGTACAGGAGCAAATCAAACTGCTGTTTTTTGGCAAAAAAAAATTACCAACGCTTGTGGATGAATTACTACCAACCATATGAAGTAAATACAGAGAACATAAAACTCAAGATCACATAAGAAGAGACATGATATTTTAGAAAGGTTCAGATTTTCTTTAAAAAGAATAATAATTCTACTTCCTATGTTCTTATATTGGTAGAGATTACGATGAGATGCACAAAGTGCGGCTATGGCTAAAAAAGTATGTGGCAATCTTGTGTTGTCTGTCCTCCATCTCCTAACGCCATTCCTTATAAAGTGTCAAAGGGGCGGCAGTTTGCAACCTGTAGGGAGGCGTTTTGTCGGTTCGTGGATTTTGCATATGGTCCTCAGTTATTGTTGGAGATAGAGGTTGGATATGTGCGGTTATGTCAACGATCGAGACAAGAGCGCACGTTCTTTTTAATCGACCGCACACGGTTGGTTATGACGTATATATCACCTGGTCGGAGAAGTAGAGTCCACATGTTCAATTGGTCCATACTCAAGTTAGGTCGAGTATATTCTTCTTGACCAGGCCGGTACTCTAGATAACTATCACAACAACTATTATTTCGACAGTTGCTTTAGATATTAAGCCTATTTATTAAAAATTATTTAAACCTTGTCAAGGCTATTAGCGAAAACGCTTTAGCTTTCCTATGGATTTCTCCCCTTTTCGTTCTCAAATTTTCAAAATTGAGTTTTTCAAGCGTTGATGTTTGAACACGTCTAGGAAGTAATATACATATATTCAACCAAAAATGGGGATCAAAGGATTTCATTTAGGCGTTGTGCCGACCCTTCAGAAAATCCGGTTCAATTAATTCGTTCGTTTTTGTGAAAATCAACCAGTTTTTTGCCGGGCTTTTGAACCATAATTGCAAGTAGAGTTTGCAAGTGATGTTTGAACACGTCTAAGAAGTAGAATTTTTTATTTTGTAGTTTTATTTCCGTACCTATTCGAGAATCGACTGGTGGTAACCAATGGATCATTAGACGAGAGATGGATAGGTCAGATTTGTGAGAATTAACATGCATGATGGATAATTTTTTATTAATTACCTCAGATCATGAGTTACAAAATTATTTACAAGGCCGCATCCATCCCCAGCAAGTCCCTCAAAATCTGATCTATCCATCGCCCATCCAACAGTCCACGTAGGAACTTGTGCATGACTGTGCTTAGGCATGCATGAGTTTGCACTGGATATTATATGCCCCGTTTTCAACTTCTATTCAAATTAATCTAGCAAACCATTTAGCTCTTTTTTCAAATGGTATTTAAATTGTGATTATTTTTTACGCATGTATGCTGGCTCCCACCTTCCAAGATGGTGATCAGTTGGGCTTAAAAGCTCATGGCTTATGGCTGAAAACACTATAGCTGGCTGAAAAAAACACTGTAGCTGACAGAGACTTATTTAGCATAATTAAATTTAAAAAAATATAAAAATATAAAACATATGTTAGCCCATTACGTATAGTACAAATAAATACGGAAAAAAAGAACCGGCAAAAAAGCTCAACAAAAAGCCAAAAGTTCAGAAAAAAATAAAATTTATGAATAGTGAAAAATAAACTGGAAGCCAAAAGCTTAAACCCAACCGATCACTGCAAATCTCCACCCGAATCCATGGATAACACACCACATAGGAATTCACGCATGATTGCGCCTAGACTTGCATACGTTTGCACTTGGATACATATGCCCCTTTTTTTCAAATTGTGTTTTAAGTTTGAGTAAGCAAATTGTCTACTTCTCTCGGTTTCCCAGACAGGAAGAACTGGCTAGATTTGCAACCATCGCTGCAACTGCAGCTACAGCTAGCATACTTCGTTAGGAAGATTAATTTATTGTATATAGGTTGCACTCAAGCATACGTAATGACCTGCGTGACAGTGACGAGTGAAGCTTGTACTACCGCTATGTCCTTCCTTTTAGTTTATATTATATATTTTTTTAAATAAATAAGTAAGATGATTTTTATTATATTTTCAAAACAATTTATCTAAAAAACTTTTCAAAATAATTTACTAGCTTCGTTAATATTCGGTTTATTAGTCACAGCCATGAGCCACGCATGAATGGTGAGGATGGCTGCTACTCAACTAATCGTGTAGGAAGTAATACCATGATAGGAAAAGGGCAGGGGTACGTACGTACGTGTGAGACCAGCTAGCTGTATAAAGGCAGCATTCTTTTAGAAAAGTTATCTTGTGTTTACACAATCTATAGTGACAGGATTAATAGAAAAATTATAGTAAAAATTGCATTGAGTTCAATTGTACTGGCTAAAATCACGTGCTACTATTTTTCTCTACATACTATCTCTTACAAATAGTTCGAATTTGAATATTTAAATGATAAGTTATAAGTCATAGTATAAGAAAAACTCATCCAAAATTAATGCAGAGAAAGTGCAGCAAGGGGGGGAGGAACCTTGAGCAGCTAGCAAGCCTGCCTGCCTTCCCTTTCGAAAGGCGCTTTGGAAGAATATCTTCTTCACTTTGCTCTTTGCTGCACTCAAGGAGGTGATGGGAGGAATGAATTCCACCGTTGGTACAATCCCTAGGTGTATGCTATTAATGTTGCGGAATTCGCGCAAATGGAATGGACGGCTAAGATGAAGCCCGCATAATGGATTTCACCCAAACTCGAGAGAATTTGGCGACGAAACGAAACCCTCGTACAGAACACGTGTCCTAAATCTCATACTAGGTAGGATAAAACTGCAAGGAGGAGATAAGGCCCCATGTAAGAATATTCGAGATGAGTCTTTTTCAGCTTTCAAAAGCTACTTTTCAACTTTTTATAGTAACTAACTTTTAAACAAAGTATTTTTAAGATAAGATCTACTAGATAATAATTGTAGTACGTACTATACTGACTTCATTTATATCGGCAAAAACCGCACGTGAGTTTTTATTACTCTATAATTTCTCGCACAAACAAGCTAAAAACCACAAGCCGCAGCCAAAAACCATAAACTCGAACAAAAAAGAATAGACCTATACCTGTCCTGAAATAAAGAACAATTATCGGGAGAGACGTAGGAATTTCGCAGGAAAATCGTAGGAAACGGACCAATCTCTGCACGAGAAAAGTTTCGCAGGAAAATCTCAGGACCAATTTCTGTACGAGAAAACTTCCCACGTTCGTCTGCTCGATCGGACGGCCCAGAAATTAGATTCTCAGATGATAGCATATTAACTTTTATATTGTTTTTTTTCATCTGGACTAAATCCTATGTGCCTTACAAGGAGGTAAGCCTCTGGCCCACCTCCTCCACTTGGTCCTCGATGCAATGCACCTATCCGTCCTTTCCCTTCCCTCTATAGGCCTCCAAGATTTGGAAAACCGCCCTCTTTAGTCCACAGAAAAAATGGCTGCCTCCCCGTCGTTTTCAGCTCCTCCTCAAAACCATCACCCGCATCCAAGAGTGAAAAGGGGCAGTCCACAAGTTCTGTCTGCTGCACAAGCACACCTGCCTGCTCCAGCATCAAAAGCCTCCATTCAATCCTGCCATCTTGTGCTGCTGGCACACACTTGGCGGTTGGCAAACAAACACTCTCTCTGTTCCTCCACAACTCCATTTGTTCCGTCTTTCTTCCACTGGTCAATTGTATCCAAGTCCCCTTCATATCCTCATACATTTTGGAAATTCCTAGTTGCCATTCTCCATTTGTGTTCTTGACCCTCCTGGTTGGTATTGTGTTAGTTCCAAGAACAGATTGGGGGCGAATCAAGAAAGGGAAGAAGAATCTGTCAGGAAGGGCGGACAATGCTAAGCTCGAGATCAGAGGTATCTTGGTTCTTTTCGCATGTTTCATGCCAAATCCTGAATATGTTAGGCAGTTCTTGTCCTTTTGCTTCTTGTCTGGCCAAGCTTTATCTAAGTATTCTTTATGTTAGAACTCAATCTGATATCTTTGTTTTTGCATCTCACAGATAGTGTTGCTGCAAATCCTCCAAACCAGGTGATGAGTATTGGATAGTACAACCAGAGAGCCAAGGAATTCTGATAAGAAGATCACAATCTTCAGAAACCAAGAGAGCCCAAAAAAAAAAAAGAACAACGAACTAAGATTCGACAACATTTTGCCATCTTGGTAAAGAGAAACAAGAAACCTGCTAGCTTTGTTGCATGCTGGTTGAGTTGCTCATGACAATGGAAGCTCAGCTACTCAGAGACCAGACGACGCAGAGGAGAAGGCATCACGTGATGACCGGGCCATATGCTGCAAAGGAACAGGAGAAGCGGCAGCGACTGAATGTGCCTGACGGCGGCAAGGCCTCGCCACCGTCCGGCTACTTCAGCGCCGAGGCGTTCCTCGTGCTGGCCTGCGTCACCGTGTCGCTGCTCGTGCTCCCGCTGATCCTGCCGCCGTTGCCGCCGCCGCCGTCGCTGCTGCTGCTGGTGCCGGTGTGCATGCTCATGCTGCTTGTGGTGCTGGCCTTCATGCCTTCAGATATGAGGAGTATGGCCTCATCGTACGTGTAATTAGGCATCATATACAGGGAAATTTTTTATCGATTATTTTTTTGTTTGTTCGTTTTGAGTGCAAGAAAGATTTTTTTCCCCGCAGAGACTTGAAAGTCAGTAGACAGATCAGAATGGTAGTATGGTATTTGCATCTGATTAGATTTAACTTTATTGTGTTGCTTCAACCAAGTTGTGTATTGTCGATTTGTAGGCTCATCTAAGAAAGAATAAAGATATGTATTGTAGGCCATGCATGTTAGTATAAGGAGATAAAGGACATAAATGGTAGGTAATTTTCGTTTGATGTCCATTTGATTTTGATTATTGACTAAACTACTAAGAGCATATATAATAATGTGATGTCAATCATCTATAAACAATGCTACATAGGTTTTTCGTTAACATGAAGGAGAGTGTGTGTAGTTGTCTCTTCGTGAATAGACTATCCTAAGCCCTTGAACTTAGGGCATACAGCCATCACAAAACACTATTGTATGAGAGATTTTTTATAACAAAAAAATATTTTCATACCATAATTAAAAGATTGTGGGGGTCTCGTAGAGACAAACTTAAGAGATAATCCATCGTAGACGTTATCTTTAGTTTTGTCGAAGTTGTCTTTAGTTTTATCTCTAGATGACATAGAGGAGCCAAGGGCAGAAATAGAATAAAAATGATAAAGGTTCACCACTTTACCATATATATATATATATATATATATATATATATATATATATATATATATATATATATATATATATATATATATATATATATATATATATATATATATATATAGGAAAATTACATAAGGCACCATGGTGCCTAGGCACCAACATCCGATACACGTGTATGATTGATAATTTTTTTGAGTTTAGGTATGAAAATGTTTTATACCCTTGATATATTTATGGTAAGTAAGTTTTGAACTCAGTTCAAATTAGTTTGAACTACTTTTGAGTTCAATGCAACTACAGTGAATATATACCATAAAAATAGTTCAAACTAATTAAACTGAAGTTGAATTTAAATTTTTTCGGAGTTTGACATCTCAAATATACTTTTTTGTGGGTATATGAAGATACCCACATCAAACGTTGCGAATCTCGAAGCAAATCAACGGGTATTGATATTGGTGCCTAGGCACCATGGTGCATGAAACACTCGTCCTATATATATATATATATATATATATATATATATATATATATATATATATATATATATATATATACATATATAATATTATGTTAAATAGTAATGTGTCCGGTAATTTTTAGTATCAATATTTCAATATAATCGATGATAGTGTACAATGATAAAGAGATAGTGATCGAAATGTTTACTAAAATGAAGAAACCCGATAATAATATTAGTAAGTTGCCACAAACTTAAAGAACTAAAGATGAAACTACATACAAAAATTGGTCGGTATTGATAAAATACATCATCCGACCTCATTGGCTTGTTAAAAGAAAACATAATTACTTGAAGTTTTCAAGTAAAAAATAATAGAATGATCAAATATAAGTTAATGCATTATCTTTATTATTTATGTTTTTTCAAGTTTATAAAAGCAAAAAACCACAACATCATTGACAATTTTTTTATCAATTCTTGTTTCTTTACATAGCAAATAAGTATGTCATTCATGAAATCATCACCAATTAATTAAAAAAGTCAATTAGATATTTATATGTTCAATAGTTCAAGAATAATATAATAGAAAATACGTTCAATGGCTTACTTGATATTGTGGTCAAATACTACAATTTTGCCTCTAATTTGCAATGGGCTAGGTCGGTATTCCAAAAGTCAAAATTAAAGCCCTAAGTCTTAACCCTATAATTCGAAAAAAAACACCCAGCAATCATATATTGAAACCCTAACTCGCAAAATTAGCCTATGTTTCTTAAAAAAAAATAAAGAATTGTGAGAAGTTTAGAGTAAAGTACATAATGATTGGGTGAATCTAAGCTTCCTTCAGCCGGGGAGGGCCCGAGGCAACAAGAAGCAGGAGGCGCTGCGGCGAGATAGTATGCGAGGGTGGTCGATGTTGCTAATTTCTCCTGTTCTCTGACGGCTGGTCACTTCCTAGTTGGGTGCGACTGTGCGGCGGACGTGGTGCACATCTCTTGCCCGACCATGTGAGAGGAACATACGTCGATGATTGTTGCGAGGTGACACACTTCGTGATCGATCAATGAACGCCATGGCCTGTTGCAGTCCTCCCTCTTAGGCTAGCTCAAGAACTAACTTAGGCTGCTGTAGTTGCCTCATGGACTGAGAAAAAATGAGGCTCCTCGTGGACTATTGCCAGCTATTGAAAAATTAGGTCACTAGTGCTCCCTTCGTTGGACTTCAAGAAAAGAATATGGTGCACTGAGTTTACTTTGGAGGGTTCATATATAGATTGGAGGTGCTAATCCCTACTAATTTTTTTTGAACCCATGTGCAATGACACCGGACCCAATAACTTGGCTCTGCCTCCGAGAGAAGTATATAGACAACAATCATCTTTACTACCGTACATGCTCTGAAAATATTATGTTGTATGGCTTAATGGTTTTGTTTGACTTGGTGGGTGCATCCGTGCATGTTTACATTTTTTTCCCCAGATGTAAGATCTTGATGGGTGAACAAAACACTTCTAAATCATCAACTTTTTTTTTTTGCAAAGAAGTTCATCGACTTATTAGATAAGTTGATCTTGAAGGCTCCTCCAATCTCCATTGATAATAACGTGTCTCATGACAAAACTTTAGTGCCATGTTTTTCTACCAAGTGGAAGCCTTAAAGGTTGATCTTTCGTGTATGGACGGCCTGGATCGGCCTATCACATTCTACTTCGCGTTCGGGCCAATCTGGACCGTTCATTTCTGGCTCGCCGGCTCAAATGCTCCTTACTTTTCTGACTTTTCCGCCTAAGAAAAGCTTCCTATTAACCCTATGGGTGGTTTTCCATCTAGAAAGAATCGCGGCAGGTAATTAAGCTATAACTCGACACGAGGGGAGACGGCCTTCCGTGGGTTAAGCATCAGTGTCCCATCAGGTTAGAAGATTGACGATCACTTATAGACCGGTTAACAACTTTTGAAGATAATTGGAGTTAACCTAGGGTTGGAGGATATATGGTCTATTCTTTTCAGTTTCTAAAAACTGTTTGTCGGCTTTTCCACAGTAAGTAGCTTTTAAACGGAGTATCTTTTTAATATAATGTCAACTAGTTAATCGTAGTACATACTGTACCGATTTCATTTATATCGGCAAAAACTACACGTGAGTTTCTGTTACTCTATAATATCTTACACGAATAGCCCAAAAGTCACAAGCCGTAGCTAAAAACCATAAGGTTCAGCCGAAAAGAACAGACCCTATAGCATAGAGAGCTGTTTTCCATCACTTCACACGTTGGAGGTGACAGACAGTACCTGAGCCTGAATGCGTAGGATGGAGTGTTGTTTTCTTGCAAGCAACTTCATTTTGGTTCGTATTGTAATTCCATCTTTTCGATGAATCACTAGGCAACTAGGCGTGTTAGCCAAAATTTAGCTAGTATACTACAGAAAAAGTTGGGAGAGTTAATGCAAAAATTTTCAAAATGCGCTAACTAAAATGCATTAAAAAAAAGGAACTCCATAACTTAATATACTGCAGTCAAGTCATAACAGCGGCTAACCTAGAATTGCACAAATTGTTAGCCACCCAGTCGACGGTTCAAAATCAAAACAACCAAATTTTCCTGCCAAGTTCGATCTAGACCGTCGATTCTCGATCCGAAGCCTACACATGCTTGCAGCAGCTGCACGGCTTGAGCAGGTTCGCATCGTCCTCTTCTGATTCTCCCCCAACTGACGTCAGAAAATAGCTATGCCCTCGGGAGTGAGACCCACGGCCAAATGCTTCTGCCGCCAAATCCAAACTGATGACGCCTAAAGCATGGGACAGGCTAACCATGGTAGCCCTGCAATTCTGCAATTCATAACCCATCAATGAGAGTTCACAGATTTTACAGTTTTCTCACGGGGGACATGCCAACGATCAGCAGAAATTATTGTGCTTTGGTCCCCAAGATTGGTACAGAACAAGATATGACTTGATGATTAGGGCTTGGTACTAGTTTTCCGACCGGTTACCGACGAGAACCTGGGTGGTACCAGCTGAGATAATGCTTCAGATGATATAAATTGCCATGAATTTGCCGAGAGTCGATTTCTTCTGGTACCAAAACTGGGCAAAATCTGCGAGACGGAAACTCTTTTCAGGAGGATATTTGATGCGGCTCCAAGTATCAATGCTACTTTGATTGAGATTCCAAGTTACAATCTGAAATTACATATCATGTTGGTATTGTTTTGGGCAAAGAATAGAAGAAAGAAGCTACAACCGAAAGGGAGAAGAGGGAGGCCGGTTGTCGGAGGAAGAAGAAACAAATCTCGACAAAGAGGGAGGAGTGTAACATCCCAAAAATATAGAAATAGTGTAATTGCTAAAATAAAAAAATTCTTTTTATCAATTTCCAGTGTTGTTTAAAGATTTTCGGTGCTTATTCGAGGTTCTCATTTGGAATTTATGCTAAATGATTTAATTAAGGAAATTGAAACCTTGATCAAGAATCGAGATGGTGAAAATCAAATCAGAAATAAAATTTGAACTTCTTTGGTAAACTCAAAATTTAAATTTAAAAATTGTGAAATAACAAAACCAAGAATAAAAACTTAAAGCAAAGTTAATTATCATATCCAAAAATCCAAATTCTGAAATTCAAAATTTTGAACCAAGTTTTCAAAATTCAAAACCTATTTGCAAAATTAACCACGAAAATTCAAAATTTTGAACCAATTTTCAATTCCCAAAATTCTCTAAAGCTTACTGGGCCCAGCCCATTTCCTCCCGCGGCCTCTCCCCGCTTTCGGCACATGGCCACCCCGGCCCACCCGGCCTCCTCCTTCCTCCTGCTTCCCTTGTTTTCCCTCCGCACCGCCTGTGCTTGGTGCGAGCGCCTGGTCACACCCTCCACATCGAGCTGCTTGCATGTCGTCTTGCTAACGGGGCTCCGCCATGCACCAGCTAGCTCCACACCAAGTGCCTCGTGTGCCACCCGTGCGACACTCTCTCGTGCGCGCCGCGCCATGTCGGGACAAGGTCGTCCTAGTTTCCCTCCTCTCTCTGGCGCTCGTCATTCAGCTTCAATGCCGCACCAGCCTAACGCCATCCCTTCCCTGGTGTCAGCTCCCTCGCCCTGCTCCGGTGTTAATGCCACGTGTAGCCTACCCTAGTCCCGCTGCACGTTGCATCTCGCCGTAACCCGACCATTTCTACCCCTAGTTTCCCCTTCCGTCATGTCACAACCCATCTGCATTAACGTCGCCTACAACCGGCCTCTGGGCCCCTACGGCCGAGGCACCACCCTAGCACCGGCATATGGCCGCTCGGAAGTGTACAACGCTAGCACCCCGCATTACTCCTCTGTGAGCATGCCTTCAATGCGCCAGCGGCAACCTCCCCTCCCCTCCCCCACTTATAAGAGGCTTGAGCTGCCCCATTACTCCTCCATCGCCCTTCTCTCTTCCACCAAAGCAGAGCTCGCCCGAGCCGCCTCCGTGCACGTCGTCGGCTACCACTCAGTCCCTGCCACCTCGGTGTTCACCTTCAAAATCTACTCACATCATGGTATGCCCCACACCCCTGGGAGCTCACTTCCCCAACCAATTGGAAGCCCGTGCCCTAGGCTTGCCACACGGCCGTTCTTCTCCACCTCCAGCCAACGCCACCATTTCCGCCACCGTTCCCTCCTCAGTGCTCCTCGATTCAATTCCCTCTTGTGGGAGCATTCCCTTAGCGCCCTGAGGCTTCTGCACACACCAGAGGACGCCCTCTACCGCCCGAGCGCCCCCACTACAGCGACCCATCCACACCGCCGCCCGTGCATGTCGTCAGCCCGCCTTGGCCTTCCTCTAGCTCCACCGACCACCTCGGTAAACTCCCCGTGGCTTCCTCTTACTCATGCTCCCCTTATCTCTCTCCCTCCTCCCTCCGGCCATCCCCACCATTGATGGCCTCCCCACACCCAGCCGCTCCCCACTGCCGTCGGCCCACCATGGTACCTCCCGGCCATGCCCGTCACCTCCCTCGGCTACCATCTAGTATTGGGTTCCCATTTTGGTGTAGGCGGATAATAAAAATCCAGTATTGAATGGGACACTGGGTAAAGGTGACATTGCCATGCTAGTGTTTGTGGAGAGCGGAGTCCGAATGTGTTAATCTGTGGTGGACATCCCGTACAACCTATGGAAGCAATCCCATAGGGGTGAGATGCTAGGGGGCGAGGTATTGTAAAGGCCTCATGATAATCTCTCGATCTGCGTGACCAAGGAATAGTGTAGACCCGTCAGGTTGATTGTCTCTTGTGGGTAAAGATGTACAATTTCTGCAGAGTATAAACTGTTTGAATAGCCATACCCACGATCAAGGGCGGACATGGAAACTTTCTCGAGTTAGTTCTATTTAAAAAAGCCTTTGTGGGTAGGATAAAAACATATCAGAGGGAAGTACTCTGACTTTAATTTTTCCTGGAGGGAATTGTACTCCAACGTTGAAACCTAGCATTGGTGGAGGTAACCATACACTGTAAAAGGTGAATGGAACCTAGACTACAATTATTAATGCATTCTCATATCAATTTTAGAAAATTGGTTTTGTCAAAATTGCTAAGTCTCAAGAGGTTTTCTATTTATTGTACTTTCAAAATAATGCTTTTAGCAACTAAAAGAACCTCAAGCCTCCCTTAACAGCTTTTGCATCTATTATTATTGCATTCTGTGTGGTGGCTTGCTAAGTACTGTTGTACTCACTCTTGCTTAATTACCATCAGTTAAAAGAAGGGCAAGTCCTGCTGTGTGTTGAAGGAGTCGACAGAGCTGGAAGTCGATGAGGGCAAGGACTAGGTCGCGAACCCCAGTTGGCTGCCTGTGGGCAAGTCCTGAGGGTCCCACCTGTGTGAAGTTTCCGCTGCTGTATTTTATTAATTTCGGCCTAACCGGCCCATGAGTAAGTTATTATTGTATTATCTATGCTTCCGCATGATGTGTTTTTTATATACAGTAATGTATTTGTGAGTACTATCTAATAATTCAAAGAATAGTACGATAGAGTCACAGAAGATCTAGATTTACTAATGTGGAGTCCAGCGAGGAGAAAGGCCGAGAGGGGAGTATAGCTCTAGTGCATGCGGCACTAGAGGTGGGGTCAAGCGTTTAGGTGCATGTACAGAGTCGAACAGCTCGTGAGCGCATGGAGACCGTGTGACCAGAGAAGGCCGCATGTGGCACGCGTGGGTGCTAAGGCTCGATCGCATGGAAGATCTGACCGCGTGGATTACGTGCGTCCGACAGGAAAGGAGGTCGGCCAGGTTTTTCAAGAAAGGAAATCGCAATGCCTTGGTAGCAAAAAGCACCCAACCAATCAATCTGAGTCCGCGTGCTCTACATGCGAAAAAACCGAGTGGGACTTCGTTTCTTTGCCTTAACAACCAAGAAAGAGAAGGGCGCGTGAAGATGAGACCAAGTTGGATTCCGCATGATCCCGTGAGGAGTCCGAATAGGAATTCGGGTGTGTCTAGCCATCACTCAGATGTTTTCTTCCTAACAAACATCCAGATTTGGGACCGTTGGATTAGAGATCCAACGGTCTCTTTTTTTGGAGGGGGGATTTTTTTAGAGGAGAGGGAGGGGAGAATTTATGGCTGTTGGATCTCTAATCCAACGGTCCCAAATCTGGATAATAGTTAGGAAGAAAACAGGTGATGTTTATTAACACCCTAGGAATTCTCATATTTGCCATGCAGAGACAGAAGAGGGAAGCCGTGTGAAGCCAGGAGACCAAGCGAACCGTGTGCGTCAACATAGAGGGACGTGCATGGAGACCAAGCGAACAAGAAGATTGAGCTGGGAAGAATTGAAGCTACGAAAGATGAATTGAGCCGGAAGAAAGGAACAAACCAGAAGTGCGTGATGCCAAGCCAGAAAGGAAAGGAGAGCCAAGAATTTGAGCCGGACATGGGTTTTTTTGTTGGGAGTATCTGGATTTCATTGTGAGTTGGTTTTTACTTTCCTTTCTGAGATGAGTCCGAGCTGTAACTTTAGGGTTCAAGTCGTATCCGTTGTGTCAGCCACTTGTAGCATGGATTGTGTTTGAGATGAGTAAGAGAGGAAATTGCCGTGAAGAAGAGAGAGAAATCGTGAATTTCAACAATGAGAGGTTTTTGTGCTAGTTGAAAATACTTCGCCCTTAGTTTATAGTATATTGAAGCGAGTAAACCCAAATATGTGCCCTTCATCAAGGTTGGCTTTATCAAGCGTACCATAGCATGGATAGGGGCGGAACTAGAACAAAAATAGCCGGGGTTCACCACTTCATCATATATATAACAATATATATAATTTTCAATCAATATTATGCCTAATAGTAATATGTCCGATAATTTTTAGCATCAATACTTCAATATGATCGATAGCAGTATATGATAATAAAGAAGTAACGATCGAAATACTTACCAAAATAAATAAACCTGATAATAATATTGGTTAGTTGCAGCAAACTGAATTAACTAAGTACGAAATCACATACAAAAAGTTGTTCAGCATTAGTAAAATACATCATCCGATCTCATTGGCCTATAAAAAAAAGTTTTTAAGTAAAAAAAAGAATGATCAAATATAAGTAAAAACATTACTTTTTAGTATTTGTGTTCTTTCAAATTCATAAAGCGATGAACCGCAATATCATTGGTAATTTTCTATAATTCTTATTTTTTCCACATAACAAATAAGTCTATCATTTATGGAATAATCATCAAATAATTGAAAAGGTCAATTAGATATTTGTATGTTCAACAATTCAAGATGGCAACAAGGGCCAAGCGGCACTGTAGCCAGATGGCAAACGAGGGCCACCGGTGGCATCGATTTCTCACGTTTTCTTGTGAATATTTGCTGCCTGATTGGGTGTGGCTGTAGCGGGCGTGATGCACATCTTCTGCATGACTTTATGAGATGAACAGGTGTAGAGGGTTATGCGAAGTGACATGCTTCAGGATTGATCAAATAGACACCATGACCTATTGCGATCCTCTCTCTTGGGCTGGGTGTTGCAGTGACCTCATGTGTTGCGGGACAGTGAAGACTCCTCATGGACTACTGCTAGCTACTAAAAATTTAGGTTGCTAGTATTCCTTTTGTTTGGCTTCAAAAAAATACCGGGTACACTAAGTTTAGATTAGGGGGTTCACGTATGGAATAGAGATATTAATACCTGTAGAAAAAAATTTTGGACCCGGTGTCCTGTGACACCGGGCCCAACCACATAGCTCCGCCCGTGAGCATGGAACATATACTAATATCTGCAGTTGCATATCATCCCTCTATACAAAGCCGGAAGCATTCGCGGGCAGGGAGGCTAGCCACGTCGCCCCCGGCGCTCCCTCGGCCGGCGCGTGTCAGCCGGTTTTGCGTACGGCCGG
Source organism: Dendrocalamus latiflorus (assembly GCA_017311315.1). Classification (NCBI taxonomy): domain Eukaryota; kingdom Viridiplantae; phylum Streptophyta; class Magnoliopsida; order Poales; family Poaceae; genus Dendrocalamus; species Dendrocalamus latiflorus. The sequence goes on from CM029636.1 coordinate 20,302,776, forward strand.
GGGAGGCACTTCCCTTCTGTTTTCCAGAAATTACGTAGAGGTCCTTTTCCCTCACGAAAAGGTCCCTGGCAGGTTTTTATGCGGTGCTTTTTTCTGAAAAACCCCCTCCAATTTGCAGGATTGCGCCCCGAGGTTTTGTAAATTGCGTACGGGTCCTCGGTTCGTTACATACGGGTCCTAGATTTTTTACGAAAAAACCCTTTATCTTTACCGGAAATACGCATGTGCCCTCGGTTTTTTTTTAAAGAACTCCTCGCAGATCGTCGGCTCTTTTACTTCGGTACACACGATGGCTGGCGCGGCGTGTTGCCGCGCCTATGAGGCTAGTATTATCAAGCCAAGAAAGGAACGGCTCAAACAAGAGCATGCTCTGTTCTGTACTTGCAGAATAACACTTGCCAGCCACGTATGGTCATGGCTGATGAGAACTCACTCAAATCTCCAATTCCAACATCCATAGAGATGGCACATCTCTCATATCATCAAGAATCTGATCCCAACATATACGCAGCACGGGCCTTGACAACGCAACGCAGAGCACTTGCCCAAAATTACAAGCTCTCAGAACAGCACCTCTGCGAGAGTCGAATCAAGATGGACTCTCCTAGCTCTATCATTCAAATGCCTCGACAGGGATATGATGGCAACGGAATATATTGAAGAAGCTATGCAGCTCTCATTTCGTTCTTCTACAGTCACCAATCTGGGTGCACATGCTCGTAGCTCACCCCTTCATTTCTGGACCATGAACTGCGGCAGCTGGTGCTCCAAAATGGCCAAGAGCTCCCTGCCTTGGCTTGTCCAGTTTATCGACCAGCCCTCAAGCCTGCCTGCAGCCTCCACAAGCTGTCCTCTCAGCCTTTGTGGCAACAACCGACCACCTGCCTCAACGCACTCTATACAACGCGGCAGGTAGGCCATGGCAATCACCAGCGGCAGTGGGAGGTCACTCAGTTGAATGGGGGACGCACCTCTTTCCAGTATCCTCATTAAGTTGGCAAAGTGGTCCTGTGCCGATGTTAATCTCTCAGAAAAGGCTGCCTCTGACCAATGCTCAAGCAAAAAAGATCTAAGCTTAGGATCCACGGCATCATCTGTGGAATTTGCAATGCTCTCGGCCACAGCATATGTTGCAGCTGGGTAACCGAGAAAGTCCGAGCGGAGAAGAAAGTCTACACCATCCAAAGAACCTGTGCTCCTCTCACCAGCAGCCTTGACAATCTCCCTACTGAGGGCGGCTAGAACATGATGTGGTGCAAGAGGCAGGAGATAAGAAGCAACAGCAACCTGACTTCTAGAGATGGCTGCTGTAAGAGCTAGGCAAAGCTCCATGTCGCGACATCCACGGTTGACAAACCATTGGACAACTTGGAGGCACCCATGCTCAGCTGCCTGCATCAAAGGGCCAAGAAAGGCGACGGTATTACCTTCTTCAAGCAAGCATTCCATCGTTCTAATCTTTACATAGTGTGCGGCGAAGCCAAGGGCAAGATCCACATCAATGTCCAAGCTATTCTGTTGAGCAATCTGAAACAAACCACAAACACTACATGTCAGCTCGACAGCTTGTAGGTATTACTTCCACATGCATTTTTCCTAAGATGGCAGAAATTTTCATATAGGAGAGCCTAGAGCCCAAAGCTGACGACCATATCGCGCACATTGATATAGGTCCGCAAAGATCACGGTACTTAAAATGTCGGATAGACAGCAAGCAACATTATTTCTATCTATGGGCTAGGGCAGTACCAAACTAAAGAAATCAAACAACAGATGACAAGTAGTAGCATTGTCACACGTAGTGACACAATGAAGCTTCATCTGATGTGTCCACAGCTTAGACATGGTGATCCTAAAATGGCCTAGTTTCAGTGTGGCTACCATGTAAAGGGTGGGTTCTTTTGAGCTATGGTTTTTAGCTTTTGAATTCTGATTGTTTATGAGAGATTACGAAAAGAGATACAGTCGCATGCGATTTTGACTGATATAGCTGAAGTCGGTACAGTATATACTATAAACGACTAGTAGATTCCATTTTGAGAAACACACCGTTTGAAATCTAGTTACTGTAGCAAAAGTGAAAAGCCATAAGCCACAAGCTAAGCACATTCAAACGCACCCAAAATGAATCTACCAACATTTTAAATACTAGGCATCCAAGGCTGTTGACATAAAACTAGCCCTTTTTGGGTTAACACTTAGTGCATTCACAGACTTGAACAATAACACAAGGGCCTGTTTGTTTCGGATTCTAGGTAAGCTAGCTACTTCTAGTAGCCAAAAGTTCTCCCAAACAGTCCAGCTTTTGGGCCAGCTTTTGTGAAATTATTTTCAATTCAATGCTTTGTGGCACCATTTTGTAAATAATTCTGCATATCTTTTTTCCAGGCCAACAAAGAGTATGCCAAGTTCCGTTACACACCAATGGAGAACCTAGATGAGCTAGAAGTTATGTTCCAGAATATCCATGTGTCTGGTTCGTCTTCTATTATTCCTAGTGGTCGTGAAAGCACAACTCCAATTAATGTTGACGATGATATCGTCGATATTGGGGATGATGACAGCTCTCATGATAAGAAGACCAAGGTTGGAAAGCGTAAGGGAGGTAGCATTGCGCATAGCCCAAATAAAAAGAAGAGTCCTATGATCAAGGAAGTGAAACGTCTAGTTGATGTGATTGCTACTAGCAATTCTGTGACATCTGACCAGAATGAGAAATTGGACAATGAGATCATAGAGCACTTGCGCATGGCTGTGAGATGTGGAGCCAAAGAAGGAAGTGATGACCACTACATTGCAACCAAACTTTTTATTAAACAAGAGTATCGTGCAGTGTTTCGTTCATTTGAAACCGATGAAGGGAGAGTTGCATGGCTTAAGAGGATGTATGAAGATAGGAAGAAGTAGAACCTGTTTGTAATCTTGTTTCAGACTATGCTTTTTATGTAATCTTGTTTCAGACTATACTTTTTATGTAATCTTGTTTCAGACTATGCTTTTTATGTAATATTGTTTCAGACTGTGCTTTTTATGTAATCTCGTATATTTAATGACACTCTATCTCGGTACTCAGAATATTTCCCACACCCTGAAGATGGTAATACAATTATCTATTTCTATCTCTCATTTTATACATTGTCATTAATCCGATTTGATTCTTGTAGGGAAATTTTATCTAGTTGATGCCGGTTATCCTAATAGAAAGGGATACCTCGCTCCGTACAAAGGGCAAAAGTATCACTTGCCAAAGTTTCAACAGGGAGGGCGCCCAAGTGGCCAAAAGGAGGTTGACAGACCATATGGACGTGACCCCATTTTTGTGATGAGTAATTGACGAGTGTTTTGGAAAGATTGAGTTTGGATTGATCGTTTCGTGCCATGATGGCATTTGGCTCAGTCGGGGTTGGTTAGTTGGATTAGAGGCATATTATTCTTCCCGATTGGTCGTTTGGGCCATGTTATGCTCGAAAACGATTTATTGATGCTAATGAGGTTTACATGTATCGAACGGTGCTATGTGATGTGTTTCTTGCCTATGATGGCTGCAGGACGTCGAGACGGAGTCGTGGCGAGGCACGGAATGACCGGACTAGGCGCAGGTGGTGCCGAGGTCAGAATGGTCGAGGTGTGCCGAAGACGGCGAGGACTCGAGGTGGTTGCGAGGCTTGGGCGACAAGGAATGCGGAAGCTTCCCGGAAAGTGCAGGAGGGGCGTTTCGGTAAAAGCGCAAAGCTGCATGAGGAAGTGAATTGGGTCTTTGATTAGCGGGTAAAGCGAGGGAGAAACCCGTTAAGCGAAGGCTATAAATAGGAGAGGTGTGTCCAAGTGCATGCAAGTCTTGTGAGGGGTGTGCATGGTTTAGGGTTTTGCTTTAGTCAAAATGGCCTTTGGGAGGTTGTTTTGCTTTAGGCTTTAGTGGTTGAGAGAGTGCAGAAGGTTGTCTCCCGTAGGTGCTCTGTGTCCTCCCTCAAGCATGTGTGTTCTTGGGCTTCTTGAGACTTGAGAGAGGGAGAGGATGAGTTGATGCCTATGTAATCATTCCTCTTGTATCCAATCGCGTATGGGGACTCCTTTGTGATCTTGTGTTTATGGAAATGAATGCTTTCAAGAAGTCATTTGAGCTCTTGCTTATCTATCTGTTTTATCTCTCGATGTGCTCTCTGTGTGATTTCTGAGTTCTTGTGATTTGGGTTTATTTCTTGGTGAGATTGTGCAAAATGGATTTCTCTGTGATGGAATTGGATTTCTAGACCCCTTGGTCAGCTAGTTCCAAGAGCAAAATGATTGAATCGGAAGAATCAAATTTCTTTTCACCCCGTGCCCTGTTCATTCTCTGCTTATCATTTCTAGGGTTTGATGTGGATTTTGTTTCTCTTCATGAGATGCCCTAAGAGTTGGTCCTTTAACTGCTCAATCTTTTGCTAATCTTTTTGCAAAGTTTCTTGGTCTAAGGTTCAAAGATTAGAGAGCAATTTGGATTTTGGTGCAACTCTCTGTAATTTTTCAGATTTTGGCTAAAATCTGAAAATCTTGATCTTGAGTTGGATTCTTTTGTTTCCCAAGACCCTCTTGATATTTAGGTTGTTGTTGTGCTGCTTTTGGCTGAAAAGATTGGGAGCAATCCTCCAATTTCTCAGTTTTTAAAGATTCAAAATATTTTTCATGCTTCCAGTTTTCAGTCTGCTTTTCGGGTTGGTCTGGGATCAGGGGACTGGTCAGACCGGTTCTTGCAAGGCGGTCAGACCGGCACACTACGGGCGGTCTGACCGGCATTGAACCGGCGATCTGACCGGGGAATGGTAGGCGGTCTGACTGGCCTACTGCAGGCTGTCTGACCGGCCCCCAGTAGGTTTTGGGTTTGTGTTCCCTTTCCTCTCTCGTGTACTCATTGTTTCTTCCCTACTCTGGGTGCTTTAGTCTCCAGTAAGTTACTTCTTCTTCATAGTGTCAAATTGCTATCGGAGAAGAAGTTTTTGTGAGTACTTTGGGGTGAATTTTTATTTGAGCAACATTCACCCCTCTCTATTGCCGATTTCGATCCAACATTTGGTATCAGAGCCGGTTAGCTCTTCCTCATAGATCTTAACCGGTCTCTAGAGCCATGGCGATGGACAAGTACTCGACCAAGCCCCCGATCTTCGATGGGATCGACTATCCCTTCTGGAAGAGTCGGATGTAGACCTACATCCAGGCTCAGGGCTACGCCATCTGGCGAAAGGTCAAGGTCCGGTATGCTGTTCCTGCTGATGAGAACATCAATGCCAGGAATATGGCTGATGTTGAGGCAAATGCGAAGGCAAGGAACATCATAATCCAGGGCCCGAGCAGAAGCGAGTTTGATCGCATCTCTCATCTGACGTCGGCCTTCGACATCTGGGTGACCCTCGATGCATACCATGAGGGCACCACCCAGATTAAGACGGTTCAACAGGACCAGTTCAAACGAGATTACAACAAGTTTGAAATGCTCGCTGGTGACTCCCTCGATGAGTGCTTTGCGCGGTTCCACAAGATTTTGAGCAACCTCCGAGCGGTCGGTCTCACATACCCCGACTCGGACAATGCTCGACAGATGCTCGCAGCTCTGGATTTGCGTGTGTGGGAGATGAAGGTGACTACCATCAAGGACACCACCGATCTCTCGACCTTGACTCTTGACGCGTTGTACTCACGCCTCAAGGCTCACGAGATTGACATAGTCTCTCGTAGGTCGAAGTCGCAGTCGATGGCCGTAGTCACTGATCCCAGTCTGGTTTCTGGACCTTCCTCCGAGTCGATTTGTGGATTCTCTCTAGCTGCTCTCTGTGACGTAACTGATGATCAGTTAGAGCAGCTACCAGAGGTTCAGTTAGCCCTTCTAGCCAGAAAATTTTCCCACGCGTACAAGAGAGTGAGGGATCGAAAGAGGAGTGGCCCGATCATTTGCTTCGAGTGTGGTGGCCCCAACCACATTTGGGCGAATTGCCCTAAGCTGGGGAAGAGCAAGAACGACTATAACGGCGTGAGCAAGAACGACTACATCGACAAGAACCGCAACAAGAAGCCCCCAGCTCATGTCCATGCAAGAAGAAGTTCCGCGACCTTGGCAAAACCAAGAAGCTCTTCCACCGCGTCCTCACTGCCTTCGACGACCTCGACCTCAGCCAGGTGGAGGGGTGGAGCGATGACGATGGGACAGACGAGCAAGACCCCAAGGGCGGCGACGACTTCTCCGGCATGTGCTTCATGGCCCTTGAGGGCGAGATCAGCGACAGCGAGCTGTACTCCGACTCCGACGAGGTATACCCCTCATACGACCAGCTTAATGATGCTTTTCTTAAGTTAGGTAAATTTCATGCTAGATCTAGAGTTAGGTGTAGCGAGTTGGAGAAGAAAGTAGATAGACTGTCACGTGAGCTTACTTCACTTATATATGCTCCCTCCCGTGACGAATGTGATACATGCTGTGCCTTGCTTGGTGACATGGAGAAATTAAGGATCTCTCATGATAGTCTGTTCTCTGAGCTTGACATGATTAAGGTGGAGAATGTTAGTATTCTTGCTGAGCTAGAGATGAGTAGGTTAGCGCCTCTTTCATCTACTACTGTTGAGGCTATTTCTTGCACCTCATGTGAGGATAAGGATAATGCTTTTAGATGTCTTTATACCATACTCCTTGATCTGACTGAGTCTTGTGAAAGCTGCACTAACCTGAAATTGAACTTAAAGAAGGCAGATCATAAGATTGCTGAGTTGCATGCTTCTTTGCTTGATCCAATTGCTTCATGTATGAACTGTCCCAAATTAACCGCTGAACTTGAATCTGTCTCAAAACAGTTTCAAGAAATGATTGACCACAACAAAAAGATGGCTCAATATGCTTCTAAGGACTCTGTTAGCTCACCATGCAATAATTGTGAAAAACTAAAATCTGAGTTGATTGCATTAGATGACAAATGTGTGAAGCTAACTAAGACCTTCTAGAGAAGTCACAATCTCCTTGTATTGTGTGTGCTGATGTGGGAGAGAAGCCCAAGGGTAAGGTAGGAGACGCTTAGCGACGTGAACCAAATGGCTAGCAGTAGGACTGTCCCTTCTGAGTCGGCTGTGCATGTACAAGCCATTCGCTCTTCTGCTATTGGTTCTCCTCCTACTCCCTTACCTTCTGCTGTCTCTTCTTCCCCCTGCTCTTCTTGCACCTCTCTCTTTCGGGAGTGTCAGTATCTTATGAACACTCTTGAGAGATTTGTAGGAGGCAAGAAGAAGCTAAATCTTATTCTAGACCAATCTAAGATTTGCAAATTTAATCAAGGTCTAGAATATGATTTTTATGAGGACATGAGGAAGCATCCACCTGCTGTTCTTTGACCCATAGCAGCGGGTGTGATCGAGATTGAGCCCAGTACTGAAAAAGTTCAATTCAAGTCAGCGGGCTTTGTCCAAGGGATTTCTGACAGTAAGGTGATTCCACCTGTTGCTTCGGCCTCTCAGGAGGCGAAGCCTCATCGTGATACTTGTACCTCTCAGAAGGTGAAGTATCATTGCACCTTCTGTTAGAAGAATGGGCACTTGATCGAGCGATGCTTCAGGCACGCCAAGATCGCGCGTAGAGACCGTGTTGAGGCTCTTAGGCGTATTCAGGATCAGCCCCAGACCTTGAGTGCGCCTAAGACCAACGCGAGGTCTAGGCTTGCTTCTGTTGATGGGTTGGGCATCATCGAGGACTTGGTTTTTTTGAGTTTTCTGGTTTTCGTCCTCGATATGCCTCTGGTCGTGACTTCCGCCGTTCTGAGGGTAGATCTCGCTTTCCCGGTCGAGATGGCTACCCGCAGTGTGATCAGCGTGTTGTTGGTACTCTGACTCGCTCTCCTATAGCAGTCGGACCCAACAACCGCTTCAGGTCTGCTCATGGACCGTCGGACGTGTTGAGCGACAGGGAGCGTAGGGTAGCTAGATGTCAGTCGTGTGTGGATACTTCTTCTACTTGACGTGTTACTTAGTATTGGGTGCCAAAATCACTCTTGATTTACCCCAGTACTGAGACTTTACTCTCTCGTTGACTCAGGTTCGCCGGGCGGGGAAGAGAGGGGTTTGGCTCATTGACTCCGGGTGTTCTCGACACATGACCGGAGACTCTTGTTGGTTCTCTTCCCTAGCTCGTGCTCCAGGTGATGAGATGATCACCTTCGGAGACGCTTCGTTTGGGCGCGTCATCGCCAAAGGTACAGTGCGCGTTAATGAGTCTTTTATTTTGAAAGATGTTGCCTTGGTTAGTAAGCTGCAGTATAATTTGCGTTCTGTTTCTCAGCTTACCGATGACGGCTTTGAGGTGAGCTTTAAGAAAAACGCTTGCAAAATTCTTGATTCGTCGGGTAGTCTGGTTTGCGGGATTTCTCATTATGGGAGGATCTTTCGTGCTAATTTTTCTGAGTCTTTTGGTGATCCTCTCCGGTGTTTAGTTGCTTATGAGTCCCGTGACCTTACCTTCTGGCATAGGAGACTTGGTCATATTGGATTTGACCATTTGACCTGAGTTAGCGGCCACGATCTCATTCGTGATCTGCCGAAGCTCAAGATGGTCAAAGATATTGTTTGCGCTCCTTGTCGGCACGACAAGATGGTTGCCGCTTCTCACCCTCCGTTCACAGTGACTATGACCAATGCACCAGGATAGCTACTCCACATGGACACAGTTGAACCAGCTCGAATGCAGTCAGCAGGAGGGAAGTGGTATGTTCTTGTCGTGGTCGATGACTTCTCGAGGTTTTCTTGAGTGTTTTTCTTAGCCTCGAAGGATGAGACGTTTACACATTTTGAGGTCTTTTCAGTAGGATTTCTTTGAGCTCCCAGGTGCCTTACGAGTAGAGATGGCAACGGGTAAATACCCATCGGGTATTGCCATTCTATACCCGTACCCGCTAGGTGTAAATTTACCCGTCGGGTTACCCGTATCTGCACGCGGGTAGGAAAATTTACCCATACCCGTACCCGCGCGGGTATTACTACCCGACGGGTAACCCGTACCCGCAAGCATACCCGGTTCAACACATAAGAATATCATCAATTTAGACATTCATTAATCATACATGCCAAGCACAAAAGCGTCTAATGATCAAAATTAGTACATCACATAAACATACTTGACATGACCATATCAATATATGACAAACAAATAAACAATCAACAAGTACATAATAAAATTAACATTTGAGTGGGATGTCTAGTTGTCTAATGCGGGTATTCATTACCCGCGGGTAGGCGGGTATGGGTAGTATATACCCACACCCGCACCCGCCTACCCGGCGGGTAGAGGATTTTGCCCAATAACGTACCCATGGGTACATAAAATTTTCCATACCCGTCTCTTTATCGGGTAAAACCCGTCGGGTATTCGGGTATCGGGTACCCATTGCCATCTCTACTTACGAGCGATCCGTAGTGACAAGAGCACGGAGTTCAAGAATTCCTACTTTGAGAGGTTTTGCGATGAGACAGGTGTAGAGCACCAGTTCTCTTCTCCGCACGTCCCACAGCAGAATGGCGTCGTGGAGAGGAAGAACCGTACCTTGGTCGAGATGGCCAGGACGATGTTTGATGAATATTCTACACCTAGGAAGTTTTGGGCTGAGGCTATAGCGACCGCGTGCCATGTTTCGAACAGAGTTTTTCTTCGGGCACACTTGCATCGCACTTCCTATGAGCTGAGATATGGGCGAAAGCCCAGCGTCTCTCATTTTTGTGTGTTTGGTTGCAAGTGTTTCATTCTGAAGTCCGGAAACCTAGACAAGTTCGAGTCACGTTCTTGTGATGGTATCTTTCTAGGTTACTCGACTTCTTCGCGGGCATATAGGGTTTCGAACTGCGAGTCTAGTAAGTTGGTAGAGACATGTGAGGTGACATTCGACGAGGCCAGTCCAGGGACTAGGCCCAATATCTCAGGTTCTGTAGCGCAGTCCGAGCCCATCTTTGTGGACGATGAGGAGGATGGAGATGAGGGTTGTCTACCCGATCCAGTTCCTCATCCTTCCCGTGAGGTGCCTTATTCCACTGTACCTCCTGGTGATCAGCCCATGCCTTCTGCTTCCTCCGGAGCTAGTGGCTCTGTTCCTACCTCGTCAGCTCATGAGGTAGAGGCCACTTCTTCTTCTCATCCAGGACCTCCCCGTTATATCCAAAAAGATCACCCGTCCGAGCAGATGATTGGAGACCTTTCTGAGCGAGCACTCGCTCAAAGTCTAGCATGTCACATTTCTGTCTCCACTCTGCCTTTGTTGCCTCATTTGAGCTCAAAGACGTTTGTTATGCTCTATCTGATGAGTCTTGGGTTAATGCCATGCATGAGGAGTTAGAAAATTTCGAGAGAAACAAGGTCTGGTCGCTTGTTGAGCCCCCTCGCGGTCACAATATCATTGGGACTAAGTGTGTGTTCAAGAACAAGCAGAGTGAAGATGGGATTGTCATTCGGAACAAGGCTAGACTGATAGCTTAGGGCTTCTCCCAGGTTGAGGGTCTAGATTTTGAGGAGACCTTTGCCCCTGTAGCTAGACTTGAGGCCATTAGAATTCTGCTTGCTTTTGCAGCTTCTAAGAGTTTCAAGTTTTACCAGATGGATGTCAAGAGTGTCTTTCTCAATGGGTTTATTGAGGAAGAAGTCTATGTGAGACAGCCTCCAGGTTTCGAGAACCCCAAATACCCAAACCATATCTACAAGCTTTCCAAAGCCTTGTATGGACATAAACAGGCCCCTAGAGATTGGTATGAGAGGCTTAAGTCCTATTTGTTGAGTCATGATTTCGAGATGGGTAAGGTAGATAAGACCTTGTTCATTCGCCGGCATGGCACTGACCTTTTGCTTTCCAGATTTATGTGGATGACATCATCTTTGGCGACTCTTCTCATACTCTTGTTTCACAGTTCTCGGATGTCATGAGCTCCGAGTTTGAGATAAGTATGATGGGCGAGTTGACCTTCTTCCTTGGCTTCCATATCAAGCAGACTCGGGAGGGTACTTTCTTGCATCAGGGCAAGTACACTCGTGAGCACCTGAGACGCTTTGACATGAGTGATGGTAAGCCCGTGTCAACTCCCATGATGTCCACAGCTTCTCTTGACCCAGATGAGGACGGTGAGCCAGTTGATCAGAAGGAGTATCGCAGCATGATTGGTTCCCTCTTATACCTCACTGCCTCGAGACCGGACATACACTTTGCTGTGTGTCTATGTGCTCGATTTCAGGCTTCTCCTCGCGTATCTCACTGCCAGGCGGTGAAGCGCATCCTTCGGTACCTTCGAGCTACCATAGACTATGGTATCTGGTACTCTTCCTCTTCTTGTCTTTTCTTGAGAGCCTACTCGGATGCAGACTTTGCTGGCTGTAGGATAGATAGGAAGAGCACTTCGGGCACCTGCCAGTTCATTGGCACTTCTCTTGTTTCTTGGTCTTCTAGGAAGCAGTCCGGTGTTGCACAATCCACTGCAGAGGCCGAGTACGTAGCTGCCGCCAGTTGCTGCAGCCAGGTACTTTGGATGGTTTCGACCCTGCGGGACTTTGGGTTAGTTATCGACAGTGGTCCACTCTTTTGTGATAACACTTCTGCGATTAATATTGCTAAGAACCAAGTGCAACATTCTCGGACTAAGCACATTGATATCAGATATCACTTCCTTCGAGATCATGTGGAGATGGGTGACATAGTGCTCAAGTTTGTGGAGAGTGATCACCAGTTGGCTGATATCTTTACCAAGCCTTTGGATAGCTCTAGGTTTTCAGCCTTGCGGGGAGAGCTTGGGGTGGTTTGTCCTTATAGACTGTTGTGAGGGGGAGCTTTTGTGCTTCATGCTTTATCATATTTATTATGCTCGTACTCCTTTCTGTTGCATTGCATTCAGGTGCATTGGGATAGTCCTTCTAGCATAGGTTAGAGTGGTTCTCTTGCCTAGCTGCTTAGACTTCTTCCTCTCATCTTGTGATTCTAGGATGCTGCTTATTAGCTGTTTCTCCTCTCACTAGGTTGAGCTTACTCACTTCTTATAGGTTCTAGCAAGGGTTGGGCCACCCTTGGGTAGACAGGGTACGTGTTTGCTCCTTAGTGTGTTAGAGGATCAGTTGATAGTCCTAGAGTCATATAGGGTAGATGAGAGTCAGTCTGAGCCTTAGTATTATCTAGATCTTATCTATGCTTTAAGGACTGCCTTTTCTGTTTTTATTGCCAGCTTCTCGTATTTATCGCTTTGGTTCAGGGGGAGTTCATTTGGAAGCTTCTAGATCTTAATTTTGACATAACTCTACTTGAACTAAAAGTTGCATCACATGTTGAGGGGGAGTTGGATTTTCTTGTATGTCATTCTGCATTGTAATATAACTACATGGAGCCTTGATTATTATCCTGTTATGACATGTTTACAATGAATTACATCCTGTCATGATCTGTGCTTACTTGCTAGATTTATCGTGATGTTACATGTGTAGTTTAGTCTTTGCCATGATAGGTTGCTTAAAATGATCAACTTGAACTAATTCATGTCATGTTAGCTCTTGAGACTAGTCTTTCTCTAGTTATCTTTTTATGATTCATGCCATATCAAATAGGCTGAGTTGACTCTTGAATCTACACTTGAGCTTTACATTGAGCTATGTTAGTTTTTGATGAAGCATGAGTTAGTACAACCTTTTAAGTAAGCAAAAAGATCTCTTTTGTGCGAAAGAACTGATCTCACCAATTCTTTCTCATGAAACTGCATGCCATTGTACTAGGCATGAACTCATGGGGAGTTTTGGATGACCAAGACTATCTTCTTAAGCTTCTAGCTTGGAGTAGTCGCATAAGGCTTGAGATCTAGCACATGACTAAAAATGTTGGTTGGAAACAATCATGAGCTTTAAAAGAAAAACTTATGTCAAATGTGCTCAATTTGCTTAATTCCACATAGAACAAGTACTTAAACAAATATCTCATTCTTGAACTTGTAGCACTCTAAATTGACTCAATACTAGCTTCTTGGTTTCACTTAGACTATTGACATGGTTTGCATCATTTTTGGATACCTTTAGCTAGACTAGAATCATGGTTGACTTGACATGCTAAGAAATTCGACTAAATTTCAGATTGTGACTTATTTGGCTTAGCTTGATTATATATATTTTGTCATGATCTTGATAGCATACTCATGTCTTATGGCTTGATGTAATCCTCATATGGTCATTTTGGATAATCCTCATGGCTCTAAATGCTTAAAATAAACAAATTTCAGCCATTTCATCCAACACCATGCCTTATTCTCTCTTTTGCATCCTTGATGTGTTTATTGCCAAAAGGGGGAGAATAGTGGAGAAAAAGCCATTTTGGGAACTTTCTGGAGCTTTGGAGAACAATTTGCTCATTCTTTTGTAACTCTAGTGTTTCTTTGTCAACATGGTCATTAGCTTATTTGATTTCTTTTGGATCATGTTTGACCTTCTTTCATTTTCAAACTCAACTTTGCGCTTTTTCTGGGAGATTGAGAGACCATGTGGACGTGACCCCATGTTTGTGATGAGTAATTGACGAGTGTTTTGGAAAGATTGAGTTTGGATTGATCGTTTCGTGCCATGATGGCATTTGGCTCAGTCAGGGTTGGTTAGTCGGATTAGAGGCATATTATTCTTCTCGATTGGTCGTTTGGGCCATGTTATGCTTGAAAACGATTTATTGATGCTAATGAGGTTTACATGTATCGAACGGTGCTATGTGATATGTTTCTTGTCTGTGATGGCTGCAGGATGTCGAGACGGAGTCGTGGTGAGGCACGGGATGACCGGACTAGGCGCAGGCGGTGCAGAGGTCAGAATGGTCGAGGTGTGCCGAAGACAGCGAGGACTATTGGTGGTTGCGAGGCTTGGGCGACAAGGAATGCCGAAGCTTCCCGGAATGTGCAGGAGGGGCATTTCGGTAAAAGCGCAAAGCTGCATGAGGAAGCGAATTGGGTCTTTGATTAGCGGGTAAAGCAAGGGAGAAACCCGTTAAGCGAAGGCTATAAATAGGAGAGGTGTGTCCAAGTGCATGCAAGTCTTGTGAGGGGTGTGCCTGGTTTAGGGTTTTGCTTTAGTCAAAATGGCCTTTGGGAGGTTGTTTTGCTTTAGGTTTTAGTGGTTGAGAGAGTGCATGAGGTTGTCTCCCGTAGGTGCTCTGTGTCCTCCCTCAAGCATGTGTGTTCTTGGGCTTCTTGAGACTTGAGAGAGGGAGAGGATGAGTTGATGCCTATGTAATCATTCCTCTTGTATCCAATCGCGTATGGGGACTCCTTTGTGATCTTGTGTTTATGGAAATGAATGCTTTCAAGAAGTCATTTGAGCTCTTGCTTATCTATCTGTTTTATCTCTCGATGTGCTCTCTGTGTGATTTCTGAGTTCTTGTGATTTGGGTTTATTTCTTGGTGAGATTGTGCAAAATGGATTGCTCTGTGATGGAATTGGATTTCTAGACCCCTTGGTCAGCTAGTTCCAAGAGCAAAATGATTGAATCGGAAGAATCGAATATGTTTTCACCCTGTGCCCTGTTCATTCTCTGCTGATCATTTCTAGGGTTTGATGTGGATTTTGTTTCTCTTCATGAGATGCCCTAAGATTTGGTCCTTTAAGTGCTCAGTCTTTTGCTAATCTTTTTGCAAAGTTTCTTGGTCTAAGGTTCAAACATTAGAGAGCAATTTGGATTTTGGTGCAACTCTCTGTAATTTTTCAGATTTTGGCTCAAATCTGAAAATCTTGATCTTGAGTTGGATTCTTTTGTTTCCCAAGACCCTCTTGATATTTAGGTTGTTGTTGTGCTGCTTTTGGCTGAAAAGATTGGGAGCAATCCTCCAATTTCTCAGATTTTAAAGATTTGAAATATTTTTCAAGCTTCCAGTTTTCAGTCTGCTTTTCGAGTTGGTCTGGGATCAGGGGACCGATCAGACCGGTTCTTGCAAGGCGGTCAGACCGGCACACTACGAGCAGTCTGACTGACATTGAACCAGCGGTCTGATCGGGGAATGGTAGGCGGTCTGTCGCCGCTTCATGCCGCCGCCGCCTCATGTTGGCGTCGCCGACGCCGTCGATGCCGTTGTGCCGCTCTTCGGGAGCACGCACCATAGCTGCGCCGCCGCTCCGCGAGCGTGCCGCCGACGCTGCCGCTCCACCCTAGTGCGCCGCTGTCGCCGCTCCGTGATTTGAGCCCCGATTAGATCTGACGGCGCTCTTGGGCTGCGGGGTTATGAGACGCGCGCGTGGCCGTCCGATGAGGATCCAACGGCGCGTGTGCATGCACGATTTCAGCCGAGCGTGTGAGTGGGCCGCGCGTGTGTGCTGTTGGGCTGTGCAGGTATATTCTGGCCACATGGAATTTTTGGGCCACCTGCGCGCATTGCGTTTTTGGGCCGTTTTCGGCTGTTTGCCCCACGCGCGTGTGAGTAATTTTTAATGGGCCACCATGTGCGCGTTTTTTGTTGGGCTGTGCGGCCACGCGCGTGAATGGGCCCCGCATGCGCACTTTTGTGGGCCATGCCGGTGCATTTCTTTTGGGCCGCACGTGATTTTTAGGCCGTACGATTTTTTGGGCCAATTTTGGGGCCCGACCGAAGTAGTGTTTTTTCTTTTCTTTTCAGTGCATGTTCTTATGTTTTAAGTATCCCTTTGTGCACTGTTTTTAATTATTTTTAGTGGCCCAAATTATGATGTGTCATTACCATATTGTTATGTCTTGTCTCTGATTAAAATTGAACCAACGAGATATTTTAATTGGAGATTTTTATGTCTTATTTTGGTATTATGTATGCACTTGACTACATTGTGACCAATGTTGTTTGTAATCATGTGTCGCCATATAAAATTATTCATTTCTTTTTCATTTTCTGCCCACGGTGATATGAATTAAAACTGTAGTTTTGCATGTTATTAATCAGATCAACGTAGGGTTAATTACATGCAATATATATATTTATATTTTTTTTCTAATTTTTGCCCTGTATTTTGATATTCAACAATAAATGCTTCAAATGTTGCCGCCACAATTGACAATATTGAGCAACTCATGGGGAGCAATTTTCCCACATGGAAAGAAAGAATTCATGTTGTCGTTGGAGTTTTGGACCTTGATTATGCCTTAAGGGTAGCCGTTCCCGTTCCCCCCACCGAAGGTGAGGAAAATTATGATGAGAAAAAGAAAACTTATGAAGCTAATGCTGAAAAATAGGAGCGGTATAACCGTCTATCAATAATGATTATGAATACCTCTATCTCAGTCGGGATCAGAGGAGCAATCCCCGATTCCGAAAATTCTAAGGAGTATTTGGCTTCAATAGAGGAGAAATTCAAAGGCTCCACTAAAGTTTATGCCAGTACTTTGATTCAAAGGCTCTTAACCACTAAGTATGATGGGTCCGGCAGCATAAGAGAACATATCATGATGATGACCGATATGGCAGAAAAGCTCAAGGGCATGTACATGGCGATATCTAATGGTTTCCTAGTCCATTTTATCATGACTTATCTTCCTTCTGAGTACACGGCATTTAAGATTAATTACAATACTCAGAAAGAAAAATGGAGCATGAGCGATTTGATCGCCATGTGTGTCCAGGAGGAAGAAAGAATAAGGACAGAAAAGAAGGATTTTGCTTTTCAAGTTGGTGGCTCTAACAAAAGGAAGTTCCAAGGGGACTTCAAATCTAAGAAAAAGCTGTAATTCTCCCCTAATTCAGACAAGTCGGGGCCTAAAGTACACAATGCACCTAAGCCTCATGCTGCTCCCGCTGGAGCACCTAAAGGGGGGAATGTCACTTTTGCAAGCAGTCAGGGCATTTTCAGAAGAATTGTGTTGGTTTCCTAAAGTGGCTCGCAAAAAGGGGTAATGATACAATAACGTTCATTGATGAAACTCTTTATGCTGATTTCTCTCTTAATTCATGGTGGATTGACTCAGGTGCAACTATGCACGTTACCAACTCTTTACAGGGATTCCTTACCGCGAAAACACTAAGAAAGGGGGAGTGAAGTCTTAGAGTTGCGGATGGAAAGGAAGCCGAAGTAGAATCAGTTGGATCTGTTTCATTAGTTTTGGATAGTGGCTTCATGCTTTGTCTTAATAATGTAGTATATGTTCCTTCCATCAGGAGGAATTTGATTTCAGTTTCTTTAATGATGAAGGTTTTAAATGTATTTTTGGTGATAATAAATGCATTATTAAGTTTAATTCAAATGATGTTGGTCTTGCTTTTAGAGAAGACAAGCTCTATATGCTTTCCCTTAATGAATCTCCTGTATCTTTGAATGTGTGTGATGCTAAGCGTAAAAAGAATGATGAGACGTCTTCGAAATTGTGGCACTGTCGTTTAGGCCACATTTCGAGGGGGAGAATGGAGCGTCTCATTAAAGAAGAAATTCTCCACCCATTAGATTTCTCTGACTCAGACCACTGCATTGATTGCATTAAAGGAAAATATATTAAGCAAATAAAGAAGGGAGCCATTCGCAGTACATGACTCTTAGAATTAATTCATAATGATATTTGTGGTCCTTTTCCTGTGACATCAGTGGATGGTTTTGATTCATTCATCACATTCACTGATGATTTCTCCCGTTATGGTTATATCTTTCCCATTAAAGACCGATCTGAATCACTTCATACATTTAACATATTTAAGGCTGAAGTTGAAAATCAGCACAACCTAAGAATTAAAGTGGTAAGATCAGATCGTGAGGGAGAATATTATGGAATACATGCCCCTTATGGGTAAATTCCTGGCCCTTTCGCTAAGTTCCTTCAGGAAAATGGCATTGTTGCCTAGTATTCTATGCCAATGAACCTCAACAGAATGGGGTAGTTGAGAGACGCAACCGTACACTTATGGATATGGTACGGAGCATGCTTAGCCATTCTAGTTTACCAATTGGCTTGTGGATGGAAGAACTAAAGACAGCCGCACATATTCTTAATCGGGTTCGCAGTAAATCAGTACCTAAAACACCTTATGACGAGTGTGGGGTTGTCGTGCTGAAGCTAAGTTATTTAATCCACAGATTGGAAAATTAGATCCTAAGACCGTAGCTGCCATTTTATTGGATACCCTAAGAGATCCAAAGGGTATCATTTTTATTGTCCTGATGGGATAACTAAGTGTGTAGAAACAAGGCACGCTGTGTTCTTCGAAAATAACAAGGACCTGGAGCCTAGGAAAATAGATTTTGAGGAAAAGCGGGTTTATGTTCCTTCACTGCTCATCCCAGAGACCTTTATTCCTATGCCTCAAGAGGTTGCACCTCTAGTAGAGAATACTGTTGTTGCACCCACTGGTGAGGTCTCTGAAATTCCTAATGTTACACCTAATGATGAGCCTCAGCAGTCTCCTGAAATAACTAATGAACCTATTAGAAGATCACAACGGAAGAGAAGATCTGCCATCCCAAATGATTATGTTGTCACATGAATGAGGATATTAATGATATAGGGAAGGTAGATGATCCCACCTCTTATAAGGAGGCCATGATGAGTGAACATTCTTCTAAATGGCTTGAAGCCATGGAGGATGAACTAAAGTCTATGAGCACTAATGATGTATGGGACTTAGTAGAGATTCCCGACGGAGTCAAAACAGTAGGCTGTAAATAGGTCTACAAAACCAAGCATGACTCTAAGGGAAATATCGAAAGGTTCAAAGTAAGGCCTGAAGCAAAAGGCTTCTCACAAAGAGAGGGGATTGACTATAATGACACCTTTTCTCCTGTCTCAACTAAAGATTTATTCAGGATTGTTATGGCACTTGTAGCTCATTATGATTTAGAGCTGCATCAGATGAATGTTAAGACGGTATTTCTTAATGGCGACTTGCAAGAAAATGTTTACATGGCTCAACCAGAAGGTTTTGTCGTGGAAGGTAAGGAGCATATGGGATGTCGACTCAAGAAATCCATTTATGGCTTAAAACAAGCGTCGAGGCAGTGGTACCTCAAATTCGATAAGATCATAAGGAGTTTTGGTTCTAAGGAAAATGAAGTTGATAACTGCATATATGTTAAGTTCAAGAGGAGTAAATTAACCATCTTAGTACTTTATGTGGATGATATCTTATTAGCCAGCAGCGATAAGGATATGTTGTTTGAGACCAAGAGATTTCTTTCATCTAATTTTGATATGAAGGATCTTGGTGATGCCTCTTATGTTTTTGCATTGAGATTCACCGAGATAGGTCCAAAGGAACATTAGGTTTATCTCAGAAGGCATACATTGACAGAGCACTGAAGAGATACAATATGCATAAGTGCTATGGCTCGCCTGCTGCTATTGTTAAGGGCGATAAGTTTGGGACATTTCAATGTCCAAGGAACCAATATGAAACTAATCAGATGAAGTCAGTTCCTTATGCTTCAGCTGTCGGAAGCATTATGTATGCTCAAGTATGCGCACGCCCTGATTTAGCTTTTGTAACCGGGATGCTTGGCAGATATCAGTCAAATCCAGGATCGGACCACTGGAAAGTCGTTAAGAAAGCTTTGCGTTATATGCAAGCTACTAAGCATTTCATGCTCACATATAAGAATTCTGATAGCCTTGAAGTTGTTGGTTATTCAGATTCAGATTTTGAGGGATCTGTTGATACTAAGAAATCCACGTCAAGTTATATCTTCACACTCGCTGGAGGAGTTATCTCATGGAAAAGCTCCAAACAAACCCTTACGGCATCTTCAACGATGCAAGCTGAGTTTGTGGCATGTTATGAGGCTACCGGGCAGGTTGTATGGTTTAAGAATTTTATCCCGAGACTTAGAGTGGTAGACAATATTTCTAAACCACTCACTTTATACTGTGATAATGAACTAGCAGTCTTTTATGCAAATAACAACAAGTCAAGTGGTGCTGCCAAACACATTGACATTAAGTATCATGTTGTGAAAGATAGAATCCAGGATCAAACCATAAGTATCAAGTATATTAGTACTAAGTTAATGTTTGCAGATCCGCTTACTAAAGGCTTACCACCCAATATTTTTCGTGATTATGTTGCCGGCATGGGTTTATTGGAAAGCCTCTGAATCTGGATAAAAGGACCTTAAAGTAAACCAACTCCCATTAAGTATAATGAATATCCATTTTAAGATAAGATAGTAAGATAGTACACTATAGGTACTGAGGTTGTATGGCACTTCATTGGCCATGCAATACATTGCCTTGGTATGCTGTTTTATCGAGAATGAGCTTATGATGTTAGCCTTACGATCAAAGGGGAGAATGTTGGGTTGATCTCGGCTAACGACCTCTGAGATTTCAGGGAGGCACGCCTCCACCTAGCGCCTTGATCGGAGGCGGTTACCAACAGATATTGGTTTCGGTCCCGGTCACCCAATGCCATATAAAAGATTTAGGGTTTCGGTAGGGTCTCTGACATGAGTTGTTCTAGGCCTCTCAAACCCTAACTGATCCGATCTCTCACGTGTGCTGCGGTGAACGAAGGCCAAAGCCCTCCTCCGTCCCTGTCCTTGGCGACGACCGCAGTCCCAGTGGCCACAACTTCACCGACGCCGGCCACCTCAATAGATCCACAACCTCATGGCTTCGTCTAGTTCGGATACGCCATTTATGCTTCCGCTCTAAGTATCTAGTTAGGTGTTCATGATTTGAGCCTAGGGTTAAACTTATTATTCATGTTTAGGATTTGATCAAATTAACAACGGGACATACAAGAAGATATCTCTTGGTGTATGTTTTTCGCTGATGATGTGGTACTAGTTGATGAGAGTAGAATAGGTGTTGATAGGTGTTATGTTCTTTTTGCTTGGTTTCCAATTACATGACCTCCCTGCTGCTACCAGATGCAACTGAATATGCTCGTGTCCTCTGTTTGCATGCATGGCTACTGCATGTATGTATGCATTCATGATATATGAATGATGCAGGCTATTATCTCCCGCTGCATGCATGCCTATTCACTCAACAGTCAACGTCAAGTCCTCCCCACCTTGCCGTCCTCATCATTGCGAACTGTTCTCCCGCTGCCGCCATTGCACTCTTTGACTGCAACGTCCACGGCCAGAGTTTTCTCCTTCAGGTCATCCAGCCGCAGTAACGACTTCCTCGTCTTCTCCGTCTCCGGCCGGACGACATCCACATTCTGCAACTCTACTTCTCATCAAGGTGGAGCGCGAGGAAGGCTTGGTGGAGTGAGTGCATGGAAGATCGAAGAGAGGGGCCATGCATGGAGGCGAGGTAAATCTGGCGACCAGCCAACGACACAAACGCAGAGGGACAGACACAGATTCTAGAGGCCACGAGAGACGCTTGGTGCGAGGTTTTTTTTTTCCGGATATCTCTTTCTTTTTATTTGCAAGATACAATATCTTATGGATATGTTTGTTTCCGTTGCAACTAGAGTTTGTATTCAATACGATTTGCAAGAAATCTTAAATCTGAGACATTATAATTTGGGTCCACTGATGGACAGTGTAACAGCCCAAAAATCATGTTCCCTGTTGAAAAATACATTAGAATATTTTAGCATGATTTTGAGATTTTCCTGCATTTTG
This sequence comes from Dendrocalamus latiflorus, assembly GCA_017311315.1. Lineage (NCBI taxonomy): Eukaryota > Viridiplantae > Streptophyta > Magnoliopsida > Poales > Poaceae > Dendrocalamus > Dendrocalamus latiflorus. Next base: position 20,324,284 of record CM029636.1, read on the forward strand.
AAATAATTAAAAACCTTCTCTAAACTTTGTAGTCAAGAACGATTTTGTTAAGATAAGAAAGCTGGTAAAATTGGGGGGTTAATTTTAAATATGAGCCATTATAATTCAGGTAGACAGCAAGATTTATCTTCTTTTTTCTGAGTAATTAGTATAGATATATATAGGTAGATTGGAAAGAATTAAATCAGTTGTTATAATTCGGGTCTACTAGATGGATAGCTAAATTTATTTTTTTCTTGATTAACGTGAAATTTTTTTAGAGTACTATAAATATAGATAGATAGATAAATTGATCGATAGATAGATTCTCATACGTACTCTCCGTTTGATATCCATCTGCTTCTACGTTCTATGCAACGTGTGCTCCTCTATATGATTGGAGTTAATGATTTTTTATCTTTTCTTTTTTTTAAAGGAGGAATGATGAATGAAAGATTAGTAGAGTGTAGCATGGGTACCACGAGTTAGAGGGGTTCAATGGCTCCTTAAAAAAATATTCCTTACTATTAGCAACTCATGCAGTGAAAAACTTGAGTCTACAAGCTATCATAAAGCCAAGAGCCAAGAGTCAAAGATCACAAAGGACGTCTAAGACAATAGTGTCTCACTAGTCTCACCGTCGGTCAGAGGGTGGTCAGACTGCTCGGCCGATCTGACTGCAAGTGCCACATGGATCGGATTGATCAGGGTGGTCTGACCGCTTGGATCATGGCAGTCTGATCACTCACCGAACAGAGCTTGAAAATAGCACAATACACAATAAAGAAAAAGGTTAACTCTTAAATCACCGATCCAAACAAGATAAACCTTGGTGCAAATCCTCTCTATGATACCAGGAACCTATTCCATCATAGATCGTGGAGATCAATGCCAAAGTTCTAGCCTTTATCCAAAATGAAGGATGTTGCACCAAAATCGGGCAAAAGAGAAAACATTGATCTACTATTGTTCATGAGCCATTGATGATGTAGATGATATTAGATGAGTTCTCACATGTCATAGCAACTAGATCACTATACGATCTCAAGCCAAAGCGCTCACAAGACCAAAACCCAAAAATCACTTAACTCTTGAGCAAAATCGAGCGATCACAAGAACTTTCCATAGAAAGGGCCTAAATGAATGGCATATGATCTCAAGAGATATCTCCACATCTTACACATCCTTAGCTCAAAAAAAATCATGAGGAGATAAAATCTAACCAAGAAAATTAAGCAAATCAAAAGCACAAAGAGAGATCCATAGCATAACTCACTTGGATAAAATTTAGTTATTTATTTCACTTAGAGAGAAATATTTTACAATTACTCTCTCATGGAGGATAGAGCTCTAAGCCTAAAACACATACACATAAATTTTGAAACACAAGGAAACACTAACCTCTCCAAAAACTCTCTAGAGTGTCTCAATACATACAAAGACTTATACAGTGGAGACTCCTCACCTACCACCAAAACCTAGTAACTAGCAACTCTTAGTGGATACAACTACTTACAAATGAGGAAACCCAATAACTCACATATAAATAGGTTTTACACTCACACACACTTGCATTTTTTTACAACATAACTTCCACATGGCTCCAATAGTCCAATAAGATGCTCTATCCTCTAAGACGTGACCTAAACCATATAAGCCACCATAGCAATTATGCAAACTACCTTTCAACCCGGTATCGGACAATGTCCTCAATTGCCACCCACTGGTCTTCACGACGCTTCTCCTCGATGCAACCACCACACAAAGTCCATGATACCCAATGATTTGCCGCCAAGATTGTACTCCTACTCTGAGGACTGTCATGCTTGAAACACCCAATTACAATGGCACACCGTATGCATACACATGTCCCACCATGATCTTTATATTTCTTCCATGCTTCTCCGCTTGAGATGATGCTCCACTCGAACTTACGTGATATGCTATGGCCTCAGGGCACCTCCCCTAGCCTTGATCTTGCTGTTGACCGTAACAATCATCAAGCACCTTACACATCAAAGAATAAGCAACCTTTCTGAGCACAAGTAACATGCACTTAACTCTCATCAATAAAAGCAATGCCAAACATGCACCACTTGACACCCACGTTAAGATTCCCATAATGCATGGACTCCAGCCATGACTAACACTTGCATAGAGTCATGCCATCAATAACACTTACATGGACTCCCGCCATGACCAATACAACTGAAACCAAATCAACTCGCTCAACTCAGCACTAGTCAATCTGACCGCCAACCAATGGTCGGTCGGACTGCCACAAACTGACTTAAGAACTCTCGATAAAGGGGGACCATTCTGACTACAGCACCCATGCTAGTCAAACCTCCCAACAACCTCCGGTCGGAATGCCTTTCATGGCCGGTCACACCGAACACCAGTTAGATCACCTCTACACAATGGCCAGAATGTCTATGCAGGCTGGTCAGGTCGTTGTCTACCAGACAGCAGAATTAGAGATCAACTGACATAAAATCAAACTCAAACTTCGACAATGAATCACAAGCAAAAAACAAATACTCATCACACACATGTGGCGACCTCCACATAGTGTGTCAATTGTGGATCCAGCAATTTAAATACACGATGCCACGAAAGAGTGGGATAAATACTACTACAAAAAGGCTAATACTAGATGCCTCATCACTAACGGTTGAACAAAACCATTAGTATTAAGTACAATCATAGACAATTTTTGTTTAGAGATCGTTTGTATTGCTGCTAATGCTAAAAATCATCTGTGAAGATGTAATATCACAGATGGTTCATGGTGAACACCGTCTGTGAAGTATCACAGACAGTTCTTAATAAAAATCGTATGTGATATTATCAAATATCACAGATGGTTTTTTCTTTAAATCATCTGTGATACTTCACAGATGGTTTGTATTAAAAACAATTTGTAATAATTAAGTCATCATAGATGGTTTGTATTAAAAACTATCCGTGATAATTTTACTTATTAATTGCAGGCCCGTCGACCCTTACAGATCTGTCTTAAATTCCAAATCTGTTTTCACAGGCTACTGCTTTGAGGAGGTGGGGCATTGAGGCCATTTGTTTAAAGGAGATCGTGGATTTGGCAAGAATGATTGTAGATCCATTTGTTTTTACTATCTATGGTTAGTAATTTGTTTCTAATTGAATTATATTTTAGATCTAGCTTTTGGTAAAGATAGAATTGAAGATGGTTTAAATCTGGCTTGATATAAAGAGAAGATTATTTACATCTAATAGGTTTAGGGTTTGGCCAATTCATAGTATATTTCTACTTAATTCAATTTAATTAATTATTCTTGTTACACATAGCTACTTTAGATCATATATAGTTAGTATACTAATTAATTAATTCAATATTTAATACTAAATTATTATATGTGTAACATAGGATCGAAGCTAGATGTATGCTAAGAACCGTGTGAGTTAAGAGTACATTAATGGTGTGTCTGCTTTTACAAGAGTTGTCGAGGAGGATATGTTAAATAAGGGAGTTGAATATATGTACTGTCCATGCATTGGCTGTGAGAATCTGATGATGTTTAAGAACTGAGTGCAAATCAAAGCACACTTGATTCGAAAGGGTTTCAAAAAAGGGATATGCATGTTGGACCAGTCATGATGAAGAGCAGATTACACAGGAAGGTAGTAATAATAACATCACCGACGAAGTCAATGATAGGCCGCTGGATGATGTCGATTTCGGTTTCGATTTGAATAGGCTGCATGATGACAATCTGGATCAGATGCTTCGTGATGCAGAAGGAAACTGTGATGAGAGAGAATATGTTAAATTTCAAGGCTTGATGGAGGTCTCAGAAAAACCTTTGTTCACGTGCTGCAAATCAAAGCACATGAGGTTGTCAGCCGTACTTGAACTGCTGAAATTGAAGGCAAGCAATAGTTGGTCCGATAAGAGTTTCATGGCACTGTTATGTCTCTTAGTGGGTATGCTTCAGAAGGGAAACGAGTTGCCCAAAATCACCTAAAAAGCCAAGAAGATTCTTCAAAGCCAAGAATACATGCATGTCCAAATGACTGTATCCTCTATCGTAAATAATATGCAAACATGCATGTATGTCTGGTGTGCAACGCATCCTAATACAAGTGTAAGAATTAATTAGATGACGGTGAGAGAATAGATGTGAAGAAATGACCTCCTACTAAGATGTCATGGTATCTTCTTGTAATTCCCTGTTTGAACCAATTTTTTGTGAACCCAAAGGAGGCAAAATTGCTGCATTGACACTCGAAGGAGCGTAAGAAGGATGGAATGCTAAGACACCTTGCTGATTTCATCTAGTGCATAAACATCGATAGAAGGGTTGTAGATTTTGCTGCAGAACCGAGGAATATAAGATTTGAATTGAGTACAGATGGAATGAATCCTTTCAATAACATGAGCAACCGACATAGCACTTGGCCTATGACTCTATGTATCTATAACCTTCCTCCTTAGTTGTGTATAAAGCAGAAGTATATTTTGCTATCGATACTTATTCAAGGGTCGGAGTAACCTAGAAATGATATTGATGTGTACCTAGCACCATTGATGGAAGATCAAAATATATTGTGGATCGAAGGAAACAACTATGGGATATGTACAAATAAGAGAACTTTACTTTATGCTCCTTTTTGTTCTACACTATAAATGATTGTCTTGCCCTTGCTAACCTATCGGGCCAGAGTACAAAAGGGGCCAAAGCCTATACTCACTACTTAGATGATAACCGAGAGTGTGTAGGTAAAGTACTCACGCAAAACTGTGTACATGCATTATCGTAGATTCCTTCGGAGGGCTCACTCATACCGTAAGATGAAGATACAATTCAATGGAGAGAAGGACGATAATTTAGCTCCAAAGCATTTAAATGAGAAAGAGGTCTATGATATAATTAAGAATTTAGATGTTGTGCTCGAAAAAGGGACGTAAATTGAGGACCCATGAGAAGAACATCTAAAAGAAGAGATCAATATTTTTGAACTTACCTTATTAGGAGCACCCAAAATTCGCTACTACATCGACATCATGCACGTAGAGAAAAATGTATGTGACAGCTTGATTGGTTTCTTACTGAACATTCGTGATAAAACAACAGATGATGTCAACATACGGCTTAACTTGGTTGATATGGACATTAGACCTGAGTTAGCACTGACAAAGACCGATAAAGGACAAACGTACCTTCTCCCTACTTGTTACACTCTGTCCAAGGCCAAGAGAACTGAACTGTACCAGTGCTTGGATGGTGTGAAAGTTTTGTCTGTTTACTCTGCCAACATGAAGAAACTTGTTTCGATGGAAGATTTGAAGTTAACTGGTATGAAGTCTCATTATTACCATGTGCTGATAACACATATGCTCTCTATAGCAATTATAAGTATTTTGCCAATCAAGGTCTGAGAGACAATCATGATGCTATGTTATTTCTTTAACACAGTTGCCATGAAGGTTATCAATCCCGAATGACTAGATGCTCTGCAGGACAAAGTGGTAACGACTCTATGTCGTCTTGAGATGTATTTTAATTCATCATTTTTGATATTGTGGTCCATCTCATTGTTCACATTGTGTGGAAGATAAAGATATGGGGACCCGTGTTAATACGTATCATGTACTTGTTCGACAAGTTTATGTGAATTCTCAAGTCCTATGTACGAAATCAATCTCAACCGAAGGGCAGCATCATCGAAGGTTATGCAACTGAAGAGGTTATAGAGTTTTATGTCGATTACATGGCTCAGATCAAACCGCTAGATGTGCCTCGATCTCGTCATGAGGGGAGACTTGAGGGTATCGAGACCACCGGAAGGAAAGCAATCATTCCAGATATGGATCCATATTCTCAAGACGATTTCACGGTCTTACAACACATGACTGAAGTGCCCATGTATATCGACCAACACAAGGATGTGTTTTGGCAGTAGAATCCAGAGCAACCAGATGTTTGGATCATGAGACAACACAACAGTAGGTTCAATTAGTGGTTGAAGGAGCGACTCGCTAGGAACTCGTCAAGTGATATGTTGACATGGTTGGCAAAAGAGCCAACATTTGCAGTGATCACATGGTAAGGATATGATATATGTGGGTACATAGTCTATACACAGGTTTTGGATGTAAATAGCACTAACCAAAATAGTGGTGTCCGTATAGATGCGTTCAGTACCGATGGGTTGAAGAGCTCCTACTATGGGTTTATAGAGGAGATTTGGGAGCTCGACTACGTTCATTTGAAGATCCCCCTGTTTTGGTGCCGTTGGGTCCATGCCCCGCAGGTGAAGATTGACAAGTACGGTGTCACTACACTGGACCTCGGACGTGTCGGACACAAAGATGAACCATTCGTACTCACTAACTAAGTTGTTTAAGTTTTCTATGTAACCGACCAGGCAAATAAGAAGCGTCATGTAGTTCATGGAAAAAGGAGGATTGTCAGAGTTGAAAATGTAGTGGATGAGGAAAAATACAATTAATTTGATTTGTTGCCTCCTTTCGAAAATGGCATAAGGGTCTAGAAAGAACAACGTGATAAAACTAGCTACATACGTATTGATCATCATGAAGGGCTAATTTTTAAAGGAAATAAGCAAATAGAATGATGAATAAAATGTTTATGTGTCATATGTTCTATATATATATATGAATTTGTATTTATGTATATATATTACTGAAAAGTAATTCACAAACAGTTCTACTTTAGAACCATCTGTGATGTGTATATCACAGACGGTTCTAAAGTAGAACCGTCTATGATGTGAATTTATTACAGATGATTCTACATTAGAACTGTCTGTGATGTGTATTATCCATGGCCCTATGAAACAAGCAGCACCTGAGTCACACAACAGGCCTTGACCTCTATGTTCCATGTAAACTGGCATTCTTAGAGGATTCTGAAGCATACCAGAGTAGTAGAGAGCCAAAGCCGTGCCTGAGGCACAGCTACGAGAGGAGATTCGTGCATCTCTCATAGAGGAGATCACTAATGTTGTTAGAGATGAGATGCAATGGCAGATGTAGAGTATGCAGGAAAGGCTTAGTGGAAATTAGTTGGAAGCCCTTGCCGCCCCTGTGCTAGCTAGCCCCCCAACTGTCGGAGTAGCTATGCATCCAACCATACCTTGGAAAGCCCACACAGATTTCCTATTGATGGTATCCTGATAATAATTATTATCTCTAGAATAATCGATCCATTGATAGACCTGTTGGAATAGCTAATTTTGTATCATTATGTAAATGGCTACAAAGTGCAAGCTCCAAGTGAGATATGCCTCCGATGCCCTGTACGTTGCTTGGGGCCAGGCATATTCATTCGGTGCTGGGGCCTTGGTGCATGGTGTAATTCTAGCACCAGGTTTCACAAAAGTGAATGTGGACGGTGTTCATGCCAATTTCAACGTCACCCCGCTACAGATGCCCACAAACGACGAGGTCATAACTCTATGGAAAGCCATTGGAATATTCATCCAGTGGGCCAAGAGGGACATTTGCCTGGAGGCTCCTGCACTGATGTCAACTTCACGGGAATGTCCTGAGCTGATGCCAAGTCCATGGGAGCTATCTGCACCAACGCTACCTGCACCAGAGTTACCTGCACCGATACAGTAAGGGCGTGGTGAATCACATGCATCTACATCTCGTGTTCGGTTGACTACCATGAAGGCGACCCCTAAATAGTAAGGCAGTAAGGGCAAATCAAAGAAGATCGATGATATCCCCTACTTGCCGTTGGCCCAAAAATTCGTGTTAGGCGAGGCGTTAGTCATCCCGATAGAGCACCTCGAAACCCTAGGACTGGCTTGCTAGAGATTACATGCATGATACATGGAACAAGCCAACAAGCCAAATTAACAACGGTGCTTGGGTGTCAACATCAAGTTAAGGTTGCATCATCTTCAGCACGAGATTCATGATTATGTCTTCACGATGTCATTCGAAGACTTATTCTTTCTCTTCAACCTCAACACCCTCGATGTCTATGTTCATGTAATATCGATAAATGTCATATATAACTCCTTCATTTTGTGTTATATATATATATGGTGATTGAATCCAGAGTAACAAAATGGGAATGCATTCTTTGTCGAGAATTACATGACGACGACATTAGTGGCTCACCGCAACAAGGAATTCATACTTATACCCTACAACCATGGGTAAGTGTTGCACTAGTCGCTATACTTGTTGATTTGTACTTTGTAAGCAACACGAACTTATGTATAATGGTCATGATGACATACCTGTGTAGGTTCCAATGGATTGTAATTGTAGTTATACTAAAATGGAACAAGGAAATATACCTTGATTCCCTAAGAGGACCAAAACCAACTTCAAAGTTGTCCAACAATTAATTGACATGTCTATACAATTCCTCCATAGATAAGTCTATTGCAGTATTTTGTAACATCCCAGCTGTTTATTTTAAAATTTTAGTAAAAAATAAAATTAATTTAATTTAAAATAAAGCAAGTGTTCTTTGATCGCTTAAATTTTGGAGATTTTATTTTGCCTTGTTTCAGCTTTAGAAAAACGCTTTTGTTAAAAGTAATTTAACTCAAAACATAAATTTATTATTAAATAAAAGGTATTTGTAAATTTTTGTAAAAATACTATTTCAAATTAAGTATTTTGAAGCATTTGGCTTTTATTTGGATTTTTGTGATTTTCTGGGATTTATTTGGAGTCATCTGTGTTTTATTACAAAGCCTAGATCCAGAAAATATATTTTAAAGATTTTATGAAAGACAAAAAGAGTTTATTTCGCTTTTCCTAAGCTCCCCTAAATTTTATACAATTTTTGAGAATTTTCTGGAATTAGAAATCAATTTTAAAAGTCAAAAAGGTATTTTATAAAAATTTTAAAGGGCAAATTTCAATTAAAAATATTTTTCCTAAGTCTAAAATAGCTTTAGCAATTTTCTATGAATTTTCTAGAATTTTTAGAAATTATTTACTATTTTCTAAATATTTATTAAATTTTCTATTATTTTCTGAAAAGTTAATCCAAAAAATAAATCTGGATTTATCTCAGGCCGACCCGTGTCTGGCCTGGGTTCAATCGCTCTCTCCTTGATCTAATCTGGACCGTTCGCAGCCACTTAACCCTCAACAGCCGAGATTTTGCCACGTGTCCTCCATCCGGCCACTCAATCCTTCATCTCTCTCTTTCTCTCACCGACGGGCGGGCCCCACATGTCAGGGTTATCTTCTACCTCTCTTCTTCTTCCTCAAGCCCCTCTCTCTCCTAACCACCCGCCGCCGCCATTAACGCCCGTGTGACCTCGGTTTTCTAGGCCGACCTCGCCTCCCAAGGAGTCGCCTCGGGTCTCCCCCTCGCCGCTGCACCCCCGCCGCCCCGCGTCGGCCATTAATGGCACGTCCCTCGCCGTGTTCCCACCCCCCAAGCCGGTTTCTACCTGGGTTTTCCGGTGAGCCCCGCCGCCGCCCTCCCCTATAAAACCCAATCCCAACCCTTCTTCGGCATCGCCTCCCACCGCTCCTTCTCTCCCATTCCTCCGTGCGCTGCCGCATCAGCCGGCCACGTCAGCGTCCCCGAGCTGACATGGCAGCTGACGTAGACGCCGCGTGGCGCCTCGCCAGCCGGGGCTGCCAACTCGGCCTCCATCTTGCTCCTTGGACCCGGTCCACGATAGACCGGGCCCACCTGTCCGAAAATTCAAATTTCAAAATCCGCTGACGTCAGCATTGCGTCATAAAACACCTTTTTCTTCAGAAAATATTTTAGCCGAAATTCTAAATCCTTGCTGACGTCATAAACACCTTTTTTAGTACAAAAATAATTCCCAAAAATCAGCCTTTTTCTTTTTCTCTCTTTTAAACTTCCGGAAGCCCGTATTTCTTCATTTTAACTCCAATTTGACTCATTCAAATTTCTAAATTCTTCTAAAATCCTAAATTCTTCATTTTAAATTTTTTAATTTTATTTAAATTGTATTTATTTGGTTCTTCGTGCGTATATTTCGACGATCTTGGAGAGAAGGACTGCGACGAATCGCACCAGGTCTTCAAGCAAGGCAAGTTACACCCTTGACCATGTTGACCCCATTATTTTAAATTATTTATGTTGTTTTTAAATTAATATGCATGCATAATTTTATTCAAGTCTAGTTTAAATTTAGTTTAAATTGTAGTTATGCCTAAAATCCTTTGTATAGCCAAATTTGACATTGAATGCCAATATACCTTGTCAACCCTAGATAAAACCTAGTTAGTACATTATTATTAACTAGAAATTTTGTAGAATTGCTTAGCCATACTTAGAATAATTATGGTTTGGGATGATCTTTCACATAAAATGATAGACTTTAAAACTGAATTCTTAACTTTGGTGAGCCAAAAATGTTTATGAAATTATTTTGAAACAAAACATAAAAATGGTTTAGACTTAGGCATTGGTATGGTGGTGGGTGATTGCTGGCATGCATCGTAGTTTGTTGACTCGATGTTGATTGCCAGGCACAAGGGGTTTGTGGTTAGGCCTAAGTCAAGTTAAGGACCGGTCTGTGAGCTACTGTTGCAAAGCCCTATCATACTACAAGTCTGGTATGGGACAGATTTGGCTGAATAATTTGTGAAGTTCCAACTTAATCTCGCTATAGGCTGAATGTGAGCGCAGCGTAGGCCGTGAGAAGTCTCACATCGCACAAGAGGGGGCTCCAACATGTGGATTCATGTTGTGGTGAAACCTTAGTAGTGGCGTGATTATGTTAACAACGGATCATTGTAAAGGCCTTGTCATGATCTCCTCGCCGTACACCTAAGGAAGTGTGTAAGCCCGTGGCAAAAAGGGATGATTATGTTTTGTGGGTAAAGCTGTACAACCTCTGTAGAGTGTATAATCTATCCTGGATAGCCATGCCCACGGTCATGGGCATGTTGAGTGAAAGTTTTTCATGGATTAGACTTTGCTTTTGAAAACGGTTTATGAAAAACCTTATGGATGGATGGAATCCATGAGAGATTTTGAAAACCGTATGGATGGATGGAATCTATACGAGTTCGTTTTGGAAAAGATAGTCCGGGTGGGATGCCCATGATTATGTTAGTGTGGGGGATGGACCTGCACTAACGATATCTATTTTGCTTACAACGTTGTTTTACTTATTGTATCAAATTCAATTTTTACACTTACTTTATGATATTTACTTCAAATGATGCCTTTCATGCAAATTAACCATATTATGCCTTCCTTTGACACACTTTGTGCATGCATTAATTCTATTAAATTCCTGGTGTAACTTTGGAGTACTTTTTGTACTCATGTTGCTCAATCTAACTCTTTCCAGAGGAAGCTTTCGACGACTACGGTGAGGACTGCTACTAGGCCACGTCTTACAGTTATTTACCTTGTGAGAAGGCTGGATGGGCTGCTGCTTTATGTATTTCTTCTGCTGTCTTCTTTTGCTGTTATTGTAAACTGTGGCCATCAAGCTCATATTAGTTAAATAAAGTTTGTCATTACGCATGATATTTGTCTTTGTGATCACTATGTACACTAGCTTTTCCTGGGATAGTGCGATTAATACAGAGGGTTCTGAAGTTGCTGCTCCGGGTCTTGACATATTTCTTTGCTTTGCATTGACTAAGGCTAACTTTTTGGAATCACGTAGGTCATTCATCGAGTACATTTCTACTATATGGAAATCCAAGTGAGGGATCAACGCCCTACGACATGATCTAGATTTCTCGGTATTCGCTAGTACACATTAATTCTATATAATACTTCATAGTAATGCCTCTTAATCTAACCAATTCTTTTCTTGCAATGCCACGAGTAGCTGTCGGGCAACACCTGTGAATACCATCATCAGGTTTGTTAATCTTGCAATAATTATTTCATACTTATCAATTTATATATACGCACGATATTGATCTTCCTACCGATAGGTCGCAACCATCACTACAACTGCGTTGGAACAGGCTGACCTCCAAAAAATTTAGGGACAGTGTGCGTACTTCTTAATATCTTAGGTCATAAGAAAGATGGAGAGTTTCACAATGTAGAATGAACTTAATTGGGATAAGATTGAATTTAACTGTACATGTGTATATTTGTTCATGAATATGGTTAATTTATTTTATTTGAGTTAATTGATTTATGACATGGATGTTCTTATTTCTAAAATGAATGTGAATTGGATGTATACATTTACTTGTTATGTTTTTGCTTGTTTCAGATGGTATGGCTAGTATTTCTTAACGCTAGTCAACAAACAGAAATAAACTTAGGAATACAAGAGAATATCATAGATTGTTATTAACTAATAATCGTTTGTGATAGTTGTCTGTCATAGACGGTTTGTAGTAGAAACCGTCTGTGATATCTAATATATAACAGACGGTTTCAACTACAAACCGTCTGTAATAGTTGATAACCGACTGTGATAGTATGTATCACAGACGATTCAAAAACCGTCGGTGATGACCTCATGTCATTACTAACTCATAAATTCAGACAGCTCACGAAATCATTTATGATGATATTTTTGAACCGTCTGTTATGACCTTTTCTGCAATAGTGAAAGTTAGCTACCTCATATGTAGCAAAATCATAAAAATCACGAGCTTTCTTCATCATCCATTTTGCTACAAGATTCATTCGTCAATCCCTCCAAGGTTGACCCAACTGTGATGCTAGATTTACTGATCATTGCTGAATAAAAGAGGATGAGATTTCCTTTGTACATTTCCCCTTCACACCCTTCTTTCTTTGTAAATAACTTTTCATATTTATCTAATATGTTATATTCATTGCATGTATGGTAGAGGCCTTTCCTGTAATTTTTCATAAAGAAAGGTGAAAGTAGAAAGAAGCTGCAACAAGGTAATAGTCAACACAGATCATGCCTTTTTATCCTAAGGGAAGAATGTCTAAGGTGCAGGTTACACATACCCTCGAGTCCCTGATCGACCAAGACATTTCATAAACCAGTTGATGCCTGAATAGCCTTCTTTGCATATGAATCCACTTCGAATTTAAAGGTGAGCATATATTTCACAAACCTTGGCCCCAGTGATGCCAACACATCTTACGGACAGGGAATCCTAAGATACTCCCTACATTGCTATATATGTAGCATATGCCTTCTTTTTTCTTTCTTTGCATCAAGTAAGATTAGATACTGATCCAAATCACCACTTTGCGGCATAAGGGAATGAAGGATCATTGATGGAAATCAAACTAGAGTGACTGATTGTAATCCGCAGTAGAAGCTTTTTTCTCAAATCTATTATCTTCTAATTATCTAAACGTACCAACACAACAAAACAGAAACAAAAAGGATAGCAAAAGAAAAGAAAGGAACAAATTTTTTTCTTGCTATTGTACCAAACTACTGTAGCGGATTGTTGTACATGGTACTGTAGCTACACTGCACTGTATAGCACTTGGCAAGTACTCCCTACACTGTAGCATTAGGTTCAAAAATTGCACGACGTCGCTTTTAGGTCTTCCTTTGTTGCGCATGTCCTGCATGCAAATTCCAATGCATGCGTGGCTCTATCTACTCGAGCAGGTGTAGCGGCCAAAGAAAAACACACGCGCAGATAGAGCCGAGACTCAAGACGAGCGCTAGTGTCGCACGCAAATCAAGCATGGAGACGCCTGACGATGCTTCAGAACGAAGCGATGAAACACGATGCACCGCCGCTAGCTTTTTCTTCTAAATATATATATTTTTCTATTTCTAGATTATGTTTGTGTGACTACAAAGTGCCCTCCTAGCACCTCTCAAATCCTAGCATAAAAATTATATCTATCAGCCTTAGGGTTAGCCCCTAACCCCATCTCTATTTATAGTCTAAGGTCTAAACGAGTTCTCATCCAATTCTAGCAAATAAGGGATCTAAAACTATTACGTAACATGGTTTTTTTAACTTTTGTTGCTACCCAATTTTGAACACTCCAAAATTAAATTGTCACACGTCGTTGCCTCCGGACCAAACCTCCGTAGCTTTAACACGCATCATCCATCTTTGATCTCCACATACCCCAACTCAAGCACGACTGTCTCCTCCAGCATCCTTGACCCTCTGGACCATGACTTTGCACCAAGCCATCCTGCTCAAGAACTAGAGACCGTTGTGTCCTACTTCAAGCTACGAGAAATGGATCAATTCAAATCAACCTTGGAGAACAAGATGTCTTCGGCCCAACAGATAGGATGGCGCTAAACAGGAAGAAATCTGAAGATGAAATAGTGATGTAGACAGAAGGAAAGCATGATGAAGGTGGCTACCAACTGGAAGCAAAACTGTAGGAAGCATGGCCGGCTATCAGAGGTGGTTGGGGGAGGGTAAATAACAGCCCTATTTTTTTACCTAAAGTATCTAAGAATCTTCACTCCAGTAGCTATGTAGAGCTACTAACTTTAGAGACTAAACAAGCATAACAAAAAATTTCTTGAGCAACTAACCCAAATGAGCCAAGAACTCTAGAGCTAGTCTAACTGCACTCATAGGTGCCAGTATGACTGCTCGCTCTAGTCTAACCGCGAGATAAGTGGTGGTTTGGCTGCACCTCAGAACAAATCTAGGGCTTGAGCACAAACAACCCAAGACACCCAAAACCAAAAACCAAAACAAGGTAACTTCTCTCAAGATCCACAAAGTTCTTTCACTCCTATAGCTATGAGAATCTATGAAAATCAAAACCCAATCACCCACAAGGAAACGATCAAGAAAAAAACCTTGATGAGCTAGAGTGGTCTAAACTACAAGTAATGGGTGGTCTGACCACTTAGAGGTGGTCTAACCTCTCTTTCAAATGGTCTAACCCTCTCACTCAGCACAAAATAGAAAATCAGCATGATGTGAAAAACTCAAAATGGGCTAACTTTCAAACAACAACTCCAAATCTCGCGAAACCTGAAACATAGCTTCCTTAAGACCTTAGAAACCTATTCTAATTAATAATCCCATAGATCATTGCCAAAGTTTCAACCTTTATCTGTTATATGGAAGAATGCACCAAAATCGAGCCAAAAACAAATCTAGAACCAAAAGCTTGCTCGTGGGCTATGGAATGTCAAGATGAAATTGATCAACTCCCACATATTCTACCAAGCTAAAACATAGTAAAACTCCAAGTCAAAACACCTAGAACACAAGCTTTCAAAAAAACATTCCTTCCAAGCCAAAATTTGACAAACTCAAGGCAATCTTCAAGAACTTTGTTAGACCATGTGGATGGTCATGATTAAAAATGATGATGAATAATTGACATTTGAATTACTTTGGAATTTGCATTTGTAAAATTGTCGGGTGATCAAAGTTGAAGATTTTGGGTTCAAGTGTTTCGACTAGCTTCGAGTGGTTTTAATAGTGTTTCAAATTACTCCGAGTGGTTTTAACTGAGTTCGAGTTTGAGTAATTTAACCATGTCTAGTTTTCGACCACAGCCGACTTCAACTATGTCCAGTTTCAACCACGGCAAACTTCATCCATGAGTCATTTACGACCATGCATGACTTTACGACCACGGCTGTCATTTACGACCACACACGGCATTATGACCACGACAACATGATTTCGACCACAGCAACATGACTTCAACCATGGCAACTTGACTACGACCATGACAGATTGACCACCGAAGGTAATCATAGCTACAACACTTTTACATGGTTGTAGCTTCAATGCTTTTGATAGTCGTGGACTTTACTAGTTGTACTCGATAGTCATAGGATTTACTGCTTGATAGTTGGTGACTTTGTAGTCGATGGTCATAGATTGTGTGAACTGCTCTTGTAGTCTTATATTTTGTAGTCTTGTCGATAGTCGTAGACCTTGAAGTCTGCTGTCATTGTCTTCGGTAGTCGAAGGCTTTACAATCGGTCACCGTAGGCTTCCCGATTGGTACTTGTAGACTTCTTTGTCAAAACGAGTGCTTCACTCTTTATGATCTTCGAGAGTGTGTTAGGCCTGCGTGGTGTTTGGCTGGTGCTTGATGGAACAGTGTCAGTACTTGGTAGTCGGAGTGACTAGGTACTCGATGATCAGTGTGCGATAGTCATGAGTGTTGTGGTTGGTTGTTGGAGTTTATTATGATCGCTACTTGGTAGATTGCGCTCGGTGGTCGTGTTGTGTGGTCGGAAGTGTGAGTTTCGAAAAGCGATAGGTTTTGGTGGTCGTATTCAGTAGTCTGAGATTATTTTCTGGATAGCGATGAGGTGATTGGTCGTGTACGACTGGGTTGATGGTCGCAGATTGTTTTGTTCTTGTTCTGGATGGACAAGGGTGTTATATGTGGTTATACTGATGAGGGTCAAGCTGGGAAGAGCTTGTGCCGGGAAAAATATTACTTTGGTCTTTGCATGTGCAAGAGAGCGTGGAGACGATCATGGTCAGTGATGAGGATGATCGGACTAGGATAGGGAGATCTGACGTCCAGACGGTTGAGGATGTCAAGCGAGGTGGTCGGGCTAATGCTGGAACATGTGGAGATCGAGGATGGTGAAGTGAGATGGAGCTATGAGAAGGGATACCCTGGAGGTTTCATCGCATGTTGAGTCGTGAGTGTTATGGATAGAGTCTATGGGCTAGAAGAGGTACAATTTGAATAAAACCCATATTAGGAAAGGGTTTCGGGTCCCTTGATTTGAGGATTAGGTGCCGTGTTCGTATTTAAAAGCAGGGAGAGGCTTTTGTCAAGAAAGTTTTTATTGGTGCCGTGCAGGCGCTTTGTAGCCAAAACTTATTACAAAAATAATAGATTAGATCTATTCCAAAAGAAGTTGATCGGCAGCATGTTTTTCTTAGCATGGTTCTTTGTGTGTCTTCGGCAGCTTGCTAACAGATCTCGTTTGAGAGCGATCAAGCACGCAGTTGTCTTTGGCTGGTAATCGTTTGAGCGGAAGTGTTCGAGTGGTCAAAGGTTTCCAAGCGGCTGAGTTCTATAAGTGTCGACGACTGCAAGCAAAGCAGTCCGATGAGGAATTGTTCGAGCGGATGTTTTCATTGTCGATCACAAAGAGATCGAGTGAAGTAGAAGAAGCAGAGGTGATCATTCACCCCTCTGATAGCGCCATACGGTCCTACTAGCTTGCTATTGGAATGCCTAGATAGATGGGATCTGGCCTCTAATAGGTTCTACCATCTCTTATATGTCATTAGAAACTAACAAGATCAAGAAATGGGATAAACCAAGCAAAACACCATGCAAATCAAATACACAACATGAAAAACATGAGCATGAGCACTTGGACAAAATTGAGATCTCTATTTCACTTGGAGATGAAGGATTATAGCCAATCCACACTCAGAGGATAGAGCTTACTCAAGAGCGCATACAACTCATGATTTCACAAGTTGTAAGCTCACCCTCTCTCCTATTCATGAGCACAAGACTCAAGAGACTCAAGTCCCTCCATAACCTCTCCATCTCTTTTATAGAGGAGGCATACCTCCACATCAACTCTCAAACACAAAATCTGAACCACTTAGTGGATCCTTTCCAATTACACATGGGCTAACCCAATAACCCAACAACATAATGGGTTTTACACTTTAACTCATCACTTGAGCATGCTTTTCAAAGCACTCTTCATCATGAAGCTCCAATAACCCACTCCATGCTCTTGTCCTCCATTGGATTGACCTAACCCACTTAGACCATCACTATGGTTTCGCATACCACCACTTTTCGGTGTTGAGCAAATGTCCAAATTTCTCGTCTACAACTTTTTATCATTCCTTCTACTCGTAGCAACACCGAAACCAATCCAACTCATCAAAGAATCTTCACATGTTTTGACAAGTAGCCCATGGTGTCCCTGTCAAGTCTTCACACATCCAGTCTCCCTGGATCATCTCTACTTGCACTAGTCCAAGTCACTTAGCACAACAAATGCACCAACTTGTCTCTACACATTCTCCAAGCCACCTGCACATCCAAGACTAAGCAACCATCCTGAGCACAAATTCCATACACTTAACTCATGTTAGTTAAAATAATACAATCATGCAACTCAACTCAACTCAACCAACCCTAGGTTTACAAACCTAGTCTCGAACTAAAGCCAAATGAAACCAACTCAAAAACACCTCTCCTGGTTCTCTAGTCACAACATCTGGTCTGACCGCTCTCCCTATGGTGGTCAAACCGCCACCGGTTATATCTCCAACCACTGGTTGGTCTAACCAACCCAAACTGACTCAACCTATTCCCAGAAATACGACTGGTCTGACCATTCCCCACATGCCAGTCAGACTGGACCCAACCTGACAACAACCCTGAACTTCAACAAACACTCAAGATCAAACTCAAACTTCAATATCTCTTACATAACAAAGTCAAATACTCATTACATACCATGGGATGACCTCACATGGTCTTATAAAAACCGCTGAAGAGCTAAAAAGAAGAGGAGGGAAGAGCAAAGAACAGAATGTAGGAAACATGCTATGTTTTGTGATAGAAAGAAACATAATGTCTGGGTGGCTTGAATGAACGAATGATTTGTAATGTGTATGTTCTAAACTAAGCATGCCGATGAAACTACAAATGCTATGGTTTCATTAATAAAATGGAACTGGGGCTAGGGCTGGACACTTTATTTCTAAAAAAGTGTAGAGAGAGAGATAGTGGCAAACAAGAATCTTTAATCTGCTGAGTGCTGATTGCCACTCCATATGGCCATTGGATTTCAACAACAATCTAATGTTGCCCACTATTGATCACCCTATTTATAAGTAGACCTAGGAGTTGAGTCGTGTCGTGCTGGGCCTAGCGGATTGTGCCTGCTCAGCATGGCCACCCCAACGTGCCATGTCGTACCAGCACAACTTGCCTCTGGTGAGACCTAAGCATGGCCTAGGGCATGCCGAGCCACAGTTGGGTTGTGTTGGCATAGGAATGGCATGTGGCGCTTGCCCGCCTCACCTCCTCTTAGCCACCACTGTCGCATGCCCACCTCAGACCCCATAGGCTGCGATACGAACCTGAATGCAGCATTGAGGATGAGCAGTGGGCAGTGGATGGTAATGGGACCTAGGCCTGGGTGGCCAGATCCAGAGGGTGATGGCGCCAACAGGTGAGCGTCGGCGGTTGAAGACGAGGATGGGGGAGCCAGGGAGGTGTGGATCCTACAATGGAGGAGGAAGGTGAGGGGTGGTCCATGGACTCTCATCCTCCCACACGCACCACCTCGATAACTGCTTGCCCACCTCAGACCCATAACCGAAGATGTGAAGCCGGAGGCGGTGTTGAGGATGAGCGGTGGGCGGTGGATGATGACGAAATCTAGACCTGGGTAGCCAGATTAGCCAGATCTAGAGGATGGTAGCACCAGCAGGTGAGCATCCAATGGACCATCTACTGAGGAGGAGGAGGAGGAAAGTGAGGCCACAACCCACAAGATAGTGAGGAGAAAAAAAGAGTATGCATGGTAGCACTGAGGCTCGAACCACTGATTCAAGAGAGGTGGGAAAAACAAAAGGAGAGGAGAAAAGGGAGGGTGTAAGGTCGAGGAGGCCAACTAGAGGGGGTAAATAGTCATTTCTAAAAAAATTTAATTAATTAATTCTATTTAAGCTATTTGGCTAAAATCAAGAATATAATGTGGAAGCTTAAATCAAATTGGTTTTAGCACAAACAAAGTATAAATTAATTAGATTTACCTAAGTCCACCAACATCTTAAGTCTATGTTAAAGGTTTGCAATTCTAGAAAGATATGCAATCAATTTAATTCTATGAATGTAAATTGCTTGAAACTAAATTGAGTACAAGAAAATAAACCGGGACTTCTCATAATCTTCTTTGAGAAGCTCACCACGCACAACGCCTCCAATGCCATCTAGCAGTTGGCAGACTCCAAGAGTAATATGTCAAGTCCCTCGCTTGACTCTCACCACGTGCAACAAATGCACAAGCTCAAATGGACACTACGTTCAACTCTAGATGCAATACATACACTCTAAATAACTTTCCTTACTCACAAAGTGCAACACATGCACAGTTGAGAGGAGGAACTCACATTAGCTCAAGAGAATAGAAATGGGTCAAGCAACAACATCTCCAACCGACCACAAGGGGGTATTTATACCCCACATAAGAAAACTAGCCGTTGGAGCCAAATCCCTGAAAAATTAGGATTATTAGAAGTATCGGCAGCAAAATTGTGGTACTTCCACTTCCTTTGTAATGGTCAAAAAACTAGTGGTTAGAAGCAAAGGACTAGTTGAATCCGGTAGTTCCGCTGTCCAATTTTCGGTAGTACCGATCATCGGAAAAACCACTCCCACATGCGGAACTACCGCTCTCGCGGGGAGGAGAAGACCAAAACACACGTGCCTCTCTAGAAAAAACATACCTCTACACAAACTGGATGTTTTGTAACACAGAGTAGGTCATTTCGCAAATCAGAAGTACCACTCACACAGAGCCAGTAGTACCGCTCGCTAATTGGACTGCTTACACTGAGCTGATCGAATTTTAGAATCATGACACAAGGATTATATATATGAGCACCAACTATTTGTAAAACACATCTGCAAATATAAGCCTCATACTACAAAGAACGAAAATATGGATTTCCAATACTTGCAAAACACATTTGCAATGCATACTCCCATGTTACAAGGAATCAACACATGAGCTTCAACTATTTGCAAAAACACATTCGCAAATACAAACCTCATGCCGAAGAGAGCTAGAGCAAGTGAGGTTGAGCTATCAACACATGATGACACTCAAGCTACTAGACATGACCCCTCTTAATAGTACGGTAACCTATACTAGCATTCTGATCTTCCAACCAAACACCAAGACCGGTAAAAGACTAGGAACACATCCTTAGCCCTACCTAGCCATACCTTTGCATTGAGTCATAGTCTTGACATGCATCAACTCATGATGCATCTATTACTTTAACTCCATCAATACATGATGAGTCTTCACACTTGATAATCAACACATGATCATCTTCTCTTGGACATGCATCAACTCATGATGTATCCACCACTTGACTTGATGATTTTCAACACATGAAGTTATTTCAAGTTATCCTCATCTGTGGAATCTAACATATTCATTCAACTCATGAAAAATGTTAGTCCACAAATCAATTGCCATTAATTACCAAACCTCACCATTAACATATAATGAAGGGATTAAATTCTACAATCTTCCCTTTTTGATAATTCATAACAATTTCAACAAATAATGAGATAAAGATTGCATTTGCGAATATACATGCACGCAATACTTGTATATTCTAAGATAAGTTTTAATCAAAGCTTATTTATCCGATTATCATTAATCATCTAACTATTAACACATAATGGAGAAGTTAGATGGCAACCCGATTGCAAATGAGTATATATGAACTACACAAGCTATATATACACAAAGGATGTGTTTTAACGTAAAGATACTAAATATGTGTATTAAAGGAAACATAGATCAATACTTATAAAACCTCAAAACATAGAGTGAACTCCCTCTAAATATGTGCATATAAGTATATGTAATGAAGACATATGAACATATTCATTTTGGACTATTTGTGGAGTTTATTCTATATTTTGGATCCAAAAAATGCACTAATATATAAAAACGATTTCAAATGCATGCCTCTTTGATTTCTTCTTTTCGTCAAAATGAGACTAAGCAATAATATACAGAAACAAACATATTAGTCTCACATATAGATTATCATTTAATCATATATTTGGATGTGAGGAATGCAACAAGATTGTATGAAAGATATTGAATGCGTACCTCAATGATTTCACCTTTTTCATCCATATGAGACTAAGTAATATCATAATCAATAAATAAGGTTTGTCTCACAAATACATTTGTCATTATCACCAAAATCTCATAGCAGTATTTGTCATTATAATCGAAACCAATTTAAATAGAGCTTGATCTTTCAGAGGGAAAGGGGAAAAAGAAAAGAAGGAAAAAAGGGAAAAGAAAGGAAAATGTCGAGACCTGATTATGCAAATCCAAACTCTGTGTATTTTACACTAGTCTACGACTATGCTAGTGCACACACATATGAATATGAAACATATTTATGAATAACTATAAAAAGAAACAAATATTATTAATTATCAGAGTAACGACCTTATGGCCAAGGTTACAGATAATAGCCTTAAAGGCCTAAACAAAAATTAGCAGTGGAAATAAAGAATAAATATATTAGCTATTGACATGCCTATAGGCAATCGACTAGGAAGCGAAGTCCTAATCCACAGAGTCGTCGAAGCATTCCTCCTAAATACCTTTGTCTAATATGATTCTTCTTTAGTAACTGAGCAATAAAGTATACAGCTGTGAGTATATGGAGTACTCAGTAAGTATATAACAAGATGCAATATATAATTACTCAAGGCTTGCCAAAAGGATAGCTGAGTGGTTACTTGTAGAAAGCAATAATTTAGAGCAAATACAATAAATAGATTAAAAGCATACTTTGAAAATGAGTAATAAGTAAATAAATAATGAATCAAAGGAATTAAATAAACCAAAATTGAACTAACCATTCACTTCCCAACCAACCCAAAATTTTATGAAAATCTAACCCTCGTATGAAATCACTGAGTATTGTCCATAACTGGGGACATGGTTATTCGAATAGTTTTACACTCAATGAGATGATAAATCTCAATGAGGTGGAGTCGATGATAGGGTTGGCGACAAATAAGATGCACTGGACTCGACGGAATTCCTCACTGGAGTTGAAGGAAGCAGTGGTGAGCAAATCCTATATTCTAACACAACTCGAGCAAATCAGATGGCGGTACGAGTAGAGTGATGATTAGGGTAGCTCAGGGTGCTTGTTTTGGGGGTGTGCAAGGCTTTTTAAACCACGAGGAAGAGGAGTATAGGTCAAAGATGACGGCGACAACACGTCCGAGTCAGAGACAACATGAGGGAAAAGATGAATAGTACCCAGCACTGTTTTCCTAACAGTTGGGCCCCACATGGTGGCGAGAGAGAGAGAGAGAGAGAGATGGGCTCATGGAACGGGCTAACACACTAGGCTACGCCAGAAGTTGGGCTACGGCAAAGAGAAAGAAAGGGAGCAGACCGGAGGAAAGAAGTGGACCAGCTCGAAAGAAAGAAAATGGGTCGAGAAATGGGTCGAGAGAAAGGATTTAGCCCACTGAGGATTTCCAGAATTTGAAAGATTTCTTATTTTCAAAAAAGAGAAAAAATTGAATTGAGATCAAATAAATAGCAAGTAAACTCCAAAAATTCCAGAAAAATCATAACAAATCATTGCAACACAAGAACCTAAATAAAACTATTTTGGATTTGGTTGACATTTGGATTAATCACATTAAATCATTTAAAATTTTGAAAATCCAATTTAAGATTTAATTAATTCAAGAAAATACAATTGGTTATTTTTTATTTTAAAAACTTTAATAAGTCACCAAACGCTAGGATGTTACAAACTTCACCCCTTAAATAGAATCTCGATCCCAATATTCAGGCTCACTAAATGAATAGGTGTGGAAACTCTACTATGAGATCCTCCTCACTCTCCAGATAACTTCTTCCTCAGTGTGATTACTTTACTGAACCTTGCAAAATAGATGACTTTCCTTCTAGTCACACACTCACCTACTTCAAAAATTTTGATGGGACACTCATTGTAAGTGAGGCCCTCCTGAAGGTCTATGGCTTCCAATGGCATTGGCTTCTTTGGCACACCAAACACTTCTTCAATTGATGCACATGGAAGACATCATACTAAAAGACAAAGGTAGCTCTAACTAGTATGCAACCTCTCCTCAATACTTCAAAATCTTGAACGATCTAATATATCTTGGTGCAAGTTTTCCTTTCATCTTGAACCTTTTGACTCCTTTAAATGGGGTAACTCTAAGGTACAAATAATCTTTTGGTTGAAAACTCAAATCTTGATGACGATTACATGCATAACTTTTTTTTTGTCTAGTTTAAGCTATTCTCAGCCTTCCCTCAATTGAATTGAGCTTGGATAAATAGTAAATAAACTCCAAAAATTACAAAAAATTCAAAAAAAAAATACGTGCAACACAAGAAACCCAAATGAGTTGACATTTGGATTAATCACATTAAATAATTATAATTTCTAAAAATTCAATTTAAGCTTTAATTAATTTAAGAAAATTCAAATAGTTATTTTATTTTAAAAACTCTAAAAATGCACCGAAAGCTAGGATGTTATAGAAAAAGCTAAAATTTAAGTAATTATGTAAAAATATGGATACGTAAACATTTGGGGAAGATGAAATTTTCTTGATATTTTACAGATACAATATTGCTGCCTCATTAAAAACCATACACTCTAGAGTAGGGTTCCCCTAGTAACAAAAGAGTACAATACTAACTACTCCTCAATGTTTAGATCATATATTGCAGGTCAGCATCTAGCTAAACTATGACTTTGAGCAACTGGACAAGCTAAAAATACATTTAATTTTAGATTCTTGCTCTTTTTCTTGGCTTTGTTATATATGGATTGCCATAATCTAGATAACTACTTCACAAAATATGGCTGAGTGTAATACTTGTGGAGTCACTTTGGATAATCTTCATAGCTCCTTATCTAGATAAAATTGAATAAAACGCAGTCATTTCATTTTTATTCATACTCTATCTTCTTCTATGTATTTTAATGACTCTATTGTCAAAGGGGGAGAAAGATCGAAAAAAATACATATCTAAAGCATGATTTTGAGTTTTTCTTTGAATTCTTGCTAAGTTTGGAGCTTTTATGTTTTGTTGTGATTCTCTTGTTGCTAAGTTTGGAGCTTTTATGTTTTGTTATGATTCTCTTACTAAGTTTGGAGCTTTTGTGTTTTACTGTGATTCTATTAATCTCTTGTTACCATGACCTAGGTCAAATAGAATAATTGTTCTTTCATATGGATCTAGAGTGAGATTTCAAAATTCCTTTGATGGATTCAAAGTTTTTTTTGTGAAAAACTTGTTCTTTTCAGTAACTTCACTCCATTTCTAGCTCATATGGTCGCTTTCAGTCTTTGCAATCCTTTTGTGGCCATCTTTGAGTTTCTCTTTGTAAAATCCCCTCTTTTACTTCTAAAACCACCTCCTATTTGTATTTTTTCAAGAATTGCCAATTGGTTCTTCAAGGGGGAGATTGAAGAACCATATGAGAATGTTCAAATTATTGTTGTGATGGATCATTGCCAAGTTGGAGGAGCTGGCATTTGATTTTGCAAAGATTGCAATTTGTTAGAATTGGTTTCAGAATTTTTTTAGGCAAACTGTTCTGACCGCTAGTGTGCTACCAGTCAAATCGGCCGATAGTATGACCATTGTGGAGCTGCCAGTCAGACTGGTCAACCGGTAGGACAATGAGTTAGTTGTTGTTTGCATTTTTCTAGAGAGGTTTGTTTACGCAGTGTTTCAATCAGTATAACTGGCCTAGAAAAAATTCTCGGATTTGGAGATTTGGTTTTGAAATGATTTGAGATATATTTGGTTAGTGATTCATATTGCATGATGCATGTTTTAGGTAATGTGGGTCAAGTTATGAAGAACCTGTGCCCGAAAACAATTTTTTCGTTGGATGTGTAAGGAAGCTTTGGAGTCAACCATTGTTAATGACGAGGATCAGGGCTACGCTCATGGAGGAGCCGAGATCTAGAATGGTCAAGGATGCCAGATAAGATAGTTGAGCTCAAGCATGGCACGAGAAAGGAGAAAAATGTTGAAGAGAATATTCAAGCGATTGGTTACACCAGATGGCTTGGTCAATCCAAGTGAGCCATGATCTGGTGGAATAGGAATGAGAGAGACTTGCTGATGTATAGCAAGCTAGTGATGCACCAACACGTGGTAAGTATAGCAATTGCTTGCAAGGAAGATGAAGATCAGGTCAAGAAAGAAAATTTTGGTAAGATGGCCAAATGCCAAAAACTATTTTGGATCAAAACCGCAGTGCTAGGGAATGCAAATTAGGTCAAGAAGAAGCTGAGAAGATTAAATTGGATCAAAAGCTAAGGACTTAGCGAATTTGGACTCATATGCTTTGAAAAGTATGCATGAGTTTAGTTTGTGAGTAAAACTCGTATTGTGTGAGGTTAACGGGTTTCCCTCAAATATGCTAGTGGATAGTATCCATTAGGGCTGAATGTGGGTTGTTGCCTCATTTATTTAACGGGATGGGATGGAGACTTGCTAGCGAACCATCCAACCATCCATTATTTTAGCCAAGTGTTCTATGGTTAGGGTTTGAGTATTGTGGCATGCTCTTTTGTCCTCTAAATTGAGTGGCTGTAAAATCTTCATCCTTAAGTAGCAATGCATCAACTTTGTTCACCTCTCATAGAGTCTTCTTGTTTTGGTTAATTTGCCCTTGATCTTGTTGGTTTTGATCTCCTCTCTCCCCTTCTTGATCTTGTTGTGTGTCAAGGACGTATAAGTAATAGAGATGACTCATAGAAATCATATCCCATCCATTTAGGCACCAGGTCTTTTAAGCTCTTGAAGTTGACCAGTTTTACTTGAATTTAACCTCATTGTGAGTTTTCTTGATTCAAGGGTTTTTGTCTCAAGTCTTTGAGAATTTTTACTTGCTGTGACATATAGGAATACATCTAGAGCTATCTTGGCCATTATCTACCTACAAGCAAGTCATATTTTGAGTTTTTGTTTTTACTTGATTTTTGTGCAATTTTACCTTTTCTTGAAAAATGTCTAAACTTTGACAAGGATTCAAGTGATTCTTGGTTAGAATAGGTTCCTAAGACTCTAATCAAGGTGTATGTGTAGAGTTTCATATTTGGTTATAGATTTTTGGAGTTACACCAAAAGTGATTTGTATTTGGTCTAATTTTCTGTTCTGGGAACACGAGAGCGATCATACTGCTCTCAGGCCAGGTCGTACCGAAGGCCAGTCAGACCGCCACTTCCACCGGTGAGACCGCCAAGAGGCTGCTAGTTAGACCACCTGGAGCTCCGATCAGACCGCTTCATTTTGCCCGGTCAGATCACCAAAGTGCTGATTTGTGTTGTTGGGCTTCTGAGTTGATTTCTTTTGCTTTGACTTCCAATCTTTATCTTCATAGCTATTAGTTATTGGAGTAAAAGATTAGTGAATATTTGAAGGAAAATTTTGAATACATTATTCACCCCTCTGTTGGCACACCAGTCCTACAAAGTACAATATTACATACTGAAGTCATCTTAAATATTGTCTTCAAATGAATATATATTTGTTTATTTCGATTTGTTACATTGCCCCCATAACAAATGGCCTAGGTCTAACACGGATTAGACATGGTTATTTGATTACTGCAGGCTGCAGCTGCTGTACGCTACGAAGCCGCTTGATTGCAAACTCGATGGCTGAGATCAAGATTTATCAGAGCATGAGAAACTGCATAGCCATAATCCAAGTGTGATTGGACTTACCAATGGATTCCACTCCTGTTGCAAGCTTGCTCAGTGAATTAGTGATCAAGATCAAGCATGAAAAGCTACATATCCATAATCGATTGCTAAAATCAAGATTTTTCAGAGTTGATCAAGCCTGTTCAGTGAAGTAGTAAACCACAATTTCTCACATATGTAACAACGTTTAACATTTTTCTTGTGTATCCAGAATGAGCATCAATTAGAGTTCACCCAAAGTGTATACATGGTGGCAAGCCACATACAGAGTAGCCCTCTTATTTAAGAGCAAGCTGGTCTTGCTCACTATGGTATTGCAGCCTGCAGGAAGGTGCATCTTATTGACAAAGCTCGCTCTTATTAGGATGAAGGTGCATCTGGCTGATTTTGAGGAAGTGCAGCTTGAAATGCAGGAATTTCCATGTATGCCTCATGTAGTCTTGCCAAAATTGGGTAATTTGTCTGCAAGAAAAGAAAAGCTTATTACTCTTAGTTTCTAAACAAGATGGGTGAGAACACTTCCTCGTTAGCAGAATTCCTTACAGAAAGAAACAAACAATAGCAGAGAAAAGTTAGGTACCATATCAATTTGGAAGCGATTTATGCCAGCATGAATTTGTGGTGCTAGGAACACATCTCCCTGTGGATGAATGCAAAATAGATAAAATCAGATTAGTTGAAATTACATTATAGAGGCAACATGAATGGTGGCACATTGTACATTTGCTTACTACTAATGTGAATACAGGTGAGATGCCAGATTCAGAAAGTGGGATGAGGAAAACGTTAAATAAGAATTTTTAAATGTACATTGCAAAAAAACTGTATGTATGATCGAGCTGATGATGCAGCTTTGAAGCTCATTTCTATGTGACTGATCATGGCAAAGCAACATGTATCAATAAACAAGGTTGGGTTAGAAAAAAAAAACAAACCAATTGGGCATCATCCCCAGTAGCATATTTACTGTCACATCCCTCCAAAAGCTTTTCGATCGCTAAGACAAAGAGTAAGGGCAAACAATGAGTTATGTCTGGCTGATATCACAAAAAAGATAGGCAATATTGAACAACAAACAATGTTTCTCAATTGCATTTATTTTAGCACTCCAGGTACACTAAGAAATTATATTGCAAACCAATAGGTGTGGCAAAAACCACACCTCTGAAGCCCTTGTCAATGTAATGCTGAACCACCTGAAGGCTCTCATTGGGGCCCAACCTACCCTCATGCAAGCCCTGCAAAGTAGTTATGTAAATTAAAGTAGTACTGAAATGAATTGAAAAGACAAAATCTTGTGAGTGGAAGCTAGCTGTTGGTAAAACACACAATGAGACCGTAGGCCTGAAGAGGTTGAATGCTTGAACAAACTATGCTTGCGATCTGCAATAAGCAAGGAACAAAGTTCTCAAATGGAGTTGCATATAAAAATGTGCTGGATGACAAAAAAAAAGGATTGCTGGCTTCTTCACATGACAATAAGATTGCAAACTTACAGAAAGTATATGTGAAAAATATCGCACTGAAAAAAGTAAAATACTGAATTTCGTCCTAATCCCCTCACCAAAATTGCCTCTTAAGAATTTTTCTTCAATACCTGCTGGAGAGTTTCTAAGAGTCCAAGTTGTGTGCGTGTCGTGCCGTGTGCCGTGTGGGACAACGCACAATAATTTTCCACATTATCCTACATGGTATCAGAGCCCTAACCACACCGCCGTCTCCGTGGTTCCCAAGTCCCAACCATAGCCATCGCCGCCCTCGCCTAGGCGCGCAGGAGCGCGGGCCACCGCCGCCTCGTGGGCAGCTGCTGCTTCCTTGTGGGGCCACCGCCGCCGCCTCGTGCGGTCGCCCTCCATCGAGTCACTGACCTCGCTGGGACGGTCCGTGTGCGCTGCTGATCCGAGGAGGCTATCGGGTCAGAGGATGAACTTTGAGGTGGACTGCAGAACTGAAAGGAGAGCTGCGCCGCCGCTGCAGTTAATGAACCGGGAGAGCTCGATCCGGAAGGAGGAGAGGGGGGAGAGCCCTTCGCTGTTCGCTATTTGATTTGAGATCTAGTGTTTCTGGGATTCGGTGTGCATAGATTTTTTTTGTGTGGCCTGCTTTGGTTGCTGGTTTGGGTGATGGTCGAGGTGTCGGGTGGCTGTAGAGTTGTAGGGCCTGTTTGGTTGGTGCCTAAGCTTGTCATGTCTAAGCTTAGGCAATATGTGGCTGCCACAGAAAGTGTGGCTAACAAAATCGAAGCCACACTTGTGGCAAAGTTTGGCAAGAAACTGAGTCTATGACGTGTGGGGCCGGGTACTAAGAAAGTGTGGCATGCCACAGTTACGTCAGTGAACCAAACAGCTACCTAAAAACTGTGGCACGTCTAACTTGTGGTTAGGCAACTTCTGGTCATAAATCAAACAGGCCCGTAATCTTTTGATGATGAGTAGGTGATTATCGTGATGCGTGGATACGCGCGGCAACACAGGGGGAAGACTATCGATTGGCATGGATAGAGAGTTGCAGGAGACGGACGATTTGGGTTTAGGTTTGTTGGGCCTGTTTTTTAGCTGAAGTTTATAGTTTTTGATTGTGGTTTGTGATTTTTGGATTGTTTGTACGAGATATTACAGTGTAACATAAACTCACATGTAGTTTTTTCTGATATAAATGAAGTCGGCATAATATGTACTACAATTAACTAGTAGACTCTATTTTAAAAAGATACTTCGTTTAAAAGCTAGTTACTGTAGAAAAGCCGAAAAGCAGCATTTAGAAGCTGAAAAAACAGACCCTTTGATTTGTGTTGAAAGTAGAATATAAGCTCTGAGAAGATCAAAGTTGTGAGGAAGGTTAAAGAAGAAGCTATGTAGGAAGCTATAAAAAGAGTATTGTAAATATGGATGGTAGAAGTGAGGAATCTCTTTGGTTACAAAAGGTGAGATGTGAGATTCAAGGCCACATAGCAATAGGTCTTGTAGGCCTAGGGCTAGAATGAGACCATCTTAATTAAAGTTGGAGCTAATGCTGAATAATGTGAAGCTAGAAGAGAATAAGAATTATATAAGTTGGTCTAGGAGGGCTCAACAAATTCTGAAAAGGAAGGGGTGGAGTACTACTTATAGAAGACTTGCATCGAGCCTGGAGATAGACGAAGTACAGATTGGAGGGTGTGGAACATCATCAACTCTATGGTGGTGACATGGTTGTTGCCTTCGGTGTCCCTGTTCTTTGCTAGGATGGTGGAAGCGATCCCAAGTGCAGTAGTGATGTGGAAGATGTTGGGGAACATGTACTCTAGCTAGGAATGTATTGATGATGGTGGACGTTCAAGGCAAGATAAATGCTCTGAAATAGGGGGAAAAGACTGTTCAAGAATATTTTAGTAAGCTAAGCAGTTGTTGGCAGATTTGGATCAATATGATCTACTATAGCTGATTTGTGCTGGTGATATTGAATTCGGTAGAGCATAGCTGCAACGTAGGAGGGTCACTCACTTCTTGAAAGATATGAACCCTATGTTTGAGAGCAGGAGAGTTGTAATATATCATCAGGTGGCATTGCCAACTATGAAGGAGACTATTTCAGCTATGGTTGTTAAGAAAACTTGACGAAGAGTGATAATGGGCAGCAACCCTATAAGGTTAGTATACACCATAGCTGATGACAGGAAGTGTTATAACTATAAGTAAACATGACACCTGAGTTGGGCGTGTCCTTTCTCACGAATTGGATGTCACAGGGGTGATTGGATTTGTTGTGACGTGAGATACGGCAACTTGAACTTTATAAGGAGGACCGAGTGTTACAAATGTGGGGCATCTCACCCTAGTGGAGGTGGGTGGTGGGAATGATAAGTCTGCTGAATAAGATAAGGTGGAAGTAGAGGAAGAGGTGGCCTTAGGGCCAATGCAGCCATGACAGAGGAGAAGACCACACAACCAGAGAAGTGGCAGAAGGGAGAAGAGAACTGAGAAAATGATTGGGACTAGAGTCAAGCGTAATGGGATATGGTAGAGGTGGTAGAAGCTAAGGCTGGGGGTGTGTGGGCAGAGGTGGTGGAGGCCAGGGGTGGCTGGGGTGTGTGGGTAGAGTGTTAGACCATGTGGCTAGGTTTAGGATATTTTGGTGATGAATAATTGACAATGGTTAATTTGTGATGATGAATAATTGGTAAATTTTTTTAGTGTTGATATGAGAGTTGTGTCGTGTGTATACGGATTGATGTTGGTCAAGTTGGAGAGAACTTGTGCCGGAAGAATGTTCTTTCGTCTTTTGCATGTGCAGGTTGGGCGTAGAGACGGTCATGGTCGGTGACGAGGAAGACCGGAACTAGGAGGGGGAAATCTAAGGTCCAGGCGGTCGAGGATGTCACGAGGTGGTCGGGCTCACGCTGGAGCACAAAGAGATCAAAGGTGGATGATGCATGGAGAAGATACAGGAGGTGCGGTACTAGAGGCTTCGACACGTGACGAGTTGGAGAAGTTGTAGTTGGAATTTTGGAAAACCTGTGTTAGGAAGGGTTTCAAGTCCCTTATTTGTTGGAATTGGATTAGAACTCGTGAGCTTAGGATAAGCCCAGGTTTTGGGCCCTAGACTATAAATAGAGGTGGGGTTGGAGACTAACCCTGTGGCTTTTAGAGAGACTAATTTCGTGCTATGATTTAGGGGTGCCAAGAGAGGGCACTTGTAGCCACCATGTTTCAGAAATAAAATCCAGATCTATTCCGAGAAGAATTCTGGCCGCTCATTTGTTTCACATCGTCCTCGTCTTGTTTTTTGATCTGCGTGCATTTCTCGTCGACTCCAGCGACATGTCTTGTGCCTTGATTAGCGAAGTTGTGTCTCGCCTTGATTCACGTGTGGGAAAAATAAAAGCAGCAGCACACTACTTTTGGAGAGAGAAAGAAGCGTGAAGTAATCAGTTATCCATCAGGATGCATGTACACAATTTCTCCGTTTTCTAATTAAACTTTGTAAGTTTTTTAATTCACATATATTATCCTTTTTGCTGGTTTTTGATTCCTATGGATTCTCCATGCTTTGATCTCTAGCTATACATTTTTGTGCTTACATTTATGTATTAGTTTGAATTGAAAATCGATTGCTAGATTGAAGGGAAAACGATGTTTTGTTGATCGATCAGAACTTTTTTCTCAGTGCTACAGTAACTACTATAGTATGCTACAGTACGCTGCAAAAACTACTACAGTAAAATCAGAAAAAAAAATTCTATTTTTTTGTGTTATTTCTGGTTTTTGCAGATTAAACAATTAAAAGACAAAAAATTTGAGAAAAAGTTTCCGCTGTACGCTGCAATCATTCACCCCCTCTGATTGCCATCGACGATCCTACAAATGGTATCAGAGCAAGTTACTATGGCGTTAGAGAAGTATGTGAATCGTCCCTCCATGCTGGATGGTACGGATTTTGCTTTTTGGAAGTGTCGGATGCAAGCTTATATTGAGGCTCAAGGTAGTGATGTTTGGAAAAAAGTTTCTACACCATATGAGGTTCCTGCTATTGTTACTAATTTAAATAAAGCAGATGTTGATTTAAATGCTCAAGCTCGTAACTTGCTATTTCAAGGGATTTCTCGCAAAGAATTTGATCATGTAGCTCAAAAAGAATATTCTGATTTTGCTATGAAACCTGGTGAATCCAATGATGATCTATTTGCTCGGTTTGAGAAAATATTGAGTGATCTGCGCGGTGTTGGTGTTATTCCTGTTGATGAAGATAATGCAACTAAAATTTTGAGATCTTTAGGTTCTGTGTGGTTAATGGTTGTCACAACTATTAATCAAACTGTTGATCTAGATACTTTAACCATGGATGATCTTTATTCTAGATTGAAAACCTATGAGATGGAAGTTTTGTCATCTAAGATTAATAAATCTTCATCTTTAGAACTTGTGACTAATCCCGTGCAGGCTGCTTCGTCGAGTGCTTTGTCTTGTGTTTCTTTGTCTGCCTTGTCTTCTTTTTCAGAGGAACAGTTCGAGCAGCTTCCTGAAGAGGACTTAGTATTGATCTCCTCACGAGCATACAAGGCACTCAACAATGTGAGGATGAGGAAGTGAGGTGGCGTGCCAGGTCCGATCAGATGCTTTGAGTGTGGCAAGCCAGGCCACATTAAGATGGATTGTCCCAAGCTCAAGGGAAAGGTGGTGAAGGAAGAGAAGAATTATCGTCGTCGGCCATCCAAGAACAACAACACCAAGGGTGGCAATTTTCGTCGCAAGCTTGCTGAAAAGATCATATCGACTATTGAGGGTCTTGATTTGAGCGATGTGGAATATAAGAGCTGCGACGACGATGACCACGACGATGATGATGCTAAAGGCAAGAAGAAGAATAACGATAACTTCACGGGCATGTGCTTCATGACAGGAAACAACAGTGATGATGGCGATAGTGATCCCGATGAGGTAAGACCATCATATGATGAGTTTAAAGATGGTTTGATTAAACTTGTTATTGAATTAAAAAATATAAAACAGAAATTGAAAGAAAATAATTGTGTTGTTGAAAGCCTAAATTCTGAAATTAATAGACTTAGAGTTTTGATTCCTGATGATGAATCATGTGAGTCTTGCCAAGTTTTACATTCTGAGTTGGAGGCTGTTAGATCTCTTAGTGCATCAAACCTGGTTCAACTTAGAGATGTAACTGATAAATTTGATGAATTAAAATTGACACATGACTCTTATGATAAAAAATTAAAACTTGCAAATGATGAAATTGAAAAGCTCAAATCTAGTTCTTCTACATGTTTAGAGTCAGGTATTTCAAATGCTCAATCTAAAACTTACTCTAATTGTGAATTGCTATAAGCTAGACTTAATATATCTTAGAAATCTATTCAACAAATGCTTTATCATGAGAACATGTCCTGCTCAAATTGTTCTAAGTTAAATATTGAAATTGATGCTTTAACTAGGCAATTGAATGATTTTGCTGAAAAGGAAAGATTGACTCAATCTATTGCTTCTAAGAATTTTGTGAATGAACCTGTTAAATGCACTACTTGTTTCACTTTGGCTAAAGAAAATGAGTATCTTAAGGACACTTTGGAGAGATTTTCTTTTGGTAAGACAAATCTAAATATGATCTGTAGACAAGTCAAAAACAAGTGTGAAAAATCGTGGTCTAGGATTTAATTTTGTTGAGTATGCCAAGAATAATTCTCCTAAGGTTGTTAAGTTTCTTGAACCTAGAAATATTGAAGTAAAATCTAAACCAAAACAAACTGTGTTTAAATCTGCTGGCTTTGTGCAAAGTTCATTGAATAATAATGTTGGTGCTAGTTCATCATCTCAAAAGAATTCTGGTTATATTAAATTTCATTGCACCTACTGTGGAAGAGATGGACACTTGCATGAATTTTATTTTAGGCGTGCTAAGAAAGAGAAGAAGAAGGAAAGATTGAATGTTTTAAGACAAAAACGTGCAATATCTTTTATTCCTAGAACTAATGTGAATGCTAAGTTTTTAGAGAACTTTTATGATGATTTTAAATTTGCTTCACATGCTAGTTTGGGATATAATTCAAATAAGTCACATTCTTTTTGGTATTTTAATCACCCACATGGTCATGATTTTGATTCTAGATTTGTTGTTGTCTCTCCACGTCATGTGTCACAGTACTGGATTCCTAGATCTTATTTTACTAATCCCAGTACTGTGAGACCGATGTTTCCTGTAATGTAAGAACAACTAACAAGGATGGAGAACATAAGCTAAATTGGGTTCCGGTCTTTTTTACATCATCACTTGATTGGAACACTTGATAGTTCTTCACTCCCTTTGATGGCTTGCAAGAGATTTCACTTTTTGAGAGACTATGTAGAAAAGGTGATGTTGTCTTACACCCTATTGAGTTGGATTCTCATGTTGATGATATTTTTTCAAAACCACTTGATTACTCTTGTTTTGCTCTTTTGCGAAGTGAGTTGGGCGTGTTGCATCCTATAGGATTATTTTGAGGGGGAGCTTGATGTTTAATAATTTAGGAAGCTTTGTTTATTATACTTGTCAATTAAATTAAAAAGTCCAAGCCATCAAATTTAAATGAGTTGTGGAGCTCTCTTTATCATAGTTATTCATATGCTGTGTAGCTTTGATCATGACTAGTTATAATTAATTTGTTACACTTGAACTAAAATATGACATGACGGAATATTTTGACTAGATTGATTATAAATAGTAATTTGTGATGTTCATAAAAAAGGATTAGTTTGGTTGTGCCTTATTTTAAATTTCGGCTATGAGGCTCACATGTTTCATATTGCAATCTTTTTATGATCATTCAATTTGGCATGTTATAAAAAAATAGAAAAGAGACATTTGAAAAGATGTATGCTCCAAGCATGCCATGGTAAACAAAAAAAGGAGGCACAAAAAGTGCACAAGATGAAAAGAAGTATGCTTCAAGCATGCCTCCATTGACAAGAAGTAAGCTATCATGAAAAGAAGTATGCTACTAGTATGCCACATGCGTAAGAATTGAATGTGGAGCAATAGGTTGTTATATGAGACTGCTAGCTCGACTAGATTAAAGATTTGTTTCACTTTTAGACTTTGACTTTTTGTTGTGATATCTCATTGTACTCTCTATAATTGGTTTGGTCATTATTGAGATGCCTGTCATTAATATAAACTGCTTAATCATGTTAAAGACTGGTTTTGATATTGCTATATCATATATGACTAGGTATGATTTAGATAGCTCTACTAAAAATGGCTTGGTTAAATTATTAAATCAATTCAAAGTGACTTGGATAATCAACAAAGCCTTTTGATTTTTTACTCTCATTGCTCCTTCTTAGAATTATGTTTTCTCTGAATTTTCTTGATGATTACATTGCCAAAGGGGGAGAGATTTGGTGTGCTTTGTAAGATATTGGAGAAATTTGCTAAAACTTCATCTTCGGCTTCAGTTCTTCACTTATATCTATTTGAAACTAATTCATCATACCATCTTTAGGTGTTGTCAATGTATTCATCAATGGGGAGATTGTTAGACTATATGGCTAGGTCTAGGATATTTTGGTGATGAATAATTGACAATGGTTAATTTGTGATGATGAATAATTGGTAATTTTGTTTAGCGTTGTTATGAGAGTTATGTCGCATGTATGCGGATTGATGTTGGTCAAGTTGGAGAGAACTTGTGCCGAAAGAATGTTCTTTGATCTTTGCATGTGCAAGTTGGGCGTGGAGACGGTCATGATCGGTGACGAGGAAGACCGGGACTAGGAGGGGGAAATCCGAGGTCCAGGCGGTCGAGGATATCACGAGGTGGTCGGGCTCACGCTGGAGCACATGGAGATCAAAGGTGGATGATGCGTGGAGAAGATACAGGAGGTGCGGTCCTGGAGGCTTCGACACGTGACGAGTTGGAGAAGTTGTAGTTGGAATTTTGGAAAACCTGTGCTAGGAAGGGTTTCGGGTCCCTTATTTGTTGGAATTGGATTAGAACTCATAAGCTTAGGATAAGCCCAAGTTTTGGGCCCTAGACTAAAAATAGAGATGGGGTTGGAGACTAACCCTGTGGCTTTTAGAGAGACTAATTTCGTGCTATGATTTAGGGGTGCCAAGAGAGGGCACTTGTAGCCACCATGTTTTAGAAATAAAATCCAGATCTATTCCGAGAAGAATTCTGGCCGCTCGTTTGTTTCGCATCGTCGTCGTCTTGTTGTTTTGATTTGCGTGCGTTTCTCGTCAGCTCCAGCGACGTGTCTTGAGCCTCGATTAGCGAAGTTGTGTCTCGCCTTGATTCACGTGCGGGAAAAATAAAAGCAGCAGCACACTACTTTTGGAGAGAGAAAGAAGCGTGAAGCAATCAGTTATCCATCTGGATGCATGTACACAATTTCTCCGTTTTCTAATTAAACTTTGTAAGTTTTTTTAATTCGCATATATTATCATTTTTGCTGATTTTTTTATTCCTATGGATTCTCCATGCTTTGATATCTAGTTATACATTTTTTGTGCTTACGTTTATGAATTAGTTTGAATTAAAAAACGATTGCTAGATTGAAAGAAAAATGATGTTTCACTGATCAATCGGAACTTTTTTCTCGGTGCTATAGTAACTGCTACAGTACGTTGCAGAAACTGCTACAGTAAAATCAAAAAAATTCTTTTTTTGGTGTTATTTCTGGTTTTTGCAGATTAAACAATTACAAAGTAGAAAATTTGAGAAAAAGTTTCTGTTGTGCGCTGCAATCATTCATCCTTCTCTCCGATTGCCATCGACGATCCTACAAGGAGGAGAAGGTAGTGGCCAGGGACAATTAGTAGATGGTGATGATGGATTTGGTGACACTAGTGGAATTTGTAATGGTATCGGTAGCATCTTTTGGTCTTGGTGATGGTAATGGCTATGGAGTCAACAGTAGGTTTGGTGAAGTGTTAGATTCTAGTGAGAGTATTTCCATATGTAATAAGATAGCCATGATTGTTATCTCATGTCCATCTTTAGGGGGGGTGTTGGAGAGCTAGATAAGAGTCCAAGTTGTGCACGTGTTGTGCCGTGTGCGAGTCATGTTAGTGTCGGATTGTAATTCTTGGCACTATAAATAAGGGGTGTAGGGTTCCGAGGGACAACACACAATACTTTCCCAAATTATTCTACAATATCGTTTCCATGTCTTCCAACAGGGAAATCTTAAGCATAAATTCTTTGCCTAATAGCACAAGATATAAAGATACTCTGAACTGGACATGTACCTGAAGATTATGAGCTTTCTTTTTGAGATCTTTAGGTAGGAGAGGATGCTGGGGATATTTATCTTCTAGATACTGTTCATTACAAAATCAAGACAATTGTCAATGACCAATAGACGCCCTGGCATGCTGAAGGAACACGTTCTTGTGGGTAAAAAAATCCACTGAAGCAAGAACTGCAACTCACTAATGTGATGGCGAGAGAGTCGGAAACAACTATGTCGCCATCTACTAATGCTGGTACGTACTTAATTGGATTGATCTTTTCATAATCTACAAAAGGAGAGCAACAACAATGAAATTGCAATGTAAACGTGAACTCCAAAAAAACAATGTTAATTTGTGAACATAAAAGATACTAGGAGGTCATGATAGCAGAAGCATTCTCCAGTTCGTTGACAAACAGATTATGTTACTTCAATATCTGGGAATGTAACCGATTCATGAAGTTAAATGAAAAGCACTGATACACACTTACGGATTAGGCATCAAGAATAATGTATGGTTCTAATTTATCTTATTATCAGTCATTGCATCAACTCTGACCATGACCCCTCTTTCTTAGCTGTCATCAGTTGCAATCCTAGAAGATGGCTATTGCAATACACGAAATGTGTTTACATTCTGTGGTTACCTGGATCTGTTCGTGGATCCACTGCCCTGTACTCATAATCGACACCTTCATCACAGAGAAAATGATGCAATTAGTTCATTCAATTATAAGAGTTGACGATTCATAACATCTAAATAAGTGGTATTTTCCAAGTTTCTAACGTCTAGTTGTTCAGCATTAGTCAACAGGACTGAACACTTCACAACTGTGAATTACTTAGTTCTTGATAAAGGTTTCCACAAGTTGACACATCATCAGGTTGTCTGAACATAAATATTAGCAAAACTAACAAGACAATTAGGAGCATCAAATAAAATGAAATCAACTGAATATCGTGGGCTTCAGCACAAAAGATTCCTGAGCTTGATGGCAGTAGATATAATTTCTCACATTGAATTGCATTTACTGGACCAAGAAATACCAAAGCTTTACCATCTTGAATCATCCCTAACTAAAGAAATTCAGAATTTGACCCAAATAGATATCTCTGGACCCTATTGATGCAAAGTTTAAGATTATACATAGCAAGATGAAGCCATAGGATCCCTTATTTTGCCTGATTCTCTTAGCTAAATCATTCGGAGTGCACTCCAATTTAAAATCTTAAGCTCAATTAGGCCTAAGAAGTGGATGCCTGGATGGTACAATCAAGAGCCAATGAAGGCATGAAGCAAGCTACAAAGTCTCAAGAAGTGCTCACCTTTGAGGTTGAGAGCGATCCGGACACGATGGGAGCAGGAGCTGAACCAGAAATTGTACAGGATGGGCTTCGCGGACGCCATTGCGCCTCCCTGACTGCCCCCTCCTCCTCCTGCTCAACTAACAGCTCGTAGAAGACGACGAGATATACTAGTAGGTGCAGGTGAAGCTTGGTTAAATAGAGGGTGAACTGAAGAGCGGATGAAGCATGAAAAACACGTCATATATAAGAAGGGCAATTAATTGACTTGGGACCAGATGCCATGTGAGTACTCACTCTTCGGTCACCGGGTATGTATTTAACTAGCCACGTAGGCGTGGCGCCACGCCACGCCAGCCACCGTGTGGATCGAAGCAAAAGAGACGACAATTCGCAGGTAGTTTCATAAAAAAATCGAGAAAAAAATCGAGGACCCGTGTGCAATTTCGGAAAAACAAAAGGACTTTTTTGGGAAAAAATTGAGGACTTGTAAGGACCTGTACGTAAGTAAATAAGGACCTATACGCAATTTCGGAAACCCGCCGGGCGCAATCCAAAAATTTTTCCAAAGAAAAAACTTGCAAGGACCTATCCGCAAGAAAAAAGGACCTTTACGCAATTTTCAGAAAACCGGAGGGAATTGCCTCCCCCGGCCGTACGCGAAAACGGACGACACGCGCCGGCCGGGGGGGAGCGAGGGGGCGACGTGGCTACGCTGGCTGCCCCGAAACCCTTCCTCTAATACTTCGGTGACGATTGAGCACAAGAGACAGGAGAAGATACTGACTGCCCAAGTCTGCATATCATATTTGGGTGGGGCCCACAAGAAATCCAGAAGATCAAGGGAGATGTAGCCACCTTGTACAGTTGTACTGATTGTAGAGAAAGTAGACAAGGATAACCAAGGGGAAGAGGATAAGACCAAAAAGGATAACTTCAATGACGATACCTCCTCTCTCTCTCTCTCTCTCTCAATCAGGGCAATGTTGTTTATATGTTTGTGTAGCTCATTTGGTCCTTATAGTCTATGAGAGCACTCTTTTCTTGACGAATGGTGTGGATGCTTACATGCATGTGTATTCTGCATTTGTGAGTACGTCAGTGTGTACGTACATGTGCATCATCAATGAACTAATCGTACATACTGCATCTGGAATTCAAATAAGGAGTAAACATTATGGGTGTGTTTGGTTGCCTGAATCTCCTTTGTTCTTGCTGGGTGGATCTGTATAATCTGAGAAAGAGCCTGTTTAGTTGCCTGTATGAGTGGATACAGCCTGCATGAGCGGATACAAAAATACGCCCTCATCCTGGATGGGTGGATACGCTCAAAATGAGCTTCATTGGCCATCCTAGATGGGTTGATGTAGTGTATCTTATACGGTCCCACGTGTCAGCCTCTCAGGTTTGGTAGACTGCATCCACTCATACCGGCAACCAAACAGGCTCTTTCTCAGATTCACTGTGTTCAGTTTATTCACTTTTTACAACAACATCAAGCTCCTGTTGCATCCATGTGTACTAGATGG
The DNA here is from genome assembly GCA_017311315.1 of Dendrocalamus latiflorus. Taxonomy (NCBI): domain Eukaryota; kingdom Viridiplantae; phylum Streptophyta; class Magnoliopsida; order Poales; family Poaceae; genus Dendrocalamus; species Dendrocalamus latiflorus. Next base: position 20,365,205 of record CM029636.1, read on the forward strand.
ATGCAGTGAGTCTCAGTGAATTCAAGTCTATACTACTTTGTTTACAGTGAACATCCTAATCAGAAAATTACATGTAGGGTAGCATAGATGAAGCACTGGCTGCACTTCAAAATTATTACTGAAATTACACAAAATATCGACGCGTTCCAAATCCTGATTATTGGGGTGGAGGAGCATCTGGCTGGTTCTGAGGAAGTGCGGCTTGAAATGCGGGATGTTCAGTGTAGGCTTGGTGAAGCCTTGCCAGAATAGGGTACTTTGACTGCATAAGAAAAATAAAAGGAACTTATTAGCATTGGTTTCTGAATAATCAGTTAAGAAATTTGCGTTTATTTGTAACAGCAAGAACAACCGATGAAATGTCGCATACCATGTCGATTTGGAAAAGTGTCAGGCCAGCATGGATCTGGGCTGCTAGAAACACATCTCCCTGTAAATGGCCACAACATTTATGAAACGCCAATTAGTCCATGTTACATTAACAGAGTTAACAGAAAAATAGTGGCACATTGTGTCATCTTGACGTAATTTTTTGAAGTCAGTAAACATGTATCAAAGAACAAGCCTGGGTTTGAAGCACAAACCATTTGGACTTCATCTCCAGTAGCGTATTTACTGTCACATCCTTCCAAAAGTTTTTCGATTGCTGAAACAAAATTAGTGAGGGTAACTTGAAAATCAACATCTAATCTGTAGGCAAGGAAGAACACGAGAAAAAGGAAAGAACTAACAGATAAATAGTGAATTTTTGTATGTTTTGTTACTGAGGATTGTATATTGATAGGTAATTAATTGGCAAAACAGGCACGAGAGTAGCAGAAATCAGACCTCTGAAGCCCTTGTCAATATAATGCTGAGCCATCTGACGGCTTTCGTTGGTGTCCATTGTACCCAGAACCGAACCCTACAAAACAATCATGTCAAATAAGCCAATACGCGGATCATCACACTACAATTGAAACGAAAAATTAAGATTTTATCAGTACTAACGATGATGGCATGGCTCTGAAGAGGCTGAATGCTTGAACACACTATGCTTGAAATCTGCATCAAGGAACAAACATCCTGATCCATACGTAGTTGCAGAAATATGTATGCTAAAACAAACTAATCAGCTGGTTTAAAAAAAACAAGTAATCAGCAGCAGCAACTACACCTAAAAAAGATAGGTTTCAGATATCATTAATTGGTGCCTCACCTGGTCATAAGATTGTTAACTTATGACAAGTTTTATTCCGTTATCTTTGTTCTCAAAAAGATTTCAGCATATCTCATCAAAAACTTATTTCAACATTTCAAAATGCTTCCAGTGTCATGCAATTTGTGACCAGCAATGTCTAGGCAAACACTACATTATAGTAGGAAAACTTAATTTAGACATGTACCTGCAAATTAAAAGCTTTCTTTCTGAGATCTTGAGGTAAGAGAAGGTGCTGAGGATATTTGTCTTCCAGATACTGTTCAACATAAAGCAAGCCTGTTAATCTGTAATAGATCACCGCATGCATGTTGACCGAGCAAATTTCAAAAGTTCAAAAAAATATAGTGAAGAGTTACAGCTCACCAATATGATTGCGAAAGAGTCGGAAACAACAAAATCCCCATCTATTAACGCTGGGACATATTTAATGGGATTGATTTTTTCATAATCTACAAAAGGGAAGAAGTGAGGACGGTGAAAGCACCATGAACTTGTACAAACTGAAAGGAACACTGCTTTGCCATGGTCCATGCATCCTTGGTGGCAACATGATAAACTTGGTACTCAAGAGGCAAGAACGGAATGCTACTCGCATATCCATTTCAACCTCCATAAATGACTTCAAAACAAAATTAGCACACTAACTGACGAAGCATATACTTCTCTCCAGGAACACTAGTCTGAATATCCTAGTCAGTGTGATCACTATTAGGAAATAATTGGGCACATTATGATTCTAATGTCAATAATTTATCAGTCAATAATATATACACAGTAGGAAAGATCCTACTGTTTTCATTCAAAAAAAAATATTGGCCAATCTATCAACCCCGATTACAACCACCCCTTCTTTGCCATCACAAATCGCGCTTTTCGAGCAAATGAGGTTCTGACTGTAACAAGGGCAGAGAGATTTAGCTACATACCTGGATCTGTCATAGGGTTGACCGCCCTGTACTCATAATCCACACCTTCATCACAGTGGCAAACGGTGTAATTAGCCCATGCAATAGCAAACGCTACTGACAACTAAACGAATCTTATATAAACTTTGGTCCTCCATATTCCGGAGCTAATTTTCTGAATCATATCACTAGTTCAAGAAATTAAGAGTGGCTAGCATGTCAAGAAAAAGATTTTCATCCCTAACTAAGAAAGTTGAGAGCTCTGGCCACCCAACCAAGGCTAAATGGAAATCATACCTTTAAGGTTGAGGACGATCCGTACCCGGTGGGCGCAGGAGCTGAACCAATAGTTGTACAAGATCGGCTTCGACGCCGCCGACGCCATGGCTGCCTCCTCGTCCTCCTCCACTCCAGGCTCCAGCTGATACTCAAATCCTCCCCATTAACTCGCAGATGAAAGGAGTAAATATAGGTGAAGGGCAGGCGAGGTGATTACTTGCTTGAAGCCGCCCGACAATTGGAATGGACGGGTGACTACTGTTCCGCGAGTCTTTGCGTCTGTCTTTTTGCTTCTGTTCCGCGAGTCAGACTTTTGATTATCATTTATAGCTTTTAAGTTATTTATAAAAGAGATTAAAAATAACAGAAATTTTTATATAGCTTTAATTAATATAAATAAAATCGTTACAGTATATATTATAATCAATTTATACATCTCATCCTGAAATTACACTTTGTTTAAAAGCTAATTACTATAAAAAATTAAAAAATAACTTTTAAAAACTAAAAGATAAAAGACCTTTTGGGTTTTTATTTTCTAGAAGCTTGACTACGTCTGTTACACTAGAGGCTGTGGGTGATTATTTTCTTGAAGCCGCCGGACAATTGGAACGGACGGGTGAGGGTAGAAAACGGTAACGAATAATTTGTTTTATCTGATATTTATATTTAAGAAAATACGAATGTGATAAGCAAAATCTGTATTAAAAAATATTCGTTATTTGTATTCGACAATATTCATATCCATATTTGTAAATGTTCGTATTGGCAATCATATTCGAGAACATTTGTATTCGTATTCGAAATTATTCGATTTGTATTCATATTCGAGTCTATTTGATTCATATTCGATCTGTTTCCTATGCCGGCCAAGATTCGTATTCGATCATGTTATATAAATTTTTTGTACCAAGATTTGTTACAGAAGTTGTAGGAAGATATTCGTATTCGACTGAATTAATTACATAATCAATTCGAATTCGTATTCGTTATGACATTCGATTCATATTTGTATTTGATAATATTTGAATTCATATTCATATTCGTTTTAAAAATATGGATTCGTATTTGTATTTGAGACTATTCAATTGTATCCGATCCATTTCTATCCTATACTGACTACTTCTGTTCCACAAGAGGCTGTAGGCGTGTGCTTGTGCTTGATTGTTAGTAACACGACCACAATTACGCAGTAGTTTATCAGCATGATGGCGCTCTTGGCTTAGGCTTCCTGGTACGGCTCAATTACTATGTTCAATTTTATTCACTTTTACAGCAACATCAAGCTCCTGTTGCATCGATGGGTTCTCGATGGATGAAGCAGCGAGTCTCACTGAATTCAAGTCTATACTACTTTGTTTACACTGAAGATTACATGTAGGGTACTAGAGCCTAGATGAAGCACTGACTGCACTTCCAAATTATTACTGAAATTGCATGAATTTCGACGTAGACAGCTGTTATGAACCGGATTCAACCGGCGAAGATTATAGGAGTGTAAGTGGGAGGATGGGGTTTGAGTTGCCGGCGGGGTGGTGGAGGCGCTAGCCGGCGGATGAGTAGTGCGCCGGCAGGGCGCACGCAGGAGAGGTGAAGAGGAAAATAACTTCTTGATTACTTCCAGTCATGCAGTAGCCCATACATGGTTAACCCCTAACAATCCATCTCTAACAGCAAATCTTGACTAAATAGGAAACCAATCTCTAATATTGTATCTAGTACTAGGAAAGCTAGCTATTTTATTCGGAAAGCCCAACTAGTCTTAGCCGACACAGCTTCATGCACCCGCTTTGGACTGTAGCCCATCCGGGACGTCTGCTGCTGCCACCTGCGTCGCCGTGTTCGCCTGATTGCCTGCAGTCGCCGTCTGCTTGCTGCGTCTCTCATAGCAACGACCGACCATAACATCAGCTCGTTCGGGATCCTGATTATTGGGGTGGAGGAGCATCTGGCTGGTTCTGAGGAAGTGCGGCTTGAAATGCAGGATGTTCAGTATAGGCTTCTTGAAGCCTTGCCAGAATAGGATACTTTGACTGCAAGAGAAAAATGAATGGAACTTATTAGCGTTGGTTTCTGTATAATTAGTTTAAGAACTTTGTGTTTATTTCTTACACGAAGAGCAACTCATGAAATTTCACATACCATGTCGATTTGGAAGCGTGTCAGGCCAGCATGGATCTGGGGTGCTAGAAACACATCTCCCTGTAAATGGCCACAACATTTATGAAAACCCAAATTAGTCCATGTTACATCAACAGAGTTAACAGAAATAGTGGCACATTGTGTTCTTGGGGAAACTTTTGAAGTCAGTAAACATGTATCAAAGAAGAAAGAACAAGCCTGGGTTTGAAGCACAAACCATTTGGACCTCGTCTCCAGTAGCATATTTACTGTCACATCCTTCCAAAAGTTTTTCGATTGCTGGAACAAAATTAGAGAGGGTAACTTAGAAGTTAAAAACCAACATCAAAGTTGTACGCAACGACGAACATGAGAAAAAGTAAAGAAGTAACAGCCAAATAGTACATTTTTGTATGTTCTGTTACTGAAATATATTGATAGGTAACTGTTTGGCAAGACAGACACAGTGGCAGAAGTCATACCTCTGAAGCCCTTGTCAATATAATGCTGAACCATCTGAAGGCTCTCACTGGCGTCCATTGTACCCATAAACGAACCCTACAATATAATCATGTAAAGTCTAAATACAGATCATCACAGTAAAATTGAAACGAAAACGTAAGATTTTATAAGTACTCACAATGACGGCATGGCTCTGAAGAGGCTGAATGCTTGAACACACTATGCTTGCAATCTGTTTCAAGGAACAAACATCCTGATCCATATGTAGTTGTAGAAGGAAGCATGTATACTTTTTTTCTCAGAAACAAGTGAAGCATGTATACTAAAAACGAGTAAAGACTAAAGAGTTGTAACAACTACACCCACACAAGATGGTTACAGACACCATCAAGTGGTGCCTCGCCTGACTATAAGATTGCTAACTTAAGTTCTGGTCAAGACAACAAAGAAAGATAGCTTTATTCAGACATGTACCTGCAAATTAAGAGCTTTCTTTTGGAGATCTTGAGGTAAGAGAGGACACTGAGGATATTTATCTTCCAGATACTGCTCAATACAAAGCAAGTCTGTTAATTTGTAACATATCACTGCACAAATGTTGAGCAAAATTTAAAATCTAGAATAAAAGTTTCAGTTAAGAGTTACAACTTACAACTCACCAATATGATTGCGAAAGAGTCAGAAACAATGAAATCCCCATCTAGTAATGCTGGGACATATTTAATGGGATTGATTTTTTCATAATCTACAAAAAGGAAGCAGTGAGGATGGCCAAAATACTTCATGAACTTGCACAAATTGAAAGAGTGCTTTGCCATGACCCTTGGTGGCAACGTGATAAACTTGGTACTGAAGAGGCAAGAACTGAATACTAGACGCATATCCATTTCAACCTCCATATACACGATTTCATAACCAAAACTAGCACACTAACTTGCTACTTTTATCCAGGAATACCAGAGCAGGGAAGCTATGCACATAAGAGTAGCCTGAATATCGTAGCTGGTGATTCACCATTAGGAAATCATTGGCCACATTATGATTCTAATGGTGATTTACAAAGGCAGAGAGATTTAGCTGCATACCTGGATCTGTCAAAAAGCTGACCGCCCTGTACTCATAATCCACACCTTCATCACGGTGAAAACAGCATAATCAGTCCATACAACAGCACATGTTAAGTTGTTAACTACTATACGAATCTTACAAACTTAGGCCCTCCAAATTCCGGACCTTTTTTTTTTGCTAAATTTGTACATCATTAGTTCAAGAAACACAGAGGGCTAGCACGCAAGAAAAGCTCTTCGTCCCTAATCGACAAAGCTGGGAGCTTTGACAACCGAACATGCATAATCAAGAACCAAGGCTAAAATCAGTACCCCTAGTCCCCTACCTTTGAGGTTGAGGGCGATCCGGACTCGCTGGGAGCAGGAGCTGAACCATTTGCTGTACAGGATCGGCTTCGCCGCCGCAGCCATGCCTGCCTCCTCCTCCAGCTAAGATTCCTCAATTCCTTGCGATTCGCAGATGCAATTAAGTCGGAGTAAATATAGGGGATGGCCATGAGTGGCACGTGGAGTGGCCGGCTGGCTTGGCTACCGTTCCACACGATCCTTTGCGCCTTCAGGGGAAAAAAAATTCCATAGGGTTGGGCCGTGGACCCCGAATTGAAGGTCAACCTACACCGCGCTCGTGGTACATACCGAAAATAGCTCCTGGCCCTTGGAAATGGCAGGTTTGGCCCTTGGAAATGGCAGGTTTGGCCCCTGGCGCACTGGATGACCACGCTAGGTGGCCCCCGGCCAGTCTTTTATTTTATTTTTTATTTATTTGTTTATCAAATTTTTAAATATAGTAAACAGGTTTGAAAAATTATAATTTTTTTGTAGAGCCTTCGGACACAATGTACTCGCTTGTGTAATATGTTTTGTAAATATAACCATTATGAATTATTTTTGAAAATTTATGTTAGTATATTATTTGTAGGAATTTGTTAATGTAGAATATGAAGTCTGAACATTGCGAAATTTTTTTGAAGGCTCTTTACTCAGCACACTTGGTTAATATGAAGTCTGAATATTACAAAATTTACTTGGTTATGTAATTTTTTCATAAGTTTTTCCAAAATTTCTGAACATTATGCATGTCATTCCGCCCTGGTGTGCCTGGTTGCGGACATATAACACAACGCTACTGAAAAGAGTATACATGATGTCATGGTGCACTCGGTCGCCGCGGCCTCGAATGACGTAGGTGATCCTCAGAGAAGTTGAACATAGCGGGAGGGTGGCATGCATCTTGGAGGTTATAGTGCAAGGCCTGCGTCAGAGGAGGGGTTGCGGATGACTCCGCATAGGGGTACGACAGAGGGCTGAAAACAGTATTGAGCTAGTCATTCGCAGATGGGTCAATTTTTGGAGCAGATGGTACAGGTTCATTAGGGCAGACATTGTGACGTTTGCAATGCATAGTAATGTTGGAAGGCATGTACCTGGGGAGTGCGTAGTGCGGACGAGGAACCTTGTCCTTGGTGTCTGAGTTGCTCTGTCCAGACCTGCGGATGTTGTGAGATGAGTTAGTGTGGCACAGTGTGGACATATGTTATGTTATGTAGTTACAACGTACCGGTGTATGTGGCTACGGGACGACGATCCCCAGACGCAACCACCGCTGTAGTGCTACACGGTGTATCCTTGGTACATCTGGGTGAATCGGGCATCGCCCTTGCGCAAGTCAGACAAGCCCCATGGGTGAACGTGGGCAACGCGTCGTCGTGATGCAGCAGAGAGTTGGGGTCGCTTTCTGCACTCGGTTCCAATTGGCCCGGCGTGGAAGTCAGTTGTCGCATCTCCCTCCATGATGAAGATGCCTGTATAGAGTGCTTTGCCCTGTCAAATGCTGCAAGAAGAAACGATAGTGAGAGGTATGTTACAATGGAGTGCACGAACAAAAATATAGGACAACATCTGCGAACTCCCACACCACTGGCCCGAAGAACACGGAGGAATGACCGTAGCTAGGACGATTGTCGGAGTGCGATGGACGTGCAGATGGAGGTGCGGAGGGTGGTGCCGAGGGAGGCGTGGAGGGCGGTGAGGGTGGAGGCTATCCTCGGTGTCCATGTCTTTGCACGACAACGTCGCTGTGCTGACCACAACTGATAGACCTCAGTCCCACCCTCATGTCATTGTAGATAGAACGTATCGTACCCAGGAGCCGTTTGATGGTAGCGTTGCTCCCACGACACAGTGCGTTAGTAGCCTCGCAGTGAACATAATCGAGGCAGGCGTACTGTAAGCAAAACAATAACTAGTTAGAAATGTGTTGCCATCGAAAAATTGTATCAATATTTGCTTACCGCCTCGTCGTGGCATGCCGCCCGGTGAGCGTCTAGACTCGTACAACGTCATCGTGCGTGATCTCAACTGGACGGTGCGGTGCCGGCCCAGTAAGCCTACTCGTGGTGCACGAAACGTACCACATCAAGTACGCAGTGTATGTGCCCACGTCGTATGGTTGTGCTTCCTGCGTAACGTTGATCATCGCCTGCTTGGCCCATTGGATCATGTACGGTAGCTGAGCCTAGGTCCAATCGTCACTCTTTCAGCCTTTCATTGTTTGCCTACAAGTCAGTACGAACGTCACAAAATCAAAAAGAGAGATGCAAGAAATAGGGCAATAGACGAAAACAAATGAGGACACACTTGTGCGCCTGCTCTCGAAGCAATCATCCCCATGCTAATGGTACTTGTTGGTACAGCCTAAACTGTCTCAAGACCCGCCATGGGTTGTATGGCTCGACCATGTGGGAGAATATCAAGTGGCAGGTCGTAAGCTAGTACACGTGATCATGAAAGTATGAGAGGACAAGGTGGGGGGCTGGCTGCAAGGAACTATGCAGTCCATGGTCACCAGATGACCTCATTCTCTTGGAGAGTCTCGAATATGTTATGAACTCGGGGTACACATGCCTTAGTCTCTCCCTGGCCCACCCTAGGTGAGTACGTGTCCAACACGTGCCCATTGTGGGCCTATCAACAAGGTCTGCCAGCACCCTTAGGGTACAACCCAGGGCTCAACTGGAAAGGCTCCACAGGGGTACAAAAATACGGTCGGCAAGTAGGGAAATGGTCCCAAAACCACAGCTGCAATAAGGTGTAGCATACCGCAAGGACTGGCTCCTCGCCGGTGCTGCGTTGTGAGGCATCGCACAAGCCTCGATACGTGGTGCAAAGCACCACTGAGCCCCAACTGTATTGTGGCACCTCGTTGGGCCATGCGTTCGCCAACGACTTAGCCAGATGGATGTACCTAGGGTACACGCAGTCTCCCTTGGTCATAGAAAATAGCACCCACCTAATAAAAACAACAGGTATGCGAGGTAGTGCATGTGCACCACCCTGCTGGGTCAAGTCTATGGGGCACATTTATGTACCACCGTAACCACGCATGTAGAATTCCCCATGATCTCTCGGCGATTGGGTAATTGAACCATTCCACCATTCGTATTTCCTAGTCTTGTCTCCTGGGAGGGGGGCACTACTGTAGAACCCTGCAGCGATAGACCTGCGAGCATGGTAATGTTCTCGAGATTCACGATCATCTCCCCCCAGCGAAAGTGGAACATGTGGGTCTCTAGATGCCAATGGTCCATGGGCGCGGACAATAGTGTCACATCCAACTAGAATGCATGCAGTGCATCCAACATGTGAGCAAAGGGCAGGAGCCCTGTGTCTCGCCGTAGTGGGACGTACCGGTGGTTGAGAGGCCAATGCTCTCTAGGGGGCCTGAGGATGAAGGCCAGAGGGGCCACCCCGGAGCCCACGCACAATAGTAGTGTCGGGCATCCCAGCATGGGTCGAACAGCTCGTACACGGGGTCCACTGAAGGCTGCACCATATCCTGTTGATAGTATAACATCAAGTTAGTCGAACTCAAAACTTCAAGTACATCAAACAAATTACAAGTCTAAACATTTATTAAATTATATACATTCATCACAAATCACACAATTGCAAAAATGGTGATTTCAATATTAATTATATTCTGTAGAGTCTAAACCAATTTTACTTTCATATTTTCAACTTGAATATAAGAGTTAACCCCCATGCAAACTAATCTAAAAAAATTTCCAGGGCAAATTGGCTTAGCCAAAAATACTAAAAAAAATTTCCTAGGTCATTGGGGTCGTGTAAAACTCAAATATAAAATTTTATGAACTGACCCTTCAATTTCATCCATTTTATAAATTCAAATCCAAAATCATCCTATTTGCACAAGTTTTTAAATCGGGACAAATTCAGTATACAAAAAACCAAAATCAAAATTTGTTGGTGCTTTGTGATATCTTAGGAGTATGTTACAATTTTTCTATATTTTTAGGACCTCATTTATTATTTGTTTGTAAATAGTAGCTTTCATTAGCATTTACATTAAAAATCTAAAAATGTTCTGTCAATAGTTCCACAAAATATTTTTGCAAGCTCACTGAAATATTAACTAACAAATCTATGAATTTTCATAATTTTTGGATTTTTTTCCTTTTTTAAATAAATTGGGTCTTTCATCTTTTCATACATGCATTTTGGTCTTTTTTTTAAAAATAATTCTCTTTATTAAATGCTGCAAATTTCTGAAAAATCACAAAAAGGTATATATGGTTATTTCAATATTACTTACATTTCTTAGGTCTGTAGCATGTTTATTTTCATTGTAATTATTATAGTTTACCCCTCCATCTAAAGTAACCTAAAAAACCCACAGAGTGTGCAGCGTTGAGTTACACCATTTCGCACTACTTTTACCATTGCTAAACTATGCACAACTGAGCATACGACATATGTACCACCCTAAAGTTGAAAAATTAGTTATAGCAGTACTGCATAATATTTCTAAGCAAACAACAATAACAATATTCAATTTTACGACCACAAGTTATCGTGACCTCTTTGTACGATACTATGTTTGCATGCAATATCAATTAGCTATGCACAAGAAATGCCATGCGCACATTTAGCGTGACTACTAAGTAATTAACAATATTAACAATGCTATGTCCACCAGGTAAACTAAGGGCACAGACCAGCAACACTACACTAGCACCACCATTTCATGCTAACAAGCTACCATTTCCCTAATTACACTCTAATCAGCTTGCAAAAAATAATAGCACAGGTCAATGAAAAATACCTCTTTCAGATGCTCTAAAGCCGATCTACAATTTTCTCTAACTCCGCAAGCTTGAAACGGCAAAAACAACCACTACAAAATCCTCTGATTTTATGGCTCTCATTCCTCCCTTCTCTGCTATCATGGTTTCTCGTTTGAGGCTCAGTGAAGTGGAAATGGTGACCACACCCATTTTATGCTGAAGCAACGGCCAGCAGAGGGGAGGCGTGGGGGGCCGGCACATGACATGAAGATATGTGAAGTTTGCTGGGGTCGCTGGGCGGACGACAAGGCGCCAAGCGGCGAGGCCGAGGGGGTGGGGGCCTGGTGCGGCTGGGTGGCGCACCAAGGTGCTTTGTGTGCTCGCCCACCACTCCAAGAGGGAGCTGGCGCGGTCCGGGAGGACGTAAGGAGAAGGCACGGTGAACGGCCACGTGAGGAGGCAGGCGTGGTTGCGAAGTATGCCAGGCGGCTTTGCGCAATTGGAAAGCGCATTAGGGGGCTTTTTCCAGAATTCCAACTGAAACGGGTCAAAAGGGGCATTACATTGGAGCAAACGGGTGCGGCTCAGGTGCTGGGGGCACAGCACTTAGTGCGTGCAGGGGTGCCCCCCAGCACCCGCCACGTGTCCCACAAGCCCCAAAATAATTCCAAAAAATTCGAAAAAAATACTTACAAAATCCGAAAATTTGTAAAAAGTACTTTTTGTAAAAATATTTTTATTAAAAAGTATTTTTAAGTACTTAAAAAAATACTTTTTAATAATAGTATAAATAAAAAAATTAAGTACTTACAAAACGGCCAAAATTCATGGACCCCACCTAGGTCCCATCTCAGATGTTGTCACGTGTCAGCATCAATCTCAAAGATCCTTCCCTCTCCTCCTCTTCCCCTTCCAGAGCACAAGGAATGAACCCAAATCCAATGACTCAGGCACAAGGAAGCAGCAGCGCGCGAGCGATGGTGTCACCGACGCCCACGAAGTCACCATCGCTGAGGCCCGCCACCGGTAGCCCTGTGATGCCGTCGCTATCTTCGGTGGCTAGGCATAGTCAGGCCCTCCGCGGGGGCCACCGTTGGTCCACCACGAAGCGGCGCGGGAGCCCTCTCAAATCCATCGCCGCAACCCCGAAATGCCGAGCGTCAGGTCCAAGTCTCCAACGAGCCCCTCACCAGAGCTCCGCCATGTCTGGACGTCCCTCCCCAAAGCTTCTTCCAAGGTAGCCACTGCTATGCAGGGTAAGGCTGTAAGAACCAAAGCGTCCGCCAATCCGAAGGCCAACGTAGAGGAGGAAGAGAAGCAAGGCAAGAGTGGTGGCCCTGTCTCTTTAGCGAGGCGTAGGAGCCCTCCGCCGCTGCCAGTCGGCCCAAAGCTGGTCAGGACAAGGTGTTTATGGATCACTGCCAACTCTGGTGAGTTCTTGACTATTCTATTCCGTCCTCTTTTCACCCCCAATATGTCTGGTACAATTTGAGCAAGCTGTTGAAGAAATTGCCATTTCTTGGTACAAAACACTATAGCTGTAATTAATGCGCAAGTTTTGAATGATACATCAGTTTCTTCAGAACCCTTTTATGTTGTAGGAAATGTGGGCAATATTTTAATTCTAAATTTTACTAGGAGACAAACACAATAAACTAGTGATGCAAAGCTTACTACTAACAGTAGGCTACTCATCATATTTCAGAATATACTCAAGAAAATACAGTAACAAAGTCGAACGTGCGCGCGAACGACTTACTTTTTTGCCTGATGAAGAACAGGAAGCCGCACAGGCTTGACGCAGTGCAGAACGCAGATGATGTAGTGCAGTGAGCGGTCACACAGATGCGCTGTCTAGAAACCTTATTGCCGCCCCGTGCAGGTACTCTCTGCGGCAACGGTTCGGAGATAGCCGCTCTCCCTCCTTCCAGGTGCATGCCGGGAAGAAAAGTCGACGAGGTTCAGACGACACAGCACAACAGCACAAGAGCAGAACGTAAAGGAAGAATGAAGGTGATAAATTCTCTCTTTTTTCCTGGACGTCTCCAGACCCTTTTAAGGGCACTGCAGTTACTCACTAGTAACTACTGTGTTTTAAACAGAATTATGCACTGGTAACTATCTCATCAAATCACAAATTAAGCAGTGTAAATTCACTTGTAACTGCCTCATTCAAATGTTTGAATCTCATTCAAACAGAGAGAGAGAGAGAGAGAGAGAGAGTGGTGCATAGTTTAGCAAAATAAAGATAGACTTGGTTTGCCAAGTGGCGCGCCACATCACTGCATGGTCGCGCGTCGCAAGTCACAAGTCACGCGAATACGTACACATGCGCGCGTACGCGCGTGTGTGACTAGACAAAACCCTCCTCATACCATCTCTATCCATATTCAAGGAGTAGTGAGGACTCCACCTTATAAATCGGTCTTCCTCACCTTGCCTTAGCAATATGGTACTAAACCATGCATGCTTTGGAATTAAGGAAATAAGCCATATTTAAATGGGCCAATTTCGAACAACCCCCCACCAATTCCAAAGCAAGAAGAAACAAATGACAAAGATATTGTGCTGAAGAACTGTTAATATACCAGTCTTTTAGTGTAAGTCCCGTACGGGTTCAACTTGCACCTAGAATGACAAGATTCATATTCTCACAGCTGATGAATGTACTATGCCTTGAATTCACAGCTTTTCGTGATCAGATTTCACTTGAAATCTCAACTGGTACTAGGCTGCCAATGAACCACGCCTAAACGGAGCGTTATATGGTTATGCTCCCTTATCTTCTCATGAGCTTTCTAGAGAATGCCCCGTTCTCGTGAACTGCGACCACGCAGTTAAGCTCAAGTAGGTGTATTCTTTCTAGGTATCCTGCAGGCTAATACATTTTCCTCATTTGGATAACAGAATACATTAAGGCTTTATGCCAACCTTCTATACAGTCGAGAGTACTTTGTTTATTAGGACATGGGTATACTAAATATATACTCTCTTGTTACAACATCAATTTGTTTATCTCATTCCCTAAATCACGGGATCTCCGATCAAGAAGGTATGGGTTACCATTGTGATGTAACTTAAATGGGTCACATTCCCATATCCATAGATGCAACAGAAATCGCTTTCCGTGCTAACCCCTTTGTAAAAGGGTCTGCCAGATTTTTCTCAATGTGAATATAGTTCACAGCGATCACTCCGGAATTTCTCAGTTTTCTGACCGATTTAAGTCTACGCTTCACATGTCTAGAGGACTTCATATTATCCTTTGTACTTGTGACTTTGGCCAACACTGTTTGATTATCACAGTACATCAGGATTGCAGGTATTGGTTTCTCAACCAATGACAAGTCCAATAGAAGCTCTCTTAGCCATTCAGCCTCAACTGTGGCTGTGTCAAGTGCTACAAGTTCTGCTTCCATGGTTGACCTCGTTAATATGGTCTGTTTGCAAGACCTCCATGAAACTGCAGCACCAGCTAAAGTGAATACATAACCACTTGTAGCTTTGATCTCATCCACATCAGAGATCCAATTAGAGTCACTGTATCCTTCTAATACAGAAGGGTGTCCAGTATAATGTATTCCAAAAGATATTGTGCCTCTTAAGTAGCGCAACACTCTTTCAAGTGCCTCCCAGTGATCATCTCCTGGGTTAGAAGTAAATCAACTTAATTTTCTCACAGCAAATGAAATGTCGGGTCTTGTGGCACCAGCTAAATACATAAGTGACCCAATAATTTGTGAATATCTTAATTGATCTTTTCCTAACCCCTGGTTCTTTCGAAGCTTAATGCTCGCATCATAGGGTGTTGATGAAACTTTACAGTTTTCAAAACTAAACCGGCTTAATATTTTCTCAGCATAATGGGATTGATTCAAAGTAATCCCATCCTTGCTTTTGATCAATTTAATATTCAGAATGACATCTGCCTCTCCCAAATCTTTCATATCAAAACACCGAGATAAGAAAGATTTGACCTCGTTAATTACGGCAGTGTTTGTTCTAAATATAAGTATGTCATCTACATACAGACATAACATCACTCCTTGGCCGCCACCATAACGATAGTACACACATTTATTAGCTTCATTCACAACAAAGCCAACATATGTTAAAGTTTTGTCAAATTTCTTGTGCCATTGTTTTGATGCTTGTTTTAGGTCATACAAAGATTTCAATAATCTACATACTTTATTTTCCTGTCCAAAAATCACAAAACCATCCGGTTGATCCATATAGATTTCTTCCTCCAACTCTCCATTAAGGAAAACTGTCTTCACGTCCATTTGATGAACATGTAGACCATAGGAAGAGGCTAACGCAGGGAGCACTCTGATGGTAGTTAGTCTGGCGACAGGAGAATAGGTATCAAATAAATCTTCTCCCTCTCTCTAGGTGTAACCCTTGGCCACAAGTCTTGCCTTGTACTTCTCAATAGTTCCATCAGGCCTTAGTTTCTTTTTAAAGATCCACTTACATCCTACAGGTTTACACCCGATAGGACGATCTGTGATCTCTCAAGTCCCATTAGCCATGATAGAGTCCATCTCGCTATGGACTGCCTCTTTCCAATACTTAGCATCAGAAGATGCATAAGCCTCCGAAAGAGTCTTTGGCACATCATCCACGAGATATACAATAAAGACGTCACCAAAGGTTTTCTCAACCCTTTGTCTCTTTCTCCTGCGAGGAGCTTCTGCGACTAGATTGTTATCCTCCTCAGGGATATCACATATTGGTTCAGAAATGGTGGGAAGTTCAGAAGTTTGATTATTCTCACTTTCAATATTATCAGTTTGAACATTCTCTATTCGTGAAGTACTGTATGCTATTCTCATAGGAAAAATATTATCAAAGAATGAAGCATCTCTAGACTCCATTATTGTATTAGCAATAATCTCAGGAGTTTCTGATTTAACTACTAAAAATCTATGGGCCGTGCTATTTTGAGCATATCCTAGAAAAATACAATCGACTGTTTTTGGTCCTAGTTTTCTCTTTTTCTGCAATGGTATATTGACTTTTGCCAAACACCTCCAAGTTCACAGAAAATTAACATTAGGTTTTCTCCCCTTCCATCCCTCATACAGAGTAATCTCACTCTTTTTAGTGATTACTCTTTTAGGATGAAAGTTGATGTTAGAATAGCTTCCCCCACCATGCCTTAGGCATACCGGCACTCTCTAACATGGCATTAACCAAATTTGTTATTGTTCGGTTTTTCCTCTCAGCTACCCCATTTGATTGGGGTGAATATGGTGGTATAAATTCATGGACTATTCCATGCTCAGAACAGAATTGGGAGAATTCATGAGAGACATACTCTCCTCCACGATCAGACCTCAATCTTTGTATTTTCTTCTCTAGTTGGTTCTCAACCTCGGCCTTATAAGTTTTAAAATAGTTTAAAGCTTCATCCTTAGTTTTCAGCAAATACACGCAGTAGTAGCGTGTTGCATCATTAATAAAAAGTTACAAAATATCTTTTGCCTCTTTTTGTCAATAATCCATTCATTTCACACAAATCTGAATGAATAAGATCTAAAGTTGCCAAGTTTTTTCATCCTCTAATCCCTTAAAGGGTTTTCGAGGTTGCTTTGCTTGCACACATGACTAGCACTTTGATCCTTTGACAATTTCACATTTTGGAATTAAATCTAATCTGGACATTCTAGCAATACTATTAAAACCAATATGACAGAAATGAGAATGCCAAATATTTGCCTCACATTTATTTAAACCAGTTGCAACATTCAGATTATAACAAGACTCTAAAATACTTAGGCAAAACAAGCCTCCGCTCTCATAGCCTTTACCAACAAATTTTCCGAACTTAGACATTACAATTTTATTTGACTCAAAAACTAGCTTATAACCGTCCCTACATAGGAGAGAACCACTAGTGAGGTTCTTCTTTATTGTAGGAGCATGCTGCACGTTCTTCAAGTGAACAATCTTCAATGAAGTAAGCTTCAGATCCACCGTGTCAACACCAAGAACAGAAGCACGCAACCCATTTCCCATTAGGATAGAGGAAACCTCTGCTGCCTGATAAGAAGAAAACAAGGAAATATCAGAACATACGTGAACATTAGCTCCAGTATCAACCCATCAATCAGTGTGTTGACATGCTAAAAAGATAACAGGTGAATTACCATACCCTCCTGAAGTCGAGGTCTCGCCTATGGTCATGTTAATAGCCTTCTTCTTAGGCTGTTCACCATCTCTGATCTTGCGGAAATGACAGTCCTTCGCCATATGACCATCTTTTGCGCACACAAATCTTTTTTCTCGGTTTTATTCTTAAAGCTAGTTGTCTTGTTCGATTTGTTGGATTTTTTCTTCTTAGCAACAGTCTTTTTCTGTATGACATTTGCATTGTTCTGGCCAGATGTGCTAGGTGCATCTTTTGCTCTTGCTTTTTCTTCCACATCGAGGGCTGCAATGAGATCCTCAACAGAAATCTCTTCCTCTTATGTTTCAAGCTAGTAGCAAAATCCCACCAAAAGGCAGGGAGTTTACCAACAATGCCCGCATCCACAAACTTTGGAGGCAACATACAGCCCAGGTGCGCAATCTCATCGACTAGTAGCTGGAGGTCATGAGCTTGTCCCACTATGGACTTAGCCTCATCCATGCTAAAGTCAAAAAATTGCACACATATGTAGAGCCAGCGACCTGCCTCTGCATATTTGTGCTCTAGTGCATCCCACAACTCTGTGGCAGACTTGTAGTCCATGTACACATCATAGAGCTGATATGCCAGAACAGTCAGAATGCAGCCAAGAGCAGTATTGTTCGCATTTTCAAACTGCATGTACTGCTCAATCGTAAATGGATACTGTGGGTGGATAACCCACCACAGCCCCAAAGACATGAGCCAAAACTTGGCTCTAGTCTGCCATTTATGAAAGTTCTGACCAGAAAACCTCTCAGGTTTCATTGCATCAGAAGCACTAGCCATTGTTGTATAAAACAAAATTCACAATAAGGTTTTTGGATTGTTGGAAATGTGGGCAATATTTTAATTCCAAATTTTACTAGGAGACAAACACAATAAACTAGTGATGCAAAGCTTACTACTAACAGCAGGCTACTCATCATATTTCAGAATATACTCAAGAAAGCACAGTAACAAAGTCGAATGTGCAATCGAACGACTTACTTTTTCGCCTGATGAAGAACAGAAAGCCGGCAGTGAGCGGTCACGCAGATGCGCTGCCCAGAAACCTTATTGTCGCCCCGTGCAGGTACTCTCTGCGGCAATGGTTTGGAGATAGCCGCTGTCCCTTCTTCCAGGTGCACGCCGGAAAGAAAGGTCAACGAGGTTCAGACGGCACAACACAACAGCACAAGAGCAGAAAGTATAGGAAGAATTAAGGTGCAAAATTCTCTCTATTTTCCAGAAAAGGGTGCTGCAGTTCTCATTAGCAACTGCTACGTTTTAAACAGAATTATGCACTGGTAACTGCCTCATCAAATCACAATCGACTGTGTCATAAGTCACGCGATTTTCACGCGAAAATACATGAATACGCGCACGCGTGCGTGCGTGTGTGTGTGACTAGACAGAACCCTCCTCATGCCATATCTATCCATATTCAAGGAGTTGTGAGGACTCCACCTTATAAATCGGTCTTCCTCACCTTGCCTTAGCAATATGGTACTAAACCATACATGCTTTGGAATTAAGGAAATATGCCATAATTAAATTGGCCAATTTCTAACATATGTTGCGTTCCACGACGAAGAATGTGGAGTTCTGGTTCATGATGACCGGAAGCTGCTCGAGCTGCTTACCTTATCGCACGCCTTAGCTGACCTCACCTGGCCTGGTATTTTGAACAAGAGGGAGGAATTCAGCTGAGGTTTTTCACAATTGATTTCTCTGTTTATTAAAGAAGTGCCGAAATGTCTACTGAAACTTCGTTCTTGTACCAGGGAGATGTTTGATTGTTTCAACTATGCATCCGTGTCTGAATTCACGGAGAATAAGACAAACCTTTTGTTGAGATCAAATGGAAGCATGCTGTCGTCATAGCAGAAGATACAAGCTGTTGTAACAAATGCCAAGCAAGTGCAGAAGGTAAGAGATCTCTATATGCTATTCTTTCTGTAATTACATGTAAGTGACAACCAGGGGCATAACCAGAACAAAAATGACCAGTGTTCACCGCTTCACCACACATATAATTACATGTATAATTTTGCCTCTGATTTGCAATAAACTAGGTGGGTATTCCAAACATTGAAATCCTAATTCCGAACCCTACAATTTGACAAAAAAACTAACCAGCAATCATAACATTCAAACCATAACTTATAAATTCAATCTATTTGCTTATAGAAATAAAACAATCGGAAAGAATTTAATAATACCTCATATCGATTCAGGAGTTATTCCATGCCTCCAAGTGCTTGGTGAGACGATCGATGGATGATGATGACTAGGAGACATGGCAACCGACAGGTTGCAGCCTAGGCCTTCAGGCTCTACCAATCGGCGACTGTGAGCTTGCGACCAAGCAAGAGGGTGGATTTTGCTTTTGCACGAGGCGAGACAGAGGGAGGGAGGGAACAAGACGCGAGTGACTGGGGCAACACGATGCGCATGTAGTGCGACCTCTGCCTGCTATCTTCCCTTTGTAGAGTAGCTTGGCTAGCCAAGTGCCTTTGGCTATGTTGTACTAGCTGGGCTGCACTTGTGTATGCTAGGCTGCGTGTCCTAGACCTCGATTGATAACGTCTTAGGCCCAGCTGTGGGAGCATCGAATGGAGCAGCCGGTGCTAGGAGGCCAAGAGCTTCAATCTTTGGGTTGGCTAGGTGTCATTTGATTTGGGTTGAGGGTTCACACCTAAATTTACATAGGCTATACAATAGAAAAATGAAATTAGGCTCGGTTGTGCACCCCCATGGGGCACTTTGGATCCATCCTTGGTGATAATGGTAATACCAAAAATGGGTAGTGGTACTACCGCAGATGCGGTATGACCGGTCTCTAGATGGTAATAGCTATTTTTTAGAGATTGTTGTTTTGGGTTTTGGCCAAGTCTGGTAGTACTAGAGTTGGATCCGCAGTACTACCAGAGAATAGTATGATTGGGCCTTGTATAGCAGTACTACCAGGGTGGTAGTATTGGCCTTTTGCGAGCGGTCATATCACTCCCTTGTTACCGTTGTTTGACCAGCTTGACTGGCATGGTTCGATACGCCAGCGAATGGTGGTCAAACTGGATTTGTGTGGAAATATCCGAGGGTGTTTTGGTGGGGAAGAAAAATACCAAAATGGTGAAGAGACCAAAACCACGGCGCTTGGAGGGCATTGGAATAGCAATTTAGGTCAAGGAGGTGCTCAGGGATGATAAGTGGATGGAAGCTTGCTACTTAGCAGGTTTGGGCTTTATATGCTTTAAAAAACATGCATAAGTTATGTGTGAGTGTAAAACCTAGTGTGTGTAAGGTTAGTAGGTTTTGCCAGTTTTGTTAATAGATATATCCATTAAGCTTAGATATGGGCTAGTTGCTTCATCTTTATGAGTAAGAGGGGTTTATGAGTATAGCTAGTCTGATTTGCTATAGTAGCGCTAATAATGTAATTTGACACCTATTTGTTATATGTGTAGCATAGATAGACTGAAGCTGGATGTATGTTGAGAACCGTGTGAGTGAACAATACATTAATGGCGTGTCTGTTTTTAGAAGAGCGGCTGAGCTGGATATGTTGAAGAAGGGGATGGAATATATGTACTATCCATGCATTGATTGTGATAATCTAAAGATGTTTACCAACTCAGCGCAGATCGAAGCTCACTTGATTCAAAAGGGTTTCAGTAAGGGGTACAAATTTTGGACCAGTCACGGTGAAGAAAAGATTACACAAGAAGGTAGTTATGACATCGTCAAGGGAGACAACAATATGCCAGTTGTGGACTACGCTTTCAATGAGGATAGGTCACAAAATGATAATCTGGATCAAATGCTACGTGATGCAGAAGAGAATTATAGTGAGAGAGAGTTTGGTAAATTCGAGGACTTGATGGAGAACTCAGAGAAACCTTTGTTCCTAGGCTGCAAGCTGCAATACACGAGGTTGTCATCTGTTCTAGAACTGCTGAAATTGAAGGCAAACAATGGTTGGTCCGACAAGAGTTTCACGGTATTGTTAGGTCTCCTAGCGAACATGCTTTCAAAGGGAAATGTGTTGCCGAGAACCACCTACTAAGCCAAGAAGATTTGTTGTCCATTGGGAATGGAAGTAGAAAGAATACATGCATGTCCGAATGATTGTATCCTCTATCATAAAGAGTATGCTAGCTTACATGTTTGTCCGGTGTGCAAAGCATCCCGATATAAGTGTAAAAGTGACTCCGATGATGGGAAGGATATCGAGGTGAAGCATGGACCTCCTGCTAAGGTGTTTTGGTATCTTCTTGTAATTTTCCGTTTGAAGCATTTATTTGTAAACCGTAAGGATGCAAGATTGGTGTGTTGGCACTCGGAGCAGCGTAAGAAAGACGGATGATAAGACACATTGCTGATTCTACCCAGTGAAGGAACATCGATAGGATGTTTGTAGAGTTCGGTGTGGAACCGAGGAATATAAGGTTTGGGTTGAGTACAGATGGAATGAATCCTTTTGGTAACATGAGCAGCCGACATAGCACCTGGTCCGTGACTCTGTGCATGTACAGCCTTCCTCCTTGGCTGTGTATGAAGCAGAAGTATATTTTGAAGTCACTACTTATCCAAGGGCCGAAGCAAACTGGGAACGATATTGATGTGTACCTAGTACCATTGGTGGAAGATCTTGCAATATTGTGGAACGAAGGGGGTACATGTATAGGATGCAAACAAATAAGAGAACTTCACTCTGCGCGCCATGTTGTTTTGCACCATTAATGATTTTTCTGCCCTTGGTAACCTGTCAGGGTTGAGTACAAAAGGAGCCAAAGCCTGTTCGCACTGCTTAGATAGTGTTGGTTGAACAACTCGCGTAAAACTGTGTACATGCGTCATCGTAGGTTCCTTTCAAAGTATCATCCATACTGCAAGATGAAGAAATAATTTGGCGAAAAAAAGAGGACAACTCAGTACCAAGGCCTTTTAGTGGGAAATAGGTCTATGATATCGTCAAGGATATCAATGTTGTGCTCGGAAAGGGATGTAAATTGAGGACTTGTTGGAAAAACAAGTGGAAGAAGAGGTCAATATTTTTGGACTTGTCTTATTGAGAGCACTTAGAAGTTCGTAATTGCATCGATGTCATGCATGTAGAGAAGAATATATGTGACAGTTTGATTGGGAAACTCAACATATAATTATGAAACTATATTCCATTGTAATTGTAATTGATTCAGTAACTAATAAATAATTATATTTATGATTATGCTTGCATTTTTCATATTGCATAGCCAAAATGCATTTCTTGCAGCTAGATGGAGCGAACTATCACAGGCAGTTTATCGGAACAAACTGTATGTGATAATACTATCATAGACGGTTCTATTATGGAACCATCTGGGATATGTTGAATATCACAGACGGTTGCATAAAAGAACCGTCTGTGATAGTATTATCACAGTCGGTTTCATAATAGAACCGTCTGTAATAGTTTCCCTATAAATATACCCCAAGGTTAGGTTGTGCTCGCAGAGTCCTCACTCACGCACTCTGTCTCCACTGCCCCTACTACGTTTTGCTAGATCTGACTGCTTACTCGCGCCCGACGCTGCCTTTCCCTCCCGTCGCCGTCTGCCTCTCCCTCCCGACACCGGCCACCTCTCCCTCACGCTGCCGCCTCTCCCTCCCAATGCTGGCCGCCTCTCCCTCCCGATGACGGCCGCCTCTCCCTCAAGATGCCGCCTCTCCCTCCCAATGCTGGCCGCCTCTCCCTCACGACGCCACCTCTCCCTCCCTGCGGTACGAAACCCAAATCCCACAGTGGGTTTGGATATTTGCTCGATGATGATACTGGTCTAATACTTCATGGTATATAGTACTTCATGATATATGCTTCTCTTGTTACTACAAGATCTAATCTCAATAGTTGGCTAATTTGTTTTATGATCTTTAGTACTTCATGATATATACTTCACTTGTTAGCTACAAGATCTAATACTAAAATCGAATATTCAAGCTTGAGCTCTAAATTGTTACTATTATTGTCATTTGTCAATCTTGTGGTCTGTCTCAATAGTTGGCTAATTTGTTTTATAATCTTCAGTAGTTGGCTAATTTATTTTATGACTTTTAGTACTTCATGATATATGCTTCACTTATTAGCTACAAGATCTAATACTACAATTGGATATTCAAGTTAGAGCTCTAAATTTTTACTATTACTGTCTTTTGTCAATCTTGTGGTCTGTTTCAATAGTTGGCTAATTTGTTTTGTGATCTTCAGTAGTTGGCTAATTTGTTTTATGACCTTTAGTATTTCATGATATATACTTTACCTGTTAGCTACAAGATCTAATACTACAATTGGATATTCAAGCTTGAGCTCTAAATTGTTACTATTACTATCATTTGTGATCTTGTGGTCTGTCTCAATAGTTGGCTAATTTGTTTTGTAATCTTCAGTAGTTGGCTAATTTGTTTTATGGCCTTTAGTACTTTATGATATATGCTTCACTTGTTAGCTACAAGATCTATTTGGAATGGCATGTTACTATTCCAAAGGGACCTTGTAGTACATCATGACTGCTCACTGTGACAAGGAGTACATCATAGTACCCTTCAACGAAGGGTAAGTGCTTCACTAGTTGTCACACAAGTTTCATTTGTACTTTATACATAACATGAACTTAGGATTAATCACTATAGTGACACACATGACTAGGTCTCACTGGATTCTCATTGTGATTGTACTAAAGTGGAGCAAGGTAATATACCTTGATTCCCTACTTAGGAGTAACCACGATTTTACTCGTGTGCAATAAGTAATTGATAGGTAAACTCATTTCCTCCATATATAACTCTATTGTAATCTTTCCTTTGTTTGCAATGGCCGAGGCTAACTTTTTTGGAATCACGTAGGTCGTTTAGCTCTTATGTTGCCTAACGAGGGAGACACAAGGAATCCAGCAACACACTACGACATAGGGCGCGATTTTCGGTGCCTGCTATAACACAACAATCTTATATCACACTTCATTGTAATGCCTCTAGAATTGACAATATCTATGTATGTAATTCTATTTTTGCAGTGCCACTAGCAACTACAGAGCAACGTATGTGAATTCTATGTTTGCCACCATATGAAGGAAATCATGGACGCTAAGACAAATGATCTAGAGGTTTGTCAACCTTCCAATAATTATTATTTTCTGATTATATATATACACACACATGCTAATTAATGACTTAAAATTGCTCCTAGAAATACAGGTGGATTTCGACGAAAGTGCAATTGATCTTGACAAACTCATCGAAATTCAAGGAAACCTCTCCCAATTCTTGCTAGCAGAGGTCATAAACAAGACTAGAGAGTTTCACCCCGGCAATGGTGATTAGATGTTGAAAAATGGATTCAATTATAATCACTCAATTGTGCTTCATGAAACAATTCATTCAATTTAATTCATATGTGAGATCTGTCTAACGATTGTCATGCTATATATGTGATCTGCTTGTGTTATTTCATTCATCTGTGAGATTTATGTAGTGATTGTCCTGTGCTATATACATGATCTTGTTTTCAGATGGCATGGCTAGCATATCCTAAGGCTAGCCGAAAAACAGCAATCAACATCGCTATTGAAATAGCTATCACAGACAATTCGGTGTTCCAAACCATCTGTGATATATACATCCCAAACAGTTTCAAACAACGAACCATCTGTGATATGCATGATATCACAGACGGTGTGAGAGCCATCTGTGATAACCATCTATTATCACTGACACATAAACGCAGATGGTTTAGAAACCATCTGTGATGACGGTTTTGAACCATCTATGATAACACTGTCTATAGTAGTGTATAAGTTGCAATAGATCAATCTTGTTAATCCTACATGGTGTGTTCTTGATCTTGTTGGTTTGCACTTGTTTTGGTTGGTGTTTTTGCCCTCTCTTTCTCTCTCTCTTGACCTCATGAAGATCTTATGCCATCCATTTAGAGACTAGCTATAGCACCGGTTTTGGTTCGATTTGGAGCCCTTCTAGCGATATCTTGACTCTAGGGTTTTGGCCTTGAATCTTTAGGTGTTCTTGCTTCCTACAACATGTAGGTACTCATCTAGAGCCATCTTAGCCATCCCTAACCCACGAGCAAGTCATAACTCAAGTGCTTGAGTTTTGTCCGATTTGGGTGCAACCTTGCTTGTCTTGAGGAAATGTTGGAACTTTTGTCAAGATTCATGCAATCCATACATGGATTAGGTTCTTGAGGTCCTCAACAAGATGTGTGCAAAGTTTCACCACATTGGAGATGTATTTTTTGAGATTACACCTTTTTGGGTTTTGGCTTGGACTGTTTTTCTGCTCTGGAATGAAGGGTGTGGTCATACCATCCAACCTGCGGTACTATCGGCCTATGGTAATACCAGCCTCCCCCAGAGATTAGACTGCTTTGCCTGGCACTACCGCCCTCTCCACAGTGGTCAAACTAGCCCTGAGGAGTTAAACTCCATTTTGTTTCTGTGCTTGTGTGAGTTCTTTGTTGGTGTGCTAAACTGATCTTTCTAGCTCCTAGAAGCTAATGAAGTGAAAGTTTTGTAATATTTTTTAGAGGTTGAATTTGACAGCATCATTCACCACCCCTCATCTGATTGCCATATTAGATCCAACAAGACACGAGCATGCGATCCAGGACATGGCAACACAAGTGAAGACGTCAGCACGCCGGAGAGGAACGCCAGCATCTGACCTGGCCACCTATGACACAACGGCCACAGTGCACCTCCACGGCTTAGATTCAGACATTGATGTACTTTCACAACTCAAGATCTGGTGTGGTCAAGGGACATACCAGTGAGATCTATCATTGCCGGTGACCATGGAAATGAAGATGATGTCAACAACTTGCGGACCCTCGGCCTACTCACAATATGTTCATACCCTTGGCCTGGCTGGGCTACCGAGACATCATGATGCGAGCACGATCCACACCATCGTGCACATTGCACATGCCCTTGCCCACAATGCCACCTCCTCACACAATGCTGCGCCGCTCCAGTTAGCCCAAATGTCAATGCCGTCAACCTACTCCTGTTGCTAGCTCCCCTCCAAGAAAAATGGAGCTGTTGGCATGGCCCATAAGCTTAATGAAGCGGTACGCTTGGCCCACCCACAACAAATCCTTATCCAAACACACGGTAGTCTTGGTTTTCATTCCCCACCACATGGTAGTCTCCTTCCTCCACTTACTCATCTACCACTGGAGCTTCACCGCCGGTAAGGTTTTTACATGTATTTCTTGGCTTTTGCTCTAACCCCTTTCTCCATTTGTTGCAAGTTCTTCTTGGGAGCTGTTATTGTTGTAGATCTGTTTCCGGTTGTTGTATACTTGGTTGCACAATGTTGCAACCATTATTTGTGAATGTTGTAGCTCCTAAATTTGTTTGTTGAGAAACTTGTGTAAAATTATGGAAATCTTGTGTAATATTTCAATTTGTTACAAACAATGCCTCTAATTGTTACATGACTAGTTATAAAATGTTGACATTGGTATTTTCTCAGATGTTGCATGTAAAATTGTTTGTTTAGGATTTTTGAACTAGTTTCAAAGCGCAACTAAATTGCATACTCATAATTTCATCCAAACTTGGTGAGAAAATAAATATTTCAATTATTTGTTGGCATTGACGCCACTTTTTTAGTTTTGTTGCACACATTGATTACAAATGTTGTGGATATAACTCACATATATTGCACTTGAGCATATGATGGGAAGCTCTCCATAGTACGTTCGGCGCTAGTCGCCCCCATTTTAATAAGATTAGATTGACTTGTCGGCCAGGTGATATATGCAAATTTATAAATTATGTGGACCAATTCTTACCAACGGTGTGTTGTAGAGGTTGTTTCTGGCACTATAGACACGGAGGTCTACTCTAGACAATAGTTAATTTTTGCAAACCACGACAAGGAACGAACAATAGCAATTAATTACAGATATAATTTTTGCATGCAAATCTTGGCCAACTTGGAGTGGGTTAGGCTGGCTTGCTAGAATGGAGGGATTTGGTACGGATTAAGTTGGCTGGATTAGGGAAATCTTGAATGCATAAGTTCGATCCAACAACCAAGATAATTGAGGTGATATGGCACGCTCTAAGAAGAGAGAATTAGCAATAATTGATGTCAGTGGGGATCAACTTTATAGATATATTTATAGATACACATGATATGGGATATGGGAAATATGATTTGGTGGAGTGGCGATGGAGTGACTCCCTGTAAGGAGTAGACATCCAGTCACCAAAATGCCCATGAAGTTGAGTGGTATTTACCCAACCATAACACCATCCATGTGTCCCCTTCGCCCCTCTCCCCCTCATTTCTCCACTTGTCCCATTACCATCCTCTCTCACCCCATGCAACTCACCGAGCCCTAGTGCGACTAGCTCCGATTCCCCTCGTCACCACTCCTGGAGTCCCTCACAGCCGGTTCCGCTCACCCTAGCCACCGGTCCCCAAGTCCCACATGGCCGAAGTCCCTCGCCGCTGGCCGACGTCCCATGACTGCCAAGGTGACCATATTTCCAGAGAGTTGGAGCACTTCAGCGCCACCGGCCAGATTGTGGGCATGTCTATTAGTAGCGCTGACTTCTCCTGTGATGAGGACAACCCTAGTATTTACTCATCTTCTCCATTATCAAGTACTACCTCAAGCATGCAAGCAAGCATTAGACCAATCACAGGAGCCAGAGCTAAAATACTCAACAGGTGAATCTTCTCCTAACTGAGTAGGCATTAATTTATATGAGGATTGGCTACTACCTAATATATATGCTCTATGTATTATTAGGTTTGAAAAGAAAGAAGCATTGGAGGCCAAGGAGAGCTTGATCTAAGAGGAATGAACCGAAAGAGAGGAGATGCAGTGCCTACACACGTATTGGGCTAGAGTTGAGAAGAGAGCACCCATGTGGAGGACACATGACCAATCTAGGTTTAGCCAATATAGTGCTTGCATATTTTGTCCACAACGTTTACGAAGAAATATGTTAGCAAATATATGATGTCATCGCACATGTCAGCATACTTAGCTATGAAGTATGCGATATCATCGTATATGTCAATAACTAGATGATGTCATCGCACGTATTAGCATACTTAGCAATGAACTATGTGATGTAATCATATATATCAGTAACCAGATGATATCAGTGCACATGTCAGCATATAATTAAGGTCAGCGCATATGTCATGACCAAAGTAAAGGTCATCGCTTATGTCATTGCTTATGTCATTGTCATTTTCGGACATCAAGTAATGATATGTAAAGTTAAATTTTACAACTTGTGAGAGACCATCTGAGATGTGACAGGTTAATATGTGATGAACAATTGACACATTTGCTGAATTGAATTATAGTTTTGCAAAAAGAATCTCAAATTTGAGTGCTCCTACTAGAAAGAGACGAAATGAAGAAGTTAGAAGTTAAAAACTAGAAGCTTAGTAGGAAGAGACGAAATGAAGAAGTTAGAAGTTAAAAACTAGAAGCTTGAAGCTGAAGCTCAAATAAGCATAGAAGGCTGCCAAGCACTGGCTGTTGGGACTAAAGCAATCATTAACCTGGGCTTGGAGAAAGTTCCTGTGCTTGGGGAACCAGGGTTTCCTTTCCCTGGACGTTTTGCTCTTCCCCAATCTTAGGAGGAAGCAGGTGTACAACTCCATCTACTTCAATTGCATGTCCATATGTCTAATTACACAGTTTTATTTCTTGGTACAGAAGTAATAAGTTGTTTGCTTAGTATTTCACTAGTTCACCTAAATTCCTTTTTTGAGAGAGAAACACCGAGCAATACTTTTTTTTATGTAAAATGCAGACTAATTAAGCTAGTAACTTAGTAGGGACTAGGGACAAAATCTAACAGAGAAACAATGTTAATCCATGGATTGTGATCATCGATTAAGAATTTCTCTGTTGGAATGCAGAATTATTGAGGAATTATTTGAATGGACAAGCCGTGAACGCCGACGGCTTCGTTGCCCTCGTTCCGGAACACGGCAGGCTCCGGCGCCCAGCGGCCCGTGGCGCTGCGCGCTAGCGACGACCGGCTCGCCTTCTACCGGTGCAGCTTCGAGGGCCACCAGGACACGCTCTAGGCGCACACGCTCCGGCAGTTTTACCGGGAGTGCGTCGTGGCCGGCACCGTCGACTTCGTCTTCGACAACGCATGCAGCCGCCGTGCTCCAGCGGTGCAGCCTCCATGCGCGCGGTGTCACTCCCTTGACCGAGATGAGAGAGAGGAGATATATGGGTGAGAGGGCGAGGAAGAAGAAAAAGAGACGAGAGGATGACACATGGGTCTCATAAATTTGTTTTGTTTTGTCTATATATGTGGCTGCTATATCATCAAAAATAAGTTTTATGTGTTAAAAATCATTGCCATGTGGACGTCATGCCATCTAAAATCAGGATGGTTTAAGATGAGAGGATGATTCGCTATGGTCTTGATGGTTGAGAGATGTAAGGTGAACGGTTTAGTAATTAATAGTGTAAATTAGGCTTAGGACATAAATTAAAAGACCAAAAGTGGATTTTTCCCCTAAATTTATCTTGGGCAGGGTCGGCCGAAGCGTGTTTGTAGCATTACTCTCCAGTTCCAAGTCTGCTCATTAATTTTAATGCGATACCCATGGCTCAATGATCGATCATTCTATCTTCAAGCTCCTACAGTAGTCACCCATGGCACAGTGATCAGCATGCTGTGATGTTGGGTGCATTTTTTCGACTACGCTAGATTTTTTTGCCTTAGTATAAATAGTTATACGTACAAATCGAACATCAATAAGTCGTTTAATCTCTTAATGTGATGGCCGCTAGGGATCCGGCACTCTGTGATCTTTTAACAAGCCTAAACACTTCTATTCTTTCTAAATAACATCTTCAACAAAAGAAGCTTAAGGTATGTTTGGTTGGAAGCCTAAGAATGCCAAAGGATGGCTATTATTTTTTTGTCTAAGTTGCCGAAGATCAAGAAAATTGATGCATGACTTAGCTTGCGAAAGAGAATTTTATCATAAATTATTGTGCCTGTGACGTGTGAGACTCGGTGGGGAAGAAGAGTGGCATGTCTATGACTGTGGCTAGAACCAAAAAAGCCTCATTCCTCACACACATACATACCCATCAATCAACAGCCTTTGTTCACTCCGACCAGTACAACTCAAGACACACACACCCCCACACGCCACATTCGAATTTGTCGAAATTTGGACACTGTTGGACCCATAGCCCACTGAAATTCCATTTTTGGCCCCCCAAAGCAAAAAATTCCAAAAATGGACCCCATTTGAGCGCGCGTTTACGGGAGGTTGCCACGTGGGCACTGTTCATCCGGTCGTGCGGTCAGCGACCGCACGACCGGCCTGGCGCCGCGCCCGAGCGCGCGAGCTCCCGCCCCACCGCGTGACTGCCTCGCCCACCGCGCGACCGGCCCGCCCACCGCGCGTCCCGCGCCCGCCAGCGCGCGTCTGCCGTGGCGCGGTCGCCCGAGCGCGCGTCTGCGTCCCCAAGCGCGCGTTTGGTCTGTTTAGGGTTTGTAATACTCGTGAATATTTGTATGGTTTCTCAATTTTGTAGTTGTAAACTGAGAAAAAAATAGATAAAGTTGCAATAATAAATTATGTTCATTGTTAGTTGCAGATGTATAAAAAATTTGGATAAATTTTTTTAAAAAACGATTAATCATAGAACGATCGTTTCGTAAAGTGGTAAGTGATATTTAGAGTTTCGTATCGTTTTGAGGTTTGCAATCACCATGTTATTTGTATGTTTTGTCAATTTTGTAAATGTAAACTCGGAAAGAATCTGACCAAGTAGTCATAAAAGTTTATATTCATTATAACTTGTAGATGCTAATAAAATTTTGGTAAATTTTTTTTAGGAACAATTGACCGTAGAACGGTCGAGACATAAAGTGGTAAGTGATATTTCGAAGGTTAGTGAGAATTCGTGTACGGTGAGGAGCGCTATGTTAATATTGTTAAATGAGGTGATACGTGAATCATGGAATGCGAAAATACGAGATATTGAACTTCATAATACAGTTGGGAGTAACATGCCGCGTAGACTTTTATTACATGCATAACATATAGCATGATATGCGACTAACCCACCCAACTGCTCGTACGACCTACTGTGTGGACCGGGGCCACTTTCCCTTCCTTGCTCGCTCGGCGTTGAACTCCTCCGCGGCCTCTTTTGCCTTAGCCGCAATTTCCCTCTTTCTCTCGCGCTCCATCTCGCGAGCCTCCCGCTCCCTACGCGTGCACGCTTCAAGATGAGCTTGCGTCTCGCGCTGTATACGCAGGGTGTGCTCGTGCTTGCGGCGCTCCTCCTCCAGCAACTCCTTCTCCTTTGTGACATTCCACTCCTCGAAGTCGAGGGTCCATTGGTCCGCAGGGTGGATCTCAAGATCGATCCATTTGCGGTAGGCACATAGGGGCTCCGGAGACTGTAAATAAAAGAGAGATATTGTTAGTGCGTGTTGTGAAGGAGAAAAGGTAGGGGAAAATGGTGCATGTGGTCGTTACCGGCTGCCGATAGGTTGCGGTGTCAAAACGGCGGTTGGGGTAGTCACTGGAGTAGTTTGCGCAACCCCAGTACCGCATACCTAGACTGATGCGGTGCTTACACTTGAAGAATTTGCACACGTCCCCGCACCAACAAAGGGGAGGTGTCTCCCCCTCAGGTGGTAGTTGTGGCGAACGCTCGGTGGGGACGTCCGGGATGGGGTTGTTGCTACGCGGGCGCTCTGGGGGGGGACCTTTCATCGTAGCACGATGGGCTTGTTCTACCCGGGCCTGTATCGCCCTTATTTTCTCGTCGCGGGCGGCATCGCGGGCTGCAGCTGACCGTGCTATGTCACGGGTCTCCTCCCAATCCTTCACCATCTTGTCCCATTGCTTCTTCTTGCCTTTGTCCATCCCGGTTGGGTGAGGGAAGCGCGATGTAGTATGGGGTTTGGATGTGCAATGTTCGCTGGGAAATGGAACGCATACCAATTTATAGGGGCCGTTTTGTCTCTACTCGTACGTGTAAAGATGGTCCGCGTGGTCGTAGCAGTGAGTAAAGATGGGAGGGCTGCGATATCACTGAAAAAAGGCCCCCGTTTTGTCATGTCACTGGCAAAAGCTGGCATCTTTTGTCATCTCACTGAGCAAAGCTGACCTCTTGTTGTCATGTCACTGAGCACAGCTGCCCTCTTTAGTACTGTCACTGCCCAAAGCTGGCATCTTTTGTCATCCCACTGAGCAAAGCTGACCTCTTTTGTCATATCACTGAGCAAAGCTACCTCGTTTTGTCATGTCTCTGAGCAAAGCTGCCCCATTTTATCATGTCACTGCGCAAAGCTGGCATCTGTTGTCGTCTCACTGAGCAAAGCTGCCTCGTTTTGTCATGTCTCTGAGCAAAGCTGCCCCGTTTTATCATGTCACTGCGCAAAGCTGGCATGTGTTCTCATCGCACTGAGCAAAGCTGCCCCGTTTTGTCATGTCTCTGAGCACAGCTGCCATGTTTTGTCATCTCACTGAGCAAAGCTGCACACTCAGTCACCCAAGCTAGAAATGATGTCCTCCTTATTCAAGCCACGGGGAACCGAAGATGATGGCCTCATTCGGTAAGAGGTGTTATTTGATCCAATATTAAAATTTATTTCATTGTCAATATTATGTACATCTGTCCCTGTATACATTTTATGCTTTCTTATGTAATGCGTTTTGAATGTGATGTGTATCATTGCACTTGGGACTTTTAGGGAATGACTTAATGACTTTTACACTAGCTCAGGGACTGAAAATGGATAATTGATGAGATAGGCTCCTCCCCTGAAGACCTGCAGGAATTTGTGCATTCACTCTCTTACGTGTACGTACAAAATTGTACCACACGTCATTCTGCCAAGCTAAAGTAT
Source organism: Dendrocalamus latiflorus (assembly GCA_017311315.1). NCBI lineage: Eukaryota > Viridiplantae > Streptophyta > Magnoliopsida > Poales > Poaceae > Dendrocalamus > Dendrocalamus latiflorus. The sequence continues at coordinate 20,398,416 of CM029636.1, forward strand.
TAACCTAATATGTATATGTCGTAATGGCCTAGCCAGAGTCATCAAGCTGCTCGGTAGGCGGTAGCTCAACAGCAGCCCGTTTTGTCTAGTCACTGAGCAAAAGCCAAAAGCTGACCTGTTTTGTGTAGTCACTGAGCAAAAGCTGACCTGTTTTGTCTAGTCACTGAGCAAAAGCTGACCTCTTTTGTCATGTCACTGAGCAAAGCTGACCTCTTTTGTCATGTCACTGAGCAAAGTTGACCTCTTTTGTCATGTCACTGCGGAAAGCTGGGCTCTTTTGTCATGTCACTACGGAAAGCTGGCCCGTTTTGTCAACTCACTGGCCAAAGCTGGCCCATTTTGTCAAGTAACTGGGCAAAGTTTGTGGTATTTCTGCGTGAGGCTGCCCCCCACACAGCCTATAAAACGGAGCCATCCCTCACATACTCCCTGGCCATGTTATCAGTCACCTCCTGAGTAAGTTGTTCACAATCTGTGTAGTTTTATTTCGTGCTCACTCCCCCAGACTAGGCAATGAGTCAGCTTAGCACGTCTTCATGGGCACCCACGGTGATGTGCCCAAATTGCAACTTGGTGGTTAGACGTAGGACATCACAGACGGCCAAGAATCCCGGGCGACACTACTACAAGTGCCCCAATCTGTATTCTCGCACTACAGCATTCTTCAAATTGCAAAGAAACCAAAGCCAGCTATCTGTATTCTCGCTCTCCACAATTGCAAATGCCACTGGGAGTAGCTGGTCATTTGCATCGGCTGCAACTGCGGTAAGGATAGTGCCCTTGTACTTGCCGGATAGGAACGTCCCATCTACGGTTAGCACTGGACGGCACCACCTGAACCCTTGTATCGCCTGATGGAAGGTCCAGAACACTCTGTCAAGAATGAAACAGTTCGGGCCCTCCGTAGGATGGACCCTCTCCTGCCTGTTTATGTAAGTGCCTGGGTTTGATTGTGCAATTTGATCCAGCATTCTTGGGACCAGGTCGTACGCCTCCTCGTACGTCCCATACATACCGTGCAGCACCTTTCGCTTCGCCCGCCACACCTTCTTGTAGCTCACTTCGTAGCCCGCCTCGTTCGCTACTGCTGCCATCAGAACCTTCGGGGTAATTGACACATCCGCCTGGACGAGGTGCGTGACCACCTCCGTAACATAACGTGATGTCATGTTGCGGTGTCTATGTACTGGCCCCGCAAGCTCGCAACTGTGATCTTGCAGCACCGTTATCCGGAACTCCGTGCCAACGCCCTTGTACCGTTGTGCACGGACTTTGCCACCACATGACCCGTCCACACACTTCACAACGTACGTGTCCGGCTTTGACTTGTGGACCCGATACGTCCGGCTTATGTTGACGGCATGTCTAGCAATAGCCTGCTGGACAGCACTCTTATTACGGAAGCACTGCCCCAGAAAGAGTGCGCCCTCGCTGAACCCCCATTCTCCCTCCTCCGCCTGTGGCAGAACTAGGGCTGCCGCTGCGATGTCGTCCAGTCTGGACGACACAGACGCACCGTCCGTGGTCACAACACGACCTACCACCCCTCCAGTTGCACCTTCGCCATCCTCGTCCTCTCCAGAGCTGCCTGTGTCAACCTCCTCATCCTCCTCGCTGTCCTCTTCTTCCACCCGGTCCCCAAGATACTCATGACAGTCAATACGGGCGGCCCACCACCTGTCGTGCACACCTTCGTTGGGCTGGAAATTCTGCGCACGCCTCCTATCGTCTTCATCACCCACTTCCTCACCCACATGTTCTCCCGCAGAAGGGTCTTCATGACCGCCGGCCACTTCATCTCCACCAGCGGCATCTGAACCAACCATGCCTGATGATTCTGCCCTCTCCACGAACTCGACATACACCATTGGCCTCCCATATATCGCAGCATCAGGGTTGCGCACGACCTCCATGTAGTTCGCCCATGAGGCGTCATTGGTCACCTTCAGAAGTTGCCATATGCTCCCCCTTCCGTCATCTACCATTGAGGCATAGACTGCCTCGATCCGTAACTTATTCCTTGCGGTCTGTCGATCGAACGCTGAACGGACACACCTCCGTAGCTCAGACAAGCTCATGGCGCTCAGACCGGGTGCCCGGATCACGGTCCGCTCGCAATTTGACAGGTCCGCCCCATACGGCCCATCACGTACGAGACCACTCCCATAAAACACCATCAATTGTTCAATGCCAGCCATTGCGTACCTAACATAAGTGCATAATCAACCATTTTAGTACACAGCATGTAACAATCGTACCATCTAATTAACAGTTTCGATTAGTATATGTTTTGTATTTCTAAATCTACGATGTATTTGTAACTATTTTACTTTCAAATTGTACCATACATCAAATTAAATATTCATATCATTTTTATTTCCATACTACGGTCATTCACTAAGCACACTAATTATACAAATTATCTCTAATCTACAAATTTACCACCTACAAATGCTCCAACATAAATATTTAATTTTTCAACACATACACATTATTTACACTACAATCTTTTCTAACTTTTACTTAATATAGTATTTATGTAGCTCTACTATAACTTTCTATGACTGCTATTATATTTTATTTCTAATCTACCAAATTTATTTGTAATTTCTTTTTACCACATACCGCACTGTATGTAGTTCTTCCCTAAGCGTACTAATCATATGCTTCTAATCCTACTACTATTGTTATCACCTACAATTGCTCTAACATAAATATATATTTTCTCAACATCTACACACTACAAATTCGTATTTTCCACCTAACTGAAACTACTCTACAGTACGTATGTTCACTACAAAGGAAAACACTACATACACTACAATACATTATGCCTAACATATGCATGATTTGCTATACATACATAGCGTATAAAAGATTCGCATAAAATAACAGTAACACAAGATGGCTTGCTTAATTAAAGGCTAATGACATACATAAAATGATAGTTGCACGGGCACAAAACTTACCTCTTCTTGAAGCTCACGAGACGATCTACAACTTTTGTACTTGCCAAATCCGCTGATTCCAAACGAAAACAACTGAAATCTTACGGCTTTCGCTCCTCACTTTTCTTCAGTTCCTCCCTCGCGCTCGCTCGGTCTTCACTCAAAAAAAAAGCAAATGAGCTTCCTGGATGTCCATACACGCGTGAAGCTCGGTTTTATCTCTGCATTCATCCATGAGTGAGGGGCCATGCGAGCTAGGTGATGACGCGTGTGTTACTTGTGCTGCTGGGGTGAAAAAACCAAAAAAAACGCTGCTGCTTTCGGCGCACAGAGCCAAACGCGCGGTCGGGAATCAATCCCGCGGTCAAATCAACGGTCACGCGGTCGGAGGGCAGTCGCGCGGTGGGCAAGCGGACGCGCGGTCCGGTCGTGCGCTCAGGAGGAGGGACGCGCGGTCGCGAGCGCGGTCGCGCGGTCGGCACGCGAATGGCGCGGTGGGGAGCGGCGCAGGCCGGTCGTGCGGTCCCCGACCGCACGACCGGGCCACGTGGCGGCCTGGGGTGATCCCGCGGTGGGAAGGGGTCCAAAAGTGGAATTTTTTTGTACAGGGGGCCAAAAACGGAATTTTGGGTATTTTAGGGTCCAACAGTGTCCAAATTTCGAATTTGTCTACATGAGTAGAACACTGGAGTACCCCTGAAGTGTACATGTAAATGTCGTCTTCTTTTTTTTTTTCTGTTGAGGGGATTAATTGCTACCGGAAGAACCAGAAACTTTATTAATTTGTATATTACTTCAAACATCCTAAAACCGAAATTATTGCATGCATATCCCGGCGTAGCTGTAACTTTCAATGTCAGGATGAGGGCGCATCTGGCTGGTCTTCCGGACGCGCAACTCGAAATGCAGGAATTTCCATATAGGCCTCGTAGAATCTCGCCAAAAGAGGGTATTTTGACTTAAGGAAACAATAAACTTGTTATCGTTAGTTTCTGAGCAAGTAGTGTCAAAAGTTTGCTCAAGAGCAATGATTTTAAATCTAAGAACAACATATGAGGAGTCCCGTACCATATCAATTTGGAAGCGTGTCACGCCTGCATGGATCTGGGGCGCTAGAAACACATCCGCCTGTACACAAGCACAAAATATACATGTACAGCGGCAGACTAGTCAATGACGTACAAATGTACAGCACAGGAATGTAAGAATCAAAGTTTGTGCTAAATTGTTCATCAAATAGCAAGACAGGTGTATATAACAAAAAGCAGCATGTGTTAGCAGCTAATTGTCGGGAATAAGTAAGATTAGTGACTTCGAAAATGTATTGTGGAGAAAACCATACATATGCAATGATCGTCATGGTGATTCTAAGATCGATTTGCAAGAGTGAATCCTGTCACAAGGTAGTTGTCAGGATAAAATCAATATTTTTATGAAAAAATTATACTGAGTTTCAAGCACAAACCAATTGGACTTCATCTCCAGTAGCATATTTACTGTCACATCCTTCCAGAAGCTTTTCAATTGCTGAGACAAATCCAGTGAAGAGTAAGAGTGGAGTCAATGGACCAGCGTATAATTCAGCAGTCAACAGGGAAAGCGAGAAGAGTAGGAAATATAGTGAAAGAGGCGAAGTATGTTAGGTGCTACAAGGAACCTCCATTTGTTATGGTACACTACTATTTCTGGCTAATATAAAGAAAGGTGTACTTGAGAAAAACAAACATCTGATGTGAACAGAACACCCCTCCCCCTCCAAAAAAAAATCCCTCAATAACGAAGTGCAAGAAATCACACCTCTAAATCCCTTGTCAGTGTAATGCTGAACTATCTGAAGGCTCTCACCGGAGCCTAACTTGCCGTCAGCCAAACCCTACACAGGCGTAGCACAAAATAAGCTAGCTAATAGACTGTTGCATCAACACTGAAAAACAGGGGCGGAGCCAAGATTTAAAAATGAGGGGGGGCTAAACAATCTACACAGTGTAATTATATTTGATGAGTGGGGCCAAATATCACTAATGAAAACAAAATTCCTTAAAACATAGAGATCTATAGTGTAAATTTATTAAACCATGAGGAGGGCCTAGCCCTTGCCAGCACCCCCTCCCTTCGCCCCCATTGAAAAAGAAAATATTTCATCAAAATAGCTGGTTGTAGGTCAACCCACAATTACGGCGTAGCATTGAAGGGGTTGGATGCTCGAGCACACTATATTTGCAATCTGCAGCAAGTAAAAAACATCCGTTATCTATACAAAGTTGGTGAGTTACATATAAAATTGTACCCTGAAACTAGTAAACCGTTAGATTTACAAAATGAATAGATGAATCGTTAGTTATATTGAACTCAGCCCAAAGGGCTATATATAGAATACATGAGATAAAATAAAACTAAACCCTAGAAACTAGAAAATAACACAAATACTATTATACCTTTAACACCTCTTAAATGCAAGGCATATACAATAGAATTGCATTTGAAAAGGTTGACACTAAAATAAAAAAAATCCTAAGTCCAAGTCTTGAAAATGTAATCACAGTGTATGCTCTTGGAACATTATGTTGAGTACCAAAAGATCCCCATCCGAGGTCGTGCGATAGCCCATAAAGCATAGTGGCGTAGATTGAAGTCCAAGACGGCGGTGGCACGAAAGGAAAGCGTGGTTGTCTTAGAAACTCAAAGAGAAGAGCAACGGCTGCGGCTATACGAAAAGAAGAAGATGACCACACTCGATCCAAGAGGATGGCTCACCGCTGTGGCATGCGTCGCGTGCCCTGGGGCCAAGAGAGCCGAGTGGTGGTGACGGTCCAAGAAGAGGATAGTGGCGGCAGCTCGAGCGGTGGAAGACCCACGGCGGTGGTGCGATGAGAGAACAAAACCAGGCAGGGTGAGGTGGAGAAGCCTAGATACAGTGTGGAGGAAGAGGATGACACATGGCGACTGGTGGCAATGGCTGAACTGATCCACTCGGATTCAGGCTGGAGGCAGAGGTGGGCAACTCAGAGACACCGGATGCGGTGCGGAGTAGGCCTGATCTAGCCGGCGGTGGCCTGATGCAAGCAGGGCAATGAAGATTCGAGTGGGATCCAGGCGGGGTGGCGACAAGGTGACGAGAATCGAGCTCACCGGATCTGATGGTGATGATGGCGGCACCGATGGGAAGCTCGTCAGATCTAGCCGAGGCAACGGTGCATGTAACTTGGGAGGCCTCCATGACCCCGGATGGGCTAGCGTACGCACTGGAGGCCTCCACAACCTAGGAAATCGTGGTGGCGTTGGCAGACGACAATTGTGGGCTAGCGTTGCTACTGCCCATAGCGACGGCTACTACGAGGTGGCCGCCCCGGGGAGTGGAGATTGCTCCTCCTGGGGGGCAGCGACAGTGGAAGAGGATGGAGGCTAGGGTTTGAACCTAGACTCTGATACCATGTTAGATCTAGAGAATGAATAGATGAATAGTTAGTTATATTGAACTCAGCCTAAATTAAGAACTATGTATAGAGTACATGAGATAGAAATAAGACTAAACTTTAAAAACTAGAAAATACCATAAATACCCTTATACCCTTTACATAAACAACAACTGGAATTCTCATAACACAATAGGATTAGGACGTTGTTAGTCTTTTTCTCCTTTTGCAGTGCTAACTGAGAAGTGTTAGGTGCAAAATATAACATGAAAAAATTATTCACTACTTCGATGGTCCCAGTCTCATTACTTTGGAAACCGTATGAAAAGGTTTGCGTCATACCATAAAACACAAAAATTCTTGACAAAACATGTACCTGCAGATTAAGAGCTTTCTTTTTGAAATCTTGAGGTAAAAGAGGATGCTGGGGATATTTGTCTTCAAGATACTGTTCAACATAAAGCAAGACTTTTTGTCAATAATGTTAAAGGGACGAATTATCGAAGATCAAGTAAGTGCTGAAGAGCCACAACTCACCAGTATGATTGCGAGAGAGTCAGAAACAATGAAATCCCCATCTACTAATGCTGGGACATACTTGATTGGATTGATTTTTTCATAATCTACAATGTGATCACACTAAGAACAATGAAAATAATTTAACAACATTGCAGATGAAGAAAAAGAGAAAATGTGTATCTGGTCTTGAAGGGAACATGCTGTATGCAATCAAGTTTTTTTTTGGTGCGATCTAACTAAACATCGTCATGAAAAATTCCCAAAAAAATTCTAGATGAACTTCTAAACTTACTCTACCTATGTATAAAATTTCAAGTTCAACTTCATTCTATATTAAGAGTACTAAAAAGAGAAAAATATGACAAATCTTAAGAGTTCAAATTTGTCAAAATTTTCTCATTTTTGTTACTCTTTAACATAGAATGAATTTGAATTTAAAATTTTACATATAGGTGGAGTAAACCATAAAGTACATCTAGAGTTTTTTTTGAAATTTTTCGTGATGATGTTTAATTAGATTGCACCATATTTGCACCAAAAAGCTAGATTGTATACAATACATTCCCGGTCATAAAATAACAACTTCCCACTCGTGAAAAATCATAAGTTGCAAGGAATTGTGCCATGGTTATAGATGTGGCAAGAGGAAAGAGCTAATTGCATGCATATCTGCTCACTTTAACTAATTATTTACTAAGAACAATTGATCAAGCTGATAAATTTATCCATGATGGTTTGTTTCAATGGTTTCCCAAAAGGAAACTACAAAGGCCATGAAGCTACTGTGATAACTAACAATTAGGTCAATCAGCCCTTCAGCTGGTCAATGATCTGTGGTTTTATTTCAGAAAGCACAGCAGCATGTTCTTTTATCCATTCCTGTGGAAAGTGATCACATGTTTGCAATCACCACATTATTCACTACTACAAAAGAGGTTAGGAACCGTTTATACTGTAAGTATCGCAGACGGTTCATACGAATAACCGTTTTTGGTATTTTCACTAACGATTATTTATACGAACCGTCTGTAATAATACAAGACATCACAGACAGTTCTTACTAATACCCATCTGTAATAATTCATAGACGGTTCCTGAAAAGAATCGTCTATGATAATGGTAGACATCATAGATGGTTTTTTATTTAAACCATCTGCAATACTTCATAGATAGTTTGTATTAAAAACCGTCTGTGATAATGAAGTTATCACAGATGGTTTGTATTAAAACCATTTATGATATGTTTCCCATCTCGTAATCCCCCAAAAGTTCATAATTTCCCGCCTGAGTCCGAGCAAAATTCAGTCTCGAGACATTTTTTAGTAAAACAGGCATAATTTTTGCATACGGTGTCCGTTTTTGACATTCTTGTACTCGTTGGAAAGCTAACGACAAGCCCGATTAAAAAAATGACCCACTTGCACTAGTCGCCCTCTAAGACCCCCAAAATCGGCCATCTTTACCCTTAAATTTGCGTTGCAAGTTTTTAGTTTCTATTTTTGCTAAAATTTTTGATCTTCCATTTGGAATTTGGGGTTTGGCTCAATTGTAAAGTTGTAGATCTCGTCGAAACCTTTCAAAAGAGTATATATAAGCTATATAAACTTTGCTATTTTATCTTTTAAGACTAGCTATTTATATTATACCAATATATTGTCTTTGTGACGCCATTATCACCGTTTTTGTTATGAACCGTCTGTAATATCTCCTGTTATCATAGACAGTTTTTGTTATGAACCGTTTGTGATATCTCTATCATAGACGGTTTGTAATCTGAACTGTCTGTGATGTCCCGCCACATCACCGATCCGCGGCATATGCCCCAGGATCCCAATCTCACCCATCCATTCTCTTCGCATCGAACGGCAGGCACCGTTCTCCTCTCCACCTCTCACTCTTTATTAATCCCCTCTCCCTATTTGAAGAACCAATACCACCAGTACTACTCCAACTCATTTGTGCGCAGCAAGAGTGGGAAGGGGTTCGGCAAGGGTAACTAAAATTTCGCTTAAAGCAAGATGGAAAGGAAGAAGGTCATTGCCATAGAAACTGTATTTGTTGCCTTTTTGTTTTTGCTACTTGAAAATTTTCCCGCACCACTTGTTTTAGATTGTAGTTTAATGTAGGATGTGTAAGTCTAGCTTGCATTAGCCTGAAGTTTCTTGTAGTGTAAGTATTTTTCTGAATTTGTAACCGTGAAGCTTATCTTTGTAAAATTGTAAGTGTCCTCTTGTGCATGCAGTGCTATGGGTAATCTACTCGATATTTTGTGATGTTGCAATGGTAGATTCTAATCTTAATAGAAATAGAATGTGTTGCTGTGTTTGTTGTTGTATTTGCTTGTTTTCAGATGATATAGTTAACATTTTCTGAGGCTAGCGAAAAAATAGAAAAAAATTTAGGTATAGAATGAACTACACAGACGGCTCGAACTAGAAACCATTTGTGATGGACAAGTTTCACAGACGGTTCTATATAGCAACTGTTTGTGATACTCGCACATCACAGATGGTTGGTAGCTAGAACCATCTGTGATGGGGAAGTATCACAAACGGTTCTATATACCAAAACCGTCTGTGATGTGTGAGTATTATAGACGGTTTTTGGTTCAAGCCGTCTATAATAAGTGTTCTTCATAGACGGTTCTAGTTACAAACCGTCTGTGATGTATTTATCACAAACGGCTCATAAACTATCTGTGATAACCTCTGATTATCACTGACGCATAAATTCAGACGGTTTAAAAAACCGTCTGTGATGACACTTTTTGTAGTAGTGATTTTAGGTGATGAGATGAATTGATGATCATCATTAACAAAACTAGGCAACATATATATCTGATGTTAATGAACTATCAATCTAGTATATCATTTGTGACAATGATCACAATTTCTTTACTGTCATAGTGTCATATATCACACCCATTCAACCAATCAGACGAAGATTCTAATACAGAAAATTTCTTCTACTAACCTGGATCAGTACGTGTCACTGCCCTGTACTCATAATCAACACCTTCATTATAGAGATATTTTAATTAGATAAAAAAATAAGTATAATGACAATGCGCAGGAGAATGGTGAATGGAGCATTGACCCACAACCTGAACCACAACAAACTTGTGCTCAATCACTAGGTTATGTGGGCGGCCCCAAAAAAAGAAAAAAAAATGCCACAATGCTTTGAAGTTGTGTTCTTCAACTTTCAGTCATATTTTCTTAACCCTGTGCCTTAAAAAAAACTATTCCAATTTCTGGGATGAACATATCCTTCTATGTTAAACAGGTTGACCATACAACCAGGGGCGGATTTGAGCCCATGGTAGCATGGTCTTCAGCCCGGGGTGTGAAAAAATTACTAGTATATAGCTCAGGTAATTCCAGCTCAGCCCAGGGTATAAATCTTATAATTCAACTTATGTTATTCCTAGTATTCAGTCTTTTTCCAGTAAATTCAGCCAGGACGTGGTGCAATCCAAGATCCACCACTGCATACAACTGATGAATTACTGACAAACTACCTAGTCAACATTGCATTGAGTTCTTACACATAATAAGTAATACATAATCTTGATATAACAGGAAGCATAACACTACAATGAATATATTTATGCTGGCAAATATTCAAAAAATACTAAAGGGTATAAGCGTTAAGTGTGTTGAACTTGAGGGTAATAAGCGGATCTACTGATTAAATAATTAAATAAATAACGGTTAGCTTGGTAGGGCGTCCCTAAATGAGGTTAATTGGTTAAAACGATGCAGTGGTCAACTTTTGCATATTAAACTAAGAAGGCATGAAGAACTACTCTTATAACGATTTGTTTCTAAAAATTTCCTTTTGGATTACCATTTTGCGGTGCTCCGTTTTGTCAAAACTCAGGCCTCAAAAAAGATGGGGCTCCATTACAGGGACTGGGCACAAAAGGTCCCAGGAAGTGTTAATTGGCCCATGTACTTATCCACTATCTAGAACTAATTCACACACAAGTGACACAACCCTATCTTAATTTACTAGCTAGAACTAATTCACACACAACCCTATCATACTGCCCAAAATTAGTTCTAGCTAGCGAATCCTGTAAAATCAAAACACGGTTTTCTTCCCTTTTTTTGTTGAGACATACTTGATTTGCGGAACCCAATTCTCCATAGAAACGCCTCCATTTCTCTGATCTAACCAGTACTAAAAGCAACCCATGCCTCCAAGGCTCCAATAGCATGATACAAGCATACATGAGCTCTGTTTCGTAAGGTACAGATTCGCCATCGTCTCCGGCGGCAGAAGAACTACTCAGCTCAGTGGTGGTGTGCTTTGGTTACCTTTTAGGTTGAGGGCGATCCGGACCCGGTAGGAGCAGGAGCTGATCCACGCGCTGTACAGGATAGGCTTCGCAGCCGCCATTGACTTCCTCCTCCGGCTAAGATACAGTAGCAGATCGACAGCGAGGTAACTTCCAAGAAGGTAAGCAAGATGCGCTCAAGTGCAAGCCAAGTGAAGGATGAATGGATTGGGCTCAGCTTTGCGAGACGAGGATATCTCAAGATTGAGCGAACGTAGGTATGGATGGACAAGACGACGACGACGACGACAGCGACAGCGAGGCCGGCCGGCCGTTGGGATGTCCGCGGGAAAGGGATAAAAAAAAAGATGACCAGGATGCGCTCGTGATTCGTGAACAGCGAATGGTGATATAACAAATGAATGTAAACCATCTGATCAACAGTGGGCGGCTGAGGTTCATCCATCTGCCAACGTCACCAGTCCTACAGAAAAAACAGAAGGGGCCACTGGCTCCGTTTCTCCATTACCTTCTCATCTAGGCATGTCTTTCCATTTTTCCGAATAAAATATAATTGTTGGGGGCAATTGATTTCTTGCAAAAATTAGCTGAAGGACACCGTAATGTTGCATCGTCTGTTGGCGAACACCGCAAATTTTCTCAATGTATGGTGCCATTGTTCTGCTTGATGAAGGATTTGTTTTTTTGCGAGGGTAAAGAGAGATTTTATTGAGTGTGCAGGGGCAGCATTACAACGATGAAGCACTAGGTGCTCATTAACACAATTAATTTGGAGCTCTCACTAACCAAACAGCCATGCTATTAGCTCTCCTAGCATGCCAGGATAGTTTTGTTTTGATGCTTTACAGTTTTTGGAGTTACTATTAGGTTTTAACCATCTATCATGGCAGTCTGATCGTTAGTTATGGAGCAATTAGACCGACCATATGGCTTTTTAGAAAATAGACACTAAACACTTGTGTAGGCATATTTGAGGATGTGTTTCAATTAGGTGTCATTTAATTTGGAGTTCTAAGCTGAAACTAGATAGAGTTTAACCGAAATTCCAAAGAGAGTGTTTTCTAGCGATCTTAAGTAGTTAGATCACCCCTGTGGTCAGTGGTCAAACTGCTGGCGGTCTAATCAGTGTTGAGCTAGCAGTCAGATCGGTCCCCTATTACCGAGGTGAGTTTGAAAGGAGTTAGGCGATCAAACCGGCCTGTTGTTGGCGGCCAGATCGGCCCTGTAAGTTCAATGTGAGATTTGGGTTGAGCTGAGTTAGTTTAAGTATGTGCACGGTATAGGAACCATGGATGGTTGTGTTGTATTGCATGATGGATGATTTGGTTAACGCGAGTCAAGTGTATGGAACTTATGCTTGGAATCAGATTGCTTTTATCTTCATATGTGCAAGGTTGCTTGGAGAATGGTGGCTATCAACGACAATGGACTAGGACTAGGCGGGGGAGCTGAGATCTGTTGGGTAAGTCTAGGTGAGGCTACGTGACTCATACAGGAAGTACAGAAGAGACAAGGATCACAATGAGACAAGTTAGTGCATACGGTGCACCAAGTGATGAGGACAATGCGTAGAGATGGTTCAGGAGAGTTCAAAAGCGTGAAGACATGATGGATAGTCATTTGGCACTAGGGCTATGTGTTAAAACATACGGAGATGTTTTGATTGATTGTATTGCCATTTTGGGCTATCAGAGCCCTTTGGATGAATCACTTTGAAAAGTATGCATACGTGTGTAAAACCCGGCATAATGTTGGATTAACCTGTTAGCACATATAAGCAGATGAAACTCAACTAGGGGTGATATATAAGAAGGAAGAGGAGGTGACTTAAGTGCTAAGCTTTGGGAGTCTTGGCTAAGCCTTTAATAACTAGGGTTAGGGTTTCCAAGAGAGAAACTTTCTGCGTGTGCTCCATGGAGAGGGAGCTTTGTCCTCCAAGAGTGGAGTGGATTTAAACATCCATCTGTAGCACTATAGCAACTGTAAGAAGCTATGACTAAAGCTGGGGGCGTTCAGTTTGGCTATTGGCTTTTAACTTTCTGCTGAGCTTATTTGCATGAGCTGAGTAGACATGATTTTTCTGAGCTGAGCTAATTACATTACTTGTGGCCATGTCCATGTACAAGTAAGGTACAAAAATTGCACGTGGCAAGTTAACATTTGTAATTTACATATTAGTATACATTGAACGATATGTACGTCAAGCTATCAATGCCGATGCAATGGAGTCCTATACCATGTCCATATGCATAGCTTCCTCGCCATATGCATCTTGATGTGCAAGTGCTTGTGCCTAACCCATGTCCTACAACTCGTAGTTGATGATGAATTGTGAAACGCCATCATTACTGCAATTATGGCCTTTTTCTTAGGTACACCGTAGTTAGGGACATTGTCGAGGATCCGCCACTTCATCATGCACATGCCAAATGCCCGCTCGACGATGTTGTAGAGGGAGGACTGATAGAAGTTGAATACCTCCCTCATCCCATCGGGCTAATTGCTATCCTAAAACTCTGAAATATGGTACTTATGATTCTAATAGGGTGTGAGGTACTCTGGCCTATTCAGATAGCTGGAGTCTATGAGGTAGTACTTTCTTGCAAGAACTAGGTGAGCAGTGTTAGCAAATGCATTACATTTATACAAGGATGAGACATGTAGCACAATAAGTCACTTTACCTATATGTGGGATAGTGAACCAGTCTCCATATTTCACGAGTATTTCCCCAAGCATCTGTGTGTCATGAACTAATCTGGGTCATCCAGCACACAAAACTTTGAAGTTGGCATCAAAGTTGCACACTGCTAACATGTTCTGACTACTGTACCCATGCCTATTGTAGTCACATCAGGGATCGATTGCACCGATGCAGTCACAAAGTGAGGGTAGAATCTTTGCTGTAGCAGTCTGGGATGCACCATTTGGAAGGTGAGTTCATGTGGTGCAATGTTGCTACCTGCCAAACTGATCATGTACTTTAGAACTTGCGTGAACTTGTTGATAGTGCCTGCGAAGTGCTCAACTGGTTGACTGTCTGCCTATTGGACTAAGGTGCCCCACAGGTCCAAAGGAATGGTACGAGTGCTTCTCTAGAGCACATTTCAATTGTCAACTGGAGGCCAAAGTTTTCTACCAGTGTATCATGCAACCATTCAAACACTACTGGCCACATCTAGAACATGTCATAGTAGTAGTGTTTGTCAGTGAGCTATTGTTTGACCCACTGTATCCCAATTATAATGGGTACTCGAGGTGGTAGCCTGGACGATGTTGCTATGTCGTCATCACTGCTAGCAAAGGTGACATAAGCAAGGGGCACGCAAGAGCAGTGGAGGCCTCGTCTGAGCCGCCCTTGCACCGACCGCCCCTGCCATGCTTCTCTCTGCATCCATTGAGTAGTGCATACATATTCAGACAATGCACACGAACGACTGGAGCGAGGACGATGTATCTCATGGTGTGTTCTTCATGTGCTCCCATGTGCGCCTGATCCACCAGAGACAGCCCTCAGTCGTCTTCATCGCCGTGAAGCTATCATGCTATTCCTTCTAGGTGAAGAGCTAACTTGCGTAATAGTGCTCGTCGGTGTCCTACCCTGCACCGGCCTCCACCATAGCCATGTGCTGCAACAACTCCTCACGAGCGGGGTCATGCATCGGTGAGGTCGCGCACCACGCATAAGGGTGTACATCTTGTACAGGTCAACAAGGCACTTCAGCTCAGTGTCGTGGTCTATCGCCTTCCACTTCTCACTATCAGGAGAGCAGGGTACGTGCCGGCCCTTGGCTCGGGATGGCCCAGTGCTGCCACCTTTCAGGGCTGTTCCAAGGATGTCCTCCATATTCACAGATGGCAAAGTGTTTGCACTGGAAATGAATGTGTGCTTGCTCATGCACACCACCGTGCTGAAGACAACTTCCATTAGTTCTTCATTCTCGAGGGGGCATTTTTGAACTTGAGCATGGATACCTTGCCCTAACAAATCAAGGAAATGTGGCATGCATAAAGCAACAAATGTAAAAGGGGTAGCAAGGAAATGGGGAACCAAACAAAGCACACAACCGACACTCACTACAGATGCTTGTGTCCACCAGAAGTCATCGGTGGCAATGGAGCCAGTTGGGATTGACCTCAAGCCCATGGCATGCTTCAAGGTCTGCCACGTTGTGTAGTCCTGTTTAAGAGCATCCCACTTGTTCTTCATTTGCTTTTCGAAGGTAAGTGTGGCCATTGCAATTGGCAAACTTTTGGCACAGGTTGTCATACCCCTTGGTGTTGAGACAACCGAAGGGACGGTTGTGGGCAGCAACCTCCTCCTCACAAATCTCCAAGAAGACACGGGTGCACTCCCTGCTCCAGGTTGCTACAGACTTGTCCATCTGCACTAGTACTAAAGAAGCTGTTCGGGCCAAGTAATTAGGAAACCAAGAGAACACACCAGGCACAAGAAAGCCTCCCAACCAGATGCAATGTTGACAAATTAGATGAACAAATCGGCAAAACCAAGCAAAGCAAACAGTAAAAACCAACAAATCGAAGGTAGGACACACTATGGTCGGCACATGTGAAAGACCAAATCAGGGCTGAAAGCACAAATTTCTGTGCACTGGTAAGCAGGAGGAGGGATGAAGTGGCGGATGGGACGGAGATAGGGGACGGGCTAGTTCCGGTGATGGGACCAAGTTTGCCAAAGGAGCCTCGCGTTGGGAATAAGTGGGGTGCCATAGGGGAGGCCGAATGTGGGACGGCAAAGCCTAATGGTCGGGTAGGGGAGGCGACTGACCAAATCTAGAGGGGAAGGCGAGCTCATAGCATGCAAAGAGGTGTGTGGGCGGAGCTACGCAAGTGGAGTGGGGAAAGGTGGCGACAGTGCGAGTTGGAATGTATTGGTGTGGTTCTTTATCCATCCGCCCGTGACTCACTCACTTCTATCACATGCCAGCTGCTGTCACCATCCTTTGACTAAAGCTAAGCCATTCTAAATCGCATCTAGCTTTGCAAAGTCGAAAGCCAAAATCGGACGCAGTTTGGAATGGGGCCTATATAAGGCCCGGTGCCAGCGCCTTTCTGAAAGCACATAGTTAGGTGCACCATGCACATTAGTACCTAGCTCAGGCATATTTAGCTTTTTCAAATACAAAAATATACATCTCGATCAATATAGCAGCTGCTGAGATAGCATGCTTTGAGCCCACATTGTGGGGTGACTTCTTCATTAGGGGTGGCAATTTCTCCCGCGTGGGAGGGGCCCCACGGGGAATTTTCCCATCAGGGGCGGGGGCGGGGGTGCTCTCCCCCCATAGAGGAACGGGGACAGGGTCCTGCTGGGCTAGTGGGGTGGGGACATGAGTTCTCCTCCCCCTCGGCCCCACGGGGACCTGGTAAAAATTAAAACATATTTTTAAATAATATATTATAGTTTTAAATATAGAAGATTGTATTATTTTTTATATATTTAGACTAAAACTTGAATCTATATGTTAGAATATATATTTTGAAGCTATATTTTGTAAACAAATATGCCTAAATAATTATAAATTAATAAACAAAGTCATATTTTTATTTTTTTTAAATATTTTAACCTATTTTTTAATCCCCACGGGGATCCCCCTTGGGTTGAGTCCCTGCAAAGACCGGGGGCAGGGGGCCATATCCCCCGGGAATGCTAACGGGGTCAGGGCCAGGGTGGGCCGGCAAGGATCGTGGTGTGCCACGGGGTCTCCCTCGGGACCCCTGGGCCCGTTGCCACCCCTATTCTTCATCCACTATGAGCCACGAACATTGCATGCATACTATTATCTCTATAATATACTATATATTACATGCATAAATCATGAGTTTAAAAATTAAGGCTGGCTTGTTGTTATCTTTTGTTGGGAGATTCAAATGACAAGCATCAGTTCACATGGTAGATCTTGGAGCCTACTTGTTTTGTCCCCTTTGTTGTTTAGTGTTTCCAAATTATATCAGTTGTCTGTTTCACAATACCAAACTATTGTGCTAGCTAGAATTATGGCTTGGCATAATATTGCATCATAACACCTTTGTTTGTTACGAATTCTCTTTAAGCCCTAAATTAACCATTTGGATTGTGCGCGATTTTTGTTCTTGTTTTCCACTATCATAAAGCTTTTGATGTATTGTCTAACCATTTTCAGGATAATTATCGCAGTTTGTGAAGAGAAGAAAAGTAAGGTAGCTACATTTAGTTTTGTGACCTTGATATGATACAGATTAATTTAACGTGTGTAGTCCCTAGCTCTATATACTATCGCATGGGCATTCCCCCATCTATACACCATAGCCTTAAGGGCTTGTTTGGATACGTAGGCTTTAGAACTAAATCTCTTTAGATTGGTGGGGATTTTTGTTCAATTTTCCTGCCAACCCAGAGGTATTTTGTCCTATCCTCACATATCCAAACAAGACCTGAGGGTTGATAAGCCTTGTCTTGTGTATAAGATTTGCATGCGAAAGGAGTTGGGTGTGTGAGTTAATAATCTTGTTTAGTATAGATTCGTATATGTACAAGAGTCCGTATATAAGTCAGTTACGTGCATGAGGCCGTAGTAGAAGCAGAGTCAGGTTGTCGAGTCTATATCTTGTTCAGGTTTGTAAGAGTATAAAAGCATAGGATAGGTAGGCTTGTAAACTATGAAGCCGAGGGAGAGAAATAAGAGTAGAAAAACAGAATGCTTTTGGCTCCCAGGAAAAATAAACTATTCGTGTTTTGTTGTTTGGTTGCTTTGCATCAAGAAGGAAGGGATCATGTGAGGAGCAGAGGAGCTGTGCATTTCAAATATGAGTGCTCGGGGTATCGATTGCTTGGCGTACTTGAAGTTAACAAGTATCAACAATACTCAAAGGTACCGAGTATTGGAATACTCATTCCAGGAGTTCACGAGTACCAAGTGCTAACCGGTCGAAGCTTACGAGTGCAGAGCATTCAAGTTTATGAGTATACGAGCAAGTGGTCAAAGTCTTTAAGCACAAGCAAGCGTCGAAGTTTTCATCTGGTCGTAATCAACCTCACAAGTGCAAAGTGGTCATAACTAACTTTACAAGTACTGAGCACTCGTATCTAGCTGAAGGCAAGGCGTTGTTCGAATAGTGGTATCAGAGCCTGCTGATCTTGGTGGTACCTGAAGAACGTGGGAGAAGTGTCGACTTTGAGTGCCTGGAGTAGGTTGATCTCCCTCCAGTATTCTCTCCTGACAACTGACAATTACCCAGTGTGGGCAATGAAGATGAACTCCAGATGGGAGAGACCCAGTCGGTGGATGAGTTCACCAGTAAGCTGACTTCACTATACAATCAAATTATCTCTCTTGGTGACAAGATAGAGGAATCTGTGACCATGAAGAAATACCTACGTGTGCTTTTGGAGAAGTACATACCTATCGTCACCACACTCACGTACTCCCTGGATCTGAGGAAAAATAATCGAGGAGATCACTGGCTCTATCAAGGTGCATGAGGAGCTACTGAAGGGGTTTCAGTCTCGTACTTAGTAGGGGTTTCAGTCCAATAACCAGGAGGTGTTGCTATTAAAGGGAGATCTAATAGATGGCCATGGCTCATCAAGTAGCCGTGGATGATGGCACAGGCGAGACAGCCAGAGTGGTCGAGGCAGCAGAGGTGGCCATAGAGACAAGGCTGGGCAAGGCGGTGGTGATAGACCCTGTGATAAATCACATGTCAAGTTCTTTGAATATGACAAATATGGGCAATATGCATCAAAGTGCCGTGGCCACATAATGTGTTTCAGCTGCGACAAGTACAGGCACTACACTTTGGATTTTCTAAGCAAGAAGAAGGACGAGGAGGTAAACCTCACCCGAACCAAGGAGGACGATGAGCCGGCACTATTTTTTTCTTTAAGTGTCGAAGAGGCACCAGGCATGGTGATGTTGAATGAGAAAAACATAGTTCCTAAACTACACATGGAGGAAGGCAACGATGATCACATTGATTAGTAGTATTTGGATAATGGAGCATACGATCACATGACAGGAGATCGCTCCGTGTTCCATGAGCTCGATAAGAAGATTTTAGGCAAAGTCAAGTTTGGCGATGGCTTCACGATACAGATAAAAGGTAAATGATCGATGCTGGTGCAATGCAAGAATGGCAATCAGAAGATACTATTTGGAGTTTATTTTATAGCGAGTCTGTGTAACAACATACGAAGTCTTGGGCAGATGACAGAAGAAGGGTGTAGGGTGGTGCTGCATGATGAGTTCTTATGTGTCTATGCAAAGAACAATGATCTGATGATGAAGGTGAAAAGATCCCTGAACCGGTTATACAAAATATCTTTGAAAACTTGTAAGCCAGTTTGTCGAAAGAGAAGCACGGATGGACAAGATGCAGGTAGTAGCAACTTGAGAAGTCCACATGGCGTGCAAGCATCTGGTGTACAAGGCACGTGCATGCAGGCACTGCAAGTGGTAGCCCGGGTGGTCGGGAGCAGTCTCGTCGGCATGTAGATGGTTCAGGAGGAAACGTAGGTGCAACCAACACAGTAAGTCAAGGCGGTGAGTTTCAACAGCATGTAGGTGGAAAAAATGCGCAAGTTCCAAGAGGAAGACATGGAGTACAAGTTGGTACATTTTTCTGTGGTGTTATAGAGGGAACGTGGTCAAAGTAGAGACAGGATGCACAAGCATAGGAGTTAGAGGCGGTGTAGCCTCAGTTGAGATGTATGCAGGAAAGCAGGCAGGGTTGGTCCAAGAGAGAGGAGAGGGAGGCTCAGGTAATGGTGAAGCCAAGGCGGCAGTGGGAGCAATTGCTCTTGCCCAAGCAAGTGGGCAAGGAAGGATGAGATCGGTCCAAGTGCAAGGCGCGACAAGTGTTGGTTTGTGCGTGGCTCATGATGGAGCAAGCACGGGCAATAGGGCGGTGACGGCCCAAGGAAGAATGGCACACAGGAGTGTAGGTAAAAAGGAAGAAACAGAGGACAAAAGGAAAAGGATGAAAACTATGGGGTGGATAAAGTTTTGAAGACAGAAAAGATCAGCATGATCAAGATGAAGAAATAAGATTAAGAAGGTGAATGTGAGTTATTAATCTTGTTTAGTCTGGATTTGAGTCCGAGTATAACTAGGAGTGTTTGCCATATACATATAAGAGTCCGTATACGAATCAGTTCCGTGTATGAGGCCGTAGTAGAAGTTGAGTTGGGTGGTCGAGTCCATATCTTATTCAGGTTTGTAAGAGTATAAAAGTAGAGGAGAGGTACACTACTGCACAAAAGATCATCATAGATGGTTCAAAAATGTCATCACAGATGGTTTCATGAGCCGTTTGAGTTTATGGGTCGGTAATAATATGAGATCATCATAGACAGCTTTTGAACCATCTGTGATGCAAGCTTTTGAACCATCTGTGATGCAGACTTTTATAGATAGTTTTGACTAAAAACTGTCTGTGATAGTTGACTATCATAGACGATTATGAGTTAATAACCGTCTGTGATATTTTTCTATTCCTAAATCTGTTTCTGTTTGTTGACTAGCCTCAGGAAATGCTAGCCATACCTTCTAAAATAAGTAGAAACACATCATCCATTTCACATTCATTTAAGAAACAACAACATCCATTTCACAAATCAATTAACTGAAATAAAATAAATTAACCATCCATAAACAAATACACACATTTACAATTAAGCTCAACCTGTTGTAGTTGGAGACAATTGACAAGTGAATCACAGTGAACAATATTAAACAACATAGTGAACCGTAAGAGAGGGGAGGGAACCGTAAGAGATCGGAGGGAACCGTAAGAGAGGGGAGGGAACCGTAAGATCTACATGAACCCGAAACCCTAGCTAGCCATCCATCAATTTTGTAATTTCAGATCCAAGCATCAAGGAAGAGAGGGGAGGGGATCGGATGGGGGATATCACCGGCAATGAAGGAGAGGCGGCGATAGCATCACCTTTGTGTCATGACGATGACATTGCATAAGACACTCTTATCACACTCACGATAAGAGTGTCTTGTGTAGTGAACTATGGTGTCACAACCAGAGACGGAGGAGCTCACGATGGTAGTCGGCGTCATCGAGGGGAGGAAGAAGCAGGAATAAGGAGCTAGTGGATCATGAACTAGGAGCAGTGCTCCTCCGCTCACACATTCTTGGAGTGAAATTGGGGAAGGGAGAGGGGAGTAATAAGGGGCAAGAGGTGGGAGGAATCTATGCCTATCGTTCGATGTGGAGAGACTAGACGGGTGAGATTGAAATCCTGGGGGAGATGCCACGGATTGGTGTTGTGGCATTATCACAGACGGTTTGTTATACAAACTATATGTGATAATGGCACATATCATAGATGGTTTGGTATACGAACCGTTTGTGATAATGGCACATATCATAGACGTAGACTTGTAAACGATGAAGCTAAGGGAGAAAAATAAGAGTAGAAAAGTGAAGTGCTCATTACTACACAAAAGATCATCATAGATGGTTCAAAAACATCATCACAGATGATTTTGTGAGCCTTATGAGTTTATGGGTCAGTAATAATAGACAGCTTTCGAATCATTTGTGATGAAGACTATTACAGACGTATTTTAATAGAAACCGTCTATGATATATTGATTATCACAGATGGTTTCTATTAAAAACTGTCTATGATAGTCAACAATCACATATGGTTATGAGTTAATAACTGTCTGTAATAATCTTTTCTTTTCCTAAATCTATTTCTGTTTGTTGGCTAGCTTCAGGAAATGCTAGATATGCCCTCTGAAACAAGCTAGCAGATAAAACAGAGTATAATACATCCAATTCACATTTATTCATTTCAGAAACAAAAACATCCATTCCACAAATCAATTAACAGAGATGAAATAAATTATCTATCCATGAACAAATATACATATGAACAATTAAGCTCAATCACCTAGTGAAATTTGTTATACATTGTGGAATTCTCCATCTTCTTTTATGACTTTAGACCATAAGAAATATGCACACTATCTTCGAATCTCTGAGAGGTTGGGCTGTTCCAACGGAGCTGTAGCAATGGACAGAACCTGTCGGTAGGAAAATCAATGTCGTGTATACGTATGTAAATTGATAAGTACGAAATAATTATCGCAAGATTGATAAATTAACCTAAGGATCAATATTGATCTTCGTGGAGTCAACGAGTAGTTGCATGTTGTGGCAAACATAGAGGCCATAGGTGTTGCCCGGCGGCTGCTAGTGGCACTGCAAAAATAGAATTTGTTAGTTGGATAGGCATTACTACAAAGTGTTATACAGGATTAATGTGTACAAGTGAATACTGAAAAATGTAGATCATGTCGTAGGGCGTTCATCCTTTTGGATTTCCGTACCTTTGCAACGTACGTGGCGAACGACCTACATGATTCCAAAAAGATAGCCTTAGTCATTGGGAAGGAAAGACTACAATAGAGTTATCTATGGAGGAAATATATTTACCTATCGATTAATTGTTGGACAACTGTGAAATCAGTTTTGGTCCTCTTTAGGGAATCAAGGTATATTAACTTGTTCCATTTTGGTATAATTACAATTAAAATCCAGTGGAACCTACATAGGTATGTCATGGTCATTAAACCTAAGTTCGTGTTACTTGTAAAGTACAAATCAACAAGTATAGCCACTAGTACAACACTTACCCCTGGT
Source organism: Dendrocalamus latiflorus (assembly GCA_017311315.1). Classification (NCBI taxonomy): domain Eukaryota; kingdom Viridiplantae; phylum Streptophyta; class Magnoliopsida; order Poales; family Poaceae; genus Dendrocalamus; species Dendrocalamus latiflorus. Next base: position 20,421,264 of record CM029636.1, read on the forward strand.
TGTAGGGCATAAGTATGAAATCCTTGTTGTGGTAAGCCTCCAATTCATTCATGATGTAATTCTTGACGAATGATGCATCCTCATTGATGGTATCCATGGCGACCAAGCGTGGGTCGAGAAAACCAATCGGTGATTTTGTTACTTTGGCTTTAGTCACCATGTATCTACACACACACAAGCAATGAGTTATATATGACATTTATTGGTATTACATAAACGTAGACCATGATTGTACATACTTACAGTGTCCAGCATTGAATGAGTGAGGTGTCGAGGGCGTTGAGTGTGTAGAGATCGAATAAGTCCTTGAAAGTCACCTTGAAGACACAGTCATGAATATTGTGCTGAAAATGATTCGGCGTGAACTTGACGGTGAAACCTGAGCGCCGTTGTTCCTCTAGTTTGTTGTCCTGTTCCATGTACCATGCATATCATATCTGGCAAGCTAGTCCTAGGGTTAGGATGCACTCTTTCAGGATGACCAATAGCTCGCCAAGTATGAATTTTTGGCCCAATGCCAAGTAGGGTATCTCATCATCGGTCTTCTTCAATTTGCCCTTGCCACCTCAGTTGAAGGTCAACTTCACAGTAGTTGATCGGACATGAGATGTAGATGCACGGTGCCCTTGCTGCATCTGTGCAGGTAGCTCCTGTAATATCCCGAAAATGATTCGAGAGATAGTCGATTAAATGGAGGGAGGGACCTTATAGGAAAGAATTAAATAAAGATTTTTTAGAGGGGAATTTCTGAAAATTTCTGGCAACCTAGGCCTGGGCCTTGGCCCAGGGGAGGCCGGCCAAAATGGGGGGGGGGAGGTGCCCCACCCCTCAACCCTAGCCGCCACCTCCCCTCTCCCCCTCCTCTCCCCCTTGCGCCGCCCCTCCTCCTTGCCCTTGCGCCTCCGGCCGCCTCTCTCCCTCCCCTCTCCTCCATTGAAGCCTCTTCTACTGGTGAAAAAGATTTCCCTTTTGTTGTCGATCGAGCGGAGGAAGGAGATCAATCGCAGCGAGGCGTTTGGATCCAGAGGAAGGGAAGAGGAAGGGAAAAAGGGGAAAAGGAAAAGGGAAGGAGTTCGTGGGGTATTCATCGTGATCTACAGCAGTTCGTCAAGGGTAACCCCTGCTTTCCCCCAATTAGATGCATATTTTAATCGTTGTAGCAATGTCGGTATTATGGACTGCCAGGACAGATTGTGTTAGACGATCGTTTTGGGGTAGTTTCTTGGGGTTTTAGCTCTGGACACTTCCTTAGCTTTCTAGAAAGGTCAAGAAATCATGAATCGAACACTCGTGCTGAAAGTTATGGTATTTTTAGTACTCTGCCCAGAGAACCCGACGTGAAATTGATGTTTTAGAAAATTGATGGGTGCGGGTAAAAGTTGGCCGATTCAGGGAGGATCACCAACTAGGTTTAGTTGGGGAATTTGATTATCTTTCTAGAAAGTCTAAGAACACCTTATTGGACTCCTGTACCAATAGATATGAATTTTTGAAGTTGACTGTCCATAGTGGGGGGCAGGACGACCTGTAGGAATTGGGGATTGGAACCGAGTTAGACGTTTTTGCTAGTTCATGATTATTTTTACTTGATCTAAGGTCCACTACTGTTATCTTAGCATATATTATAATTATTATTCAGGTGGTGGACTGATCCCAGGGGCAGCACCTTCTGCACGTCCCTCGTTCTCTCGCGGTTAAGGCAAGTATAATGATGGATTTAATTGATATTGTGGAATGTCTGTGTTTGATTTATATTGTGAGCATTTGAGTTCATGGATGTGGTGAAGGCGTACTAGTGATGTTCATGGTTGTTTGCAAGTTATGGTATTTATGAGTATTTCTTGTGCATAGTTATTGTGGATGCAAGTTTGATTAATTTGAGACCTTCACACATATGCATCATGTTGGCTTATTGATGACTTGGTCATATGATGACCAAGCATTTGCTACGGTCCCCGTCATGCATGAACTACTTAAGTACTGTTTGCTTATGGCTTGCTGGATTTAAATTGTAATAAAGGATTAGAATTTTTATGATGTTCCTGTTCTTTATCTAGATATTATAACTATGGATGTTTTAGTAATCCTTTAGCCAATTTTGCTAGTCTTGATGATAGTTCATGTTGATTATCTATTTATAATATTTCTGCTTGTGGAAACCTCTGAATTAGACAACTGTACATGGGAGGTTCTTCCGAATTTTTTTTTGAGATGTAGTTAGTTATCCTTGTTTCATTACTAGTTTGGTAGCATTCCAGGCCATTGCATGGCTAGGGTGTTACAGTTGGTATCAGAGCGGGCTGTAGGTCCGTGGTTAACAAAATATTAAACTTGACACACTAAGCACTGTAGGTGGGAATGGGATTTGCATTGCATCTATGTTTCTGTTGATTATCATAGTTGATTGTGTACTTAATGTTTGACTCTACATTTGTTGTGATATAGAGATGGCAACGGGTAGAGGCCGTGGTCGTGGTCGGCAAGGTGCCGGACGAGGCCAAGCTGTGCCCCCGCTTGATGTTCAGAACTCTGTAGCCGAGGAGGCCAGTTCTGTGGGATCAGAGGAAGAGGTTGCTTTAGCGGTACAGGGGAACCAGACTCCACCAGCTGCACCTATTGCCACACCCGTGGCGGTACCTGTGATATTTTACCTGCATACCTGCACCTAGTGTCCCGAAGGATTGCCTGCTTGTCCTTCTTCCTCTATTGTGATATTTTACCTGCATACCCAGTAGTGCTGAGTCTATGTGGGTGCATGTGTTTTGCCTGAAGGGCCCTGTGTACCACACTTTTACTTCTAAAATTATATGTCGTCTTCATCTGCACAAACTCTTCCCATTGCGGTTCCAGGAATGCATACTTGTGGAAGGGCGTTAGATCCTTCTCCACGTATTGCTTGACAAGCAGGCTCTTGAAGTTCTTCCATGCTTTGCACACCGCTAGCAATGCATGTTGTCACATGGAGGCTTGGTGTTCTTATGGGATATCGAATGATTGAAAAACTTCCATCAGCAGCTCACTATTCCGAGCTTCGGTCACCTTCTTCCACGAATCAAACATGATATCAATCCATTCCCGTGCAACTATTCTGACTATTCTCTAGAATGCTGACACTGCTTGACGAGGATTGAGAGGGGTCCCAGACGGATTGACCTCCATGATGGTAAATCAGCCCTCGAGCTTTTTTATAGTCCTCTTCCTTTTTGGGATTTTTCAGAGGATAATGCATCACATGCATCTGGCGACAATGTCGAAGAATGAGTAGACGATATCTTCAAATTAAATCTTAATTTAAATTTTTGCGTATTAAAATTATTTAATGCAAATAAAGTAAACATTAATTATTTCAAAACCTATTTTATTTGAGTTCCTTGTGCTACAAGGACATTCTCTGTATTTTGTTGAATTTTTTGGAGTTTATTTGCTATTTCTTTGAGCTCAATTTGAATTATCATAATTTCTGAAATTCAAAAATCCAAAATATGGAAGTTACCCCTTAGGCCAAATCTTCTTTCCCCTAGCCCATTTTTTCTTTTTTGGTCCAACCCAACTCTCACGTGAAGCCCAGTCAGCCTATCTCGCTTGCCACCGTTCGATCTCTCATCGCCATGTGTCGTCCATTCAAGCCATCTCTCATGTGTTGCCCATCCATGTTGCTACACATCACAGCTAAGCATGCCTAGACACGCCATCGCTGGCTGTGGGTCCCACCTATAGGATTCGTCATCTTTGGGCTGGACTGCACCTCACCATGTCTGCCTCGGACATCGTTGTTACCACTGTGTTCGTCTCAACATCCATGTCGTGCAAGCTTTGGATTCTCAGTATCCATGCTTAAATAGCACCCAACTCTCTCAACTTTTGTGTCCCTAAGCTGCTCTTGCTGCTTAAATGCTCTGATAATAGAAGCGTAAGAAACCTCATATCATTACTGGCCCGTAAACTCAAATAGGCTCCCTGCTTACATGCTCTGGTAACAGAAGCGTAAGAAACCTCAGGTATGGAATTACGAACAAGACTAAAACATCTAATGAACTGACGTAAGGTCTTGTGGTTGTTTTGTCTCATCCTGTGCAGGTTCTTCTCCTCCCATGGCAATTGTAGGTGCCCTAAAAATTGGCCAGTAGAAGGTCACAAAGGTGTTTACTCCAGTGATTGATTTAATAGCCACGATCGAGCAGATTCCTCGAGCACAGTCAAAAGGTAATTAACCAAGATATGCCCTCCTCCTGCTCGAATAGCTGTTATGTAAATTTGAAGGAATTTGATGGGATTTTAAGATCCATCGAATTTCTCCATGTTTACCAATCGAAACGTGGTGGCTAGCAAACTACTCGAAGGTTAGGTGCAAATGCGTGACATCTAGTAACAAAGAACAAAACCATCTATGCAGTTGTCCAATAATTAATCAACAGGTAAACACATTTTCTCCATAGATAACTCTATTGTATTATTTCCTTCCTTCCCAATGACTAAGGCTAACTTCTTGGAATCATGTAAGTCGTTCGCCCACACATTAATCATATATAACACTTCAGAGTAATGCCTCTCGAACTAACAAAATCTATTTTTGCAGTGCCACCAGCAGCCGCCGGGCAATACCTGTGGATTCTATGTTTGCCACAACATGCAACTACTCCTTGATTCTACAAAGAACAATATTGATCCTTGGGTTTGTCAATCTTATAATAATTATTTAATACTCGTCAATTTATATATGTATGCATGACATTGATCTTCCTACCATCAGGTTGTGTCCATCATTACAACTTTGTTGGAACAAGCCAACCTCAAATAGATTCGAGAACAGGGTGCGTACTTCTTGTTGTCTAAAGTCATAAAAGATGATGGGGAGTTCCACAATGTAGAATGAATTTTACTGGGATAAGATTGTGCTTAGTTGTTCATGTGTGTATTTGTTCATGGATGGATAATTTATTTTATTTCAGTTAATTGATTTATGAAATGAATGTTCTTATTTTTGAAATGAATAAATGTGAATTAGATGTACATATACTCTGTTGATCTGCTTGTTTCAGAGGACATGGCTAGCATTTCCTAAGTCTAGCCAAGTAACAGAAATAGATTTATGAATAGAAAAGAATATCACAGATGGTTATTAACTCGTAACCATCTGTGATAGTCAACTATCACAGATGATTTTTAGTAGAAATGTCTGTGATATATGATTTATCACAGAAAATTTCTACTACAAACTGTCTATGATAGTGACATATCACAGGTGGTTGTAGTTGAAACTGTCTGCGATATATCAGCTATCACAAATGGTTTCTACAACCAACCATCTGTGATAGTCTACTGTCATAGACAGTTGGAAGTAGAAACCGTTTGTGAAAGTCTACATCACAGATGGTTTGAAAGCCTTCTGTGATGACCTTATATCATTATTAGCCCATAAACTCAAACGGCTCACGAAACCATCTGTGATGACCTTTTTTGCAGTAGTGATACCCTATTAGATACATAAGAGGTAGTGGAAGTAGCCTTAGCCCAATACTCCTTAGAAGTGGTATGCTCATTTAATATAGTCCTAGTCATCTCAACTAAAGTCATGTTCTTCCTCTCAACTATACCATTCTACTAAGGAACTCTAGAAAAAGAAGAACTAATGCTCTAGATCATGTGTCGAGACCCGAATTTGCAAATCCGGACTCTCCTGTGTATTCTGCACTAGTCCAGGATCACGCTAGTTCACACAGTATAAACAAAGATAAATATCATCCACATCACGATATTCTAAAGAAAATCCAAATCATATTAATAAATATCAGACTACGACCTTAAGGTCAAGCTTACAATTAATAGCCTGAAAGGCTTAAGGAAACTAGCAGCGGAAAAACCAGAAATAAGCGTAGTAGCCATTCGACATGCCCACAGGCAATCGACTGGGGAACGAAGTCCTAATCCGCGAAGTCGTCGAAGTATCCTCCTTCTAGTAGCTCCTGCTGATCTGGTCCTTCTTCCTCAACTGAGCAAATGTGGATGAAGCCGTGAGTACATAGAGTACTCAGCAAGTCGTTTGTAACAAAGAATGCAATATAGTATGCAAGGCTTACCAAAGGATGGCTGAAAAGTTAATTTTGCAGAAAGCAACAATTTAAAGTAAATACAATAAATAGATTGAAAAGCGAACTTTGTAAATGATAATAAATAAGTAACCAAAGGAATTGAGACCAACCACAAGTGAACTGACCATTCACCCAAGAAATCCACCATGAACCAAGATCCATGAAATGAACCACCAGTGAACTAACCATTCACTCTCCAACTTAACCCAACCAGGATTTTATGAAAGCTCTACCCCTCGTGTGAAATCACCGAGCATTGTCCATGACCGAGGACGCGGCTATTCGAATAGTTTTACACTCTGCAGAGGTTGTACAACTGTACCCACACGATGTGATAACCCTCACATTAAAGATAATCACAACAAGGCTTTTACAATGATCCATCTCCACCTGATCCCACTCGCTAAGGTTTCGCCGTCGAGTAGGGTAACCCCCTAGTCGATAATTGCCCCTCTTGCGCCACAACAACATCGGTAGTAAAATCCAAAGTGCAGACTTGACAAATTATTATGCCAGGTCTATCCCATACTAGACATGTGGTTTGCACGGTAAAGCTCATATCAATGGCGCACAAAGTTAAGTCCTTAAGTATTACTCAGGCAAAACATCCACATCCCATGTGCAACCAGCACCCCCTTTACTGCACGATCATTCGCCCAAGTGAAAACCAAGTTGGTATAACCAATGCCCATGACACTACCCATGTCATGACAAACAAATTTTATAACTGTGGCTAACCACCACGTTCCAATATTTCATTAAGTCAAGATTAATTAACACATGTGATGATAGACCCAACGTATTAGGAGCATGGCTAAGCAACTCTATACGTATACCCATGTGACAACTATATTGCATCACTAATTAATTACCCATCCTATGGTGTCAATGGAGTCATGGTATTCAAATTATCAAGGAGGAAATAATCAACTAGGTCATTAACTACCAATACAAGGGTTTGATAATAATATAGCGATGCATGATAATTTAAAACAAAGTAATACATAATAGATTGGAAAACTGGGTTCAACATGATCAAAGGACACGACTTGCCTTGGCCTTGCTCAGTTGATGGCTCTTGATCTTCGAATCCAACTTCAGCTCCTTCGAACGCGTGATCTAACGAGAGAGAAAACAAATCGAAAAGACAAAATAAATTCAAATAAACTCCAAAAACTTTCAAACCTGAACCAAAAGGTAGAGATCAATGTTAGATGAATTTAGGAAAAATAATCGGGTCAATCGGAGCTAGGACGAGGGAGAACGGGCTCTTGGAAAATCTAATTTGGGAAAAAGGCTGAAATTGGGAAATTGCACTGTGCTGTGGACTCGGTTCATGGAATGACCGGTCCACCGTGAACCCGGCGCATAGAACAGTGCGGCTGACTGGGCGGTTGGCGCGGTGGCTAGGGCTGAGGTGGCAGACACGTGGCGACACATGTGCTAATCTGGCTGACGTGGCAGGCTGACGAGGCGGAGTGACGTGGCATGCTGATGTGGCATCTGGGGCCTCGGGTGCTGACGTGGCTACTGACGTGGCCGCTGACTAGGCTGACACATCGGCCTAGGGCTGACGTGGCTGGCCGAGGTGGCACGGTCTACGGCTCTCGCCTAGCGGGTGGGTCCCACCTGTCGGCGGCTCGGCGCACGGCAGACCCGGTGCACGGGAAGGCGAAGCGGCAGGCGCGGCTGGCGTCAGCGCTAACGCACGCGGGGTGCGGGACGCGAGGCGGCGCGGGCGGGGTCGGGGCGACGCGGCGGGCGGCGGAATGACCGAGCGGCGGCTCGGGACGACGGTGGGGGCTCACCGGCGGCGACAGACGACGGCGGCGCAGACGGTGACGAGGGCGGACGACGCGAGGCGACCACTTCAGATTGACTGCACTAGTTTCGATCACACAGATCTCAACCACATTGATTTTCGATCACATCAATCTTTGACCACACAGGTTATCGACCACATCAATCTTCAACCTCGTTGGTTCGACAACATTGGCTCGACCGTGCTGATTGACCACATTAGTTCTCGACCACATTGTTCTTCGACCACACAAGTCTTTGACCACATTGGTTTGACCACCAGCGAACATGGTAGTACTATGATTACAACACCAATAATTCCACCAGGCGGTAGTACCGCACAACACATGGTGGTAGATCCGATTTTTTTAGAAGTGCATATACTTCAATAGATTTTGCAAAACACATTTGCAAATTACAGTATGATGTACACAAGGATTATATATAAGCTTCAACCATTTGCAAAACACATTTACAAACATAAGTCTCATATTACAAGGAGTAGGAAACATGGACTTCAAATAGTTGCAAAATACATTTGTAATGTATAGTCCCTATTACAAGGATTTAACACATGGGCTACAACTATTTGTAAAACACATTTGCAAACATAAGCATTATGCTACATAGAGCTAGAGCAAGTGGGCTGAGCTATCAACACATGATGAGACTCAAGCCACTAGACATGACCCCTCTTAATAGTACAGCAACCTAGACTAGCAATCCGGTCTTCCAACCAAACTTCAAGACCAGTAAAAGACTAGGAACACATCCTTAACCCTAGCTAGTCATACATTTGCTTTGAGTCATAGTCTTGACATGCATCAACTCATGATGCATACTTTACTTCAACTCCATCAATACATGATGGGTCTTCACTTGACTTAATGATCAACACATAATCATCTCCTTTTGAACATGCGTCAACTCATGATGCATCCTCTTCTTTATGGTCTTCAACTCATGAAGCTATCTTTCATTTGCATCTTGACTTGATGATCTTCAACACATGAAGTGATCCCAAGTCATCCTCTTTTGTGGAACCTAACCCATTCATCCAACTCATGGAAACTGTTAGCCTACAAATCAATTGTCATTAATTACCAAAACTTTACCATTAACTCCTAATGGAAGGACTAGATTCCACAATCTTCTTTTTTGTTAATTCATGACTGTTGGAGGGGTGGCCCCCACCTAAACCCAGCCGGCCTGTTAGAAGGATGTAAGGCCCAAGGTGGGGCATGCATAATGACACAAATGCCCCTGAGAGGGATACTTGAATGTAAGGGTATTATTGTAAAACACTCCCCATGTGAGTATATATATACCACCCAAGCCATGGGGGAAACCCTAAGCAGTGCTCACCTAACTCTCCACTGCCATACCTCTCTCTGTTTGGTCTGTAATCACAACAATGACAATCTCAACAAATAATAAGATAGAAATATTGATTTATGAGTATACAACATTGTATACTCTAGAATAAGCTTCTTAAGCAAAGGTTACTGATTCGATTGTCATGAATCATCTAACCATTAGCACATAATAGAGGAACTAGATGACAACCCGATTGTGAGTATATATGAACTACACAAGCTATATATACTCAAGGAATATGTTCCACTGTAAAGATCTTTAATATGTGAAAGAAGGAACATTGATCAATACTAATGAAACCACAAAATATAGAGTAAACTCCCCCTAAATGTGTGCATGCAAGAATGTATAATGGAAATGTATGCAGATATTTAAGTTTAAATATTTATGGAGTTCAATCTATATTGTGGATCTAAGGAATACAGCAAGATATAAGAATGTGATGTAAAATACATGCCTCTTATTATTTTTACCTTTTCATTCAAGTGAGAGTAGGTAATATCATAATCAATAAATAAGTTAGTCTCATAGTTAGATTTGTCATTATCACTAAAACCAACTTAATGGAGCTTGAACTTACAACCTCACCTAGAGTTATATGACCACTCTAAACCTTAGCACCCCCGCTAGTCCCGGTCCATTGCCACTGACCGCTATGTCCTCCAAGTCACCTACACATTGAAAGACCAAGCAACCACATCAAGCACAAGTTCTATGTACTTGACTCACGTTAATCAAAACCATGCATCTTGCAATGCAATAGAAACCCTCATGGCTCATCGCCCCTAAACCCTAAGCTGAACCCAAACCAACTCAACTCAACTCACCCTTATCAAACCAAACCGCCACAGCCGATTTGACTGCCATTACAAGGCCGATTAGACCACTAGGGCCGGTCTAACTATCGACTCCATGTCAGTCAGACCGCCCTAGTCAAACCACCTAACTTCACCAGAACACCCCTCTAAAATTTTCGTAAAACTCTATCTAGTTTTAGCTTCAATTTTCAACTCCAGTGGCACCAAGTGCTAACTCATTTCCAAACAAGAATACACAAGAGTTTAGTGTCCAATTTCCCAAAAGGTCCATGATAGGTCTAACTATTCACCCCGTGACAGTCAGACCACCGATCATCTTTCGGTTAGACCGTAATCTCCATGGCGGTCAGACCACTGGCCACCTATCGGCCAAACTGTCACCCATGGCAGATAGAGCACCTAAGCCCTGATAGTATAATCTAAAATTTGAATTTTTTGAAACTTCATAAAATTCAAATTGAACTTAACCAAAGTACCAATTGTTGATCACAAACATATCGTAGACTAGTACATGGTCTCTCAAATAGATATAAGGCCCAATGTGGTGATCTGCCACATCACACCTTTGGTAATATACTCGTCTTGGAGCCATTACTCTGTAAATGCTAATTTTACAAGGCAATGTCTCACATCAGAGTAGCACATGAGAGCATAGTAAGTGGTGTATTAATATATCATCATAAGCTAAAAGTTTCTACAACAAAATATAAAACAACTTATTATTTTACCTTTGCCTAATTAATGGATATAGAAAACTATAATCTTCCTCTTCAGGGTGTTGATTACCATCTCCTTTTAAACATCCTCTGTTCCTCTAATCTTCCAAAAATACTCCACTAACAGTTGGGTTACAATCATTCTCTCAGAACCTTTGGTTGCATGAAAAACCTTATTCTTCTACATATAGGTTGATAATAATAAGGATGAGTACAGAAGGTACTCAACAAGTCACAATTACAAACATTAATGCATGACTTCCCACCAAATCATAATATATCCTCTTACAACAAGCACTTGCTATACTAATACCCGATCTAATCCATATTAATAAATTTGTTATTGAAATTAGAGATTGTTATGAGAAAATAGATTATTATTTTGTTAAGCTACTATCTGCTTAACCCTGGGTGCCTGCCTCCTCTAGGCCTTTGCCACCGTGGACATAACATCCATCCCATAAGCAAGGAGTGAATATTCATATGTTTACCCTACAGAGGTGCATCATTTTACCCATGGAAATTCTTAGCCATAATTAGAGGTGAAAAGTGGATACGAATTATGTGTATTATCCGATTACCGTATTGGATAGGATGCAAATATGGTATAGATTTTTCCATTCAATTAACAATTTCTATATTATTCATATCTATATTCGAATTCGCATAAAAAATATGGATGTGAATATGGTATGGGTTTTTACTATCCGAAATGTTATTTTGTCTGGACTATTTGTATCTGTATTCGTATTTGACAAAGCAATATGCCTATTTTTTTATGATACAACTAATTAGTTGAACAAGATTTTTTAATTGAACATGAATTCGTGTTTCTTTAGGTGAAGTAAATGAATTAGAATGATTAAGTGTGATTGTACGAGGATAAAATGTCACTAATATATTCATACTACATAAGTTATGAAGATATCCAGATTTGACCGAATTGAGTAGATATTCAGTTCGAATTCATATTCGTTACATATTTGATTTGTATTTGTATTCGAGAATATTTAGATTCATATTTGTATTTGTTTACAAAATATGAATACGAATATGGTAAAAACACTATTTAATTCGTATTCGATCTATTTTCACTCCTAGCCATAATTGCCTCGTGTGGCCACACAGTCTACACATTTGTTTCAATGTGTGGCTTGGCTAAGAAGTATAAAGCCTTTGTGCTAACTTGTACACAATACCTTCATTCGATGAGACAAGATTCAAGCCGTTGAAGGCTACTTCCAGCCGCTTGAGTATATAACTCCTAGTCGTTTTGTGTGTCGGATAGGGAAGGATTTAGGGATTGCCACATGGGGAAGAAGGACTAGGATTTTGGGCATTTTTGGCCCTATGCAACACAGAAATACTAGAAGTAGCCCAAGGTGTAGGCAATACCATTTCTGGCCCCTCCCCGAGCATGGGAATCCAGTCGGCTGACGCGTGCGCAGTCCGGCACCCTGACACTACAGCACCCGAGTCATGCAGTCCGGGAGCGCATGATTCCGGCAAAATCAGTAGTGGTCTTAAGGTTGTATGTGGTCGAAAAGGCTCATGTGGTCGAATACGGTAGTGGCTGAACAAGTAGTGGTTGAACATGGGTTTAGTCGAAAGAGGTGGTGGTCGAACATAGGTGTGGTCGAAAGCGGCGGTGGTGAAAAGTAGTTGCAGTCAAAAGCGAAGGTGGTCAAAAGCGGTAGCGGTCGAAAGCCGAGGTGGCCAAGGGAGGTAGTGGTCGAAGGCGACTGTGATCGAAAAGCCGTGGTCGGAGCGGCTACGGTCGTGCGCGACCATGGTCATGAGCCACAAGGAGAGGGTGGCAGCGATGCTTTGGCTCCAGCGGTCGGGGAGTTCAGTGGTGTCCAAGCTTGGTAAAGTGGTCGATGATGATCCCCTATGTGTGGTCAAGCTCGCCCGGTCGTTAGCGAAGCCAGAGGCGACCCTGAGTAGCGGTGATTGCTCACTAAAGTGGCATCGGGGCTTGGGAAGAGCGATGCAGGGTATCATGCGCTCCTAGACCGCATGACTAGGGTGCTGTGGTGCCGGGCCACGGGACTACGCACGCGTCGATCAGGCGGAGTCCCGTGCTTGGGGAGGGGGGCCAGAAATGGCATTGCATATAACCGAAGGCTACTTCTGGTATTACTATACTGCATAGAGCCAAAAATGCCCAAACATCGAAGTAATAAGTTGGCTTAACCTAGTGCTAAAAAACAAGTAACAATCAAGATTTGTTGAAATTCACTCGGGGATTTGAAGAGCAACTCCAGGGGATCTGCACCTCGTTTTGGATGTGGGATTTTTTTTGCGGCCCGTTTTCTTATTCCTGCAAACTTTCTGTGATAAAAAATGGGCCTTGGACCCCCAAAGTGAGAGGTAGGGGTGGAAACGGAACAGATAATTTTCGTCTGATCGATCAACTGAAGGCTTATGAAGCGAATAAGGAAAAGGTAAATAGGTATTCAATACTTTCCATATCTGACTCTAAGAAAAAATATGGAATAAGATATAGAATGAGTGATATCCGTCCATATATATCCGTATGTCAAGTGATATGAGAAAATCTATTGTGACTTCACTTAGAGAAGATAACATATAGGCAGATTATCACATCTAAACAGGCGGAGAATACTGAGTGCTCTTCCTTCGATATCTCAATGATTAGTCTCTCCGTGTTCACTCCGATTGCACTCTACTTCCAATGTCTTGTGTAAAGAAGCAGATAATTTTCGTCTAACCGACCGTCTAAAGGCTTATGGAATAAATACGGAATGGAAACATGGGTATCCGGTATTATCTGTATCCGACTCCGACTCTGAGAAAAAAATATAAAATAAGATATATGATAAATGATATATGTCTGTATCTACTTCGATTGTTCCTCTAGTTAGAGGTGACCTAACAATTTTTTTCTTTTCCTATTTCCTTAGGTCCTGTGTTCTGTTGGATCCGTGCCCTTGTAGGTCTTTTGTTGATTTGTCAGACTTTATGGCAGGTAAACCTGCGATCGCCGTCTCTACTCTCTAACTGGATGCTCTACTGAGGTCGTGCACAACAACCTTAACCGCACTACCCTGGTCTGGGCCTACCCCCATCCCTAGAGTGCGAAACTTCTTGCTGCAGCCGTTATTTTCGCTGCCTGTTACTTCATAAAATGGACGACAAGCGTCGCCTGCTCCCTATCCAAAGCGAAAAGGAGGCGAAAAAGCGCTGCTGGAGCAACATCAGCAGGCTTCCGTTGCTACGCAACAAAGCTTTCTTCAGGATTTGGCCCGCGAGTGGTACCAAATCGGGGAAAAGCTCTGTATACTAGATATAACCAAAAATAACAGATGTCAAGGTCGGCCAATAAGGCGAATACCAGTAGAGACTCCCTGCGTGGTGCCGGAAAAATAAGCACTAACATGCATTTTTATTGCTTGTTTGAAATACATATAAGACCCAATCACATCAAATTTAGGTCCCTTCTTTTCGGTTTTTGAAAATTGTTTTTTAGTTTTTCTACGGTAACTAGTTTTTAAGCGAAATATCTTTGCAATACGGGGTCTACAAGTTGATTATAGTACACACTGTAACGGCTTCATTTATATTGAACAAAATCGCATGCGAGTTTTTATTACTCTATACTCTCTCATGAATAGCATAAAAGTCAAAAACTGTAGCAAAAAAAAAACAGATCCTTAAATGGTTCGGATTTAGGTGGCGGTTTCGGAGTTCCCTACCAAGTGAGTAGATCATTGGGTATATGTTGCATCCAGGTTGCGTACTTACCTTTTCTAAAACCAATAGGCACCAAAAGATCATCAGCTACCAATAGGCACCAAAAGAGCATGAGCTGATGAGCACTCATAAGCGGCGACGTTTCCATGCATATATGCTTTGGTTGGTTGTTTCAAAATATTTTCTCCATGGAAGTGCTTTGCATACAGACAATAATGCAACCTTTTTTGCTAAGCACATATCCAATGGCAGCCTAGCTTAGTGAAAGGGCTCCATGTACATGTAACAATTTCGTGCGAAATCTTTGCGCACAAACCACAAGCATATGGCACTGCAGGCGCCAAAATATCATGATCTCTCAAATACGGCGACATTTCCCCACGCATATATGCATGGGTTGGCTATCTTGCATACAAACAATCTCCCAATCGCTGGCTTCCCTTTTTCTGGTTGACTCCGTTTCGACATCACCTTGGCGAAGCTAGTCCATCGGGTGGGTTTAGGAAGACTTTGGTTTTGGCTTTTTGATTTTTTTTGTTATATTAACTAGTTTTTAAAGGGTGTATTTTTTAAGACGGGTCTACAGGTAAATTATAGTAGACAATATACCAAGTTCAGCTATACCGCCCAAAATCACATACGACTGTTTTCCTCTATGTGCTGTCTTTCACGAACAGACATGATTCAAAAACTATAAGCCGAAATCCATAGCCACAGCCCAAAAGAACCCACCCGATTCATTTTTGCTAGCTTTCATTTAAAAGAATAAATTAAGTTACGATAAAAAAATCGCCATATGTACACAGGGAATTTTTATAGCAAAGTGGGAAAATTGTGCTACAAAACCTTTCCAAGAAAACCGTAGTGAGAGATCGATACGGTGGATCTTGTTGAGGAACCGTCGTTGGCGACCAGTCCGATCGATTCCTCTGCTTAATAGAAACGAGATCAATCACAGAAAACAGAATAATAGATTGAAAACACATAGAGAGGTAGAGAGAACTACTGATCTTTCTTTATTGCTTTTTGATTGCATGTGTACAAAACTGCCGGTATGGCTCCCTATTTATAGTCTACTGATGAGGTGCCCACCATAGGCCAAGGCTGTTGGCCCAGGCACAGGTTTCCTAACACTCCCCTTGGGCACTTATCCAACACGCTCATGCCTCGTTAAAACTCCATAAAAATCCAGTGGGAAAATTTTGGAGAAAGAGTACATGATACATGTTATGTTGTGATGCACGAATTACCTCATTAAAAACCTTGGTCGAGAAACTTCAGGAAAACTCGTCAAGGTAAAAAGAGTACAATTCACCCAATTTCATTCAGTCTTCAGGACTTATATTCTTTTAGATACTTGATCTTCATAATCAAGATTTAATAACGGGCTTGCGAGAATTCTCCCCCTGAATTCTGCACTTCTCTAATTCTCATCATTCCAATTCCTCGTACACACCTCTCAAAGCTAGATGCAGAGAGTGACTTAGTGGACAAATCTGTCAGATTTTCACATGACTTAGTATGCAGTACTTTAATCTCGTCCATCTTCTACAATTCATGAGCATATAAGAACTTGGGGTTGATATGGTTTGTGAGATGACTCTTCACATAGCCCGTCTACACTTGTGCCACACAAGCTGCATTATCTTCATAGATAATTGTGGGGGTTTGCACAATATTCATCCCACATGACTGCTAGATGTGGTGAATCATTCGGCGGAGCCAAGCGCATTCTCGTGCGGCTTCATACAACACTATAATTTCTGAGTGGTTCGTCGAAGTCGTTACAAGACTTTACTTAGACGATTTCCAGGAAATTGCAGTTCCACCACACAGGAATACATAGCCTGTTTGTGACCTTGCGGTATATGGGTCTGACAGGTACCCGTCATCTGCATAGCCAATCAAGTTCAGATCTTGATTTTTTCTATAGAACAATCCAATGTCCTTACTTCCTTAGAGGTATCGGAAGATGTCCTTTATGCCCTACCAATGCCTTTTGGTAGGTTCTGTACTGTACCTTGCTGACAGGTTCATGGCAAATGCAATGGCTAGTCTAGTGCAGTTTGCTAAATACATAAGTGCTTGTTTTGCAGTAGTGGAATAATGCCGGTATTTCATAAACCTTTTGACAATCGGCCGGATGAAAATTATTTGCTTCGTTTGCACCCCTACACAAGACATTGGACAGTAAGGTGCAATCAGAGCGAATGCGAAGAGACTAATCACCGAGATATTGAAAGAAGAGCACTCAATATCCCTCGCCTATTTAAATATAGCAATCCGCCTATATGTTATCTTGTTTATAAGTGAATGATTGCAGACTTCCTCTTATTACTTCATATACGGATATATATGGACGGATATCACTTATCCCATGTCCTATTCTATATTTTTTCCTCGAAGTCAGAGCCGAACACAGATAGTGCCGGATGTCTATTTATCCCTTCCATATTTGCTCCGTGAACCTTGGTAGGTCAGACGAAAATTATCCACACTGTTTATACCCTTATAGATGAAAATTATTTGCACTATTTATACCCCTATAGACGGCTATCTAACTAACATGTTCTGTGTATATACAAACGGTCACATGACCACTGTTTTCATGCCACATCCAATGAAAGTGCCATATGTATAGATAACTATAGTTTTGTGAAAGCCTTTATAAACCATGGAATTCATCCCCTCTCGCTAACTTTTATACAAGCAAAGAGGGAAAAGTGATTTAATTTTGCTATAGGAGACGCTCTCTAAAACGGGACTGATTTTTTGCTTATAGGCGACGCCCTCTAAACTACAGCTCGACCTAAATGTTCAACCTCCTCCTGCCGGCTTGGTACTTGGCAAGAGGTCAGGTGTGACTTTCCACATGGACGTGCACTTGATAAAAAGCATCATGTTTCCACTGCATGCATGCATATATCCTATTTACGGTTGGCTACACAGGATACGAGTATTTTATTTAAGGTCTACTTGGAATCTTGATAAGTATTGTCAATTAAGAGAATCTTTACAGATTCTAGCGAAATATCTAGCTCTACAATAGGTTATTATTTAGTTAAATATATCAATGATAGTAAAAATAAAAGCTGCATATTAGAAGACAATTCATTTGGACTTGCGATGGCTTGTAAATCAGAGCTTTATTTAACTATACATTCAGTTATACAATCTACACGAAAGCATTCTTTTCGAGTCATAATAGCAAAATGTTACTATAATTTGCAAAAATCGTCCATGTACCAAAAAAGATTCTACTGTACAGCACAACACATATACAATGGCGGATCTAAGACTAAAATGAATGTAAAGTAGGTCTTCTTATACCTCTAAACCAAACTATTCACTCCCTTTACAAATGGATGCCGGTGCTAGAAGGATGTATATATCCATGTTCCGGCCAATAGTAGGATGGAGTCTATCCCCGGCTGACCCACCGTAGGATGGTTCCGCCCATGCACACATAGGATCCATCTATAAATAGCCATTCAAATCCTTGTGATACTCAAGCAGCTCAAGAGCTACACACACAGCAGCTTAAGAGTTGACAGCATTAATAAGAAAACGTAGTAGCCAGTAAGCACGTACTAGTAACCAGTAACATTGATCCACGATATTAACTAGTTTAATGAGGATGCAAGGACGAGAAAGGAATGCGGCTGGAGCATCGCCCTTTCTGATGCTGCTGCTGATCCTCGCCGCAGCCGCCGCATCTCCGTGTGCACGTGGCGTCGCGGCGCGGTCGTCCGTTCAGCTTCCGCCGGTGTCCGTCGACGAGACGGCGGCTGGGCACTCCGGGTGCAGCAATGACCGTAACAACGGTGGCTCCGGCCCGTGCCTGCCTCCTAATTAAGTATCAAAATGTAAGCATGATATAATTATGTTGTAGCTTGGGGAACCAACCACCTATATATGTGGTATCTACGTGTTCTCTTATCTCTATGTTAATTTTGCTTGGTTTGTGTGGTTCATCTTTGTGCTTTTAGATTTGGTTTTGGAGGTCCTGCAACCTTTCTCAAGAAAAATAATAGCAATGCATTAGATACTTTATTTGAGAACACAGTTCTTTAGTTTTTTAAATCCAAAAAAATTCTAAACAAGATTACTAGATGTACTGCACCATAGATGCCTTGTTGCATGAGAGGACTGACAAGGAGGAAGTAGAATTGTTAGAAACATAGCAGAAGTCAACGGGAAAAGTAAATGAGAGAGACGAAGGAAATGATAAGAAAAACACTGGGGACCAGCAGATGGGCCTTGCAATTCTGCATGCCAATTATCCAAGAATTCGACGAAGTTGGAAGGCAAATTTAAGGGAATGGAGTAACATATAAAAATGGCCAAAAACAACCACCTTAGATTCAGCCTCGAAAACCTCATGTTGTATTTATAAATCATGGAAGATATAGGCTGCTTTTTTTCGGCTACAGTTGAAGGTTTTTTTTACCTTAGTATGAGCAGTGGCGGAGCTAGAAGCAAAACGGAGGGGGTGCACCACTTCACCATATCTATATGAGATATTTGATCTTTTGCCACACCTTTCATTTGCATTTGATGATTTGCCCTATGATGTCTCATTGACATGTGGGGCCAAGGCCCACATGTCAACGAGACAAATGGGGCAAATCATCAAATTCCATATTTATGCATGGGGCAAATCCTCCAATCTCCCTATCTATATAGGCATATAGAATTTTCAAGCAAAATAATACTAAATAATAACATTTGTAGATAGTTTTTTATACCAATACTTCATTGATAGAACGATACTATATGACAACTTAGCATTAATGATTAAAAGTGCTTACCAAAATTAAAAAAGAAGTGAAACGGAACATCATGATCATAAAAAGATAGTCGATATTTGCCAAATCCTGAAATACATCATCAAAGATAGTAACCAAAGATAGTAATGATTGATCTCTTCAATAGCTCCAAAAACAAAATCTCATTGAAAGCAGAACACGAGTCAAAAAAATTGAAAAGAACGTCCTACCAAAGCATCATTATGCCAAATGGCTAATAACGATCAAACTCAACTAATCCAATTTAGATTTGCAAAAAAAAATCTTTTTTGAGTTAAAGAATAGTAGTCTAGTAGAAGATGGTTCAGTATAATGGATATCAAATCAGGTCAAGGATTTACTGTTAGCAAGAAAAATGTGCTAATAACTTCATCCAAGCACGCAAAATTGTCACTGCAATCGCGCAAGCAACGCTGTACAAACACTCACCATCCAAGATCCAACAGCGGCGCATCCGAGACCTCCTCACGCGTAACATTCAACGCGCGAAGCAGGATGGCAATGTTCTGCGCTTTCTTGGGATCGAGCACCCTCTCCTCCTGCTTGAACGTCGGTAGACTCGGCAGCAGCAAGCAAACCGTCCACGCCAGCAGCAGACGAACAGACGGATCGGAAATTCAAAATTGCTGACCTTTCGGTTTCCGTGCCGCAATGGGCCGCGCGTGAAGCACAGGACGGATGGTGGGATAATGTGCTGGATAGGGAGTGCGGGTATTTGTTTGGCTAGGGGTACACCATATTGGGCCAAGGGGGTGCACAAAGGGTAAATATTTACTAGTAATAACTAAATTTTTTTTGAACCCGGGTTCCTGGGAACCCCCTCCGGCCCATTGAGCTCCGCCCCTGAGAGCAAGTCCAATAATAGAGCCAAGTGCTTGGCTATAAGTCAAGTTATAAGAGCCAAGTTATACAATAATTTGTCTTCTATTTGTCTACAAAAGGTTTTTTTATTATTATGTGGTACCATGTCTCACATTCTCTTTCCTATTCCTCCTCACATACATTTATTATCTTGGCCCACCACTGCATATGCTCCCGTGCCCAGCTTGTTGCTTGCATGAGAGCCAAGCTCTCATCTCTCTCCTCTCTTCTCTCCTCCACATCAGCAAAAATGCTGACTAGCTTGGCTATAAGACCATTATTGTACTTGCTCTGAGTATGAGTGCGTATATAAACAAATCAAATGTCGATAAACCGATAAATGATAGTGTCAACGGATCGAATAGTCTAGATACAGATGCTAAATGAAACGGATAATAGAGATATAATTAACACTCTTTGAGTCTTAATATATCGAATAGTCCGGATACAGATACCGAATAAAATGGATAATTCGAATCTAATTGACACCTCTTCCAATAAGTCGCTTCAAAAAGATTGTCCCGATAAACTACTTTCAACGGGCAGCAAAAAAACTATCTTATTTGTTTATTCATGGAAAATTATATATTATAAGTTAAAAAGAAAGGACGATACTCAGGTGTCCACACCTAATTACATTTAGCACGCCATCGAGGTGAAGAACAGGCACGCAGAAGAAGAGCACACAGGTAAAGAGGATGAGAAAAACCCTTTATATTCATCTACGTACATGCGGTTGTCTACTTGAACCAAAGGGCACATTTCGAATGCGAGAATTTCTGTGAGCAAACTCTGTAGAAAATCTGGCACATTTCTAACGCGAGAATTTCTACAAGCAAACTCCATAGAAAATCTGCACGAAACAGCGTAAATCCTATGTAGTTATCCACATCCCAAATCATGAAACCCTAGTCCTTTCTAAGGCCGGGCCCTGCTGACCCTCATAGTACTAGCTCGAGCCCAGCCCGAGCCATGAGGGATGCGATTCCTCTGACTTCAAAGTCACGGTAACTTTGTCACTGATAGGTGGCCCCTCCGCTCGCAGGCCCACCTGTCAGTGACAAAGTCACCGTGACTTTGAAGTCAGAGGATCTCAATCCAGCCATGAGCCCTGAGCCCGGCACCGTCGGCTACCCATTGGCAGAAGCATAATGGTCGGTGCAGAGGATCCGAAATTCCGAATCCGCCACTGCAGTTGCAGCTTCGTTCGGCTTCTAATCCAATCGACGTCCCCTCCCTCCTTGACCTCGTAAATCCAGAGCTATCCTCCTGCTGCTCCCAAAACCCTAGCCTACCTGCCCAGCCCGCCCCTGGCCAATGGACGGCGGCGTGGGGGCCGCGGAGGACGTCTTCCGGGACTTCCGCGCGCGCCGGGCCGGCCTCATCAGGGCCCTCACCACCGCCTACGTGCTCCGGGGCTGCTGTTTTCCTTTCGCCGGTACAGCCGGTTTCTCGGAGCATACTGGCGTCGCAATCTGTGGATTTCTTCTCCTTGATTTCTTGTTTCAGGAGCCCGTGGCTCCAATTTTGGGCCAAGTTCTCTTTTTTCTTGTTGTTTTTGGGTTCGATGCATCCTGGGCTCCTGGCAGCTGTGGAATGCTGCTCTTTGCTCCCGGTTCCGTTAGGTTAGTTTCAGTTCGACATTTTTCTTGCAAGATATTCGATCGAAAAAATACAGATCATCTTATTACAAAGGTGGATATGAATAAGAACACGAATTTTTCGTTGAAGATGAGTTATCCAACTCAATTGGCTTTAAAAAGTGAGGTTGTTGATATCTCTAGTATACTGAAGATGGTTATATGATTATATCAGCGGCCAACCACATGTTGCAGTCACAGCAGTTGAGCCGGCCGAAGATAAATGAGAAAAAGAATTTTCATGTTGAGAGAAATTATAAAGAAGGAAAAGAAAAAAGATACATTTATGAAAGGAAGTTATGCCAAGTCGAGAGGAGTAAAACAAGATATGTAGCTAAAATTGTTGGCGATAAAATTTTAGCTAAAAGAAATTTCCACGAGGGATATGTTTAGTGAAATTTAGTGCCACGAGGGATATGTTTAGTGAAGTTTAGTGCAATAGAGAGATATATCAAGAAAATGAATTAAGGAGGAGTTTGTTGCCACTAATTCGTTTTCTAGTTGATAACTATCATAAGCTACCGACATACATAACTATCTGGAGCCTTTACCAGAAGACTTTAAGCAACCGACATATAGTAAGAAACCTGCACAGCTGACATGCCTGAGAATGAGTTGTGCCAGAGCTCTGAAGCCAGCACATAAGCCAAAATCAAATTGACCACTACTGAGTGAAGATAGAGCCAGTGTATGCATTTACTAGTCAGCAAGATGATAAAGCCAAACTACAATTGAGCTAGTTGCCAACTTATGCCGACACATCCAAGTCTCTGGAGCAACAAAGGTGGCAAGGATGACATGCCTCGCTGTGTTTGTACAGGAGACTTCCTTAGCTAGCTTCTAGGCTTCTAGCTATTGATCACCAAATGACAGCAAGTGCTTTAGTTGTAAAAAGCTAATTTGTCTACTAGCTGTATACTGTAGCATGTACTTGAGTCCGTTGGCATTTGTTTGAGTCGGTTTAGAAAAGTCTATAAATAAACATGAGATCAAGTAGTAGTAAGAAGATATGTAAACTTGTTAGCTTCTAATATATGTATGTGTGTAAGTTTTAGCTCCTAATGTATGAGTGGAAGAGCATATCAATGAAAGCTTGTTAGCTTCTGTGGTACTCCTCCCATATAGGTATACTGATCTGTCCCTTCTTTGCTCCTTTTGAATGTCAATTTCCTAACAACTGGGATTTTGCATGGGATGGGATGAAAGATAATGATTGGCTCACTTGCTGCGGTGCACAGTGATTCTTGGCTATTGGCGGTTGCCTTTTATTTTGGAGTAAGGTCTGGGTTCGATAAGGAATCCAGGTATTTCATTTGCTCTTTTTATAAGAGTTTTTCTTGGTATTTTCTGGTTGTTTTACGTCCTTTTCTCCTTAAATATCTCGTGCTTTTGTAAAACGGTGAATATTTCAGTCTTGACTATTCTGTTCTTTAACTTCTTATGTTTGACGACATTGGTGTTATTGCTTTTCATGGTTTGCCCAATCTCTGTCCTTAAGCTGCCCCTAGTTAAAGTGGTTAATTAAACTGGACTGGATGCAACATTTTTTTGTAGGCATAAATAGGCTACAATATATTTAACTGTTTTACTTATGTGTAACCAAGAAGTGTAAGTGATTTGTTGTTTGGCTGGTCTGTCATCCTTTCAAAATGGTTGATATAATGCAGTAACGGTTCGTTTGGACGTCATCTTTAGCCCAATGTGCAATATCTGTCTCTTGACTGTGTTCACATTTTCAATTTTATTAATATCAACAGTTCTCTAGCAACGGTCTTATAAATCTTTGGGAAAACGATTTGTTAGGGAATTTTTGCACAAACACTCAAAAGGGAACATTTGCTAGTGGACACCCTTTGACATCGCCTTTCAGTGGTGACCTGACCTTTTACTAGGTGAAATGTCCGTGAATTGTTTGCTAGCCGATCTGGGCATCCAGTGCAGTATGACATATACCCCTATGCTATTTTTGTTGGGAAATTGACGCTCAAAAGAAAGCAAAGAAGGAACAGAGTATACCTAGATGCCAGGAGTACCACAGAAGCAAACAAGCTTTCATTGATATGCTCTTCCACTAATACATAACACATACATATATCAGAAGATAATAAGCTTACAAATCTTCTTACTACTACTTGATCCCATATCTATTTATAGACTTTTCTAAACCGACTCATATCACATGCCAACGCACTCAAGTACATGCTACAGTATACAGCTAGTAGACAAATTAGCTTTTTACATCTAAAGCACTTTCTGTCATTTGGTGATTAACAGATAGAAGCTAGCTATAGAAGACTCTAGAAACACAGCGAGGCATGTCATCCTTGCCTCCTTTGTTGCTCTTCAGAGACTTGGATGTGTTGGTATCAGTTGGCAGCTAGCTCAATTGTAGTTCGGCTTTGCCATCTGCTGACTATTACATGCTTGCACTGACTTTTTCTTCACTTAGTAGTAGTTAATTTGATTATGCATTACTACAAAAGAGGCTATACTAGACGGCTACATCACAGACGGTTTGACAAAACCGTCTGTGATTGACACTAACGCAAACGGTTTTAATTTGGACACCGTCTGTGTTAGTGGTCGAGTATCACAGACGGTCCTTACCAATGAACCGTCTGTGATACTTTAGTATCACAGGCGATTTAAAATAAAAAACCGTCTGTGATAATCTGAAATTATCACAGACGGTTTTTTATTAAAAATCGTCTGTGTGGTGTAGACTATCACAGCCGGTTGTTGTTAAGAACCGTCTGGGAATGTTCACAGACGGTCTTTTACAAGAACCGGCTGTGATGTCTCTTTGTCTGTCATATTCTAGATCAGAGGTTAATATATAAGTACACATTGCTTCTAATAACTTAACTACAGAACTACTGAGACAAGAGGTCACAAATTAAAGGCAAATTTATTAATTTCAATTAGAGGGAAATTCATTACATAAGTCGCACAGGTAAAGAGTTTCCCAGATTGTAATCTTTTGGGCTTCGTACGCTTCTTCTTCGACTTTGGGACTTGGAGGATCAGCCGCTGAATTCTCGAACGTTGTTAAGATTGCCCTTGTCCTCTGCACTTCCCCGTGCAGCCTGGGCAAATGATCAGCAGCATCCATCATGTCGTACAGGATAGCATTAAAACATTCCTCACAATCTGCCGTTTCTGCATGAGCGGCAAGGCTATCCATCAGTCTGTGCAATGCGAGTAGAGCTTCTTCCGCATTGCGCACATTGTGGAGAAGAACCAGGGTGAGAGCTGTTTCCCTTTCTTGAGCGGCAGCGAGACGCCTCCGTCGACGGCGGAGGATCAGGTCAAGCTGACGGATGCAAGAAAGTCGGGGAAGGAGAGCAGGGCGGGTGCGGAGAAACTGCTCCAGGTGCAAATTGCTGGCCGCCTGTGTAAGGTTCCGGCTGAACAATTCGTGATGAACAGATGAGAGGAAGGAGATGATCACAAGAATAGTAGAAGGCGCCATATTGTACGTACGTAGAAGAGACCTGGATTAGGTGCGCATATTTAACCTTTAGCACAGACGGTTCGTATACCCAAACATTAATGATATAGATGCTTCGTATAACGATCGAGAGACATTAATTAGACGATCGAAACCCGAAGCGTTCTGGCAATCGAAACACGAAGCGTTCTGGCAATCGAAACACGCGCGAAGCGTTCTGGCAATAGAAACACGCGCGAAGCGTTATGACAGACGGTTTTACTGGCAACCGTCTGTGATATTTTCATAGACGGTTACTAACCGTCTGTGAACTTTCACAGACGGTTCTTAATACGAACCGTCTATACCAATCGAGATAACACAGACGGGTCCTGTTAAGAACCGTCTGTGAAAAGCCAGATAACACAGACGGTTCCTGTTAAGAACCGTCTGTAATAATCCCATGTCACTGATAATTGATGTGTAATAATCACATGTCACCAATAATTAGCGTATACACAGGATTTCGATCTCACCCGTCTATTCTCTCCACATCGAATGGCTGGCACCAGTTCCTCCCACGGCCAGGCCCTTATTATTAATAACTCCCCATCAACCTTTCCACCGGTACTAGTCACTCGTGAGTTCATCCACTAGCTAGCTTCCTGCATGCATCTCCCCTCCGCTGTGAGCTAGCACCTCCATCGCGGCACGACCGGTTCATACTAAACAACACACTCTTGCCGTAAGTGTGTCTTGTTTAGTGTGAACCGTCGTGCCACGAAGGGTTTGTTAGCTTGTTATCCTGTAATAGATCGATCTGAATGTGTTGTTGAGTTTTTGTGCTTGCCTCTGTATTTGCATGTTCCTCGACCAGCTCAACCAAGAATCTTGAAATATCTTTTCTTTGCACTATTGTAATAAAATTGCCTTGAATTTTGTCGGGAAAGATGAACTGTTTCGTCAGGGCATGACTGCCAACTCGAAGCATATATAGCATAGCATTCGAGGCACATCCGAGGCCTGCAGCTGTGTCTTGAGGAATGCCAAGAGCTGGTCTTCAGATGTGGCAGCCACACTGGTCTTCAGATGTGGCAGCCACATCTGAAGACCAGCTCTTGGCATTCCTCAAGACACAGCAGCAGGCCTCGGATGTGCCTCGAATGCTATGCTATATATGCTTCGAGTTGGCAGTCATGCCCTGACGAAACAGTTCATCCCCGTGTAACTATCACAGACGGTTTGTAATGTAAACCGTCTGTGAAGGACTATCACAGACTGTTCTATACACGAACCGTCTGTGATACGCATAAATCACATACGGTTGATATTTAGAACCGTCTGTGATATTATGTACATCACAGACGGTTCGTGTTACGAACCGTCTGTGATAATGAGACTATCACAGACGGTTATTGATGCGAACCGTCTATGATAGGCAGAAATCACAGACCGTTTGTAGTTGGAACCGTCTGTGATATTCTGCGTAGTATTAATTACTTGGCGTACTTGCTTGAAGGATGTCGACACCGATCTGTCTTCATTGCGCTGCATCGGTGGAGCAAGGCGGCCGGCTTTAGGGAGTTGGGGGTGAAAAAATATCACCGTCTTCTTATTGATCTGATCAGAGGTTAGCATACTCAATTACTTAACATTCTTAGTGATCTGATCAGAGATTAGTATTCAATTACTTAACATTCTTAGTGATCTGATCAGAGGTTAGTAGTAGAGGTAATAATCATTTTTGACACCCATTTTTCACTTGTGTAGCGTAGATGGACCGAAGCTGGATGTATATTGAAAACCGTGTGAGTGAAGAGTACATTACTGGCGTGTCTGCCTTTAGAAGGGCGGCCGAGCTGGATATGTTGAAGAAGGGGATGAAATATATGTATTGCCCATGTATTGATTGTGATAATCTCAAGATGTTTAGCAACTCAGCGCAGATTGAAGCTCACTTGATTCGAAGGGGTTTCAGAAAAGGGAACAAATGTTGGACCAGTCACGGTGAAGAGAAGAGTACACAAGAAGGTAGTTATGACATAGTCGAGGGAGGCAACGATATGCCAGTTGTGGACTGTTCTTTCGATCATGAGGAAAGGTCGCAGGATGACAATCTGGATCATGAGGATAGATCGCAGGATGACAATCTGGATCATGAGGATAGGTCGCAGGATGATAATCTGGATCAGATGTTACGTGATGCAGAAGGGAACTATAGTGAGAGAGAGTTTGGTAAATTCGAGGGCTTGATGGAGGACTCGGAGAAACCTTTGTTCCCGGGCTGCAAGCCGCAATACACGAGGTTGTCATCAGTTCTAGAACTGCTAAAATTGAAGGCAAGCAATGGTTGGTCCGACAAGAGTTTCACGGCATTATTAGGTCTCCTAGTGGACATGCTTCCAACGGGAAATGTGTTGCCGAGAACCACCTACCAAGCCAAGAAGATTCTTTGTCCATTAGGAATGGAAGTAGAAAGAATACATGCATGTCGGAATGATTGTATCCTGTACCGTAAAGAGTATGCTAGCTTACATGTTTGTCCGGTGTGCAAAGCATCCCGATACAAACGTAAAAATGACTCTGATGATGGGAAGGGCATCGAGGTGAAGCAAGGACCTCCTGCTAAGGTGATGTGGTATCTTCCTGTAATCCCCCGTTTGAAGCGTTTATTTGCAAACCGCAAGGATGCAAGATTGATGCGTTGGCACTGCGAGCAGCGTAAGAAAGACGGAATGATAAGACATGTTGCTGATTCTGCCCAGTGGAGGAACATCGATAGGATGTTTGTAGATTTCGGTGTGGAACCGAGAAATATAAGGTTTGGGTTGAGTACAGATGGAATGAATCCTTTTGGTAACATGAGCAGTCGACATAGCACCTGGCCCGTGACTCTGTGCATGTACAACCTTACTCCTTGGCTGTGTATGAAGCGGAAATATATTTTGATGTCACTACTTATCCAAGGGCCGAAGCAACCTGGCAACGATATTGATGTGTTCCTAGCCCCATTGGTGGAAGATCTTGCAACACTGTGGAATGAAGGGGTACATGTATGGGATGCGGACAAACGAGAGAACTTCACTCTACGGGCCATGTTGTTCTGCACCATTAATGATTTTCCTGCCCTTGGTAACCTGTCAGGGTTTAGTATAAAAGGAGCCAAAGCGTGTCCGCACTGCTTAGATTATACGGAGAGTGTGTGGTTGAACAACTCCCGAAAAACTGTGTACATGCGTCACCGTAGGTTCCTTCCAAAGTATCACCCATACCGCAAGATGAAGAAACAATTTGACGGAAAAAAGAGGATGACTCAGTACCAAGACCTTTTAGCGGGAAAGAGGTGTATGATATGGTCAAGGATATAAATATTGTGTTTGGAAAGGGACGTAAATTGAGGAAGAACATGTGGAAAAAGAGGTCAATATTTTGGGACTTGCCTTATTGGGAGCACTTAGAAGTTCGCAATTGCATCGATGTCATGCACGTAGAGAAGAATGTATGTGACAGTTTGATTGGTCTCTTACTGAACATTCCTGACAAAACAAAGGATGGTGTTAACGCAAGGCGTGACTTGGTCGCTATGAACATCAGGACCGAGTTAGCACCGATAGAGACCGATAAAGGCCGGACGTACCTTCCCCCAGCATGTTACACTCTGTCTAAGTCCGAGAGAACTGAATTGTGCCAGTCCTTAAATGGTGTGAAAGTTCCATCCGGTCACTCGACAAGCATGAAGAAACTTGTTTCCATGGAACATTTGAAATTAATTGGCATGAAGTCTCACGACTGTCATGTGCTAATGACTCAAATGCTACTTGTTGCAATTAGAAGTATTTTGCCGAACAAGGTTCGAGTGACAATCATAAGGCTATGTTATTTCTTCAACGCAATTGCTCAGAAGGTCATTGATCCGGATGGACTAGATACTCTGCAAACCGAGGTGGTGACAACTCTATGTCATCTAGAGATGTATTTCCCTCCATTATTTTTTGATATCATGGTCCATCTCATTATCCACCTTGTGAAAGAGATAAAAATATGTGGCCCCGTATTTCTACGTCATATGTACCCTTTCGAGAGGTACATGGGAATTCTGAAGTCCTATGTACGCAATCGATCTCGACCGGAGGGTAGCATCATCGAAGGTTATACAACAGAAGAGGTCATTGAATTCTGCATCGGCTACATGGCTCAGGTAGAGCCGATAGGTGTACCTCTATCTCGTCACGAGGGGAGGCTAGAGGGTATCGGGACTATCGGGAGGAAAGCAATAACTCCGGATCAAAATACGTATACTCAAGCCCATTTCATGGTTTTACAACACATGACTAAAGTGACCCCATATATTGAAGAGCTCAAGGACATGCTACATCAGGAGAATGCAGGCCAGTCAGAAGTTTGGACCACGAGACAACACAACCGTCAGTTCAACAAATGGTTCAAGGCGCAATTGACTAGGAGGTCGTCAAGTGAAACACTACAATGGTTGGCAAAAGGGCCAAAATTTACAATTGTGACATGGCAAGCATACGACATTAATGGCTACACATTTTATACAACGGATCAAGATAGAACCGTCTGTGATAAGTGCATATCACAGGCGGTTATATTGATATCACAGACGGTTATATTGATAGAACCGTCTGTGATAAGTGCATATCACAGGCGGTTATATTGATAGAACCGTCTGTGATAGCTCATCTTTAAATACCCGCAGCTATGTCTGCGGAGTCCGCTCTGGCGCAGTCTCTTGTCTCCACCCTGCAGCGCCCCTGCTAGCTAGGTTTTGCTCCCTCCCGACGCCGCCGGTCCCTCCCGACGCCGCCGCTCCCTCCCGACGCCGCCAGTCCCTCCCGACGCCGCTCCCTCCCGACGCCGCCGCTCCCTCCCGACGCCGCTCCCTCCCGACGCCGCCGATCCCTCCCGACGCCGCTCCCTCCCGACGCCGCCGCTCCTTCCCGTCTCTTGTCTCCACCCTGCAGCGCCCCTGCTAGCTAGGTTTTGCTCCCTCCCGACGCCGCCGCTCCCTCCCGACGCCGCCGCTCCTTCCCGACGCCGCTCCCTCCCGACGCCGCCGGTCACTCCCGACGCCGCTTATTTTATGTTATATGCTTCACATGAATTTTATGTTATATGCTTCACATGTTATATGCTTCACATGAATTTTATGTTATATGCTCCACATGAATTTTATGTTATATGCTTCACATGTTATATGCTTCACATGAATTTTATGTTATATGCTTCACATGAATTTTATGTTATATGCTTCATATGAATTTTATGTTATATGCTTCACATGTTATATGCTCAACATGTTAGCTTTATGATATATGCTTCACATGTATTTTATGTAGCATATAATATATGCTGCAGGTGT
The DNA here is from genome assembly GCA_017311315.1 of Dendrocalamus latiflorus. Taxonomy (NCBI): domain Eukaryota; kingdom Viridiplantae; phylum Streptophyta; class Magnoliopsida; order Poales; family Poaceae; genus Dendrocalamus; species Dendrocalamus latiflorus. Next base: position 20,451,903 of record CM029636.1, read on the forward strand.
TTAGCTCACTGTAGGCACTTCATAGAACCTTGTAACAATAATATATGCTGCACTTGTTAGTTGCAAGGTCTATTTAGAAGGCCCATAGCTCACTGCAATTAGTTAATCGTTAGAACTTTGTCAAAGAGCATAAAGCAAGTGACACACTCCAGTGTATCTTGTTCAATGAACTTGATGCACTGCAGTTAGTTTTTTCTTAGAAGAGAGATGGCGTCCACACAGTCTTCGTCGTCGTCATCTGGGTCTCACGCTCCCAAGATTGCGAAAAGTAAACGGGGCCGAGGAGTATCGAAAAGGCCAGAGGCCCGAATGACCATCACGGTGGTCTCTCCGAATGGGACTCCTCTGGAACCGTCGAAAGCAGCGTCATCATTTCGGACTACCTGCGGGATAATTGGAAGGCAACGGGTCCCCATCACCATAGCAAGCTGGAAAGATGTGACAAAGGATCACAAAAATCAGCTATGGGAGGAACTTACAAATTCCTTCGAGTTCCCAACAGAAGCACAGGGACTCGTGCAACGGCAGGCGCTCCTCGCGATGGGAAAAGCATGGAAGAATTTTAAGAGCATTCTTGTGACGAAGTACGTGGCCGAGGATGTCACGCCCTTCACGAAGTATCCTTTCGTGTCGCCGGAAACATGGGAGGCCTTTGTGCAGATGAAGACGACGCCTGAATTTGTACAACAAAGTGCGGCGCACAAGGATCTCCAGTCACAAAACACGCACCCTCACAGACTCGGCACTGCTGGGTACGCGGGTAAAATCCCACAATGGAGGATGCAGGATGAGGTCGCAATCCAATCGGAGGCCTCTCCGCCATTTGCCGGGATCGCAAACGAGCGCGCTCGAAACTGGTTAAGAGCGAGGTCATCAACCACATCTTCGGGTGTCTCTTTCAAAAACCCCGCAGATGAGGAAGTGTCCCAACGCATGGTAAAATATGTTAAACAACATAGTTGTTAACACCTCTTGAACTTCATGGGTTCAAAAATAACATGATTAATTGCCTCTTGCAGCAATCATTGACTACCGAATCTTCTCGTGACTCCTTTGAAGAATATAGGGAGATAGATTTACTATCACAGGCCTTGGGAACAAGGAGCACCCAGGTCGCACACGAGGCATGGGGGTTTATGTACCTTGGAGGCAAGGATTTCCAGATTACTCCGAGACATATAGGAGTAGGAAGAGATCCAAGGCGTACCGCAGCGAACAAATAAAACAGGAGCTTCGTGCTCAACTTGAGGAACAACTATCTGCCTTACTTCAAGAGCAGACTGCCTCACTTCGAGGAGAGATAGATTCGTTGCGGGAAGAACTGAGACAAGTCCGCAACCATTCGCAACCCACTCCTAGTACTGCGGTACCCAGTCCCCCTCAACGTCGCAGTAGCTGCGCGTCCACACCAATTTCTGAACATAGCGACGACCACTTACGTATTGATGACATTCAGGTAATGTACCTCTTTAGAATGGTACATAGATCTCTCTGGTGGACACCTTAACTCAGCTCTTGTATCGTTATGTAGGAGCCCATCCCTTGCAGCCTCAGAGTCAGGCTTGTTGGCTCTATTCCCGTTGACGCTGGGCGCGGCATGGTGTATCCATTGCTGCCAGGGACGCTGGTGCACGGTGTACAAGTAGACACCGGTTTCATAAAGGTCCAGGTGGACATGATTAATGATATTTTTAAGTCCGTCCCTCTTGAGAAGCCCCCAAACGAAGAGATTAAGACATTAGGGGATGCCGTTCACACATTCATTCAGTGGCCCAAGAGGGACATCGTCCTCGACATGTCCGTGCCACAATCTTCACATCCAGTGGCCCAAGAGGGACGTCGCCCTGGACCTGGCACATCGGCTCCGGTGGCTCCACCTCCACCTCCAAATCCAGTAAAGTCTGTTGCATCGGCTCCCGCCGAGACACCACCGAGAACATATGATAAGCGAGGCTCCAAGGCCTCCAAGGCTCATGCGAAGAAAATTAAGCCGGGTCCCGTGCCATGGAAGTTTATTCTAGGAGTGTCGTTGGTGCCCGATTCACAATTACGCCAACTTGGTATGATTTGCAATACATTGCATGCCTGGTACATGGAGAAGTCCAACATGAAGCCAAACCGGCAGAGTGCATTCACTGTGAAATATAATGAGATGCATTTCCTCCATGACTTGGGCTACATCGTCGTGACATTCGAAGATTTATTCTTACTATTCAATCTCGACGAACTCGACGCCTCACTTCTACGATGCTGGACACTGTAAGTGTACTGTACAATGAAGTTCTACATTCACGTTATACAGATAAATGTCATTACTCTTTCTTTATGTATAGATACATGATCCAACAAGCCCGGAAATCGCGACGACCGGTGGGTTTCCTCGACCCTCACTTGGTCTCCGAGCAATCTATCAACGCAGATGCATCCTTCGTGGAAGGTTACATAACGAGGAGATTGATTGCTCACACCGACAAGGAGTACGTCATGGTACCCTTCAACCAAGGGTAAGTGCTTCACTAGTTGCCACACATATGTTTCATTTGTACTTTACATGCAGCATGAACTTAGGATTAATCACTGTGGCGACACATATGACTAGGAATCACTGGATTTTGATTGTGATTGTACCAAAGTGGAGCAAGGTAATATACCTTGATTCCCTCCTTAGGAGCAACCACGACTTCAGTCGTGTGCAAGAAGTACTTAACAGGTAAACTCATTTCCTCCATACATAACTCTATTGTAATATTTCTTTTGTTTGCCACGGCCGAGGCTAAGTTTTTTGAATCACGTAGGGCGTTTGCCGAATATGTTGCCCAAGGAGGAACACACGACAAATCCAGTGACACGCTACGACACAACACGCGATTTCCGGTACCCGCTACAACACAATAATCCTATATCATACTTTGTAATAATGCCTCTAGAATTGACAATACCGATGTATGTAATTCTATTTTTGCAGTGCCACCAGCAGCTACAGGGCAACGTATGTGGATTCTACGTTTGCCGCCATATGATGGAAATCATGGGTACTAAGATCAATGATCCAGAGGTTTGTCAGGTCCTTCCAATAATTATTATTTTCTGATTATATTACACACAGATGCTAATTAATGACTTAACATTGCTCCTAGCGACAGCGGGTGAACTTCGACGGAAGTGCATATGATCTTGACAATCTCGTCGATATTCGTGCAATCATCTCCCAATTCTTGCTAGCAGAGGTCATAAATAAGAGGGGAGAGTTCCACGCCGGCGATGATGATAATTAGATGTTGAAACATTGGATTCAACTATACAAATCAAACAATTCCTTCAATTGAATACATTTGTCAGATTTTGTGTAACAATTTTCATTCTATATATGTGATATTGTTACATTCATCTGTGTATCGAATTTTGTTGTAATTTACTATGAGTTGCAATTAACTTATATCTGCCATTTATCTGTAATCTGCTTGCTTTCAGAGGGCATGGCTAGCATATCCTGAGGCTAGCCAAGAAACAGCATATAAAATGGATGATGCACTTGGTATCACAGACGGTTCATTGTTAAAAACCGTCTGTGATACCATATCACAGACGGTTTCAAAGAGTACCGTATGTGGTGTGACTGCTATCACAGATGGCTTTACTACTGACCGTCTGTGATATACACAATATCACAGACGGTTAGTAATACAAACCGTCTGAGATATTGTGCATATCACAGACGGTCTTGATTACTAACCGTCTGTGATAGGCGAGTATCACAGACGGTTTTTTATAAACAACCGTCGGTGATACTCGCCTATCACAGACGGTTAGTAATCAAGACCGTCTGTGATATACAGAATATCACAGACGGTTTGTATTACAAACCGTCTGTGATATTCTGTATATCACAGACGGTCTTGATTACTAACCGTCTGTGATAGGCGAGTATCACCGACGGTTGTTTATAAAAAACCGTCTGTGATACTCGCCTATCACAGACGGTTAGTAATCAAGACCGTCTGTAATGTTTTTATCACAGACGGCTCGGGAACCGTCTGTGATAACCACCAACTATCACTGACACCTAAACACTAACGGTTCAGGAACCGTCTGTGATGACGGTTCCGAACCGTCTGTGATAGGGCTGTCTGTAGCAGTGATGGCTTATGTGCTAGCTTTAGATCTCTGGCACTACTCATTCTCAGGCATGTCAGCTGCTTGAAGTCTTGTGGTGAAGGCTCCACATAGTTATGTATGTTGGTAGCTTCTGATAGACATCAACTGGAAAATGGATTAGTGCCAATTCTATGTTAAAAGAGAAAGGTGCACCTAAATCATTTTGGGTAGAAGTTGTGAGTACAACAATTTATATTTTGAATAGAAGTCCAACAAAGACAGTTCTAAATCGCACACCATTTGAAGCATGGAATGGTCAAAAGCTAGTAATTAGTCATATGAAGTTATTTGGTTCTATTTGTTATGTCTAAGTACCAGCTCAAAGACGAGTTAAATTTGATAATAAGAGTATCTATTGTGTATTTGTCGGCTATGCTAATGGTAACAAAGGTACGGCTAGTTCTAATTTCTTGTGTGATATTTACAAAAAATCCAAACATACTACAGATAGGTGTTGGAAGAAAATGACTTACAACAAATGCAAGAGGTAAGGTCATATTGCCAGATTTTCCAAATCCTGAGATGACAATCGGGAAAATTTCTCAGAAGAGAAGGAAGATGTAGAAGAGTGTGTTTATTCTTGCCAGATTGTGCAAGAAGAAAAACAACATACCTGGATTGTGGACAGTGGTTGCACAAACCATATGTCTTCCAATCGAAGTATATTTCGAGATGTCAACTCGTTGCATCAGATGAAGATATGCATGAGCAATGGTTATTTAACCCAAGCTGAAGGAAAGGACAATATTTCTGTCCAAATGGAAGGTCGTCAGAAGATTATTCATGATGTTCTGTTTGTATTGGATTTGAAGCAGAATTTGGTAAGTGTTGGGCAACTGCTAGAACATGGATACACTGTTTATTTCAAAGATTTTTCTTACAAGATAATTGACCAAAAGATGGAGATCACCTTTTTACAAATGCAAATATAGATAAGAACAAGAATTTTTCGTTGACGATGAGTTATCCAACTCAATTGGCTTTACGAATAGAGGTTCTTGATAGCTCATGTATGTCGAAGATGGTTATGTTGACAAGCCAACCACATGTTGCAGTCACAACAGTTGAGCCAGCCGAAGAAAAAAAGAGAAAAAGAATTTTCGTGTTGAGAGAAATTATAAAGAAGAAAAAGAGAAAAGATACGAGATGTGGATCGAACCTCGAGATGAGATTGAATCCAAGGGTAGCCGATATTTCATGATGGTAGAATAGCTAGACATAAGTGGAGCACAAATTACAGGATGCAACTCGCACTAAGATAGATGATTTCACTCCCATACACACCACAACACATAATCGATAAATAGATATCAAAGATTAGTGGGCAAATACCTACACCACTGTAAGAACCAACACGCCAAGATGAAACCCTAGATTGGAATTCACAAGGACACGGTAGAATAGAGATAAACTCTAATAGTCGAAGGCCAATACGCACACGCGTTTTAATTCATCATCTAAAACTATCCCCGATACATGGCACAGGACCAAGCTTTTTATAGCCTTACATGACTCACGTACACATACTAATAAGACTTGGACTCAATTTCCTTACGTCGACCTACTAAAATACTTAACTAATTAATAATTATGCTGTAACATTTGGCCTTTGTTTAACTCGTATGGCATATGGGCCCCATCCCAATGCATGTAGAGATAATTGTATGCGCAGGCATAGCAACACACGAGCTGATGGAGATCCTGCACTGGCAAAAATCTCGGTTAGGATTGCTTCACTGAAGTTAGGTTCCCAATTAACGTAATCTGTTGTTTGGTGCTTTCCTCTCTTATCTCTTGAAAAATATATAGTAAACATGGCAAAGTAGCACTCCTCATCTTGTTCGGTTGATACTTGGCGTAGCAAAAATGCACCTCGTTTACCTTCTGGACTATGTAGCCCAACCCAACCAAAGTCAAAGTCGATCTCATGTAGCACCTTGTTTCCTAGTGCTGCGCGATTGAAATTTCCAGCCTCGTGTACTCCTAGTTACACTCGGCCACAAGTCTCATACACGTACGCCTGCACCGACATCGCCCCTCGTGCACACGTCGCATGCAAGGCCTGCCCATGTGCTTGTAACACCCCGACCCCTCCACAGGGTCCAAGATGCTACCACACACCCTTACCAATTTACAAGTGTTGCTATTTCAACTCTTAGCAGCATATTCCCTGTTCTTTTTATATCATTACCCACAGGGATCAAACTACAAATAACTGTAAGATAATTGCAAAGACAACTAACTTCGTATTTCACAAACCACAATATAAACCTTCTCCATGTGGCCCATCTGACCACAGTGTCGACACTCCCCTGTCCAGGAACACTCAGCAGCTCGATGCTCACCACCACACTTAAAACAAATCATGCCCTGCCCAGGGACAGGACGCAAAGCTGGTGGTGCAGGAGACGACGATGTCAATGGCTTAGACTTAGATGGCTGTGAAGAACGTCTACCCCACTTGGACTTCTTAGGAGCGGGCCGCTGAGATGACCCACCCCTCTCACTGTAGCTCCTCTTCTGGTCACCACCAGAAGCACTCTGACCACCAGAGGGTTGCGACCCTTTAGTCAGGTGCATCTCCATCTCCATTCCTCTAGCCTGCTCAACCACAGACCTAAAGTCACGTGGCGCAGTAGCACCCATAACATGCCGATACTCAGAACTGAGTCCTCGGTGGAATCTTTTGGCCTTCTCAAGGTCACTACTTGCGACTGACGGCACGAAGCGGATCAAGTCGTTGAACCGCGCCTCGTACTCAGCTACTGTCATCTTTCCTTGCACAAGGGTCGACAGGGCAACTTTTATACTTTCCACAAAAGACTCTGGGTAATATTTCGCCTTAAACTGCTCGACGAAAACCTCCCAGGTGGCTGGACCATCGGCAGGGGTCCTGGCTGAAAGGACTCCTTCCCACCAGATGTCCGCCTAACCTTTCAACTGAAAGGCCACAAAGCGAGCTCTAAGCTGTGAAGTCATCTCTAAAGCTTCAAACTGTCTTCCCATATAGCGCAACCAGTCTGCAGCTTGGACCGGCGTACCCGTCCCATCAAAGGTGTCCAACCGCAATGCCATCCACTCGCGAAGGCCCATTCTTGGCTCTGGTGCAACTGGATCGGCAGTCGGGACAGCAGCAGGTACGGTCGCAGCAGCTGCAAGCGCTTGTCGTCGTAAAGCACGAACCCCCTCTACAAACTCCCGCAACAAGGCTGAAGACCTTGCCTGATCCCCAGCTACAGACTGCTCAGCAGACCCAACTTCCACGTCGGGTGCCTCCTGCTGAACCTCTAGCGATGGCTTTGCTTGGGCACGGCCACGACCATGGCCTCCACAGCCTCGGCTCGCACCGCGACCACAACCTCTACCTCTCAGCATCTTTGCTCACAACAGAGAAGCAATCACACAATCATCAACTTTAACAATACAAATCCACATCACTATTAGGGAAAACGCATATGCAATGCAAATCCCAACTCCCATTCTACTGTGCAACAAAGTGTGTCAAATTTTATTATTAGGCCTGAGTCAAATTTCTTTACCACGGACCTAACGCCCGCTCTGATACCAACTGTAACACCCCGACCCCTCCATAGGTTCCAAGATGCTACCACACACCCTTACCAATTCACAAGTGTTGCTATTTCAACTCTTAGCAGCACCTTCCCTGTTCTTTTTATATCATTACCCACAGGGATCAAACTACAAATAATTGTAAGATAATTGCAAAGACAACTAACTTCGTATTTCACAAACCATAATATAAACAAGCTTAGGGTTCCACTGCTAGCAAATTAAACCCTAGATTCAGCATACAAACTCAGTATCCGGCTAAACTGTTATTTTACAAGTGTAGTGCCAAAAGGACTATCCCCATCCCATTCATGTCGTCATTCTTCACCAAAAAAACAACGACAAAGCAAGGTGAGTCCGGAGACTCAGCAAGCACACGATAAAGCAGTAACATCACTTTAGCAATCTCAATCAACGTCATGAACTGTAAGTTGTAATTCCATTCTATGACTGTAAACTGTAGGCTAAGTCTGTAACTGTATACTGTAAATCAACCCTATGTCTGTCAACTGTAAATCAATTCTGTAACTGTCAACTGTAAATCACAACTGTAACTGTAAACTGTAAATCACAACAGTAACTGTAAACCACAACTGTAACTGTAAACTGTAAATCACAACTGTCTGTAACTGTATCACTTTCTGTCACTGTAATGCAATGCAATATCATGCAATGCATCTGTAAGCCCTGTAACTGTAGCGTATACCGGTATAGCGGAGCGTCCACCCGTCGATGGACCACTCATTTGCCTACCTCTGTAGGTCTTATTCCATAGCACTCCGGACTAGTCATATGACTTTCTCACCGACCTGGCTCTTATTCAAGAGCACTCCGGACTAGTCATGACTTTCTCACCGACCTGGCTCTTATGCAATTGCATGATGCAATATGCTCCAAATGTGAATGTCTAATCATAAATGTTACTCGTCAAAGTATGATTAGCACATAATCACATGCATCATCTCATAAATACTGTAAATCATGACATGGAAACACAAATAGCATTCATCACAATTTACTGTTCTACCATGCACTTGCCTGTTAACCTGGCGGACGGTGCGTGGACGGCACCAGACTCGAACCGCCACCTGAACAAGCATTAGTCATCTCAATTCATCACTCATACAATACATTCAATTATGAGTAAATGACATCGCTCTTACGTCCAATCGACATAACCCACTCTTGTCTCACCGGGCAACCTCTCATTGACCCGATGCTTAACCAGTCTATAAATTGAGCGATCACATTATTTATACTCGCCGATCAATTTCTACACGTTTAATCTCACTTTATGCTTTCCTTCTCCCTCTTCTGCCACAGATCGACCAGATCAATAGCGGCAGTACCAATTTCATCGTCCAGGCATTCATATTAATAAACGATACCTAATTGATCACATGCAGCAATTATAATGATCGGTATTAATAATGCCCGACTCGGCAAATAACTAGGGAGAAGGTTTCGAGGCGTTACCCTAGCCCCGAGCGACAGTATCGGGGTACTCTTGGCCGGATCTGACGAATCTGACGGCAGGTCACCCTTTTCTTTTTTTTCTCTCTTCTCTTTCTTCCTTTCCTCTTTTCTTCTCTCTTTTTTTTTTCTCAGCCGGCCAGCACTCCTGGCCTTCCTCTCCTTTTCCTCTGTCGGCCGCACCCTTTTCCTCCCTTTTTCCCTCTCACGCCCGTCCGCTCCCCTCACGGATGGCGCCCCCCGTGGCTTCCTCCTCCTCCCTCACCGGCCGGCCCCTTGCCTCCCCCTCACGGCCAACTCCTGGCTCTCCCCTTGCCCCCGCACGTGGCGAGCAGCCGGGCGAAGCAGGGGAGCGGCAGTGCTACGGGCGAAGGGAGGCGAGGTGCGGGCGGCAGCACCAGGGGAAGGGGCAGGCGGCGGTGGCGCGCTGGGTGAACAGGACGGCGGCGCGCGGACGGCAGCAGCGCGCGGCGCGTGCGGCGGCACTGGCGGAGACGACGGCACGCGCGCGAGCGGGGCGGGGACGGCGCACCCGAGCGGTGACAACACGCGGCGCGTGCGCGGGCGGCGGCGGCGCCGGCGGGCTAGCGGCTGAAGGCTAGCGAGCGACGCGATGGGGAGCAGCAGCAGCACTGGTGAGTTCGGGGGAGAGAGCAAAATCAGATTTTTCTTCTTCTCCCCTCCAGATGACGCTTTTATAGGGCTGGAATGGGCCGGGCTGGGCTAGTACGGCCCAGGTATTACAGTGCTACACACACAAGCTCCTATATGGCCTCTTCTCACGTGCACCCAACAGCATGTGTCGCCACCCCTCCATGCTTGCACGCAGCTACATCCATGCTGCCAAGTCGAGAGGAGTAAAACAAGATATACAGCTGAAATTGTTTGCGATAAAATTTCAGCTAAAAGAAATTTCCACAAGAGATATGTTTAGTGAAGTTTAGTGTAGTAGCGAGATATATCAAGAAAATGAATTAAGGAGGAGTTTGTTGGCACTAATTCATGTTCTAGTTGATAACTATCAGAAGCTACCGATATACATAATTATCAATCATACACGTGTATCGGACGGTTCTTGATGTGGGTGCCTAGGCACCTAGGTGCCTTATGTAATTTTCCTATATATATATATATATATATATATATATATATATATATATATATATATATATATATATATATATATATATATATATATATATATATATATATATATATATATATATATATATATATATATATATATATATATATATAAGTGGAAGAGCAGATCAATAATATCTAGTTAGCTTCTGTGGTACTCCTCCCATATAGGTATATTGTTTCCCTTCTTTGGTTTCTTTTGAGTCTCAATTTTCCAACAACTGGGATTTTGCATGGGATGGGATGAAAGTTAATGATTGGCTGTCACTTGTTGCGGTGCATAGTGATTCTTGGCTTCCAAGCTTTTCTTTCTTATGGCTGCAAATGGAAAATAAAACTAACATGTAATCAAGTTAGTCAAGGCTAGACAGCCAATTATATTAACTAAAAAATATCTCTTATTGTGTGTAACGTCATACAGCGTATACTTGTTGAAAATTTCTTTGATGGAATGCTTATGCCCTTAGTGTATACTTTTCACTAATAATATAATGCTAATTGATGAGAGTAGGATAGGCGTCGATAAGAATATAGAGTTGTGGAGAAAAACCTAAGAATAAAAGGGCTTTAAACTTGGTAGAACTAAAATTGAGTATATGAGGTGTGGTTTTAGCGGTGGTAGGATAGATGATGGAGATGTTAGTTTGGAAGAATAAATAGTGCCTAGTAAGGACACTTTTTGATATTTGGGATCAATACTACAGTGGGACAACAAGATTGATGAAGATGTAAGCCGTATGATAAGACTGGGGTAGGTATAATGGCACCAAGCATCAGGTGTCTTGTGTGATAAAAAAAGTCTCTCAAAAATTAAAGGGTAAATTCTATAGAATGACGATCAGACCTACGATACTATATGGAGCGAAATGTTGGGAGACTAAAAGACAACATATACGGAAGATGAGACAACATATACGGATGATGAGTGTAGCATAGATGAGGACGTTGTGGATCTGTGATCACACAAGGCGGGATCAAATCCATAGCGATGATATACAGATAAGATGGGGGTAGCATCATTGAAGAGAAGATCGTCTAACATTGCTTGATATGGTTTGGACATCTCCAATGAAAACCTTTTGAGGTGCTAGTACATAGTGAAATTTTAAGACGTACCAAAAGCATAAGAAGAGGTAGAGATCGACTAAGACTGACATGAGAGGAAGCCATTAAAAAAGTCTTGAGGGATTTGATTGCATCCAAAGAGTTAGTTTTGGATAGGAGCGCATGGAAGATAGTGATCTACGAACCGAAACCACGACATAAAAAAAGGTTTAGAGGGGCGGTGTTTTAGTCTCTCGGGTTAGATAGTAGGATGTAAGGCATAAGGTTTTAGCATGTAGATTTTATTACAAGGTTTTTGTTTCTTTGATTTGAAGAGGTTTTATTCTTAGTTTACTCTAACTTATTTGAAATAAAAGATTTTGTTGTTGTTGTGATGGCTTATGCCCATGATCACGGTCTTCCTCGAGTGCTTCCAACCTCCTCTACATTTCTCACTGCTTCTCCAACTCTGCTATGCTCGTAAGAGGGTTGGACGGTGTCGTGCAATGATGACGGCCCTCTGCTGTAATTTTTCTATTAGTTCAGCAAAAAATATTTTTAGTACTAGCTGGCACAGAGATATAATTAACCATCTTATACATGCAGAGGAAAAAGGTTGAACTTAAATGTAGGATGTTGACATGAGAGAACCGAAAGGAAAAAAATATGACCAGTCCAATCTCTAATCTGTTTGAAGCAAGAAAGAAAAAAGTTGCTATAGAAAATCTTTTAGTTAATATGTCCAATCTGATCTGTCTATATTAAAAAAAAGTTGGCTAGATCATTGGGCCGCACAACCCAGGTGTCCAACAGTGTGCAGTGGTTGGCATAGTTTCACCAATGCTATGTGATCCTCGCAGTGTACTGCAATTTTAGTATCCTTGGTGATTTTGCCTTCAACTGGCAGTGCATAAAACTGGTTTTTTTTGGGCGGGGGGGGGGGGGGGGGGGGTTAAACGACCTTAAAGGAAAGGTGTGCACTTCCTAGACCATTCAAGTATTTGTTTATTTGAGTTCACCGATGCTCGAGAAAGCTACTTTCAGGTAACCAGCCCATTAAGTCCCGCTCATTCCGTTTGAATTTCTAAGTTCTTATTTATTTTTTACTATTTCTAAAATTTATATTTTTCTGATTTTTTAGCTTTTTTGCTTTTTGCCAGTTCTTTTTTTCTTGTATTCGTTTACATTATCCATGATTAGCTAACATGTTTTTTTTTTAATTTTAAATTTTTTAAATTTAATTATGCCAAATAAGCTAGCATCAGCTACAGTGCAATTTCAGCCAGTTACAGTGCAATTTCAGCTATAAGCTATTTTTTCAGGTGAAATAAACGGGCTGTAAATCAAGTTTCTGGTCATATGTGGTGTAAATCGATGTTTGCAGGAGATGAGGATTCAGTCTGATTTGATTCATCTGAGGCTTCAAGGCCGCTAAAATGTGCAATCACCAAATTTGTGCATGACAAAATTCTGTTGAGATGCACCAAAGGTTTTGTGCAAGCATCCTGCTGCACCCCAAAATGCTACAAGGTAAGCCTCAAGATGATTAGGTAAGATGGTTTTAGGTAATAAACTCCTTTGCTTTCAATACCGGGTGATAGCTGCAACTTACTAGTTCCTTTTTTCTTACAGCTTTTATAACGTGCTGAAAGAGAATTGGATGCAGAAGTATTCTACGAGTACACATGTGACGACCCGCGGTAAAAATGCTATTCAACTGATTTTAATTCGTTTTAGCCGATAGAACATCGTTTTAATGAATAATAAGCCTATCAAGATGCTGCAACAAAACAATAATTAGAGATAATATATTACATTCATTCAGATAGCCACACAGGGTTGAAGTTCCACACAACCTGTTCACTAGGCTATTACAATACCAGAAATGTAGTCTACTTCATAAATCTAATTATACAAGAGAGAAAATTACAAATACAATACACTAATAGTACAGATACCCTAGGGCTCAAGTCTGTGTTGCTCCTAGATCTCTAGCCGTCCCAGTCCTCGTATAAGGTGTCACCCTCATACAGCTCGACCTCAGTACAATCTCCCTCCCACTCGGAGTAGGGCTCCTCCGTGTACGCGTCATTCATTCTAGCTATTGATCCCAGTTGGCTATCCTCTAAATAAGGGAAATAATAGTAAGGGTAAGTACGAAGTACTTAGCAAGCTTATATAACAATTATGCATTGTATGCTCCTGTTCTACCTCTTTTGTTACATCTCAGTCTCCTATTCATTCTCATTCTCAAACTATATAGAAAACTATTGTTTTTAGGTTGTGAAAGAGCTCGGATTTATTAATGTTAGAAAACTACTGAGCACTTGTATAAATAGCTAAAAACCTCCATTGGTTTCTGTAGCCTCCAATCCTGGAGAAAGACATGAATTCATGATTTTTATAGCACTGTACAAGCTTATATCACTTTACCCATAATCATTCTAATCCTTGTAGTGCATGGATCTTCGTATATCCTTAGATGCAATGCCCAAATTAGAGTACAGAACGTTTATATGTCTCAGTATATTCATATATTATATCTTCACTTAACTATTCTCAACCAGCGACCTACGGTTGATGAGGACATCCCAAAGATACCTTCTTCTCTTGAGCTGCCAACTGGACCGATTACATGAGCACGAGCTAAAAAGATTAATCAATAGGTGAATTCGCTCTTAATGCATTTGGCTTTAACTTACATGAGAATTGGTTACTACCTCATACAAATATTTTGTGCATTCTTAGGTTCGAACGTTGTGAAGCTTTTGGAGTTAAAACCATGGAGGAAAAGCTGATGGAGGAGAAACACATGGCGAACAACCAAGGAAAGACATGTCTAAGCCTTTTCTGCCACGTCGGATTGGCCCCACGACCACTCAAACTCACAGAAGTCTCTCCAGCTGTTTAATCGACTCCAATCGGCATCAAAGACGACTTCCAGATTAGGCCAATGACTATGGAGACAGTCGGCACCGTTCGATCGTCTTCGGGCTGTCGGATCGGCTTCTGAACGTTTGGATTAGTCCGACCAGTCCGAACGCTCCAGTGCTATATGCACCATTCGACCACAGTGTCTCTGACCACAGTGTTTATGACCACGGTGTTTACGACCACGGCTTCATCGACCATATCTTTGACCACGTCACCGCCTACGACTTATGACTACTGCACCGCTACAACTACGACTTCTATGATCGCAGACTCACTCTGAACTGTTCGATTGCATCAAAATGTTTGGACCAGTCTGAACGGCTTTGACTATCCGGACCGTCTGATCCTCTTTGAAGCTCGGATGACTACAAAGGTTACGACTGCTACTCATGGTCGTACAAGTGGTCGAAGCCAACATCAGCAAAGGAGGTGTGGTAATCAACCTCAACGTGGTTGTAATTTTCATCAATGTGGTCGTAATGACATATGTGACTGTTTCAGCGCATACCCGAAGAGATTCCTTGTGATTAAAGGGCAATAACTTTCGCATACGGAGTCCGATTGAGGTGATCTCAAACTTATTGGAAAGCTTATTTCAAGGACTACGTAACAGAAGAGGACGTATCTTTAAATTCATCCGAGATCAATTGCTATAACCAAAACAAAGTGATGACTATTAATTTTAGTTTCCTTTTTGTAGTAGTTCAAGTCTAATACAATAAAAGATTGAGTTGTACATGATTAGGGGGGTCCTATGGACTGTGCCCAGGGCTAATATAAGCCTTGTAATATGTAACCTCTGGGTCAGACCATGTTATTTTCAAGATATCTAATATTGCTTATTCTTGGGTTTATGTTATGCGTGCCTTTGGGAATTGGGTGATTTTCTTGAGAATACCTTCCGTTGTTCTTATGCTCTCTTACGGTTCGCAGGAGCAGCGATACGTCTACTTGGTGGTCGGGTGGATAGGATCATGAGCATGTGGTTGGACGAATTCTTTTGTCGTAGGTTGCTGTTCCAACAGTGGTTGGCGCCATCGGTTCGTCAGGTTACACGGATCCAAGTTATCATCATCGATTTTACATCATGAAGATTGGGCACCTCACATTATCTTGGTATCAGAGCCCCTAGGTTGACACGGTAGGATTATTTACCCTAGCTTTTATATCAGTTTTTATTGCCATTTTAATACCTAGAGTCTACAAACTAAAAATTGCCACAAAAAACCCAAAACCCTAGTTTTGCATCTGTTACTTTCGTGAGTTTTGTTAAGTTTTCATCCATTAGAAGTTTTGTTTAGGTGTTGATCATCATGTTCCTTTGCATTGCTTAATCATTGTGTCATTTCCTCTATTTCATCAGAAAGGTATCAACCACAGTAAGTTTCACCTATAATATTCTTTTTATCTTTGAGACTAGCCTTTGATGTTACAATACGGGTTGCTCTTAGTAATAAATCACACTTATTGAAGTTTGAGTTTTTGCGCAAAGAAGGCAGTCGTCATACCGAAAGAGCTACGGCTTGAAGAAAAAAGAAAAGAGAAGAGGGCCAGAGAAAGAACTAATTGGCCAAAGCTTGAGTAAAAAAAGGGGAGATTGTGTGATCTAATCCTTTTGAGCAATCTTGTGCCCTTGAAGTCATCTTCTTGCAATTGGCTAGCGTCTCTCTTAGTACTTGGTGTAAAATGAGCTATTTAATCCTTAATTTCAGATTGTCTCTATTTAGCTCATTCCTTTGTTTGCATCAAGTCACATTGATCTTTGTGTGTGCGTTCATACACTTAACTTAAATCTATTAGATCAGCACTTAGGCAAAGTTTTCTAGTTTAGATTATTACTTGACTTTACAATATCCATAATATTAGATTGCATGGTAAACATTTTTCATCCAAGCCCCACAAACAAGCCATTATCAGTGCTAGTACAATTGATTCGCTTAATCTATCACCTTGTGCTGTCTACTGTCACCAAGTGCGTTTGGTCTTTCAATTCCATCAAGGACGCATAAGAACTTTAGTTGGTAAGAGAATGTGAGGTTGAGTGAATTCCACAAATAAACTTCCATATCCACATACATAGTTTTTTTCTGTTGTTTGCACTAACCATGACAGGAAAAGAAGGAGAACAAGCATATATTACACCAGCTGACATTAAGAAGCTCACAAATGATTTCTGTAACACCCCAGCCAATCAATGACCTGGAATGCTACCAAACTAATAACATAATAAGGAAACTAATATTCATCTTACAAAATTTCGACAGAACTTCCTTTGTTTATTGAGTAAATCAAAGGTTTCAACAAGCATAATCAACTGATATGAATACCAATAAGCAATAAGTTCATTTATAAGCAAAACTGGGTTATGATCGCCATCGCACTCATAACCATACTACTTAGATAAAGAACGGAATCAAAGCAAATAAGTTCTATTCTTTATTACACATTGAACCTGATTGACAATAATCAAATACCACTTAAATTATTCAGCAGTTAATGTTTAATGTTCTTTCTTCCTTCCATGGTGAATAGACCGTGCATGTGCATCAAAACTAATCCCTCTTTATTCCCATGCATGCCGATCTCATGTAGGTACCTAAAAACAAACAACAACCACAACAACAAACAACAACAAGAGTGAGTTCAAAGACTCAGCAAATATAAATAATGGCAGCAAGGATAAAAGTGAACATCACTTCACAAATTCATCCATCAATCATATGAATAAACATGCTATGCAACATGATCAAAAAATCTCTTTATCTCTTCTCTTGCGCATTTTACCGGTAATGCGGAGTGTGCATCCGTCAATGCACACCCATGCCTGTACCCTCTGGTACAGGGACCAATTGCCCATACTCCTCAAGTATGGGGACCTTTAGCCCGTCACGTCATCAACATGACGGGGACCTCGACGCTTGGTCATCTCGTGACCAAGACTTCAATAAATCAGCATGATGCACAAATGTGAATGTCTTAACAAATAAACGTGCATTCACAACATCTATGCATCAGAAATTCTCATGAACTCTTTCACTTGCAATCGAGCATAAACAATATCAACATATCACTAACATCATCAAGTCCACAAATTCTCATAACATGGATCAAACATCTACACACCAACAAACAGCAACAATCCACGCTACAAAATTTAAACCATCATTATACTTGCCTTAACCCCGAGAAAACGGAGAATGATCAGAAGGCGCGGCCCCTGGAATCCGTCCTCCTCCTGAATAATAATTATAATGATTGCTAAGACAACAGTGGCAAGTCTTTAGATTAAATAAAAACTCCCCCAAACTAACCCAACATGCTAGTTTGATTCAAAGCCCCAAATCCTTTCGGCCATCCTGTCCCCCACTACGGACAGTCAACTTCAAAAATTCATATCTATTGGTACAGAAGTCCGAATAGGATGTTCTCAGACTTTTTGGAAAGATAATTAAATTATCTAACTAAACCTAGTTGTTGAGCCTTCCTGATTCGGTCAGAATATACCCGCACCATCCTGTTTTCTTAAAACATCCAATTCTCGTCAGGCTCTCTGGACAGAGCACTAAAAACACCATAACTTCCTGTACGAGTGTCCGAATCACGAGTTCTTGGACTTTATGGAAAGCTAAGACAATTACCTACAATATTCGTTATATTGAGATCCTCTGATTTCGTCTTTAACTAATAGATTAACTCAGTTTTCTACAGACTATCAGGATGTTGACAGATTAACCAGACAGCGGCACTAAACAATTCATAACTTTCTAACCGTTAATCGGATTTTGGCGTTCTTGGCGGCCACTGAAAGCTAAGAACATTATCTACATAACTCTAGGAAACCAAAACTCCTAAATCGGCCTCTAAACACACGAAACTGACCGCGCAATAATCTAGACAGAATGCGATCTATTAAACCGACGCAAATCAATCTACCAAACGACATCAACCGCAACTACTACGCATCAAACAACGAAGAACACGCGACGTTACCCTTGTAGAATCACAGCAAGATGATGAACTCTCCCCACGAAGTTGATCTCCTCTCCTTCCTTCACTTGATCGGCAGCAGGGAGCACCGACGGCGAGGAAGGGAGGCACCAATGGAGGGGGGCACCACCATGGAGGAGAGGTGTGCTACAGTAGCTGTGCTACAGTGCGGCGGCACTGTAGTGTACCTAGGGTTTTCCCCTTCCTTTTATTGGTGGCCGACCCCTCATGGGCCTCCTGGGCCAAGGCCCAAGGCCCAAGTTGCCGAAAAACTGCAGAAACCCCCCTTTTTTTTGTCTAATTTCTCTTTTGAACGCTTTCTTTCGTAGAATAAATTGGAGTATTACATTAAAACACCTCTTTCTCCTGTTCAATCGCTTTGCTAAAAGAAATATTCTCCCGATTTTAATTATTCTCTCCCGATTTAATTATTCTCTCCCGATTTAATTTTTGGGGTATTACAATTTCAATACTCAGTTGAATGACAACATGAGCGTCTTGAGAAGGGAGATACTAGAGGAGCTTCACAAAGAGCGAGGGCCAGTGGGCATCCATCAACAAGGTGTTAAGCTTGATGAGACCGATGAGGAAAGAGCCGCACGATTCGCTAGAGAAGCTCAAGGAGATCGAGCCGCTGCCAATGTGGTTCAACCGCCTTTTCCCAGGCATGGAGGAGGCTTTTGGCGTTGACCATGGCCCAGGGAGAGGTCGTGGCTGTGGTCATGTCTGTGGGCGCGACGGTGTTGCTCATAATGAGGACTTTGGTGATGACGTTTGGTTACACTGCAATGACTACTACCAACGTCATGCCCACCGTCATGATGACCCGCATGTGGAGGAGAAGTTTGGGAAACTCAAATTCACTATTTCCAAATTTGAAAGTGCTTCGGATCTAGATGCATATCTCACATGGGAGCTCAAGGTGGATAAGATTTTCCGGATACACAATTATTTAGAGGAGAAGAAGTTACACATAGTGTCACATGAGTTTGATGGATATGCGTTGATTTGGTAGGAGCAAGTGTTGAACTAAAGAGAAGCCAATGGGGAACCTCTAATTGCATCATCGATTGAAATGAAGCGAGAACTGAGAGTACATTTTGTTCCTAACACTTTTAAACGTAAATATTTTTGATAAATTGTAGAATTTACGATAGGGAAGTCGTTCGGTGGAGGAATACTATAAGGATATGGAGCAAATTATGATTAGGGCACGTGTGCATGAAGATGAAGAGCAAACACTTGCACATTTTTTATTTGGTATGAATAAAAATATCAAATACATTGTGTAATATCAGCCCTATAATACTGTTGTTGAGTTGGTGCATCAAACGACAAAAGCAAAAAATAATTACTACAAGATGTAAAACCAGCCCTAAGGACAACATCTTTCAACTTAAAAGCTCCATCATTATATTCTAATGCCACCAAGTCATGATTTAATCTAGGATGAGGTACATTTTCAGCTAGTACTAAGTCAAATGCTAATGCTCGTCCTTCCTCAATTGCCAATTCAGCATCTACATCAAGTGAAAAGAAAACTATTCCATCCCCTACCTCCTCAATTGGTACTACAACGAAGAGTAGGAAAATTCAATGCTTCAAATGTTTGGAGCGTGGTCATATTTCTAGGGAGTATTCCAACAACTGAGTTATGTTTATGACGAAAGATGGAGAATATGAATCCGCAAGTGAAGAAGAGATTGAGCTCAGTCATGAAAAAGAGAGATATGAGGATGCCTCGGATGACAATGAAAAAGGTTAATGTGTTAAGTTATGAAATAAGAGAGGCACTAGTAGTCACTAAGAATTTGAGCATGCTTGCACAAGAAGGAGATGCACATCCATAGCGATTTAACCTGTTTCAAACCCAAGCCAAGGTAAACAACAAGATAGTCAAACTTGGCTAGTGTTGAATTATGTGAGAAGTTTGGCTTAAAGATGCTGAAATATCAACATCCATATAATGTGCAATGGTTTAGCGAATGTGGGGATGTGAAGGCTCAGTATGTGGTGCATGTTATTTTCAAGATTGGTGATTATGAGGACACCGTTGAGTGCGATGTGGTGCCTATGACAGTGTGTCATTTACTGCTGGGAAGGCCATGGTAATATGACAGAAGTGTGTAACATGATGGCCGTTCCAATAGATATGCTTTTAAGTGGAAGGAAAAGATAAAAGAGTTTAATCCAATGACTCCTAATCAAATACATGCTAAATTTCAGCAAAGACAGTTTGTTGAAAATGAGGGTAAAAAGAAATAAAAAAGAGACTTCCACACCTTGGTGAGTGAGAGCCACAAGCCAAATGCGAGTGAAAAAAAGTAAGAATGTGGAAGGGATGGTTATGTTAGCCACAAATCAGATTTGAGAGATGTGAGCAGTGACCCATCAAAGATGCACTTTGTACTTGTGTATAAAGATGTAACTGTGTTGTTTTCAACTAATGACTTGACCTCTCCTTGCTAGTGGTGTTTTCTCTCTTTTGCAGGCTTTTGATGATGTGTTTCCAGAGGAGATACCGGCAGGACTTCCACCATTGCATAGAATAGAGCATCAAGTTGATCTAATTCCTGGTGCATCACTTCCAAACCATCCACCATACTATACCAATCTGGAGGAAACCAAAGAAAATTAGTGCAAAGTGCAAGAGCTACTTGAGAAAGGGTATGTACGAGAAAGTCTTAGTCCTTGCGTTGTTCCTGTAATCCTTGTTCCTAAGAAAGATGGTACATTGAGAATGTGTATTGATTGTCGTGCCATTAACAATATCACTGTTAGATATCGCCATCCTATTCCTTGGTTAGATGATATGCTTGATGAACTTAGTGGTGCAACTATATTCACTAAAATTGATTTGAGAAGTGGCTACCATCATATTAGGATGAAACTTGATGATGAATAAAACACTGCTTTTAAAACAAAGCTTGGATTGTATGAGTGGTTAGTAATGCCTTTTGGTTTAACTAATGCACCTAAAAGCTTTATGCGATTGATGAATCATATTTTAAGAGCATTCATTGGCAAATTTATTGTGGTATAATTTGAGGACATATTGATCTATAGCAAAACAATGGATGAACACATTGATCATATTAGACAAGTACTAGAAGTGCTTAAAAGTGAGAAATTGTATGCTAATCTTGACAAATACACTTTTTGTACCAAAAAAGTTGTGTTCTTAGGCTATGTTGTTTCTAGACAAGGTATTGAGGTAGATGGATCTAAAACTGAAACAATTAAAGATTGGCCTATGCCTATGAATGTTAATCAGATCAAAAACTTTCATCGTCTTGCTAGTTTCTATTATCGTTTTGTTAAAAATTTCAGCAATATTGCTGCCCCATTAAATGAATTGACTAAAAAAGGTGTTGCACTTGAATGGGATACATCAAAGGAAAAAGCTTTCCAAGAACAAAAGAAATGTTTAATTGAAGCATTATTGCTTGCTTTACCTGATTTCACTAAGACTTTTGAAATTAAATGTGATGCTAGTGGAATAGGTATTGGTGGTGTTTTATACAAGAAGGAAAGCCAGTAGCATATTTTAGTGAGAAACTTAGAGGTGCTCAATTGAACTATCATGTGTATGATAAAGAATTGTATGTTTTGGTGTGTATACTTGAAACTTGGTAACATTACCTTTAGCCTAAAGAATTTGTTATTCACTCGAATCATGAAGCTTTGAAATATTTGAAAAACCAAGCTAAACTGAGTTATAGACATGCTAAGTGGGTAGAATTTATTGAAACATTTCCATATGTTATTAAATACAAGAAGGGAAAAGAGAATGTGGTAGATGATGCTTTACCTAGAAGGATTGTGTTTTAACCCAATTGAAAGTAAAAGTATGTAGACTAGAGAGCTTGAAAGATTTATATACTTCTGATCATGAATTTTCAGAACCATATTCAAAATGCAAAGATGGGAAAGGATGGGATAAGTTTCATGTTCATGATGGATTCTTATTTCGTGCTAACAAATTATGTGTTCTAGATTCGTCCATGCATTTGCTTTTATTGTAGGAATCTCATGCAGATGGATTCATGGGACACTTTGGGAGAGAAAAGACCTTCGTGATGTTGAGCGATCACTTTTGTTGGCCTAAAATGAGGCATGACATCGAAAGGTTTGTATAGTGATGTGTTACATGCCACAAAGCGAAATCTAAACATAATCCACATGATTTATATATCCCACTTCCTGTTCCTAGTGCACCTTGAGAGGATATTAGTATGGACTTTGTTTAGGATTGCATAGGACTAAGAGGGCGAGGGATTCAGTTTTTGTAGTTGTGGATAGGTTCTTTAAAATGACACATTTTATTCCCTGTCACAAAAGCAATGATTCGTCTCATGTAGCTAACTTATTTTCAGGGAAATTGTAAGAATGCATGGCATGCCAAAAACGATTGTTTCAGATCGAGATGTCAAGTTCATGAGCTATTTTTGAAAGATTTTGTGGGATAAGCTTGGGATAAAGATGTTATTCTCAACAACTTGTCACATACAGACAGATGGACAAACAGAGGTGGTGAATAGGACACTTTCAATGCTACTACGAAGTGGGAAGATTGTTTGCTGCATGTGGAGTTTGCATACAATAGGACGGTACATTCTACTACTCAATTGTTCCCGTTCGATGTGGTGTATGGTTTTAAACCAATCACGCCACTCGATTTGCTGCCACTGCCACTACATGAACATGTTAACATGAAAGAGTTAAAACGAGCTAAATATGTGAAAAAGATTCACGTCAAGACAAAAAAGAAATTAAAAAGAAGGCATGACACTATGCTGAGAAGGTGAAAAAGTCAAGAAAGAAGATATTATTTGAACTAGGTGATTTAGTTTGGGCGTTTATACACAAAGAACATTTTTCAAACAAACGTAAGTCCAAACTAATGCCTCGAGAAGATGGACCATTCAAAGTGCATGAAAAGATAAATGACAATGCCTATAAAATCAAGCTTCCAAGAGATGATTATGTTGTGAGTTCTACATTCAATGTTGCCAATTTATTACCATTCTTTGGATTGGAAGAAGCAGAGTTGAGGACAATACATTTCCAAGGGGGGAGGATGATGAGGACATCCCAAGGATACCTTCTTCTCATGAGCTACCAACTAGACCGATTACGCGAGCACGAGCTAAAAAGATTGATCAACAGGTGAATTTGCTCCTAATTGCATTTGGTTTTAACTTACATGAGAATTGGTTACTACCTCATACAAATATTTTGTTCATTCTCAAGTTCGAATGTTGTGAAGCTTTTGGAGTTGAAACAATGGAGGAAAAGCTTATGGAGGATAAATACATGTGGAACAAGTAAAGAAAGACACGTCTGAGCCTTTTCTGCCACGTCAGATTGGCCCCACGACCACTCAATCTCACAAAATTCCCTCCGGCCATTCGATCAAGTCCAATCGGCATCAAAGACGACTTCGGGATCAGGCGAACAACTATGGATGTAGTCAGCACCATTCAATCATCTTCGAGCCATCGGATCGGCTTCAAAACATTCGGACCAGTCCGAACGCTTCGGTGCTATGCACACCATTTGACCACAGTGTCTCCAACCACAGTGCCTTTGACCATAGTGTTTACGACCACAGTGCCTACAACCACGGTTTCATCGATCATATCTTCGATCACATCACTGCCTACGACTTACGACTATTGCGCCGCTACGACTACGACTTCTACGAACACAGACTCATTCCAAACTATTCGATTGCATTGAAATGTTTGGACCAGTCTGAACGGCTTCGACTGTCCTGACAGTCCGATCCTCTTTGAAGCTCAGATGACTACAAAGGTTACGACTGCTACTCGTGGTCATACAAGTGGTCGAAGCCAACATCAGCAGAGGTGGTTTGGTCATAAAGAGGGCATGGTCGTAGTCGAAATCAACTTCAACGTGGTCATAACTTTCATCAGCGTGGTCGTAATGATATACGTGACTGTTTCAGCGTAGACCCGAAGGGATTCCTTATGATAAAAGGACAATAACTTTCGCGTACGAAATCCGATTGAGGTGATCTTGGACTTATTAGAAAGATTATTTTAAAGACTATGTAACAGAAGAGGACTTATCTTTATATTCATTTGGGATCGACTGCTACAACCAAAACAAATTGATGGCTATTGATTTTAGCTTCTTTTTTGTAGGAGTTCGAGTCTAATACGATAAAAGATTGAGTTGTACATGATTAGGGGGTCCTACGGACTATGCCCAGGGCTATATAAGCCTTGTAATATGTAAACTTTGGGTTAGACCATATTATTTTCAAGATAGCTAACATTGCTTATTCTCGGGTTTATGCTACGCGCTGGCTTTGGGAATTGGGAGATTTTCTTGAGAATACCTTCCGTTGTTCTTGTGCTTCCTTATGGTTTACAGGAGCAATGATACGTCTACTTGGTGGTTGAGTAGACGGGATCACGAGCATGTGGTTGGGCGAATAATTTTGTCACAGGTTACTGTTCTAACAGTGGTTGGCGCCATTGGTTCGTCAAGTTACACAGATCTAAGTTGTCATCATCAGTCCTACGTCATGAAGATTGGGCACCCCGCATCAATGGCGGTCTCTCATCCTCACCCAACACCTTACCGATAGCGATATAGCTATTGACTGGGGTAGTCTAACCATCACCCAACACCCCACTACGTAATATATCACCTCAATGTATCCCACTTCTAGTATCTAACTAGTCCTAGGTTCTTACCAGTCTGCATCCCCCACTTCTGGCCTATGTACCAGTTTTGAGTTCTTGCGGCTGTGGATCTCCTACTCCCATCTCTCTACCTGCTCTTGGTTCCTCGTCTACATAATAGTTACCCATGTGGAGGATATAATAACTTGATAGTGCTACTAATTCTATCCATCCTCAGATGAAATAATGGTTGATACAATTAATATGGTCCATTCACACGAGTGAAAGTTTGTAATTCCATATATTCTATTGTTATCTAGAGGTCCCAAACTTGCCTCTTTTTCACCTGCCAAGGCAACCTCTGTCCACCTTCTTAATTATCCTAGCTAGTCAACTGCTTTATTAGTTGATGGCTATCTCTTTTCTTTTCTTCTTCAGCTCACATATTTGATTTAACATATTTTTGTTTTCATGTACAGTAATATAAAATTAATAGAGATAGAGTTTGGCTGGGTGGTGGGTAAACAGGGATGAAGGTGGGAAGATGAAGGGTGCCATCGTAAGGAGGAAAATGGGAAGGCCAAAAGGTGAAGGTGGAATAGCTTGAGACTTTCTGGATGTGAAAAGAAACTCAAATTCAAACAAATTTTGGAGAATTTCAAATTTTTTGAATTTTTGGTTTATTTCATTACCCTATTAAAAATATGAAATATATACATGTATACACAGTTAAACAATACATGGGAACTCTCGGGGCTTAAGCGGCGCCTTGGCTGCCCTACCCTCTAGAACGGCCTTGCTTCTTGGCCTTAAGGCTGTAAAAAAGCTCGAGGCTTGTGAGCTACTGTTAGTGATATGCCCTAGAGGCAATCATGGAGATGATTGTATCACTTCTATGTTTATGATCTTTTGAATAATATGTTATTTTGTCTCTTGAATAAATATCTTTCATATTGATCAACAAGTATGTGATTTGTTTATGGAACTCTTTGTTCATGCTTTGATGTTATTCGAAATTATCCCTGATCTTGTATCATTATGTGGGACAATTATGATTTACATATCAGCACATATATTGATTGATGATCATGTTTCACGGATCATAGATATAGGACATCAAATCAATAATGTGGACTAGGCCTGGGCGTTCGGGTTACCCGATTTTTTCGGGTCGGGTAGTTCGGGTAATTCGAAATTCGGGTAATGAAAACTGCTACCCGATATTAGCCCCCAAAAACACTACCCGCAATTTCGGGTACCCGATAATTCGGGTTCGGGTATGCCCGATATACCCGAATTCATAGAAAACCAGCAAACTGCACAGAATTTACACATAATTTCAGCAGCAATTTGCATAGAATAATATATCACAGGCAGTTGTTCAAACAGAGAGAATCATATACTAATAAAGTGATAAGTTCAAGTGTTCAACCGACAACACATCACAAACACAAAGACACAGACATAGAGTCAGTGAGTCGCATCTCAGATTTCGGGTAATTCGGGTAGTTCGGGTACCGGGGGATATTACCCGAACTACCCAAACTAATTTCGGGTAATCAGAATCGCTATCCGAATTTGGGATCGGGTACCTCGGGTTCGGGTATTTCGGGTTCGGGTCCGGGTAATTCGGGTACGGGTAACGGGTAGCGGGTATTTTGCCCAGGCCTAATGTGGACACATGTTAGAGAAGATGATGTTGGATTGACCCACTGTGAGACACTATGGGAATTGTTATATTCTCAAGTGTCATCAGTTGGTCTCATACATGGTATATGTAGGATCCTTAGACTTATGATCACCATTGTTTCGTACATGTGTAATAGTTTACTTAGAGATTACCAAACACTACTCCGTAACTTGATTGTCATAAAGTTAGCTTTCGAGTTTACTATGAAACATGTGGAGGAATATGAGCAATCAAGATGGAATTTGCCCCTCCCATATAACATGAGAGATATCTCTGAGCCCCTCGATGTGGTTGAATTAAGGAAGTGCGTGTCCATGCTAAATGTGGTTGAGGAGTCAATCACAACTGAGTAATCCACTACAATCACAACTGAGTAATCCACTACAGGTACGAGTGAAGGATTGAGTTCTCATAGGATGACACATTTCTCGCCTTGAGTTCGATCTGGTATCATGAGGCAAAGGGATCGGTACATAAGCACTATATAGGTTCATCCGATATAATTTTTATGTATGTTTGGGAATTGTTGTGTCCTACTAGGGACTGCTACCGACTTATGGACCGAACATGAGTTTTTAGCCCATGGCTAAATATACATGAACCTACAGGGTTACACACTTAATGGGCTGGAACGCTAGTGTAGCCTACCTGTATCCCAACAGCTACTCGACCTTGGCTTGTTCTAGGTTCGATTCGAGCTCGACTCGAACTTTAAACGAGCTGAACTTGAGCTTGATCTTGAGCTCGCAAGCTTCACCGAGCCGGACTCGAATAGTTCCCGAGTCGAGCTTGAATAGTTAACGAGCCTCGATTCGAGCTTAAATAGTGGTACATATTAACTCTTACCGTGCTTACCCGAGCGAAATTCAAGATCGAGCTTTTCTTATTGTTGTAAATCAGTGCATGTTTGAATTATTTTGACTGTTATCGAGTTTGCTTGAGCCGAGCTCGAACTCGAACTTTTCTTATTGTTGAAAATTAGTACATAATAAATTATTTTAATTGTTATTGAGCTTCAACGAGCCGAGCTCGAGTCTACTCAAGCTTAGGCTGTGCCGAGCTCAAGCTCAGGTCCAAACTCGAGCCCTAATCCGAGCTTGGCTTGAGCTTCTACTGAGTTAGAGCCTGGAAGGCCAAGCTCACTCGAGATCGACTCGTTTACAGCCCAACTTGCCTCCTCCGTATCTACCAATCGGGCAGTACAAGTGGCAACGAGCTCGACTTCCCCGCTGAAGGGCTGAATTTTTTGTACGGATAATCCATTTTTTATTCGAAATTACAGAAATATACCCGTGGGAAATTTTTTTACAAAAATAGGCTCCAATAGCCTAATAGTTTGGGGACTGAAGCCTTTCGCCCAACCAGACTATGACATCTGGTGAATCTACGAACTGTTTGGCGATTAATTGCAGTCGCCCCACCGTTGGGTGACTGCAATCCCGTCGCTGAACCGTTGGGCGAGTGAAATCTAGTCGCCGAACCGTTTGGCGACTGGGGGCGATATAAAAACCTAACGCGCTCGGCCGCCGGCATTCCATTCCAATGTTTTCATTCGGCCGCGCAGAGGAAGAAGAGGAGAAGAAGAAGAGAGGAAGAAGGGAAGAAGAGAAGGGGGACAGAAGGAGAGGGAGAGGAGGAGAAGAGGAGGGGGAGAGAAGGAGAGGGAGAGGAGGAGGAGAGGAGAGGGAGAGCGCGATTTTCAGGAATTTTTTTGTATTATATTTTTTGTTAGTGTTAGAAAAATAGTTTACAAATTTAGTTTACAAATTTAGTTTAGAAAGTTTAGTTTACAAATTTAGTTTAGAAAATATAGTTTAAAATTTTAGTTTAGAAATTTAGTTTAGAAAAATTAGTTTAGAAAATGTAGTTTAGAAATTTAGTTTAGAAATTTTTGTTTATAAAGGTAGATTAGAAAATTTAGTTTAGAAAAATTAGTTTAGAAATTTAGTTTAGAAAATATAGTTTAGAAATTTTGTTTAGAAAATTTAGTTTCAAATTTTGTTTAGAAAATATAGTTTAGAAATTAAGTTTAGAAATTTAGTTTAGAAAAATTAGTTTAGAAAATTTAGGTTAGAAATTTAGTTTAGAAAATATAGTTTAGAAATTTAGTTTAGAAAATATATTATAGAAATTTAGATGTAGTTTATAAATTTAGATGTAGTTGAGAAATTTAGTTTAGAGAATTTAGTGTCGAAATTTTGTATAGTATTTTTATGTATTATTGTAGAAAATTTAGTTTAGAAATTTTGTATACCATTTTTAATGCATTATTGTAGAAAATATAGTTTAGTAATGTAGATGTAGAAAATGTTTTGTATGTATTATTGTAGAAAACGTAGTGTACAAATTTAGATGTAGAAAATTAAGTGTACAAATTTTGTACAGTATTTTTGATGTATTATTATAGAAAATTTAGTGTAGAAATTTAGATGTACTAATTTAATGTTGAAATTATTGTACAAATTTTGCAGGTATGACTCGTGCTGGACGTGACTCGCGCTTCCCGTCGTGTGCCGCCATCGGGGAGCACGGACGAGCCACCTGAGCTGGGAGTGGTCCAGACACGCACACCTCGCGTGGCCTGGGGACTCGACCCCCGTTGGACTGCCAGGTTTGCACTACGCCAGCGTTTAGTGCGACCGTAAGAACGTTCCATGCTGACCTTCACTTTGTTTGCAGGCTGCAGGATGCCGGGCTACTCCCTCTTGCCCGGATGGTGCAGGCCACGGAGGAGGATGGAGTCGCCTTGGCCGCGGGCGGGGATGAGGCGGGCGGGGAGCGATCACGACGCTTCCCGTTCGACCGTTCCCTGCTGACGGCTTTGGTGGACCGTTGGCGGCCCGAGACGCACACTTTCCACCTCCCATTCGGGGAGATGACGCCGACCCTGCAGGATGTATCCCTGCTCCTTGGCCTTCCGATCGCGGGAGGCGCTGCCTTCCTACCGGAGGCCCCGGCCGACTGGCGCGCTGACCTGCTTGGCAGATTCGAGGGGGTCGTTCCACCGGCCGATCACCACCACATCTTCGAGGAGGATCAGACCCATGGGCCGACGCTGAGGTGGCTCGCACAGTACCGGGTACGTGGTATTTACAATCGATCGTGTCTTTGAAGCTCTTATTTGTGGTATTACGTACTAATAACAACTTGTTTGCATTCAGGTGGAGCGCATGGATCCGCAGGCAGACGATTACCAGGTCTCGCGTCACTTGGAGGCATACGTGATGTGGCTGTTTGGTTGGGTGCTTTTCACCACCAGCCACGGCAACTCGGTGGATGCGCGCCTTATCGCTTATGCGAGGGCGATCGCTGACGGCGAGCCCCCCAGGTCAGCTGGGGATCGGCCGCGACGTGCCGCGCGCTGTGCGATGCGTGTACGAGGACCAAGGCGAACTCGGTCCTCACGGGCTGTCCCCTGCTGCCGCAGTTGTGGTCCTTCGAGCGCTTCAGCCTCGGACGACCTGTGCTAGACGACATGGGTCCGTACGGGGCCAACATGTATCCAGAGGGAGACGTCGACCGGCCGATAATGGGTTCTCTTTGGTGCCGTCGACAAGTAAGTATTATCACAGTCAACTATTTCGTTCTTATTAACGATCGTCGTACTAAACAACTTATCTTTTCTTGCAGGTACAGTTCGCGCACGTGCAGGTCACGCGGGCGTACCTGCCCTTTGTGGAGCAGTTTGACCGCCTCACAGACTCCGACGTGCACTAGGAGTCTTATGCAGATACGGCAGTGCAGGCCCATGCTCCTGAAGGGCTTTTCGCACTGTGCTGGCGTGACCGCGCTTTCTGGCTCACCCGCCGGAAGCTCGTGTACCATATCTACGTGGAGGACTACGCACCCCAGCGAGTCATGCGCCAGTTTGGGCTACGACAGGCGCTTCCTGTACCAGTCGGAGTTAAACGCGAAGGGAGTTAAATGAGGCACGGACTGGTCGACGAAGATGCAGCCCTGGATTGCGTAGTGGGAGGGTGCGCTCGACGACCGCGTGGAGGAGGACCGCCCATACGACAGCAGGGACTACGCGGAGTATCTGCGCTGGTACTAGGGGCGGACACGTACCAGGCTCGTACATGTCGTAGACCCGCCTGCCGCACACGTCGTCGCTCCGACAGACACGTACCCCGCGCACCTCACGCACGACGCTCACATCGCGGTACGTTACATGTAATTTCAAAAATTCCCAAATGGCAATGTCGTTTCGATGATGGATCATTTTATGTCTTTGTGTCCAGGCTGATGTCAGTGCTGTCCTATGGACCGAGTCCGCCTCACTACTGGAGAGGGTCGCCACTGGTGCGGAGCTGACCCACGAGGTGAACGTCAGCTTTCTACGTCTGGTGGAGGCCGGGTGTAGACGTATCGTTAGCCTGCTGTCCTGTACGAGGCTACCGGCAGTCTCCACACCCACGCCCAGCGCTCCGACGGGTCGTCCACCAGTGCCACCCCGACCAGCGTGGCACTACTCCGTAGGTAGTACGTGGACACGTCCTACAGCACCTCACCCGGAGCAGCCACGGGGTTCAACCTAGGCACGACCTCCTACACCACCTCACTTCACGCCTCCTCCGCACATCCCCGGCTTCCACACGCAGGGGGTGTACGCCCCTCCTCCTACCTCGATGGCGCCAGCTACGGGTACGCATCGTCCGATCTCGTTTTTATCCCAAGACGACATGCAACGAACTAACGATATTACTGTTGCAGGTACTTACCAGCAGCACGGCGTCTCCCCTGGCCAGGACGATGTGGACCAGTTTTTTGCGGACTGGCCCGGGCAGTTCTCCCACGCAGCACCGGAGGTTCTCTCTGGCAGTGCCCTCCCCAGAGCACCGGAGGGCACACAGCCAGAGGTGCAGCTGACTCCACCAGCGCAGGGGCGGGATAGACACCCTCCTGCTCGTTTTACTTTTTCGGAGCGTCGTAACCCGTTGCACCGAAGGAGGGTCAAGCGGGGCCGTATGGGAGGACGCGGGCGCGGTGACGGGGCACACCAGGGTGGCGAGTGAGGGGTGCTGCGGATGCTATATGTTATGCATGTAATGAAAAAATACGCGGCATGTTACTCACAGTTATATTATGAAGTTTATTTAAATTCAAACAAGTCTATCATCTCTTCTTTTCACATTCAATCATTCATATATCAAGTCATCTAAAAAATTAACACACCGGTTCTCCGCACACGAATTATCATCGTATGTCACTTAACAGTGTATGTATCGATCGTTCTCCAGTTAATCTTTAATAAAAAAAAGTTTCTAAAAATTTTTATCAGTTTAAAACTACAAAATTCGCAGGGGATTCATGCAGTCGCCTAATGGGATGGCGACTGCATGCAAGTCGCCATGCGGAAGAGCAACTGGATGCAGTCGCTCCAGCGTACGGCGACAGATATTGTGTCGCGGTTAGGTTGGGCGAAAGGCTCCAGTCGCCCAACCATTAGACGACTGGAGCCTATTTTTGTAAAAAAATTTCCTGCGGGTATATTTTTGTAATTTCGAATAAAAAATAGATTATCCGTACAAAAAATTCCTGAAGGGCTCACGTCATTACCACTTTCTAGCAGCGCCATCGAGCTCGCGAAAATCAGCATCAAGCTGACTGCCAGCAAGACGATAGAGTTCAAGGACGTGGGCGTCAAGGAAGGGCACCTCTTCGGAGAGCTCTTCTTGGCGCCACTGTACCTCTACGGCGTCACGGCATGCTGGCTCGTCAACATGGCGGCGTTCGGGGCATGCATGGCCACGCCCACCCTAACAGTAAGTGGCCAGCCAGCAGGTGAATTCACCGTCAACGCGCTCGTGCCTCTGCCTCCTCGAGCTGCATATGAACCGACCAGGAGGAAGACGTGCATGAGCTGCGAGCTAGGTGCCCTGTGCACGGTGAATTCACCAGCCAACAGACGCTCGATGTACAACTTCCTCAAGGGCATAGCGTCGCACCTCACCATGGGCCCTAGATACCACCGCGTATTCTGAGACCTTACGAAGTACAAACAGAGGAGGGTGTGGATCACCACCCACAAGTTGGTCAACAACAACTTCAAAGCAATCGTGACGGTGCTGTCCATTATTAGTGTGCTTGTGGGCATCTTTGAACACACTCCTTTCTCTCAAGCAGCACTAGCGGTGAATTGTGCTCATGTTTGTGTAGTTATTGTGGGATTTGATCTCTGCATGCTTTGTAAATTTCATGTGGTGACACCAATGAGGATGTACTCGTTGTTGGTTGAGGATGAAGAGGATGAACACGGGATGACGATGATGAGGAGGTAGCAGGGGCGTACCTAATGTAGGGTATGGGTGTTCAGCCGAACACCCAAATTTTTTAATAAAAAACCTAGTATATATAAGGTATAATACATATACATATATTTAATTGGGTCAAAATAACTATTTCTAGTCTCCAGTCCATCACTATTCAACTAGCCAGCCAGCCCGACCAGAAACTCACCGCGGCCTGCGGCCCAGCCCATTAATTCACGCGATAGAAATGGCGTCCCCGTCTCCCCGATGGCCTGGTCCATCCGATCCCCATCCTGCCCAATTCCTAACCCTAGCCGAGCTGCCCGAGCAGGCGAGCAGCAGCCCGTGACCCCTGCGTTAACCGCGCGGTCCGCGCCTCCGGCATCCAGCGCCGCGCCGGCCCTCCGCTCTGCGCTAGCGCTGCGTGATCTCCATCTGGGCTTCGGCTCTCCGCGCCGCACAACCGACGACGGCGCCTTCGGCCATCCGCTCCGCCGGCTCTGTGCCGCATGACCGGCCGACCGAACCGCGCGACCGCGCCTCCGCCCTCCGACGTCTCCACTCCACCTGCGACCGCATGATTTTCCAAAAAGAAATATTGGAGGTATGCGTCGCTTCTTAGCTAGTTGGTTTGACCAATATAATTGGCTTAAGTGTAGTGTGGAACGAGATGCTACTTCCTGCTTCGTTTGTTATCTGTTCAAAGATAAAAACTAATCATGCTGGTGGGGATAGTTTTGCGAATGGGGGGATTTAGAAATTGGAACCATAAAAATAGGTTTGACAAACATGTTGGAGCAATTACTAGTGCCCACAATGAAGCTCAAGAGAAATACAATTTATTCATTAAACCTAAAGCATCAATTGAGAAATCTTTTGCTTCAAACTCAAAACAACAAAAGGCATGAAGCATCACCGAGTTAATTTGTGAACTTTTGCAATTGTTTTGTAATTTCTTTATATTATTTGATATATTATCCCTAGTACGAACAATTGTATGTTAACTATTGCTACTGTAGATCTTTATGTTTTGTACTGAAATTTTTTTGTACAACTTCGAACATCCATTCTAAAATTTCTACGTCCACCACTGGGAGGTAGGAGCCGTCAGGGAGAGGCAGGAGACAGAGCAGCAAGCCGGTGGTGACGAGGAGGGAAAGGGAGGCGGAGGAGACGAGGGGAGGGAGAGGGGAAGAAGAATCAAGCGAGGGCGAGAGAGGCACGGGGAGGATGCAGCTAGAGAGAGGATAGGATGAAAGGCAAGGTACAGGGAGAGGAGGAAGAAGGTGTCAAGGCGGTGCTGGGAGAAAAAGACGTGGAAGGCTGGGGAGCGTGTTGTAAATAATCTCGTTTTAGAGTCATGTGCAAAATTTGGGTGTAATCGAAGTCGAATTGCAGCCGCAATTCAAAGTCGTAGGTGGAAACCTAGTCGAAGTCGTGTTAGAATCAGAGTCGGAGTAGGTGTTGAGAACCCGTGTTGAAGTAGGACAGCCGGGTATAAAAAGAGGCTTAGAGCCATGTATTCGATGGACCAAGCAATTGAGGAAAATACCAAAATGAGGGGAAAACACAAAGTATTGTTTTGTTGTGTGATTGAGCAAGACGTGGTCGGAAGGACTCACGATCATCGCAAGCGTGATCGGGAGGAGTTACGACCACGGCAAAGTTCCAGCAGACGTGATCGAGAGGTGCTGCGATCATGGAAAAGGAACAGTGATTCTTCGACTACGTTGAAGAAGGGCAGAACGTGGTCGTAAAGCGTTCGACCACGCAGAGAAGGCTACGACCACGGTGAAGGTGGTCGTAAGGAGCAGCTACTACGCCGAGAAGGTTAGTACGTGATCGGAAGCGACTCCGATCACGTTGAAGGAAGTGAACGTAGTCGAAAGGGTGTTCGACTACGGTGAACGGTGATCGCCAGCATCACTGCGTGTTCGTAAAGATTTACGATCATGGTATTTTTGAGAGCGGCTGGAGGAAGACAGCGCTCGATAAGGAGGAGTGGTCGAAAATTGCTACAGTAATTTTACGACCACGTTGAAAAAGCGATCGGAGGAGATTGAGGCGATCGGAGCTGGTCGTAAGCATCCAGGACCGGTCGTACTCAATTCTATCTGGTCGTAAACGACTCTAACCGGTCGTGGAAGATCCTGGGAGGTCGTAAGACCTTACAACAGTTGGTATCAGAGCCTCGGTGAACCATGGCGGAGGCTTCAAAGATGAAGGAAAGCGTGTCGCTGCAGTACCCGATCCTCAGTTCGGATAATTACCCGATCTGGGCGATGAAGATGAAGGTCAACATGATCGCACAGGGAGTCTGGGGTGCGGTTGAACCGAAGGAGAAGGACAAGGTCCTCGATGATCGTCTCGACAAGATGGCGATGGCAGCGATCTATCAAGCTGTGCCCGACTCGATGATGCGACAGCTGGTCGGCAAGGAGACGGCGAAAGACGTCTGGACTACTCTGCAGATAATGCACCAAGGAGTAGATCGAGTGAAGGAAGTTCAACTTCAAACATTGAGGAGTGAGTTTGAATCATTGAAGATGGGAAGAGACCAGACAGTGGAAGAATTCTCCGGGAAGTTTAATGAAGTCGTAAACGAGATCAAATCTCTCGGCGACGACTTGAAAGATGAGGTGGCGGTGAAGAAGTATCTACGAGTACTGCCGGAGAAGTTTCTCCCGGTCGTAACTACGATCACGTACTCACAAGACCTCTCAAAGATGAAGGTGGAGGAGGTAACTGGGGCGCTCAGAGCACACGAGCAGCTTCTGAAAAGTTACCAAGCCGACAATGAAGGAAAAGGGCCTTACAACCAACAAGCATTGTTTGTAAAGGATGACACGAGGAACCGAGGAGAATCGTCATCAAGGGGCGGTCGTGGACGTGGTCGTGGCCGTGGCGCGTCTCATGGGCGAGGACAAGGACGAGGCTATGGCCAGAGTGGCCGTGGAAGATGTGGTCGAGGAGGTCGTGGAGATGGTAATCACCAGACAGACAAGTCTGATGTCCAGTGCTACACATGCGAGAAATACGGACACTACGCTGCCGAATGTCGGAGCCACATCCAGTGCCATAACTGCAAGAAGTATGGTCACTATGCTGCGAATTGCCGGAGTAAGAAGAGAGTAGAGGAAGCAAACCTGGCTCAAACGGATGAGCACAAAGAGCCGACATTGCTGTTGTCGCTCTGCACTGCAGACGAACCGACAATGGTTCTATTAAACGAGGAGAAAGTATTTCCGAGTCTGTTGGAGAAAGGAGAGCAGACTCAAGAACGGACGGCAGACTGGTATCTCGACAACGGAGCCAGCAACCACATGACGGGTACGTACTCGATGTTTTACGAATTAAATAAGAGTGTGCTCGGATAAGTACAGTTTGGAGACGGCTCTACTGTTCAGATAAAAGGGAGAGGCACAATCCTGATGCAATGCAAAGATGGAAGTCGAAGAAAGCTCTCGGATGTATATTACATACCGAGTCTTCGGAGCAATATCATAAGCCTTGGACAATTGACCGAAGAAGGTTGTCGGATCGAGCTCAAAGGCAACCATCTGAAGGTGTTCGATCGCAGTGAGCGTCTGCTGATGAAGGTGCAATGGACCATGAACCGGTTGTACAAGATCAAGATCGAAACATGCAAGCAGAAGTGTTTGAAGACCACAATTGAAGATCCCGCCTGGCTGTGGCATGAGAGATTTGGTCATATAAATTTCCAAAGTCTCAGAGCAATGGTAGAGAAAGAGATGGTGGTCGGATTACCGAAAATCAACCACCCAGAGCAAGTCTGCGAAGGTTGTCTGGTGGCGAAACAAACTCGTAGCAGCTTCCCACAGCAAACAAAGTTTAGAGCTTCACAACCACTCGAGCTGGTTCACGTCGACTTATGCGGACCGATCACACCCCGCACCGACGCTGGAAACCAGTATTTCATGCTAGTCGTGGACGACTACTCCAGAGCCATGTGGGTGTACATGCAGAAGAGCAAGGATGAGGCAAAGTCGAATTTTCGGAAGTTTATTACTCTTGCTGAAAACGAAGTCGACAAGAGGGTAAAAGCGGTCAGGTCTGATCGAGGAGGAGAATTTCTCGCAAAAGAGTTTGACTCAATCTGTGAAGAGAAGGGCATTGCAAGGTTCTTCACGGCTCCGTACTCGCCTCAACAAAACGGAGTCGTAGAAAGAAGAAACCGAACCGTGGTCGAAACCGCACGAAGTCTTCTGAAGAGTCGATACCTACCCGGGAGGTTTTGGGCAGAAGCCGTAAGACATACGGTCTATTTGCTAAATCGAGCGACCACACGGTCGTTGGATGGAGTTACTCCATACGAGTTGTGGTCGGGGAGAAAACCGAACGTCGATCACTTGAAAGTCTTCGGCTGTTTGGCACATGTGAGATCATCGACTTACCTGAGGAAGCTGGACGATCGGAGCAAAAGGATGATCTACCTCGGCTCGGAATCAGGTACCAAGGTATATAGGTGCTATGATCCAGTCGAAAATAAGCTACATGTGAGCAGAGATGTAGTCTTTCAAGAAGACAAACATTGGGAGTGGGAAGAACATCAAGACATTGAGAAAGATAAGTCGAAGTGGATAACTTTCGATGTCGAAGAAGTCGACACCGACAATACGACAATGGAGGAAGGAGCTACGATCACACCTCAAAGCTCGAACACGATTGATGCAAATGATCAGGAAGCCACACCTGATACTGAAGATGAAGAAGACGGCAGGGTGCCGAAGATGAGGAGCATCAATGAGATCTATGCTCAAACTGAGTCAATACAGATGAATGAGCTGTTACTGTACACAACAGCTGAAGAACCCGAAAGCTATGAAGAAGCGACGGGAGATGAACATTGGAGAACTGCTATGCAGGAAGAGCTAAAATCTATTGAAGACAACAACACTTGGGAACTCACCGATTTGCCAAAAGGTCATCGAGCGATCGGGTTAAAGTGGGTCTTCAAGGTAAAGAAGGATTCAAAGGGAGAAGTCGTAAAACACAAAGCACGACTTGTGGCGAAAGGGTATGTTCAAAAACAAGGCGTCGACTACGAAGAAGTTTTTGCCCCAGTAGCTCGTATGGAGACTATACGACTACTTCTTGCATTGGCAGCAAACGGTGAATGGGAGATTCACCACATGGATGTGAAAACGGCGTTCTTGAATGGAGACATTGAGGAGGAAGTTTACGTTTCTCAACCGCCGGGTTTTCAATCCAAGAAGCAAGCCGAGAAAGTCTTGAAGCTAAACAAAGCTCTCTACGGACTTAAGCAAGCACCACGAGCATGGAATTTGAAGCTTGACAAAAGTCTAACGGTACTCGGGTTCAGAAGAAGCAACTCTGAACAGGCGGTATACTCAAGGGGAGATGCGAAGAACAGACTGATCGTGGGAGTTTACGTGGACGACTATCATTACTGGATCGAGTTCGAAGGAGATTATGAGGTTTAAAGAAGAGATGAAGAGGCTGTTCAAAATGACCGATTTGGGACTTCTGTGCTACTACCTCGGCATTGAAGTAAATCAAACCGACAACGGCATAACACTTTGTCAGTCGGGATATGCTCGAAAGATTCTGGAGAAGTCGGGTATGGAAGAGTGCAATCCATGTCAAACCCCAATAGAGAATCATCTGAAGTTGAGCAAGACAGGCCCAGGATCACCAGTTGATGCCACGACTTACAGGAGCATTGTCGGAAGTCTACGGTATCTGGTGCACACCCGACCAGACATCTCGTTTGCGGTCGGATACGTAAGTCGTTTCATGGAGAAACCGACTCAGGAGCATATGAATGCCGTGAAACACATCCTGAGATACATCAAAGGTACTTTGAATCTCGGGATTCAGTACAAGAGAGGAGGTGGAAAGTCGTTGCAGCTGACGGGCTACAGTGATAGCGACATGGCAGGAGATGTCGACGATCGAAACAGCACGACAGGCATAATGTTTGTGCTTGGGGAGAGTCCGATCAGCTGACAATCTCAGAAGCAAAAGGTGGTTGCATTATCTTCGTGTGAAGCCGAGTACATCGCAGCAAGCGCAGCATCTTGCCAGGGAGTCTGGCTCGCTCGACTGTTGAGTGAATTGTCAGATGAAAAAATTCAGAAGGTAACGCTCAGGGTTGATAACAAATCGGCTATTTCACTGAGCAAGAATCTGGTTCTACATGATAGAAGCAAACACATAGACACAAGATATCATTATATCAGAGATTGTGTCGAAGAAGGGAAGATTGCAATCAAATATATCAGAACCGAAGAACAGAAAGCAGACATATTGACAAAGTCGCTGGGGCGGATAAAATTTTCAGAGATGAAGAAGAAGATTGGCATGATCGAAGTCGAAAAACAAGATTAGGGAGAGAATGTTGTAAATAATCTCGTTTTAGAGTCATGTGCAAAATTTGGGTGTAATCGAAGTCGAATTGCAGCCGCAATTCAAAGTCGTAGGTGGAAACCTAGTCGAAGTCGTGTTAGAATCAGAGTCGGAGTAGGTGTTGAGAACCCGTGTTGAAGTAGGACAGCCGGGTATAAAAAGAGGCTTAGAGCCATGTATTCGATGGACCAAGCAATTGAGGAAAATACCAAAAAGAGGGGAAAACACAAAGTATTGTTTTGTTGTGTGATTGAGCAAGACGTGGTCGGAAGGACTCACGATCATCGCAAGCGTGATCGGGAGGAGTTACGACCACGGCAAAGTTCCAGCAGACGTGATCGAGAGGTGCTGCGATCATGGAAAAGGAACAGTGATTCTTCGACTACGTTGAAGAAGGGCAGAACGTGGTCGTAAAGCGTTCGACCACGCAGAGAAGGCTACGACCACGGTGAAGGTGGTCGTAAGGAGCAGCTACTACGCCGAGAAGGTTAGTACGTGATCGGAAGCGACTCCGATCACGTTGAAGGAAGTGAACGTAGTCGAAAGGGTGTCCGACTACGGTGAACGGTGATCGCCAGCATCACTGCGTGTTCGTAAAGATTTACGATCACGGTATTTTTGAGAGCGGCTGGAGGAAGACAGCGCTCGATAAGGAGGAGTGGTCGAAAATTGCTACAGTAATTTTACGACCACGTTGAAAAAGCGATCGGAGGAGATTGAGGCGATCGGAGCTGGTCGTAAGCATCCAGGACCGGTCGTACTCAATTCTATCTGGTCGTAAACGACTCTAACCGGTCGTGGAAGATCCTGGGAGGTCGTAAGACCTTACAACAGAGCGGAGGAGACAACAGATAGCACGAGAGACGGCGATGACGGGGAGAAGCGCTGTGAGCAAGAGGGAGAGGATGCACCCCTGGAGGTGTACTGGGAGCGTGTCCCACTAGCAGGTAGCAGTGGCCATGGTCGGGGTCCTGTCGGAGCAGTGAGGCGCCCGCTGATGTGTAGGGAAGAAAGTGGCCAAGGAGAAGTAGACCAGGAAGCTGCAAGCCAAGAAATCCAACATGAGGGTAACCACCACACTACCCTCCCTGTAATAACGCG
The DNA here is from genome assembly GCA_017311315.1 of Dendrocalamus latiflorus. NCBI lineage: Eukaryota > Viridiplantae > Streptophyta > Magnoliopsida > Poales > Poaceae > Dendrocalamus > Dendrocalamus latiflorus. The sequence continues at coordinate 20,492,297 of CM029636.1, forward strand.
TTGCAATCTTCCTTTGATGCATTAGTCCATAAGGATGCTCGACTCCTGCTTAGTCAAATTAGCTTCTTGATTGGTACTACACTATATAGTTTTGGGTCATTTTTGTTGATTGTATCACCCTCTTTTGGTACTCCGTTGCAACGCACGGGTACCTTACTAGTAAGCTAAAGTTACAAAAAGTAATGCTCAAAGGCACATCTCAAAGACTATAAAAATTAAAAAAAAGTCACTTAAAAAGAACGGAGGGAGTACTTGCTAGTGCGGTGTTGTGTTAATTGCCAACATGATATATTATTAATGTGTCCCTTAATTTGGACGTACTCTCTCCGTTTTATATTATTTATCCACATCCTACCATGCATATTTGTCCACAGCCAACTATACACACAGACCAAGAAAGCATTAAATCTAAGAAAAGATTAATTAGAAATGACCTTGCATACCTTATTAAATGATATACCACAACTATTTAACCTCTTTTAAAGTGTTCAAGTAGATGTAGAAAGTGAAAACATTAAAATAAATATTCTCTTAATAGACAAATATTTTGAAACGGTCCGAGGACATGGACAAATATAGCGAAAACAGAGGGAATATTAATTGTAATCTAATGCTATAAAAAAATAGGTCATTGCAATATGAATAATGCATGTGACCTAATCTTGTAAAAAAGGATTTTTTTTTTTGCAAAAACCCACCTACAAGTAAGGGAGTTTGCCAAAACCCATATGCATTTTAAAGTTCATCAAAAACTCACCCACAAATTCTATATTGTTGCAAATCCCCTACCCAACGGCCAATTTACTTGCTGAAGTTCCTAGAAATCAAGAGATGCTAAACTGATTGTCTCCCGTGTCCTCTTGTGCAGTGAAAAAAGTAAGAGAGATGAGTGCACGAGACGAGACAAGAGTGAGAGAAGTGGGGGTCCGTGATACACCCATGACCTCTGCTTTATCCTCGGAGTGAGATAAAAGTGAAAGAAGTGAGAAGCTGATTCAAAAAACTAGGGTTGGATTCAATTCGGCTTATGATTTTGGTTTTTGTACTTTGCTACAGTAATCACTCTCAACGGTGCGTCTTTTCAAGGTAGGGTTTACAAGTTGATTATAGTAGATATTGTACCGACTTCAGTTTTGAAAGCATCTAGCCCCTAAAAATGATTTTGGTAATTAATAAATTTATGTGAATATAGGATTGACATATTTATTAAGATGTTTTAAAGGCTTAGTCTCTAAAATGATGACAAGGCGCATGCTAAGGATCAACATGAAGATCAAAGTGGCTCAAGGCAAAGGTATATGTAGATTAGGACCCTCTTTTTATTTTTACCATTATTAGGATGGAAGATCGGATTATAGGCTAAATGTCGTACCATAAAGAAGGATCATGGCAAGTAGCTTGATATCATGTTATTGTGCAATTCGGATCAATTTAGGATCATGCATTCATTGAAAATTAAAATTCATAGCCAAATCTATGCTCTGTCTGGAAAAACAAAAGTACCGGAGTTTTAACGATAAAAATACCACAGAGCAGAAGTTCTGCAGCCTTGAGAGGTACTTCCGGTGCTCGAAAGCTCTGAAAAACTAAATGGAACCTTTTTTCCAGAGAGCACCCTTGGAATCGCTCGGTGCTCTATACCGCTGTCCGAACAACCAGAAGTATCAGCATGCAAATCGCGGTACTTCCGCTTCCTGGAAGCTCCGGCTATCCGAGCGGAACCTTTTTTTTCCAAAGAGCATCCTCGGGACGATTATGAGTCCGCAGAGCGGTAGTTCCGCAGCCTCAAACGGTAATTCCAGAGCACGGAAGCTCCGAAAGGTCAGGCGGAACCTTTTTTCCAGAGAGCGCCAACTCTCGGCCTCGGTCCAAACGGAAGTACCACGCCGACTTCACGGAACTACTGGTCAATGGTACTACCGGATTTATAACGACGATAGTTTCGCACCGACTTTTTACAGCTAGTTCAGAAGCTCTGATATAGCCATTACTGTCGCGTCAGAACAAGTGCGGAAGTACTGGCCTTTGGCCTGCGGTACTTCCGCTCGCCCTGAAGTTTTCTAGAATTTACTTCTAATGGCTAGTTTTGGTTGGTAAGGGTATAAATACCCACTCACCTGCTCAAATACAGCATGAATAGATTCTATTGAACATCTTTGAGCATTGAGCATTCACTCCACTCCCATCTTTCTCATTGTGCATTTATTTGAGGTGGTTGAGCCAAACAAGTAGATTGCATCCATTAGATGGATCCTTTGGCACTTGATTGTCGTCAAGCGAAGCGTATGATCTTTTACTCTTGGTGTTTGCCGGCACCTGGACGATTTGGTAGAGTTTGCACGATGACTTCTTCAAGAAGGTTGTGAAGAAGCTCGGTATTGACTTGTGAGTGGTTTGGAGTCCACCACCATCGGGTGAAGGAAGGACTACCACTAGTGGATTGAGGAGCTAAGGCTTAATTCGTGGGCCAGTCCAATTCGTTTGAGCTTTCCTCAACGTGGACTAGGGGAAACTGGCAAGTTTCCGATCACCACGGTAAAAACATTGTGTGCTCATTGTGTATCTTTTATCTCTTTCTCAGCTCATCTACATTTTGTATATTGTGATTAGTTACTTGTGCTAGAGCCGTTTGTAGAAATTTATTCTTGTAGTGCTATAAAACTTGCTAGAATTGTGTAGGTTTCAAGTGCTTTAAATCTTTGCTATATTAAAATTGTAGAAACTAACTAGAAGGCAAGAAAAATTTTAAAACCTCCTATTCACCCCCCCTCTAATCGGTTATCTTTGATCCTACAGCTGTACTGATCAAAATCGCACATGACTGTCTCCCTCTTTGTAATCTCTCTCGTGAACAGCCAGAATTAAAAAGCCATAAACCAAAAGTTATAAGCCACATAGCTTGTTCTTTTTAGTTACGGTTTATAACTACGGCTTATGTTTTTAGGCTGTTCCTGAGAGAGAGTACGAAATAACAGAAACTCGTGTGTGGTTTTAGCCAATATAAATGAAGTCTCTATAGTGTATACTACAATCAGCTTATAAAAGCCGTCTTAAAAGATATTCCGTTTAAAAACTAGTTACTGTATAAAAACCAAAGAAAAACTTTTAAAAACAAAAAAGACCTATAACCTAAAAGATCCTACTCTAAATATTCTTATTAGCCAATAGCTTCTCCACCTAGAGCCAAAGCAGAGGTCTGACCAAGGCAGGGATCCGTAAGAGCCCGCTGAGTCGCCGCTATTGCGCTGTGTGCCGGACGTGTCCTGTAACAGCATTTTCTCCCTTCCAGATGCCCCGGCGGGAAAAAAAAACCAAGACTGTTTCTGTGGCGGAAGTACCATTGCTTCCAAAACGCTGCAAAACCGTGGCGGAAGGTTGCGAGCGGGTGCAGATCCGACAACAGGCAGACAAATCCCCCCTGCAAGACTCGGCATCGAAGCCAAGGAATTCTTGAGGCCGGAGTGTCCCGTACGGGTAAGCTTGGATTGATTTCTTGTTTCGTTGGTTAAGGAATCCCTACCGATCACGGAGGAATGGTCAGCTGGAGATTATAGAGTTCTTGGGCGTCGGCTTTATAGTAATCACTTTTCCAGGGAGTGCTCACGAGGGATCCAATTATCATATCAGATCCAGATATTTGTCCCATCACCAATCCTGCAGACAAACTTCCTGTTTCAACAAATTTACGGTATATCTTTTGGCTATAGCGAATGATCTATAATTACAAATGATGATTTTTTTATCTTAACATAAGTATTTGTGTGAGCAATCAAATACCGATAAGCTATTTTAAAAAGACGGTTTCGATAAACCACTTAAAAAATAATAAAAATATTTTTTATTTGTTACTCTCTCCGGTTTACAGAAATAAGTTGTTTCAGGTATCAATATAGTCTCAAAAACAATTTATTCCTGTAAACTCTACAGAGTAGAAGAAAAAAAGCCACGAACATAATCATAAGTCGTAAAGGGCTTGTGAGGACTGAGGATCGAAGTACTGTAGCGCGTGGAGGCATAAAGCCAAAGCAGAGTTTCCTTCTAAAGTTTTCAAAGCTTATGCTCTGATCAACTCAGCTTCGGCTTCTGGCTTATTTTTTTAATATTCATAAGTTTCATCTTTTTCTAAACTTTTGACTTTTTGTTGAGCTTTTTTGCCGGTTCTTTTTTCCCGTATTTATTTGTATTATACGTAATGGGCTAACATATTTTTTTATTTTTAAATTTTTTAAATTTAATTATGCTAAATAAGTTTCTGTCAGCTACAGTGCTTTTTTCAGCCAGCTACAGTGTTTTCAGCCATAAGCCACGAGCTTTTCAGCCGAACCAATCACCACCTTAGATATGTGTATTCCGAAACGATTTATTGGACCTGTGTTTTTCTTCGACTTATGATTTTTGGTTGCGGCTTATAGACCTATTCGGCTGGTAAGAAGCCGGCCGGTTTTTCGCAGCCACTACAGTATCTAACTTTTAAACGGAGTATTTTTTCAAGACGGGGTCTATAAGTTAAACGTAGTACATGCTAAAAGCCCAACATCTGTACCAGCCAAAATCGCAAGTGAGTATCGATCTCTCCGTAATCTGTACCGTAAACAGGCAAAATTCAAAAATTTCAACAAAAACCATAAGCCGCAGCCAAAACAAACAGGCCCATAGCTTTTAAGCTGTTCGTGAAAGATAGTACAGAGTAATAAAAACTCACGTATAGTTTTAGTCAATATAAATAAAGTCGCTACAAAGTATACTATAATTAACTTATAAATTCTACTTTAAAAGTTACTTCGTTTAAAAATTAATTATTATAGAAAAGTTAAAAAGAATAGGCCAATTCTTGTAAACTAAGAAGAAAATGCGCATCACGAGTCGAAAAGAGCCTGTGAGGATCGCACTAATACTGTAGCACGTGCAGGCATAAAGCCGAAGCAGAGTTTCCTTCCAGAAGCCGCCGCCGTTGCGCTGTGCGCCGGACGTGTCCGGTAGTAGCATTTTCTCCCTTCCAGAAGGCAGAAGCCCGCAAAACCGTGGCGGAAGCTTGCGAGCGGGCGCAGATCCGACGACAGGCACACAAATTCCCCCTGCAAGAATCGGCCTCGAAGCCAAGGAATTCTTGAGGCCGGAGTGGAGATCCGTCCCGTCAGGGCGAGCTTTGCTTGGATTGATTTCTTCGTGTTCGTTGGTAAGGAAGCCCTAGCTTGCTTGGATTGTTGTACCATCGTTGTGTTCTTGGGCATCATTTCTTTGCCGCGAGCAATCAATCGATCTAATCCGAAAGATCTCTCCGATCCAAGCCACGCTGTTTGTTGCGGATTTGATGGCTGCGTGGATTTACTAATCCAAATCTTTAGGCAGGCCTTGCGGATCTAATCAAATCTTTCTTTCTCTCCAATCAATGTTTCTTTCTTGTACTGGATTTGCTGTTGACAGCAGTTTATTTTCCTAAATTTTAGGGGTTCATCACCCCCATCCCCCACGTTAGGTCCCCCCGGTTGAGTGTAATTAATATGAGGGGACCATGTGGACCTTTGATGACTAGAACAGGGTAAATAGGTCAGTTTCAAATGGAAAGTAATTGTATAAATAGAAAAATACTGGTTTTTAATCTCGTCTGCCATGAACAAGATGCAGGAAACTTTGCATGTTTTCCGATATTTCCATGATCAGATCATGTCGTTCTAAAGAGGGGGCCCTTTTACTATGATTGGACCGCAGGAAAGAACCACTCGAATCGAATCGGATTCGATCGATGGAAATTCTACTTTGCTATGGTACCTTTCTTGCCTTGTGAAAGCCCTTTCCCACACAGATAGAATCATGTGCTTCTTAGTGTAAGGGTTGTTTCTTGCCTTGTGAACTTTAACCCTCCAATGGCCCCATCGAATGCTTCTTTCTCAAGTCTTCCGTGTCTCCTACAGTTAATTTTCAGAAGGTGATTGTTGGTTTTCACCTTGTTCCTAGTTGAGATCATATTATGCCTTTTCAAACGTAAATCTTTTTCCCGTTCGAATTGGCATTTACTTTGGTAGCTATCACTCTGAATTCCATTGCAACTTCAACGGGCCTTTGGGCAAATCAGAGCCAGATGTTATGTTCACTGAAATATTATTTGTCGCCAGTTTACTTTCCTTCCCATCATAAGTTTCCTGCTATATGATCCACTTACATCCCTTTGATAATATTTTTGTCAGCTTCGTTGCTTTGCCCTGAAGCAGGCTGGAAGCTTCCAAATCTCTGTTGACTTTTCTGGCATGTCATGCTTCTTGTACAAGTCAGCGTGCAATGTTCAATTGTTCACTCAGCACAAACATGCAACTATTAAACAAAACCTACAAACAAGCATCGTACTTTCTGGCAGATAGTTTAGCTGAACTTTAGCAGTTTTATTGCCATCAAGAAACAATATTGCTGTTGTACTTGAGTAATATCATTAAGAAACTGATGGAGATATATATGAGATACAAATGATCTACTCAAGAATTAAATATTCAAAACTTAATGTTTTACTGCACTTTAGATTGTTCTTGCTTTGGCATAGTAATACTTTGTAATATGTGCTGTACTGATGCTAAACGGATTAACGGCATCCAATGATTGTTTCATACTTTCATTTTGATAATTGGAATTTGGAAGAATTGTATAATTGGAATTTGGAAGAATTGTTGCTTCCAAAATATCATTTGTTGTTCACTATTTTTCTTTCTGTTATGATGCCTAGTGTTGTAACAGTGATACTTACATTTTTGTGGGATCATTTCCCTATGCTGCACCTACTCTACTTATATTCCTTTCGGCTATTCGAGGCAGTTTTGTATACAGTTAAGCATGTCAAAGTTATTACTTCTTTGTAACATACTAACGTGCTGATTAATGTATTCACTTTTGTATACTGAAATTTGTGAATTGCTACAGGTGATGTTCCTGATATAGCATAAGTTCATGGGAAAAATTACTGGCGAGAATTCAAACATGTCCATTCTACAAAGAATTGCCACAAGTGATGTGCTACTGGTGAAAGAGTATGGTTTGTATGGAGTTATTGGCTCTCTTCTGGTTGCTATAGTCATTCCAATCTTGCTTACTTCAATTTTCGGCAAAAAGGCAAAGAAAAGGGCAGTGCAAGCTGATGTGGGTGGTGAGGCAGGCCTTGCGATGCGAAACAGTAGATTTTCCTCTTTAATTCAAGTTCCATGGGAGGGTGCCACCACAATGACAGCTTTATTCGAGATGGCTAGCAAAAAGTACCCTCAACACCGGTGCCTTGGCACAAGGAAGCTAATTAATAGGGAATTTGTAGAATCTGCTGATGGCAGGAAGTTTGAGAAATTGCATCTTGGTGAATATGAATGGAACACGTATGCAGAAGCATTTAATCGTGCATGTGATTTTGCTTCTGGTCTAATCAAGATGGGCCACCAACTAGATAGTCGTGCTGCTATCTTTTCTGATACAAGAGCTGAGTGGGTTGTTGCTGCTCAGGTGATCATATTATGTCGTAGCATTGTTCCTACTTCCTATACATTTGGTAGAACATATGAAGCTGTATGACAACAACTAAATTTTTTCTGTCAGGGATGCTTTCGACAAAATTTGACAGTTGTAACTATCTATGCATCTCTTGGCGAGGATGCACTGGTGCATTCGCTAAACGAGGTATAATCCATTTGGGGGCATTTTTGTGTAGTATTTATGTGGTCATCATTATATTTTATCCACTTTTACTTGGGTAGCTTTAGATATGTCTTCTGTTGAAGTATGAGGATATAGCCCAACAACTTAAGCTTTTGGGTGAATTGGTTAGTGAGTGAAATTAACCTGTATTCCCAATAACTGTGGGTTACCTTGGTTGTTAGTTCAGTGCTTATGTTCTTCCTAAATTATCTTTACTAGTTGATGATGATATCTGGATGCCAATATCAACTGTGGGTTTCTTTGGTTCCTGATTTAGTACTTATGTTTTGCCTAAATTATTCCTGATTTAGTACTTATGTTTTGCGTAAATTATCTTTATTAGTTATTATGCGATCCTAAGAGATAGGTATTTACCAAATACCAGTACCGACCTTCAAGCATGAACCACGTAAATTGATGCCAAAGTGTTGAAGTCTTTTAAGAGCAGTAATCATATTGCTCCTACATCTGTGATGTTTTATTTTGTTGAATTTCAGACACAGGTTTCAACTCTGATATGTGATTCAAAGCAACTTAAGAAGCTGCCTGCAATCAGCTCCAAGTTGCAGAGTGTTAGGCATATTATCTATATTGAGGATGAACCTGTGGAGGCTGACACACTCAATCAAATGAAACACTGGACAACATTGTCTTTCAGTGAAGTTGAGGAGTTGGGCAAAACATCACATACGGATGCAAGATTACCTTCAGGCACTGATACTGCAGTTATTATGTATACAAGTGGAAGTACTGGTCTCCCCAAGGTAGTGGGTACACTTCTACACGAAGATATTGCAATTTCTTGTGTATTTATCATCTCTTCATTTGCATGAAAATTAATGAGAACAAAAAAGAATGTGACTGGTGTGCTATAAATTGACCCTCCGAATAGAATGAATGAGATATTCTCAGGGAATTTTCCGTATTGAACTGTTGCTCTCGACATTTAAGGGCAATATTCAGAATTATAATTATTCCCAGTTGTGTCCATTTGCTTCACAGAAGAGAAACAAAACAGGAGAAGAAACCCTTCCTATAAAATTGTCACTTTATTTAGTGTGTACTTCATTAATAGTAGAATACTCCATTTTCTTATTTTAAAGTATATATATGCTCTCTTCCCGAAATAAATCTGGTTATTGTGGTTTTAATATGTGTTTTCTCAGTGTACTCAGCTACTCACTTATTGTGGAAGATCAGAGAGGATTCATACATTTATTGTTAAGTAATATGTGTTTTTTATCAATCCAAACCTCCTCTTTACCCATTATACTTGCTCATAAGCATCAATTAATCACATGAAGAAGGGATTTTGTCCTTTTGCATGCATCTGGAAAGAAAACGGAAGAGATGCCATGTCAGTATTCTCATGGTTTGACACATCAGCGAGTGTCCTCGTTTGACGCAAAATTCGAAGTGACCATTTTGACCCTTTTGCATATCGGAGGAAGCCAAGTGAAAGTTGAGTGACAAAATGTTGTTTTAATGTTTTACGAAGAACTAATACCAAGATATCAGTAAATATTTTTTTTGTTTCTTGTGTACCATATCATTACTACTGTATATACTTAATGCTGTTCACTTGACAGGTACATGTTCAGCTGCTCTGCTCTGGCATTTCAATACAGCATACTTTTTATGTTTGGTTGGTGTGGTAGGGGTGGCCCCCACCTCAAGGGCCCTTACATTGTCATGGTGGCTTTACCACAGGGGGCATATCGTCTTACGACCCTCGAGGGACGGACTCTTCGACACACGTGGAATGCAGATCACTTGCGGCGATATTATGCGTAAAGGCAAGCAGCCGCCCGGCATTCCGCTGGTGTTGCTCCATGTACGAAAGCTTGCCCGTGCAAACGGTTAGTAAATAAAGCTCGCGGTTCATAGAAACGTCTCGTGCCATAAATAAAACACGCTGAGGCGAACCTCCGCGTGCACTCTTTGGAGTATAAATAAGACGCGGAGGCGAGCCTCCGCGTACACTCTTCGGAGTATAAACAAGACACGGGGGTAAGCCTCCACGTGCACTCTTCAGAGTATAAACAAGACACGCTGGGGCGAGTTTCCGCGTGCACTCTTCGGAGTATAAACAAGACGCGGAGGCGAGCCTCCGCGTGCACTCTTTGGAGTTTAAATAAGGCGTACAGCCTTCGCGTGGATGTGCACTCTTCGGAGTATAAACAAGACACGGGGGTAAGCCTCCGCGTGCACTCTTCAGAGTATAAACAAGACGCGGGGGCGAGTTTCCGCGTGCACTCTTCGGAGTATAAACAAGACGCGGAGGTGAGCCTCCGCGTGCACTCTTTGGAGTTTAAATAAGGCGCACAGCCTTCGCGTGGATGCATAATGACAAGTGGGCATCTGTTCGATCGCACGAGGTGGGCCAACCCCTTCGCGTATTGTCACCACTTCGAAAGGTTAGAGACGGAGCACTTCCGCACCTACTTCATCTGGTCGCCAGCTCCACTGCCGCCACTTCGAAAGGTTAGGGACGGAGCGCTTCCGCGCCTACTTCGTCTGGCCGTGAGCTCTGCTGCCGCCACTTCGAAAGGTTAGGGATGGAGCGCTTCCGCGCCTACTTTGTCTGGCCGCCAGCTCCGTTGCCGCTACTTCGAAAGGTTACGGACAGAGCGCTTCCGCGTCTACTTCGTCTGGCCGCCAGCTCCGCTATCACCACTTCGAAAGGTTACAAACGGAGCTCTTCCGCGTCTACTTTGTCTGGCCGTCAACTCCGCGGCCACCACTTCGAAAGGTTATGGACAGAGCGCTTGCGCGTCTGCTTCTTCTGGCTGTCAGCTCCGCTGCCGCCCCTTCGAAGCGTTAGGGACGGAGTGTTGCAATCTTTACGACCACATCCTAGCCCCTCCGATTACTCTTCGTTGCATCGACTGCGTAACCGTACCTCCCTACTACCACGCAGTGCTTCAGCCGATCACGGTGGTCGTTCGCGACTTCGCCTTCTCACTGCGGTTGTAACACCTTTACGACCGTGCCTTCTTGCTGGGTGGCCGTGATCGTACAGCCTTACGACCGTGTCTTCAACACCCGCGGACTCTTCCGCTGGATCGCAGTGGTCGTTCCCCAGTTCAAGGCGATGACTGCGCTCCTTCGTTTGCCGTGGTTGTAATCGTAAGTCGTTTATAATCACGTTCATGAGCGCACAAGTCCGCACTCGATAGTTATACCCTTCTCTACGACTATAGCTCGGCTTCAACCGCGAAGCGGACTCTTTCTCGACTGCGATGAGATTACTTCCCTCACGGAGCGCCCGCGTGTCCACTTCGCTGCAAAGTGAAGGGGCCTGTGTTGACCCTTTGTCCATACCCTACCTCGCACGCACTATGCTATAAGAGCCGGAGGGCGCAGCCCGAACCATTCATCCCTCACACGAAGTTTTATCTATCGATGATCCTTTTGATCGCTTATTGCGGTGCAAAGCGTCATCACAAAGCGAGCGACAAAAGAAATACGAGGCGCAACTCGTTTGCCTGGGGTAATACTTTAGTATAATGTGCGAGCAATAGCATTTACAACAATTGGGCTTGTCCCAGAGTAGTAGTCTGACTCATCCTCTAATTTTATATACTCGTGCCAAAGTCTCCCTCGTCGAGCGCCGTTCCCTCCAGATATGCAGAGAATCCTCCGCCCAGCCTGTGTCGAAGGCACTGTCGAACCATAAGGTCCAACACTAGTAGGCGGCCTCTATCAAGCACCTGCTTGTCATAAACAGCACATATGAGCGAAAGACTTGACAATGTTTCATTGCATTCCCAAAAGGTGGGGCCGTGTTGGCGCCGTTTTACATAACGCAGCTACGGGTACAAAGCGACACGCATGTACAGGTGTGGGACTTCGGCATCACACCTGCGGATCGACGCCATGCTCCGAGCCGGCGGCACCGCCCTCGTCGGGCCGCGGGACTTCGTAAAGCCAGGCCCCAAAGTCCACGTCGCCCCGCAGGCTTCGCCGCAGCTTCGCCGATGTAATCCCAAATCTGCTGATGGAAGGCTTGTGCGGAGCGGCGGACGGCATGTACAGCGCCGGACATAACCCTGCTCCTAGCGGGCAGCTCCAGCTGCAGGGTGGCTAGCTCGCCAACGTGCAGGCACCCCCGGTGGTGGAGGCCGAGGATGATGCGCGTCATCACCATCGAATAATGGCTGCCGAAGGAGCGCGCGACGCTTAGCACGAGGGCCGAGGCCTCTCTGATCCGCCGGAGGGTGCTCGACACATCCTCGGGGCCGAACGCGGCCCCGTCACGAACAAATCAGAGAGGGCGCTCTCCAAGGCCTCCATTGAGTTCCAGGCTGTCACTAAGGTGTCGCCCAGGGCCCGGTCCCTCTCCCCGAGCATCGCAGTTAGCCGGGCCTTCTCTTCTAGCGCAGAGATTGCTGTAGCAGCCCCTTGTGCTCTTCGGAGGCCAGCCCTCGCGCGAGCGCCTGAGCATCAGCGATCGCCTTCGCGCCCTCTGTCTCGAGGAAGCGAATGCGCTCATCGTTGGCGACGAACGGAGCAGGCGCCTCTTCAGTGGCGCAGAGTCGGTCCTCCAGCCCGCCTCGTTCACGAGCCCGGGACGCCTGTAAAGCATGGGCGAGGGCAAGGGCCTACATAGCACAACTGTCAACGACGTCCCATAGGCACAAACGTAATCGAAGTGGGCGCACTTACTCTCATCTCCACGGCTTCCAGCACGCTTTCCAGGAGCTCTGGGCCGCACGACGATAGTGTCTGTCGGTCTAAACCAGCGTCCACACAGTCCGCGGCCCCCTGTAGAGCCCACAGCGTCTCTGATCGAGGCACAAAGTCGGACACGGTCAGACGTTGAGTCCACGCCGACGGCCTCCTTGGTAGTGGTGGTGGTCACATCTAGGGCGGGTACGTCGGACCCTTCGCGGCCACTCCCGTCGCTGGAGCCTTGTCCGCGCCCCGAAGATCGCATCCCAGCTGACGCCGACGATGGTATCAGCGAGCAAATCAGAGAAAGCCTCGCGAAGTCGCGAGGAGAAAAGGGATTGTTCCTACCTTCGTCGCGAAGCAGTGAAGATCGTCCAGATGTTTGGCCCGCCTCTGACCGAACCGCGGGGGCACCACCCATATCTTGTGCGGCGGACTCCACTTCGGGCCTTGCGGCTTCTGCCTCGGAGTCAGACTCCGACATTGCCGCCACCACCACTTCGAAACATTCTGCCATTCCCGCAGGTGAACTTGTGCGAACGTGCTTCACGCTCGGTGCCTCCGAGGGCGCCTCGTCGGCCCCCACAGCCGGCGCAGGCGATGAAGCCTCGCCTTCGATGACGTCTGCGTCGAGGCCAGTGTGCCCGTACCCTTTGTCGCCCATGTCGCTCACTGGCCCCTTATCGCCAGCCGCGCCGCGAGCCGCCTCCGCCTCCAGGTCGGAGTTGGCCTACTCCGCCAGGTTGGAGCCAGTGACTGTCGTGGCCTTGGCTTCGGTGGGTTCTTCACGAAGGGTAGTCGCCGAGCTCGATCGAGCGGTGGGTGACCGGGCCTTTCGGCGAGGGGGAGAGGCCTCTCCCTTGTCGTTGCCATCTCGAGGGCGAGCTCGGCCAGCGGCCGGCACGGTGCGCTCCCACACGGGGATGCCCAGAGCTTCGCACACATGGTTTACCCGCCCAACGTTCGCCATCTCTGTCTCGCGAAGGCTATGGTCCTTGGCCACATACGGCCCAAGGAACATGGTTGCTGCACGCTCCGCGTCCTTGAGGAGTTCTGTCAATAAAAGAAAAAGGTTTAAACAACCCATAACGATAATCTTACGTGCAACATGTGCAGTCGAGAACTCACGGGGGTCGGTGGGCCTCGGCAGCGAAGCCACTGATGGATGAATCCCGTCAGGGCAGATGGGGTCGGGTTGGACCTGCCATTGCCGGGCAAGCGGGGCCACGCCGTACATCAAGTACTCCGCGAGGTCCCGCATGTTAAAGCGGAGAGCAATCCCCACTAGCCTCCGCACTCGCTGCTCATCGTCGCGATCGAGGGCCACCGATGGGGATGTGTTGAACTCCATGGGGCAGCCCGTCCACCTCAGGTTGCTGCTGCCCGTCACGCGGTGGTAGAACCAACGCTGCATCCAGTTCAACTCCCATTTGGCTCGAGTCGAATTCGCATGGAATAGCTTTGTGCACGGCGGACGCAGCACAAAGTTGACGCTGCCGAAGTTTGAATACTCCCCCCATCCATCTTCTTCAGCTGACACCGTGCGTCGTGGAGGAACGCAAATAGAGGGGCTAGGCCACACTGCCTCCGTCCGGGACACCCAGCAATAGACTGCCAGACGCACCAACGCATTCGGAGTCAGATGCGCCAGCTCCAACCCGTACGCCCTTAGCACCTCGCTGACAAACATGGCCGGCGGGAACCGGAGTCCAGCTTCCAGGTACGAGACGAAGACAACTGCTTCCGACTCTGCGGGATGCGGCTCCGTCTCGTCGCTCGGGGGCAAAGGAACCGCACTGCGGTCCGAGAGCTTCCCCTCGGGCAGAAGAGACCGGATGGTCTCCTCGGTCACTAGGCTCTGCCCCAGTACATTCGAGCAGACGTCGTTCAGCTTCTTCTCCGCGCTCCAGCGCTTGTTCACTAGTGAGGAATCGCGCCCCACCAGCGCATACTCCATCTCCGTTGTCGACGAGGCGCCGCAGCTTGACGATGCGCCATTGCTTGGCCGGCGAGAGCGATCATCTCATCGGGCCATTTCTGCGACCCTTCTTCACAAAATGCACGACGAACGGCGGGAAAAGCGGTCGTACGGAAGCGGTGCGCACAGGAGCAGGGAGCAAAAAAGCAGTGTTGTGGCAGCTAGTAAGGGGTGAGGGACGACAATACGACGGCGACAACGCTTTTAAAGCCCCCTCGCCTCCCCCATGATCGCGAAGATGAAGCCCAGCCGGCGGAATATGAAGCCGCACGACCTCCCAATCGCGCGCGCACACGTCCCATGACCTTAGGAACCGACGCACGACCGTGGTCAAACTTCCAACTGACATTGCACGACGCGCCAGTACCACCCCGCCACGTGTCCCACTGCGCGCCAACAGGCGATACAACTCCCGGCGCCACGAGGGACTCCTGTGGGACGCGGGCCAGTGGGTCGTTTTGTAGGCCGGCGTCCACAGAGACCAAGCGGACTGCAGTGACCACACCATCCTCTGGCACACCACGTAAAAGGTCACAGGCCGCAGGGACGGAGGGGGCCAAAGGGCTCGGCGATATGGTTTCGGCCCGTCCGGCTGTTAAAGAGTTGTAAAACCCAAGATGGGACATATTTAATGACATAGATACCCCTATGAAGGACATATGAATGTAAGGGCAGGATTGTAAGGTATGTTTCGTGGAAATATATATACACGCTCTAGACATAGGGGAGAGAAGCATTGTCCATCACATCCACTCCACTACTACTATACTGTTTGGTCCGTAGCCACAACAGTTGGCAAATATGCAAGGCCACTACAAAAAAGGTTAGATTTACTGACTTTGCTGGCTCAAGGGTTATGAATTCTGGATCCACAACTGACTACTTACATGTTAGCAATTTAGCATACTAGGGGCTTGTTTTCTGCCTATGCATGTAAATGTTGAGCACATTTGATCTACCCAGTTCTTGTGTCTTTTCTCAATTTAATATAATGGTTATTTTTGACATAGGGTGTGATGATTACACATGGAAACATGGTGGCCACAACTGCAGCAGTGATGACAATCATTCCAAAACTTGGCACGGGAGATGTTTATCTGGCGTACCTTCCATTGGCTCATGTCTTTGAACTGGCGGCAGAGGTGATATTTTTGGAATTCATAGACATGTCATTTATAAGAACTATGAATGTTTTTGGTGACATGGTGTTGTCTTATTTGTCCAGACTGTCATGTTAGCTTCTGGTGCTGCTATTGGATATGGCTCGGCTCTGACTATGACTGATACATCAAACAAAATAAAGAAGGGGACAAAAGGAGATGTTTCTGTACTGAAACCTACTCTTCTGACTTCAGTTCCTGCAATTTTGGATCGCATCCGAGATGCAGTGTTTAAGAAGGTTCAAGTTTCTTTTCTGGACTGTAAATTCATGTGCTGCTATCTTAGATTATCCATCTCAGCAATCTGCACTATCGTCCTTGCATCTTTGAGTAAATTTGCAATCTACAATTTGCCATTTGCATTTAGCTGCCGTGTGTATTCAAATTTAATACAGTTCCACGGTATGCATTGGTCATTGTTCATATGACTATTTGGTTGTTTTCCTCACATCTATCAGACTTGCCTTTACTAGTTTAGCATTTGCCATAGTTTTGAGGTTGCCTGATTGTGGCAACAGAATTCGTAAATTTTAATAAATAATTTTTAACGTCTTTCCTTGATTAGCTTCAACTTCGTGACAGATGACTTCAGCAAGACTTTTCATTACCTTACTTGAGGCATATCTTGACACAAATTTTATGTTAGGGTAAAATGATCTGAGGTCACCATCCAAACAGTACCTTAGTTTCATGAGGCAGAGTTGAGTCCTGGCCAGTTCTCTAAGGTCACGGACCAGTCAACCACTGATCCCCACAACAAGAGATTAAATTTGAATACACAAGCTTCAGTAGACTTTATATTAGAAATGCATAGCCAGCAGCTATCGAATGGAATGAATCATGCTGTCAGAAGTAAACCGTCAACTACTATTACCTTGCGTCGAAATATAGTTTTCATCCATGAAAATTAACATTTAGATTTCTTTTTCCAGGTTGGTGAGAAGGGTGGTCTGACAAAAAAGTTATTCAATGTTGCGTATAAGCGAAATCTTGGAGCGATTGAAGGAAGTTGGTTTGGATCTTGGGCACCGGAAAGGATGATATGGGATAACCTTGTTTTCAAACCAATACGGTCCATGCTTGGGGGACACATAAGATTTGTTCTTTGTGGTGGCGCACCTCTATCAAGTGACACACAAAGATTTATGAATATATGTCTGGGGTAATTTCTCATCCGGCTCATCATATATTTATCGTGTTTACTAAGTCAAATGTCAGTTGATATGATTGATGGAACAGCGTGATTGTATTTCTTGTGCTTGTTGATAAAAATACATCTAAAGCTTATCTAAGACAACCAAAAAATAACTTGCTTGAATGAGCTTTAGCTTGTGGCAGCTTCTGGCTCAATCCCATGCACTTCTTAGTAGGCTCTAGGGATAGTAGGAGTATGAATTTGCAGTCATGTGTAGTAGGCAGTGCGTTTAGCTAACTTTTGATGTTTTGTCTTATTTGAATGTATAAAAAAGACAAATATTCACAGGTGACAGGACTTTAGTTTTTATTCTGAATTACTGTCAATTGAAAGCTTGGGATCTTTAATATATTAAACAGACGACCTTTCTAGATTATATTATTATATCTACCCATGCTTACAGGCTGATGAGCTTTTGTGATAGTGTAAGGTGCTGCATTTGTTTTTGGTGCTTATGCATTACTTAACTGGTGCTGCAGTGTCCCAGTAGGTCAAGGCTATGGATTGACAGAGACTTTTGCTGGAGCAACTTTCTCTGAATACGATGACACAAGTGTGGGTCGTGTTGGTCCGCCTCTTCCTTGTTGCTATGTCAAGGTTTGTGTCTGCAAATCAGCTGCTCTGATGTATTTTGAATGGTAGTTAACAAATACAGTTGATATTCATGTGAGGAATGATAATTAAATGAACCCAACAATAGAATATATGGAACAAGAATCATCTGTGCAAGCCTGTCAATAGTGTCTCACTGATATCTTGGTCTGGACACACCTTGTGAACCTTGCAAATGGTAATTTTGAAATTTTCCAGTGGCATGTACAAAATTTCTTCTTAGATATATTTACTTCAATCATACATCAGATGTTGATTCCCTAACTGGTTCACTGCGAAACTTTTCATTTTGTCCTGGGAGATTTCTTTTTGTTCTTATATCAACATGTCTTGGCCTCTAATTATATTTTTTTGTGGTCAAACGAATATAGCTTGTTTCGTGGGAAGAAGGTGGCTATACAATTTCTGATTCTCCAATGCCCCGAGGAGAGGTTGTAGTTGGTGGATACAGTATAACAAAAGGTTATTTCAACAATGAAGCAAAAACAAATGAGGAGTACAAGGTAAGGATCTTTACCAGAACATCTGTAGTCATTGAGTACAATATTTTCATTTGATCTTTGTTTCCCGTGATCCCGTCATCCCGTGTCTTCCAGGTGGACGAGAGGGGAATTCGCTGGTTTTACACTGGAGATATTGGCCAGTTCCATCCTGATGGGTGCCTTGAGATCATTGACAGGAAAAAGGATATAGTAAAACTTCAGCATGGAGAATACGTATCTCTTGGCAAGGTTTGTTACAAAGAATACCTCTTGTTATGAGTATTATGTTTGTAATGTAATTAACACACACACACTCTCTCTCTGTAGGTCGAATCAGCTTCAACAACAAGCAGTTATGTGGATAACATCATGGTTTATGCTGATCCATTTCATAATTACTGTGTTGCTCTGGTAGTGCCAGCACAGCAGGCCTTGGAGAAGTGGGCTCAAAATTCAGGGATAGACTACAAAAACTTCGAAGAGCTGTGCAACAATGATCAAGCCATTAAGGAGGTTCAGCAATCTCTATTTAAGGTTAGACTTGATTGAAACTGAGTACATCTATGCACCATTATGTCGATGTGATTTAGCTTTGTACTAGGAGGGTTACCAGCTTGAACCAACAAACGTCTCTGGTTTACGAAAGCACATTTTTTGCATTTCGAGAAGTTCATTATCTTTTTACTGTCTGGTTTAACCATTAAGGTAGTACTAATAGCTTACTTCTCAGAATTTTTTTTTACCATGGTAGGGGCAGATTATAACCAAATGTTGCAGTCAACATAGGTACACATCCAAGTTGTCTTGATGCATCTTGAGTTTGTTGCTCATGGCCAAATATTTTCTATTTGTGTTTCCTTTCCTGGTTGTGTTTCTTATTTGATTGGATTGAGGAAGTTCTTTCTACTTTCAGAAAGCATGATGGACTAACTTTATCTTGCAATCTGATGTATCAAACAGTCCTATGAACGATTGACATGAATGAAAAATCTCTTAATGGGACCAAAACATATTTGTTTGTAAACTAGAAATGTTTCATATGCACTGTTGTAATTCTTGTTCTTCCATGTGCTGCCTTGACAATTACATCAGAAAATCAGAATGCTTTCAACCGTTTTTATTGGAGCAACCTATTTCAATCCAATGTATCAGTTAGGCCAGGACAAACTGGTCATGCCTGGTCTGATCTGATGGTCTCAGCTGTTACTAGCAGTAAATTACTGGTGAATCTAGAACTCTGGATTTTGCCTACATGCTTGTTCCTGCAATCTGTCAGTAATGGCTACAAAGCCTAAAAGGATTATATGCAATACTATGGTCTACCTTACTATTGAAAAAGTTTTAGTTGTCCTGACTTTGAAAGGTGGGGCTTCTTGGAATAGTGTAATGCCATTTTCTTGCTTTCTGGTCTTGTTGTGCTGCACAGCTATATGTAATTTTAGAGATATCAAAGAACTAAGGTAAAGTGCCAACAATAATGCATTTTGCCAGCTCATCAGTGAATACAATGATAGCTAACTGATTTCGACTTCTTGATGGAACTGTGAGGATAGATTTATATGGACCATAACTGTGGGCATCAAATACTATTTGGTGCACCACTGGTTTCTGACTGGTTTCAGTTACCAGGCGATGTTATTGCCCATATATAAGGCGAGCTACTTCAGGTGCTTATATGCAGACTTGCGGTAAACTATGTACAAAACTATAGTTTTGCAATTGAGCAACAGATACCACATAAGGTCTTGTTATGTGGGTTATCCTAGTGAAAACAAAGCTGGTAACTACATTGTTATTTATGATAATAGTACCGCTATTTCCGTAGCCTTCATGCCAGTCACAAATTCAAAAGCCAACGGTCCAGTTTATAGTCCTCCATTGTCATCTAAAGCAATGTGTTCAAATTGTGCAGGCCGCGAAAGCTGCAAGGCTTCAGAAATTTGAAATACCAGAGAAGATTCTATTGCTGCCGGAACCATGGACTCCAGAGTCTGGGCTGGTGACTGCCGCACTAAAACTGAAGAGGGAGCAGTTAAAGACCAAATTTAAAGATGATCTGGACAAGCTCTATCACTGAACCAGCAACAGACGTCACTTTGGCTACGTTATCAGCGAAGTACTTTGACCTATGGTTTCTGAAGCTCTTGGGTTGCCACTCATTAACCTGCAATAAATAATCTGTGTATGTTCGCTAATCTCGAGTCTATAAAGCTTGTAACGAGACAACTCAGAACACTGTGTTTCAGCTTGTAGCCAGATTCCCAATGTTACGACTGGGCAACAACGGAAACATGGAGCACTGTATTTACGCGAATTTACATGCCTTATTTATACTTTGAGACAGCATAATTAGTTTCATGATTGATCATTGTGCTTCTTTTCCCGAGTATCTGGTGTTGGTTGGATGTTTACTTGTATAGTTTGTGATGTGTTGTTTTATTGGATGATCAACACGATTTTTTCCAAGTCTGGAAAAACATGAAAAGAACAAATTTAGTGTTTTAAACATGTAAAAGACAACAGATTTGTATATGTCTAAAAGTTTTGTGATGCTCCCTCAAAAAATACGACGTATGTCGTCGACCAAGGGACCATTGAAATGACTAGACTGACCACGGGAACATTGAAATGATCAGACTATCTTTAATTATTATCTTAAAATACTATATATATATATATATATATATATATATATATATATATATATATATATATATATATATATATATATATATATATATATATATATATATATATATATATAGATATAGATATAGGAAGCCTCTTTTCTACACCTGGGTGTAATTACACCCTATATCGTATCTTACAATGTAGGGAGTATCTCGCGTAACGAGAAGTATGTACATGTAGTATATGAGTATTTAAGACTATATAGGTGGTATGAACAATTTTTCAGAGGTGGTATGTACATTTTTTTCAACATACTCCTTTTTATGTACGTATATAAAGGTATTTACAAAATAGGCTAAAAACTATGGACTCCCTTGGAATTTTTTCATGTGTTTCACATTAGAATATCTTATAATTAGTATATGAGTATACCTAAAGTGATAAAGGAGTATTTCAAATTTGTTTAGGTGGTATATTAGAGGTGGGTGTAATTACACCCGGGAGTAAAAAGTATTTTTCCTATATATATATATATATATATATATATATATATATATATATATATATATATATATATATATATATATATATATATATATATATATATATATATATATATATATATATATATATATATATATATATATATATATATATATATATATATATATATAGAGGCAGGAAATACAAAGTAAACCATATATATTTGAAGTACGGAGGAAACAATATACTTATTTTTGCATTATGGAACATTAATAGACAAGACTATTTAAAAAAATATGTTTTATATTTTTAGGCAAGCATCGAGTGTGAAAAGCATTGTGTTCATGACTCCCGATATTGAATGTGTTCTTTTGGTCTTATTATGGTTTTTTAATTTTGGTTTTAATTTTGGTTATTTGTAAGAGATTATAAAGAAGGAGACAGTTGCATATAATTTTAGTCGGTATAACTAAAGTTAGTATAGGGTATACTACAATCAACTATTAGACCTTGACTTGATAAAATATGCTATTTAAAAGCTAATTACTATAATAAAAAATGAAAAGACCAAAGCGTAAGCTAAAACGAACCTAGCCAATCATCTAGCTTAACCCATAAAGGAATTAATGCTCATGATGGTATTACGAAGTACCATAACTAATTCATACGCATAGTGACCCTAATGTGCCGACCCCAATGAATTCTTATCTAGATCCACCCCTGTTCGACGGCTGATAGCAGAAAATAGTGCCATTGGCCGCATGTGGCACGACGCTTGATCCACGGTTCAGCCGTACTAGCAATAGTAAATGTTGTGAAAAACGGCTGACTCGGCCGATTAGTTGGCCGGTTAATCGGTGACGGTCACTAAACCGCACGAACAGTATAAGGGCATCTATAATACAAGACGTTTATACATAAATGCTTAAAGAGAGATAATATAACCACATCATCAAGCATCCATGTAAAAGTTATGTAACACCCCGGCCGTTCCCTAAGCCCAAAATGCTACAACCTACTCTATAATGTTACCAACTTCAACTTTTGCCGCTGGCCTTGCGAAGCAATTCTTTTATTTAAATATCAACCAAACGACAAAAGCTAGTACATTTGACACTAAGCGCAGCAGAGGTATAAATTTGTAAATTACCAAAAAGGTACTCAGACCACCCAAGGCTAAATATGTCAACTGTAGATGGTATGTGAATTACTGTTGCAAGTGAAACAACTGTGCTACTCTTGCCCATGCATATCATCTTCAACAGATTCCAAAAAAAATAACGATAAAGTAAGAGTGAGTCCGAAGACTCAGCAAGCATATGATAAAACAATGACATCACTTTAGCACTCAATCGATTTCATGAACCGTAAGCTGTAAATCAACACATAACTGTAAACTGTAAATCGACTCTGTAACTGTAATCTGTCAATAAATTCTGCACTATAAACTATATCACTTTCATGCAATGCAATGCTATGCAATGCATCTGTAATGCATCAGTAACTGTAAACTGTAAATCCAATCCGTAACTGTAAACTGTAAATCAATTCTATGTTGTTGGTACAGTAACCATCAAATCACATTTATGAACTGTAACCCAGAATCTCTGGGTTTCCCCCTGTTTCCTGTTAGTTTCCTGCAAATGCAATGCAATGCAGCTCTGTATGCAGCTTATACCGGTATAGTGGAGTTACTTCACCCGTCGATGAAACCCCTCTGCCTTCCATCCCTGGAGGTGCCTACGAAGTAGGTCTCGATTTCCCCACCGTCGTGGGATGCTGTAACAGCCCAGGTTTTTATTAAAATAAAAATTAAATAAGTAATTAAAAATTGATTAAAATAAAAACCTAAATTAAAATAAATATATTTGTGCCTAAAGTTTAAATTTGGATTTGCCTTGAATTTCTGATTTTGAAAAACTGGATTTGAAAAACATTTTCAGAAAATCCTAAAATTATTATTAAATAAAATGATATTTTGATTTTATATAAAAATTCTATGTGAAATTAATTATTTGGAGTTATTTGGCTTTTATTTGGTTTCCTGGATTTTCTGGAGTTTAAAAATGTATTTTTGAAATTAAAAGGTATTTTAAAGTATGAAAATTAAATACCAACATTAGTTGGAAGTATTTTATTAAGTCCAAAATGTCACCAAGAGCTTCTGTGAATTTTTCTGGAATTTTTGGAAGTTATTTGGTATTTTTCTGAGGCTTAATGAAATTCATGTGCTTTTCTGAAAATCTGAAATCAAAAATCAAAAATAAAAACCCCTCCTTCCCCCTCCGGCCGCCACGTGGACGGTTCGGATGCCTCCACGTCGCCCCATCCCGGCCACCCGCACCATCCCACCTATCCCCCCTCTATGCCCGCCACGCGGCGCCATCTTGTCCGCCCACGCCTCCTCTCTCCCCGCTCTCTCTGCCCGCGGGCCCCGCCCGTCAGCTGCTCCGCGCTCCCTCCCTCGCTGCACACCCGGGCCCGCCCATCAGGGCCTTCGTCTTCCCCGTCTCCTCCCCGGCCGCGCCGCCACCAGGCCGTTGCGCCACCCCGCCCTACCCGGCACCCTCCACCCCCGAGCGCGCTGCCCCGTCCCCCTTTCTTCTTCCCCAATCCACGCGCCAACTCTCTTCGCTCGAATCCCCCATCTCCGCGCCGATGTCCCCTCTAATCCCCGCCATTCCCGCCGCCCCCGCGCCATCTCCGGCGAGAAATCCGCCCCGCCTCCCCCCTCCCCGACGCCTATAAAAGCCTCTCCTGGCCCGCATTCTTCCGTACCGCAGCCCTCCGCTCTCCTCCTCCCTCCCCAAGCTCCGAGCGCTGCCGCCACCGTGCTCCCCTCCCTCCCGAGCTTCGGTCGCCCTCCGGCGAGCAATCGCCGCCACTCCGCTCGCCCTCGCGCCCGGCCGACGACGCCACCACCTTCGCCGTGCCCGCGCGCACCTCGGGGACACCTCGGCCGCCTCTCCCCGCCGTCAGAACCTCCTCGCCGCCGAGCCCCCGAGCCGCCGCCGCCTTCCCTCGTCGCCGACCACCTCCCGGCCGCCCTAGGTAACCGCCGCCCCTACCCTCGACTTCCCCTCGGTCCCCTCTTCCCATTTCCGCCCTCGCCACTCGCCGCCGGCCACCAGAGCGTCGCCACCGCCGTCGCTCCCGTGCACCCTCCGGCCAGCCCGGCCACATCGGCCGTTGGGCTGACGTGGCTGCCGAGGGGCTGCCACGCAGGCGCCACGCAAGGCCTGGCTGGCCACCCTACCACCCCAGCGCCTTCACCCGCCCGTGGACTCGGTCCATGGACCGGGCCCACTGTCAGTGTCGGCCCACCCCTGGCTGACGCAATGCTGGCGTCATTAATCCTTTTTCCCGTTGAAAACTAATCCGACCGAAAAGAAATTCCCTGTTGACGCAATAATTCAGATTTTCCTTTAGGAAAATAATTCCAAAAAACCTGATTTTCCATTTTCTCTGAATTTAAACTTCCCGGAGCCAGTTCTCCTTCGTCCTAATTCCGATTGAGCCCATTCAAATTTCTAAATTCATCAAAAATTCCCCTCTATCCATTTATAGCCTCAATTAAAATATTTGAGTTCAATTTGAATTTATTTGAATTTGGTGGGTTATTTTGACGTGTAGACTTCGACGATTCGAGAAATTTCTTCGACGAAGATTCAAACCAAGTTGAAGAGCAAGGCAAGTCACACTCCTTGACCATGTTGATCCCAGATTGCAAATAAAATTATGTTGATTTAAATTATATTGCATGCATAATTTTATTCAATGTATTTCAATTCAATTTTAACTTTAGTTAATACCTGTTTGTTAATACCTCCTTTGACATTGCAAATCCTTATACCTTGTCACCTTAGAATCAAACTCTAGTTAGTACACTACTATTGGCTAGAGAAGTTTTAAATCAAATGCTTTGACATGCTTAGATATAATCTTGGTTTTGGGATACCTTTTCACATAAAATGATAAGCTTTTGAACTGTATTCTTGACTTCGGTAAGTCAAGAAGGATTATGAAATATTGTCAAAATAAAATATATAATCTGGTTTAGACTTAGGTTAATGGTTAGGTGGTGGGTGCAGGCATGCACTGTTGTTCGGAGACACAGTGTTGATTGTCCGGCACAGGGGGTATGTGGTTGAGTCTAAGTCAGATTAAGGACCAGTTTGTGAGCTACTATTGCAAAGCCCTAATCGTACTACCACATGGCTGGTATGGGACAGCCCTGGCTGAATAATTTGCGAAGTCCCAACCTGAGCCATTTCGTAGGATGAAAGTGAGCGTGGCTAGGCCATGAGAAGTCTCACTCGGCTCAAGAGGGGGTCCCGGTCTGGTGGATTCCTTACTGGGGTGAAACCTTAGAGTTGGCTTAGCCAGGTTGAAGGCTTCGCATTGTAAAGGTCTTGTCACGACTCCTCGCCGCACACCAAAGGAAGTGTGTAAACCGGTGGCAATATGGGATGATCGTGTCTTGTGGGTAAAGCTGTACAACCTCTGCAGAGTGTATAATCTATCCTAGATAGCCGTGCCCACGGTCATGGGCATGCTGAGTAAAGTTTTTCATGGATTAGACTTTATTTTTCAAAAATGGTTTCGAAAACCTTGTGGATGGATGGAATCCACGAGAGATGAAAACCTTGCAGATGGATGGAATCCGTGAGAGATTAAAATCTGGTGAATGGATGGAATTCATCAGAGTTGCGCAGTGAAAGCGTGTGGATGGATGGAATCCATACGTGATCTTTTGGAAAAGATGGTCCGGGTGGGATGCCCGTGGATAGGTTGGTGTTTGGTCGGAGCCTGCACTGACGGTAATATTTTCAATTACAAGTACTGTCTTTACGTATTGTATTAAATTCAGCCTTTTCAATCTATTTATTATATTTCATTAAATGCTGTTTTATGCAAACCAACCCTATGAGCCTTCCATTGAAGCCTTTATCATTATATTGCATTTCTCCGTGTGACTTGCGGAGTACAAGTTTGTACTCACGTTGCTATCTCCACACAGAGGAAGACGACTTCGACTACGGTGAAGACCAGAACGAGTAGGCCACGTCTTGCAGTTGTTTGCCTGTGGGCAAGCTTGGGCTTCGTCTTTTCAGCTTCGCTTCCACAGTTTCTTTTGCAGTTATTTTTGCCAATGTGCGATGATGTAAACGTTGGCCATAAGGCCGTACTCCTTAAATTAAATAAATGTCATTATGCTTGGTATTTTTCTTTGTTGTCCACTGTGTGCACTAGCTGATCCTGGACTAGTACGATTTACATAGAGGATCCTGGAGTTGCTGCTCCGGATTCCGACAGATGCCTACCGTCATAAGTCCATGAATGCAATGCATAATACGCCACTGTATGCTACTTATACCGGTATAGTGGAGTTGCTTAACCCGTCGGTGAAAACCCTCTACCTCCATCCCTGGAGGTGCCTACCGAAGTAGGTCTTGTCATTCCCACCGCGTGGGATGCCTACCGTCGTAGGGCTTTCATGATGCTCATGGTGCAATGCAAATGCAACATTCTTCAAATGTTGATACTCAATCATAAGCATCACTCATCACAATACCATCAACCGATAAGCCGGGATATCATTTCAAAACACGGCATAAATCATGGTATAAAACAAATACCAAGCATTCATCACAATCCACTATTCTACTATGCACTTGCCTGGCTATCCCTGTGGACGATGCGTGGAAGAATGTCAAACCAAAACATCCACTTGGAAGTATCACCCGAACACTCAATTCAATGCTACAATTCACACCAGCATGCAAACAACATCGATTCTATGTATATAGGCAATCAACAGTGTTCCTACGTGTAAGCCTGGTACCAACAACCTCTCTCTCACCGGACACCTTTCTGATTCTCCGGTACCCAAATGATTGAGTTTAATGGTCGTCGTCTATAATCACAAAAAAATCTTATTTACACGTCTACCATCTTTTTCTCTTCATTTTTCTCTTTTCTTCTCTTTTTTTCTTTTCCCTTTTCCTTCCTCCCGTTATTTTCTTCTTTTTTTCTTTCTTTCCTATTCAGCCAACCGAGCGGCCTTACCAACTCGGTCGCTTCTTCTTCCGCTCTCTCTCTCTCTCCCCCTGGCTATCTTCTCTCGCAGATCTAGATCAGCTCGGCGCCGTGCCTTGACTCTCCGGCGCCTCGCCGCCTTGGCCTCTCCCGGCCCTAGCGCCTCCGTCGCCAGCTCCTCCGTGCTCCACCTCCCTTCCCCTACTCGCTTCTTCCCTCACGCCGTTGGTCCCGCTGCACTGCGCCACCTTGGCGCCGCCAGCCATGGTGGTCCTCGCCTCGCTGCCCGTCTCACCAGGTTTGCTGCTACCAAATCCGTGGCCTACGACCCGGATCTAGTGCCCCCTCCCTCGGATGCGTCCCGATTTTGCGGTTGATTTGTTTACTACTTTGATTTGGTTCGATTTGGTTTGCTCATGATGTGATAGGCATGGAGGTGAGCTACCTTGGCTAGTCACGGCCGAGTTAGAAGCTGCCGGCACGCCGGAGGAGTGCGCGGTGGCGGTAGGGTGCGTGGCTATGCCGATGGTAGTGCACCGCAGCCGGTCTTCGTCTACGATAAACCTCGTCGGTACTATTTACTCCCTCTACTATCTTTCTCTACCTCCAGCTGGTGGTGCTCTAAGGTTTTGGTATGTTGCATGTGTGGCTCTGAGTAATGAAATCTTGGGGAAAATGGTTGGCATGGCCTACCTCGGTCAGCTGGGGTAGGGTTGTATTGTGGTGGCACCGTTGTTGCCTTCCCCTGGTGCTCGCCTAACCCTAGAGCTGTTGTTTCTCGTCACTCGTGGCTCCTTACCTGGCACCTACAGCCGAGCTGTCCCTCCCTCTTGCTCTCGGTTTGTTTGGTGTATGGTGTGAGAAAAGATGAGGGATGGGGAAGGAAGTGAGATTTGGTTGGTGTTGTGCCCCAAGTTTCCTCTTACTTCTCCTCTTCTCGACTAGCTGTGTGTGCCTTTGTCGACGGCCATGCCATCCAAAGGTGATTTGCTGTGCTTTCTGGAGGGTGTTGTGTTGTCTCTAGCTGTGGCGATGGCTTGGCTTTGCTGTTTGGTCGGTGCGCAAATGGAACTTTGCCTCTCTTTTGCTCCTCTTGCCCAGGTGGCTTCGGTCTTATTATTTGTCTGCGTTAGCTGTGCCGTGGCCGAGTTATCTTCTCCCTTCTCTTCTCTTCTCTTCTAGTCAGTAGGCTTGGCTTACTAGGTCTGTCGTGCCATGCCTTCTCAAAGGCTTTGCTATCGCTTTACTATAGCCAGATTGTAGCAGCCGAATGATATTTTTGGGTTTTTGATATTTGGCCAGTTGCTATGGTACTTTTGAAAATATCTCAGGTTTGCTTATGCCAGTGATGACCCTATGGTTGTGAGAGGTGCCGACTGGCCCCCGGACGGTCACTTATCTCCGTGAACGGACTACCCTATCCGAAATTAACCTCTAGGGCTCTGACGGCAAATTCTTCACTTTCCTTCCCTTTCCTTTCCCACGGGTATTACATTCTACCCCCCCCCCCCTAACAGAATTCGACCCCAAATTCTGGTGCTAAGCAATCCACATGAAGAATACAATGACACAAGCTAACGAAAACAACTTTATCTTGTACCCGTAGAGAACAACTTTGGGTACTTCTCGCGCATGCGAGACCCCAGTACTTTAACATACTTTAACGTCTTATGTCTCAGTGCTTCCTCCAATTCCTCCAGAATCCAAATTGGACAGGACTCGAAGGTGAGGCCTTACTTAAGGGACAATAGTTCTAGAACAACCCTATGCGCCGGATACCTTAAGTACTATCTTAGCATAGAAAAAGGGAACACATTGCACATTCCGCACATATATTCAATTTTCACGTTATCCTGTGTCAGTCTAACACGACCAACACACCTCAGCAACCTTTCACGTCTCATGCCTCGGCATAAGGAAATCCCCAATCCTCCAAGAAAATCACGATCACGGTTTGCACAAAAGAGACAACGCTACTTTTGTTCGCAACAAAGAGAGCTCTTCTCTTTTACAAGAGAAGTATCACATAACACTCATAAACCCAACTCGCTTTTACAAAGCAAAATCTTTTATAAAAGTATTCCAATCATAGGATCAATCCATTCATCCACAAATAACAATATTCCTTCTAAAATAGCTGGGAATTCACTTCCCCACAAAATATTACTTCATCACAACCAATCCTCTCAAGAGAGAAAACTGGACAGGAAATCAATCCTCGTCCTAACAATATGCCGCATATATCATGCGAAAAAGTTTCTATTCTCAAAATTAGCCCATTTCCTTTCAAAGAAAATGAAGCACACTCTTTAAAGCATACAAATAATGCCTTAGCGAAACATCATATCAATCATATAAGAAATGTGAAAATGCCGCAACTTCCCACTTAAATCCACTTTCCCTCAAAGTGAACTTGAATGAATTCCCAAATCAAGAGAACCCAAAATAATCCATTAAACATCATTCAATCATTTCAAATACTCATTAGATTGCCATAGGACAATTCGTCCTTCCAACACCAATCTATGAGTTGCAAAACTAATTCAATCACAGGGCAATGGTCACATGAATCTGGAGATGCTTTAGTACACAACTTGCAAACAACTCAAGCAAACCTTCTTCACCAGCGACATATTGTCGATAGGTAACCCCATATGCCCCATCAAATTTGTATTGGATCCTATTAATTCAATCTCTCCAATACCCTTATTCTCTAGGGTTTCAACTCATGCTCTATTTGCACCACGATGAACTCCATCAATGGTCAGCTTCAACTCATGAAATGAATCATTACTTTGGCTATTTCCTCAGTTAATGATCACCGAACACGGTGAATATAAAAATCACCCATTGTATTCAATTCCTCATATCCACAAAATGAGGTAAGCTCCATTCGGGATTTCAGTTAACATCTGATAACTAAATCCTCTAATAGCTCTACTTCAATTTTACCTCAATCTTTTAGACTCCACTAGCTATCAACAAGTCTGAGGCTCAAATATCCAAAACTCACTCTTGACACTATCAATGTTTCACCAACTTATATGTTATGTTAAGTTACATCACTCCCCATAGACGCTACCGGTTGCAGCAACACAATTGGTTTTGCCCCTAAGGCTGATATTTTCGTCAATCAATTTCCCACAAAGGTTATGGCATAAGATCAACTCAGAACTCTATTAGCCACACAAATCTTTATTATCACTTCATTACTAACATATCAACCATCCTCACTATAGATCTAAGCCTAATAGAGTTTCATATTATGAATTTAGCATTCATCAACATAAACCTTCCCAAGACTCACTAAACTCTACCACTTTACTGCACACAACAGTACAGTCATCGTGACTATTTTGTGTGCAACCACACAAGGTGCGAACATAATTCTATCATCAAAAGATTCACTACCAGTTAACAACCCATAAGCACATGATTCCAAGGCACTAACTAAAATCCACAGCTCGACTCTTTAGGGATAATCAATCACTTAGATTTCAACACATAACATATGTACTCCTGTGAACTGCATTGCGTTTGTCTTAAGAATAAGATCCATCTATTCTACCTCCATAGGCGTGCTCCTAATTTCCCACTAACTCATGCCTCAGAGATTGCTGCCAAATCTCACTAGGACTTCATTAGCTTCATCCCTCAGAATTCAAGTCTCACTCAGCACTACGACAATTCTTCTCCATTCAATTTAGCACGGAGATTTATCCGACATCAAGATCCCCATTCTTATCCTCCCAACTAATCCCAATGGAGTTCTAACATTACAACTATTAGAACCTTCCAAGCATCGGTCATGATTATAATAATCAATCATGGTGAGGGATTGGCGGACTTAGCTTTATAATCATTTGCCTATTACCAATTGAAAGAATAACTCCATGAGGGATTTTCCACCAAGACAATATATTAACACACTTCTCAGCATGCCTAGATTACACGATTGGGCTAATCGATTAGGACCATAGTAAAACCAATCATTCAATGTGGTTCAACAGTCTAAGCAATCGTAAACACCGACTAGTTCACCAATAATTCAAATCCAACTATTAAGCAGAAATGGATTTGCCTCACGCCACTACTTCTCATGTAACTACTAAATCCCCATTGGATTCAAATCAACTTCAATCCCACAAACATAACTGAAGTTAATTACTCTTCTCCTTTCTCACAATTTAGAATACCAAGTCCTACCAACTTGTTACTTTAACCACCCTGTTGTGGCTACGGGCCAAACAGAGAAAGAGGAGACTAGCGGAAGGAGAGGAACCAGGTCTGTGTGGGGGAGTTGAGTAAGAATGAGGGAGATGTCCCCCTTTGCCCCTCCTGGGGGCTTATATATATGTGAGTGGGGTAGAATGGGAAATCCCCATTCTACCCCTTAGTATTTACAAAGGATGGGGGTACACTGGTATATTTACACTGTTATATTCCTCTACACTATTGGGCCTATTACATGTTGGATTAGTTGCACAGCCCAGTCACGGGGGGTTGGGCCACCCCTACAACACACCCTATCCCACGTACGCCTGATCCAACACTTCAACCACTATTGGATATTGCCTTCTCCAAAAACATCGGTCTCACCATGCAAGTCACTCCATTCATTCATATAATCAAAATTCTGCCGAATACCAGACTTGCATAGAGCACTCCCCACTATCGGGTATTTAACAAACAACTCAACGAGTTGCTAACCAAAGGGAACCAACTTCCCGAAACTTAAGCAAAGCACCACTACCTTAATGCCACAAATGGCAACATGACCAGGCCTCTCTAGTGGCCACGGTTTCAGTCTCTATTGCATCGGTACACGACACAATCACAGCAAAGTCCCGTAGGACACACAAATAACAAATTCAAATGCTTGCCATCAACTTACAAGCATCACCCTCAAAGCATTGCAAATCAACATGACTAACGGAAACGAAAATGTAATGCTTGACCCAATACCATCCTACTATGCACCAGTGTGTGTCAAGTTTCAATTTAACCATTAGACCTAAGCCTGGTTTTGATGATTAACCAACCTAGGTCAGGTTCTAGTTAAATAATTAAACTAAGTTATCATTTTTTCCTTCACCATGGACCTAATGCCCGCTCTGATACCAACTGTAACACCTCAGCCCCCCTGAGCCCAAAGTACTACCACCTACTCTATAATGTTACCAACTCCAACTTTTGCCGCTGGTCTTGCAAAGCAATTCTTTTATTTAAATATCAACTAAACGACAAAAGCCAATACACTTGACACTAAGTGCAGCAGAGGTATAAATTTGCGAATTACCAAAAAGGTACTCAGACCATCCAAGGCTAAATATGTCAACTGTAGTTAGTATGTGAATTACTGTTCCAAGTGAAACAGCTGTGCTACTCTTTCCCATGCATGTCGTCTTCAATAGATTCCAAAAAAACAACGATAAAGTAAGGGTGAGTCCGAAGATTCAGCAAGTACATGATAAAACAATGACATCACTTTAGCACTCAATCAATTTCACGAACCGTAAGCTATAAATCAACTCTATAACTGTAAACTGTAAATCAACTCTGTAACTGTAATCTGTAAATAAATTATGCACTGTAAACTGTATCACTTTCTCTATCACTTTCATGCAATGCAATGCTATGCAATGCATCTGTAATGCATCAGTAACTGTAAACTATAAATCCAATCCGTAACAGTAAACTGTAAATCAATTCTATGTTGTTGGTACAGTAACCATCAAATCACATTTATGAACTGTAACTCAGAATCTCTAGGTTTCCCCCGTGTTTCCTGTTCGTTTCCTGCAAATGCAATGCAGCTCTGTATGCAACTTATACCGGTATAGTGGAGTTGCTTCACCCGTCAATGAAACCCCTCTGCATTCCATCCCTGGAGGTGCCTACCGAAGTAGGTATCGATTTCCCCACCGTCGTGGGAGGCCTATTGTCATAGGTCCATGAATTCAATGCATAATACGCCACTGTATGCTGCTTATACCGGTATAGTGGAGTTGCTTAACCCGTCGGTGAAAACCCTCTACTTCCATCCCTGGAGATGCCTACCGAAGTAGGTCCTGTCATTCCCACCGCGTGGGATGCCTACCGTTGTAGGGTTTTCATGATGCTCATGGTGCAATGCAAATGCAACATTCTTCAAATGTTGATACTCAGTCATAAGCATCACTCATCACAATACCATCAACCGATAAGCCGGGATATCATTTCATAACACGGCATAAATCATGACATAAAAACAAATACCAGGCATTCATCACAATCCACTATTCTACCATGCACTTGCCCGGTTATCACTGCGGACGATGTGTGGAAGAACGTCAAACCAAAACTTCCACCTGGAAGCATCACCCGAACACTCAATTCAATATTATAATTCACACCAGCATGCAAACAACATCGATTCTATGCATATAGGCAATCAACAACGTTCCTACGCGTAAGCCCGATACCAACAAACTCTCTCTCACCGGACACCTTTCCGATGCTCCGGTACCCAAACGATCGTAGTTTAATGATTGTCGTCTATAATCGCAGAAAAATCTTATTTACACGTCTACCATCTTTTTCTCTTTTCTTTTTTTTCTTTTCCCTTTTTCCTTCCTCCCGTTATTTTCTTTTTTTCTTTCCTTCTTATTCAGCCAACCAAGCGGCCTCACCCACTAGGTCGCTTCTTCTTCCACTCTCTCTCCCCCTGGCAATCTTCTCTCGCGGATCCAGATCGGCCCGATGCCGTGCCTCGACTCTCCGGCGCCTCGCCGCCTTGCCCTCTCCCGGCCCTAGCGCCTCCGTCGCCGGCTCCTCCATGCTCTGCCTCCCTTCCCCTACTCGCTTCTTCCCTCGCGCCGTTGGTCCCGCTGCGGTGCGCCACCTTGGCGCCGCCAGCCATGGCGGTCCTCACCTCGTTGCCTGTCTCACCGGGTTTGCTGCTACCAGATCCGTGGCCTACGGCCCGTATCTGACGCCTCCTCCCTCGGATGCGTCCCGGTTTTGCGGTTGATTTGTTTACTACTTTGATTTGGTTCGATTTGGTTTGCTCATGATGTGATAGGAATAGAGGTGAGCTACCTTGGCTAGTCACGGCCAAGCTAGAAGCTGCCCGCACGCCGGGGGAGTGCGCGGTGGCGTAGGGTTGACATGCGTCATTTTTACATATGTTTACGTGTCATTTTACCCCATTATTTTTCGCATTTCGAGATCATTTATCATCATTAACACTTTTTTCCATATTTAATTGCTCAAAATGGACCATTTTACATTTTTAAATACTTTTCCGCAGGCCGGCGCGATCAAGGCGCGTGAACGACAAATCTGGACTTTCAGGACTGCTCCATACAAATGTGCGCATCGTCACGGACGCGTAGGATCTTTTCACGAAGAAATTGGACTTCCAGAGGGCCAGAACAGAAGAAATGAAATGGGATAAGGACTTATTTGGAAACCCTAGATATTATGGGGACTAAACTGCAAAATTGCCAAAACTTCCATCTCCTTTATCCAGCCGCCGCCGCCTGTGGAGGTTTTGAGCCCGGCTTGTTCATCTTCTCCCCTAGCCACCCTTTGCTCCTCTCCTTCCCTAGCTCCGGCACCGGCGAGGACCGGGCCAGACCTCGCCGGCGGCCACCGCCTCTCCTCTCTGCATCTACCCACCACCATCTCCCACCTGCGCCGCCGCCTTGCTCTCCCTTCTCCTCCACCGGATCTTCTTCAACCTCGGCCGTCTCCTCCATCCACTTCCTCGGCTCCACCGCCCGCCTCAGATCCGCCTCCCCGGTCTCCGGCTTCCTCTCCTCCACCTCCACTGCTCCGGCCAACCACCTCCACTCCCTTCCCCCACTTCCCCTTCACCTCTACAACCAGCCGCCGCACCCTCTTCGCTTCTTCCACCAGATCCGCCGGTGCCGAGCCGCAGTACATCGCCTCTGCTGCATCCACTGGCGGCGACTCCACTGCATACTAGCCCCCTCCTTCCTCGGCTCTACTTCTTCACCGACCTGATTTGCTCCTTGCCTCCTTCCACCGACGCGCCACATCGCCTCCACTGCTCCCTCCGTGTGCTGACACCGACGGCGACCCATTCACCGACCGCCACCTCTTCACCACTGGCGAGCGCCGCTCCTCTGCTGCTCCTCATATTCACCGACCCAACTGCTTCCTCTGCTTCATGTTCTTCAAACGGTCCATTCCAGTTCCTCTTGATTTTCTTCTAATTCTCAATTACTGTTCATCTATTTTCTTCTTTGTTGATCATGTATTGCACTATGATTGTGAGATGAGAACTGTGATTGTGCATGTGCTCACTGATCTGTGATGGTGGTTTGAGATATGTGCAATGTTTTGTGGTGTTATATAATCTGTCAATGCCGTTGGAAGTTGTTTAGCAATTTTTGTATTGATTATTGTGGTTTGGAGTAGTTTGTGATAGATCTGTGTTCATGAGATCAGTGGTTATTCTGTTATTGTGATATATTAGCTCATGTGATTTTGCAATTTGTGCTGTTAGTAGTGTTCTCAGTAGTGCCAATTGTTATATGTGTTGGTAGAGATTGTTATGTTAGCTTGTGAGTTGTGCTTTTGTTCATCTACTAGTGAGTCCAGCTGCTGTAGTTGTCGGTGTGTGTTTGTGTTGTGCTATCTAGCTAGTCGGCAACCGTCCCTTCTCCTCGTGCTGTCTCGACTCTCCCTTGCTTCTCGACCTCCCTCTTTCCTTCTTACCGTGGTCTGGCGATAGTTAGATTGTGTGAATGTTTGTCGTAGTTTGTTGTGTTGTCGTTGCCGCCGTCGTCTACTTAGCTGTCGACCGCTTTCTCCCTCGCTCTCTCTCTCTCTCTCTCTCTCTCGACTCCCTCCGTGCTTCTCGACTACCTCTTGCTGTCTCGCGGTCGGTAATTAGTTAGATCGTCATTCGGTAGTCGTGTTCATTCGTTTAGTCGTCGTGTCGTCATTTTGTTCGTTCGGTCGTACGACGTCCATTCGTACGGCCGTTCGTCCCGTCGTTCTTTGTTCGTGAGTTTGTTAGTTCTTTCATAGGTTCGTCCGTGCGAGCTAGCGTTCGTTCAGTAGTTTGTTCGTTCGGCTGCTTGGGTAGTCGTTTTAGGATTAGTTTTTTCCCCCGTTTTGATTGACCTAGCTTTAGCTGATGCACCGATAGCCTCAGTCTAGTCCCTGTGGAGAACACGACACTCGCCGCTATTTCCTTGGTGACTCTGGTGGCAAATATAGTCCTAAGTTGACAATACAATGTTTGCTTCCAGTATAGATGCTTGCATAATTAACAGTGTGAGACGTGATCATGCCATGAAATGAAAGTATCAATACAGTCACAAAGATGCTTCCATTGCATGTGGTTCGTCTTATGCTCGTCTATCGTATGGGAGCTGTAGGAGAATTTGGAGGTGACAACCGTGCAGGAATTGAAGGCACATTACATAGAATATCTGCCATAAGGAGCAGAAAAGGAATGGTTATTGGTTTGTCCTGTCGAGTTGGCCGAGCCATCACTGGGCATGTTTATATGATCCATAATCTCTTAAACTACAAAGAAAGCATTCTGTTTTTGGGAAGGTACGTTGCCTTGCTGCTTCAACATTTTAGGATTTAGCAAAGTCCTTTTCTTGTAACTGAATATAAGATATAAAAGAAGTTAGTACTTAGTAGGTAATAAGTGTTCCACCTTCCATTATTACTCATTGCATGGAGATGCTAGTAGGATTATCACAGTAAAATATTTCATCATATATATTTATAAGACTATTTGATGGCAGCCCCATGAGTATGATAAATATTTGATCTTACTTATGCCTTACTATCTTCGTTTGAGTTTGATTTGAGAAATTGCATTTTGATCTATTGCTTTCTAATGCTAGCGGAGTGCGGTAGTACCGACCCTTTGTTGGCAGTAGCAATTTTCCAGAGAAGGCCTTTTGGAGTATTGGTCAAAGATCTGGTGCGGTAGTACCAGCATTGAAAATGTGGTATGACTGGAGAGGAGTGATCTGACCGGCCATTGTATGGCGGTTTGACCGGAATGGGTCTGACTGGCTTGGTGGCTACGGTCAGACCGGTCCTCTATGTTTGAGCTAAGTTGAGTTTGTTTTGGGTTGTGAATCATGGTGATGTCCATACAGTTGTTAGACATGGAGTTTTCATACAACTGTGAGTGAAAAGATGTTAAGCTTTATATTTGTTTTGACCAAATTTCGTAATGTAGTGAGATGGTTATTTGAGGCTAGTGTTTTTGTTTATACTGAACGACTAATTGTGTTTACGATAATTCCTATCTTTGCTAAGCTTGCCTTTTGTTATACCATCCTTACTGAATTTTCTAACACTTTTTTTGGGAGAAGAGTAGGGGAGAGCTCTACTGGAACTTTCTATCACTTGTTCACTACTGTTATTGCAGCTCTGTTTTTCTAGCAACTAAGAACATATTCAAAGCTCTAGATGCTACCAAAATGAAATCTACTCGCAAATCGATGTGTAGTATTCTTTGTTTTCCATTGTGTAATGAATGCTAATAACATGTGGGGTCTTTTTTCTTGTGCAGACTGAAAGGACTGTGGATATGCTACTTCATGGCAAGAAGCCACTGGTTGAGGTAAGCGTATATCTCTGCCAGTTTTCTGATGTGATGAATTTCAGGATGTGACAGAAGAATGCCAGTTTTCTGTAGTTTGCTTGATCTGTCTGTAAATTTCATTTGGAAGCATGCCTTCTATACGGTTGTGCTAGTTGCTATGCTTGTTTGAACTAGATTATGCCAATGTTGAGCCTATAGGTAAATTGGTAAAATTACCTAGACGATTGTTTAGTTCAGCGCAGCATTCTGTAGCTAGGCAGAACTTTTATATCTCTAGCACTTATCTCCACGTAAGAACTTCAGTCCAAATAGGTTCATAAAGCATCAAGTGATAACTTTTCACATTGCAGGTCAGGAAAAGGGATTACAAGTTTTAGGTTGGCGTTGAAAGATGGGCAACATATGATGGACTCTGAATTCCAACTTGCAAGTTATAGTTGCTTCTGTCAAACTGCATACTCTTGATACTTGGGGGTCTCTGTGGACAACTAGTACATATTCTATTAAACATGTTGTTCTGAGGTGGAATGGACTGATCCTAATTGTACGATTTGTCGAGTTATATGCAGAAAGTTTTCATTGTTCTTGTTACTCCAGCAAAGGAAGTGATGCTACCTATTTAGATTAGTACATAATCTCCATATCTTTGCTATATATCCTTCATTATATCAACGGCATCGTCAGTTCTTATCCAATTCAAATTGTGTCTTCCATCAGTCACGGTAGGGTCTATTTGTATAAAGTTGAAGTTTTGCATGTATTTTCTAACTTTGGCGCTGAAACTGACGATGGATTGGTTATTTGTGTCAAATGGCAGACAATGAGGTGCAACATCCTCCACAAGCGATTTGGATGAACAATTGGACTAATACCTATCGCAGGCTTGTGCGTCCCCCCCCCCCCCCCCCCCATGGCCATCTATCAAGTATCAAGTGATTCCAACATTACTTATGGGGGAACAGCAGATAAATTTAGGGAAAATTTGTTCTGTAGCACTGAAAGTTCATCGCTTTCGGAAAATACCACCGAAAGAACTGGGTTCCGGAAATTGCCACCGAAAGTTTCACCTCGCTTCGGAATTTACCACTCTGTTAGTTTCCCTTGTTAACAGTGTTAACTGAGACAAAAATGCCCTTAACTTCAAACATGCGTAGCTGCTTACCCCCTTTTAGTTGGCACTGAGAGCAACTCAGCTTGTATTGCAAACATAAGCATATCTTCTTGCAATCCAAACAGAGAAGTCAGGCATTGGGTTTGAAGCCGCTGGTACAATCCAAACGCAAACCTTCTCCCGCTGATATCTCCCCTCTGCTGCATATTTGTTGAATGATTGTACAATGTCCAATTTGCATTCAAGAAATTTTCATTCACCAAGAAAAACAATTGCATTCAATATTTTGCATTGAACAAGCTACTTTCCAGGAAGCCAAAATTACTAGCATACAACAATCACTGAAATTTGTAGTTGCTTTCGACAAAAGTGTCAGATTATGAACTACACATTTTTTATACACTGAAATTTCACATCTCAGTTTCAGAGATGCTAAGGTGCTAAGATTATGACACTGACACTGAAGTTCATAATTTCAGTGTCAGTGACAAATCTGACAAATGTGAAGTTCATAATCTTCACATCTCAATTTCTCTCGGATCATAGCATACAAGTTTGTCAAGTGAAGATTATGAACTTCTTGCTGCTAGTTGAGTATATACCAGACGGTTCTGAACTTCATGGACAAATTTTCCCAAAAAAAAAGTGACAAAAAGAACAGCTCCAATTCATTGATAAGTAAAAATACTGTATCTAGTATCTACATACCGAATTTTCAGGAGTGGAGCTTGCCAGATCCTTCCGTTTCTTGATATTTTCACATGACCCGCATTGAGCACAGAAAAATTCATTGTTCTCACAGGACCCGCTAGTTCTCACAGAAAAATTCAACGTACCTTCTTGAGGGGGCAACAGCAGCGCCGGCGTAGGCCAAAGCAAGGCCCAGGCGCGTCTTAGGGTGGGGAGGGGGCCGGAGTACCGCAGCACTGGCCGGCGTCCTGGATCGAGCAGAGATGAGGGGCGGGAGAGAGGAGGCCAAGAGGGGGCGGGGAGGGGAAGCGGCCGGGGGAGGAGGCCGGAGGAGGCGGCGGGTCTGCGACTGGAGACAGCCGGGAGGGGAGGAGGCTGCGGGGGCAGAGGCGGCGGGGAGAGGACCAGAGGAGGCGGCCGGGAGAGGCGACGCGGTGGGGGGAGGGCCAGAGGAGGCAGCCGGGAGAGGCGACGCGGCAGGGGGAGGGCCGGCGGAGGCGGCGAGGAGGAGGCTCGCAGCTCACTTGGTCGCAGACTTCACTCGCAGACTCGGCGGGAAGTAGATCCGAGCGCAGACTTCGGTCGCAGGCTTCGCTCGTGCGGCACTCTCTATCTGGGCGGTCTCATGAGGGGCAAAAACGACATTATATATTCGTCATCTCACGAAAGATTAGAGTTACACGAACGGAAACTAACAGAGTGGTAAATTCCGAAGCGAGGTGAAACTTTCGGTGGCAATTTTTGGAACCCAGTTCTTTCGGTGGTATTTTCCGAAAGCGATAAACTTTCAGTGCTACAGAACAAATTTTCCCATAAATTTACCCCAGTTAGATAGAAGATACTACTCTATCAGTTATTGATTAGCTCCCAGGAAAATTGTTGTACCGATTTGTCAACCTATGTTGATCGATAGATCTAGAATAAATTTGTATGAAATGTGAAATATTTCATTAATGAATTGTTCATCGAATAAGATAGTTCTTGTAGCGTTTAAGTGCATTATAGGTTGTGGCTGTTCCTAGTTCTAAGATTACTGGTATACTCTGCAAGAACCAGGAATTGGAATTGCTTCCTTCTTTAGCATGATTCCTCATTCTAGCAATTTTAATGTTATTAAAAAAAAGAAGCATGACATTGTTTATTCTCTGTTCTTGTTGGAGATGTATGACGTATCCTGGTCACGTACTGCTACTGTAGCAAAGGAGATTAAATTTTGTTATCTGATGGAGAAAAAATCCTGAAAATGTTACACAGTCTGATACAGAAGGCCTTTTGTTTTTGTTACTAGGACCACGAAAGAAAAGCATGAATTTTTCAATGCAAAAACCTGAAAATGGTTGTAGTGAAGGCATTTTTTTCCCAAGTAATGTTAATTCCTGTCGATCAAGATGGATTCGTACTTAGTGCTATACCACTGCTTGTCAAGTTTCCTACTATGGAACTCCAAAGTTTGCCATGACACGACCCGGGCCCACCGTGTTTCTATAGAGCTGGGAGTTGAGCCGTGTCGTGGCGGCACGGCCTGGGCCCATCGTGTTTCGGGCCGCTTCGTGCCATATCGGCTCGGCCCAATCATCCCATTATGCCGTGCCGTGCCGGTCCGCCTCGCCTTTAGCTAGGTCTAAGCTCGGCCCAAAGCCCGTCGTACCGTGCTAGCCTAAGCTCAGCCCGAAGTAACTATACACGACGAAGGCAGCGGCAATGATGATGGCGGCTACTGCCATATTCCTTTCTCTCGTACCCGTCTCGTTAAAAGTTAGTTGAAATTGAATTAGTTGCATAAAAACATGGACGCGTAATGACGTAAATATTTTGAAAAAAGTGAAATTTTCTTGATATTTTAAAAATACAATGTTACTACCTCTTAAAAACCTTACGCTCCAGAGTGGGGTTCCCCGAGTAAGGAAAAGAGTACAGTAACAATATATGTACATACTAACTGTAATAACATGTGTCCATAGTATCTACTCATTAATGTCTAGGTCGTTCATGCATTCGAGGTCAACGTACGGCTGCATGATTTCAGGATCCTCCAATTGATGTTGTTACCACTCTTTAGGTAATTCCTAGTCTTTGGTGCATATGATTACTTCCACCATCCTGGGTGGCAATGATGATCTCCTTTCTTCAATTATTCTACTACGCATGTTATTGCGAGGGAACTCTGGACTCTCCATTGTCTACGAACCGCCCTGGTACTCTTAGTAGCCCTCTGTAGCATCCATATGATGGTCATTCATGCCGTAGTCTCCCATACTTGGCGAGAGCCGACGAGCATCAACGAGAGTCGGAGCCGGAGGAGGACTAGGGGAGTGATGGTGGGAGTTTACACTAAGTCGCCCTATTACTCTTTTCGTGTTTTGACTCCTCTGCATACCGCTCAGGAGCTCCTTGGATGGATAGTGAATAAATAGGGAGTGTAGAGGGATGTTGAAGAAATGGGGACTTAAGAAGTGTAGAGGTATATTGAAGAAATGAGAAAAGCAAAGTGAATTTATAGGCATAAACTCTCGAACGTTGTTCTTCCGAATGTTGTCTTCTTAGCGTTACTATCTCGAACGTTGCTCTCCCGAATGTCTAAGAAAATGATTCTCCTCCCTCATATTTCCACTCCACTCTCTCTCTCTCTCTTAGAATATCTCATCTCATCTCTTCGCTCTCCTCCCTCCAGTCCCCTCCCCAACGCCACCCTTTCCCCACCCCTCCAATCCCCTCCTCGCCACCACCCTCCCCTACCTCGGCGCCCGTCTCCTCCCCCGGCCTCCCTCTCCCCCTCCCGACTGCCTCCATCCCCCACCCTAGCGCCTCCTCCTCCCTCGGCCTTCGTCCCCCACCCCGGCATCCCCTCCTCCCTCGGCCTCCATCCCCCACCCTAGCGCCTCCTCCTCTCTCGGCCTTCGTCCCCCACCCCGGCATCCCCTCCTCCCTCCCCCCACCCAGCACCCCCTCCTCCCCTGGCCTCCCTCCTCCCACCCCAGCACCACCTCCTCCCTCGGCCTCCTTCCCTAGCCGCCTCCCTGCCCCCACCCCGGCGCCCCTCTCCTTCCCCGACCGCCTCCCTCCCCTACACCGGCGCTCCCTCCTCCCTCGCCTCCCTCCCCTCACCCTCAGCCCATCCCCCTCACCCTGGCACCCTGCTCCTCCCTCGGCCTCCCACCCATTCCCCCATCGACCACCTCCCTCCCCCCACCCCGGCGTCCCCTCCTCCCCCGGCCGCCTCCCTCCCCGCCGCCACCCCCACCCCAGCGCCCCTCTCCTCCCTCTAGTCCTCTCCCGGCCACCACCATCCCCCACCCCAGCGCCCCTCTTCTCCCTCCAGTCCCCTCCCAGGCCTCTCTCCCCTTCCCTTGACTGCCTTCCCCCACACCGATGCCCCTCCTCCCCTGGCCTCCCTCCCCCGCCCCAGCTCCCCCTCCTCCCCCGACCGCCTCTCTCCCCTCCCCCTGGCCGCCTCCCTCCCCT
Organism: Dendrocalamus latiflorus; assembly: GCA_017311315.1. Lineage (NCBI taxonomy): Eukaryota > Viridiplantae > Streptophyta > Magnoliopsida > Poales > Poaceae > Dendrocalamus > Dendrocalamus latiflorus. Next base: position 20,535,070 of record CM029636.1, read on the forward strand.
CCTTCCTTGCCGCCACCCCCACCTTGGTGCCCCTCTCCTCCCTCTAGTCCCCTCCCCACCGCCACCCTCTCCCACCCCTGTGCCCCTCTCCTTCCTCTAGTCCCCTCCCTGGGCGCCTCCCTGCCTCCACCCCGGCACCCCTCTCCTCCCCCCGCTACCTCCCTCCCCCACACCGGCATCCCCTCCTCCCCCGCTTCCCTCCCCTCCCCCTCAGCCCCTCCCCCGACCCCTGGCACCCCACTCCTTCCCTGGCCTCCCTCCCCTTCCCCACCGACCGCCTTCCTCCCCTACCCTAGCGCCCCCTCCTCCCTCGACTGCCTTCCTTCCCTCCCTCCCCTGCCGCCACGCCCACCCCGGTGCCCCTCTCCTACCTCCAGTCCCCTTTCGGCCGCCACCATCCCCCCACCCCCGCGTCCCTCTCCTCCCTCCAGTCCCCTCCCCGGCCTCTCTCCCCTTCTCCTGACCGCCTTCCCCCCACACCGGTGCCCCTCCTCCCCTGGCCTCCCTCCCCTCCCCTACCCCGGCGCCCCTCCTCCCCTCTCCCCACCAGTCATCTCCCTCCGCCCACCTCCGCGCCCCTCCTCCCTCGACCGCCTCCCTCCCCTCCCCCCGGCTACCTCCCCTCCCCCAGCCGCCCATCCCGATGAGGAGCCGTAGGGCAGCGATGAGGTTGTGGGCACTCTCGACTAGTGACGATGGGGTTGAAGTGCGGCGGCCGATGCCGCAACGTAGGCGTGGTGGTCGAGTGCCTCCACAGGCGAGATGGGTAGGAAGGAGGTGAGGCCAAGGTAGGCGCGCGCGAGAGAGCCGACGAGGTGGCAATGGGAGGAAACGGCATGCTTGCCTTCCTCACTGGGGCCAAGTCGGCAGCCGACGGTGACGACCTACAGAATACCTTCTGGCTCACTCGCCATCCGCTATACTCCTTCCCCTATCCCCTCTACTCCCCCTCCCTGCTCTGTGATGACTTGTGGTTGTGAGGAATCTATGGGATGGCGATGGGAGGTGGGAGGCGAGGCCGAGGTTGAGGCGACCACGAGCGCTAGTGTGTCGGCCGTGCCCCCGTGCTCGCCGGGTCGGGCCGGCCCAAGCATGATACGATATTCCGTGCCATGCCGTGCCCCTCGATAGGCCGGATTTTTAGGCTCGGCCCAGCCCACCTAGTGGTTGTCGATCCAGGCCAATGTCCGTACCTTGGCACCAAGGTCCAATCTAACCATATAGATGGGCCCTGCACAGTCACCCCTGCTGCCCTCTCATGAACGACCCTAGTTGAATCAATCATCTGCATATCAATGATTATTTTTTCTTATTTTTCTTAGAAAAAGCTCACAGATACTACAGTGCAATTTCACAATTTCAGTCAAAAACCACATACAAAAGTTTAAGTCAAATGCTAGTTGGACAGACCCTGAATTAAGCCAAACAAGCATGTCCTACAACAGTGAAAGGTGAGTTCAAAAGCTAGGGATTTGCTAGCGCCCAGATGTTCGATCTGGACACTAGCGCTAAATGCTTGGCTGCAATATTTTTCACACATATTTGCAATTTTTTTGTCCATGTTTGTAACATTTTTTGTGAATATTTTTGTTGTAACAGTTTTTATTTCATTTATGTAACATCGACTTTTATATCACATATTTTTGTTGCATACAGTTATTACAATTGTTGCACGATGGGAGTACTCACTCATTCTTTTTTATTCTTATTGCATACATGGTCGAAAAATATTACATACATGGTCGAGAAATATTGCAGATGAAAATACTCACATCATTCTTTATTCTTTTTTTATTGTATATATAGTTAAAAAATATTATAACACATAGATAAAATATATTACAGTCGAACACCTAAAGATCTGATTGGAGCGACAATACTCCCCAGAAGTTATCATACTGGCTGCGAGTATAACTTGTCTGCCTAAACTTCTTAGGCCACCAGTGCCCTACGGCTTCCTTCTTCTGCACTCTCACCTGCCTGTGGGTAAAAAAAGAGGAATTATATAGGTTGTCAAAGCCACGTGCCAAAATGAGAACCCCTTTAAAACAAATGCTGAATTTTTTTAGATTACACAAGAGGAGCATACTTGCACCACGCATCAGATTTAACGCCAGATTTATCACTGTTACGTACTGTATTTATAAAAGTAATCATATGCGCATCGTATTAGTAAAAATAGCACTTCTGTCGTCCGGTGGGCGGGTGGCAGCGCCGGCTAGCAACACGTGGCAAGGTCACCGGTGGCAGGCGCCTGCCGCCCCCTCAGAAGACGGCAGGCAACCGACGCCCAGTGAGGGGACAGCAGGCTTGCCTGCCGTCTGGTAAAGGGGCGGTAGGTAATTAACTGGCTAATTAGCCGGCTTAATTACCTGCTCTAACTTTTTTTAGTTTAGTGTTTATTTGAATTTTTAAATATACCAAATGAGCTTAAAAATTACAAATATTTATGTACAGTCTCCCGACACAACATACCTTGCAGTATAATTTTTGGGGAATTTTGTATATTGCGAATGTTGCTCAAACATTTATAAAATTTTGATATTTTTATGAGCTTTCACATATAGCAAACAAGTTTCAAAAATTACAAAATTTTATATGAAGTCTTCTGACACAGTCATAATTTTTGTGTAATTTTTTGGGAATTTTTTGTGGTACAAATTTTCCATCTTAATTCGTGAATGTACGGCCGGTGAATCTAATCATGAATTTAATTCATGATTAAAGTAACCCGAATAAACGTGGTAAATTTAGACTATATAAAATTCTTCAAAAATTACACAATAACTATTACTATGTTGAGAGGTTTCACAAAAAAATTTGTAATTTTTAAGCTTGTTTGCTATATATAAAAATTTGTACAAATATCAAAATTTTATAAATTTTTAAGCAATAATAACAATGGATAAAATTACCCAAAAAATAAACTATTAACTACATTATGTCAGGAGGCTGTAAATAAGTTTTTATAATTGTTTGAGCTTATTTGATATATTTAAAAATTTAAATAAACCCTAAATAAAAAATAGATAATTAAGCCAGTTAATCAGCTGCTTAATCACCTGCCGCCTGGTGAGGGGACAGTAGGTGATTAAGCTGGCTGATTAGCCAGCTTAATTACCTCCTCTAATTTTTTCGCTTAATATTTTTTATTTTTAAATATAATAAATTAGCTCAAAAATTACAAAAATGTATATACAGCCTCCCAGCACAACGTGTTTGATAATGTAATTTTTGTATTTTTTATCCATTGTGAATATTTGTAAAAAAATTCATACAATTTTGATATTGCATATATAGGAAACAAGCTTTAAAAATTACGAAATTTTATGTGAAATTTCCCGTCATAACTGTAGTTATTGTGTAAATTGTTTGAGAAGTTTATGTGATCCGAATTTATCACATTTATTCAGATGAATTTAATCATGAATTTATGGCAGATGAATTTAGTCATGAATTTAATTTATGATTAAATTAATCTGAATAAACGTGATAAATTTGAAGCACATAAAATTCATGAAAAATAACACAATAACTAGGACTGTATCGGGAGGCTTTACATAAAATTTCGTAACTTTGAAATTTGTTTGTAATATTCAAAATTGTATAAATTTTTTAGAAACATTCACATTGGATAAAATTATCCAAAAATTACACTGCGAGGTACGTTGTGTCGGGAGGTTGTACATAAATATTTGTAATTTTTGAGCTCATTTGATATATTTAAAAATTCAAACAAACAATAAACACAAAAAAGGTAGGTAACTAAGCCAGCTAATTAGCCGGCTTAATCACCTGCCGCCCACCCACCGAACGGCAGAAGTGTTATTTTTGCAAATACGGTGTGCATACTACTAGTTTTGTAAATACAGTGCGTAACAGTGCCAAATCTGACTTTAACTCCGACGCATCACACGCACATGAGCCTATACGTCCTACCAAAATATACATTAAGGGGGTGTTTGGTTTGTTGCCACAATTTGCCATGCCTCAACTTAAGAATTTGCCACACTTGTGGCTAGCCAAATTTGTGGCAAAAAAGAGGTGTTTGGTTGATAACTAAGGTGTGGCAAAAACTTTGTGGCTATTGTTTGGTTCATTGCCACAAAAGTGTGGCAAAAAATTGTGGCAAGTGTTTGGATTACTCCACATGTATGCTAATACACTTGTGTAAAAATTATTATTAGAGTAACAACACCTAAGATACCAATAGTATGAACAATCCACCATTATACCATACATTTCAACAGTACCATACAGTCCATAAGCAATATAATACAATAGTGCAACTACCAACAACCAAAATATTACATAGTAGTCATCCCACATGAGTTTTCATTACCATACCAACATCCAAAATAATCACAGAACCAATAGTCCCAATGCTCCATCCACCATCACATAAAGATCCATCTACCAACAACCAAAATAAGTATTGCAGTCCTATCAATCATAGGAGCATATGTTATGGATCTTTTCCTTTTCCTTCGATTAATCATATACCAATACATGGCTAGGCACATAAGTATAGCAGCAATCATTCTTCTCCTCCACAAGAAATGGCAGTACTCCAAGTAATATTTTAAATATAGTTTCCTTTGACCCATCTATAACATAATTTCAGATGTAAGACATTAATCAGTAGAAGGAAAAGAAATGCATCAACAATTCAACATTCAAGTGATGTGTTAATGTCAATTCAACATTTAACAGGTGATCAAATGACCAATAAAATTAGAGCTAGTGTTGTGTTAATGTCAATTCAACTACAAAGATTTGGCAAGCATTCCGGCTCTGTAACAATTCAACATTCCGGCTGTGAAGTTAAAATTAGACCAACTGTGAAGTTAAACAGTCCTATGATTTCCCCATTCTGGCTCTGTAACTCAACCACAACCCGGCTATGTAACAATTCAACATTCCATGGCGATCCAATCAGGCGATTCAACACTGACAATATCACATATTAGAAATTAAACTCTGCAACTACAAGACCTAGCAATTACCTTCACTGCTCTGGCCACCACGGTGGCGACCTCCGGCTGCATAGACCCAATGCACAGACCGCGCAGTAGCGGAACCGGGGGAGGGAGGCGACCCGCAGAGGAGGGAGGCAGGGCGACGAGCCGGCGAGGAGCAGGGAAGCGTCACGGCGAGTTAGGGCGCGGCGGTCGAACCTCCGGGAAGGGGTCGCCGCAGCCGGGACGAAGCCGCAACCGGGAGGAGAGCGCCGCAGCCGGGAGGAAGCGCCGCCGGGAGGATGGCGCCGCAGCCGGGGGGAGGGCGTCGCAGCCGGGAGGAAGCCGCAACCGGGAGGAGGGCACCGCAGCCGGGAGGAGGGCGCCGCCGCCGGCGTCGCCGCGGCCGGGAGGGGGGCGCGCGCCGGGAAGGGAGTGCGCGGCCGGGAGGGGGGCGCCGCGGCCGGGGCGCACCGACCTCGAGGCCGCCGTCGATTTCTCAGGCCGCCGTCGCCATGGATCCGCGCGCTTGGAGGGGAGGGAAGGAGCGGCGGCCGAGCTTGGAGGGGAGGGAAGGAGCGCCGGCCGAGCTTGGAGGCGTCGGTGGGAGTGGCGGCGGCGGCGGCGGCGGACGAATCGAGCGTCAGGGCGAAGGAATCGAGCGGGGAGGCGGAGGCATCGAACTGGAGAGAGAGAGGGGCGAAAAAATGCGGGGGTGACGACGGAACTGGAGAGAGGCGAATGCGTCGGTGGGAATGTTTGGCGCGCCTTGCCACAGTGTGGCGCCGAAAAATCCCGCCACGTTTTTGGGGCAATTTTCTGTGGCGGGAGGAGAATGTGGCCATGGCACGCCTCAGTTGAATTATGAAGCAAACAGTAGCCACAGGGGGTGTGGCATGCTTAACTTGAGGTGTGGCAGGGTGTGGCCACAAACCAAACACCCCCTAAAACTTTAGCAGAGATTGTTGAGTAAATTTTGAATTTATTCAATATCTCATAGAATCTCACTGATGCACACGTATATAGGATGAGACATCCAAGGCCAATCCTTGATTGAACCTGGCACAACGGTGAAGCCGACGAGAAAATGCTGACATTGTGGCCTAAACTCTAGAAGGCATCCTATATGTTGCACTGTTGCTAAGTCCCTAGCTTGTTTGTGAGCTTCACTTTGACCATTATTTTTACTTATATTAAGACGTACTAAAATAATATATTATATAAATATTTTTAACAATAAATCTAATAATATAATTTTTATAACTTTGACCTAAGTAGTTTTAAATCTCTCGGTGGATTCTACGCCGTTTGGTAAGAAGGAAAAGTTTGGACAAGGGACGCACGCATCCATTTGTCATATTCATCTTTTTTTTCTCGTAAGAAAAGCGCCCTGGATCATGGTACGAGTACTTCACGTGCAGTCAGTCAATCACTCAGGAGGAGTACTGGCTGGGCAACGAGGGTGCAGTGCAGGGCAGAAAGAAGAGAGAGAGCACACGCTGCTGGTGCAGTTGATGTTGTTCTGTGCCCCTTCTCTCTCTCTCTCTCTCTCGCTGCTGCTTCTTCCTCTTCTCGCCATGCAAGCTGCTAGCTGACACGCACAGCGATCGTATTGGTGCCGTGATATCTCGTCATCACGCAAAGTACCAGGCGTTGATTTGATAACACGCGCGCAGGCAGGGCACGTACTTGTAGGCTCGGTACTGTTCTGTACTGTATGTAGTTCAGGCGCGCTGGTGAACGCGAAACTGGTCGATGATGACTGAACCGTTCATACAAATACTGCTGTAACTATTTTTTTTAAAAAAAATAGCCTTGAGCGTTGTTTTTACAGATTTAGCTCTCTTAGTGAAATTATCGAGACCTGCCAAGCTACAGTAGTTTAGTAAGTACTTGCTGAGCCCTCTCGCCGGTCGCACTGTGTAGCCGTAAGTAGCGCTTTAATTAGCGCTAAACATATTTAATCAGTACTAATTATAATTAATTAATACAAATTATAATCAATTAGTGTTTTAATCAGTGCTAATTAAAGCACTAAATTAATATTATTTTATTTAGTGCTAATTGTATTTAATTAGTGCTAATCATGTTAGTGCTAGTTAATCATGCACAGTATATTATTGCACTACCAATTAATTAGTATTAATCATATTTAATTAGTGTTAATTAAAGCACTATATTAATTATAGTTTATTTAGTGCTAATTGTATTTAATTAATACTAATTATAATTAATTAGTGCTAATTATGTCATTGCTAATTAAAGTGTACATGGTATTTTTGTAGCTGCACGATACATTGCCCACGCACAGCCAAATGGCACGCAACACAGTCCTTTTTTTTCCACCGCTCGTCCACTCCTTCTAAAAATCACTAATTTTAGCTAATACTATTTATTTGGATGTTGCTTATGGTTTTTAGCTGAAATTAGTGGTTTTTAGAAGGAGCGACGAGCAGTAGAAAAAGTAAGGAAGATATGCGTGTGCATGACAGGAACGAGAGGAGTAGGGTGTGTGATTAGGGCTGGCAAAAAAGCTCGGGCTCGTGAGCCAGCTCGGGCTCTGCTCGGGCTCGTAGAGGCTCGACTCGGCTCGTGAATGAAATGAGCCGAGCCGAGCCAGCAAAAAAGCTCGGGGTCCAAACGAGCCGAGCCCGAGCCAGCTCGCGAGCTGCTCGGTTGGCTCGGCCCAACTCTCCCGACGGGCCTTCTCCTTTCCGCCTCTGCCGACGCCCTTCCATCTCCTCCTCCTTTTCTTCTTTTCTCGCCCACTCAGCCGGCTCTCTCTCTCCCTCTCTCTCTCGCTCTCTCTCGACCTCCCCGCTCTCTCCTCACGCGCCTCCCCTCGGCTCCTCCTCTACGCCGGCACGCCGCTGCCTCTACCTCCGTGGCTCCGTCTCCGTGCGGCTCCTTCCGCTCGCACCCCTGCCTCCTCGCGCCGCCGCTCTGCTCCTCCAGCGGCTCCGCCGCCCACTCGTGCCTCCCCTCTGACGCCTCCTCTGGCCCGGCCCGCCGGCCGTTCCCGCCGGGATGTCCGGCGCCGCCTGGGGATCTCCAGCCAGATCTGGCCAATCTGATGATTTCCCCTCTTTTTCCCCACTTTCTTGCTTTGATTCTAAGTTGGTGATGTTATGCGGCGGTGGCGGTGGCGGGAGCCCAGCCAGGCGAGGAGGCGGCGGAGGTCTCGGTGACGGGATCCAGCCGGGAGAGGAGGCGGTAGCGGCGTCATAGCCGGGCGAGGAGGAGGCGATGGTGGAGCTCGATGCTAGCGCGGAGGACTTCGGTGGTGGTATGTGGGTGAGGAAGAGGAGGCGCTCGGCGTCGGTGAGGAGCCGGTGATGCCGAGCGAGGAGGCGGCACCGGCAGGATCCAGGCTCGGAGTCGGGGCGGCGGCGAGATCCGAGGTCGCCGCGGAGCTCGGTGCCACTGTCTCGGTGGCGGAGCGGTGGAACCATTGTTGGCTCGCGAGCCCGCTCGAGCTGGCTCGAGCCGCATCACGAGCCGAGCCGAGCGCACAAAAAAGCTTGATACCCTAACCAAGCCGAACCGAGCCTCTATTTCACCGAGCTTTCACGAGCCGAGCTGGCTCGGCTCGGCTCGTTGCCACCCCTATGTGTGATACACCTATGACCCCTGCTTTATCCCTAGAGTGAGACAACAGCAAAACGAGTTTTGAATTTTATCTCACAAAAGACTTTTAATTTGATGCAATAAAATATCAGTGCCTACATGTACTTTCAAAAATCACAGTAGTAAATCACCAATATTAGAAGTGAATTCTTAAAGAAATTAGAAGTGCAGATATGAACTGCGATTTCTCATAGTAATACTCATTTGTTCAATCACTATAAAATACTTTTAGATCTTATTAAAAAATCATTGTGTACACTATGATGTGAGAGGTTTACAAGTTGGACATGCACCACCTTGCAAGTGCAATAAAATATTGTGCATGCATAACTAGTACTAACATGAGTAGCACTAATTAATTATAATTAATATTAATTAAATACAATTAGCACAAATTAAAGCACTAAATAAAATATGATTAATTTAGTACTAATTAATTTAGTAATTAGTATTAATTAAAGCACTAATTAAATATGAATAATACTAATTAATTACAAGTGTAATAAAATATTGTGCATGCTTAATTAGCAATTGACATTATTAGTGCTAATTAATTATGATTAGTACTAATTAAAATGTGATTAGCACTAATTAAAGCGATCAATTTAGAGCTTTAATTGGCATTAATTAATTGCATTAGTAATAAATATTTACAAATTAGTACTAATTAATTGTGATTAGTATTAATTAAATATGGTAACAGTAATTAAAATGTTAATTACAGTTGCATAGCGCGGCCAACATGCAACCAAGCAGTTGGCTCAGTAGGTCCACAAAGAGGTTAAATTTGTAAAAACGGACGTTTAGATCCAAATTTAAAAAAATGCTACAGCGATAATGATATTTCTTTGAACTGTTCATGATAACTCTACTGCATTTAAGCATCCGCAAGGCGTATCTGCAATTTTGCATGCACGGATGCATTGATTCTTACCCAGTGTATTTCGGCTTCTGCATTGGGCTTTTAACTTCTGGCTTCTAGTTTCTTAATCTTGTCTTTTTCTGGTTTTTTGCTTTTTTTTATTTTTCTGCCTTTTCTCTTTTTTCCGTATTCCTTTATATTGTCTAGATGGACTAACTTGTTTTTTTTTCATTTTTGATTTTTTAAAATTTGATTATGCCAAAAAGGCACAAAATAAGCCAACTACAGTGCCAAACAGTGAAAAATAAACCATAAGTCACAAAAAAAATAATAAATGAGCAGCCCTATGCGTCTTCTAGCCCTGACGACCCTGATCAGAACAGGCTAGTTTGGTGCTGCAACGTCTCCTTTTTGTAAGCTAAATTTGGTGTTGCAATGTCACGTTGCGGAATCTAGTCAGTTAACAGAATTTTCGCTGATTCTGTAATAAATTTCTGTTGTTTTTACATTTGCCAATTCTTAAGGTATTTCTCTTATGTCTATATATAGATTTAAAAAAGGGGTTATCGATTAGTTGATATATCGGAAATAGTGAAATGGAACTGAAGCTAAAAGGTGACCACACCGGAGGCCTGATCTGAGGCTCAGAGCTGCTGCATGGAGAGATTGTTTCTTGACGATTACGCTAAATAAGTTTGGCTATGGACCTGTACTGGTTGCTTCCTGAAGCTGCAGTAGACTTTGCGCCCTACCAGCAGAGCCTAAACAGTATTTTTCTTGGCCTGCAAATGTTTGCAGGGCAAGCTAGGCAGCTTTGACCACACACACCCGTTAATTAATTAATCAGTCGATTGATAGATTGATTGATTTTAACAAAGCAAGGATGACACACTTGTAAAGGTACCTCTGCACTTCGGATGCCAAGAACATGGCAATATGGCATGCATAGGCCAATGAATCTGATGGCTTGCCTTGCCAGCAAACCAAAACACAGCAGGAGAGAGTCCGTCACCACGCATGGGCTGGCTGGCCGGCCGGCTTCCCTTGCAGCATCATGGCAAGAAGATGACAATGGCAGGGACTACTTCACTTGGAGATGCGACAACAGAGTGGTAATTCAAATTCTCTGCAGTACTGGCAAAGACATTGCAGCAATGATGGCCTTTATAACTAGCAGCACCTCTTTTTAAACCCGCTCGGTTGGGCTGAACGGCTTTTATAACTAGCAGCACCTCTTTTTAAATCCCGCTTAGTTGGACTGAAAAGTTGTGGTTTATAACTGAAATTGCACTGTAGCGGCTGAAGTTTTACTGTAGCTGAAGGTGGCTTATTTGACATAATTAAATTTGACGTAATTAAATTTAAAAAATAAAATTTAAAAATATGCTAGCTCATCACGGACAATGCAGATGAATACGAGAAAAAAAGAACCGGCAAAAAAGTTCAAAAAAGCCAAAAGTTCATAAAAAGACGAAATTTATGAATAGTGAAAAATAAGCCAAAAGCTGAAGTCGAAACGAGCGGAGCCAAAGCGGTTTCTTCTTCCTCTTGCAGGCATGCCCTGCCTCTGCAGCGGCCATGGCTGCATCCACTTTTTTCTTACTTGATTTTTTTTACGGATAAGCTGGTTAGTCCCTGAAACTCCCAAAAAAACCCTAGATTAAGTAGGGTGCATAACTAACGAAATGTGTGTGAAACACGTAGAGAAATTAGTGCAAACCACTAATTGGTGGCTTACTAATGTTGGAAAATTAAGCACATGTAGGTTCAATTTATTCCATAAATTAATCATGACATCATACACGCAAAATAACAGAACCATCACAGACATAACAGATCTAGACATGTAAACCATAAAACTGTACATGAACAGATCTAATGCGGAGAACATGACTGTTACGTACCGATGATTCTGCTCTGATCGGTTTGCCGATGTTGACGCTGCAGGTACGGTGTGGATGACACGAGGTCGATGACGATTCGCCGAAGCCGAACGACGAGGAAGACGAGCCAGAGCTACAGCAAGCAGTCGCGCAGAGCGCTTCCCAAAAAACCTTATTCGCCCTCTCCCGGTGCAGGACTTCGAAGGCGACGGTTCCGGAGACCTGCTCTCCCGAACGACAGTGCACGCCGGCGGACGGGACGGAGTAGACTACGTGGGACGGCGCAGTACAATGGAGGAGGCAAAAACCCTAGATTGATTCGCATATTCTGTATGGAGTCGGCGGCTCAGTATTTATGGAGAAAACAGGACGTGTGATCAAGACGCCTGCACGTTCTCCATAACTCGTAACCGAAACGGATTAGTTGCGCGTAACCGATCCGGATTCACCGCTACTCAAAACAGCAAAAATAAAACTGCAAAAGGAAGCCGCGTCTGCGCAAGCATCTGGAGCCGATTTTGGCGGACCATTCACGCAGGTGCCGTGCATGCGCGCCCCCCGCCCAGCCCAGCCCAGCCCGGCCCGGCCCGGCCCGGCCCGGCGAGGCGAGGCGAGCGAGCGCGCGCGTGTGATCCTCTAGTTCTCTCCCACACATGCCTCAAGTGGCTAGGAGTGCACCATCCCTTTTAAGGTGGTCTTCCTCTCCTAGAACTAGCAATATGGTACTAAAGTGCACATGCATTGCTCCTTTGCATGAGTGGGCCTTTGAGATTTAGGAATTATTCTTATGGGCTTGGCCCACATAATTCAACAATCCCCCACCAGATCTCAAAGTCCCACAGAGATTTGCCTGAATTCCAATGTACTGTTTATATATCAGTATTTCGATGGAGACCGATTAAGGTTGAACATCCATCTAGAACTCCAAGCTACACTTACTCACAACTTGAACAATGGACTATGCCTTGAATTTCAAGTTTGGTGCAAGCAAGCTTCACTTAAAGACTTAACTGATACTAGGCCGCCAGTAGGCTACCCCTCGGTTGGAGCGTATAAGTCATACTCCTTGGTCTCTTCATGAGCTTAGTAGGAGATTACCCAAGATCTCCATAGACTGCGACTAACAGTCGGGCTCATATAGGTGTGTTCTTTCAAGAACGCTCTGCAGGATAGCGTCTTCGCTTCTAAAAGCCAATGGAACACATTAAGACCTTAGTCAACCTGCCTTGCAGTTTCTGAGAGTATTGCATCTTCACATAGAGAGAGTTGAAATTACTCTCCTCCAGTTAACTAATGGCTTGTTTTTCCCAGATCCTAATTCACGGGATCTCCGATCACATAGGTTGGGTTACTACCATAGATAACTCACATGGGTCTCATACCCATCTCCTTCGATGCACTATCTATCACACTCCGTGATAGTCCCTTTGTAAAGGGATCTGCCAGGTTTTTATCTGTTTGGATGTAATCCAAGGTTATAACTCCGGAGTTTCTCAATTTCCTGACAGACTTCAATCGTCTCTTGACATGCCTAGACGATTTCATATTATCCTTAGAACTGTTCACTTTAGCGATAACGGTTTGATTATCACAGTTTATAAGGATAGCTGGCACTGGCTTTTCCACCGTAGGTAGATCCATCAATAGATCCCGTAGCCATTCTGCCTCAACAGTAGCAGTGTCTAGTGCCGCAAGCTCTGCTTCCATGGTTGACCTCGTCAAAATGGTCTGTTTGCAAGACCTCCATGAAACAGCACCACCACCAATAGTGAAAACATATCCACTAGTGGCTTTGATCTCATCAGCATCAGAGATCCAGTTGGAATCACTATAACCCTCCAGCACCGATGGGTACCCAGTATAGTGAAGTCCAAAGTTCGAGGTACCTTTCAGATAGCGCAACACTCGCTCAAGCGCCTTCCAGTGATCATCTCCTGGGTTAGATGTAAACCGGCTTAACTTGCTCACAGCAAAGGAGATGTCTGGCCTTGTTGCACTAGCTAGGTACATAAGTGAGCCAATTATCTGAGAATATTCCAGCTGATTCCTAGCAATTTTCTTATTCTTACGAAGTAACACGCTAGGATCATAAGGTGTTGGAGAATGCTTGCTATCAGAAAAACCAAAACGGCTCAAGACATTTTCCACATAATGAGATTGCAAAAGTGTAATCCCATCCTCACCTCTAACCAATTTAATGTTTAGAATAACATCAGCCACTCCCAGATCTTTCATATCAAAGTTTTGAGACAAGAATGATTTGACCTCATTTATCACATTGATGTTTGTCCCAAAAATCAGGATGTCATCCACATACAAACATAGAATAACTCCCTCACCCCCACCATAGCGATAGTATACACATTTATCTGCCTCATTGACAGCAAAGCCTGCAGATGTCAGTGTTCTATCGAACTTCTCATGCCACTGCTTAGGGGCTTGTTTCAGACCATACAAAGATTTCAACAGTTTTAACACCTTGCCTTTTTGACCTTCTACTACAAATCCATCAGGCTGTTCCATGTAAATTTCCTCATCCAGCTCTCCGTTAAGAAAAGTTGTCTTAACGTCCATTTGATGAACGAGAAGACCATGTGAGGCAGCCAAAGCAAGTAGTACTCGAATTGTGGTCAGTCTAGCAACAGGTGAGTAAGTGTCAAAGAAATCTTCGCCTTCTTTCTGAGTATAGCCCTTGGCAACAAGCCGAGCCTTGTACTTTTTGAACACCCACTTGCACCCTACAGGTTTGCACCCATATGGTTTATCTGTCAGCTCCCAGGTTCCATTAGCGATAATGGAATCCATTTCACTACGGACAGCATCCTTCCAGTAGTCTGCATCAGGGGATGCATACGCTTCTGAAATAGATTTGGGAGTGTCGTCCACAAGGTACACAGTGAAATCATCACCAAAGGATTTGAATATCCTTTGTCTCTTGCTCCTTCTAGGAGCTCCACTGTCATCCTCCTCATTGACAAGTTCATGTGTATGTTCAAAAGGTTCAGGTGATGTGATTGAACTGGGAATTATTTCAGAAGGTTGACTAGTAGTGTTATGTGTATCCTTCATTGGAAAAAAAATCTCAAAGAATGTTGCATCTCGAGACTCCATAATTGTGCCAACATGCATGTCAGGTACCTCAGTTTTAACTATCAAAAATCTATAAGCAATGCTATGATTAGCATATCCCAGAAAGACACAGTCCACAGTTTTAGGTCCAAGCTTGCGTTTCTTAGTTATTGGCACATTAACTTTCGCCAAGCACCCCCATGTACGCAAGTAAGAAAGTGATGGTTTTCTCCCAATCCACACCTCGTATGGTGTTTTGTCCTTATTTCTGTTAGGAACACTATTTAATACATGATTAGACGTTAACAAAGCCTCCCCCCACCATGCCTTAGGTAAGCCCGCAGTATCTAACATGGCATTCACCAAGTCAGTCAACGTGCGATTTTTCCTTTCGGCAATCCCATTTGACTCGGGAGAATAAGGAGGCGTCCTCTCATGTATAATACCATGTTCCTCACAAAATAAGTCAAATTCGTTTGAGAAATACTCTCCACCACGATCTGACCTAAGTCTTTTTATCTTTCTATTTAACTGGTTTTCAACTTCTGCCTTATAGATTTTAAAATAGTCTAAAGTCTCATCTTTCGTTTTCAATAAATACACATAACAGAACCTAGTTGCATCATCAATCAATGTCATGAAATATCGTTTTCCACCCTTCGTCAACACGCCATTCATCTCAGAAAGATCTGAATGCAGGAGTTCTAGTGGTGCCAAGTTTCTCTCCTCAGCAGCCTTGTGAGGCTTACGAGGTTGCTTTGATTGCACACAGCTATGGCATTTAGAACCTTTGGTGATGGAAACGTTTGGAATTAAATTCATACTGGAAAGCCGAGACATCAAACCAAAATTAATATGACATAGACGTGAGTGCCAAACATTAGCCTCATCATCCACACTACCACAAATATGGTTCAGTCTTATTGCAGAAATCTGAAAGGGAAAAACGGAACAAGCCTCCGCACTCATAGCCTTTAATAATAAAATATCCATGTTTAGACACGACTACTTTATTAGACTCAAATACCAACTTAAGCCCGTCTCTACATAAACGGGAGCCACTAACGAGATTCTTGTCTATAGAAGGGACATGCTGCACGTTCTTCAGCTGCACGATCTTTCCCGAAGTAAACTTCAGATCTACCGTGCCAACACCATGAACAGTAGCATGTGACCCATTCCCCATTAGGACGGAGGAATCTCGGGCGACCTGATAAGAAGAAAACAACGAAATATCAGCACACACATGTACATTAGCTCCTGTATCAATCCACCAATTGGTAGATTGACTAACTGAAAGAACAGTAGGTAAATTACCATACCCAGTTCCATCTCCAGTCTTGCCAATGGTCACGTTGACAGACTTAGAAGTCTGTCCTATAGGTGCCTTCTTTCCTTTGCGTTGTGGGCACTTCTTGGCCAGGTGACCAGGCTCACCGCACACAAAGTAAGTTCTATCATCCTGATTGTTGTTGTTCTTCTTCTTCTTGAAGTTGGTTGTCTGTTGGGCTTTGACAAATTTCCCTTTGTTCTTGCTTGAGGGTTTCTGTACCACATTGGCACTAGACTGCCCTCCATCACCCTTAGACACAGCGTCCTTTTCCCGAGCTTTCTCCTCAATTTCAAGAGACCCAATCAGATTCTCAACAGAGTACTATTGTCTCTTGTGTTTGAGTGCTGTTCCGAAATTCCTCCATGAAGAAGGTAATTTCGCAATGATACATCCAGCCACAAACTTGTCGGGTAAGGCACACTTCAGGAGTTCGAGTTCCTTGGCAATGGCCTGTATCTCATGAGCCTGATCTACTACAGAACGGTTATCAACCATCTTGTAGTCATGAAATTGCTCCATGACATACATGTCATTGCTGGCATCAGTAGCACCGTATTTGGAATTCAGTGCATCCCACAACTCCTTCGCGTCTGTCATGTGCATATACACCTCGCACAGACGATCAGCAAGAACACTAAGAATGCATCCAACAAAGAGAGTAGTGGCAGTCTCGAATTCTTTCTGCTTTTCAGCATCAAGAACACCTTCAGGCTTGCCATTACTAACCCAGAATACATTCATAGCAGTAAGCCACAGAGTGACCTTGATCTGCCATCTCTTAAAGTGCACACCGGAGAACTTATCCGGCCTCAGTGCATCGGCAAATCCAGCCATAGTAAAACCACAGTGCCTACAATAAGGTTTTTGGATTGTTGGAAAATTAAGCACATGTAGGTTCAATTTATTCCATAAATTAATCATGACATCATACACGCAAAATAACAGAACCATCACAGGCATAACAGATCTAGACATGTAAACCAGAAAACTGTACATGAACAGATCTAATGCGGAGAACATGACTGTTACGTACCGATGATTCTGCTTTGATCGGTTTGCCGATGTTGACGCTGCAGGTACGGTGTGGATGACACGAGGTCGATGACGATTCGCCGAAGCCGAACGACGAGGAAGACGAGCCAGAGCTACAGCAAGCAGTCGCGCAGAGCGCTTCCCAAAAAACCTTATTCGCCCTCTCCCGGTGCAGGACTTCGAAGGCGACGGTTCCGGAGACCTGCTCTCCCGAACGACAGTGCACGCTGGCGGACGGGACGGAGTAGACTACGTGGGACGGCGCAGTACAATGGAGGAGGCAAAAACCCTAGATTGATTCGCATATTCTGTATGGAGTCGGCGGCTCAGTATTTATGGAGAAAACAGGACGTGTGATCAAGACGCCTGCACGTTCTCCATAACTCGTAACCGAAACGGATTAGTTGCGCGTAACCGATCCGGATTCACCGCTACTCAAAACAGCAAAAATAAAACTGCAAAAGGAAGCCGCGTCTGCGCAAGCATCTGGAGCCGATTTTGGCGGACCATTCACGCAGGTGCCGTGCATGCGCGCCCCCCGCCCCGCCCCGCCCCGCCCAGCCCGGCGAGGCGAGCGAGCGCGTGCGTGTGATCCTCTAGTTCTCTCCCACACATGCCTCAAGTGGCTAGGAGTGCACCATCCCTTTTAAGGTGGTCTTCCTCTCCTAGAACTAGCAATATGGTACTAAAGTGCACATGCATTGCTCCTTTGCATGAGTGAGCCTTTGAGATTTAGGAATTATTCTTATGGGCTTGGCCCACATAATTCAACAACTAATTCTCAATGGCAGAGCCACCGTCCGGGCAGCACGAACGCCTGCCTCCTGCGAACCGCTATTGATACCTCAGTTGAGCCTGGCTGCTGTCTGAGGGGAAGTACCGGGGCTCTCCGGCTTACAGAGTGGGTTCTTTTGAGCTGATGATTTATAATTTATAGTCTAAATATTTAAATTCTGACTATTCGCGGCTTACAGAGTGGGTTCTTTTGAGCTAACTGTTTATAATTTATAGTCTAAATATTTAAATTCTGACTATTCACGATAGGTATTATGTACAGGAAAATAGTCGCGTGATTTTAGTCGATACAGTCAAACTAGTATACTTTTTATTACACTCTTTCTGTTAACCCTCTTTTAAAAACATGTTTAAAAGCTAATTGCTATATATAATACAAGTAAGCACAAACCAATACAGAAAAAAAAGAACCGAAAAAACTCAAAAAAGCTAAAAAACAGAAAAGACGAAATTATTGAATAGTGAAAAATAAACCAGAAGCCAGAAGCCTAAACCGTTTTGAACGGAGTCTAAATCGGCTAAAAGTTATAAAGAACTCCGTCATAGTTAGAGCAAGTCTTATAATACAACCTTCAGCTGGCTGTATGGATACTTACAGCCCACTTATCAGCCTACTCATATAGTAGTTACAGCCAGCTGAAGGCTGTATGATCTACCCCTCCTCTCACAAAGTTTCTTGGTTCTTGTGCTTCAGCTGGCTGTAAGCTTACAGCCCACCTCTCTTCTCTCTCCTCCACCTCAGCATACAGCCAGCTTACAGCCTCTTATAATACTTGCTCTTATGCTTGTCTAGGCTAGTTTTTTCCTAGCTCAGTGGCAGGTTCTTAACGGGGCATTCAACTTTTTGCCACTCTGAAGATTGGCCAATTACCTCTCTCACTTACATACAGGGCCGCCTGAGTCACTGACAACGGGCCAGGGTGGCAAATCTATTGCCACCCTACTTATAAGAGTGACAAATAATTAAATTATCCGTTCTTAACAGCTTTCTAATTTTTTCCGTAGTCTGTACAGCTTTCTAATGGTGTTTTTCCCCACTAGCTAGAAGTGGTTCCAAATTTCCATGTCTCTGATTTTTTTTTTTTGAAAAAGCGAAGTGCATCGTCTAGTCACCACTGTCATCCATCATCGTCATGATTAAGATGGTGCATGTCCGACTGTCACTTCTTCGGATAGCAGGAGCACGTTTAAAAATGTAGCACCTAGGTTAATAGCTCCCCCCCCCCCCCCCCTCTCTCTGCCTTTGCAAAGTGTGAACGAAGTCTCAGCTGTATGATAGGTTTGCTTGCTACATGGGGAATTGGAGCACTATCAACTGGTACTGAACACTGATCCCAGTTAATGAGGGCCCAGTTCTGAATAAATTATGGGGCTGGGCAGGCACACAAATGCACAGGATTAGCAGAGATGGGGTCACAGGACGGAAATGAGTGGGCAAATCTTGTGGTGAAATCAGAATTTCAGAGCTCAGATTATACGATTACACAGTGACAGTGCACTGCACACAAAAGAGCATGGCTCTTGCCTATTGCATGTTCCTTTTCTTCACAGGGTTTCTGTAGGTGCATCTCTGTTAACGGCAGAAACTTGTCAAGTGCAGAGATTTTCAGAAATGAGTATTTCATGTTTTCGTTTCCCCTTCCTTCAGACTAGATGTTGGAGCAACTGCAGTGTGGAAAGAAATTTCTGTCTTTTGCTCTGCTGATGACTAGATCACACTGCAGTCAACACACTGTGCGGACAAAAAAATTTGGAGCAGCTGCAATTTGAACAAAAAATGAACAAGATATCGTAATCTAGGTTTGTGCAAGGATTTAGCAATTTAACTACTCCCAATACTCAAAAGTCCCTTAGTATATAATCTTTGGTAAATGCAGCATGCAACCTCAGGGGCTCAATTTCTGAGGGGCTCTCCACTGCCAAACTGCAGATCTTGTTGTACATAGTTGAATTCCCCAACAGCATTAACCATATTTGGATCACTTTGCCACATGCTTCCCTGCCCCCCTGCACACCCACACCTGCATGCTCCAGCCCCCAAGAATAATTGAGAGCCAGTTTGTCAAAACACTTCCCCAATCATTTGTTATATACTACTTATATGTGCATGCCATCCAATTCAGGCCTCTAAATTAAGACCAGTCTAATCAGAGGTTCAGAAGTAACAACAACCAGACAATCAGGATTAGCTGCTGCTCACTCACTACTTCACGAGTTCACCTGCTAGCTGCTGTTTATCCATGTGGAGCAACACATCATATCATATCATGAACGGTGATCATGAAAGCTACAACACATGAACAAGTGATTCCACTGACATCACTCGCACTCTCAGGAGAACTGACCAATCACAGCTCAGCTCACTTCACAGCCTCCAGCTACTGATACTCTCAAACACTAGACAGCAAGTTAGAAACATGAAAAAGAAAGAAAGAAAAACTCAGAAATGATAGAGAGATCAAGAAACCCAGGGAATTAAGCATCATTTTTTTTATGAAACAGTGGAATGCAATGCAGCTAAGCTAGAATGATCAACAAGAAATGAGAGCTATAAATGATCATTGTCAATTCATCATCGTCTTGAATCCTTGGTGTTGGTTACTCGAGCCGGAGCTGCGGCGGGCTTGGGGTCCGGCCGGGGCCGCCAGGCTCGGGTTCCGGCGGGCCGCCGGGCTGCTGGTCGGGCTGGTGGCGACGGGATAAGGTGTGCTTGTTGTTGTGCATCCAGACCTTGAGGACGCGGCGCTTGATGCCGACCTCCTGGCAGAAGCGTTGCACAACGGCGTCC
Organism: Dendrocalamus latiflorus; assembly: GCA_017311315.1. Classification (NCBI taxonomy): domain Eukaryota; kingdom Viridiplantae; phylum Streptophyta; class Magnoliopsida; order Poales; family Poaceae; genus Dendrocalamus; species Dendrocalamus latiflorus. The sequence continues at coordinate 20,555,417 of CM029636.1, forward strand.
TCCAGCTTCTGCAGCCGCCACCCGACATCCTCGGCGAACCCCAGCATGCGCGCCTTCTGCTCCGCCGTGAACTTGGTCCGGAACCGCTTCCGGGGCGCCGGCCGCGCCGCCTCGTCGGACTCCGACGTGTGCATGGCGCTGAGCGGCATCACCATCCGCGTTGGCGCGTGCGCGGGGGGGAGGGCCGCCACCAGGAGGCCGCGGTGGGCGGCGAGCGGGCTCAGCGGACCGCCGATCAGGTGGTGGTGCGGATCGTCGAGCTCCTTACGGTGGAAGTTGCGGTGGCAGCCGCAGGCGGAGCACCGGAGCGCGTCCAGCGAGCCGTCCTCGCCGGCCGGCATGAACTCGCCACACCCGTCCGTCGCGCTGCCACCGATGGCCGCCGCGTGGTTCTTGAGGCACTCCCGGTACCTCGCCGCCACCACCTGCCGGTTCTTGGACTCCTCAGCCCCGGCCACAGCCGCCGGAGGCGTAGGCGGCGACATGTGCCGGCCATTACTGCCAGCGTGGTGGTGATGGTGCTCATGCTGCAGACCGAGGTACGGCGACGCGGCGGCGTGCATTGGCATGGGCAACTCGCCCTGCGTCCCGGAAAGATCCATTCTTGCTTCCTTCCTCCCTCCCTCTTCTTAGGCTCCCTCCTCTGCAACAAGATGCTTCCAGCTCTTGTGCTACTGCAATGGCGTGCGCGCGCGCACACAGAGCAAGAATTAGCACGGTAAATGCCAAATTGCCAAGTCGGGGGAGCTTGCCCTTGCAATGATGTATGTGAAACAAGAATATAGTACACTTCTTGGGAGCCTAAAAAAAGAGGTAGGCACACACAATGGCAAAATGAGAGAAAAAATAAATTGTGGTATGAGAGTAATGAGAGGTATCCTATCATCCTGCGGATGCAGGCAACAAGATACAGGGCTACCCTAAATGGCTTCGCTTGTGGTTTCTTGTTTCACATACATCATTACTCTCATTTCCAGCTCTTGTGCTACGTAAATAGCGATTTTTTAATATTTTAGTTTTTTGTTTCATTTTTTTGTACTTTCTATGGTGCTATAACAAGTTTTTCTCTTTTTTAAAGTTATCTTTCAATCGAAATGACTTAGAAAAACTAATAGCTATTACAGTCCACTTTAAGTCAAAAACCAACAAGCACAAGCCGTTCGGAGCAAGCTCACACTACTCCTTCTGATTAGCAATATAAAGTTGAGGATACGTACCTAGAAAGTGTGATAGTTAAATAATATTGAATAAGATTAAACTATAATTTCTTATATTAGATAGATGTACTACTCTTTCAATTAGAGATAAATTCAATCTAATTTTATTAAATATTATTAAATAATGCCTTGTGTCGAATTTATATTATGGGACCTAAGTGCAAGCCCTGCTTTCATTAGCTCAGACAAGAGAAACAAACACAAGTCACAAACTACAAACAAATAAACTCTCCTGTCTATATGAATTGATTCATTTTGTGCATGTGTTTGTGGTGTGGGAGGATATCAATGGAAAATAGGTGGTGTTCCTACTTCATACACTGCTTGGAACAGTGGGCAAACAAGGTGGAAACAAAAACAAAGGTCAGGAAGTGAGAGCAAAAAAAATTACGCAAATAGATAAGCAAACAAACCTTGCACTTGCAGCTTGTGTCAAAGGCTAATCAGGAGGGCAAGGAAGGAGCAAGGCCATGGGGGCTCATGCCTTCTCAAATCTTTGCCTCCACCATTGCAACTAGAAGCTAGGCACAAACACAAGCTACAAAGTGGTGAAAACTACAAGAAAACGAAAGATTGAGAGGGAGGCAGTTAGTGATAGGGTGAGAGGGAGGAGGCGGCTTATGAGTTATGGGAGAGGTGAAGAAGGGAGGAAGAGCTTGTTGTCATAAACAAACACAGATGAGAGGGATGAAGAGGCAGGAAAAATACTAGTTTCTGGTGCTTGCTTTGCTTGCACTCTCAGGAATCCAAGCAGCTTACTTGAGAGAGAGAGAGAGAGAGAGAGACGAGACTGTTGTGTGTCAGGAGGTGTAGTACATGGAGAGGGTGCAGAGCTACAGGAGCTGGGCACGTCCAGGTCCCCACTGGAATTTTTATTTAAAACATTCAGAGCTACAGAGAGAGATTGTTTTGCTTCCTTCTTTCCTTTCCTTTTTCTTTTCCATTGAGATGGAGAGGAGAAAGGGTTTGGTCAGAAAACGAATTTAAGCGTTTAATTTCCCCGGTGTATGTATTCACAGAATATTATGGTGCGTGTTAATCTTCAAAAAGTGTTGAGCACAGTTGTTAATTCCATTTTCATACCATCTGAAATAGCCAAAAAAGTTTTGTGGTCTTAAATAAACTTAAGTAAATGGCTTTATATCCCATCCTCCCAAAATTCAGCTCACTGTTATAGTCATGAATGCGTGTGGTGTGTGATGTGAGTAGGGTGTGCACGTGAGTGTGCGGCCTCTTTGTAATCTCAAAAAATATAGTGTTCACCACTAAAGCTTAAAAACTAGATTATTTAATCCTGGTTAGTTTTGGTTCAGAATGTTTCTATGTTTCTTAAAAGATATACGCAAATCTCCAAGCTCTATATATATGAGCGCAGAGATTGCAACCAACAATTTTCTTTTATAGGAAACATTTTGCTTGATTGACTATCATATTGTTTTGGCAAATTTCCCCTATTCTCCCTTTCCAAATAGAATGCAAATGCAAGGACAAGTTAACCAGCATGGACACACTCTCAACAAACGGTCTTCTGCCACCTGGAGGCCAGTTTCCACTGTGGAGTTGCCGTGGGCAGCCTGTGGAGTCTGGAGTGTACTGGCTCGTTCATTTCAGCTTGAGCTTGTAGCTTATTTTTTTATTATTTATAAATTTTATCTTCTTCTGAACTTTTAGCCTTTTTTAAAGCTTTTTTGCCGGTTCTTTTTTCTATATTCGTTCGCGTTATCCGTAATGAGTTAACATATTTTTATTTTTAAAATTTTTAAATTTAATTATGCTAAATAAGCCACATTCAGTTACAGTAAAATTTCAGCCGCTATAGTGTAATTTCAGCCATAAGCCGCAACTTTTTAGCCGAACCGAGCGGGCCTATCTGACTAGCCAATTGCCATGGGCCAAAGCAATCTTGCCAATTAGAGAGCAGCAAAAGCAGTAAACCACAGGTTACTACCTTACTTTCCCTTTTGGTCACAAGACTGATTAGAGTGATTATACTACATATCACAAACCAGCTCCCTAATAATTCTGCACCACATATATCCTTGTCACCTTCAGAGATTCTTATCATTTGGCAATTTGCACATGATTTGATTTATCAACTACTACTCCCATAGGTACCTGTGCAGAAGATTAACCTTAGGCCCACTTAATCCCAGCTTTAGTTTGGATCATATACATAGAGAGGTGCGTAGGCTTTTCCTTTTTCTGATGGGGAAATGTTTGGTGCCTACCACTGTCTACTCACTGCACAACATTCTCCTGCCTGTAAAGAAAATTGCCAGGTCTTCTTTTAAGGCTCGTGTGGTTATGGTACAATTTTCTGTTGTGCTGTGGGGGTACATTGTTTACCAAGGATATTTTCAAAATTTTTTTCTATCTAAAGGACAATGTATTCACATCCGACGACATGTCATATATATATGGTTACGGGAAGATGGCTGCACCTGAAAATAAAATATCTCAAAAAAAAAACGTTTTCTACTACGCATTGTAACACCAAACGAGTGTAAACATGGTGAGCCGCACTTAGGGAGGATTTGATTGGTGGAAATAAATGCCTCATTTGAAATATAGGAATTTCACATGAACAATTCAAATTTAATAGGGAAAATTAATATGTTCCGAAGACGTGGGAATGGTAATTTTGGGGGGTAAGGCTCCATTCCTAGTTCATATTGTCGGAATTCATTGAGATTATAATATATAGAACTCTAGTCAATTTCCATCAAATTAGTATATATTAGGGAGAGTTTGTGGGATTTATCAATTAACTGGGAATATCAACGATGGCAATTACCTTGCTTATCACTACCTCTAGTCATATTTAAGTGACATTTTGCTATTTTAGACATTTATATAGTCTCTAAAACGCAATTTTGACCACCAGTTTATATTGTAATGCATTTGTAGAACCTCATAAACTCATAGTCTGCTGAAAGTGTTTCCCGACAAAAATCTACTAAAATTATTTTCATATGTTTGAACAAAATATTTATAAAGATATTTTCTAATTGCATCCACATAACCCGTGAGCAATTGGTGGCATTGTTAGCGAAGTTATCATCGTTGGAATCATCCAGATACTAAACCCGAGGGGATTCCCTGCCCCCGGGCGTATCCACGTCGCCCCGCCCGCGTGTCCGGCCGGCGCGTGGCGGGGCAATTCCTGTACGGCCGGAGGAGGTAGTTTCCTCCAGTTTTTCGGAAATTACGTAAAGGTCATTTTTCCTCGCGAAAAGGTCCCTGCAAGTTTTTTTCCCAAAAAAATTTTGGATAGCGCCCCGCAGATTCCCGAAATTACGTATAGGCCCTTATTTACTTACGTACAGGTCCTTACAAGTCCTCGATTTTTTCCGAAAAAACCCTTTAGCTTTCTCGAAAATACGTATGTGCCCTCGATTTTTTTAAAAAAACTCCTCACGAATTATCACCTCTTTTACTTCGGTACATACGGTGGCTGGCGCGGCATGTCGCCGCGCCTATGAGGCTAGTTAGATTCTCTTTGAGGGGGAGAGAAAGGTTTTGATCACTTTTTATTCTGGTGAATACATAAAGTGCCTCGGAATGCAAAGTGCACAAGGAACATCTTTAAGGTACATTAGTACCCTCCTTTATCTTTCTTTCAGCTTAAAGGTCGGCAAGAATGTTCGGTCTTGATGTTAGAAGGCTGGATGATCCAACAATCTTTCTCTCTCAAGGGGAAGAAAAAGATTAACAAAGACGCATGGATCCTAGCTTTTTTTTGCCGTAGGATTTTGGCCTGAAATTATTTGCATTCTTGCTAGCTTTCAATTCCTTTTTGTTTTCCCTCCTCGTCGATCTATGCATATCCACATCGCTTTATTCTTGAATACCTTGCTGTGTGCTTTATTCTTGACTAAAATCTCATCCCAATTCAATCACCTTTTACCGCCCTCCTTTTTCGTCTTGTGGTTCGTTTCTTCGTCTTGGAATTGTGTTGGATCCTCGTGAAGAATATAACGTTGATGAACGATGGGCAAAAAAGAACATTAACTTTCAGAAAATCTGAGATTTAACCCATGTTGAGACATTTTTCCACTCATATTTTTCCTTGAAATGCTATATGTACAAAAAAAACCTTGTAAAATAACAAAACATGTAATGACTAAATAAGTGTTTTCTCTCTATTCTACTAATATAGGGACTTGTTTGGATGGTAGAATTGCAAGCAGCTTTCAAAGGGTTTCTGTAAGTTCCTATGTAAGTCCTATATACAAATTTATGTGAAATTCCTTCGTTCCAAATAAGTTCCCATTGACATCTCTAGAAATTTAACCCTGCAAAGTCAAATCATGCATATGTAGCATGATCAATGCTGGATCATACTATGCTAGGCCGTTAATTAAATAATAAAAAGAACACAGATTAACAAGATAAGAGAATTAAGATGCATCTGCGGATCAGTAGACAAGACAGTACAGGCGTGTCATATGATTTTGCATCTTGGTCGAACTACAAACTATTATTTCGGGAACTGGAACCGCTATATATACACAGTATACATTAATACATATACGTATGCGTGTACCGTGTACCCTGTCAGCAGCTGCATTTATATAATTAACCTCAAGGATGAAATGAGTGGACCATGGCTGCAGCTAGCAGTTCACTAGTGCATGAGAGTCGATGGCCCTATTATTTTTGCTTTTCAGTAACTTTTAATTAATTTCTCTTAACACTAATAAGTTATGGGTATATTCTTTTTGGCCGAGCCTTATGGTTTTTGCCTGTGCCTTATGGCTTTTAGGCTGTTCGTGCGAGAGATTACATAGTAACAGAAACTCACGTGTAGTTTTTATCGATATAAATGAAGTCAGTACAGTAGTGCTACAATTAACTAGCTAGTAGACCTTATCTGGAAAAAAAACTCCATTTAAAAGTTAATTACTATAAAAAAATCATAAACAGAACCTAAAAGTTAAAAAAGAACATACCCTATAATAAAAAAAATCATAAACCACAACCTAAAACAAGAACCATTTATTCATGGTCACCCAACCCAACCCCATGTCCAGTCTGCTGCAAGGACCAGCATCAAGCTTCATGCCCGATGCAACAGTCACAAGGCTGTGTTGGCTTTGCACATTCGATGCCATCAATAACAAGTGCTCTTGTGTGTACGCGCGAGTGCGTGCGTGGTGCTGTGTGGCGACTTATACTGTCCTACTAAATATTTCTGGCACTTTGCGTTTCGTAAATTAGCGTTGTGTATAGTCTTCAATGCGTAAGCTCGTTTAATTTGCGAACATATAGACAATGCAATTATTTGCGAACATAAGTACTTAAAAAATACTTTTTAATAAAAGTATAAATCAAAAAAAATTTAAGTACTTACCAAAAAATACTTTTTATACTTAAAAAAGTACTTTTTACAAATTTTCGGATTTTGTAAGTATTTTTTTCGATTTTTTTGAAATTTTTTTGGACCTTTGGGACACGTGGCAGGTGCTGGGGCACCTATGCACGAGCTAAGTGCTGTGCCCCAGCACCTGAGCTGCATCCGACTAAATAAGTGTTTTCTCTCGATTCTACTAATATAGGGACTTGTTTGGATGGTAGAATTGCAAGCAGCTTTCAAAGGGTTTCTGTAAGTTTCTATATATGTAAGTCCTATATACAAAATTTATGCGAAATTCCTTCGTTCCAAATAAGCCCCCATTGACATCTCTAGAAATTTAATCCTGCAAAGTCAAATCATGCATATGTAGAATGATCAATGATGGATCATACTATGCTAATCAATGAATGCCGGACGTTAATTAAATAATAAAAAGAACACAGATTGACAAGATAAGAGAATTAAGATGCATCTGCGGATCACTAGACAAGACAGTACGGGCGTGTCATATGATTTTGCATCTTGGTCGAGCTACAAACTATTATTTCAGGAACTGGGGCCGCTATATATACACAGCATACATTAATACATATACGTATGCGTGTACCGTGTACCCTGTCAGCAGCTGCATTTATATAATTAACCTCAAGGATGAAATGAGTGGACCATGGCCGCAGCTAGCAGCTCACTAGTGCATGAGAGTCGATGGCCCTATTATTTTTTGCTTTTCAGTAACTTTTAATTAATTTTTCTTAACACTAATAAGTTATGGGTCTGTTCTTTTTGGCTGAGACTTACGATTTTTGCCTGTGACTTGTGGCTTTTGGGCTGTTCGTGTAAGAGATTACAGAGTAATAGAAACTCATGTGCGGTTTTTACCGATATAAATGAAGTCAGTACAGTACTGCTACAACTAACTAGTAGACCCTATCTTGAAAAAGCACTTCGTTTAAAAGTTAGTTACTATAGAAAAATCATAAGCAGAACCTAAAAACTGAAAAAGAACAGATCATATAATTATAGACCGTAGCCTAAAACAACAAAATCATTTATTCATGGTCACCCAACCCAACCCCATGTCCAGTCTGCTGCAAGGACCAGCATCAAGCTTCATGCCCGATGCAACAAATCACAAGGCGGTGTAGGCTTTGCACATTCGATGCCATCAATAACAAGTGCTCTTGTGTGTACGCGCGAGTGCGTGCGTGGTGCTGTGTGGCGACTTAGGGCCTATTTGGCAGAGCTTTACCAGCTCCAGATCCACCAGATTCACCGTGGAGCAGCTCCACCGTGAATCTGGGATCCCACTATAGAGCTGGAGAAACTGTTTGGCTTCCATAGCAGCTCCAGATCCACGAAACTGAGTTTTTGGTGGGAATGGCTTGTTGTGCCCTTGGGGTTGTCCGAGCACATCCGGTCCGAAGCCGCATGCGGCGGCCGCCGCCTGGCCGCTCGCCCCGAGAACCGGCACGTCGCCTGCATGCGGCTGCTCGGCCAAGCCGCCGCTTGGGGTATGGCGCTGCCGCCGCCTTGTGCCGGCGCCGCCGCACCAGCTCCCTCCGAGCTCACCCGAACCTCTTCGCCTCCCGCATGCCGCCTGTAGCCGGCACCTTCCGGCCCGAAGCCGCCGTGTATGTGACAGCCGCCCTCGAGCTTTCCTCCCGTAGCCGCAGGCGCATCGTCTCCCACGCCCGCATGCGTACCCGCCTCCCGCACGCGCAGCCGGTTGCCGCCGCTCGTCGCACTTGGGCCGCCGCCCCTTGCGCTCGGGTCGCCGCTGGCGGGCGCAGCCTCGCGCATCGCCACCGGGCCGCCCCGCGCCGCCGCACCGCCGCTTGGTCGCGTCGCACCACCCGGCCGCGTGACCGTGCCGTCCGCAAAGCCGGCCTGCAGCCGCCGCCGTGAGGGCCCGCCTCCCCGACTCGTCCGCCCGAGCCCGGCCTCCCTCTCGTCGCCCGAGCAGGCGCACGGCGGCACGGGCCAGGCGCTGCACCGGCCAGAGGAAGAAGAAGGAGGTGGAGGAAGTAGAGGGGGCCGGATCTACCAGATCCGGCCATTGCCGGAGGTGGCGGCCCGCCGGAGCGCCGGAGGTGGCTAAGCGAGGAGGCGGCGCGAGGAGGCGACGCGAGGAGGCGGCTCGCCGAAGCGCCAGAGGTGGCGGCGCGAGCAGGCGGCGCGAGGAGAGGAGCGCTCGGTCGCTCAGCGCGAGGAGGCGAGGAGAGAAAAGAAGGCCGAATAGGAAAAAAACGGTTGGGATGGGTGTGTAATGGCATTGGTGGGTAATTACCACCCAACTCCACGAGTAGATACGAAACGAAGTTTCGTGGAGCACCCCTTGAGGTGCTCCATGGATTTCATGAATCTGGAGCTAGATTCAGTATTTTGGTGGATCCAGATTTCGTGGAGCTGGAGCGTTTGGGTAAAAATTCGTGGAGTGGAGCTGTTTTTGGTGAATCTGGAGCTGGTGGAGCTCTGCCAAACAGGCCCGTAGAGCCTGTTTGTTTCAGCTTCTGGCAGCTGCAGCTACTTCCAGAATCTGCAGCTCCCCCAAACAATCCAGTTTTTCATCCAGATTCTAAGTAGCCAGAAGCTACAGAATCCAGAAAATGAACTAGTAGCCAGAAGCTGGGGTTATCCAGCTTCTCCAGATTCTGACTAGCTGGATATTCATCAGCTACTTCTCAGAATCTACAGCTGAAACAAACAGGCCCTTAATAAGTACCGTCCTACTAAATATTTCTGACACTTTGCGTTTTGTAAATTAGCGTTGTGTATAGTCTTCTCCAATGCGTAAGCTCTAATTTGCGAACATATAGAGTAATAGACAATGCATAGAAGAGAGAGAGAGAGAAAACAAATAGAAAATGGACCGATCAAATTAAGGCCTTGTTTGTTTCCACTTAAGATTATTATAATCTAGCTTATAAATCATAAGTGAAAACAAACAGCCCAGATTATAAGGTAACTTATTATAATCTAATAGCCCAGATTATTGTAATCTAATAAGCTCAAAAAAGGAGATTATTTCAGCTTATAAATCCACCTTTTATCTTAATGACCATAAAACTTTAGGAATATTACTCACCTTTGCCATTCATCCAACCCCTCAACTCCCGTGCCTCTCTCTCCCAGGAGCGTCTCTCTCTTGTGCGCCTCCTCCCTCTCCTCTTCCATTCTCCTCCAACCCTAGCAACCTAGCCCAAATCCGGCCAAACTTTCGGTGTGTTCGGGCCAAAATGGATCCCCAAGATGGTGATGATGCGGAGGCCGGCCTTGCCCGTGCGCTTGCCTGCCGGGATTCCCTTGCGCAAAGCCCCGTGGTCGCCGAGGAGTCGCTGGGAGGGGCGGCGCTGGCCGAGGCGGCGCCGGCCGGGGCGGCGTCGGGAGGGGACGTGGTGCCGGGAGAGGCTGCGGAGTCGCGGGAGGCCGAGGCGTCGGGGTCAGCGGCCTAGGCGCGGGCGGCGGCCTGGGCATGGGTGGCGACCTTGGGGGCGACGACCTAGGCTTGGGCGGCGGCCTTGGTGTGGGCATCGGCCTCGGGGGCGGCGGGCTGGGCACCAAAAAAGGTCAAGGGCATTGTAGTCTTTAAACATTCGAATACAACAATCCATAACTCTGATAATCCAGGCTGCCAAATACCTGACAGCTTATTTTCCACCAGCTTATTATAAGCTAGCTTATATAATCCCCACCTATAAACTAGATTATAATAATCTTAAGTGGAAACAAACAGGGTCTAAGATCGAGAATGAATTGCCTGTAGATTACATGTCTATATCCTTGTGTTTTATACCGAAGGATTCGCATATTTGCTCAAATTGATCGCATGCATGTGCCCTGTGAATAAAATTTTGCAGAATTTAGTAATAGTAGGTTTATGCATATAATTGTTAGCTCTATATGTCCAAACTAGAAAATCCATCTCTTTTACTTTTGGAGAAACGCCTTCTCAAATTAAGCGCATTGTAGCTAGGACATATGCACGTACACCATGGATTACCATGGACCACAGTAGAAGTAAATTGGAGTAACACCCAAATCATTATCGATTTGAAATAGATCGACTCATGCAATCAATTAATGATCCTTTTTTGTCGGAAACATGCATGCATACCATTGCGGTTTTAATTAATTAATTAATTAATTATATGTTCAACCCAAACTGAAAATCTGAGATAAAATTGATGCCTTCAACAAGGACAATCCGAACTCACTCGGCGCGGCGGCGGCACATCCGATGGGATGGATGGTCCACTGAAACGTATCATGAACCATGCATTTCCTTTGTTGTTAATTCGTGATTGGTTGCTATCTAATTAAGAGCCAACTTTTTTTTTTTGCCTGGATGACGATAAGCTTACTGCTATAGTTTCGTTCTTTTTATCTTATGATCTATAATTTTTCTAGAATAAATAAAAAAACAATTTCTATCTTTTTTGAAGCTACTTATTAATATAATCTTTTAAAAACTATTTATTAACTTATTAATATTCCAATTACTAGTACAGACGGCTGCGCAGCCACAGCTGATGTCCACCTCTCAACGGGCTATTTGGCTCTCTCTCTCTCTCTCTCTCTTCTTGGCTTCGAAAATCGCGTTAGATCATGGACAAAAAGCACCCTGCATCAGGTCTACCCGGCTGTGATCTAGAGAGAGAAAGAGAGGTAAGAATCATGCATGCAGCTAGCTTTCTTTCGTTTCTTCCTGGATGGCTTTGGCGGGCATGGATTCATCGTTTGACTGCTTTTCCTTAATTCCTCTGCTTGATTTTTCACATCAGCGCATGTTTGGAGATCTGAGCTGTCTCTTCTTGTTCCTCGTCACTAATCATATGCGCGTGACAAGGTTGCACAGGGTGCTGAACATTTGCTGGTTAATTATGTCGAGTCTCTGGGGTCATATGTGATCCCGGAAATCAAGGCGGAAAATCCACTGTAATAGCTCGCCCAACATGTAGTTTATGGAACTCGAACTCTGGCTGAGCCAATATACCGAGGCGTGGCACACTTGTTGGATTATCCAACGGTTGTCATTTTGTCATGGAATTGATTGGCCACAAACTAGCTAATGGGTCTATTCTTTTTGGCTGAGACTTATAGCTTTTGATTACAGCTTATGATTTTTAGGTTGTTCGTAGATTACAGAGTAACAGAAACTCATGTGCGATTTTTGCCGATATAACTGAAATTGATACAGTATATACTACAATTAACTAGTAGACCACATCTTAAAAAGACACTTCGTTTAAAAGCTGCTTACTGTAGAAAAGTTAAAAGCAGAAACCAAAAGCTGAAAAAGAATAGAACCAATATTTCGTCAAAAAATTGAACTAGAATCCCATTGAAAAAGAAAGTTTTGGCAAGAAACTAGCCAAGCGCATGCTAGTTTTGGTCAATGTATAAAGTTTAATTAATTGGTGGCTTCAGACCAAACAGACCCGACATGTAGATCCGAAAAAAAAACCTCCGACACATATACGTGCATCATCACGGTTGAACCGAGTCTATTCATAGGAGCTATGCCTTACATGATTGTCCAAAATAATTATAGCACCTAAGTTAGGCTAATTTCTCACAGCACAATGAAATTTCAATTTTATAGGAAGCCAGTTTCTAAACCTTATCATCCAAACCGTATCAAAATGAGTGACTGTGAATCCACTGTTGATCTGATAATCCCCAATGTTTATCTCTTCTTGATCCCGGAAATCTTGTGATTGTAACAACATGAAAGGGACCTCTCAAAAACATTGGTAATCACAAGATTAATGTGGTCTCCGTGCATCGGATTCTTGGGACCGTTTGGCTAAAATTGGGACCAATGCGATCAATACATATACATCTTTATCTTTAATTTCTACTCCTTAAAAGTATGAATTAGTAATCGTCAGTCCATTCTCTTTTCTTTTCTCAGCCATCCAATCTACATCTTGCGCATCTGTCTCGCGCCCTCTTCCCTCTCCTCTCTCTCTCATGATATAACTGCCCTCCCACTTCCAGCCTTCCCCTCCTCGCGCTTGCCACAAAGGAGGCGCGGCCTTTGCCTTTGTGGTCCCAACACACTCTGCTCACTCGCTCGGGACTCTCCGCCCTGTTGTCACCCCCACGCAGTGGCTAGATCAAGTAGCAGCCCCATCACCGCATGGCCTTCGTCGAAGCCACCGGTGACCCCCTCCTCGCGGACGCTTCTTCTCCCCTGAGCCCCGCCGCGCCCACCGCATCCCTCGCAAGCCAGGCCTTGCGAGAGCCCAAGCTTTGTGAAAACCTAGACCTCGTGTCCCCTTCCTTTCCCCCATGTCCTTCACCCGATCTGATCCAAGATGGTCAGTCTTCATCCAGCCTCCATTTTGGTTGTGTCTTTCCTTCCGAATTTCCCCTCATCTTTTGTAATATTTTCGTTTTCTTGAATTGATTTGTGCGAGAATCAGTCCCGTTTCTGCTTTTTCCAATGTTCGATTAGGGGGTTTACTGATCTAATCTTGCATGTGAGCTGTGAGATTTTGTTTGATTCCTTTCAATTTTTTTGCTGACTGTTGCAGCATAAGCTTGGGAGAGGAAGCCACGGCAAGGTGCAGCAGTTCATGACCATAAATGGCAATAGTTCATGACCATAACTGTTTGTTGCCCGCTCCCGACCTTCAATCACGCGTGATAGTCGACGGCTTCCGACTTATGATCACAAGGTGTGGTCGATGTCTTCTAACTTACGACCACGAGGATGATCGATGTATTCCGACTTACGACCACGAGGTATGGTCGAGGGCTTCCGACTTACAATCACGAGTGATGGTTGATGTATTCCGACTTACGATCACGAGCGATGGTCGCAGATGGTCAAACACTGTGGTCGTATCTAATGGTCGTAGCCTATGGTCGAACATCGTGGTCGTAGCCAGTGGTTGTAGCCTGTGGTTGAAGATGGTGGTCGTAGCCCATACTTGTAGCCTATGGTCGTAGCCTGTGGTCATAGCCAGTGGTCGTAGCCAGTGGTCGTATATAGTGGTCATAACCTGTGATCGAACACTGCGGTCGTAGCCAGTGGTCATAGCTCGTGGTCGTAGCCTGTGGTCGTACTCATAACTAGTGGTCATAGATGCTCGAACACTGCGGTCGTAGCCAGTAGTCGAAGATTGTGGTCGTAGCATGTGGTCGTAACCCGTGGTCATAGCCCGTGGTCGAACACTGCGGTCGTAGACAGTGGTCGTAGCTCGTGGTCATAGCCTAGTCGTAGCCCGTGGTCGTAACCAGTGGTCGTAGCTCGTGGTTGTAGCCTGTGGTTGTAGCCTATGGTCGAAGACGGTGGTCGTAGCCCGCGGTCATAGCGCGTGGTCGTAGCGCGTGGTCGTAGCCTGTGGTTGTAGCCCATGGTTACAATAATGTTTTTTCATTTCTTAAAAATCGGTCCATTACCAAATATTTTCCTTTGTTAATATTTCACGAACTGTCAGACATGTGTTTCCCCTACATATCCATGTCTGTTGAATGTTTTTATTCCGTAGCAACGCAAGGGCACTCAACTAGTATTATAAAAGAATCAGTTGGTAACGGTTTGTTCTCCCCTTCCCTCTTTGCAGCCGTCCGATCTGATTACGAGATAGGATTTGGAACATCCATCTCGCACCCCTCTCCTCTCGGACAATCAAACCGCCTCCTTTCTACTTCCCTCTTCAGTTTTTTCTTTGTTCCTCCTCCCAGTTCAGCCATCTTTCATGGTCAAAGGTTAGGACCGAAAAATCTGGTTGCCTCCCCCGTCGGGTTTATAGTTTCTAAATTTTGAATGTGATTATATATTTCGTACGATATATATTGCAAAAACGTGTATTGTATGGTTTTGTATCATGTTTGATTATATATGTACTACCCTATTTTAGGACGAGTCGCAACATACGGTCATCATACTAGCGCGTGTGTATATATACAGTGAGAGAGAGAGAGTAGTATATCATGAAACTCAAGGGAGTATATGCATAATCCAATTTGTTGCCCTGTCCCAATCCATATGCATCTCTTTCTACTGATTCGTTCTCTCTCCTCTTTTTCCTTTTGGTTTTTCAGACTTTTCAAATGGTTGGTCGCTTTAATTGGTATGTAGTACATATGTATGTTTGGGACCGAATTGTATGTCACGGGTAAGCGTACCCTATCTCAACACGAAAGGTATATAGCTGTTTGGTTCGTTCACAATGTAGAAAAATTTGTTGTATCATCTGGTTTGTGGACGAACACGTGTTTCGTAACAGTATAGCAAGTTGGCCCACATGTTAGCAAAGAAGAAGTAGCAAATGTGTGCCAAAAATGTTCCAAACATTTGTTTTGGCACACTACTATAGCCCCAAATCCTGGCGGTTATAGGAAACGGAAATCTCGGTGACAACCAAGAAAAATTCTGGCCAAAAAACTGTAATTCTAAAATTTGAATTTTAACTGATGAATAGCAATTCTGGGCAAGAACCGGACAATCCCAGCACATCTTTTCAAATCCAAATGGCAATATGAATTTCAAGAAAATTGGCTAGTATCCGTTACCTGTCAAGGAGGAATTTTTGTTGAATACGGTTTCTTTAAACCTGGCCACAAACTGAACAGCCCCATCTAGGGGCGGAGTCACACCCCGAGCAAGGTAGGTTTCAGCTCAAGATGTGATAATAATATTTAGTGTATAACCCAGGTAAATTCAGTTCAGCCTGGATAATATTTTTTATAGACCAGTCTAGATAGCTTAGATTATTCTACCATTGAGCCCAGAGGTAACTAAATTCTAGCTCCGCAGCCCCCATCGGTTCTTAACAATTACTGTTTAACCACTTTATTGCTTAGATTGATGAGTCATTGTAGATTATAGACCACAATCGAGGTGAAGTATTACTGAATGATAGGGGTACACATAGACTGTATAATTACTGTCCGACTAACCTATAAAGGCTCACAAGACGAATACGAAAAAGATAAATGGGTATCTAGTATTATCCATGTCTGACTCCGAGGAAAAAATACAAAATATGATATAAGATAAGTGATATCAGTTCGTATATCCGTATGTCTAAATGATATAAGTAAGTCTGTTGTGACTTCACTTAGGAACAAAATAATAGATAGACGGATTGCCGCATCTAAATAGTCAAGAAATACTGAGTACTTTTTCTTTGACATCTCGGCGATTAGTCTCTTCATGTTCACTCTGATTGCATCCCTACTGTTCAATGTCCTGTGTAGAGGTGCAAATGAAGTGAATAATTTCTGTTTAAAAGCTTATGGAGCAAATACAGAATAGAGAAATAGATATCCGGTATATCCGTGTCCGACTCCGAGAAAAAAAATATAATAGGATACAGGATGAACGATATCCGTCAGTATTCACTTCGATTGCATCCCTACTGAATGATGTAAATATTGCGTTATATTCTAAAAAAATATCGCGTGGTATATATTGTGATTTTTTTGTTTACATGAATACGTGACAATATATTTTGTCAATGACCCCCGAATTCCTCACAAAAAATGGCCCTGTATTATATTTTTTATTCTATTTTTGGAATATACTAGTTGAGGGCCGTGCATTACAACAAACATCTTTTATATATATATATATATATATATATATATATATATATATATATATATATATATATATATATATATATATATATATATATATATATATATATATATATATATATATATATATATATATATATATATATATATATATATATATGAAAGGATTACATACTTTTAGGAGTACGTACTTTCACTTCTTATATACCACTTAAATGTCGTTGTTATACCTCTTTATCTATTTGAGCATGCTCTTATAATGATTATAAAATACTCCAAAGTGAGTTTCATGAAAATATTCATCAAATTCTACTTTTTATAGCATAATTTTTATATATACTCCCTTTACATATGGGAAAAAAGATATATAGCAAAAATAAAAAGGTTTCGATGAAAATGTTTCAACTAAGTTGCATTGGAGTATCGTAGAATTAGTATTTAATTATACCTAAAGTGATAAAGAGGTCTAACATGTTCGTTTAATTGGTATATTGAAAGTGGGAGTATGTACTCTCAAAAGTATGAAAAAGGCTTTTATATATATATATATATATATATATATATATATATATATATATATATATATATATATATATATATATATATATATATATATATATATATATATATGTGTGTGTGTGTGTGTGTGTGTGTGTGTGTGTGTGTGTGTGTGTGTGTGTGTGTGTACATACACACACACATATACATGCATACATACATATACATACCGTATGGATGATTACCCTTTGGATGTAACTTCATTGCATATACACGATAACTGTATGCACGATAACTGTATGCGTAACTACAAGTAACATTTTTAGTTCGACTAACGAAGCCAGGTGGACGGTCGGAGTTCGACTTTGATAGAGAAGATGAAGAGTATCGAATGGTATTTGAGTAGCAGAGGAGAATTGGATGACATTCGAGTAGCAACGGAGATCGGACGTCGTTCTAGTAGCGGCGTTCGAGCCGGAAAGTTACTGGCATTTGTGAATGAATTTATAACCATATAATAGCTATAAGTAACTTCATGAATTATATATGATAACTTGTTGTGCAGAAGACAATAACTTTACTGTATGGATGATAACTTTACCCTGCGGATGGTTATTGGCATTTGTGAATGAAATTATTATCATATGATAGCTGTCAGTAACTTCATGTATTGTATATAATAACTTGTTGTGCAGGAGATAGTAACTTTACCGTATGGATGATAACTTTACCCTACAGATGGTAACTTCATTGCATATAGACCACAAATTTATGCGTAACCACAAGTAATGTTTCAAGTAGCAGAGGAGAATCGGTCGGCGTTCGAGTAGCAAAGAAGAATCAGATGGCGTTCGAGTAGTAATGGAGATCGGACGACATTCGAGTAGCAGCGGAATATCGGACGGCGTTCGAGCGACTTCAGAGCATCGGACGGTATTCGAGTAGCAGAGGAGAATTGAACGACGTTCGAGTAGCAATAGAGATCAGACGGCGTTCGAGTAGCAATGGAGTATTGGACGTCGTTCGAGCGGCTTCAGAGCATTGAACGGCTTTCGAGTAGCAACAGAGTATCGGACGGCTTTCTTATAGAAAAGGTACTAACAGAAAACTTATCTTTCGAAATACAGAAAGTTATCACTCGTGTAATAACAAGTTATAATCTACTACCGGTGGAGTTACCATCCTCTATACAATGATGCAATTTCGCTGTTGTCCATCCAGATTTTCATGCCCATAATTTCAGGATTCCGTATCATGGGTTGATTTGGCGCATTTCTTTAGGTTAGAACTATTGATTATGTCTCGTTGTGTTCCATCCAGATTTCCAATTTGAAAGGTCACACCAGAGAAAGATAGAGTTACTTTCACTGACCTGATGAATGGCTTTCGGAGAAATGACAGCCGACGAAGATGCAAGTGCCTCGATGGTAACCGAGCAACAAGAGATGTCATACGAGGATTAAGAAGGGCCATCAAGAGAGAAGACTTAGGAAGTAATAGCATCATCCACAGTGATTGACCTGACTCCAATCATGGTGAGTACTCCCACCATGGTGCACGATAGCAGACTTGACAGTTTGCAGGCAAGGTGAGATCTATTGATGCATACATCAGTTATAGCGCACCACCGTCTATTGCTACCGATGACATAGTAACTCCAGGTCAGACAAGGTCATACACACATGTAAGTCTGAAGTTACTATTTGAATATATATATATATATATATATATATATATATATATATATATATATATATATATATATATATATATATAAGTTACTAGTGTTACCACTTGTACATTACCATAAGATCATGTGTCCACTATGCTATACACCATTCAGGGCCCTAGAATGCCGGCTTGCATGATACCACAGTTGTCACAATGATTTGATACATATGAAGACACATACAATTTCTACCATGAGTACGCAAGGCACGCCGATTTTGGACTAAAAAAGAGCATAATGAGGACAACAGTCAGGGACATATGCTATAGCCAGGAGGGAAAAAACAAGTTCTACACGCCAGGAAAGGAACAGGAAAGAGATAGAAAAACAAAGAGAATAGGGTGCAAAGCCTTCATTGAGCTGAAGAGAAAGAAGAAGGAAAGCTCATATGTCATCGAGAGGGTGGTACTAGAACACAACCATGTGCTCAACACAACACTATCCATGGTCGCATTCATGCTAGGACACAAAAACAAGGATCCGTCGATTATGCAATACATCGATACATTGCTAACAAACAAAGTACCCCTTAATTGCATCATGAACGCATTGTCTGAACTTCATGGAGGACAGCACAACATTCATTTTACTGCACGTGATCTTGAAAACTGGTAGTTACTGAACCTTGTTACAGGAAGTTACTACCTCCTATATAGATAGTTACCATTCATAATATTATTTCCGATACACAGGAAGGCTGCTAACAAACGGATCAAGAACTTAGACGACATCAACAAGTTGATGAATTTCTTCAAGGAGTGTAAGTTGCAGAATGAAAAGATCTACCATGATATCTAGGTCAATGACAATAATGTTGTCAAAAATATTTATTGGAGCCATGTGAGCTGCCGTGCGGATTATGTGGATTTCGGCGATGTTGTTACGTTTGATACAACTTACCACACAAATCTCTCCAACATGCTGCTATCGATGTTCGTTGGGTCAAACCACCATGTATAAAACACCATCTTTGGCATTGCACTACTACGAGACGAGAAGGCGGATACTTTCAAATGGTTCTTCGAAATGCTCAAGACATGCATGGGTGGTAAAAGGCCCATATGCATGCTCACCGGTACGTACAACTGTAACTTCCACTTGAATTGTTGTTACGTGGATGTGCCGCGATCCCACACCTTAACCAAAATGTACCTGTAGATGAAGATTTGGCTATGGCAGCTGCCATTCCAAGAGTTTTTGTCAACACAAAACATAGGCTATGCATGTGGCACGTTCTAAAGAAGAACAAAGAGCACTTGAACAAGATGTACCATAAACACGATGGGCTGAAGGATAAACTGTTGTCTGTCATAAATCATCCACTAACACCCACAGAGTTTGAAAAGGCTTGGTTAGAACTTGTATTCGAGTATGGCCTAGAGCAAAGCCATGCAATAATTAACCTCTATGGCATCAAGGAGAAGTGGATTTCAGCCTATTTCAAGGATATATTCTACGGGATAATAACGTCGACTCAGAGGAGCGAAAGCATGAACAGGATGGTGAAAGAAAACTTCGTGGACTGCATGACGTCGCTGCATGAATTTGCATGTCAGATGCTGAATATGCTTCAAAACAGATGGCATGAAGATGCTAGAGAAACCTACCAGTCGACGATAATAATATATGACCATAAAATTATTAAAGTTATTGATGCTCATTCATGTAGTTATTGTTCTAAATGGTAATGATTACTATGCGCAGAGTGAACCTGTGTTGGCAACAATGTATGGCTTCTAGGAGCAGCTGAGCAAAATTTACACGCATGTGGTTTTCAAAATTTACACGCATGTGTTGACAGTATCTCCACCTGAATGTCATCCTTAATCAGAATAGAAAGCTATTGCTTCAGTTCTGCAAGCTCTTGTTTGCACTCACGTGGTGACAAAATAGGTGCATCCTTCCCACCGATAGGGATACCAAAGACACACCTAATGGCATGTGATGTGATCGGAAGGCTAGCACCTCCACTAACAAGAAGCACCATTGAATCCGGATCAAGTGGGTCTATCAAAAAGCATAGCAAGTCCCTACTCTCCAACCCTCCAAGTTGAACCTTAGCAAATCACCCAATCCATGTTCTCTTATCCTCCTTTTCTGATTCAACATTAGATTCTCGATCATATGCACAATCGTTGCAGGAGCACTGTGCACCTGGACATGACGCTTCTTCAGAACTACGTGTTGCATTTTTAACAAAAGCTTGTACCAATAAACATTAAGCTGGCAAACAAAAAATATTGACCTTGCGAAATTACAGACCAATCAACACAAGTTATTGATAATGCACTACAAAGTTACCACCTAAATAAGAAAAGTTATAGTCCAGTGATCTAAAAGTTGCCGTTCAGTGATCTAAAAGTTACCGACACTACACTACGTAGTTACCACCTACTAAATAAGAAAAGTTAAAGACCATTGATCTAAAAAGTTACAGACCATACACTACAAAGTTACCATCCACTAGTGATTTACAAATCACATATTACAATGTTATACGTACCTAATTGTATTTGGAGCAACTGTCACCTCTCTTCCTCTTCGCGCTATGAGCATTTCTAATGGATTTCACAATGGTGGGTTCTATTGGGTAGGGTCAAGAGTGATCTCCAAAGTATTCTGGCTATCTGCAATTGTGATTTTGCTTGCCTTAGATAGTGCCTTCCCTGTCATCTTCATTTGCTCTCCTAACACAGAAATTTCGGTGATAATGGGGATTAGGTATAAAATACAGGAACAACATCACAATGATGAATCGGCCATACTATAACCAGAATATAAGGAATATCTAACCAAATCTCTAGCCCTAAGTACAGCCAGGTCAGATCAACAGTGATGACTGACGGTGCGCGGTCAAAGTGGTGACAAGAGAAGATATTGGATTAGGACATGCGACCGACGACGAGGCGGTGAGAGAAGTAACTTCATGTATTGTATATGATAACTTGTTGTGCAGGAGACAGTAAATTTACCGTATGGATGATAACTTTACTCTGCGGATGTTAACTTCATTGCATATAGTCGATAACTTTATGCAGAACCACAAGTAACGTTTTGAGTTTGACTAACAAAGCTGGGTGGATGGTCAAAGTTCAACTTTGAGTAAGAAGTCAAAGAGTATCAGACAGTGTTCGAGTAGCAGAAGAGAATTGGACGGGTTTCGAGTAGCAATAGAGATCGGATGGCGTTCAAGTATCAGTGGAGTATCGGACAGTGTTCAAGCAGCTTTAGGGCATCGGACGGTGTTCAAGTGGTGTTGAAGCATCGAATGGTGTCTGAGAGGTATTGCGAAAGATTAGAGCATGGAGTGGTCGGACATTCCGAACTCAAGAGCGGTCGGAGATCCTGGAGCACGCAGCGATTAGATCTACAGTGGTCGTACGTTCTGCAGCAGTCAAAAACACTGTAGTAGATGCGGTACTGTAGTAGTCAAAAGTATCATAGCAGTTGTAGGTACTGTAGCTACTAAGTGATTTGGTCGTACTCGGAAGCCGTGGTCGAAGTAGCATCATGGTCGTAGTTTGTAAGAGTACTGTAGCACTACGACAATATACATGTTACCGGCAATGCAATACGAAGTTACCATCTATTAAATAAGAAAAATTATAGCCTAGTGATCTAAAAGTTACTGACAATACACTACGAAATTACCACCTACTAAATAAGAAAAGTTAAAGACCATTTATCTAAAAGTTATTGACCATACACTATGAAGTTACCAACTGTAAAGACGAAGAGAGATTCTGGGTGGGTTTAAAAACCATTCGGATTTCATACCTCACTAAATCCTAGAAAAAGTGGCACATGGGACCTGGGAGCGCAGTTTTAACGCACGTGATAACTGTAAGTAACTTCATGTATTGTATATGATAACTTGTTGTGCAGGAGACAGTAACTTTACCGTGTGGATGATAACCTCATTGCATATAGACGATAACTTTATGCGTAACCGCAAGTAACTTTTCTGGTCTACCAACAACACGACCGCCAACCGTACGTGGAGCCGACTGAAAGGGGGTGGCGCGATTGCAATTGGTTGATTGGGTTCGGGTCACGTCGCTAGGGGGCGCACACTTATTTTATGCTTAGCCACTGAATAGTGTGTGTGTATTCTGAACTCCTAGGAGTACATACTACATACTCCCATTTCTAATATACCACTTAAACTAATATTTTATTCCTCTTTATCACTTTTGGTACACTTAAATTCTAATTCTAAGTTACTCTAATATGACTTGGTTGAAAAATTTTCATTAGAGGCCTTTATTTTTGCTATATACACTTTTCCATCTATAAAAGAGTACATATATAAATTATGATATAAAAAGTGGATTTTGATGAAAATTTTTATCGAACGCACTTTGGAGTATCTTATAATCATTATTAGAGTATGCTCAAATAGATAAAGAGATATAACAACATCATTAAAAGGGTGTATTAGAAGTGAGAGAATGTATTCCCAGGAGTATAGAACGATACACATACACACACATACATACATGCCATTGGATTTGTATTTAAAAACACTTTCTTATGATTATAATCTTGCAACTACGAACAAAGTATTGTAAAAAAAATTAACGATCAAAACTCAATCTTAGAGACCACACTAAGCTAGACCACGTCTTATGTTTTTCTACGAAGGGAGTAATTACTGGTAAATCTAGTGGGTGGGGTGAAGCGGCAATAGCAAACTAAAGGTCTGTTCAATTCCCGTAGAAATTAGGAAAGAATCCTACGTTTCAAACGGGGGCGACTCCATTGGGAACATAGACAATTTCCTAGATTCTTGTAGAAATTAAAAGTATTTTCTTTGCAATATATGTGAAATCCTTGCATCCTAAACAGAGCCTGTTGTGGTAGAGGGGCGACACCAATGTGGAAGGGAAAGGTGTGGGATCTCTAGGGGGCAGTTTTTGCATGAGGCAGTGTACACGCTCTACCCTTCATTATCTGCCATACATTTATCTTTTTTTCTTCCAGAACCGATCGAATTTTTAAAATCTGAACTTGTAATTTTTTAAATCTGAACTCGTAAATAAAGAGTACTAAATAATTAGGGTCTCATTATTTTTAGCTTTTCAGTCGACTTTTAGGTTCGATTTCTATCAACTAATACTATTCATCGAATTAGTCGCAGCCTAAAAAACGGCACCTAGCTTTGCCGAATTGTGATTGTGCAGGAGGCCGGACATATTAGGTTCCACAAGTTAGCTTATGGATTTTCTGGAGCGAGTTAGCTCAAGTTTGTTTAGTTTAAAATTCTCGAAAGAAAACCTTCTTCGGAAAAATTCTCAAAACAAAATAAAAGGAAAAGGTGATATGATTATACGCCCAGCAGGTTACACCGTATAGTCATTTAGAGGCCCAGGCTCCTTTGGTGTCCAAGGCCTGTTCTTCTCAAGGGCCTGCAATGGCTGCTACTGCCTACCGGGCGAAATCACAATTCAACATTATACCAGCACAGACGACAGAGCAAACAGTAATCAAAGGAGTTGGAAGAGAGCCTGGTAACTCAACAACAGATTGCTTCAAACATTGTGTTTTGCTTCATCATCATCAAATGCCCTGATGCTCAACCAGAAAGGTGAAAAGGAAAACAGCCACTATGAGCTCCTTGAAGCAAATGCACAACGATGGTTACTAGTCAACAGAAGTTACAGAACAATCTGCCTGTAGCCTCACTATGCAACAGAGGAGCCTTATACAAATTCGCAACCAGTGAAAAAATGTAAATGAGCTAGGGATAATCACACAACAGCTACAAAAGCTACAAAAAAAATTGTACAGATGGAGAGCAATTTTCCGACATGGCAAAGGAAGGAATGGTTTCACTCTTAATTATCTCTCCATGTACACTAGTGTGCACCATTTCTTCTTATTCCAGCTTTTCAAGCTCGCCCATTCTCTCTATGATTGCCTGAAGAATATGCAAGGGATGTCAATCACTATCCGAGTTTAAAGTTAACAAAGAAAATCATGTCGTTCTTTTCTTCACAGAGTTCAGAAGTAGCCAGTTGCCACCAATTTCTCATGGGAAACAAAGTGTAAAAGGAAGAGGGTCAACTTGAGGCTATTATGCTAAATATATTTACATATCAAAGTTTCATATTGCAGCTGCAAACAAAAGTGAAATAGCCAAATTTAGAGCACACACAGATACTCACGAGTCCTGCCACAGTTTTGTTATTCAGCTTACTTCATAGTTGTGATATAATTATGTCGTGATAAGAGTATGGCCCTGTTCCAAACAACAATGGTTTCTAACTTCTAATTTCCAGAAGCCAAAAGCTATTTAAAACGCATTGGTTTTTTAACACATTTTTTTCCCTTTTTTCCTTCGCATTATCGTAGAGATATAATGGTGTTTTTCATTTTTCCTTTTTTTCATTTTTTCTTTAATTGAATATATCAGGAAAACCTAACCGTTGCTACAATGCTATTTCAGCCAAAAGCCATAGCGCTTTGGAGCAGCCAACTAAGCATAGAATGCAGCATGTGGTTAAACATTCTAAAAATCAATATAGGTACTATGTTCTTTTTTTTTAAATGGAAGGTGCTATTTTGTTTTTTCACTAAAACAAATAAGGGCAATTACTTATAGGCCACTGAAAATGTATGCAAACCAAGGACCAAGGTATAACTACAGCATCTTGTAATAGCATTTTTAGTTTTTTACCTGATTCTTCCAAAATTGTTAATCATGAAATGCTATATTTGAAGCTAAGCTCAAAGGTAAGTAGCTGGGCAAAAGAGATACTTTTACCATCCTAGCATGACTATGGTCAAGAAAAGTTATACTGATACCATGTGTATGCTACATAAAATGAATATGATATACATAGTTTTGATTTTTCCCTAACTTACAAAATTTGCTAGTTGATTTTTATAATTTTATTATGTTACATCAGTACATCACACGCTGAGAAAAATGGAAACTTGCATCAATGTTGTGACAACAAACACACCAAAATAACATAGTTAAACAACAATACATATTATGACAGGGAAAAAACGATATACCCTTTTGCTTGTTTCTTGAAGCTCTCCAGCAAGAATAAACTCATCCAATATCAAGTAAACCTACAGCACATAGCATAAAACAAGAAAACAAATTTAAAAATAAGTCCTAGCCACAAGGAAAAAATATTCAAAAGATTAGAACAACAGCAACAACAAAGCCTTTTGACCCAAACAAATTGAAGTAGGTTGGTTAGGAATAAAATCTCCACAAGATCAAAGAAACAAGAGCCTTATAATAAAACCTACAAGATTAAAACTCTAAGTGCTACATCCTGCCATCTAAATCGAGAGCCTAAAATACATCTCATAAACCTTCTTCTTATGTTAAGGTTCCGATACGTAGATCGCTAACTTATATGTGCTCCTATCTAAAGCCAGCTCTTTTGATATATTCCAATCCCTCATGTCGCTTTTAACTATTTCCTCTCACATCAGTCTTGATCGACTTCTGCCCCCTTATGTTTTCGGTACGTCTTAAAATTTCACTACGCACCGGTGCCTCAGAAAGCCTCCCTTGGAGATGTCCAAACCATCTTAAACGATGTTGAACAAGTTTCTCTTCAATTGGTGCTACCCTCATTCTATCACGTATATTATCATTGTAGATTCAATCCTGCCTTGTATGACCATAGATCCGCCGGAGCATCCTTATTTTCGCTATACTCATCTTCTGCATATGCTATCTTTTAGTCGCTCAACATTCCACTCCATATAACATCGCATGTCTGATCGCCGTCTTATAGAATTTACCTTTTAACTCTTGATGGACTTTTTTATCACACAAGACACCAGATGCTTGGCGTCATTTCACCCACCTCGCTCTTATCCTGTGGCTCACGTTTTTATTAATCTCATTGCCTCACTATAGTATCGATCCCAAATATCGAAAGTGTCCTTCCTAGGCACTACTTTGCTTTTAGTTTAGATTACAAGATCATCAAAATCATTTAGTTCAGATATTTTTCTTTGCTTTTAAAATATGATGAACTAGAATTACAATTGGTCAAATTTGGTTCATGTTGTAGCTAAAACCAAATTAATAATGTTTCCTTTTCCCAATTCAGTTTAGACTGGATTGTTGTCAGATTTGAACATGAGTTGCATTACTGTCTAATGCAACTACAATTAAAACATTGACCAAATTTGGCAAGGATTGAAAACATGAATGTGAATACTGCATAGTGCCTGCACGTTATCATTTTAGATATTTTTCAGTGTATAAACATAGTTGTTTTAGAATATACTAGAAGGCATAGTGCAAATATAGAATTACAAATCACCATTGAATTACCACAGCACCCATCTCATTTTACATCATTTTTATCTTGTATTCTTGACTGGTATACAAGAAAGTGCTATCAACTTAACATCAGACATAACTGAAAAATAACGAAAGGTTATTAGGTTCAGAATAGGTCACTGGTGTTATATTTTTAGGAGTAATATTAATGAATTAACATTGTTTTCAGCTGTATAAACCCTCATTTATAATCCAGGTCAAGGTTCCAAAAACCGGTACCGGCCTAAATCCCGGCTGGAGGCCGGTACCGGTTCCCGGCCGGTAACCGGAAAAACCGGGGAAAACCCGGTCAAATTTTGAATTTTAAAATTTGAATTTGAAACCGGTAACCGGAAAAACCGGCCGGTTACCGCCCCAAAAAACCGGAAAACCCGCTAAAAAACCGGGAAACACAAGAAAAAGTTGAATTTCGGATGTTTCGAAGCATATTTAGCTCATACAATAGGTAATCTAATACAAAAAGAGTTTAAACCAACCTAGAAGATGCATTATGCAATCACAAAAGACTCACAAATATAAATGCACTTCGAAAAAACCCGGCCGGTTTTTTTCATCCCGCTCACCGCCGGGAAATCCGGTTACCGGCCGGTAACCGCCGGTAATCCGATCCATGATCCAGGTATAGTTCTTTATTAAGGTGTAAACTACTTAACAGACGACATATAAACACAAAATATGCCATCACAAGTAAACAGAATGCAAAAGTGCTGGGTAAATTTGTCTTATCCTGTTTCAATAGCGGAGCTTGTTGGGTAAGAGAATATTTAAATAAAAATATTATGGCCAAGTAATTTTCATTTTTTTAATTTAATCCCAAGAAAGGAGTGA
Organism: Dendrocalamus latiflorus; assembly: GCA_017311315.1. Taxonomy (NCBI): domain Eukaryota; kingdom Viridiplantae; phylum Streptophyta; class Magnoliopsida; order Poales; family Poaceae; genus Dendrocalamus; species Dendrocalamus latiflorus. The sequence goes on from CM029636.1 coordinate 20,582,923, forward strand.
GATCAGAACATTAAGTATTGAAGTGATACAGGACTACCCTGTTGAGAAATAGATGTTACCTTGTGGAAGTTAAATACTAAATCGAGTTCACACACATTACTGAAGAAATGGTCCAATATCTCAACAAACAAGTGGATACATTCCAAGTATGCCAACTCATTGTCAGTGATATCCACACACATTGAGAAGAAAAGTCCTGCATATCTCCTGTAGATAACTTTGTGTGTGCGGAACTGCACAAAAAGTTACACATTAGTTAAAACGAAGAAAATGAATAGCCCACAGCCAGTACCAATGGACATATACCAAACACTGCAGGCAGAAGTAACATTTTAACACCTAAGGGAGCCTGCTCCCACTTTACACTACAAAGCTATAGAACCAGTCATCAAACAAACAAAAGAACTGAAATTATAATTTTCCCATCACCTCTGTTAGCAGCGTATTGCAGATAGGTTCATACAATGAATAAGCTTGATTCAGCAGAAAATTTTACAATGCTGCGTTTTAAAGGTTTAGGATCTCTAGATTAGTCATCTAATAACCTTGTGATCCAAAAGAAAAGTTGTACACAGATACATAGACAACCTTTTTTTAATGGATATTCACATATCTACCTCACATTTCTATTCTAACTATCGTCCTTCTAAATCAACATTAAGTCAGTCAGTGGCGTTTGAAATCAAGTCAGTAAGTTAGGTTTGATCTTTTTTTTCTCTCTGTGTAGGAAAATGCAAATCAAATTTCTAACAAAAGTTGCACACGTAAATTTGGCAAAATGGACATGCCATCTTGTAGGATCGTATGACGCAATCAGACATTGATGTTACGGCGTCACCTAGGCGTCGTGGCGGTGATGGGAGTGTTAAGTATATCAAGGCCCAGCCCATGTGGCCCATGTGGTTATCTATATATTGGCGTCTCCACTATTGGAGTCATTGTCTTCTCAAATCCTTAAAGTAAGTCACATGGTATCAGAGCTATGGATTAGGGTTAGATTAGGATTATTTTAATCCTCCTCTCCCACGATCCAAACTTTTTACTGGCCAGTTGGCCAGTCGGCCTCGTTGGCCAGTCGGCCCTTCGGCCGAAGTTGCCGTCGCCCGTCCGCCCGTCGCCCGCCGTCTCCCGTCGCGGCCGCCCCTGCAGCCACCCGTTGCGGCTTCTTCCTCGGGGCCGTCCCTGCCGTCGTCGGTTGGTCGCCGTCTCTGCCGTCTACGCTCGTCGCGGATCCTTCGGCTGCCGTCCCTGCAGCGCCTTCGGCCGCCGTCTGCCGCCTCTGCAGCGCCTCGTCAGATCCGCCCTGCCTCGTCGCCGCCGTCTCCGCCCGTGGCGGGATTCGTCCAGGCCGCCTCGCCCGTGGCGGATTCGTCCAGGCCGCCTCCGCTGCCGCCCGTCGCGGCGCCTCGTTCTCGTCAAATCCGGCGCTGACGGCTGCTCCGCCCGTGGATTCTCTGCCAGCCGCCTGGGAGTGCCGTGCTCTGTCGCCTGCCCGTGGATCTGCTGGATCTGCTGTCGTCCGTCTGCTGCCGTTCGTGGATCTTCTTCGCCTGTTCTGCAAGTGCTGCTCTGCTTTTTCTACACTGTGGTACCTGATCTCTGTTCTTTGTGGTGTTGCTTCTGCTGTTTTTTGGTAAAGTCATAACACCTCTCAAAATGTCCCAGATAAATGCAATAGTTATCAATCTCACTCTAGGTGGTCAGAATTATCCAGAGTGGGCTTTCTGTGTAGAGACTGCATTAAGGGGCTATGGTTTACTTTTTCACTTAACTGAAACTCCACCTGTGCTTAAGGATGATGGTAGTAATGCTGCTGCAGTAAAAGAATGGCATATTAATGATGGAAAAGTGATGGCTGCCATGGTGAATAGTACTAAGCAATCCATGATTATGAGTCTTTCTAAGTTCAAAACAGCCAAAGGCATATGGGATAACTTGAAGAAGCGTTATGTTCAGGATAGTGGTGCTCTTTTGTATACTCTTATGCAGCAAACTCATGAAAGTGAGCAGAATGATATGTCTATTGATGAGTACTACTCTGCTTTTGATCGTCTGATGGGATCATTGACTTCCATGATACCTGAGTGTACAGCTGTTCCCTGTCCAGCACATCAGTTTATTGAAAAGTTTTTTACTTATAGATTTGTCATGGGAGTCCGGGCTGAGTATGATTCCATTCGTGCACGATTGCTTCACAATTCTTCTGCTCTCACCATGGCACAAGCATTGTCTGATTTACTTGCAGAAGAAACACGTCTTAAGTCTATGTCTTCTTCTGCATCTGTTCCTCATAGTGTGTTGGCAGCCTCTCAGAGGATCAGTGCACCAAAAAGTACCTCTTCAGCGCTCTGTAAGCATTGTGGCAAGTCTGGTCATCTTCCAGAGAACTGTTTTTCTCATTATCCAGAAAAGTTGGCTGACTATCGTGCACGTCGTGCTGCTCGTGGTCGTGGTACTGGTTCCACTTCTAAAGGTTCAGTGTCTATTGCTGCCGCTTCGCCTGTTAATGCTCCTTCGTCGTCTTGGGTGCTTGATTCAGGGGCTTCTTTTCATGTGACATCTGATCAGTCCCAGTTGGTTGCTTGCAAGCCGGTTACTGATGGTGCTTCTGTTCAGACAGCCGATGGTACATCTTGTCATATCACTCATCAGGGTTCACTTTGCAATCCTCATTTTTTTGTAGCTGATGTTTCTTTTGTACCTCAGTTGTCCATGAATCTTCTTTCGGTTGGTCAAGTTACCGACCAACATTGTTTTGTTGGATTTGATGACTCATCTTGTTTTATTCAGGACCGTCGAAGCGGGAAAGTGATTGGGACTGGCCATCGCCGTAAAGGTGCTCCTAGCCTCTACATCCTCGACACCTTGCGTCTTCCTTCTTCCATTGCTTCGTCCATTGAGTCTACAGCTCGTGTGTCATCCGCTGCTTCGTCTTCCGCCTCTTCCTTCGCCCAGTGGCATCATCGTCTTGGTCATCTTTGTGGGTCCCGGTTGTCCACATTAATAAATAAAGGTTGTTTAGGTCATACACCTATTGAGTCTAGTTTTCATTGTAAGGGTTGCAAACTTGGAAAACAAATACAACTACCATATTCATCTAGTGTTTCTCACTCAGCTAGACCTTTTGATCTTATTCATTCAGATGTATGGGGTCCTGCACCTTTTGCTACAAAGGGTGGTCATAAACATTATGTCATTTTTATTGATGATCATTCTCGATATACATGGATTTATTTTATGAAACATCGCTCTCAGTTGTGTTCCATTTACCAGTCTTTTGTTCGCATGGTTCACACACAGTTTTCTACTCCTATTAGAGTTTTTCGTTCTGACTCTGGTGGTGAGTATTTGTCTGATGCTTTTCGTCAGTTTTTGTCCTCTGAGGGTACTCTTGCTCAGCTCTCTTGTCCTGGCGCTCATGCTCAAAATGGTGTTGCTGAACGCAAACATCGCCATCTTATAGAGACTGCTCGCACACTTTTGATTTCATCTTTTGTTCCTTCTCATTTTTGGGGTGAAGCTGTTTCTACTGCTGTCTATCTCATCAATAGACAACCCTCATCCAAACTGTCTGGAAAATGTCCTGGTGAAGTTCTTTTTGGTACCTCTCCTAGCTATGATCATCTCCGAGTTTTTGGATGTACTTGCTATGTTTTGCTTGCACCTCGTGAGCGAACTAAATTGACTGCACAATCTGTTGAGTGTGTTTTTTTGGGGTATAGTCCTGAGCATAAAGGTTATCGGTGTTATGATCCTTCTTCTCGTCGCATACGTATCTCTCGTGATGTGACCTTTGCTGAGGACCGTCCTTTCTTTTATAACCCCTCTACTCAGCCCTCATATTCTCCCACAGAACCCACCTCGTTCCTGTGTCTTCCTCCTATTCTACCCAATACTGATGTCACTACTTCTTCTCCATATATTACGCCCATTCCTGCTCCTTCTATTTCCATCACGCCACCTTCACAGGAGACTACACCTCCTCCTGCACCACCTTCTTTTCATTCTAAACCACCTATCACACGTGTTTTCCATCGTCGCCCTACAAACCCCACAGCACCTCCACCCAGTTCTACCACCACGGCCAGTCCTGATACGACCGCTGTTGATGGTTCTAATAATATTGATGAGTCTCATACTATTCCTGATGAGTTACAGGTTGGTCCAAGATATAATCTACGAGATCGTACTGCTATTGGTCCGGCTGACAAGTATGGTTTTCCACGTGAATGCTGTTGTTGATGAGCCATCCACTTACCAGGAAGCCTCTAATATTCCGGAATGGCAGCTTGCTATGTCTGAGGAGCTTGCTGCCCTTGATCGTACAGGAACTTGGGATATTGTTCCATTACCATCACATGCAGTGCCTATTACATCTAAATGGGTATTCAAAATTAAGACCAAGTCTGATGGTTCTATCGAGAGATATAAAGCCCGTCTTGTTGCTAGAGGCTTTCAGCAAACTCAAGGTAGAGATTATGATGAGACCTTTGCACCAGTTGCTCATATGACTACTGTTCGTACTCTTATTGCAGTGGCTGCTACTTCTTCTTGGACCATCTCTCAAATGGATGTTAAGAATGCTTTTCTTCATGGTGATTTGCATGAAGAAGTTTATATGCAACCACCTCCAGGTGTTGATACTCCTCCTGGTCATGTTTGTCGCCTTCGTCGTGCTCTATATGGTCTTAAACAGGCTCCTCGTGCTTGGTTTGAGCGTTTTGTTTCGGTGATACGGGCTGCTGGGTTTTCATCTAGTGATCATGACCCTGCTCTATTTATTCATCTCTCTCCACGTGGGCGTACTTTGCTTCTTCTATATGTTGATGATATGTTGATTACGGGAGATGATGTGGAACACATTTCTCATGTGAAGAAGCAACTTGGTGAGCAATTTCAGATGTCTGATTTGGGTCCTCTCAGTTATTTCTTAGGAATTGAGGTGTTGCATTCTGCAAAGGGCTACTATCTCTCTCAGTCCAAATACATACAAAGCCTTATTGCTCGTTCTGGCATTACAGATAGTCGAACGGCTGCGACACCTATGGATATTCATTTACAACTTCGTTCTACCGATGGTACACCTCTTGAGGATCCCTCTCGATATCGACATATTGTGGGCAGCCTTGTTTATCTCACTATTACTAGACCTGATATTGCTCATGCCGTTCATATTCTGAGTCAGTTTATGAGTGCTCCTACTTCCATTCATTTTGGACATTTGCTTCGTGTACTACGGTACTTAAGGGGGACATCTTCTCAGTGTTTGTTCTATGCTCGTGAAAGTCCGCTTCAGCTTCATGCTTACTCAGACTCCACCTGGGCGAGTGATCCAACAGATCGTCGTTCTATCACAGGATATTGTATTTTTCTTGGTTCTTCTCCCCTTGCATGGAAGTCTAAGAAGCAGGCAGCTGTATCTCGTTCTAGTACAGAGGCAGAACTTCGAGCACTTGCCACTACCACTTCAGAGATTGTATGGCTTCGATGGTTGTTAGCAGATTTTGGTATTTCTTGTGATGCTCCTACACCTCTTCTATGTGATAATACTGGAGCCATACAAATTGCCAATGATCCTGTGAAGCATGAACTTACAAAGCATATTGGCGTTGATGCTTTCTTTACTCGGTCTCATTGTCAGCAGAAAACAATTGCTCTTCAGTATGTGCCCTCAGAACTGCAAGTGGCAGATTTTTTCACTAAAGCACAAACTCGAGAGCAACATCGGTTTCACTTGCTCAAACTCAATGCTTCAAAACCTCCGTTTCCACCTTGAGTTTGAAGGGGGGTGTTAAGTATATCAAGGCCCAGCCCATGTGGCCCATGTGGTTATCTATATATTGGCGTCTCCACTATTGGAGTCATTGTCTTCTCAAATCCTTAAAGTAAGTCACAGGGAGGACGCCGTGGAGCCTCGCCTCGACTGGGGAGGGGAGGCGGCGGGGGGAGGAGGCGGGGAGGGGAGGAGGCAAGGGGGGAGGAGGCGGCAGGGAGGGGAGGAGGCGCCGGCCGGAGGGGGGGAGGCGGCGGGGAGGGGAGAGGCACCTTGGAGAGGCGGCTGTGGGCGGGGGGAGGAGGCGGCGTGAAGGGGAGGAGGCGTCGGGCGGGGGGGGGGGGGGAGGCAGCGGGGAGGGGAGAGGCACCTTGGAGAGGCGGCTGCGGGCGGGGGGAGGAAGCGGCGTGGAGGGGAGGAGGCGGCGGGGAGGGGAGAAGACCTTGGAGAGGCGGCTGCGGGCGGGGGGCGGAGGTGGTGGCAGGGAGAGGAGTCGCCGGGAGTTGCCGCGGGAGAGAGAGAGCGGCGCCGGTGAGCGGGGAGATCGGCTCGGGAGAGAGACGAGTGAGTCGGGAGAGAGAGTCGGGAGACGGGTTGTAAATGTATGGGGGGAGACAGCGCAGCGGAAGAGAGTGAATGGAACATTCACCACCGTATACAGCGTCGAGACTACGCAATATACACATCGCCGTGGGCTCGTCTAGGGGTCGCCGTGTCCTCGCCTAGGCGTCCCGGCGCCTACGAGGCGCCGCGGTCGCCAATTACGCCGTGCAACCATGCAATCAGGAGGGGGGGTGAATGATTACCTTCGCCTCATTGAAACATGAAACCAAAACTCAAAGCAGAGGAAAAGCAATCTAACTTACTGGATGTAAATTTGGACCGTAAGCATTCGATCGCAGCTCGACTGCTCGCTATGATTGCTTTTGCACGTAGTCAAAATCTCCCTCCGCTTGAAAAACTTCGACCCCCCGAACACTTCGTTGCTTGGACGTTTCATCCGCTTGAACAAGTACAAGCCGAAGGCAACAACGTGCTCGTTGCACTCTAGATCACGATGTGTTAACACGCCAATGAGAACACAGAAAAAGCAGAGCTCAAGAAAACACGCCGCCACTGAACTTTTTTTGAAATAGATCTGACCTATTATTTTTGTATCATATTTGGGGCTGCAAAGCGCCCTCACGGCACCCCTAAAAACTCTCGCACAAAAAGCCTTGCAAACTCACCACTAAAACTCTTAGCCTATCTCTACTTTTATATGCTAGAGCCATAGTCTGCTACAGTACTCTTCCGAGTACCGACCGCTGTTACTCGAAAACCGTCCGATCCAACTAAGCGAAGCCGTTCGAACTGATCCGAAAGTACTCGGAGCTGATCAAAACCACTCAGACTGCTCCGAAACCACTTGGAGCAGAAAGAAATTTTCACAAACACAAATTTCAATGCAATCCAAATATCAATTATTCATTATCACTTACATCACAACCATCCACATGGTCTAACGCATCTCAATTTGGGCCCACTATTCCAAGAGCTATTTTTGCTACTCAAGGAATCCAGATATGCATTCATGATAGCATGAGAATTAGCCTGGTTCACTAAAAAAAGGTGTGTGATTAGCACACCTCAGCAACCCATTAGCTTCGCTAGGGAGATTTCTCAGCAGATTTCACAGTACTGAGCAAGTCTGTGATAAGTGCTCCATTTAATTTGGCAACTTGATGGCATCCATTACAAATAACAACAAAAATACTCATAAACAGTGTACTAAATCATTGATCACTGATCATTGCAAACCACATGTGACTTCACGTACTATATAAGGCAATCTCACTGATCAAGATTGTATTTTTAACAAACTAAGAAGGATACAAACAACAACAGATAACCCAGCAGTATCGTCCTCAATCTCTCTCTCTCTATTGAACAACCTCCCCAGTAAAGAAGAACTACTACACCCAACCCGTAGATGCGTGCATCATTGCATCTAACCAGAAGAACCAGCCAAGCCAAAGGCACAACCTTTCTAACTGCCGTTCCATGCAAGAAACACCTAAGTCCAATAGTATCTACATCGATTGAATTCATTATATCATGTGTCCACTCCAGATCAAGAACTCGGAACCCCGCTCAGTTCTAAATTACCCCGAGCGAGCGAAAGCAAATATCTTCACACTAATCTCGCTCCCATATGTAACGAATGAAACCAAGAATCGCGCAACGCCCAAATCGAAATCAAGGAGCCACTCACCTCAACGAAGTTGGTGAACTTGGGGTCCCGGTTGACCACAAGCCGATGCACCTGGCAGAGAGCAAACACAACCAAGAAAGATCAATCAATACCCAACCAGAATCGAAGCCCCCAAAAGATCGAATCTTTCCCAGCCCCAAGGCCTCGCCCTCACCTCGTACTCGACCTTGTGCTTCTCCGAGTCCTCGAGCGGGACGTAGTACTTGGCCAGCCGCGTCTTCCCCTGCCGGTTCTGCAGCAGTATGAACCGGATCTGCAACCAGGCCGGATCGAAACGAACGTTAGGAACGAATCAGAGGATTGGTGCGGTGGGATCGCGGAGGAGGAACTGGACCGGTGGAACGCGGGAGGGATCGTTACCATGGTGGACGATGCTGGTTGAGAATGCGCGAGACCTGGGACGTGATTTGGAGTTGGGGCAAGATAGGAATGGTGCGACGGCGGTTTTCTTGGACGCCTAGTTGGGCTTTTGCCTGCCGGATGAAAAGTCGCCACTTTAGCAGTATAAGACCCTGTTTGAAATAGCTCCTAGCTTTTAACTTTAACCACTGGCTTTTAAACATAGTGAAATTTTAAAATAATTTTTATAAGTTGTTTATAAAAAATACTGTACAAGATGTTTTAAAGTGACTTCTTAATATAAGTGTCACTTACTTCTTTAAATTTGTTTCATAAATAGCTAAAAGTAAAAAAGTTAATCCAAGGACGGCTATTTCAACTTCCAAAGCATTATTTTGACCTGTACCATTTCCCCTGTACTCTCGTCTCTTTTTTAGCCTGTTTGGATCCCAAGAAGACTCATAAGTCATAAGGAGTAAGGAATTCGCAACAAATAGGCCAATTTTCGTAGAAATTTATAAAAAAATATATCTAGTTTGTAATAATTGAGAAAACTAGTTTGTAATTTTTTATATTTAAGGAATACACAAAGCTCTCAATTACTTTTTTAGTAAAGGTACTAGTGCTTGAGTTGCAAAAACTCTAGGTCTAAACGAAAGTACCACTTAACCCACATGTGCTACTGAACAATAGCTAGTTTACATGATCAAAGACCGCCACATTAGACCGGTGAGTACCACCACATGTCAGCAAGTAATATAATGGACGTGTTCTTTTTTATTGCAACTGATGATTTATGGTTGTAGTTTATACCTTTTGGCCCTAGCATGATTACTTATGTAAATGAATCGAATACCAATAAGTCGTTTCGAAAAGATTGTCCTAATAAACTGCTTCGAAAAGGCAATGAAAAAATCGTTTCGTTCGTTTATTCAAAAAAACAATTATTAGACATAAGTTATAAACCGATAAGAATATGACCAACCTCTCCTCCCTCTTATATTCCCTCTCCTCTCTCTCCATGATCCCACATGTCATCAAGCTACAGCCTCTCCTTGATCACTCGACGGTGAACCACCAAATTTTCACAACAGAATTCTGGGAGTTGGCCAAGTGTAGGAGAAAGTTCATGAATGGCCCCGCATTCGGCCTTTTGGATGTGATTCCTTCCGGTTTTGTCAGTTGAGGGATGGATTTTAATCGGTACTGGATATTATAGACGAAAAATTAGATAGCAGAAAGGGTTGACAGATCACAGATAGACTTTTTCCAAGGATTTATTGTAACGCCCCCATTTTTGGAAACAGGGACGTCGTACCACCCGTAACAGCCCAGGACTTCAGTTGCGGATGAACAGTATATCATGCCTGCTCACGAACAATTAAAAGAAGTTAATTGGATTAAAATAAGACCTAATGATCAATTTTAATAACAATACGGGCGCCCAGCCCAAAACCTAACCTACATACGGAAGAGCCGAAGAAAACACCACAGAAACACTTGAGTGCAGTCGTAACCCTAACATGAACACTTGCAGCATCTTCTTTTCTTCTGGTATCTGTTGTGGGGGAAAAAGTTTGCAAGTCTGAGTACCAACCACTGTACTCAGCAAGTCACATGGGGAAACACTACATATCTACTTGCAAGGAACAATCAAGGGTGGGAATATATTGATTTTATTACAGTGGGTGGATGCGGTTTTATTTGCAAACAAATGAAATTAAAACATTTGCTCCTTAAGATCAGGGGGTTTTATTATCAGACAAGGTTTCATCATTACTCAGATTAACCATATCAGAAACTCTACTTATGCCTCGTTGTTGGAATCACCCAATTAACACAACTTCATTAACCGGAAGAATGGCGTATTCGAATACCATTAGTTCACTCTGCAGAGTTGCCCAGCTTTACCCACACACATCCTTAACCCTCATGACTGAGTTAAGGAACCGGGTCTTTTCACTGCTCAACCTTTGGTATACACTCTACCCGATAGGTTAGGCACCCGCACACCCTCGGGTATCCGTTGGCCATCACGGAACGCTAAGCCCGAGTTGTGGGGACCTATCGTTGTCTTAGTCTGAGTCCGCAACCCACACCGACTCTCAATGCAGAGTTTCACTTAGGTTGAGCAACTACTAAACCAGGGTTGACAGGTCAACACCCGTGGTTGAGCGATCACTGTGTCTTTTACTTGGCACAAGGTTCTTGTCCTCATATTTCTCCTGAGGTCCGCAACCTCTATTCTAGGGTAAAGCGGTGGGCGAAGACCGTTTCGCGGCCTCCCACAACACCCTTACCCTAATCTGTACATAACGGCATCACCAGCCTAGAGTACGATGTCCCATACCACCCTACCCTAGCTCTGGGTTTTTCAAACCTACCGGCCCACGGCCAAAGTCACTTGGTAGTGTAAAATGTTGTATGAGATGACTTCATATACATTTGTACAATATTTAAATTCTTGCTAAGGTTGTCAAGGTGAATATGGTCATCAAATAAGGCATTTCAGTGGTAGGATTTAACTAGATAGCATGTCATTCTAAACATTTATTTTAAACAAACATCATTTCACAAATAACATTAATGGAAATAATGTATTTAAATATTTTAAATATCATGGGATTTAAAATGATCAAAAACATGTAACATGCCTTCTTCTTGTTGCTCTTGATCTCCTTGGCTAGCTTCAAACTTACTTCATCTGTCTTCGTTGTCCTTCAGTTGACCAATCCGCTTGGTCCGTACACTAGCGTAGAAAACGAAGTCAAACAGGTCCCTACTTTGCAAGATGCAAGCTGGGAACAAAATGCAAATTAACAACAAGAACAATATAAAAAGAAATGGGTTGGGGTTAGGAGATCGAGGTTCAACGACGCTTGGTGGTTTGGCACGGCTAAAATTGAATTAGATAGGTTCAGGGCTATTAAAAGATGTATATACGTTGGACAGATTCTGGGAATAAAAGATAGACATTTAGAATTGGATGGCTAATCTTTGAATTGGGTGGTTTTGGATTTTATCGAGATTTAATTTGACGAAACGGAGGAATTTGAATTTAACTAGTTAAGGTTGTGAAATGGTGAAGTTTAAATTTTTAGAATTTAAATTTGGAAGAATGAATGCCAAATTTGAATTTGGGATATGAAACTGGTCAAAATGGTGTATTTGATAATTTTTAGGATTTTTGGGAATTTTCTGGATTTTTAATTGATTTTCTGAATTTTATAAATGCGGATGAACAGTGCACTACAGTAGCTACAGTGCTGGGCTGGTCCGTTGTGAACAATGCAGCCCAGCCCAAATGCACAGTGCGGCGGCGGCCTCTTTCCCGCGCGCAGACGACCACTTGGGCCGGCAGGCCGGGGCCCAGGCGCACGCGCGGGCAGGTAGATGGCGACGGTGCGATGGACACCAAACGGCCCAGAGGGGATCGGTTTGGACGGCCGGATGAACTCCCAAGCCGTCATGATCGGCTGGGATTGAAGGATGTGGTTGCCAGGGACGGTGTTGATGCGATCTCAACGGACGGTCCGCGTTAGACCGCAACAATAGCACAGACAGACAGGATGCAGCCACGAGGTCTTCGTCTACCTCGGGCTGTCTCCTTCCGTGCGAAACAGTGGTACGGCGGCGCGTCAAATTGGCGCTGTCGCGGCTCCCTGGGAAAAAGTGACTATGCAGAGGGGAGCGGCCCTAGTCCAAGATCCCATTTTGGGGCTTTTGGAGAGGTGAGAGCGAATGGGGATGGTCGCCGGCAGCCAGGAAAGTGGGGGTTCTCACGGCGGCGACCATGGGCCCTGGTGAGGTTTAAGCTGGTTTGGTTGTGGTTTTACCATCTACGGGACCTAGGGAACGTAATGTGAACAGTGGTTTAGCTCGGGAGTAGCTCATGTAGGCTGGCCACGATGAGGTCCTTTGGACCGCCGGTGATCTCCGCTGCCGGCCTTCTAGGTGGATGCTTGACCTTGGGCGAGTTCATCAATGCATCTAGGAGGTAATGAGGAAGGTGTCAGCAAAAGGAATTGAATTATAATCGACCGAATCATGCGATTTGCTTTTAGGGCTCACCGGCGCAGGGGCAGCGACTGCCGGCGACTCAGGCGATGAGAATGCAATCGGTTGCTTGGGGAGGTGTATGAGGGTGCTAGAAGAAGCTTTGTGGTGTCCAAACGCTTTTATAGCGAGTGTAGGACGGTGGCAACAGTGAGGTGTCCTCGGTCGCGTTCTTCTCACGCGAATGGAGAGGGGGAATGAACTGGAGCTGCGGCCGGGGGAGGTGAATGCGAGGAGCTGTGGCCAGGGGAGGTGAACGCGAGGGAGCTATGGCCAGGGGAGGTGAACGCGAGCGGCGGCCGAAGCGCAGAGGCAGTGGAGAGGCGTTGCGCGCGCGGGAGCGCCAGAGCAAGGAGAAAGCGGAATGACAAAAAAGGAAAGCGGGTTTTCGGGGTTTTTGCCAAAAAGGGGAATAAATCCAAATTCAAAAGAATTTCAAGAAAATTCAAAAATTTTGAATTTTTCGGGGTGTTTCATTTATAACCTCTCCATTTAGAGTTGCGCAAATCTTGAAACACTTAAGTGGCAAGTACTTAGTATCCGCCCTTCATTTGTGCTTTACAACATGTACCATTCTCAAAGGTTGAAGCATTGAAGCACCTCCCAAGGTATATTCCGGCGTATCACTCACCGTTCCACGCTTCCACTTGGCTTCTTGACAAGCTCCTCACTGCCGCCGCCGTGGACTTTGTGGAGAAGACTGAGACGATCTTCTACCAATTTCATAGGGAGCCACAAGTATGCAGAAACCAAATATAGCAGGAATTAACATTGTCACGGTTCACCAAACATGTTCTACTTTGATCACAAATGCTAGTGTGGAGCACCACTGCATCAGTAGGCCTGACAAAAATTGGTCTCTTGGACACGGCCATTTCTCCATCAGTAGCAAGGAATGTAACAAAAGGCAGCACATATTATAAGCTAGATGGATGATAGCAACATTTCAGAGATCACACTGCCAGCTTCTATAGCTAGCAAGGTATAGCTGCTATGCTAGCCTGCCACACCGCCAGCTTCTTCAACTTCGAGTTCAGGTCAGTGGGCTCTGGCCAGCTTCATGTCCAGCGCAGCAAAGGGGTTCAGCCTCGTGCTCGCGATGGTCACCTGCTCCTCCTCCTCTGCAATCTGAAGATGATCAATACAGAATGATCAGCGAAATACTTCTGAAGACTGTTCTTTCCTTTGACGACTAGCTAGTGGCCAACAAAGTTGATTCTCTCAATCATCTTATATACCTTTGCAATGGCGGATGAGGGTTTCACTGTTCAAAATGTAAATAATACTTTAATTCTAAATTTCACTAGGGAACCGATGTAGTAAAAAACTAATGATGCAATAAACAAAACTAACAATAAACAACTCATTGTACTTCAAAAAAATACATACGAATAATATTATAACAGAGTCGATCGATCGCGCTAACTACTTGCAGTGGAGTTGAAGGAGAAAAAGGAAATAGAGCAGAAACGAGCAATCGTCCAAGTAGTCGGCGTCGAGGAAGAAGCCAAACAGTAACATAGCCTAGAAACCTTATTGGCACCTCATGCAGATTTTCTCTGCGATAATGATTCAAAGATTCCGCTCTCCTCCCTTTTCCAATGAACATGAAGAAGAAAGGCCATCATGATTGAGCAGCTTGATACTATAGCATAGCTGTCTAGAGAGGAGGTGGAAGAATGGAGAAGGAATTCTATCTTTTCTTCTGGACATCTCGAGGTCTATTTAAGGATACTACAATCACTCACTAGTAACTATCGCGATTAAACATAATTAAAACACTGGTAACTACCCCATCGAACTACATAATGATATTTATATAATGTTTATCAGCTGCTGGATAGTTAAAAAAAAGAGAGAAATGTACTGTTCTCAAAAGAAAAGGTGGACTTGGTCTGCCAAGTGACGTGTCACATCATGGTACGGTCATAAGTCATAATTCACGCGATTTTCTATTAAAAATATGCGAATATGCACGAGCGTGCATGCACGTCTGTATAGCTAAAATCCTGCTCATACCATCCCTATTCCATGTATCACATATTTTAAAGAGTGACAATAACTCTATCTTATAAATTGTATTCCTTTTATTTGATTAAGCAATATGATACTAAACCATAAATACTTAAGAATTATGAAAGATGGATCTCCTACTTGTATAAGCTTAATTTCTGACGTTTGTCATATCTCATGCTGAACATTCTACAACTAATACGTGCTATACTACTAACTCATGTCAAGCTAAAACTACCTACGCTACACAGTGCTAATATTACCGTACCACATACCCCATGCTGAAGACCACCTGCTAGGGGCTTGAATCCACCCCTGTACCTTGGTTCAAAGCAGTGACGGATCCAGAAAAAATTTTTGGAGGGGCTGAAGTATCTTCAGCTCGACCTCAGCCCCTTCTACATTATACATACATGGCTAAAAATTTAGGGGGGCTCCAAGGGTCCGGTAGCGGTAGGGGGGGCTCGAGCCCCCCGCCCCACCGCTGGATCCGCCGCTGGTTCAAAGGCTCATGTTGTCAGCTCTATCTCCAACAATTTTGAAAGAATGCAATGGAATGAAATCAAGGAGAAAAATACCTCCGGGCTCAGATATATTATACTTTTCTTTTTAACAAAAGTAACACTAATTTTAAAGTACATAAATATATACGTAATATCTATCTCTCATTAATCGTGCTTTAAAAATTATACAAATCATTATTGATAAAAATATAGAAGCATCTCCTCTATTTGTAGTGGCTTTCTGTTGGAAAATTAAGCACATGTAGGTTCAATTTATTCCATAAATTAATCATGACATCATACACGCAAAATAACAGAACCATCACAGACATAACAGATCTAGACATGTAAACCAGAAAACTGTACATGAACAGATCTAATGCGGAGAACATGACTGTTACGTACCGATGATTCTGCTCTGATCGGTTTGCCGATGTTGACGCTGCAGGTACGGTGTGGATGACACGAGGTCGATGACGATTCGCCGAAGCCGAACGACGAGGAAGACGAGCCAGAGCTACAGCAAGCAGTCGCGCAGAGCGCTTCCCAAAAACCTTATTCGCCCTATCCCGGTGCAGGACTTCGAAGGCGACGGTTCCGGAGACCTGCTCTCCCGAACGACAGTGCACGCCGACGGACGGGACGGAGTAGACTATGTGGGACGGCGCAGTACAAGGAGGAGGCAAAAACCCTAGATTGATTCGCGTATACTGTATGGAGTCGGCGGCTCAGTATTTATGGAGAAAACAGGACGTGTGATCAAGACGCCTGCACGTTCTCCATAACTCGTAACCGAAACGGATTAGTTGCGCGTAACCGATCCGGATTCACCGCTACTCAAAACAGCAAAAATAAAACTGCAAAAGGAAGCCGCGTCTGCGCAAGCATCTGGAGCCGATTTTGGCGGACCATTCACGCAGGTGCCGTGCACGCGCGCCCCCCGCCCCGCCCCGCCCCGCCCAGCCCAGCCCGGCCCGGCCCGGCCCGGCGAGGCGAGCGAGCGCGCGCGTGTGATCCTCTAGTTCTCTCCCACACATGCCTCAAGTGGCTAGGAGTGCACCATCCCTTTTAAGGTGGTCTTCCTCTCCTAGAACTAGCAATATGGTACTAAAGTGCACATGCATTGCTCCTTTGCATGAGTGGGCCTTTGAGATTTAGGAATTATTCTTATGGGCTTGGCCCACATAATTCAACAATCCCCCACCAGATCTCAAAGTCCCACAGAGATTTGCCTGAATTCCAATGTACTGTTTATATATCAGTATTTCGATGGAGACCGATTAAGGTTGAACATCCATCTAGAACTCCAAGCTACACTTACTCACAACTTGAACAATGGACTATGCCTTGAATTGCAAGTTTGGTGCAAGCAAGCTTCACTTAAAGACTTAACTGATACTAGGCCGCCAGTAGGCTACCCCTCGGTTGGAGCGTATAAGTCATACTCCTCGGTCTCTTCATGAGCTTAGTAGGAAATTACCCAAGATCTCCATAGACTGCGACTAACAGTCGGGCTCATATAGGTGTGTTCTTTCAAGAACGCTCTGCAGGATAGCGTCTTCGCTTCTAAAAGCCAATGGAACACATTAAGACCTTAGTCAACCTGCCTTGCAGTTTCTGAGAGTATTGCATCTTCACATAGAGAGGGTTGAAATTACTCTACTCCAGTTAACTAATGGCTTGTTTTTCCCAGATCCTAATTCACGGGATCTCCGATCACATAGGTTGGGTTACTACCATAGATAACTCACATGGGTCTCATACCCATCTCCTTCGATGCACTATCTATCACATTCCGTGATAGTCCCTTTGTAAAGGGATCTGCTAGGTTTTTATCTGTTTGGATGTAATCCAAGGTTATAACTCCGGAGTTTCTCAATTTCCTGACAGACTTCAATCGTCTCTTGACATGCCTAGACGATTTCATATTATCCTTAGAACTGTTCACTTTAGCGATAACGGTTTGATTATCACAGTTCATAAGGATAGCTGGCACTGGCTTTTCCACCGTAGGTAGATCCATCAATAGATCCCGTAGCCATTCTGCCTCAACAGTAGCAGTGTCTAGTGCCGCAAGCTCTGCTTCCATGGTTGACCTCGTCAAAATGGTCTGTTTGCAAGACCTCCATGAAACAGCACCACCACCAATAGTGAAAACATATCCACTAGTGGCTTTGATCTCATCAGCATCAGAGATCCAGTTGGAATCACTATAACCCTCCAGCACCGACGGGTACCCAGTATAGTGAAGTCCAAAGTTCGAGGTACCTTTCAGATAGCGCAACACTCGCTCAAGCGTCTTCCAGTGATCATCTCCTGGGTTAGATGTAAACCGGCTTAACTTGCTCACAGCAAAGGAGATGTCTGGCCTTGTTGCACTAGCTAGATACATAAGTGAGCCAATTATCTGAGAATATTCCAGCTGATTCCTAACAATTTTCTTATTCTTACGAAGTAACACGCTAGGATCATAAGGTGTTGGAGAAGACTTGCTATCAGAAAAACCAAAACGGCTCAAGACCTTTTCCACATAATGAGATTGCAAAAGTGTAATCCCATCCTCACCTCTAACCAATTTAATGTTTAGAATAACATCAGCCACTCCCAGATCTTTCATATCAAAGTTTTGAGACAAGAATGATTTGACCTCATTTATCACATTGATGTTTGTCCCAAAAATCAGGATGTCATCCACATACAAACATAGAATAACTCCCTCACCCCCACCATAGCGATAGTATACACATTTATCTGCCTCATTGACAGCAAAGCCTGCAGATGTCAGTGTTCTATCGAACTTCTCATGCCACTGCTTAGGGGCTTGTTTCAGACCATACAAAGATTTCAACAGTTTTAACACCTTGCCTTTTTGACCTTCTACTACAAATCCATCAGGCTGTTCCATGTAAATTTCCTCATCCAGCTCTCCGTTAAGAAAAGCTGTCTTAACGTCCATTTGATGAACGAGAAGACCATGTGAGGCAGCCAAAGCAAGTAGTACTCGAATTGTGGTCAGTCTAGCAACAGGTGAGTAAGTGTCAAAGAAATCTTCGCCTTCTTTCTGAGTATAGCCCTTGGCAACAAGCCGAGCCTTGTACTTTTCAATAGTACCATCAGGCCTAAGCTTCTTTTTGAACACCCACTTGCACCCTACAGGTTTGCACCCATAAGGTTTATCTGTCAGCTCCCAGGTTCCATTAGCGATAATGGAATCCATTTCACTACGGACAGCCTCCTTCCAGTAGTCTGCATCAGGGGATGCATACGCTTCTGAAATAGATTTGGGAGTGTCGTCCACAAGGTACACAGTGAAATCATCACCAAAGGATTTGAATATCCTTTGTCTCTTGCTCCTTCTAGGAGCTCCACTGTCATCCTCCTCATTGACAAGTTCATGTGTATGTTCAAAAGGTTCAGGTGATGTGATTGAACTGGGAATTATTTCAGAAGGTTGACTAGTAGTGTTATGTGTATCCTTCATTGGAAAAATATTCTCAAAGAATGTTGCATCTCGAGACTCCATAATTGTACCAACATGCATGTCAGGTACCTCAGTTTTAACTATCAAAAATCTATAAGCAATGCTACGATTAGCATATCCCAGAAAGACACAGTCCACAGTTTTAGGTCCAAGCTTGCGTTTCTTAGTTATTGGCACATTAACTTTCGCCAAGCACCCCCATGTACGCAAGTAAGAAAGTGATGGTTTTCTCCCAATCCATACCTCGTATGGTGTTTTGTCCTTATTTCTGTTAGGAACTCTATTTAATACATGATTAGACGTTAGCAAAGCCTCCCCCCACCATGCCTTAGGTAAGCCCGCAGTATCTAACATGGCATTCACCAAGTCAGTCAACGTGCGATTTTTCCTTTCGGCAATCCCATTTGACTCGGGAGAATAAGGAGGCGTCCTCTCATGTATAATACCATGTTCCTCACAAAATAAGTCAAATTCGTTTGAGAAATACTCTCCACCACGATCTGACCTAAGTCTTTTTATCTTTCTATTTAACTGGTTTTCAACTTCTGCCTTATAGATTTTAAAATAGTCTAAAGCCTCATCTTTCGTTTTCAATAAATACACATAACAGAACCTAGTTGCATCATCAATCAATGTCATGAAATATCGTTTTGCACCCTTCGTCAACACGCCATTCATCTCAGAAAGATCTGAATGCAGGAGTTCTAGTGGTGCCAAGTTTCTCTCCTCAGCAGCCTTGTGAGGCTTACGAGGTTGCTTTGATTGCACACAGCTATGGCATTTAGAACCTTTGGTGATGGAAACGTTTGGAATTAAATTCATACTGGAAAGCCGAGACATCAAACCAAAATTAATATGACATAGACGTGAGTGCCAAACATTAGCCTCATCATCCACACTACCACAAATATGGTTCACAGTCTTATTGCAGAAATCTGAAAGGGAAAAACGGAACAAGCCTCCGCACTCATAGCCTTTACCAATAAAATATCCATGTTTAGACACGACTACTTTATTAGACTCAAATACCAACTTAAGCCCGTCTCTACATAAACGGGAGCCACTAACGAGATTCTTGTCTATAGAAGGGACATGCTGCACGTTCTTCAGCTGCACGATCTTTCCCAAGTAAACTTCAGATCTACCGTGCCAACACCATGAACAGTAGCATGTGACCCATTCCCCATTAGGACGGAGGAATCTCGGGCGACCTGATAAGAAGAAAACAACGAAATATCAGCACACACATGTACTAAATTACCATACCCAGTTCCATCTCCAGTCTTGCCAATGGTCACGTTGACAGACTTGGAAGTCTGTCCTACAGGTGCCTTCTTTCCTTTGCGTTGTGGGCACTTCTTGGCCATGTGACCAGGCTCACCGCACACAAAGCAAGTTCTATCATCCTGATTGTTGTTGTTGTTCTTCTTCTTGAAGTTGGTTGTCTGTTGGGCTTTGACAAATTTCCCTTTGTTCTTACTTGAGGGTTTCTGTACCACATTGGCACTAGACTGCCCTCCATCACCCTTAGACACAGCGTCCTTTTCCCGAGCTTTCTCCTCAATTTCAAGAGACCCAATCAGATTCTCAACAGAGTACTCTTGTCTCTTGTGTTTGAGTGCTGTTCTGAAATTCCTCCATGAAGAAGGTAATTTCGCAATGATACATCCAGCCACAAACTTGTCGGGTAAGGCACACTTCAGGAGTTCGAGTTCCTTGGCAATGGCCTGTATCTCATGAGCCTGATCTACTACAGAACGGTTATCAACCATCTTGTAGTCATGAAATTGCTCCATGACATACATGTCATTGCTGGCATCAGTAGCACCGTATTTGGAATTCAGTGCATCCCACAACTCCTTCGCGTCTGTCATGTGCATATACACCTCGCACAGACGATCAGCAAGAACACTAAGAATGCATCCAACAAAGAGAGTAGTGGCAGTCTCGAATTCTTTCTGCTTTTCAGCATCAAGAACACCTTCAGGCTTGCCATTACTAACCCAGAATACATTCATAGCAGTAAGCCACAGAGTGACCTTGATCTGCCATCTCTTAAAGTGCACACCGGAGAACTTATCCGGCCTTAGTGCATCGGCAAATCCAGCCATAGTAAAACCACAGTGCCTACAATAAGGTTTTTGGATTGTTGGAAAATTAAGCACATGTAGGTTCAATTTATTCCATAAATTAATCATGACATCATACACGCAAAATAACAGAACCATCACAGGCATAACAGATCTAGACATGTAAACCAGAAAACTGTACATGAACAGATCTAATGCGGAGAACATGACTGTTACGTACCTATGATTCTGCTCTGATCGGTTTGCCGATGTTGACGCTGCAGGTACGGTGTGGATGACACGAGGTCGATGACGATTCGCCGAAGCCGAACGACGAGGAAGACGAGCCAGAGCTACAGCAAGCAGTCGCGCAGAGCGCTTCCCAAAAACCTTATTCGCCCTCTCCCGGTGCAGGACTTCGAAGGCGACGGTTCCGGAGACCTGCTCTCCCGAACGACAGTGCACGCCGGCGGACGGGACGGAGTAGACTATGTGGGACGGCGCAGTACAAGGAGGAGGCAAAAACCCTAGATTGATTCGCGTATACTGTATGGAGTCGGCGGCTCAGTATTTATGGAGAAAACAGGACGTGTGATCAAGTTCTCCATAACTCGTAACCGAAACGGATTAGTTGCGCGTAACCGATCCGGATTCACCGCTACTCAAAACAGCAAAAATAAAACTGCAAAAGGAAGCTGCGTCTGCGCAAGCATCTGGAGCCGATTTTGGCGGACCATTCACGCAGGTGCCGTGCACGCGCGCCCCGCCCCACCCCGCCCCGCCCGGCGAGCGAGCGCGCGCGTGTGATCCTCTAGTTCTCTCCCACACATGCCTCAAGTGGCTAGGAGTGCACCATCCCTTTTAAGGTGGTCTTCCTCTCCTAGAACTAGCAATATGGTACTAAAGTGCACATGCATTGCTCCTTTGTATGAGTGGGCCTTTGAGATTTAGGAATTATTCTTATGGGCTTGGCCCACATAATTCAACACTTTCTAGGGGTCAATTTGAGGATTGCTCACGGATCACCAATCAAGTGCCTTTTAAAAGACAGAAACAAATCAAATGGACAAACACAACTTTCAGTCATTTTAATTTCTCTCACCAATAGCCGAAGTTAGTTTCGACACTTCACAGGGATTTGCAACAAAGCTAAATACTGCACACAAGGATCGTGCTTGTTACTGTTTGCAGCATCTGGATATGGTGGCGCAGTTGTGCAGGTTCTTGCAGGTAGTATTGCTTTAGACAAAGCAAAGAATGAGAGGGAAAATTATCAAATGGATTTTTTTAGACGGATCAGATGGATATAAGATCTCACTTTAAACCATCAAATCCCCCTCATGGTGCCACAAAATGGATGTTTCCGAATGCATCGCTGCTTCCGTCGAAGTTTTGAAGATGTTTGATATTGACAAAAGCACCATCTATTTAAGATCATCTTCATCATAAGATGGAGCACTTTGACAGCTATCACTTCGCACGAACTAACGATTTGTATCGAACACATAACTGATTAATGTCATAAGAAAATTAGAAAAAAAATATATGCTTGAAGGTACAGCAGCAGCATTGGTAGAAAATGAGTGACACCAACGGACAATTGCACATTCATAGATGAGCCTTTACAATCACAAGTCGACAACCATACTTGTCAGGATCTAATACGTACTTGTTAGGATTCAATACAAAGAAAAATAGTCCTAAATGCCTAAGAAAAGAAAAGCTTAATAATGACAGAACCTAAAAAAACACTCGGATGATTTACCTAAGTCCCATACTTAGCATTGTACTTTCTTCTAAGCCATTTAAGACGTTCCTCAGCTGTTGCCATAGTCAAGAACATTTCCCTTTGTTCTCTATTGACAAACAGTTCAGTTGCAATGAAATATTCGTCACTTCCACTCTCTGCTCCACATTCACGAACCAATGTCATAACATCTTGAATGCCAGATCCTGGAGAGTCAACTTGGGAGGCAAACTTTTCAAAAGTTGACTGTGCTTTCTCAACCAACTCTGCTATATGCTTCAATTGAGCTTGCATGAGCAAAGCAGTTTCAGTCTTATTTTTCTTATTCTTCTTGGCATTAACATCAATAGGTCTATTCTTATTCCTATTCGAGGGAGACTCATGGTTCAGCTGAGTGCCATCATTATGTTCAACACTGTTGTCTGATCCATCAAGATTCGCAATAACATTGTTGTCTGATCCATTAAGATTCGCAATATTCATGGGGTTGTCTGGAGCAGATGGCAAACTACCTGCTGCCAGTGGTGAATGATCCACACCATTACTGGTTATATTTTCAAACATCACTCCCAAATAATCCTCATTTTGCATTCCAGCTTTGCGGAATCTTCTTGCACCTGGCAACTCCTGTGAAGAAAAACAAAAGATTTGACACCTGATAGCATAGTTGATACTATAAGAAATTAATGACAAGTGTAAGTATTGCATACTTTATCTGTCTTCTTCCACCAATCATCATCAGCTGCAATTGTTCCTCTTGCATTATTCCAACCTAAAACTTCCCCCACTATAAGCAATTTCTTCCAGATGCTGTAGTCACTCTTGAGTCTTTCCCATTTATTTTTAAGTTGTTTCTTCGTATAAAGTAACTGTGTTCTTTGTTGGAACTTCGATGCAACTTGGCTGTAACCAATGTTATTGAGATGGGTAGTTGGTCGATTTCCAGCCTTAACTTGTTCAGCAAAGAGCTCACAGATAATTCTGGTGTTTTCATCATTCCACTCAGCTTCTGGCATCTGCACCAATAACATGTATTAGGTACCATCATCTAGCAACATATAGTCGCCCTGTGCCATTTTCTGTAAGCAAGACAATGATAGAACTCAACACAACAATGATACTATATTTGTGCACATACTCTCTAAAGACAGTGATGCCTAGCTATATATATTACTCCATCCGTTCTTTTTTATTTCCTAAAATCCGTGCCATCAAATCTTTTAGAGTTTGACCGCTAATAGTCTCAAAACTATCTAGATTGATTATATGAAAGTCACATCATTAGATTTGTCATTAAAAATATTTTCATAATAGTACAATTTTATTAGTATGTTTTAGTGTAAAGTTATAAAAATAATAGTCAAAGTCGTATCTTGAAGACCATGAAAAGCTAAAAACGTCAAGTAAAAAAAGAAAAAACGGAGGGAGCACACACTACTGTACAACGAAGTTTCAGGTTTTCCGAACCACAAAACGTGAACGTGAGCAGGACATGGATAGAAGGTCAAGCCAGGCCACGTTTCAATTTTCGGCGTCCTTGGAATCAAATGACAAATAAACAAATGCGATTTAAATTATAGGTTTCCAATTCCAAGTTCAGATCGATTGAGAATAAAAATCACAAACTCATCTTTTGGAATCAAGACTGATATTTTTGTCTACAAAACTCGGCTTGGGCATAGGGGCAATTTCCGGCAAGACGTACTCTGACACGTGGTGGTCAGCGGAACTGTTCAGTGTTAGAAAATACAAAGCAAGCATAAGCATACTCATGAGGAAACTACATATGACACTAAAAAGGACTGAATTGTTCGGGGATACAAACTACCCTTAGATTCATCACTGGACTTAGGAACACGAACCAAGAAGAACCTCTTCATTTTGTTATATCCCTACTCATGATGAAACTAACACAAGACAAATTTTAGTCTATTATAATTATTAGTACTACTATCAAGTACAGTGCCGTCACAAAATTATAGGAGAAGAGTACAAGCACAGTGGAGATGGTGGCTTGCTGCTGCTACTATGTGCGTTCATCACAATTCACAAACATTTGAAGACGAAATATTTTATTTCTTTCTGCTATTTAGGGGCCGATGGATACCTTCTGTTATCCGCACCGAGGAGCTGCCGGCGGTCGGCGGATGGAGGCGGGCGGCTGCCGAGGAGCTTCCGCTTGCCGAGGATGGAGCCAGTGGAGGCCGGAGCGGAGGCGAGCAGGGCACGGAGATGGAAGCGGAAGGGGAAGCGGCGGCGGCGCTAGGTCGGGAGGACGGAGCGACGGTAGAGCGGGCTATATGGGCCAATTGCTTAAGGGATAATTGATAGTTTCATACCAATTGATCTGTCTTTGATCGCTAAAGTTTTTATGATTGATTTTTTACTCTATCTGTATATTATATATATATTTATTTATTTAATCACTTAGAGCTCATATGAATAGACTATATTGTCCTTCTTCCTTCTCATATGTCTACCCTTTCGCTAGATTGCAGCGCACACCTCCCCTCCGCGTTTCTCCTTTGACCTCCACCGAGCTAGATCTCACGCACCAACAACAATGAGGTCGTCACTAATGAGATCCACCTCCGAGCTCCTCCACCATCGCTGATAAGATCCGCCTCCGAGCTCCTCTGTCACCGAAGCTACTCCTCTGCTTCCAGGCAGTTGGAGCGGAAGGTGGCCATCCTCGGTGCGGCTGGTGGGATCGGGCAGCTACTCCCCCTCCTCATGAAGCTAAACCCCTCGTCTCCTCCCTCTCCATCTACGATAGATCCGCCATCCCCGGTGTCGCAGCCGACATCTCCCACATCAACACCCTCGCCCAGGTACCCCCGTTCCTGCATCGTCGCGCCGCTCTTAGTTCGGTTCAATCCTGTCTAGTACTAATGCCGCTTGGGTTGGATTTTCATAGATGAAGGGGTTCATGGGGGATGACCAGCTCGGGAAGGCATTGGAGGGATCCGATGTGGTGATCATCCCGGCCAGCGTGCCGAGGAAGCTCGGTATGACCAGGGACGACCTCTTCAACGTCAACGTCGGCATCGTTAAGAACCTCTAGGAGCACCGGGGGGCACGGGCGGCGCCAACTTCTTGAGGCAGTGTGTCCTCGAGTCCATCTTGGGCACACCCATTAGCTGCATGGCCGAGATTGTGGCGAGGCTACGCGGCGATTGAAGTCCACCTGGATGGACCGCTGCACCGAGTTGGGGTTGATCCCTCCCCCAGCATCGGTTGTTGTGCCGCCGCTGATGGCGGAGGGCAGTGCGGACTCCTCCGATGATGTCTTGTGGTCACACCAGCCAGGAGAAGGATGAACAAGAGGAGTGCACCGTGCACCGGCGCACCCATGGCTGCGTGCGGTGGCCGTGGCCTCTACTTCGCGGATTGCTCTAGCTGCTGTAGTTACAGTAGTGGCTGGTGGGTTCTTGGCTTGTGCTATTCTACTAGCTAAGCACTAGCTCCTGGGGGAGGAAATGAAGAATATTGCTGCTCGCTCAGGGCTTTTGGCTGAATTAGACGTGAGGGCATTCTCATCATTTCACATGGGGTACTGGCCACATTGAATAAAAAACGAATTAAAATGAGCTATAGGGCAAAATAGCAATTGGCAAAAGAACTTGAAGGCAAAATATAAATGGCAAAGTAAAAAAGAGCAAATAATCAAAGACAGCCAAACTGAGAGGCAAAGTATCAATTATCCCATTATTTAATGCATGTATTCTGTGTTGGATTTAAACCATTTGGCCAACTACTCCAGCTCTGGCTAAGAAGGCGTGAGCCAATTTCTAATATGGTTTCAAGTCAACTGGAACCGGAATCCATCACATAGATATCACTCGAGCCATTTTTTCCTAAATTTGGACCCGAACATATTTTTTTTTTGTAAATTTAGCCCCCTCCCATGAATCTACTGTATGTGGCAGCACTGTAGCAGACCTGCTGCGCGCAGCAGCACACCTGCGGAGCTAGAGTAGATCGACAGGGTGTACTGTATCTACAATGCTGTAGGGAGCCAAATTTAAAAAAGTGGCTAGATTGATATGTACAAACTCACTGCAAAAAGAGATGCATAGCCTTTTCATAGTGCGTATGGTTAATGGCTTTTAGCGGTAGTGATAGCTTTTGATGGTATCTAAATAGTAGTGATTGTTAGCTAAAACATGTCTTCCGTTTTGCGCCCTCTCTCACGCCATCTCCCTCCCTCTCACTGATCAGTAGGCCTAGGACCCACCTGTTGGCACCCTTCTTCCATCTCATGCCCGCCCGTTTGGCGAATTTTGGACCTATTTGGACCCCTAGACACCACAAATTCCGGTTTTGGCCCCCTATGGAAATTTATTCCACTTCTGGACCCCTGTTGAGCGCGAAATCACGGGAAGGCGACACGTGGGCGGGTCGTGCGGAAGCTGGCCGCACGACCGAGCTGGCGCCGCGCCCCACCGCGCGTCTCCCCGCCCCAGCGCGCGTCGCCCCGCCCCAGCGGGCGTCCCCCGCCCCGACCGTCTTCATGTCCTCGGCAGGCAAGACGCGCGCTCGGCGCCAAAACGCGCGGTCGGGGCCAGGCAAACGCGCGGTCAGGGCGGGGGACGCGCGGTGGGGCGGGGCGACGCGCGCTGGGGCGGGGAGACGCGCGGTGGGGCGCGGCGCCAGCTCGGTCGTGCGGCCAGCTTCCGCACGACCCGCCCACGTGTCGCCTTCCCGTGATTTCGCGCTCAACAGGGGTCCAGAAGTGGAATAAATTTCCATAGGGGGCCAAAACCGGAATTTGTGGTGTCCAGGGGTCCAAATAGGTCCAAATTTCCCGTTTGGCAGCGTGGCTGCACATGCGCTTGTGAGGAGAACCACTCCATCGCCCATTCACATTGCCTAGTGGACCAGCCCTCACCACCTCAGCTTACCACCGCCAATCCACACTCGGGTATGTGCCACGCAGTGTTGCCGTCACCATCCCGATCGAGCGCAGTGAGACATGAACCAGTGTGCCGCACCAACTATTTGTCCATAAGAGACGCCCTCCCCTTGTCTCGAGCTCCCTGCCTAATGTGCCGACCTGTTTCATTTCTTTGACATCCTAACGCCACCCTGTTGCCTCCCCACTAGCACAAAAGTTGCTCCACTGCATGCTCGTCTCACCGCACCTATGGCATCTCGTGATAACGCCCACTCCAACTCGGTCTTATAGGCTAAATTGAGTGTCATATTTTCCTAACTCACCACTCTCGTTCCCCCTTCAAGGACCAGAGCATCTATCTCCTTGGTTTAGTGGGAATGCGAGCATTGTTCTTGACGCTGATGAGCCCGTCGTGAAATGCCAGTTGTTGGAACCTGGAGTAATGACTCCTGGATCCTCTGTGTAAATCGTACTAGTCCAGGATTAGCTAGTGCACACAGTACAACAAAGATAAATACCAAGCATAAATGACCAATTATATTAAATAAAAGGGTACGGCCTTATGGCCAAGTCTTACATCAACGCCCATTGGCAAAATAAATAAAAAAATAACTACGGAAGCAAACTGAAAAGAAGCGAAGCCCAAGCCTGCCCACAGGCAAACGACAGTAAGACGCGGCCTACTCGTCCAGATCTTCACCATAGTCGACGACATCTTCCTCTGTATGGAGATTGCAAGGTGAGTACAAACTTGTACTCCGCAAATCACACGGAGAAATGTAGCGTAATGATAAAGGCTTCAATGGAAGGCTTATAGGGTTAGTTTGCATAAAACAGTATTTAAGGAAATACAATAAATAGATTGAAATTGTTGAATTGTAATACAATAAGTAAAAAATAGTAATTGTAGTTGAAAATAATACCATCAGTGCAGGCTTCGACCAAACACCAGCATATCCACGGGCATCTCACCCAGACCATCTTTTTCAAAAGATCACGTATGGATTCCATACATCCACACGTTTCTAAACACTCGTGGATTTCATCCATCCACAAGCTTCCAATCTCTCTCATGGGTTCCATCCACCCACAAAGTTTTCATTCTCTTATGGATTCCATCCATCCACAAGGTTTTCTAAAACCATTTTTGAAAACAAAATCTGATCCATGAAAAACTTTTACTCAGCATGCCCATGACCGTGGGCACGGCTATCCAGGATAGATTATACACTCTGCAGAGATTGTACAGCTTTACTCACAAGACACGATCATCCCATATTGCCACGCGATTACACACTTCCTTAGGTGTGCGGCGAGGAGTCATGACAAGACCATTACAATGCAAAGCCTTCAATCTGGCCAAGCCAAATCTAAGGTTTCACCCCAGTAA
Organism: Dendrocalamus latiflorus; assembly: GCA_017311315.1. Classification (NCBI taxonomy): domain Eukaryota; kingdom Viridiplantae; phylum Streptophyta; class Magnoliopsida; order Poales; family Poaceae; genus Dendrocalamus; species Dendrocalamus latiflorus. The sequence continues at coordinate 20,611,445 of CM029636.1, forward strand.
GGAATCCACCAGACCGGGACCCCCTCTTGAGCCTGAGTGAGACTTCTCATGGCTACAACCACGCTCACCCAAGTGGGACTTCACATGGCACCAACCACGCCCACCTTCAACCTACGACTTGACTCAGGTTAGGACTTTGCAAATTATTCAGCCAAGGCTGTCCCATACCAGCCATGTGGTAGTACGATAGGGCTTTGCAATAGTAGCTCACAGACCGGTCCTTAATCTGACTTAGGCCCAACCACATACCTCTGTGCACGACAGTCAACCACTGCGGCTCCGACCAACAGGGCATGTCTGCACCCACCAATCTAACCAAATGCCTAAGTCTAAACCAGTTTTTATATTTTGCCTTCAAAATATTTCATAAACCTCCTTGACTCACCAAAGTCAAGAGTACATTTGCAAAGCTTATCATTTTATGTGAAAGATTCATCATTTCAGGTGAAAATATCCCAACCCAAATAATAAGTCTAAGCAGGGCTAAGCATTTGATTTAAACTCTCTAACCAACACTAATGTATTAACTAGAGTTTAACTCTAGGGTGACAAGGTATTGAGGAATTTCAATATCAAAGGAGGAATTAACAAGTAGGTAATAACTAAATTTAAAACTGAATTGAAATACGTTAAATAAAAATAAGCATGCATTATAATTTAAATCATCATAATTTTATTTTGAAAACTGGGATCAACATGATCAAGGAGTGTGACTTGCCTTGCTCTCCAACTTGGTTTAAATCTTCATCGAAGAATTTTCCTGAATCGTCGAAGTCTACACGTGAAAATAACCCACCAAAATAAAATAAATTCAAATTAGCTTCAAATATTTGAATTGAGGCCAGAAATGGATAGAGGGTAATTTTTTATGAATTTAGAAATTTGAATGGGCTAAATCGGAGTTAGGACGAAGAAGAACGGGCTCCGGGAAGTTTAAATTCAGAGAAAGTGGAAAAGGCTGATTTTTGGGAATTATTTTTCTACTGAAAAAGAGATTTATGGCGTCAGCCCTGGGGTTGGGCCGACTGCCAGGTGGGCCCGGGTCCATGTGGACCGAGTCCATGGACTCGGGTGGGGCTGAGGTGGCGCAGGGGGTGGCGTGGCAGCCGGGTGCCCGCGTGGTGCCTGCGTGGCGCTGACGCGGCGGCCACCTCACCTGCCACGTCGGCACTGAGGCAGCGCCGGCCGGAGGAGCTCGGGGGCGGCGTGCTCGCCGGCGAACGACGGCAAGGTGGGGAACGGGGAAAGGAGGCGAGGGGAGTGCGGCGGTGGGGGCGGAGAGTATCGTGGATGGCCGGAGTTAGCCGACGGCGAGCGCAGAGCGGTGACGGTGCTCGGGTGGCTGGGGGGTGGCTTCCCGGCGGCGTTCGGGCCCGGGGAAGGGGCTCACGGGCACGGCGGCGAGGCGTGGAAGGCGATGGGGTCGTCGGCGAGGCGCGAGGAGGAGCGAGGTGGCAATTGCTCACTGTCGAGCTCACCGGCGCTAAGAGGGGAGGCGGCTGGCGCTAGGGCGGCTCGGGCTAGCGGAGGAGGAAAGGAGGGCGGGGTGGGGTGGAGTGAGGTGAGGCGGAGCCGGGGTGGCTTAAATAGGGGTTGGGAGGGTGGCGCCGGCGGGAATTTCTCGCCGGTGGTTGGCGGGGCGGCGGCGGTTTCAGGGAGAGCGAGAGAGGAGGGGGTGCGGGAGTGGGGAAGGTGGGGGAAACGGCCACGAGGAAGACGGGGGAGTGGGCGCGTGGGGCACGGCGGGCGTGGGAGAGAGGGGGTGCCGGGTAGGGCGGGGCGACGGTTGCGGGCGGTGGGCGCGGTGGGAGGAAGAAGGTGGCGCAATGGAGAAGACGGGCCCGACATGTGGGCCTGTGGCGCAGCGAGAGAGGGGGCGTGGGCGGCGGCGATTGTGCCACGCGGGGGAGAGAAGGAGATCGGGCGGCAGGGGGGTTAAGGGAGGCGGATGGCGGGGATGAACCGAGGGCGGATCGGACAGCTGGCGCGGAAGGAGAGCGGATGGAGGCTGACGGGCCGGGCCCGCTTGGCGGTGGAAGAGAGGAGAGAACGGCCGGGATGGGCCGGGCGAGTTGGGGCGGGTGAATCCCGGTCGCCCACGTGGCGAGCGGGGGAGGAGGGTTGGCGGGATACGCGGGTGGTGACGTGGGCAGATCCGGGCCGTCCACGTGTCGCCCGCGGGGAGGGGCTGGTTTCCGGATTTTTTGGATTTTATTTTTTGGATTTTCAGAAAAGCCTAGGAAATTCAAATAAGCTCAGAAAAATATGAAATAACTTCCCAAATTTCCAGAAAAATTCAAAGAAGCTCCTGGTCACATTTTGGACTTAATACAATATTTCCAACTAATGTTGGTATTTAATTTTCATAATTAAAATACTTTTTAACTTCAAAAATAGATTTTAAACTCCTAAAAACTCAGAAAGACAAAATAAGAGCCAAATAAATCCAAATAATTAATTTAAATTATAATTTCTATAGAAAATCAGTATATCATTTTATTTAATAATATTTTTTGGTTTTCACTTAAAATACTTTTCAAATACAGTTTTTTCAAAACAGAAATTCAAGGCAAATCCAAAAATAAAATTTAGGCACAAAAATACTTATTTTAATTAAAATTTTATTTTAATTAATTTTTATTTATTTATTTTTATTTTAATAAAAACCTGGGCTGTTACACCATTGCCGCTAGTGAGCTTCCTTCTTGGGCATCACACTCACCTCCGCCTCGCTTGCCTTCATAGAAGAAGCTATGGAGAGTAGCATCACGTTGTGAGACCATATGGATGTCACCCCATAGTTGTGATGAGTAATTGACCTTTGTATTAGAGTTTATGTAGAGGTTGAGTTTGGTTTTTGAGGTTTGAGCAGAAGGTTGCTTGCTACGACTTTGCCCTCTACGACCTCTGTTGTGGTCTACGCCTTCTGGTTTTACGACTATCTGGTTGGAAGGTCTGGTCGGCAGTGCCCATTCGAGTTGATGGTCGGCAGGAGCATTTACGACTTAGTGGTCATCAGTTGTTTTTACGACTTTGTGGTCGGCAGTCGATCTTACGACTTAGTGGTCATCAATCGAATTTACGACTTGGTGGTCGTCAGTCGATCTTATGACTTGTGGCTGGCAGAGGCTTTTATGACTTGGTGGTCGACAGAAACTTTTACGACTTGGTGATCGGTAGGAGGTCTTACGAATTGATAGTCATAGGTCTGTTTGGCCATAATCAATAGTCGTTGCTCTGTCTGGTTGTGATCAATGGTCGTAGCTCTGCCTGGTCGTGATCAATGGTCGTAGCTCTACCTGGATGTGATCGGTAATCGTAAAGCGTGGCGATCGATAGTCGTAGCCTGTGATAGATGGTCGTAGGCTGTGATGCTTGATAGTCATAGCGATCAAGTGTAGACTTCAAAGCCTATCAGATCGGTGATTGTGGCTATCGGTTGTGGTAGCCGTAGGTCATAGCGACATGGTTTGGCAAGTCATAGCCGAAGTAAGCAATAGTTGTAGTGATCATTACGATAATCATATCGTTCTACAAGCGATGGTCATAGCATCTGCTACATGGTCATAGCGACCTGTGTGATGGTTGTAGCAGGCTACTGTGTGGTCGTAGGCTGCTGGAAGAACCTTGTGGGCTATGAGTATCTTTGTTTGGTGCATCAGAGTAGTTGTAGGTGGTTTAAGACCAATTGTTTTGCTGTGATTGTTCACCAGAATACTTTTTCAAATGTGCTAATGGATGATCTTTATGTACGGTGTGGTGCTACGTGATGGTTGGCATGTTGGTGTTGGTTTCAGGACTTCAGAGCTAGGTCATGGTGAAGCGTGGAAGGACCGAGACTAGGCACAGGGAGGTGTTGAGGTTCAGAACGATCAAGGAGACACCGAAGTTGATAGAGGCTGGTGAGGTAGTTGCAAGCCAAGACGACGAGGAACCGGAGCAGGAGCTACCTGAGATGGACATGATGGGTAACGGCGAGGTGCACCGAGACTAGGCTTAGGGAGAAGTCGAGGTCCAAACGGTCAAGGATGCCAGGTGCCATCATGCGCGAGGAAAAGGATGTGGTGCGCCAAGTGATTTGGGTCGTTTGCAGTGAGGACGGTTCGGTGAGAGGCTTGACAAGTCATTGGGGCCACATGTAAGCTACTTTGAGAAGCGTGCATGAGTAAAACCCAGTGTTAGGTGGGGTTAACGGGTTATCCCTGGTTGGACTAATGGTTGGATCCATTAGGTCTAGGGTTCACTTGTGAGACTATAAAAACGGGAGGGGAGGCAAGAGTTAGGGTTGAGACGATGGGCTTAGCCTTGGTGGCTGGCGCCTCTCCCTCCCATGGGAGTTAGGTTAGAGAGTAAGTTGGCTCTAGGCTTAGAACTTGGTCCTCCTAAGGGGAGTGGCTGTGAAACCAATCATTTGAGCAATACATCAATCTTCGACTATGTGTTTTGTGTATCTCTTCTCTGGTTGAGTTTGCTTGGTTTTGATTTGGTTCTTCCTCTGTTCTTCTTTCTCTCAGTTCTTTTGTTCTGTCCCTTTCCTATCTTGATCTGGATGTGTTCTTTGCTTGATCTCGTTGATAGTCTGAATCACAGTGACAGGTAGGAATATAACCAAAGCCATCTTGGCTCGCTTTGACCCACGAACAATTTTGATCAACGACTTCAGTTTTTGAACACAGTTCTTGTGCGCTTGGTCAATTCGCAAAAAGGTCTCAACTTGGTTGATAAGTTTTCAATTCAAGATTAGAGCAGCCTCTTGAGACCTTAAGCAATTTGCGTACAAAATTTCATGGCCATTTGATCTTTTTATCAAAAGTTATGTTGATTTTAGATCTTACAGTTGTGCACTTTCTGTTCTTCCTCTGTTATGACCACTTGTAGATTTTCGACCATGGTCAAGTTTCAAAGCATATCGTTTCTGGTTTCGACCACGGTCAAGACTCATCGCATTGCGTCTGATTTCAACCGCACTTGTTTCCGATTGGTCGATGGTCGTAGATCTCGTGGTCATGCGCTCCCACTACCTTTCAAGTTGTTTGTGACCATAGTCAGTTATGAGTGCTCGACGGTCTTCGACCACGTCTCTTGACTGCTCTGTTTTGAGGTCGTTTTCTTCTCTCTTGATCTTTTCTTGATTCAAGAGTTTTGGTTTGATTTCTTCAATGTAGCTGCTTGTTGTGACATGTGGGATTGGACTCAAAGCTATCTTGGCTATTATCTCCCCATGAGCATGGTCAGTTCATCTGTTCGATCTCAAGTCCATGTTCTTGTGTGCTTTTGATAAAATCTCAAAAAGGTCTCAACTGGCATACTAAGTTTTCAATCCAAGATGGGATTAGCTTCCTGAGACCTTAGATTACTTGCGTACAAAATTTCGAGGCCATTTGATTTCTGAATAAAAAGATTTCGTGTTTTTAGATCTGTTGGTTGTGCACCTTTTCTGTTACTTGAAGTCATTCACGATCACAACTGATCTCCTCAATGGCCTTAAGTAGTGTGGTCGGGCGGCTCTGGCAGTTGTAGTCGTTCATGACCACATCGGCTTTCTACTGCCAATGGTTCTAAGTTGTGTGGTCGCGCGCCTTCTCTGCAACATCTAGTCGTTTACGATCGCAATTGTTTTCGATCGTTCAATGGTCATAGATCTCTCGGTCACATTCTGAACTATTACGGCCGCATACTGGTTTTTGACTGCAGGTGTTTCCTGTGCGCTCATTGGTCATTGACTATAGTGGTGCCGACCACATTTGGGTCTTCAATCATGTAGTTTGTGATCACGTCGGTCTTTGACAGTGCTGGTTTATGGCCACTCATTGGTCCTGAACTACGCTGGTCTTTCGACCTCATATTGCACATCGACAACGCTAGTATCGACCACGTCGGTCTTTGACAACGTAGGCGTTCGAACACGTTGGTTACAACCACGTTGGCTTTGACCACTGTGGTTTCAACCACGTTGGTTACGACCACGTTGTCTGCTTCAACCATGTTGTCTGCCCTTTGACCACGTTGTCTGAATATTGACTACGCTATTTTTCTCTGTTGTCTAGTTGCATTCAGTTTGGCTGACTTGTGTTTCCGCCGAGTGGTCGTAATTCAACCACGTTGTGCTCTGTTCTGGTCATACGGAGCTCTAAGTTCCTCTGTTTTCATGTAGACCACATATCCTAATCTTTATAGCTTTATAGCTATTGGAGACTGTGTGGAACGCGCAAAGGCAAAGCCGGTGATGTGGTCAATGGTGGCGGGACTCCACTGTAGGCGCAAATGGCTGAGGAACGACATTCGATTGATGAGAGAAAAATACCGATTTCGGCGAGGAGGAAGGGAGAGAGGACTTGAGATTTTTGGGATGGATGCGGGAGAATAGGGGCACACGGGACTCTCTTTTATAGGGGCTGAGGAGGACGGGGGAGGGAGATCAAGCGACAACATCAATTCATGTGACGATTCGTTTCCATGTAAATGCGCATGGAGGAGGGGAAACGATCGGTAATGGAGGAGTCTTGATGAGAGGGACTGAATGCTCTTGATTGCATGAAGAATCGTGGAGGAAATTGTGGGGATTGAAGAGCTTCAAAGGACGTTCATGGTACTCTTCCTCCTCATGTCTTACTTGTAGAGCTTATTCAGATGCGGATTTTGGGGTTTGTTGAATTGATAGGAAGACTACTTTTGGCACTTGTCACTTTTTAGACACTTCTCTTGTTTTATGGGCTTCTAGGAAATAAGTGTCAGTTGCACTTTCTGCTGCTGAGGCTGAATATGTAGCTGTGGCTTCTTGCTATTCTCAATTGCTTTAGATGATAACTACGCTTAAGGATTTTGGATTAGAATTGGATAGTGTTCCACTTTTATGTGATAACACTAGTGCTATCAACATTGCTAAAAATCCTATGCAACATTCACAACCAAACACATTGATATTCGCTATCATTTTCTTGGAGACCATGTGGAAAAGGAAGATATTGTCTTGCACTTTATTGATTCTAATTCTCAAGTTTATGATATTTTCACCAAACTGCTTGATTCTTCTCATTTTGCTCAACTACAGAGTAAGTTGGGAGTATTGCATCCTGGGATTATTCTGAGGGAGAGCTTGGTATTTAACCTTTACAGGAGCTTTGTTTATTATTCTTGTCAAATAAGTCACCAAGTCCATGCTATTGAAATCAAATGAGTTGTAGAGCTTTCTCTATCATATTCACTCGTATGTTGTGTAGTTGTGATCATGACTGGTGATAATTAACCTGTTACAATTGAACTAAAATATGACATGGCAGAACACTTTTGACTGAATTGATTATAGATAGTACTTTGCGATATTCATCTAAAAGGATTAGCATGATTTTAAGTCTTATTTTAAATCTTGCCTATGGGGCTTGTATGTTTCATGTTGCAATCTTTTTAGGATCACTCAAGTTGGTATGTTATACAAAAGAAAAGGCACAAAAAGTGCACAAATGAAAAGATGTATGCTTCAAGCATGCTATGATCAAACAAAAGATAAAGCATAATAAAATTGTGCAAATGAAAAGATGTATGATTCAAGCATGCCACCATCAAAAAATGCTTCAAGCATGTAATAATGAAAAGAAGTATGCTTCAAGCATGTCTTGCCCAATATTCGAGTGTGGAGCAATAGATTGCTATATGAGACTATTAGCTCGTCTAGACTTAAAGTTTGTTTCACTTTTAGGCTTTGACTTTTTGATGTGATATCTCATTGTGATCTTTCTATTCGATTTGGTCATTGTTGAAAAGCCTGTCATAGATATAAATCACTTAATCATGCAAAAAAGTCTTGTTTTGATCTTGCTATATGATATATGAGTTTATATGATCTAGAGAGCTCTGCTCAAACAGATGGCTTGGTCAAAATATTAAATCAATGCACAATGACTTAGATAATCTATAAAGTTTTTAGATCTTTTGCTCGTTCTTAAAATAGTTATCTCTGAATTTCATGATGATTACATTGTCAAAGGGGGAGAAATTAGAAGAAAGGGGGAAAATTAGAAGAGAAGAGAAGAATTGTTCTTGAGTGTTGAGGGGAAGCTTGTCTAAGCTTCTTTAACGAGTGCTTTTGAGTTGTCTGAGCTTCTCTATTTCAAAACTTTCTTTTTGCAATTTTTGTTTTTCCTTCAAAACTCAACTCATTCTAGTGTTTTTCAAGGTGTTGTCAATGTATTCATCAATAGGGAGATTGTGAGACCATGTGGATGGACGTGATTAAAGTGATGATAAATAATTGACATTTGGATTACATTGAAATTTGTGTTTGTGAAATTTTTTTTGCTCCGAGTGGTTTTGATCAGCTCCGAGTACATTCAGATTAGTTCGAACGGCTTTGCTCACTTGGGAAGTACTTAGTGGTCTGATCAGCCAGTCCGTCAGATCCAAGTGGCATCAAATGGTTTTCGAGTAACACCGATTGGTACTCGAAAGAGTATTGCAACAGACCATGGCATTTCAACTACGTTTGACTTCAACCACGTTTGACATTGACCATAACAGAATGACCACTGAAGGTAATCATAGCTACAGTGCTCGAGGGTCATAGGCTTTGAGGACTGCTTTCATAGTCGCAGACTTTGCAGTCTTGTCATTATAGTCATAGACTTCGCGATCTACTATTGTTGTCTTTGGTTTTCCGGTCAGTTGTTGTAGACCTCGCGATTGGTAGTTGAAGGCTTTTGCGATCAATTGCTATTGACTTCATGGTCAGTACTCGTAGACTACATGGTTTGTACGAGTGTTTCAAATCTTGCGATCTTCAAGTACTCATGTTGGGCCAGTTGTTAACTAGTCTGTGCATCATGGTCGGTGATTGGTGGTCGTGCTACAGTACCAGATAGGTACTAGGTAATCAGTGAACATTGTTCGGAGGAATGATACTCGTAGTCTGAAGGACTCAATACTCGGTAGTGGTAGTGATACTTGTTGTGCTTGAGTGTTTGGAGTGGAGCAATGGTAATTCTCGAGTACTTGTTGTTTTCGAGTACTCGTTGTGCTGACGGTCGTAATGTGTTGTCTAAGGCTGAGTTTTGGATAACGATGAGATTTGTAATCGTGGATGACCTGGTTGGTGTTGATGGTTTGTTGTGAATGTGGTTATATGTGTGTATGCTGATGACGGTCAAGTTGGGAAGAACTTGTGTCGGGAAAACGTTTCTTTGGTCTTTGCATGTACAAGTGAGAGTAGAGATGGTTATGGTCAGTGACGAGGAGGATTGGAACTAGGATGTGGAGATCTGAAATCCAGACGGTTGAGGATGTCACACGAGATGGTCGGGCTAACGCTAGAGTACATAGAGATCAAAGGTGGTGATGCGTGAAGAAGCTACGGGCGGTTCAGACTTGGAGGCTTCTACACAGAGGCTGATGATGCGAGATGGAGCTACGGGAGGTGCGTTCCTAGATGCTTCATTATGTGATGAGATTGGATACGTTATGGAAGAAGTCCGTAACAGAGAGGTTTAAATATGTGGTAAAACCTATGTTAGGAAAGATTTCGGGCCCCTTCATTTGAGGTAGAGATATGATTATGTATTCGTATTTGAGTCAAACACAGTTTAGGGCTTTAGCATATAAAAGCAGAGGTAGGCTAAGGGTTTCAGGAGTGACTTTTGCGAGGCTCTTTGTGCTAGGGTTTTTAGGGATGCTTGTAAGGGCACTTTGCAACTCCACGAAAATTCAGCAATAAAAAAAATCTTTAATCAATCTGGTTTGTGATTTCTGGTGATTACTATTTGGGAAAAGCATACAACTGCGAGCAAAGCTAAGCATCAGGTGTTCGTTCGAGCGGTCGAATTCGTCATCAACTATGTAAAGATTTTGAGAAGAGGAGGCAGTCATTCACCCTCTTATTGTGCCATATGATCCTACAGAATCACGTAGGTCGTTTGCCACGTACGTTGCATAGGTACAGAAATCTAATGGAGGGATCGACGCCTTGTGACACGATCTAGATTTCCCGGTATTCGCTAGTACATATTAATCCTATATAACACTTTGTAGTAATGCCTCTCGAACTAACAAATTCTATTTTTACAATACCACCAGTAGCCGTCAGGCAACACTTGTAGATTTTATGTTTGCCACAACATGCAACTACTCATCGATTCTGCGAAGAACAATGATACTCATGCTTGTCAATCTTGCGATAATTATTTTATACTTATCAATTTATATATATATGCACGACATTGATCTTCCTATAGACAGGATGCATCCATCCCTACAACTCTGTTGGAACAGCCCGACCTCAAACATATTCGAGAATAGTATGCGTACTTTTATTGTCTAGAGTCATAAAAGAAGATGGAGAGTTCCACAATGTAGAATGAATTTCACTATGATAAGTTTGAGCTTAATTATTCATGTTTGTATTTGTTCGCGGATGGATAATTTATTTCAGTTAATTGATTTATGAAATGGAAGTTCTTGTTTCTGAAATGAATGAATGTGAATTAAATGTATATATATTGTGTTAATCTGCTTGTTTCAGAGGGTATGGTTAGTATTTCCTGAGACTAGCCAACAAACAAAAATAGATATAGGAATAGAAAACATATTATAGACGGTTATTAACTTGTAACCGTCTATGATAGGTTACTATCACAAACGGTTTTTTTTAGTACAAATCATCTGTGATACATGATTTATCACATACGGTTTCACCTATAAACCGTTTGTGATAGTTTAATATGACAGACGGTTTGTACTAAAAATCGTCTATGATTGTTAACTATCACAGACGGTTTTTAGTAGAAACCGTATGTAATAGTGTGCATCACAGACGATTCGAAAGCCATCTATAATGACCTTATGTTATTACTGATCCATAAACTCAGACGGCTTACGAAATCATCTATGATAAAAATTTCTGCAATAGTGGATGTAAAGCACTAGAGAGAGAGAGAGAGAGAGAGAGAGAGAGAACTAACATGTGAGTGATATGGCATTTCGTAATGCTATGATGCCCTAAGAGAGATCAAAGGCGATGGAGTTAGGGGAGGAAGATGTTGTTTACTCAAATTTTATCACAAGCCCCCTCTCCCCCTAAAAAATGATGGAAAAAATTGTAGGCCATTAGTATATCTAAGAACCAAAATTATTAACTCCGTAGATAAGCTCAGCTACCAAACAATATACCAACTTCAACAATTTGCAAAATAACATCGCCATTAGTTTTTGATACAAGATGGTTTTTTTGTGAGAGGAAAATTTCAAAATAACACGAGTGACCAAGCTATATATTCCAAAGTGAACTAGTTGAGAAACAAAGGTGGGAAAAAACAAATTGGCCCCCAAACACCTTAGAATAATATTGTTGCTAGGATTAAACTTGGAGGGTAGGGATGTTATTGCACATCCAATCTTTTTTGCAGTACTATTCGCAAGGCTACGGACGTAAATTTCTCTAAAATGTTTGATACAACTATGGTTGCACATGCCTATGTATGCAGTAGGGAACAGGAAGAGGATCATCGTTCAATCAGAGAATAGCATTTAGCCAATTACAATGCGCCACAAGCATGAACAAAATAAAATCAAACATCAGGAATCACCATTGTCTGAAAGAAGCTAATTACTCGATAGGTTTTTACTTAATTTGTTCAAAGTGATATGCAGCATTCATCAGTACTTCTGACAAACTTGGTTTAATTTCTTGGACACAGCTACCTTAAAAGCCATTTCTCCATCGGCAGCAAAGATGAATTTAACCAACAAAAAGCAGCACACATACTATAAGCTAGGTAGCAGCAGTCTGTAATTAAGAGCTCGTGCAGGTCGTTGATTAGAACGGAGGAGCTGCGTCGGCGCCCGGCGGCGCGAGATGGTAGCCGAGGTTCAGCTCGGTGGGGATGATCTGTAGGCGCTGAGTCTGAGCATGAGCCTGCGCCGCCGCCTCGATCAGGCTGGCGGGGAAGAAGCACTTCATGTCCAGCGCCGCGAAGGGGTTCAGCTCCACGGCGCCGGTCCGGGCGATGGTCGCCTGCTGCAGCTGTTCCTCTTCGGCAATCTGAATATAAAGAAAATACCTATTTTAGATTATGTGCCCTAAGCCCCTAATATTATGGAGTCACAGTTAATTAGTACATATTTTCATTTTCAATATACCACTTAAATGAATATGTTATACCTTTTTACCACTTTTGATACACTTCATACTAATTCTAAAATACTTCGATGCAACTTGGACAAAAAATTTTATCAGAGTATTTTATTTTAGCTATATACCATTTTCTATATATAAAATAAGTATATACATAAATTATACTATAAAAAGTAGATTTTAATGAAATTTTTCATGAACTCACTTTAGAATATTTTATAATCATTATTAGAGTATACTCAAAAGGACAAAGAGATATAACAACATTGTTTAAGCAGTATATGAGAAGTAAAAGTACGTACGTACTCTCGAGAGTATTTATATATATTTCTGTGAAGCTACAGTACTTGTTATATATGCACCAAAGTTGGTTCTGATTTCTGACAGTCATCTAGTATACCTTGGTTTGGAGGCTCATGTTGTCATTCTGAAGCTCCATCTCCTGCAATCATGGCAAGATCGAACATTGCAAATGAATAGATGAAGCCAAGGAGGATTAACTAAATAAAATGTAAAGGAGTGATTGTTTGGGGTGACTGATCAGTATATATAACATGCATGCAGCAGTATTACCCTTTTGGCCATGAAATTGATCTCTGCAGCCAGCAGCTCATTCTGAAACAAGAATCCAAAAATAAGGATCGATATTTATCTTGGTATCAGCATTATATAAGAAACTAAAGAAAAATTCAAACCATGTTGTATATGTTTTGGAGAACACAATTAATGGAAGTGACACGCACCACCTAAAGATGGTATTAAATTTCCTTTTTCTTATGAGATAGGTTAATGCTTTTGTGAAATCGGTATGGTTGAGCAGAATCTTAGTTACCTTCCTGGCCCTGATCTTTGCAATGCCTTTCTCGAGCCGGCTTTCGAGTTGCTTCAGCTCCTTCGGTGACAGGTTGCCCACAGAATCACCAACCAAGTGTCTTCGAAGAGAGACAAATCAAAGGAACAATCAGTACTTTCAATAATTTACCTTGTTCTCAAGCCTCATCAGTAGCCAAAATATATATAGTTTGGCAGGGGCATACATGCAAGCTTCTAAATATATACTGTGCAATTAATAGGCTCTTACTTGTTAGTGTTTTGCAGCATCTGGATCTGGTGGCGCAGTTTGGCAGATTCTTGCTGGTAGTATTGCTTCAGATAAAACAAAGAATCAGAGGGAAACGATCAGATGGATCTCATAATTTCACATTACTCAATTCCAACTGAGTAAGAAAAATCATTTCCAGTAAACAAATATTGCCATGGATGGTTTTTCAGTGCAGTTTGATTAGTTGTTTTCCTTTTAGGTGTTGTCCTCAATCACTAACTGTAAATGCAAGCCAGTCGGCTCTCAGCAAGACCCAAAGATCAGTTCAACGAAAAGAGAACATTTGGAGAAAATCTAGAGAGGAATAGCTAATCCCCATGTGGTTTACATATTACAACATGAATTTATTTTGGTCCTAAAGATTCTCACTAGGACATGTTTTGATCGTTTGTACTGTCATGTGCTACTGTCCCCAGTGTCAACTAATGTCGTGGCTACACCTACACCGAAGAATTTAGTGCAAGCATCTATACCCTAATTTTATATGGTTTGGTTATGCAAAACGTAGAATCACCAAATTTGATTATAAGATTGAATTAAGGTATAACCAATTAACCATGTATATATGGCTTACCTGAGCATTGACCTCTATGAGTGGTGCCCCAGAGGTTGAGCCACAAGCATGTGCCTTCTTGTACCTGTCAATTGTAGCCTTGACACTGCAGTTGAAATAAAGAACAAAGGAAAAAGCAAGCCGGGGGGGACTGATCAGTGGAGCTATACAATTGATTATACACTGTCAAACGTGCATGGTGTTCATAAATCATAACTCGACAAAAGACCAAAGCAACAAAAAAGGAGAGTTGAATAGAGAAATTCACATGACAATAGTATCAGTAGCCCAGTGCAGAAGCTATGCTGCTAATAATGCTTTCGCTAGCTGGCTGTGTTAAAATGAACACAAGAAAGGAATGAAATGAACACACAGTAGAGAGAGAAAGAGAGATGCAGGAAGGATCAAACATGCATATGGACCATGGATGGGCCTTGGTTATTGATGCAGACTTTGCATGGGAGAAGAGCAAACACAGCGAATATGGGAGATGCTGCAGTTTCTAATCCGGTGCAAGTTTTTGCAACGAGGTGCATGCATGTCCATGATGACCATGAGGCGTACGTTATTCATGCATGTGTATGTATGGCTGGGACCTGGGGAGGGAAGCAAGGAAAAGGAAACTCTTGACAGCTAGTGTAGGGTGAGGTACGCTGCAAGGTCCCTTCAGCCAAAGTGAGGGACTAAAACATGAGAGCTGTCGTTGGTGATATGATGTGTGGAGAACAATAAAAAATGACTTAGGACTATAGGGCAGATTCTTTTGGGTTATAGCTTATGAATTTAGAATTCTGACTGTTCGTAGAAGAGTACGAAGAGAAAGACAATCGCATATGATTTTGACCGGTATAGCTGAAGTCGGTACAGACAATCGACTTATAGATCTCTTCTTGAAAAAACATACCATTTGAAAACTAGTTATTATAACAAAAATCAAAAGCCACAAGTATGAAGTATAAAAGAACATGGCCTATGTATCCATGAGAGAGAGAGAGAGAGAGAGAGAGAGAGAGAGAGAGATATTTGCATTGACATAAACTATACGCAGAAACTTAGCAAATTTCATATGATTTGATGGAATGTATGGTATGTTGCAGGCTCTAGTTTTTAGAAGGGCCTCTTGAAGGATGAGAGTTACCTCTGAATAAAAATAGGGAATAAAAATAGGCAATTTTTTTTGTAAAATATTGACTAATTACACGGTAAAATCAAATCATACATGCATGGCATAAACAACATACACGTATAACAAACCAATTCATCTAAATTATTGATTGAAAAACCGGGCGATACAACAAAATTAAAGATGAATACATACAAAAATTGGTGCATCAATAAGAAAATATCAACTATTGGTAAAGGATCATGTTCATTTTCTTTTCCTTTCTCGTTTTGCTTATCCTCCGTATATTTCTAAATGGTACATGATGGCAAGAGTACACTATAGCTAAAGGCTTACACTAGTTAGCACGTACTTCAATGGATGATAACTCAAAAGAAGTAGTTAAGCAAGTTCAATTATCTTGCACATAAATCCAATGAAATTGAACTTTGGACAACTCTAACAACAATTGCCGAAAGGTTCCTGGTCTGGCAAAATGAATGATCTACTGCAGTATAAATGATCTTAGGAAAGATAAGACTTCCTGACCATGAGAGAAAAAAACAGGAGAAATTCTCAGCATATATGACCACACACATTTGATGGATACATATGAAACAAAATTTCGATCTTATCCAACTCTACCAATTACTGAATTCTTTCACCTAAAATTAAGCAAACCAACACACCTAAATATGAATTTAAGTACTTGATCTGAAATATTTTGAAGCATCAATCTCGAAATTACCAGTAAACTTTTACTCATAACCATGAAGGCATGAACAAAGCAACAGCATGCAAGTGAGTTGAGCATGAAATGACATGCTGAGTCAACAATATGCACCAAGCTAGCTGGGTTCAAGACGCACTACACACACCTGTTGTTGGAGTACTCATAGAGGCGGCCGCGGCTTGAGAAGACGATGAGCGCCACCTCAGCTTCGCAGAGGACGGATAGCTCATACGCCTTCTTGAGAAGCCCGTTGCGGCGCTTGCAGAAGGTGACCTGGCGGCTTGTCGTGTTCTCGATCCTCTTGATCTCAATCCTTCCCCTCCCCATCTCTTCCTTGTCTCAACTGAAGCAAAGACGGCAGATCAAAAAAGTCAGCAAAATTTTGCATGAGAGGTCCGATAAAGAAGATAGTAAGGAAGATCTGGTCGTGATTTACGATATACTACGATCGATCCGATTAACCAGTTCATTGGTGAATGTCCACTAAAAGGGAAAAAGAAAAAAAGAAACCAGCTAAAGGTATAAAGAAAGCTAGAACTGAGCCTTTCAAAGAAAAAGAAGACAAAATTTCCAAGATTTGACATATGGACCAAATTTGAAGATGCCAAAAAGTGTGATCGATCCCATGATTTGACAGAAGCAAGGCTTGATTTTCTGTTTTCTCTAGAAAGGAATTACGTAAACATAAGATCCAACAAAGTAATATCAAGAACAAAAGTTTGTGGTGTTCCTCTCGAAATAATTGAAGGGAAAGAAGCAAAGGAAGCCGAAAGCAGCTGATGGGGAGATGAATCTAGGAACTTCTTCTTCCTTATGTGTTCAAGAAAAAGCTTGCTCCTTCAATACAACCATTTGCGAACGTAAGCAAACGATCAGATGTAAAAACACAGTTTCCTCAAAGGGAAAAGCAACCAACTAAATCTGAAGAATCATGTTTATCCCCTAAAAAAGCAAGGAAAAGTTATATAGATGTGCTTAACTAACTCTTAACATATCCAGCTAACAATTAGCCCAAGAAGCGTGAGAAGCTGAGTTGCTGGATGTGTTCTAGCACTACTGTCTTCCCTTTCCTCCCCACAAGATCAAAATCTAGTCAGACCGGAAGAGAAATTTCAAGAAGCAAAGAATCTGAAACGACTTTCCCAACAAACAAGATCGCTGGGAAAGAAGAATCCAGATACATAGATATAGAAAGAACAAAGAGGATTTCCAATCTCAACAAAGAAGCATCAAACTAGAAGCCACCATAGTTTTTTCTTGCAAGAAACTTGAAGCACAGAAAAAGGTTTAATTTCCTCAAAGAGAGAACATACAAACGAGATCTAAACTGCAGCTTAGCTGAACAATAACAAGGCTACGCATGCAGAAGATAACTGAATGTTAGCATGTAAGGAGATAACCCTGGCTAAAAAGGCTCTTCAGAACACAGGTTGATATGAAGCGCTCTCTCTCTCTCCCACCTTGTTTCTTGGACTAGGAAAGGAGCTCCAATTTGCTTTCCTCTGAGAGTTAAAAGTGGATTAATAGGAACCAAGGGAAGGAAGGAAAGGAGAGAAGGGATCAGCAAAGATCACTACTACCGTCCAGAAGTGTTGTCTTCTTTGCTGAGGCCTTTGCTATCTTGCTTACCCATTTATAGCTATTTAGACATCTTTATATGTTCTTAAAGCATTTATTTATGGCCTCTCCTTTTCTCTGTGCATTTTTGTGTCACTTATACAGGATAGTTATTACTTCTAAGAATTGCCAAAGTATGTGTGTGAGTAGCCCAGGACTGGTGGATGTGCAGCAGTAGTGGAACTGTGGAAGTAAGCAAACCCATTCCTTGTATATATGTAGTCCTCAAAATTCAACTCAACTTGTCATCTTTTTTTTTTGCAAAAATTATGTGTTCAATCTTGGAAAGTATAGCTATACATGATGCTAATTACAGAATTCCGTTAACGGCCCTTTTACGTACGTATTAGTCCCATTATCACATGTTAGTTTATATTTGCTCTAAAAGTGGCACTAACTCTGACATTATAGACTGTTGATTCAAATTTGACATGCGTGGAACTTATCAGTGCGTACTCTTCTGCTTTCCCCTTATTTTTAATTTCCCTTTTGTCATGGATGAAAGGAGTTGCATGAGCAGATGCATGCACAGAAAACTATACTGCTCTGCATATAACAGTCTCTTTGACACAATATAATATAGCTTATGATGAGTACAACTCCTATCCATTTATATTCTGTTACACGCATCCATGCATCTTCTACCTGTATGCATGGAAAATCATTCCTATGTGCAATGCAACGAAATGGCTAGTTTCAATTGCCTGGCATTTCACATGCATGCACCAAAGAGAAATACATGGTTAGCTCTGAGGCTGTCACATGCATGCAATGCAATTCCAACTCCTATCCCATAGAGAGTACTACTCAGCAATGCAATTTCCAACTTCTTGGTATTTCTCTCCCTAACTTAGCTAGCTTCTGAATTCTGATGCACATAGCGTTGACTGCTAGCTGCCTGCATTCTTGTTCCTGTTGTGGGCAGGAGGAGAACATTTTTCCATCCATGCTTGTTTCAAGCTTTCGAAAGGCATGGTGTCAAAAACTTGGAGTTTAACCTTGGCAATTTGCAGTCATCTCCTGCACTTTGATGGTAATAGTCTAATAGCAGATAGCTTTCTTCTTTGATATATCTCCTTGATATCCTCTCTCTCTCTCTCTCACACACATCATTTTCTTTTCCTATTAGAAGTTTGAGTGTGCTAAAGAGATATATGTGACATTAAGCAAAGGTAGCATGTCCAATATTAATAGTGCCACACAAACTCAGGCTAGTAATTTAAAACCGATCGTATTGTTGAAACAGTTGTGTTTTGTTACATATACTTGATTTGCCAAATTAAACTTTTTATAGGAATTTTTTTGTAAATAATACATTTTTATTAATATATTATTGCTTAAAAATTACATAAATAACCTTATATCGCCATTTTAAACGACGATAGAGACTCTGTTGCCATTTGAACATAGGACAACGCTTCTATTGCCATTTTTGTCGTCAAATGAATGGACAATAAGCTGTCACACCAGTGTCATGACGAGCTCTACAATCAGACCAAGGAGACGAACAACGAGGAGGTGGTCCACCTTGACAGCGACTACCACCCGTACTGCTGCTGCACCAACTAGCACTACTACAAAAAGAGTCATCACAGACGGTTTTTTGAACCGTCTGTATTTTGTGTCAGTGATAATCGAAGGTTATCACAAACGGTTTGTGAGCCGTCTATAATAAAGACAACACAGACGATTTGTAACTAGAACCATCTGTGAAGAAAACTATTACAGACAACTCGAACCAAAAACCGTCTGTGATACTCACACATCATAGACAGTTCTAGTTACCAACCATCTGTGATTGGCGAGTATCATAGACGGTTGGTATATAGAACCGTCTGTGATAGTCCTTTATAGACGGTTTATACCACAAAAATGTCTGTGATAGTTTATTCTATACCTAAATTTTTTTTTCTATTTTTTGGCTAGCCTCAAGAAATGATGTTACTTATGCCCTTTGAAAACAAGTAAATACAGTGACAAACACAATAGCACATTCAATTTCCATTAATATTAGAATCCACCATTACAGCATAACAAGATAACGAACCCAACTCTTTAACACGGCAAGCATATATAAGAAACAGAGATCCTAGCAGATAGTAGAAGCTGGATGCATTGGATTGGATGGTGGCCAGATATCACCGGTAATGGAGAGGCGGCAGTAGTGCTACCTTTGTGGTACGACGATGAGACTACACAAGACACTCTTACGACACTTACGACAAGAGTGTGTTGTGCAGTCGACCGTCGTGTCACAACAGAGGCGCTAGCTCACGGCGGTAGTCGACGTCGTCGAGGAACAAGCTAGATGCATCAAATGGCGGCCGGATATCATCGGCAATGGAGAGGCGGCGGTAGTGCCACCTTTGTGGCACGATGGTGAGACTGCATTAGACACTCTTACGACACTTTTGACAAGAGTGTGTTATGTAGTCGACCGTGGTGTCACAATGGAGGCGCTAGCTCACGGAGTCACGGTGGTGGTCGGCGTCATCAAGGGGAGGATGCAGGAAGCTATATAGTAGATGAACTCACGCGTGACTGCCGGTGGAAAGGTAGATGGGCAGGAGATGGGGAGGAGACCGGTGCCTGCCGTTCGATGCAAAGAGAATGGACGGGTGAAATCGGGATCCTAGGGGATATGCCGCAGATCGGTAATGTGGCGGGGCATCACAGACGGTTCGGATTACAAATCATTTATGATAGAGACATCACAGATGGTTCGTAACAAAAACCATCTATGATAATGGAACATATCACAGATGATTCTTATTAAAAACTGTCGGTGATAATGACCAAACAATAGATCACAAAGACAATATATTGGTGCAATGTAAATAACTAGTCTCAAAAGATAAAATAGCAAAGTTTTATATGGCTTATATATGCTCATTTGAAAGGTTTTGATGAGATATACAACTTCGCAGTTGAGGTGAAACCCAAATTCCAAAGGAAAGACCAAAAAAGGGCAAAAACAGAAACCGAAAACTTGCGACGCAAATTTAGAGCCAGAGACGGCTGATTTTGGGAGTCTTAGAGGGCAACTGGCCTACACCGGTCATTGTTTTCAATCAAGCTCATCATTAGCTTTTGAACGAGTACAAGAACATAAAAAACGGACACCGTATGCAAAAGTTATACCTGTTTTACTAAAGGTGTCTTGGAACGGAATCCTACTTGGACTCAGGCGGGAGATTATGAAAATTTGGGGGATTGTGAAGCGAGAAACATATCACAGACAGTTTTTAATACAAACCATCTATGAAGTATAACAAATGGTTTAAATAAATAATCGTATGTGATGTCTGCCATTATCACAGACGGTTCGTATGAATAACCATATACGAAAATACCACAGACGGTTATTCGTATAAATAATCTGTGATAATTACAGCACAGACGGTTCCTGAGAACCATCTATGATGTAAGCATCCAATATAGCCTCTTTTGTAGTAGTGCTAGTTTATAGACGGTTATTAACAAGAACCGTTTGTAATAATTGCAAACATCACAAGCGGTTTTTAATTAGAACAATCTATGATATTACCACAGATGGTTCGATAATTATGTACCATAGACAATTTGTGATTAAAAGTGTCTGTGATATGTATCCCTTATACGCGTGACTATGGCTCTTCGGCTCCCCAATGCGCGTGTCTCTTCAATCGTTTCGGCTCCCTGATGTGTCTTTTCATCTCACACACCTAATTTATTCGTTGTTGTATAAAAATAATCATCTGCCACTGAATATTAATCCCCACATCACTGATCTACTCTCAAGCACAAACAAATGGCTTCCTATGTTTGCTTGTCGCCGGCATTGATGGCCTACCTGGCCATCCTGTATGAGCGTCTCACTGGCTGTACGTTAGCAAATGCTACAGAAGGACACTTGCCAACAGTGTCCTCCTTCCTATGTCTGAGGATTTGCTGGAGCATGTGAAGGCCACCTTCCTCTATCTTGACATCCTCCTCTACCACGTCTTCTGGTTGGTCCCTAACTTCTGGCGAGCTAACCTCGCCATGGATGTGGTCCTTCACAACCACGTTGCACGTCTCCAGGAGGCTTGCCATCACTTGGACTGCTCAGTCGAGCAGCGGGTGACCGAGTCAACCATGTTGAGACACCTGAAGCAAGAGAAGAGAGCCTATGGGTTCAATTTGACTTGATTCATCAGTCGGAGGGTCTTCAGAAGACACTCGAAAGAGCGTGTCAGCGAGTGGATGAATTTCAGACTTCGTTCGCTAATGATTCCAAACCGTCTGATGCCGACGACGTCGCCTACAAAGTTTTGAAGACAGAGAAAACATGCTACCTCCACCATTAGAAAAAACTTTGATTATTTAGATACTTTTTTAATCTTTGTAAGAAGCGACTGGCCACGCTGTTTAGCCATACATATAAATACATATTACTGGCCGGTAAAAAATAATTAAGAAATACATATTTACTCCTGAGGCATTACTAAATTTGCATTAATGTATATGAGAATATGTCATATATATATATATATGCATTTGAATCTATGTATATGAGAATGCATTAAACCATCCGTGATGTGTATTTATCACAGACGATTCTAATTTAGAACCGTATGTTATGTATATTTATCACAGATGGTTATAATTTAGAAATGTCTATGATGTCCAACCTATTTATATTCCCCCCCACTCAAACGCTTAATATTCTCTAACTCCCCTCTGAGCATGAGACACCTCATCCTCCCCCGGGCCTACCACCTCCAACCTGAGCACGCCACCTCCTCCTTGGCATGCCTCCTCCCTGAGCACGCTGCCTCCTCCCCAGCGCGCCTCCTCCCCAAGCATGCCGCCTCCTCCCTAGCGTGCCTCCTCCTCGGCGCACCTTCTCCTCGAGCACGCTTCCTCCCTGAGCAAGCCGTATGTAACATTCTTCTTTCCTATTTATGATATGGCAATGGACAATATATCATCATGTTACCAATTATCTCTTTTACTTTCATCAATACACGTCCTAAGGATGAATGCCTGGGCTAGTTTCAATTATGCCCTTTTAATGTCAATATCCCAAAGATGAACTGTTAATGCTCCCAAGCATCAATTCTCTAAATAAAAGATAAGTCATATTTCAGTTCACTTTGGTCCAAACAGAAATAAAAGCAATTATATAATAATCATTGAATCTGATAGTGCTCATATTCACACCAACAATATGTGTGTGTGTGTGTGTGTCATTTGTTACATACTTCATAGAAAACTATTAGATATATATAGATCTCATGTCAATAACTCGCATAATGGTTGTGTAGTTGTGAATAAGTTTGACTGAATTGAATAATCTTACATAAGGCTTATCATAAAAGTAACTGTAAGTACAAGTACGATGGTTGTGTAGTTGTGAAGCCCACTAGGGTTCTAATCCATAGTGCACAAATAACTCCAATTTCGTCTACAACTACCTTTTTTCAACAAAATCTCTAACATGTTCCTCGTCCCCAGGGGTGTCTTCATCACAAGGTATGAATATATCCACGAAAGGGCTCCTTTTAAGGCATAATTGTTGCATTGTTGTTTCACGGTCCGTATTAATTCGTTCCTTATTTTGTAAGATATACTTGGTGTGTACTGTGTAAAATTATTTTTTCTACTTCAGATATCACCAACTTGCAGACGGTTGTCATAGACAAACTTTGACCAATTTCCACTAAGGAACCACCTGTTGCCATTACTAATCATTATCTTAGTTTTTCATATCTTTCTCATGCACCGGAAGCACTACATATACAATTCATGGTAACACTAAGGGTGCATTTGGTTGAGTTTTTGGGAGTTGCTTTTGCTTCCAAAAAGCCAAAAGCCAACCAAAGGGGTGGAAACCAGAAGCTGTTTTTTCAGAAGCAGCTACTTTTGGGTAGTATAGTTTTGAAAGCACCTTGGACCCTGCTTTTGGCTTTCTGCTTTTTGAAATGGTGAAAATAGAGAGCTGTTTCACAGTTGTTTCAAGGAAAATAGAGATAGGAGGTAAGTTTTATACTTTTTTGAACCAAACAGCTTACAGCTTTTCCACAGCCCACAACCTACAGCAGCTTTTCCACAGCCCACAGCTCACAGCAGCTTTTTCAGAAGCCACAGCTCAACCAAACACACCCTAACATATGTAGTCTTGCACACCCCACAATTTAAATAAGCTAGAGACAAAGTCAAATCCCATATCACACTTGGGCTTCAAAGCGTATGAAGCAAATCACACACTGGATCTAGTGTGTGATTTGCTTCATGCCTTTTGAAGCCGGGGTGCCTTTGGTTGAGCTTTTGGGAGCTGCTTTTGCTTCCAAAAAGCCAAAAGCCAACCAAAGGGGTGGAAACCAGAAGTTGCTTTTTCAGAACAGCTACTTTTGGGTAGTACAGTTTTGAAAGCACCTTGGACCCTGCTTTTGGCTTTTAGCTTTCTGCTTTTTGAAATGGTGAAAATAGAGAGCTGTTTCACAGTTGTTTCAAGGAAAATAGAGATAGGAGGTAAATTTATACTTGTTTGAACCAAACAGCTTACAGCTTTTCCACAGCCCACAACCTACAGCAGCTTTTCCACAGCCCACAGCTCACAGCAGCTTTTTCAAAAGTCACAGCTCAACCAAACACACCCGAAATCTGACTTTATCTCTAGCTCATTTAAATTGTAGGGTGTGCAAGACTATATATGTTAGTGTTCAGTGTGTGATTTGCTTCATGCGCTTGAAAGCCCAATATGATATGGGATCTGAATTTGTGTTTAACTCATTTAAATTGTGGGGTGTGCAAGACTATATATATATATATATATATATATATATATATATATATATATATATATATATATATATATATATATATATATATATATATATATATATATATATATATATATATATATTAGTGTTACCATAGATTATATATGTATTGCTTCTAAAGCATGAGGAAGATATGGAATATCACAGGCAGTTATTTTTAAAAACTGTCTATGATAACACATCATAGGTAGTTTTTTTATTAGTCATCTGTGATATGTAGATATCATAGATAATTATTTTTAAAAATTATCTATGATACGTACACATTACAAACGGTTTAAAAACCGTTTGTGATGATCTTATGTTATTACTGATCTATAAATTTAGATGACTTATAAAATTATCTGTAATAATTTTTTCTGCTGTAGTGCAGCTCTGATTGCTTTTCTCTTCTCCAATGAAAATCGTTGCCATGGGCAAAGGGTGGTCATTGTCGACTTGCCGAGTTTAGGTCGGCAGCACCTGATCCTGCAGCGTAAGGCTTGCCTCAAGCAGAAGGCCGGTTTGGTGCAAAGTTTTCTTTGCCCGACCACTACGACGTCCCTAGCCTAGCAGCACCTACTTGATGCACTGCGTCACACACACAGAGTCCACAGCTTTCGTCAGAATCCATGTGAGCTGCACTCCCTCCCAGTGCAAAAGCAATGATGCGGTGTTAGCTACAAGATACAAAAGCAAAGCAAATGCTGATTAATTAGTGGCTGTCAGCGATCTAGATTTTCAGGCAACGGAAATGCAAGCGCTTAAATTTCGTGGTTTAATTATGTACTGATTAAATCTCTCAATAAGAGTGGTCTGAAAAAACGTTTCTCCATATCCTAGCTAGACAAACATCTACCTAGTTAGAAGATTGTATCCACGTACGTACGTCTCTAGTATGGGTCTGTTTGACAACGGCTGCGGCTTATGGGTTTTGGCTGAAAATTTTGAATTTTTTCTGTTTGCGGTACAGATTACGGAGAGACAGATACTTACTTGCTATTTTCGCTGATACAGATGTTGGGTTTTTAACGTATAGATCGTTTAATTTGTAGACCCCGTTTTAAGAAAATATTCCGTTTGAAAGTTAGGTACTATAGCAAAAACCAAAATTCGCCAATTTCGGAGGAAAAAATCATGCCCATATATCTACCAACCGATTGGTAGCCATCCCAACAGCATGCAGCTTAATTTGCATTCCATGTGATACCAATTACGACCAAGCTAGGTCTACTTCAATTCCTACTAGTTACTCAATTTGTTAATTTTCTAGGTTTAAGCCCTGGCCGACGGGAAACGCCGCGCGAGTCATGTTACCAATCGGTACATGGTATGAGACTTTCTCCACAAACAGGAACATTATATGCTTGCTTCAATTCTGCGTTCCACACGAGGCATTAGTTTACACCAATCCCAGGGGGATTTCGACTGCTTCTCTAATTCGGCCCTGCTCATTAGACCTTCCTTTTTTACTTTCAGAAAAATCTGATGATATGAATTTTTAGGGCTTATAATTTACATTTTTTTCATTGTCTATGATGATAACTTTTTATTTATTTATTTAATTTTTTAAATTTAATGATGCTTGAGAAGTTACCAACAGTCACAATGTATTTTCGGTGTTATCATGTAAAATGATGAGCACAAGGAAGCTAGCAACGGCCGAAATAATACGCCACTGGGACAACTAACCAGCCCTCACCTGAAGTACCCCTTTGGTGGGGCACGCCTATCAGTGGCCAATCAATGGATCTGTGTCACTGTAGGGCTAAAGAACACTTCAAGTCCGTGTGAATTCCTGCCAATTCCATCATGGATAACAGATCGTACCTAGAGAACCAAGAAGAAAGGGGGGAAAAAGAGGAGATTGAGGCATCATCTTGCAAATAAAAAAAGGCCTTGTTCTTCAGGGGCTCGTTACGGTCAAAGCACTGATCATGGTTGAGGCTTGCCTCCATCCATGGCATCCGACCCAAAACGGAAAGGCATACACTAGCACCATCATCAACAGCTCTTCCTCTTCTTTTTTACATGAAGAGGAATGCCAAATATGGAGGGAATATATACGCGGCTACATAGTTGCAAGCTACTGCTAGACACCACAAGCAGCTGATGCTGCTGAGCTAAGCACGACGCCATGAAAAGAGGGGGAAAAACATCAGTCTCAGACCATGTGCTGAGGAGCATAGATGAATGCATGACACTGCAACTCAGAACAAGGAGATAAAGCAGATGTACGAGTCTTATCGATCAAGCCCAGCACATCTCATCTGATGCGCGAGATGTGACTGTAAACCTGACTGATGAGTGGTACCTTCATTGTTGCTAATGCCAAATGATCGGTGTACCGACATCTTACATAGAACCCAGATCAGATCGTGTCTTTCTACGCCAAAAAAATCCAAACATTTTGGTAGAATCCCAAGCATAAAAAAAACCTCTGTTCCAAACAAGCTGACCCCCAAAATTTCCAGCTTCAAAGTGCAAATACACGCAAAAGAGATGCCATAAAAAAAAGCTATGAATACAATTCGAACCAGCATTTAAGGATCTAGAAAAAGGAAACGGAGTGCACAAAAGATGGACAGGTGTGCAATATTCTGCTACGAACTCTTGCAAAATGCAAACCCAATCACAGGTCAACAGACCGCACAACAGTGAAAACATTGTCAACTGTCTCTAATAAATCAGAACAAAATCTCAGATTAAAAATCTACACATTGCATGAGATATTATGCTGCAATGCATTCTCAGTCAAATCTTTGACTCTGCCACGTATAACTGAAAGGCTGAAACTAACAACTGCAGTGCCCAATTTTTATAAAATGCAAACTGGATGGCATTGCACCCTAGCTAACTTTAAGCACTGCTAATGATATGTCATCATAACTTATTATTAGCTTCCACCAAGACAAGAGATGCCCATTGCTTATATGACAGCTGGATGAACTAATTCAGATTCCATAAAGTTTATGGCTAATGTTTTGACTCCGAAGCATCATCTTAATACATCTTGTACCTCAGGATAGCATTTAAGAGCTCACAAGTATAAAGTACCACTGTCTCTGAGGATATTATAGTATATCGGACATGAATAGACAGCAAATAAGTAAGCTAGAAACAGAATTTAACCTTAATTTTTAGGTCAAGTCTAATGAAGATCCAACAAAATAACTTTACTATATCCATTACATGGGTAAAAAAGGAAGCATTCCCCTTGATGTATCATTTCTCTAAGCATGAAAAAAAGGAAGCATTCCCCTTGATGTATCATTTCTCTAAGCACTACAAAAGATAAACGTTGTATTAAATCGGCTGAACGCAGAAGAAAATTTCCAACACAAATTATGTTCCTGCACTGGTAGATGATATCGGGAATGTATCGTATGCAATCAAGCCTTTTCACGCAATCATGGTGCAATCTAACTAAACATCGTCACGAAAAATTCCGACAAAATATACTAGAGGTACTTCGTGGTTTAGTGATACTCCGACTGTGTATAAAATTTCAAGCTCAAATATATTTTATATTACAAGTAACAAAAAAGAATTTTGACAAATTTGAACTCTTAATATTTTTTAGATTTTTCTGTTTTTTGGTATTTTAAACATAGAATGAATATAGACTTAAAATTTTATACATAGGTAGAGTAAGTTTAGAAGTACATCTACAATAGTACAATTTTTCGGAATTTTTTGTGATGTTTAGTTGGATTGCACCATGATTGCATGAAAAAGTTTGATTGCATACAATACGTTCCTGATGAAATCATTGTATTTTTTTTAAAAAAAAGAAAGCCAATGTCGCCAGCAGAAATAAAATATTAAAATCACTAAGAAGACAAACCTATCTTCAGTAGACAGCAAGAATACCTTTATAACACTTCAGTAAAAAATACAATTCCTTTAACATTTTCAAGGAATAACTGAATCTGATTCATTGGAACTTTATTCCAAATCACAATCCGCATGAAACCGTCCCATAGAAACAAAAAAGCTGGGACTTAAAAAGAACAAAATTCTTGACCTCCAAAATATTTAAGGATGAAATTTTTAGAAAGCTGAAAGCTTAACTGGTTAAAAATACTTCCCATCCAAAACTAAAGTATCTGATTCTGCATATATATTCAATGTACATGCTTGTCGTGTTGCCTGCATCTAGGATTTTGCACTTACATGCTTATTACCAACAAGTTTCAGTTTCATGCAATCATACTTTCCCACCAGGCCACCACAGTACCTCCACATTTCACTTCCTGTCTAAAGGTAGCAAGTTCTGGAAATCAAGCAGGTCATGTGCCTTATCAAATCAGAATTTTCAGTTTTGTTGAGCAATTCAAGATCCTAGCCAGATGACATTGAAAGTTTTGTTGCCATTATTAATAGAAACAGTGAAAGAAATTGTGCTGTTTTGGCCTGGATCTAGAGCCCTGACTGAACACAATAAATTTTCCAAAAGGAACAGAGATTGCATTTAATTATAAATTATTCAAGGGTCTCTAAAGTGTATGTCCTTCAACTATGCTAGCTAATTTCTTCTACAAGAATGTCTATTGAGGTGCTACCAACATCAATCCGTGTCAAGATACTGGTACAATATGGCTGTATTAATAGCAAAAATATACATACTTTGCGAGCAAGACCATAGAATCAAATACAAAGATTTGAACATAAGTAATATGTTATTAAGAGAGACGTGATCAAACTATTGTGTGAATATGAATTAATTTTACAGCAATGCCAAAGGAAACATGAAGGTCTATTCTACCAAATATATACCAGTGTCAGAACGGTTGTAGCGTAAAAATGATTTCTAAATCCAAACATTCACAGTAGTTTTGCAATATGTGATCTAGACACAAGTCTCAAAGCTGGTACAATACCCTGGAGAAGTAATTGAAACCTAGTTCTCTACAAATACTGTCAGACTATCAGTAAGAATCTTATTGTAGAAGTACAGGAACTTGTTCGATTCCAAAAACAGGGGCAAGAGTCAATCCAACA
Source organism: Dendrocalamus latiflorus (assembly GCA_017311315.1). Lineage (NCBI taxonomy): Eukaryota > Viridiplantae > Streptophyta > Magnoliopsida > Poales > Poaceae > Dendrocalamus > Dendrocalamus latiflorus. The sequence continues at coordinate 20,640,459 of CM029636.1, forward strand.
CTGGAACTGAAAAATAAATTAATGGTCAAATCTTCTGCTATATAACTCTATAATTCTATATGTTCAAGATAACCCATCTTTAGTGGGACAAACAATGTAGAAGTCCTTAGATGTGATATCAGAATCTTACAGGATGAGTTAATTTAATCATAAAACAAATAAACAAGTATACTACTATAACATATTACAGTATTTATGAGAATCTACATGAGCAGAAAGAAAGATGTACAATGACCTGTAAGGTGCTTTTAAGTGGCCTGCAGCAATGAAACCAACACTAGCCAAAGGTCATACTCATATTCCTTTGAAGGTGGATTGCTATATAAAAGCAAGCCACGACACTTCATGGGTAGTCTGGTTTTAGAGGAATACAAAGTCAATATCTCTTAGTGCCACTGCTGTAACTTCAAGGCTAGCCCAAGCTGAAGGTTATCTGCAGGCAGAGTGAAACAATGGTCAGAGGGAAGGTGCAACTGCGACGAATTGAGAACCCTGTCCACAGACGGGTAACCTTCTGCAAGCGCCGAGAGGGGCTTCTTAAGAAGGCCAGGGAACTCTCAATGCTTTGTGATGCTGATGTAGGTGTTATCATGTTCTCGTCTAAGGGAAAACTCTGTGAACTGGCAACTAATGGGTATGTTTCCAAAATTGATGCTACATAGTGAATTTGTAAGCGTGACTGCTGAGATGCTTTCCTTTTGTTCACAAAATGCAAGAAATATGCAAAGCTTGGTTGAGAGGTACCAGAGCAATGAGACAGGAGGTCAAATGGAAAACAAATCTCTACAAAACCAGGTCTTCCTATTTACCTTGCAAAGCTTGAAAACTTTGTAACTACTCTAAGGGATGTATCTAGTCAACACTCATCTGTGGGTGCTAACATACTAACTATCCAAGCGAGCCAATGGATGAGGCTCGAGTGGATCACATTTAGATGGATTTGAGGAGCACATGAGTGCACAGTTTTGTGGGGGAAAAACCAGATTGATTTATTAAGCAAAAAAACAAACATCACCTTTTTGTTCTAACTCTAAAATCACCCATTTTTTCTGTTAAAATGATACCAAGGATAATTGCTACTCTTTTGCACCATATAACAGGTAGCAGAACCCGGAATTTCCTTGTTAAGGGAAGAGATAGGTCTACTACAGCGTGGTCTAAGGTAAACTTCATTTTTAAGAAGATGAATCGTTACATATCTTGCATTGAAAAATGAAATTGGGTTGCAGTTGCCTAATGAGGCATTAGGGCTTGCTAAGTTATGCAGCTTGTGTAGCTCAGCCCCTGCAATGGACTGCTAACATTTTCAGCACATGTGCATCTTGCAATCTAACATGAATTACTGACAACAATCTAACTAAGGTTTAGTATCGCCAAAATACTGCATGAACAACATATAAAGTAACAAATACGAAAATACCAATAAAGCTGCAAGAAGCCTTAAGTTGGATCCATGGTCATTATGAAGTGATGACCTAGAGCTTAGAATAAGAAAATGCTGAAAATTTGGAAGGAACTTGAATTCATATGTCATACCATCAAGGTGAACATAAAAGCAATTGAATAAAGCATCAGAAGAAACTGAATCAAATACTCAGTTTCCACACAAACAATTGGTTTCCAGTAATCAAATCAAACAAAGAACCTTAGAACTTAGAAGTGATAAGTTGCGAGCATCTAGGAACTACCACCAAGTAAATCCAAGACATGTCACCAGGAAAAAACACATAATCACTAAGGCAGTAAAAACAGGAAGATTACCAGAAAAAGAACTGCATCTGAGCTTGTATAGTAGCTTTAATCATTTTCTAATCAAGAAACCTTGCAAGTCAATTGTGATTGAATGAAATGATTCAGAGTGACATAGACATCAATTCAGCCAAATCATAATGCACCTTATAGTCAATTGTATGAATTGTAATTTGTACTACATGTACAACAACCTCAGCAAAATTTTAAGTGATAAATGAAGCAAAGCAGGTCCACATATGGAGGGGGAGCGGAGGGCATGACACTAGATAAACTGCATGCGCTAGAGAAAGGTCTTGAGCTATGGATTTACCAGATGCGCTCCACAAAGGTAAGACAACTTTTCCCCACAAATTTTTTCCTAGTTCCTTCAGATTATGGAATAAAACAATATGAAATATCTTCCGTCAGATGCAGATCATGCAACAAGAGATACAGTTTCTTAAAAATAAGGTCAGTCTCAATGTCCCGTATCTTTTTTCTTATTCTACACAGTTTCCTTTATTTAAGCACATGTTTTGTATCTTCACAAGATAAATAAAGAAAACGGAAGTCTATAACAGCAAAGAGGTTGCACTACGAAAGAAGATGGCAATGGTTAAATCAACCTTGGATCGGTAGATTTGACAATATTTGAAATTGTGAGAAAAAACTAATTAAGACTTTGAAACATATTATATTATTATTAAAATCCTGAGAGTTTAATGCTAGAGAATTTTTTGTTTTGGCTGAGCAGGAAGGCATACTGAAAGCGGCAAATGAAATCCTTGAAGAGAAGGTAACACTGGACATAAATTTTGTAATATTTGTTTGGAAAATTTCTATTCCTTGGCCTTACATAATTGACACTTTTATATAAGGTTAGCATAGACTACAAACCCAAATTTGAAATGTACATTTAGGAGGCATAAATACCAAATTCGGCCTCTAAATTTAGGTTTCAATGCAAATTACCTTAATTTTCTCAAGGTAGCAGCTAGGAAAACAAACCCTCCATTTGAAGGATAAGTACAAATTACACCCTAGATCTGCAATAGAGCCTAAAGTGGACAGCTTACCCCTCGTAATTTGCAAAAGAAAAAAACTTTACAAACATGCAACTACACTTTCATCCAAAGGATTAACAGGTGATGCAGTTTATAATAAGACCAGAATCAAAGGGGTTGTTATCTCATTCAAGAAGTTGTAATCGTAATTTGTACTTAAAGCTGAAGTTTAAGGATCAAGTTGGTACTTCTCCCTATTTACAGATCCAATACATCTGTGACACTATCTTGCAGCCTCGGGTATTTATTTGCGGACTATCTTCAATAGAATATGGCACTTTCCTCTAACCAAAAAGCACAATCCTATACTGATAAAACAAACTTACTATTAGCTCTCTAACCAAAAAGCACAATCCAATACTGATAAAAACAAACTTACTATTAGCTCTAATTGTTTTCCTATCTTACACAGAATTTTTAATATTCACTTCTGCTGTTTATATAGCTATTGCACAGGTCTTTCATGGATTATGGATATTTGCCAATGTTATAAGAAGTGCCAGGATATATAATATGATATTTATCAGCTAAAATTCGCACAACTCTGAATGCAAATATAGGATTTAATTTCATCATAAAGCTACAAGTGTTAATGATATAGTTTACTGATTATGTTTTCATTTCCAATGGCCAGGTGAAAGAACAGAATGAACTCATGAACGTGCACTCAGTCTTTGTTGGGTCTCCATATTCAACAAATCCAGTTACCAATGAAAACTGCTTCTTTTCAATCTAGTTTGCAAACTGCCTTCGTCACTATTATTTGGTGTGTGTCTGTTGGACATGTGTATCCATCTGTTTATCTTTGAGAGTGCAAGTTGTATTTAACAACCCAAATGAATTGAACTGTACTATATTTTGGTTGCCCTTCTGACTGAAGGTGTTTCCTGGTACTATTTTTACAATCTAAGTGTGCAAAAGTTTCCTGTGTGCCATTATGTAGCAGCATACTCACAGCAGGATGTTCGTATCATAGCCCTGAAAATTCCATTTGCACGGGTAAGATATGAATGTGAAGTATTCTAGCATGTAAATTGTTTCGTTGCTCCATCAAACAAAGAGGTCCTACAAGCAATCACAACCCTACGTTTTGTCCTCTCCCTGACCTTCTATTACACAACTTTCTGCTTTTTGTCAAATTACAAAACCTCATCAACAAGCAAAAGTGGACTTCACTCTCAGTGAGTTCACATATCAAAATCACTTCAAATAGATTGGGGAAAACATATCTAGACCTTCACCCTTCCAACCCCACATGACAACAAGAATCAGTTACAATGTGTACGATGGCATTCTATGAATGATCACCCTTTACAGTGGCAAATAATCAATTATCCCGACCCTTATAATGTCGCACTCATTGCAATTTGCACACAATAAAAGGTGTCGCAACATTCAAAGGTTTGCACAATTAATTGCATTTCGGCAGGAAAAAGATCACACATAAATGTCTTCTAGCATTGCACAATCGTCCCTAGCCCTGTATTACCAAAATGCAATTTTCACGCAGTTCAGGGGCGCTAAACGCAAACAAGTAAAACTACGCAATGTTATGTAACGCGCGTGCAGGGGTAGAGGGAGGAGGCGGAGGAGGAAGAGGGGAACCTGCGTCACTCACAGGAGCGCGATGAGGACGAAGAGGAGGAACGCGGCGACGAAGGAGTACTTGACGGCGGCGAAGATGGCGGCGGAGATTCTGCAACGACGCGCCGGCCCAGGCCAGCGCGGCCGTCAGCAACACGGCCGCGGCGTTGGCCGGCTCCAGCGTGAGTGGCTCCCCCCCCACCGGATCTCCGACAGCGCCGGCAGGGAGGGCCCCTGGCACTTCTCCCCCTCCACCGGGGGCCCGCCGTCGCCGCCGGAGGACGTGCAGACGACCGCGAGATGGCCACAGCGACCGAGGTGGAGGCAAGAGATGGTCGTCGGCTTTGGGGCTCTGGGCTTGGGGAGCGGGCGAGGGGGCAGACGAAGGAGGGCTGGAATTAGGGTTCCCATTTGTGCCGCCATGGGAGTAGGGAGGCTGGAATTAGGGTTCCATTTGTGCCGCCATGGGAGTAGGATGAAAATGGATTAGTTATAAGGGAAAATCTGTTTAGTAGCACTGGAAGTTCACTACTTCCGGAAAATACCACTAAAAAAATCGGGCTTCAGAAATTACCACCAAAAAGTACAATTTTCTTCGGAATTTAGCATTCTGGACAAAAATACCCCTCTCCCTCCCCTCGCTCACCTTCCTCTCTCTTGCGCCGCCCCGTCCGCCTCCCTCTTCCCCCACCTCTTCGCCGCCGCCGGCCTCCCCGCCTCCTCCCTCCTCACACCGTTGCCTACCTCCGCCTCCTCCTCGCCCTAGCCTCCTCCTCGCCCCCGCCTCCCCGCTCCTCTCCCCGCGGCGCCCCGAGCGGCAGCTCCCTCCTCGCCCCCGCCTCCCCGCTCCTCTCCCCGCGGCGCCCCACGCCGTCCGCCCCCTCTTCCCCCACCTCTACGCTGCGGGCGGAACGCGCGGCGGCTTCGGGCTGAGCATCCACGGGCAGCGCGCACGACGGCTTCGGGCCGAGCTTCCTCGGGCGGCACGCGGTGGCTTCGAGCCGAGCTTCCTCGGGTGGCGGAGGTAGGCAACGGCGGCGGGGATGGGGTGCACGGAGAGGGAGGAGGCGGGGAGGCCGGCGGCGAAGAGGTGGGGGAAGAGGGGGCGGACGGCGCGGGGCGCCGCGGGGAGGCGGGGGCGAGGAGGAGGCTGCCGCTCGGGGCGCCGCGGGGAGATGAGCGGGGAGGCGGGGGCGAGGAGGAGGCGGAGGTAGGCAACGGCGTGAGGAGGGAGGAGGCGGGGAGGCCGGCGGCGGCGAAGAGGTGGGGGAAGAGGGAGGCGGACGGGGCGGCGCAGGAGAGAGGAAGGTGAGGGAGGGGAGGGAGAGGGGCATTTTTGTCCAGAATGCTAAATCCCGAAGAAAATTGCATTTTTTGGTGGTAATTTCCGGAGTCCGATTCTTTTAGTGGTATTTTCCGTAAGCAGTGAACTTTCAGTGCTACTAAACAGATTTTCCCTAGTTATAATCGAATGTTCTCCCATACACGAATACTACATTTTTTAAAATAAATATGAATTCAAACGTTCTCGAATAAAAACATGAATCAAATTTTGTAATAGATATAAAATTGAATCAAATATGTACTTAATTCAGTTGAATACAAATATCCTTCTACAACTTCCGTAACAAATCTCGGTAGAACAAATTTCTAGCGGTTTAACCGGTTTTTCACCGGTTTTTGACCGGTTACCAAAATGGTCACCGATTTTAAACTGCCTAAATTCAAATTTCAATATGAATAACAAATAAAACAGATTATTCGTTGCTATTTCCCACCCCTACCTAGTTGGGTGGAGGAGGTCGAGATGCACGCAGGAACAAAGAAGGCATTTGGGAATGGTAGTACAAGTCAAATGTAGGATTCATGAATTTTTTGTATGGATAATCATTTTTTATTCAAAATTACAGAAATATATCTGTGGAATTTTTTTTTACAAAAATAGGCTCCAGTCGCCCCATGGTTGGGTGACTGGAGCCTTTTGCCCAACCCAGCGGCAATAGCTGGAGAATCTACCAACGGTTCGGCGATTAATTGCAGTCGCCCCATCGTTGGGCGACTGCGGGTGGCATAAAAGCACCGCGCGCTCGGCCGCCGGCCGCGCACTGTTTTCATTTCTCCGATCGATCCAACGAGCGCGATTTCGAGGGGAAGGAGAGGAGAAGAAGAGAGGAAGAAGGGGAAGAAGAGGAGGGAGAGAGAAGGAGAGGGAGAGGAGGAGATAAGAGCAGAAGGATCCAGATAATTTTGTTGGTATATTATTTTTGTTAGTGTTAGAAATTTAGTTTAGAAATTTTGTATAACATTATTGATGCATTATTGTAGAAAACTTAGTTTAGAAATTTAGATGTAGAAATTTAGATGTAGTTTAGAAATTTAGATGTAGAAAATTTAGTGTCGAAATTTTGTACAGTATTTTTATGTATTATTGTAGAAAACTTAGTGTACATATTTAGAAGTAGAAAATTTTAGTTTAGAAATTTTGTATAACATTTTTAATGCATTATTGTATAAAATTTAGTTTAGAAATTTAGATGTAGAAAATTTTAGTGTCGAAATTTTGTATAGTATTTTTTATGTATTATTGTAGAAAATGTAGTGTACAAATTTAGATGTAGAAAATTTAGTGTACAAATTTTGTATAGTATTTTTGATGTATTATTACAGAAAATTTAGTGTAGAAATTTAGATGTACAAAATTTAGTGTCGAAATTTTGTATAGTATTTTTGATGTATTATTGTAGAAAATTTAGTGTACAAATTTACATGTAGAAAATTTAGTGTAGAAATTTTGCAGGTATGACTCGTGATGGTCGTGACTCCAACTGGTGGTACCCCTGTTGGACGAGCACGTGGACCGCGTGCACCGCGTTTCTCGTCGTGTACCGCCACCGGGGAGCACGGACGAGCCAGCTGAGCTGGGAGTGGTCCGGACACGCACACCTCGCGTGGCCTGGAGACTCGACCCCCGTTGGACTGCCAGGTTTGCACTACATCAGCGTTTTAGTGTTGCCGTAAGAACGTTTTGTGCCGACCTTCACTTTGTTTGCAAGCTGCAGGATGCCGGGCTACTCCCTCTTGCCCGGATGGTGCAGGCCACGGAGGAGGATGGAGCCGCCTTGGCCGCGGGCGGGGACGAGGCGGGTGTGGAGCGATCACGACGCTTCCCGTTCAACCGTTCCTTGCTGACGGCTTTGGTGGACCGTTGGCGGCCCGAGACGCACACTTTCCACCTCCCATTCGGGGAGATGACGCCGACCCTGCAGGATGTGTCCCTGCTTCTTGGCCTTCCGATCGCGGGAGGCACTGCCTTCCTACTAGAGGCCCCGGCCGAGTGGCGCGCTAACGTGCTCGACAGATTCGAGGAGGTCCTTCCACCGGCCGATGACCACCACATCTTCGAAGAGACTTAGACCCATGGGTCGACGCTGAGGTGGCTCGTACAGTACCGGGTACGTGGTATTTACAATCGATCGTGTCTTCGAAGATCTTATTTGTGCTATTACATACTAATAACAACTTGTTTGCATTCAGGTGGACCGCATGGATCTACAGGCAGACGATTACCAGGTCTCGCGCCACTTGAAGGCGTACGTGCTATGGCTGTTTGGTTGGGTGCTCTTCACCACCAGCCACGGGAACTCCATGGATGCACGCCTTATCACTTATGCGAGGGCGATCGCGGACGGCGAGGCCCTCCAGGTCAGCTGGGGATTGTAAGAGCCCAGATTATACAATCTGGAATCCTCTGTGATTCCACCGCACTATTCCCTGGATCAGTAGATAGTGCTCACAGATTACAGTTTTGAATATCAAAAGTACATATCAAGCGGAAGCGTAAATATAATAGTAGACTTACTCATGGGCCGATTAGGCCGAAATCAATAAATTGCAGCAGCGGAATGAAGCATGCAAGTGGGGCCTTCAGGACATGCCCACAGACAGCCAACTGGAGGTTCGCGACCTAGCCCTTGACATCTTCATCTTCTCTGCCAGCTTGTCCAATCTTGTTGCTGAGGCGAGGTGATTTGATTCCTGATTCTGAATTTTGTCGCAAAAGCGAGTGTGAGCACTCCAACCCCGTGCTCCGCGAGCCAATACACAAATAAATAGTATGCATGGCTTCTCAAAGGAGAGGCTCGGGTTATTTTATTTGCCATAAAACGCGTTTAGTAGCTGTTGTAGGGGTGGCCCCTACCTAATCCCAGCAGGCCTGGTAGAAGATTGTACGGCCCAGAATAGGCCATGTGTAATGACATAAGTGCCCCTGAAGGGGAAACTCAGATGTAAGGATATATTTGTAAAAGCACTCCCCCTGTGTGTATATATATATATATATATATATATATATATATATATATATATATATGGAATATAGGCCACGAGGGGAAGAGGCCATTACTCATCTCTCTCACTCTCCACTACCATCTCTCTCTCTCTCTCTCTCTCTCTGTTTGGTCTGTAACCACAACAGTTGGCGCCGTCCGTGGGGAGGACAGGAGCAAGCCTGAAGTCCGAAGAAGGATGGCACCGAAAAAAGCTTCGTCGATGGCGGCGAAGGGAAAGAAGGCGGCCGAGTCGGAGCGTCGCGCGGGTGCCAGGGCTTCGGCATCGGCTGTTGCGGGCGCAGGTGATGACGCAGGCGCGGTGGTCGAGGACGTCGACGCTCGGGCTGCGACGACCAACCCTGCCGCTGGCGCCGCGACGACCAACCCCGCCGCTGGTGCTGCGATGACTAACCCCGCCGGCGCGACGACAACCAACTTCGCTGCCCAGGCGGCGGAAAGCGCCCTGCTGGCGGCCCTTAAAGCATTCCAGCAGGAGCTAGGGGATCTTCGTGGGGCTGTCCGAGACATACAAGAGACTCGGAGCCAGTAGGCCGCGCCAGTGGTCGCGCCCGACCCCACGTCGGAAAAGGCGGACAGCCGCGACGCCCCCACATCCAGTCGCGTCCCGCTGTGGCACGTCGATCCAGAGTCCCCGCGTTCGGCAGGACTACAGCAGGCGGCGTGGCCCGAAGACTTCACATTCCCCAGTGTCGTCGAGCCCTATAAAGGCGACACGGACCCCCGCGAGTTCGTGCGAGTGTACGAAACCGCAATCGAGGCCGCGGGCGGAAATGACACCACCAAGGCGAAGGGACTCCCCCTCGCGTTGCAAGGAGTGGCGCTTTCCTGGTTTTTTACCATAGAGCCAAACTCCATCTACGCGTGGGAGCAGATCCGCGACCGCCTTCACAGCAACTTTCAAGGGAACTATGCTGAGCAAGTCGACGCGGACCAACTCTTCGCCGTGAAGCAAAAACCTTCGGAGGGGCTCCGGAACTATTTCAAGCGCTTCGCGAAGGTGCGATGCCAGGTCAAGGACGTTAACGAGACAACCGTCACCAACGCGGCCATACAGGGCCTCCGCCCGGGCCCCCTGGCCGAATACAACGCGCGCAAGCCAATCAAGACAGTCGCCAAGCTCTTCGACAAGATGGAAGGGTATGCGCGAGCCGAAGAAGATGCGCAGAGACGCAACGCCCCCGCTCCCGACCTCGCCCACGCGAAGCGCTTGCCATGCAAGGAGGAGATGGGCGATGATTCCCCGAAGCAGGGTCGTAGTCGACAACTCCGGGAGGACACTCTCGGAAGCAACGGCCCCGGGGAGCTAGAAGGCTCGTCAAGGAGCACGCGCAAGCCCCCGCGCCACCGGCGCAGACCACAAAAGGCCCGCCATGTCCTCGGCAGTGCAGACGCCACTCGGGAGCCTGCCCCCATATCGTGGAAAGAAGGCCAGGGATCTGAAGGCGGACCTGGTCATGATGAGCGGCCCTGAGCGGAGCAAGAGCTTCGGGACCGCGGCAAGTGGTGCGAAGTGCATGGTTACGGCGATCACTATACGAAGGCGTGCATCGCAGTCACGGAACTGCGACGGGTGGTGGCCGAAGCTCGGGCCTCGTCTCCTTGGCCCCTTGCCGAAGTCCATGAGCGGCATCCAAGAAGTGGTCCCCCGCAAGCCTCCGACAGGAAGACACACAGCACCGCACTGTTAACGTCATCACCGGAGGTTCCCTATTAGGGGCCCCCGTGGAGCGATCGCTACCGTGGGTGCCGCTCTGCAACATCACCTTCATCCTGAATGACGCTAGGGGTGTGGAGTTCCCTCATCAAGACCCTCTAGTCATTCAGGCTCACATCGCAGGCCAGGACGTCAGGCGCGTCCTCGTCGACAGCGGAAGTTCTGCGAATATTCTGTTTGCAGGGGCCCTCGAACATATGGGAATCCCCCGAAGCCGCCTGGAGCGGTCAGGGACTCCACTTCAAGGCTTCGGAGGCCAATAGCTGGAGGCCATAGGACATGTGTCCCTTCCGGTTACGTTCCGCCAGGGGAGCAACGCCCGAAGCGCGCACGTCATCTTCGACGTCGTAGACATCCCGCACCCCTACAACGTCATATTGGGACGACCAGCCATCAATTCCCTCGAAGCGGTCCCGCACCACGCCTTCCTATGCATGAAGCTCCCAGGCCCGAAGGGTGTGATCACTGTCTTCGGCGACCCGGACCTCGCCAGGCGCATCGAAATCAGCAGCCAGAACTTGCACCGCCCGGTGCACGCCCTCTCGGGTACGCCCGGCGACATGCCCTCCACTCCGGGATGGACGCCTAAGCCTCGGCCCGAAGGTGGGGTCAAAAAGGTGCCGCTCCGGGAGGAGGGGCAGTTTGTGTCCATCGGCGAGGGGCTCCCTGCCGAGGTTGAGCGAGACCTACTCCAAGTGCTCCAGGACAACGCCGACATTTTCGCATGGTCGCCGGAGGACATCAAGGGCGTAGACCGCGCAGTAATCGAGCACCGCTTGGCGGTCCGCCTTGACGCCAAGCCGATCAAGCAGAAGCTTCGCCGAATGTCCATGGATCGGCAGCAGGCGGCCAAGGTGGAGGTGGCGAAGCTTCTCCGGGCCGGGGTCATTCGCGAGATCCATCACCCAGAGTGGCTCGCCAACCCCGTATTGGTCAAAAAGGCCAGCGGGGCCTGGCGTATGTGCATTGATTTCACCGCACTCAACAAAGCATGCCCCAAGGACAATTACCCCTTGCCACGCATCGACCAATTGGTCGATGCTACCGCCGGGTGCGAGCTAATGAGTTTCCTGGACGCTTACTCTGGTTATCATCAGGTATACATGGCCAAAGACGACGAGGATAAGACCAGTTTCATCACACCGATTGGGACCTTCTGCTTCGTCAGGATGCCCTTCGGCTTGAAGAACGCAGGCGCTACCTTTACCCGCCTCGTCGCACTTGCCCTCGCCGCTCAGCTCGGGAGGAACGTGGAAGCCTACGTCGACGACGTGGTGGTCAAGACTCGGCAGCTCGCCTCGCACGACCGGGATCTCCAGGAGACCTTTGACAACCTCAGGAAGGCCGGCATCAAGCTCAACCCCGACAAATGTGTCTTCGGCGTCCAGGCGGGCAAACTGTTGGGCTTCCTCATGTCCGGACGAGGCATCCAGGTGAATCCCGACAAGGTCGAGGCCATCCTGGGCATGGAGCCGCCCAAGACGACGAGGGAGGTCCAGAGGCTGGTGGGCCGCATGGCGGCCTTAAGCCGCTTCCTGTCTAGGGCAGTGGAGCGGGGTCTGCCGTTCTTCAAGACACTCCGCGAGTGCGACAGATTTCGGTGGGATAGCGACTGCGCGGAGGCCTTCAACGAGCTCAAGAAACACCTGGCGAGCCTCCCTACTCTGGTCGCCCCAGCACCAGAGGCTCCCCTCTTGCTCTATCTGGCCGCATCGGTCATGGCGGTCAGTGCCGTCCTCGTCTTAGAGGAAGGCGCCGCACAACGGCCCGTGTATTTTGTCTCCAAAGCCCTCCAAGGCGCCAAGACAAGATATACGGAGCTTGAAAAGCTAGCTTACGCGTTGGTCATGGCCTCCAGGAAGCTTCGGCATTATTTTTTGACCCACCCGATCACAGTGCCTTCCTCATTTCCCCTGGCGGAGATGTTACACAACAAGGAGTCGACGGGGCGAATCGGCAAGTGGGTTGCCGAGCTCGCCCCGTTCTCCCTAACATACGCCTCACGGACGGCAATCAAATCTCAAGTCCTCGCTGACTTCCTCGCAGAATGGACTCCGCCGGCTCAGCCCGCTCAGAAGCACGACGACCCGGTCTGGACTCTTACCATAGATGGGGCCTACAGCGCCGCGGGCGTGGGTATAGGCGCAGTAATTGTCACACTTGAGGGGCAGCGCTTATTGTACTCGGCGCGCCTCGCGTTTCCGGCCACCAACAACACGGCCGAGTATGAAGCGCTACTCTTCGGCCTGACCAAACTCAAGGCAATCGGTGCGCGGCGAGTGCTCGTCCGCACAAATTCGCGTTTGGTGGCCAGCCACGTAGACAAGTCATATCAAGCCAAGGATCCTGAGCTGGCTAAATACCTCACCGTCGTAAGAGCAAGGGAAAGGCATTTCTTGGGCGTCACGGTCAAGGTCATCCCTCGCGCGGAAAACGAGCAGCCCGACGCTCTCGCGAAGGCGGCCATCCAGCAGCTGCCACCTCCTGACGGGGCGTTTTACGAAGTGTTGCCGTAGGCGGCCATCGCGCAGGACAATCGCGACGCGGCCCTCGTTCACCATGTCGTCCAGCAGGGCGACTGGCGAGAGCCCATCTTCAATTTCCTGCAGGGCATCGCCGAGCTAGAGGACCACGCCGAGCTCCGGCGTCTGCAACACCGTGCCAGATCCTTCCAGGTGTTTGAAGGGATGCTCTACAAGCAGGGAGTCTGTGCACCGCTCCTGCGCTGCCTCTCCCGCGAAGAAGGGAAGAAGCTCCTCACGGATATCCACGAGGGGGCATGCGGGTCTCACCTCGTGCCGAGGTCGTTGGTCGGCAAGGCGTTCAGGCAGGGCTTTTACTGGCCGACTGCCATCACTGACGCCCAGGACCTCGTGCGTCGGTGCCAGGGGTGCCAGTGGATGGGGCGCATCATCCGCAGGCCCCCGACGAACCTCAACCCTATTCCCCCGGTGTGGCCGTTGGCACGCTGGGGTGTCGACATAGTGGGACCGCACCCCGAGCCCCAGGGGACCTGCGGTTCGTGGTGGTCGCGCTGGAATACTTTTCCAGATGGCCGGAGGCGGTAGCCCTAGCCAAGATAACCTCGGCGGCCGTGCAGCACTTCCTCTAGCAAAACATCATATGTCGCTTCGGCGTGCCCAGGGAACTCACCGTCGATAACAGGCTGCAGTTTGATGCCGCCCCGTTCAAGGAATTCTGTGGAGACATGGGCATCACGATTCGGTTCGCCTCGGTTGGGCACCCCCAGTCCAACGGAGCGGTCGAAAGGGCGAACGGTGCCATCTCTATCGCCATCAAAAAACGCCTAGTCGGGCTGCCGAAGGGCAGGTGGCCGAGCGAGCTTCACAGTGTCCTCTGGTCCCTTCGCACAACGGTAACACGCCCGACGGGGTTCACGCCCTTCAAGCTTCTTTTTGGTGATGAGGCGGTGACGCCTGAAGAAATCAGGGCTGGATCGCGAAGGGCCCTCGTCCAAGCGCCCGACGAAGAGCGTCGCGTGTCCTTGGACCTCCTCGACGGGGCGCGAGCGAGCGCAGCCCAACATGTCGACAAGTACGCACGGCAGACAGTGCGTACTCGAGACCGGTCCGTATATCCACGAAGGTTCAAGGCCGGGGATCTTGTCCTCAGAATGGCACTCCACGCGGAGACCGTTGGCAAGCTGGAGTCCAAGTGGGAAGGTCCGTACATTGTGGCTGAAGCACTGCAGAAGGGAGCGTACCGCCTCGCCACACTCGAGGGACAAGCTCTCCGCCACACATGGAACGCGGATAAATTACGACGATATTATGCCTAGAAGCAGGATGAAAATTATAATGGCATCGCCCCCCCCCTTGTACGATGCTTGCCCGCGCAAACGGGAGTTCAATAAAGCTCGCTGTTTTCCACAAATAACATTGCCCGACCGCAATGTGTCAGGGATCACCCCCGCGCGCAGGTATGCCAGTCTACGGACTTTAAATGAAGTCGTAGCGTCGAGGTCTGCCTCCGCACGCACCAGTCTACGGACTTTAAATGAAGTCGTAGCGTCGAGGTCTGCCTCCGCACGCACCAGTCTACGGACTTTAAATGAAGTCGTAGTGTCGAGGTCCGCCTCCGCACGCACCAGTCTACGGACTTTAAATGAAGTCGTAGCGTCGAGGTCCGCCTCCGCACGCACCAGTCTACGGACTCTAAATAAGACGTAGCGTCGAGGTCCGCCTCCGCACGCGAGAGTCCGCGGACTATAAAATAAGACGTAGCGTCGAGGTCCGCCTCCGCACGCACCAGTCTACGGACTCTAAATAAGACGTAGTGTCGAGGTCCGCCTCCGCACGCGAGAGTCCGCGGACTATAAAATAAGACATAGCGTCGAGGTTCGCCTCCGCACGCGACAGTCTACGGACTATAAATAAGGCGTCATCGGCCCCAAACACAGCTTACAACAGTAAGAATAAATGGTGCATCGTCCCATTGCAAAAATATGAGGTCAAATGATTACAGGTATGGGCGCGCAAGTGCGAACCCCCCTCCCTCCGCCTGATATGATCAACACCTCAGCCTTCGCGCGGTGCCGAGGGGCCCGTGCCGCTGCCATGGCCCCGGGAAACTCCTTCGAGCCAACGGAGGAAGTCCCCTCCCCCGCGCAGCGTTTGCTGTACTGCAGCCCTCGCCGCATCCTCCCCGACACGACCCCAGATCCGCCGGTGGAAGTTCCGGAGGCCAGGCTCGATGGAGCGAATAGCGTCCGGCAGTGCCTCCGGCCGGCCAGGCAGATCCAGGTGAGGGTTCGCCAGCTCCTGCATGTGCCTACACCCACGGGTGTGAAGCATGCCGAGGGCAAGGGACGCGCCAAGATAGCCGCAGTGCTCCCCGAAAGTCTTGGCGCTGCGGAGCGCGACGCCCGCCCCCTCCTCGATCAGCCCAAGCGTCTCCATCAGGTCCTGCGGCCCGTGAGTGGCGTCGGGCACGTCAATGCACAGATCGCGGAGGGCCCGGTTCAGAGACTCCATTGCCCCCCAGGCTGACGTGGAAGCATCATCCAAGGCGCGGGTTTTCCCTGCAAGAGTCTCGGCCAGCTGGGTCTTCTCCTCCTCCAAGGCGGCAATCTGCCGCAGGAAGGAGGCGCGTTCCTCTGCCGCGGCGCGCTTGACTTCCTCGGCCTCGACTCGTATGGATGACAAGGCCCCCTCCAGCGCGCGGAGCTCTTCGTCCTTTGTCGCGTGAGCGTCATCCGCTTCACGAAGGCTGGCTTCTAGGGCCCTCCGCTCCCGGATGCGGGCCTCGTCTAGCGCGTCGCTGATGACAAGCGTCTGAAAACAGCATTGAAAGTCACCAGGTGCCCGGTAGCACCATACAAAACTCGCGGCACACGTACTCACCCTTATTTCCGAGGCCCGCAGCGCTAGCGCTAGGTGGTCTCCCTCGCACGACGACAGCATCCACCGGTCAAGGCTGCCGCTGGCGCGTTCCGCGGCCATGGTGAGAGCACAAAGTATCTCCAGACGCGGGAGGTAGTCGGACAAGACAGGTTCCGGCCCCACCGCGTCGAGGGCTGTGGAGGCTTCGGCCGCTTCGACAGCGTCAGATGCCGGCGCGACACCCTGCACAAGGTTTTGGACTTCGCGCACACCCCCGTTGCTCGATCCTTCACCACGCCCGGGAGACCTCGTCTCGCCTGATGCCGACGGAATGAGCGAGCAGATCGAAGACAGTTTCGTGAAGTCGAGCAGAGAGAAGGAGCCACGCTTACCTTCTGCACCCCTCGCCACAATAGGAGGTGGTGTCTGTTCGGCCACCGATCAGGACGTGAGCGCCCCGGTGGTCGGGGGGAGGCCCCCTCGGCAGCATCGGGCGCCACAATTCCAAGCATGGGGCCCGCAACGTTGTAGCGACCCTTCGGAGGCGGGGGAGACTGCATCCGAGGACGTTTCGGCTGAGGAACCGAGGGCGATTCCTCCGTCACATTAGCGGCTGCAGCTCCTACCACACCTTCGGTCTCCGCCGCGCCGGACGTGTCCCTGGTAGCAGCAGCACCATCGGTCGCGGCCCTCTCGCTAGGCGTGACGTTCCTTTCCGGGCTGGCGGGCTCCGGCCTAGTGAAGGCCGTGCCCGTACGCTCAGCAGCATCCGCGGATAGTGCGGCAGGGGGAATCGAGGCGGCGCGCCTCGCCGAACTGGTCCGGCCGGGCGCGTCACCGGTCGAGCGCCCTGCCCCAGCGGCGCTAGCTGCCGAGGTGGCTGGCAGGTTGGGTACGGCAGCCTCGGAGCGAACCTGGCGCCGCGAAGACGAGGCGTCTGCACGGCCGCCACCGCCATGATGGCCCGGAGTCCCCGCAGGAGCCCCCGCTGGTATTGGGCGTTCCGGCACAGCAATACCCAAAACCTCGCATGTGCGGTTCACCCGCCCTTGCTTCACCGTTTGGGTCGCGGCCTCGCGTAGCTTGTGTTCCTCGAGTGTGTATGGGCCGAGGAACACCTCAGCCATGCGCTCCGCGTCTTCTAGCCGGGCCACTGCACAAAAGACGGCAGGGCGATCATGTGAGAACAAGCGCGGATACGTCAAGAAGTGCCTACTGCACGCTGAACAACTTACAAGGAGCGGAGGGCGGAAGCAGGCAAGACAATGACGGGCGCACCCCGTCCTCTCGGTCGTCGCCTCGTCGCCCGTACCTCCACCGGGCGGAGAGTGGCGCCACCCTGTACATTGTAAATTCTTCCGCCAAGTCGCGCATACTCAGCCGGCGGGCAACGCCAGCAAGCCTCCATAGCCTCCGGGCATCATCGACCTCCGGCTGCACACTTGGCGAGCTGTTGAACGAGATCGGCCCACCTTGGCATAACAGGCCACTCGTGCTAGTCACGACGTAATAAAACCACCGCCGCGTCCAACCAGATTCCCACCTCTCCAGATTGGCCGGCACAGGGAACAGCGTCGTACAGGACGCTCGTAGCACGAAATCCACGCAACCAAAGTTGGATACAGCCCCCTCAACCTTCTTGGGTCAACAGCGCGCGTCGTGCAGGATGGCGAACAGGCTCGCGCTAGGACGTCGGCCTTCCGTCCGCGTAGCCCATGTGAAGACAGCTAGGCGGATTATGGCGTTGGGCGTCAGCTGCGCTAGCTCCAACCCGTAGGTCTGAAGAACTTCGCCCACAAACGTCGTTGAGGGCATTCGAAGGTCGGCGTCGAAGAACGCGACGAAAACGATCGCCTCCGTTTCCTGGGGCTTCGGCTCCGTCTCGTCATGGCGGGGTAGGCGAGCCCCATCGCGCTCCTCGATCTTCCCTTCCCGTACAAGCCGCTGCAGCATCTCTTCAGTCGTGCAGCTCCTCCCCAGCACACGGGAGCAGTGACCCCCCGAGTGTTCCATGGCGTCCCACCGCTTGCCGCCATGCGAGCGCCCCCGCAGCACCAGCTCGTAATCTTCGAAAGGGAAGGACAACTCGTCCCGGCTAGACGGGGAGCCGCCGCCAGGCTGGCAGGAGGCACCGTCATTACCGGCCATTGTTCTCAAGATTAGGGCAGACGGGCTATCAACGCGAAACAAGCAGAGCTAGGCGACAGGCGAGATAGAATGCCCCCACCACAGCCATGGCGCTTTATAAAGCCCGTTCGCCCCCTCTGCGACCAGAAGCGCGGCCAGATTAAAAACTCCCAGCGGTTCGACTGCCCACGACTGGAAAGAACCGCTGGCATTTGGAGGAGCGTGCCCGGTAGGTGGCCAGGCAGCGCACAATGCCAGCGTGTGACCGACACGTGTCCCGCCTGCCTAGGGAAGAGGTGAACGGCCGCCCTCATGCAACCGCTCACATCCCACGATGCACCAGGCATAAACCGCCGCGTACCCCACCCACGGGGGGCAGATTGCGAGACGCGACAGCCTTCCCTCTGACGGGCCAGGCGTCAGCACGATTCCAGCCGCCATTAAAAGCGCACTACCCAACCGCGGGGCACAATCGTCCCGAAGTACAGCGACATCAGCGGCACATGGCCCGTTCTCACTACAGCGCCAGCCGCGACCCCGACTCGAACCCCAATATCGACCTCGGAGCCAAGCCTGACCTGGGCGGAGCGCGCGCGTCTACTTCGGCTAGGCGCCAACTCCGCTGCCACCCGTTCGAAGGGTAGGGGACGGAGCGTGCGCGTCTACTTCGACTAGGCGCCAGCTCCGCTGCCACCCCTTCGAAGGGTAGGGGACGGAGCGCGCGCGCATCTACTTCGGCTACGCGCCAGCTCCGCTGCCACCCGTTCGAAGGGTAGGGGATGGAGCGCGCGCGCATCTACTTCGGCTAAGCGCCAGCTTCGCTGCCACCCGTTCGAAGGGTAGGGGACGGAGGGCGCGCGTCTACTTCGGCTAGGCGCCAGCTCCGCTGCCACCCGTTCGAAGGGTAGGGGACGGAGCGCGCGCGTCTACCTCGGCTAGGTGCCAGCTCCGCTGCCACCCGTTCGAAGGGTAGGGGACGGAGCGCGCGTGCGTCTACTTCGGCTAGGCGCCAGCTCCGCTACCACCCGTTCGAAGGGTAGGGCATAGAGCGCGCGCGCGTCTACTTCGGCTACGCGCCAGCTCCGCTGCCACCCATTCGAAGGGTAGGGGACGGAGCGCGCGCGCGTCTACTTCGGCTAAGCGCCAGCTCCCGTGCCACCCGTTTGAAGGGTAGGGGACGGAGCGCGCGCGTCTACTTCGGCTAGGCGCCAGCTCCGCTGCCACCCGTTCGAAGGGTAGGGGACGGAGCGCGCGCGCGTCTACTTCAGCTAAGCGCCAGCTCCGCTGCCACCCGTTCGAAGGGTAGGGGACGGAGCGCGCGCGTCTACTTCGACTAGGCGCCAGCTCCGCTGCCACCCATTCGAAGGGGAATGGAGCGCGCGCGCATCTACTTCGGCTAGGCGCCAGCTCCGCTGCCACCCGTTCGAAGGGTAGGGGACGGAGCACGCGCGCATCTACTTTGGCTAGGCGCCAGCTCCGCTGCCACCCGTTCGAAGGGTAGGGGACGGAGCGCGCGCGCGTCTACTTCGGCTAGGCGCCAGCTCCGCTGCCACCCATTCGAAGGGTAGGGGACGGAGCGCGTGCGCGTCTACTTCGGCTAGGCGCCAGCTCCGCTGCCACCGGACTCGGCAACATGGCCATCGGCTTCGGCTGCGGCCTCAGCCCCGGGACACACTGCACATCGAAGCTCCGCAAGTTTGGAAAGATTCACAGGCCGCAGGGACGGAGGGGGCCAAAGGACTCGGCAACATGGCTTCGGCCCTGTGAAGCCCTTTACCATGAGAGGCTCCTGTTGTAGGGGTGGCCCCCACCTAATCCCAGCAGGCCTGGTAGAAGATTGTACGGCCCAGAATAGGCCATGTGTAATGACATAAGTGCCCTTGAAGGGGAAACTCAGATGTAAGGATATATTTGTAAAAGCACTCCCCCTGTGTATATATATATGGAATATAGGCCACGAGGGGAAGAGGCCATTACTCATCTCTCTCACTTTCCACTACCATCTCTCTCTCTCTGTTTGGTCTGTAACCACAACAGTAGCATTTCTATTATTATATCATATTGTTGTTTTTGTGACCTAAAGACTCCTCACCGCAAATGACATCATGGACTTAATCCACCAAAAACTCACGCTCTTTATTAATTGCTGTCTAAGACTCCCAACAGCGATTGCCATAATTGACTTAATCCACCAAAATTACACTTCCTTTATTGAGTGCTCTCTAAACTCCAAACAACATGTGTTATCCTCTATTCCATCCACCGATCATATTCTTTCTGTATTGGTTGCTATTTAAGACTCCAAACAGCAAGGGACATTATCCAATTACTCCACCGATTATACACCTTCTATATTTATTGCTGTCTAAAACTACAAACAGCGTGTGACTTATTTAGATAATCCACCGATCAATTGTTGCTTAAAACTCCAAACAGCTAGTGACATCATCTATCTAATATCATTTGATTAATCCACCGAACACACACTTTCTATATTGAGTGATGTCTAAAACTCCAAACAACGAATACCATCAATTATACAATCCACCAATATCTTTTGTATTCCAAAATTCATATCAACCCATTCCTTTTGCTATTGATCCACAACCACAATTTCCTCTTACAATAATCAACCTTATTTTCCCATTATCTATTTCTAACTAACCCACTAGTATACCTCCACCAAGAATATCATTGATCAAGCCTACGAATCAATATTATATATCCACCAAGAATAGTATTGATCAACTCTACGATTCACCATTATATATCCACCAAGAATATCACTAATCAAGAATTATAATCCAATACTTGTATTATTCCTGCAAATTTCCGAAGATTCAATTAGATCATTTATCTAGCCTATCTATTCAACTGGACCCCACTATTTTATTTCTCTCAGAACCCACACTATCATTTCCTATTCATGATCGACCTGAATCCACCAATACCTTTATGTGCATACTACAAACATCCATCTCCTTTACTCACGACCCTGTTTATTCCACCCATATTTTATTTTTGTAAGAATAGAAATGCCACTATTTGAAATACAATACATAAAATTTCCTGAGACCTAGCAGCTTTGGAACAAAACATAATGTTCAAGGAATATTAACATGATTTTCCATACATATGGCATCACACCATATGCCTAATATCACCATAATTTTTCCATACATATGGCATCACACCGTATAACATCTTTCAGCGTTATAGCCGCTTAACTTATCACTGGGACGACACCCAGGACAACTCAAATCAGGGCTTTCCGCTGCCCTCCACTTTTCCATTCCCACACACAAAGTTTTTGAAATAGAACTATATCTGGTTAAGTTCCCATGTCCGCCCTTGACCGTGGGCACGGCTATTCGAATAGTTTCAACTCTGCAGAGTTTGCACACTTTACCCACAAGAGACAGTTCACTCGTTGCCCCCACACGATTCCTTAGCCATGCGGTTGAGCAAACCATCACAGTAACCGTTCAAAGTACCTCGCCCCTTCCATCATCTCACCCTATGGGCCATTCCCACTTGCGGTGGGTCCCATACGTTGTGCGGGATGTTCTCCTTCTGAACGTCTAGCAACTGGCTACGTCCCCTGCTAGCCCGCCACAGCAGAACTTCACCCTCCGCGGGTGTCCCATTCAAGCCCGCCACACAGACAGCCGCTTGCACTACTTCACTCCTCCACCGACGATGATGACTTTCAGGGTCCGGTAAATCTACTAAGCCAAGTTGTACTTTACAGACTTGTGGTTGTACTGTTTTACACAGGAGGTCATGACAAGATTCAGTCCTTAGGGTTATCTGGGCGGTTCTACCACAAACCACACTCTCGTGCACACCTGCACCATACCCCCGAACCATCCGCCCAGATAAATAAGCAATTTGAGGTTTTTGGGAGTATAAAATAACCATATCCAACATACACCAGTCATTACCACCATGACTGCCCAACCAACTTTTCTCATGATTAAAAGTGATGCTTGGGCGCTCTCGCGCCCATGAGTATCTAAACAATACTAAGCATGGCATATAATTACGGACTTATTTTCGAAAGGTTACTATTATAATTTTGCTAGGGCGACAAGGTTCTCATGTTCAAATATTCCAAAGGAGGGGCAATATTAATCAAGTTAGATAATAGGCATTTAACTAAAATTCTAAATTAAACATGTATTTGCATATAAATTAACAGCATGCAATTTGATAATTTAAACAAAAGTAACTTGCAGGAAATGTAGGTTCAACATGATCAAAGTATTGACTCGCCTTGCGCGGTTTACCGCAGTCTCGAGCTCACGCAATGCTTTCTCGTTCATTGGTTTTGAGCTTCTAGTCTTTATCTTCACTTCACTCTTGATCACGCTTATTCCCTTGATTCTTCAGGATTCCAATTTCTAATTACGCGCTAACGACTGAACACAAGCAAAAGCAATTAACTCAAAACACCCAAATAAATCCAATTAAACTTAGCTTTATTATGATTTGAGAATAGAAGGATGATTCAGGTTAGTGTGTTGTAAGCACAACGGTAGCTGGGTTTGAACAGGAGGACGAGTTGTCTGAATGCTATAACGTGAGGGAAAATTTTAGAAACACGAGGGATTGGAAGTGAAGATGCACCTACAGGAATTATCTGCTTTTGGGGAAAAGAAGGTGACCAAACATGGCCGATTGGGGAAAAGCGAGGCTTGGCTTTTTGCTTGATGACTTTTTTTTAATTTATTTACATTTATCAAGGAAGTTCCATGAGTCAAAACAGCCATATGGGCAGGTACATGAATTTGGCTGAGCATTAGGTATCGCATTGGTCAAATGTTGTTATCTATGGTTTGAAAGTAAGGGTTCCAAGGACGGCGCATATGACTTTTAGCTTATCGAATTAATTCGTATCACTAGTACTTTGATATGTGGCATTTTATGCAACCTTAATTACTCGTGTTACTGATTAAATGTTTACTTTAGAATATTTATGTATTGATTAGGTCATTTTAATACCTGATGACTTAGAGCTATTATATTTTGGTACCTATATTAATATACTCTTTTTAACTTGAAGGTGCCCTGGGGACTACTGATATTGACGTTATATTCCTTTACTTAGCATTTGACAAGGTCCATTCTCCAATTAAATTTCTATTCACCTAGGGTTGAGTTTGTTATATAGGATTGCATTTCAATCTTGATATTCAATTAAATCTACCACAGGGATTTATTTAACGCGGGTATGTTAAAAGCTAGGGCGCATACTTTTAACTGTACTTATGGGTAATCTTTAGATATAAGGTCTCGCTTTTGTAGGTAACACACTATTCAAATTACTTCCGTCATCGCAGCCCTGAATGTATTTTTAATTGGGACCTTTATTTAATTTGGCCATGTAGCCAAGTCTACCTTTTATGAATGACGTTAATTAAAAGCTAGACCTTAGTTAAATGTTCCATCTACACTAGTTACTTATATGGATCATTTAATCTAACACGAAAGCTTAAGTAATTTTATATTATATCCTTACCAAATTTATTAGCCTCTCTACTTTATTCCCTTAATCTTAACTTGAATGCATTATTATCATTTTTATTATTGTTATTATTGTTACTAAGTTAAAATTACCATTTAAGACTTCATGATCAGTAGTATATTAACAATAGTGCTATATCTTTAATGGGGTTTATGGTGGATACAAAACCTTCACTAATATCTATATCTTCAAGGGTGTACTTTTAGCAATTTATATGCCACTTAGCCTATGTGCCAATATCCGAATTGAAGATGGATATTAATGGTAT
Source organism: Dendrocalamus latiflorus (assembly GCA_017311315.1). Taxonomy (NCBI): domain Eukaryota; kingdom Viridiplantae; phylum Streptophyta; class Magnoliopsida; order Poales; family Poaceae; genus Dendrocalamus; species Dendrocalamus latiflorus. The sequence goes on from CM029636.1 coordinate 20,664,165, forward strand.
ACTAATTATTTTCGAGGTCTACTCAAATGTATGCCAGGAGACTTTAATTTAAATCTCAATAGCTAAACATTAGTGAGCTAATATTTACTTAATTTTTCAGACGCCTTGAATTTTACATTGTGATGTATACGTAAATTTTACTTGAGTCTAAATTAAGTACATTAGCCTCCTTGAATTATTGCCTCATCATTTCCTAATTGAGATAGCCAAAGAAAAACAACAATAAAATGCGGCAAAAATGGGTGTTCGAACCTGGGACCTAGTATCTGTGCGCTAGGACTAATTCGGCTGACCAGCTGAGCTGCCAGCCCGATTGTTAGAGAGGGGGCGCCTATGTTAGTTGAGTATTCCATGAGCTGGGGGCAGAGCCAAGCAAAAACAGGGGAGACCCAGGCGGCGCTCGGCCGACGGCGTCGCCGGAGGAGATTGCCCGGAGAGGTTGGGGCGATAGGCAAAACGGGATATTGGGGGCGAGGTGAAGTGGTTGGAGTTGGCGCCACGGTCGGGGCGGCGGCGAAGTGAGCCGGTGGCGAGGCTCAGCGGCTGGGGAAGGGGATGGAGCGGGGCGCCGGCGGCCGGGAAGATGGGGAGGGGGAATGGGCGGCGCTGAAGCAAGAGCAAGGGAGGAGGAGGCTTACCATGGGTTGGCCGAGCGGGGAGGATGGCCGTGGTGGGCTGGCGGCGATGGCCTGTGGCGGCGCGGAAGGGCCCACGTCGTCGGTGAGGCACAGGCGACGGGAGGCCCTAGCGACGGTGCGGCCAGCGTTGCGGTGTCACGAGGAAGCTCCGGTGCGGAGGAATCGGCCGGTGATGGTCCTAATTGGCCGGGCTCCGGATGGACGGCGATGAAGAAGAAAGGGGGCGACCGGCGAGCTGGGGCGTGGTGAGTCCAATTCCGCGAGAGGGAAGTATGTTTGGGGGAGGGCGGTTCTTCCAGTGGGTGTGCCGAGCTTTATAGGCGGCGACACCGGGCGGTGACATGCGGGTTGGCCGGCAGGGCATGGTGTCGGGCTCGACGTGGCTACAGGGCGCGCGCGACGTGGGCAGGTGAGGCCGTGATAGGAGGCGCAGGGCATGGGGGCGGTGCTGTAGCTGACGCTAGCGAAGGGACGGGAGAGGAGGGGGTTCGGTCGTGACGCGCGCGTAGGAGGCCGACGTGGAGTGAGCTCAGCTGGGTAAAGAAGAGAGGAGGAGAAGGACGCACGGGTGGGGGAAAAGAGAAGAGAGAGAGAGAGAGACCCGGGGGGGTTCCAGCGGCAAAGAAAAGAAAGAGAGGGGGGCAAGCCGGGCCCCAGCGCAGGAGAAAAAGGGAGGAGAGAGGGAGGGGGCTGGGCCCACATGTAACAGAGGGGGAAATGGGAAAGAAATAAGGGAAGAATGAGAAGCTTTTAGCAATTTTTGGATCTTTTAACTTAAATTTCCATTTCACATTTAAGATTGTCGATTTCAGTTTTTGGCATAAAATTTAGATTTAAATTTCCAACATTTAAATATGAGTTTTTAATACTCCTTTATCCATTGCTTCTCTTTTGCCTAAGTAAATTGGATTTCAAATTTTGATATCCATTATTTAATACTTATGTTTTAATTTTGTGCGCAGATCTTTAAATTTTCTATTCCTTTTATTAACATCCTTATTGCTTTTAACTTTTGGATATTATTTCTCAAGATATTACCTTGCATGTCACCAAAACTCAAAGGATTTCAAATAAACATTCAAAAGAAATTTTGAACACCAACAAAACGCAAGAAAATTTTTAAAATTTCCATAATTTTTGAGTGCTCGAATTTCGGGATGTTACAGGGATCGGCCGCACTTGCCGTGACGTACCGTGGGCTGTGCGATGCGTGCACGAGGATCAAGGCGAACTCGATCCTCACGGGCTGTCCCCTGCTACTGCAGTTGTGGTCGTTCCAGCACTTCAGCCTCGGACGACCTGTGCTAGACGACATGGGTCCGTACGGGGCCGAGATGTATCCGAGGGGAGATGTCAACCGGCCGACGATGGGTTCTCTTTAGTGCCATCGATGAGTAAGTATTATCACAGTCAACTATTTCTTTCTTATTAACGATCGTCATACTAAACAACTTCTCTTTCTTGCAGGTACAGTTCGCGCACGTGCAGGTCACGCGGGCGTACCTGCCCTTTGTGGAGCAGTTTGACCACCTCACAGACTCCGACGTGCGTTGAGAGCCTTACGCAGATACGGCAGTGCAGGCCCATGCTCCTAACAGGCTGCCCGCACTGTGCTGGCGTGACCGGGCTTTCTGGTTCACCCGCCGGAAGCTCGTGTACGATATCTACGTGGAGGACTACGCACCCTAGTGAGTCATGCGGCAGTTTGGGCTACGGCAGGCGCTTCCTGTACCAGTCGAACCACGGCTTCCGCGGAACGTGCACGCGTGAGTGATCGCTTCTCATAAATATGTACGTACTTACTACTATGTTAGCAAGTACTTACATTACTGTGTTCGCAGGCACAACAGAAAGGGAGTTAAAAAAGGCACGGACTGGTCGACGAAGATGCACCCTTGGATTGTGCAATGGGAGGGTGCGCTCGACGACCACGTGGAGGAGGAGCGCCCATACGATAGCACGGACTACGCGGAGTACCTGCGCTGGTACTAGGCGCGGACACATACTAGGCTCGTACATGTCGTAGACCCGCCTGCCACACACATCGTCACTCCGACAGACACGTACCCCGCGCACCTCGCACACGACACTCACATTGCGGTACGTTACATGTAATTTCAAAGATTTCCAAATGGCAATATCGTTTCGATGATGGACCATTTTATGTCTTTTTGTCCAGGCTGACGTGGATTCTGTGTTGTGGACCGAGTCCGCCGCAGTACTGCAGAGGGTCGCCACAGGTGCGGAGTTGACCCACAAGGAGATCGTCAGCTTTGCGCGTCGGATGGAGGCCGGGTGTAGACGTATCGTTAGCCTGCTGTCTTGCACGAGGCTACCGGCTGTCTCCAACCCACGCCCAGCGCTCCGACGGGTCATCCACCAGTGCCACCCCAACCAGCGTGGCACTACTCCGGAGGTAGTACGTGGACACGTCCTACCCCACCTCACCCGGAGCAGCCAGGGGGTTCTGCCTGGGCACGGCCTCCTACACCACCTCAGCAGCTTTTCACACCTCCCCCGCACATCCCCGACTTCCACACGCAGGGGGTGTACTCTGAGCTGTACGCCCCTCCTCCTACCTCGATGGTGCCAACTGTGGGTACGCATCGTCCGATCTTGTTTTTATCCCAAGGCGACAGGCAACGAACTAACGATATTACTATTGCAGGTCCTTACCATCAACACGCACATGGTGTTTCCCCGGGCCCCGATGATGTAGACCAGTTTTTTGCGGACTGGCCCGGGCCGTCCTCCGACGCAGCACCAGAGGTTCTCTCCGGCAGTGCCCTCCCCGGTGCACCAGAGGGCACACAGCCAGAGGTGCAGCTGACTCCACTAGCGCCGGGGCGGGTGCGACACCCTCCTGCTCGTTTTACTTTCTCGGAGCGTCGTCACCTGTTGCACCGGAGGACGGCCAAGTTGGGCCGTACGGGAGGACGCGGGCGCGGTGACGGGGCACCTCAGGGTGGCGAGTGAGGGGTGCTGCCGATGCTATATGTTATGCATGTAATGAAAAAATACGCAGCATGTTACTCACAACTATAATATGAAGTTTATTTAAATTCAAACAAGCTTATTATCTCTTCTTTTCGCATTCAATCATTCATATATCAAGTCATCTAACAAATATTAACATACCGATTCTCCGCATAGGAATTCTCAGCATATGTCACTTAACAGTGTATGTACCGATCGTTCTACGGTCAATCTTTCGTAGAAAAAGTTTCTAAAATTTTTTACGCACCTACAACATACAATGAACATAAACTTTTATTACAACTCTACCACATTTTTACCAGTTTAAAACTACAAAATTCACAAAATTTAAAACAATCACGGGGTTCATGCAGTCGCCTAAGGGGGGCGATTGCATGAAAGTCGCCCAACGGGAGGGCGACTGCATGAAAGTCGCCCAATGGGAGGGCGACTAGACGTAGTCGCTCTAGGGTGCGGCGACAGGTATTGTGTCGGCCTCTGGTTGGGCGAAAGGCTATAGTCGCCTAATCATGGGGCGATTGTAGCCTATTTTTTGTAAAAAAAAAGTTCCCGCGTTTCTGTAATTTTGAATAAAAAATAGATTATCCGTACAAAAAATTCTAGGATTCTTTCCATGACCATTTGATCCGTACAATTGAAATCAACGGTCCAAAGCCATTGATCTCATAACAATTTTCTTGCTACCCAATTTCAGCGAGATTCCATTTGCATAGGCATTCTATCTCATTTTCTCGGAAAAATATTTCTTTTGTCCAATCCGTGAGTGATCCGTGTACAATTCTAGTTCAATTTGCGAAACGAACTAGGAAGATATGCTGAGTAAAGCTCTTCAAGTCTGTTTGGTTGCAACCCTCAAGCAACATGCCTCAACATTTTCCATAACTGAAGGTAGCATTGACGTGTTTGATAAATTAAACGACCAGATGCACCTTCAAATCTAACTGACGCAATTTCGCACACCCTATAGCAACGCATTTAGGGGTACCGACTAATCTCCTAAAAGATAAACAGCTGGGATTAATCTAAGGCCTTGTTTGGGAGAGCTTTAAGTCGGCTTTGGCTTCGAAAAAGCTGGAAGCCCCTAAATGGGCTAGCTTCGTAGCAGTTTAAGGACTAAGCTAAAGCCAGAGCCCAAATGAAAGCTGAAGCTTGTCTAGATGTGCTTTTCAAGTTTATTGTGGGAGGGATATACCTATTTGCCACTAGAAGTTTAATAAAATTACCCACCAAATGCAACCGGTTAAAAAGGGGCTAGCAACCCTAGCCCACTCCTCTCCTTGCCCATCAACCGATCCAATCTTGTGCCCTCACTCCTGCACGAAGGACAATGCCGCGGCCCTCATACTACCTGTCCGTCACCTGTTCCAACCTGCTTGCTAGCTGCCCCAACCCTCCTAGCCGCCTCCTCACCCATCCCACCCAGCCCAGCCACTAGCCACCCCAACCAGCCCGTTGTCTTAATCTTGGTAGCCGCAGACTTTAAGCAAGCCCCCATCCCTCCAGTACAGGTCGGTGCCACCACCTCCATCCTGATCACGGTGAGATCCAGTCACCGTCGTCTAGATTCTACCACCAGATCCGCCGATGTCGAGCCACCTCCCTCCATCCCGGTCACTGTTGCCTCCTCCCTTCACCGCCATCTTTACCTACCGTCAACCTCCTTTTTAGCCTTTTTTCTTTTCTTATTAATTTTGGTCAGATCTGTTGTTAGTGATCAATATTGATAAGAAGTTGCCAGGGAGCACTATAACGTCAGGGGACTGAAGCGTCTAGGTCTAGAAAAATAATTTTGGTAACTAATGATGATAATAATTAAAAAGACTAACTTGTTTGTTAAGATGATTGAAAAGTTTAGTCCTAGATTTTGATAACGTCATAAAAAAGGTATGCAACGTCTAGTCCCAGTCTTGGTATTTGGTTGAAAAGATTGGATTTGTAGAATAGATATCGTACTATAAAGAGGGGTCATGGCCAATAGCTTGAAGCTTACCTTCTGCCACTTTGGAACCATCTTTGAATTTTTCCTTGAAAACTGGTATGACCACAGACTTTTTGAATGGTAGTACCACTTCATCGGTACTACTAATAGTTACATACTGGTAGCTTATTTCTAGAGAGGTGTTTATCAGTCATTCCTTAGATCGGTACTACTGCTTGCGTAGAACGATATGACTGCAAGAGGAGACTGGTACTACTAGAGTACATTATGACCGAACTTTAGTTGGCATTAGCTAAATTTTACAGAGGTGTGTTTTGGAGTATTTTCTTTCCTCTAGAAATTGGTACTACCGCAGCTGATGTGTGGTACTACCGCATGATTGATACTACCACAGCTGAGGTTGCTACTACCAATATTTGAAGTAACAGCTAGCTCATGTGCATTTAATGAACCTCAAATAGCCATTGAATGGTAGTTGTTGTAGTATCGGCCACTACATGGCAGTAGTAATGCATTTCCTAATTTTTGGGGATTTCAACCCCAACGGTCATCCTGGTGGGTAGACACTATAAATATCTTCCCACTAACAGCAAGCGACTCTCCTTGGGCCTCATTGAATATCCTTGAGCCCTTGTTATACTTTCTACTCGTTTGCTCTATTTTCACATATGCAGATGGTTCAGAGCATTCAAGTACATTACATCATTAATTGATCTTTATGGCACTTGAAAAATTGGTAATCTCTTCAAATAAGCTTGTGACAAGACCTAGCACGGTTATGAGTGGTATGGTACTCAATATCTCCGGAGTGGAGGAAGAGCAACATTAGTGGACTTAAGGTGGCTAGGCTTAATTTGTGGAGCCGGTCCAATCTCTTTGGATTTATCTCAACGTGGATTATGGAAGATCAGCATGTCTTCGAGACCATAGGAAAACACCGTTGTCTCTACTGTGGTTTATCTCTTTGTTTTTACTTTTCACATTTATATTTCTAGCGAATAAATTGAATTATGTAGCTATAATTGTATCTAGTATTGACATAGATTTGCGGTGGCTTAGTGAAATCTAGAGAATTTAGGCCATGATTGTGCAAAACAATTTTAATTAAGTTAATACTTGCTAAAATTGTATTGTAGTCAAAAGAATTTAAAAACCTCCTATTCATCCCCCTCTACTCGGTTATGCTTGATTTTACAAGTGTTATCATAGCTTGGTCTCTCTTTGTTAGGCTTTACTGTCTAGAGAGCACAAATGGCTAGTGAGGGTCTATCTCTAGGAAAGGCATTTCTTTTCGATGGTTCTAATTATGCATATTAGAAAATTTGCATGACTACATATTGAAAAACCATGAGCCCGAACATATGGAGGATTGTGAGTGAGGGTTTCGTCATGCCTCTTGATCCTACATACCTCCATGGACCTTGAGGAGCGAAACGCTACCTTAATGCTCAAGTGATGAATGCTCTTTTTGAAGCTTTGAACACAGATAAGTTCAATGAAGTGAGAAATTTAGAAACCGCTCATAAGATATGGACTATGTTCTTGGATATTCATGAGGGCACATCCACAGTCAAAGAGACTAAATTGTATAGACTCTGGATTAGGTATGAAACATTCACAATGGTGCCTCATAAAAACATCAATGAGGTATATTATAGACTCAACAACATTGTAAATGAGCTTAAGGGCCTAGGCACTACTGTAACTGATATTTATATTATTCACAAAATGCTTAGGACCCTACCAGAGAAATATGAGACCTTGGTGACTTTATTCCTCAACTCACCCGAGTTGCCAAGGATGACGCCGACCAGCCTCTTAGGCAACCTTATCATGAATGAGTTGTATAAGAAGGACGAGGAGGAGCTCTTGGAGCAATTCTCCTTCAAGAAGAAGATTACCGCTTTTAAGGTGAAAGAGGAATCAAGTAATGAGACAGAGGATGATGAAGATGACTTCGAAGAGGAGATGTCACTCCTTGCGAGGAGAATGAAGAAGTTCATGAAGAGATGTTCAAGCTGGAGTGATAACTTTGATAAAGGCAAGAAAGGGCAATCCTCCAGATCCATTGTTATGAGTGCGATGAGAAGGGGGACATTGCCTTTCATTGCCCTAATAAGAAGGATGGCAAGACCAAGTCATCCAAAAAGAAGAAATATAATGGTAAGAAAAAACTTTTCAAGAAGCTTCACAACAATGACAAAGGCAAAGCGCATATTGGAGAATGGAACTCTGATGAAGAGTGCTCCAACTCCAATAATGACGGGTCCTCCAAGAAAAGGGGACTTGTTATGATTGCCATCATGGAAGCTCCATTGCTATTCTCCTCTCCCACATGCCTTATGATGAAATAAGACAAGGTAAAATCTAATGATGATAATGAGCCTTTATATGATGAGTTAATGAATATGCTTGATGACTTGAATAAGTACTTTAGAAAGGAGAAATCAAAATTTGAGGTCTTGAAGAGAGAATTTTTCTCTCTAAAAGATTCTGATGAGGGGCTAAAGTAAGCTCATGATCCACTCCTTCTCAAAGACCTCACCAAGTCACATTCTAATATAGAAATTACTTGCAATATAATTGATGACTTGCCTAGTTTAGAAATTACTTCTTGCATTATTTCTAAAACTAGTATTTCTACTTCTTGTGATAACTTGCTAGCCATGCTATGTACTTCTAAAATAGGTTCTAGTTCTTGTATGGCTAAGTCATATGATCATTTACTCATTGTTGAAAATAATGGGCTAAAAGAACAAGTCACCAAGCTAAGTAAGAGCATCGAGAGGTATTTTAAGGGCAATGCAACCTTTGATAAGCTATTGAGTGAGCAAAGGTATAATAAGGAAGGATTTGGGTTCATTCCTTAGAAAGGTAAAATACCAATTTACAAGCCTACAAGGTTTGTAAAAGAAAATAGCAAATATTGCCATAAGTGTCGTGGTTTGGGATATTTGCAAAATTCTTGTCCTATTGGTAAGACTCCATCCATTGGTATTTATGATTTATGCTATATGCTTAAGAAGTCCAAGGGTGGTAGAGTGATTGCTATATTTGCTGGCATTTCTATATTAGGTGCTAAAAATAATACCATTTTAGTGCTCAAATCTTGGTTACTAATCTCCAAAGACCCAAATAGATTTGAGTACCTAAAAGAACTTGATTAGAAGTCATTGAGTGATTGATAGTGGTTGCACTCAACATATGACCGGAGACTTGGAGATATTCACCACATTTGAAAGTGGTGGCAACGAGAAAATCACATTTAGGAACAGTAGCATAGAAAAGGTAATTGAATTAGGTAAAATCGATATCTCAAATGACCCTTCTATTTCTAATCTATCTCTTGTAGAAACATATAATTCTAATATCCGTTGCTCAATTGTGTAATCTTGGTCTCACTTGTACTTTTTCAAGAGATGGCGTTGTTATTTCAAAACAAAACGGTAGTGAGTCGGTTTCCAAAGGCTTTCGATTTGGCAATCTCTATTTGGTGAATTTATCTTTTAATGAATCATGTTTGAAAACTTATTCAATTGTAAAAACCTCTTTCGGTTGGTTTTGGCATAGAAGGTTAGCTCATGTGGGGATGATTCAACTCAGAAAGCTATTCAAGCATGACTTAGTTGTGGGCTTGAAAGATGTGAAGTTTGAGAATAATAAGCTATGTAGTACTTACCAAACCAGAAAGCAAGTAGCTAATTCTCATCTATCCAAAAGTATCATATCCACTTTTAGGCGATTTGAGCTCTTACATATGAATTTGTTTGGGCCAACAACCTATAGGAGCCTTAGGGCAATAGTTATTGTTTAGTTATTGTGGATGATTACTCGAGATACACTTGGGTCATAATTCTACTTGACAAAGCCGAAGCCACTGGTATTTTCAAAAGTTTTACTGTAAGGGCCCAAAATATATTTGATTTCAAAATAAAGAAATATGTAGTGATAATGGTTTCATGTTCGAGAATACTAAAATTGAAGATTTTTGTAATGAATTTGAAATAAAACATGAACTTTTCACAACCTACACTCTGGAGCAAAAAGGAGTTGTAGAAAGAAAAAATCGAACATTAATTGAAATGACAAGGACAATGCTCGATGAGTATAATACTTTCAATAATTTTTGGATAGAAGCAATGAATACCGTTTGTCATACCACAAACTATCTTTATTTGCATCTTATTTTAAAAAAGACTTCTTATGAACTTCTCATTGGAAGAAAACTAAATATCTCCTATTTTCATGTTTTTGGTTGCAAGTATTACATTTTGCTCAAAGGTTTTCATCTTGCAAAATTTCAAAGTCATTGTGATGTTGGATTTCTTCTCAATTATTCATATAATAGTAAGGCTTGCCATGTCTTCAACAAAACCTCTGATTTAGTTGAGGAGACGTGTGATGTTAAATTTGATGAAACTAACGGCTCTCAAGAAGAGTAAGAAAATTTAGATAATATAGGTGATGAAGGATTGAAGCAAGCCATGAAAAATATGCAAATTGGAGATATTAAGCTAAAAGAAGACTCCAATGATCCACCCTCATCCACCCAATTTAAACGGACTACTTCCACCACGCTGAGCCAAGATCAAATTGAAGAAGTTGAAGACAAGAAATAAAACCAAACGTCAAACATTCCATCAAAGATTCACGGTGCAATTGCAAAGGATTATCCAATTGGCCAAATGTTAGGTGACGTTGGTAAGGGAGTCTAAACTCAATCTCGTGTTACTTCTTATTGTGAACCTAGCTTGTTTCTTTCTTCTTTTGAGCCTAAATATATAGATGAAGCACTCGAAGATCCAAATTGGGTGAGTTTAATGCATGAACAATTAAACAATTTCGCCTGAAACGATATTTGGACATTGGTGGAAGGACCCAAGAAACACAATATCATTGGCACAAAGTGGGTCTTTTGGAATAAGCAAGATGAGAATAGAGTAATGCTAAGAAACAAGGCTATATTTGTACCTCAAGAATTCACTCAAGCCGAAGGTTTGGATTTCAATGAAACTTTCACTCCCGTAGCTATACTTGAGTCCATTCACATACTGCATGCTTTTGCATCTTGTTTTGATATAAAATTATTTCAAATGGATATTAAAAGTGTATTTATTAATGGTTGAATAGCCGAACTTGTGTTTGTTGAGCAATCGTCCAGTGTTGAGGATCCTAAGAAAATAAACCACATGTATAAACTCTCTAAGGCATTATATGGTCTTAAACAAGCTACTTGAGCATGGTATGAGTGCTTTCGAGATTTTCTACTCTCAAAAGGATTCAAAATTGGGAAGGTTGATACAACCTTGTTTACTAAAGTAATAGATGATGATTTCTTTATTTGTCAAATTTATCTTGATGATATCATATTTGGATCTACTAACCAAGATTTTTACAAGAAATCTGATGAGATGATGTCTAGAGAATTTGAGATGTGCATGATCAGAGAACTTAGCTATTTCCTTGGACTCCAAATCAAACAACTCATGGATGGAACGTTTGTGAGCCAAACCAAATACGTGATGAAATGACTCAAAAGATTTTGCATGGAGGACGCTAAACCCATGAAGACTCCTACGGCTACCAAAGGTCACCTCGACCTTAATGAGGGAGGTAAACCGGTGGACTTAAAGTTTTATATATCATTGATTAGTAGTTTGCTTTATCTTACCACATCTAGATCTGATATTATATTTAGTGTTTTAATTTGTGCATGTTTTCAAGCTTCACAAAAAAGTGCCATTTAGTGGCAGTTAGAAGAATTCTTAGATATTTAAAATGTTCCTCAAACATTGGTTTGTGGTATCCCAAAGGTGCTAAATTTGATTTAATTGGATATTAAAATTCCTATTATCCGTGTTGCAAAGTGGATAGAAAAGGTACCTCGGGTAGTTGTCAACTTTTAGTCAGATCCTTAGTTTCATGGTCATCCAAGAAATAAAATTTTGTGACCCTATCCACCACTGAAGTGGAGTATGTTTCCACAGATAGTTATTGTACTCACTTGCTATGGATAGGTAAATATTGATATATTATGGAATTGAATTTAAAAGCATGTCTCTTTTCTGTAATAATGATAGTACTGTGAAGATAGTCACTAACCTAGTCCAACATTTAAAACCAAGCATATAGATATCCGTCACCATTTTATAAAAGATCATGTGAGCAAATGTGATATTGTTATTAGCCACATACGGACCGATGATCAATTAGCTGATATCTTCCCCAAACCACTAGATGAGAGCTGGTTTTGTAAGTTAAGAAATGAGTTAAATGTTATAAATTATTCTAATGTTGCTTGAACTTATACCTCATGTATTTGCTCTCATTTAGAGTTCTTAAGGTTCATGTGAAGAACTTGTTTTAAAAATTCTTTTCAAAATCTCAAAAATCTCTAATTCGATAAAAACTATGTTATTTGGGGCTTTATTGTCTATCTCATGCATAATTATCCTGAAAAGTGTTTATATGAGTGTTATATTAAAAATTATTTGCATCCCTATCTAGTCCATGCTTCATCAGGAAAATCGATACTACTGCACTTACATCGCTGGTACTACCGCTCCTCAAGTGCAGTACTATCATTCCTGACTAGTAGTCCAAAAAATGATTGTGGCCAACTCCTTATCCTCAAATTTCTCCTTTTCCTCGGTCCAACCAGCCAATTCCCCTCGAACCACCAAAGTCACATTCCTCTCGCTCCTCTCATTTTTTTCTCAAAATTTCCACCTTCAATCCTCAAGGGAATCAAGAGTGAACTTCAATTTTTTGCCAAAATTAGGACCATGGCATTCTTTCTCCTCCATTCCACTAGGTAAATCCTATTGGAATCCTTTCTTTCCTCTTGTTTGCTATCTATTTCATTTTCTAGGGTTTGAGCATAATGTTCATGAATAGATCAAAATCTTTTGGGCAAACTTGTTGCAACTATTATTTGGTGACCTTTCATGTCGGTTTCATGGTTTAACATGTGCCAAATATGAGTTAAGATCAAATTTGATCAATTGCCCTAAGAGCACCCTGTAGGCGCAGTACTACCTCCCAATGGGCGCAATACTACCGCTATCTGGTAGTACCAGATTGCCTGCTGCGGTACTACCACGACTATAGAGTTCTTTAGTTTTTTTATGCAAAATCACTCAAGTCTTATCCTTTCCTATGCTAATTAGCTATTTCTTAATCAAGTAAAAATGGTAAGGCAAAAGAGCTCCATGCACAAAAATGCTTCTCCCGAGGGAAAACCGGTGAATCGTTATGGCCCCTTCATCCTTTCACTATCAGGTGGCCTCTCATAAAATACATCAACGAGAGCCGTCCTAGTCCCTCAAGAGGATAGTGACTCGAAGACATATTCTTTCCTGCAAGCAATGAGGGCTCGTGACAAAAGACAATCTTCAAGGCAAGAGCAAGAAGCTATGAAGGAAAGTGGAGAAGATGAAGAGGATGAGGAAGATGAGAGCTTTACACAGGATAATGATGACGAGGATATGATAGAGGCCGAGGAGCCAAGTATCAACCTCTTGCAAATCACTAGTAACAAATATACTCTTCTATGTCATCCAAATCAGTTTGAGAAGTCGGCAAGCTATACGGATTTGAGATTTCATACAAAATTCCAACGAGAGGTGTTCGCCCAAATCTACAGCCGCCATAAGCAGTTCGCGGACAACACGTACATAGATTGGAGGCACTTGAACAATCTTGATTGCTTTGCCAGTGCATATAGTCTATTCCATGCAGCAGGATTACAAGATATTGTGGCTTTAAAATGTGACTATCAAGAGGACATGATCTGACAATTTATGCCACAATCTTTGTGTCCTATGACTTCAACTATATGGTGTGGATGACCAGAAATGAAAGGGTTGAAGCTTCAAAAGTATATTTTGAGCAAGCATGTAGGACCTACTCAAGCCAGTATGAGAAGGTCTACTCCTGTGGTGCACTTCAAACACCGGCTTGGTGTAGTTCTATGATGCAAATGTGAGGTTCACACCTGGGAAGTTGGCAGGACTCCTTCCTTTACCTAGCTTGATGCAATTCGTAGACATACTTAGAATATCATTGACTACATTATGCAATGACCGAAGTTTGATGTGGTCGATTTGATCATTAGAGAGATTGCATCATCAAAGAACGATAGGGTGAAGCGTATCTACTACGCTCCCTATATCATGACCCTCATCATAAAAAGACACACTTCTATGGAGCAAGACCGACGGTGCACAAGTCCTACAAGACTCAAAAAGGGCCTTCAGTGCCAATTGAAACCCCTCCCCGTACCCAAGTGCAAAAAGAGCATGTGCAAGAGCACTCTCCTCAACAGGCCCAAGAGTAAGCTCAAGCATCGGATCCCATACTTCAAGCCTTGACTCAAATCAATTCAACATTATGGAGATTCGAGATGCTCAATTTGAAACTAACTATCAGTTAGCACCTTTGACTCAACACGTGAGTGTGCTTGAGAGTCCTTCCTCTTCAACGACCTCATATCCAGCATAGCCCTCCTCGCCACTTCATTATCACCACCACCACCGTGGTGGTCCATCCCCCGACTAATGGGTTTTTGGTACTTGATGCCAAAGGGGGAGAAATAAAGGGGAAAGATGATCAAGGGAGAGATGAAAAAAGATGAAGTTAAATCAAGATGTCATCTATGCTATCTATCTTATATAGTTATCCTATATAGGTATATTTGGATCTTTTGCTTTGCTTGGATGAACTTCTTGTAATACTGCTATGTGCCATGCTAGTTTGTTAAGTCGATGAACTTGTTACTCATGATTATGCTCTTATCACGTTCATCTCACGATTACTTGTGATTCATCTTGATTATTATTGTTTATCATATTGACTTGCTTCCACAAATTCAATAAATAATGCAAACTCCACCAAAATTACCTAAAAATCCATAAATATGCATGAATATCACTTCATGAATCCATATGCACATATTTAGGGGAAGTTTCATTTATTTGCTGATTGATTTTGAAACTAATTCTTTAGCTCCTTTGAGCTCATCTCAAGAATTATTTGCTAATCAAAAGTCAAAATATAGAATATGTAACTTGTTCTCGAACTAGATATATATTCAAAACTTTTAATTCATTCATATTGTCTAGATTGTCATCAATTACCAAAAAGTGAGAGATTGAAGCATCTAGGCCTCTCAAAATGATTTTAGTAATCATTGATAACAATGATTGAAGGGACTAACTTGTTTATTAAGATGATTGAAACGTTTAGTCCTGAATTTTGTTGACAACTTGAAAATGACATGCAAAGGTGATTAAAGATCAATATGGATCAAGACGTGGCTCAAGGCAAAGGTTTATTGTAGTTTAAGGACCTCTTTATAGTTACTGCCAGTCTTAGTGTTTGGTTGAAATGATAGGATTTGTAGAATAAATGTCAAACTATAAAAAGGGGTCATGGCTAATAGCTTGAAACTTACCTTATGCCACTTTGTTCAATTAATTGTTCATGCATGCATTTGGAGCTTCATTGGGAAACATCTCTAAATTTATCCTTGAAAACTAGTATGACTGTTGGCTTCTGAACGGTAGTACCAGTGCAGGTACTAGCGACAATTATATGCCGGTAACTTATTTCCAAAGAGGTGTTTATCAGTCATTCCTTGGATCGGTACTACCGCTTATGTAGAACAGTAATACCGCAGAGCGGTATGACTGCAAGATGAGACCGCTACTACGAAGTACGATATGACCAAAATTTAGTTAGCGGTAGCTAATTTCTAGAGATATGTGTTGGAGCATTTTGTCACCTCTGAAAATGGGTACTATCGCATCTGAGATGCGGTACTACCACATGATTGGTACTACCGACCCTTGTGAGGGTGGTACTATTGATATTTGAAGTGACATCTAGTTTCTGTGCATTTAATGAACCACAAATAGCCGTTGAAAAGTAAATACAATAGTATCGGCCACTACATGGTGGTAGTATCGCAATTCATGATTTTTGGGGATTTGGAACCCAACAGTCATTCTAGTGGGTGGAGGCTATAAATGCCTCCCCACCAGCAGCAAGGGACTCTCCTTGGATCTCATTGAATACCCTTGAGCCCTTGTTACACTCTCTTTTACTCATTTGCTCCATTTTCATGTATTGCGGTGGTTGAGAGCATTCAAGTGCATTACATCATTAGTTGATATTTATGGCACTTGAAAAACCTTCAAGGAAGCATCATGACTTGTTACTCTTGGTGGTTGCCAACACCTAGACGGCTTGCAGGAAGTTGTGTAGTGATCTCTTCAAAGAAGCTTGTGAAGAGACCTAGCACGGTTGTGAGTAGTGTGGTGCTTGTCATCTCTAGAGTGGGGAAGAGTAATCTTAGTGGACATGAGGTGGTTAGGCTTAATTCATGGAGCTAGTCCAATCCATTTGGGCTCACCACAATGTAGATTAGAGAAGGCCGGTAAGTTTTCGAGACCACGGGAAAACATATTTTCTCTTGTAGTCTATCTTTTTGTCTTTACTTTCCACATTTACATTTCTAGCAAATAAATTGAATTAAATTGTGTAGCTAGAATTGAATCTAATATTGACATAGCTTTACAGTGCCTTAGTGAAACCTAAAGAATTTAGGCCTTGATTGCGCAAAACTATTTAATTAAGTTCATACTTTCTAAAATTATGTTTTAACCAAAAGAATTTTAAAACTTCCTAATCACCCCTCCTCTAATTGGTTATCCTTGATTCTACAAGAGCTCCCAATGATATAGCCTCCCCTCCCCCGTCGCCCGCCGCACTCTGTGCCCTCCCCTACCGATCTCCCTCGCCACTCCCCTCCCCTCCTACGTAACAGGAGAGATATCTCTAGGCACCTCGATGTGATCGGATAAAGAAAGTGCATGGCCATACCACGAGTGGTCGAAGAGTCGACCACATGAAGTTATCCATCACTAGATCAAAAAAAGATTAAATAATCCATAGATGACACATTTATCACCTGGAGGTCAATCAAATATCACCTGGAGTTCAATCAAATAGGTTATTTAGTCCGACCAGATATGAACCGGTAGTACGAGTATACTGACTGGTCATGACCTGGTCAGACATATCACAAACTCGTCTTCAAATTGGTCATTTGGGGATACAGACTGGTTGTAACCAGATATGATCTAGTCATAAGGAGTTGTGAACTAATCATGAGTGAATAGGACTTGGTTGCAAATCATATTGATAAGGTTCGTCTAAATTGATCTTTTGTCTATTTGGGGGTCGATATGTTCTGTTAGGGACAGCTACTAACTAGTGATTGAAAATATGTTTCTGAGTTACAACCAAGTATACATGAACTTATAGAGTCACCCACTTAACAAGTTGGAACAATTAAGATCCAGTATCTCTACTCGTATTGGATGAGGTTCCAGTTAGAGGCTTGCCAAGTGGGATACAATCTCTACTCATGTTGAATAAGGATTCGATCAAAGTCTCTATATAAAGGGGTGCCTTAGGCTATGGGTAAGGGGGCAAGATAGAGAGATAACATACACCCACTGAAATCCTTGTTACCTCCTTCCAAAAGTCCTACTATGCACGCTGATGCTAGCACCAGCGTGCACAATAGGAGCACACTAGCGCACGGTGTTCCATCCCCAAATGTGTGGACTTCGGTAGAAGCGCTGCTACAACTGCAGCACTGATCAGGATAATCTGAGGAGAAGACACAATCATCTTGTGAAAATTGACTACCGCTTGAGGACGATCACTTTCCAAAGACACTGATTAGAATATTGGATGATCGATTACTTCCACTACATCAACATGCGTTACATTGAACTAGGCTACTTCAACTCTTATTCCACTGCAATGTGCGTTTAGTGGTAACGATCTATGATCTCTTACTTGCATGGCTTCCTGGTTTACGTGGTACAAATTTTAAGTTGTGCTAGTGTAGCATACCTCGTACCCCAACAGTGGTATCAGAGCCATCCTATGTAGTTTCTGATCTAGATTGGTCGCATATAATAGATATGTTGTAGTAGTATATTGGATCTATTACTAGTCTGGTATGATAACCTAGATTGGTTCTTATGGATAGACTAGCTTAGGCATTGACTGATGAGATCAATCGGCTTCAGTGTTAGAAAATAGGTTCATGATAAACTGATTGGTTTTGGTTCTGCCTATTCATGGTCGCATCGCATGATACCCCTATTGGTCATGATTCCACCATCAAGGTAAGCCATGATGCATAGCCGTATGGGGCCAATTGATTGGTTTTGTCACTATCGCCGACCAATGCGATTGATCAATAGAAATTGAGCCAATCAGATTGGTTCGGAATTAGGTTGATATGATTAATTCGATGAAATTTTCAAGGCAACTTCATGAATAGGATTTGTCTCAAAAAATAGGATTCTACCCCTCCAAACCCCACCCGCTAACTGACTAGCATAAACTTAGTGCTAAAATTTTGCATATACATTTTATGTTGTAAATAATGCCACCACCTACTTCCTCCATATCCAGTTTTAACTTGTGATCTATTCTCGAGAAAGAAAAACCAAGTGAAACAAATTTCATTGATTGGTATCATAACTTGAGAATTGTTCTCAAGCAAGAAATAAGGAATATATTCCAGATGTTCCATATCCTGATGAACCAGTTGAAAATGCTACTCGTACTGAAAAGAATGATTATGAGAAACGTAGCAATGACTCACTTGAAGTTAGCTATCTCATGCTTGCCACCATGAATTCTGAGCTTCAGAAGCAATATGAGAACACAAATACCTACAATATTATTGTGAGTCTTAAACGTATGTTTGAGAACTGACAAGGGTTGAAAGGTATAAACCTCTAAGTTATTATTTGCGTGCAAGCTAGCTGAAGGAAGTCTGGTGAGTCCTTATATAATCAAAATGATTTGTTACATTGAGAATTTAGAAAAACTTGGTTTTCCTCTTAGCTAAGAGTTGGCTACTAATTTGATTCTCCAGAAGCTCCATCCGAGCTTTAAGCAACTCATTTTGAACTTTCATCTGAATGGCATGGAGAAGTCAATGACCGAATTGCATAGGATGCTCAAGTTAGTGAAGGAAAGCATTAAGAAAAGCTTTAATAAAGTGATGATGGTTAAGAAGACTACTAACTTCAAAAATAAGAAGGCTAAGGCTTTGAGCAAAAGAAAGGATGTGAGAAAAACTCAAGATGAGATCTTTAGTATTAAATCTATGCTTCAGAAGCATAAGATTTGCAATGCACCTGACACCATTTGCTACCATTGCCATAGGACAGAACATTGGAATAGGAACTGCAAGAAGTACTTAGTAGAATTGGAAAAGAAGAAGGAAGGTAAGATTTTCACTTCAGATATAAATGTTATAGAAATGAATCTTACTACTTGTCATATTGATTCTTGGGTATTTGATATCGGATCGGTTGCTCACATTTGCAATTCGATATAGGGCTGGATAAGGAGTAGGAGTATGGCAAGAGGGGAGGTTGATCTTCGCGTGTGCAATGGAGCAAGAGTTGTTGCATTCGCTATTTGCGCTTTACCATTATCTTTATGTTCAGGATTAGTTTTGCAATTAAATAATTGTTATTATATTCCTACCTTAAACAAAAACATAATTTTTATTTCATGTTTGGGAGCAAATGGTTATGAGTTCAAAATAAAGAACAATTGTTACTCAATTTATTTAAATAATATGCTTTATAGTCATGCTTCATTGGTGAATGGATTATATATTTTCAATCTTGAGGATGTGCCTGTCAATAAAAGGCTTTGGCCTAATGATTTAAATTCCATTAATATTTGGTATTGTCGTTTGGGTCACATAAATGAGAAGTGCACATTGAAGCTCCACAAAGATGGTCTTCTAAACTCATTTGATTTTGAATCATTTGAAATATGTAAGTCTTGTTTACTTGGCAAAATGACTAAGGCATATTTTACTGGTCTAAGTGAGAGGGCAAATGATTTGTTGGCTCTTGTACATATAGATATATGTGGACTAAATTGTCAATACCATTCCAGTACCGACCAGTACAGCCAAATGCACCATACCATCACCTAAACCAGTACAAAGTAGTCCTGTGTACCGCACTGGCCCTAATACCAGCCAATACTAGCCATACCTCCTTTGGTACCGGTCAATACCGACCATACTGGTGGAATTGATAATACCCACTGATCAGAAGGTGTCCTTGGCGGCCACCTAGGCGCCGCGTAGGTCCTGGGCGGTAGGGTCCCACCGCGCCTTGGCCCCAAGTCAGGTGGTTGGGCGGCGAGGCGGTTCAAGGCAACCTCGGTGTGGCGGTCTGCCATGCGGGCACGGTGGCCGTGTGGCACCTAGGCGCGCGAGGCTGCAACCAAGAGTAGGGGAAGGCGGCGACCAAGAACAGGGGAAGAGGGAGAGGGACTAAGGGCTTACCAAGAGTCCAAGACCTAGCTGAGGGGATTAGGTTTTCACCGCAGCACGCCGCACCAAACCCCACTGAAATTAGCCACATCGCCATCGATGTTCCCTTCTGCCTCCGCCTCCTATCCCCTTCGTCATCTCCCCTCCACCGTCTCCTCTGCCTCCTTGTAACTGTGTCCTCCAATCCTCTGCCGTCTCCCCTCCGTCGATAACTCCGCTGGCCTCACGACCCTACTCCCCTCTACTCAATAGATCTATGGGGAAGATCGGAGGTAGGCGAGGCGATGAGGGGTGGCGAGCGGAGGAGGAGGGAAATGGTAGAGGGGAGAAGTGAGGGGTCGAGATCTGTGAGGACTTAGATCTGTGGGGGAGGTGGTAGGTAGGGAGGAGAGATGGAGGACATTAGGGTTAGATTTATATAGGATTTGATGACTCGATCTGGGACATTGGATCTCCATTGGGCGGTCTAAACTCTAACTAATTTTCTTGAACATTCGTTATAGGATTTGATGACTCGATAAGGGATGTGGATCTCCATCAGATGGTTTAAAATCTAACTAATTTTTATCTAAACATCAAATATATATGCATGCTTGCTTATGGTCGGCCTGCTATCCTCATTTTTAATTCAGCTGCCTAGGCCCCACCATGGCACCCGTCTAGCGCCTAGTGCCTTCTTGAGCATTGATAATACCATCTATTGAATTATATGTTATATTTGGTAATACTAGAATGTATTTAAAATAATAATGCAAATGACATTTGGTGTCGATCGGTACTCATATTATTATATTAAATCCAAAATGGTACGCTGGTATGGATCGGTACTGGAATGTACCATTTTAAGAACCAAACCAATATGGCCTCTGGTATGGTATTGACAAGCATGATGTGGACCAATGAGCTCATTAGCCAGAGGTGGTTTTCAGTACTTCATAACTTTTACCCGATGGCTTTAGTCAACATAGTAGCATCTACTTAATGAGGCATAATATAAATCCTTTGGAAAGTTCAAGAAATTTTAGAATATGGTATAGAATCAACACAGCAAGGCAACATAATTAAAGCCTTATGATCAGATCGTGGGGTGAATATTTGAGCTATGAGTTTGGTGATCATCTGAAGTAACGTGGAATTATTCCACAGCTAACTCCACCGGAAACATCTCAATGGAATGAGATATTTGAATGACGGAATTGGACCTTGTTAGACATAGTTCGGTCTATGATGGGCCAATCTAATCTATTATTGTGTTTTTAGGGGTATGCTCTAAAAACAACTGCGTTCACATTAAATACGGTTCCATCAAAATCCGTAGAAAATACACCATGTGATATATGAATAGGGAAGGGTCTCGGGTTGTTTCAGCTCTATGGAACAGGCATCAGCCCCACGTAGGTCTAAAAGGCTACATCAATTGCCGATAAGGTATTGGAATGATATTTTATTATTAGACAATGATGAGCCTAAAACTTATGAAGAAGCAATGATGAGCCTAGACTTCGAGAAATGCCTTGAAGCCATGAGATCTAAAATACAATCCATATATGACAATCAAGTTTGGAACTTCGTTGATCCACCTAATGGTATAAAAACCATTGAGTACAAGTGGGTTTTTAAGAAAAAGATAGACGTGGATAAAAATGTTCATATCCAAAAGGCACAATTGGTGGCAAAGGGTTTCAAATAAATTCAAGGTGTTGATTATGAGGAAACTTTCTCGCCTGTCGCTATGCTAAAGTCTGTCCGAATTATTCTAGCTATTGCTGCATGTTTTGATTATGAGATATGGCAAATGGATGTCAAAATAGCTTTTCTAAATGGAAACCTACATGATGATGTGTATATGACACAGCCTGAGGGGTTTGTTGATCCACAAAGTGGTAGAAAGATATGAAAATTTTAGTGATCTAACTATGAATTAAAGAAAGCATCTTGGAATTTGAACATTCGTTTGGATGTGTATAAGCAAGCATCAAAAATGAAGAAAAAGCTTGTGTTTACAAAAAGGCTAGTAGGAGCGCATTTATTTTTTGGTATAATATTTGGATGACATATTACTGATCAAAAATGATATTCTTATGCTTAAATCCTTCAAGTCTTCATTAAGAAATAGCTTCTCTATGAAATACTTATGAGAGGTAGAATATATTTTGGGCATAAAGTTCTGTATAGATAGAACTAAAAGGATAATTAGATTAATCCAAGATATGTACATTGACAAGATGTTGAAGCAATTTAACATGCAAGATTTTAAGAGGGTTTTTTTGTCCATGTCACATGACATTTGTCTTAGCACATGGCATTAGTCTTAGCAAGACTCAGTGTCCATCAACACCTGATGAGCAAGACCAGATAAGTAACATTTCATATGTTTCTACCATTGGGTTTATTATGTATGCCATGCTTTGTACACAACTAGATGTGTCATATGTTTTAAGTGTTATGAGTAGATATCAATCGAATCTAGTTAAAAGGTCACTGGATAGCTGTAAAGAACATCCTAAAATATTTTAGAAGAACTAGAGATGTGTTCCTTGTTTTTGATGGTGGGGAAGAACTGATCGTAAATAGTTACACTAATCATCATCCGGCACAACATAAGAATTCTTGACTTTGATCCAAATTTCTTGCCCTTAAGCCTCGATGTATACGAGACTTCTAATAAGAGAAATCAATTCCATCAAAAACGGGTGATTTAGTTGAATACTTGTTTGATACCATAGCTTTTAAGACTGATTAAGATCTATGAAAAGAGCTAACCGGGCTCAGATACCACTTGTAGGGTCGGTATGGCAACAGAGGAGTATGAATGATGTCTTCAAAATTTTTTCTTAAATATTCACCGATCCTTTACTCTAATAGTGATTGAGCTATAAAGATTAGGATTGAAAACTAACACCCAAACAAGCAACTCAAGAAATCAAAATCTAGAGAAATCAACACTCAGGCGGTTAGACCGGCTAGCAGGGTCAGTCTGATCGGGCCTGGTGGTTAGGCCGCCAGCAACACGCTAGTCAGACTGGCCTCAGGCAGACCGATAGGGGTGCAGTCTGACCAGCTTCTTCTATTCCAGAACTGAAACTTTTAGCCTGAGCTGATGTAACATTTGGTACAACTTAAAAAATCTAAGCCGAAATGATATGAAACCTAAGGATCGCAAGAATCTATGACAAAGTTTAGACCTTTCGGAAGAACATGTAAGATTGCACCAAACCAGGACAAAAATGAAAATGAGGAATATGACTTACTTGTGTGAAGAGTATGGCCAAGATGACTCTAAATGTATTTCCACATGTCATAGCAAGCAAGAACTCCCGAAGTTTTGAGGCAAAAACACCTAGATCAAGAAATCGCCTAAGAGGTTTAATCCAACAACATCAGATAATTTCAAGAACCTAGCAAATCTGATATCTAGATGGATGAAGATTGATTTCTATGAGATATCTTTATCACTTACTCGTAGTTGGCATCCAACAAGATTAGAAAGGGGAGAGAAGATCAAAACCAACAAAATCAAGAGTAAATAAACCAAAGTAAGAGAAATCCCATTAGGATGAACAAACTTGATATATTGCTACTTGAAGATGCAGGTTTTATAACCACTTCACGTAGAGGACAAGAGGGCACACTACAACACTCATACTTCTCAAACCCTAACCCTAGAACTTTTGGCTTCAATGAGAAAAGCTAGGTTAGTTGAATGGTTTTCTTGAAAGTCTCCATCCCAACCCAATAGATGAGACAATTAGCCCACATCTAACCCTAATAGAAATTATCCAATAGCACATATAGGGAAAATCCGTTAACCCCACACAATATAGGTTTTACTCACACACTACATTTATGCATGCTTTTCAAACAATATAAGCTCGAATTTGCAAGTTCCTTAACTTTTGATCAGACTTGATCTTTAGAGCTTCTCTTAGACCTAAACCACTTTCCCAATACTGCTCAAGTGCCATGGTTTTGATCTATCAGATCACCAAAATACCCTAGTTTTTGGTATTTGGCAGCTTATCAAAATATCCTTTCTTGACTCAGTTTTCATCTTCCTTAGCAAGCAATCGTCATACTTTCCACATGTATATACACCACTAGCTCACTACATGTTGGCAAGTCTCTTCCGTTCTGGATCCATCAGATTTCGTCTCATTTGGACTGGCCAAGTCACATAGTGTAACCCATCGTTCAAGCTTCCTTTCAACATTTCCTGCATTCCTCGTACTATGCTTGAGTTCAGCCATCTCACACAATATTCTTAATCGTTCTAGGCCTTGGCTCTTCTATTGGTGTAGCCCCGATTCTCGTTGTTGACTATGGTTGACTCTAAACGACCCTACACATCTAATGACTAAGAAAGCATTTATGGACATAAGTTCTTTATAACTTGACCACATTAGTCAACATATACTTCATGCAATACATATGCACTAACTTAAGTCAAACCAAATCAATCTATAACTCAATTTTGCCCAAAACTCAATTTTTTACCCGAAGGAAACTCTCCTATCGGTCAGACCACTAGAAGTGGCTGGTCTAACCGCCATACTGGCCGATCAAACCAAGTCTGCAACAATTTCAAAAAAAACTGTAAATTTATAAGATCCAAATTTCCACTTCTCTAGAATAGCAATAGTTCATCACAACAGTGCTCTGAAAGTCTTGTCACGCAATGCGTTTGATCCACCCAAATCTACAGCGTCTACCAAATGCGTCCTGTTAATTATAAATGGATCGATGATCAAACGGAGAATCCAATGGGTCGCACTCGATCGATCACCAGCTCCATCATGCATCACTCACTCACTCCCTAGGATACTAGCTAGACTACCACGCATGTATTATGCTCCGCAACAATGTTATATACAACTAACTTTTGAATGGTACATAGTCGCTAAATTATGCCCCGAGGGATTGCTCCCTAGGGGGAGTTGCCATGTCAGCACTTATGAAGAAAAAAACCCTTCGTCTTTTCGAAATCATGTATAGGTCCTTAGTCTTTCCAAAAAAGGCCCCTTCCACATCAATAATATCTCAAGAAGGTGCTCCAATTTTGCAGAATTACATATGGGTCCTTGAATTTTCCAATGAGGCCCTCTTTTTACGTGATTAAACCCTGTGTTTTCCCCGAAAAATATGTGCGGGTCCTCTGTTTTTCCAGAAAAGCCTTTTACTTTCTCAAAAAATACTACAGATCCTTGATTTTTATAAAATCCCGCCTATGAATTTTCAACTCTTGTTTCGGTCTACATGGTAACTAGTGTGACATGACGCCACATTTCCGCAGCTAGTACATATAAAGCTAACCAGCTTAGCTGCCTTAGCAGATCAAAGCGGCGGTGATCCGATGGCAATTCAATAGTACTTGTCTTGATCATTTGGGCTTTTTTGGTGGCTTATGGCTGAAAAGCACTGTAGCTGGCTGAAAAAACACTGTAGCTGACAGAGGCTTATTTAGCATAATTAAATTTAAAAAATTAAAAAATATAAAAATATATGTTAGCTCATTACGTATAATACAAACAAATACGGAAAAAACCGGCAAAAAAGCTCAACAAAAAGTCAAAAGTTCAAAAAAAGACGAAATTTATAAATAGTAAAAAATAAGCCAGAAGCTCACCACAAAAAACTTGATGAGCCTGTGACCGGGTCTGTCGCACAAAACGTGAGCTTTTTTGTACGGTAAGTTTATCTTTTTAGGAAAAGGGGCCTCGTTTAGAACACGGGATTTCTTTTCTAATTTCTACTGGAATTTAATCTTTTCTTATGATTTTTTTTTGTAAAAGTCATAGGTTGCTAATTTCCAAACAGGCTCAATTGGTGGGTAGTTGATCGATCGAAAGGGACTAGAGCGTTGGTTTTGGATTAAGGGTCAGTTTGTATTGATTTTTATTGATGATTTTTTCTGTAACCGATAAAAGTAGCATGTCGAATGCACAAATGCACAGTTCACCAATCGCGTGTGCATCCGGATCCAGATACACAGAAGGCCGGAGCTGGGATTCTTCTGCATCAAGCCCGTACGCACAGAAAACAGCAGCGCACAAAAGCCCAAAACACGCGTCATGGGTCCTTCTCTAATCTAAACTAATAAACCAACAGTTAAAATTATCCTATATCCACCCAACAATTACCTGCTCCACAGTCATAATCTTAACTACATCCACACCACAATATGCACCCAGAAATACACCATCCTAAAAACGTGCGCACCAGATTAACTCTCCTCCATTCTCTCTCCTTACTCAACCATATCCGACGATCATCCATCAATGGATCTGCAGTACCCCTCCCACGTCCCGCTCTCCGCTCCTCCCTCGCTCCTCCTCCGCCTCCGTCTCCCCCGCTCCTCCTCCTCCCCCGCTCAGCCGCCGCCTCCTCCTCCCCGCCTCCGTCTCCCCCGCTCCTCCTCCTCCCCCGCTCAGCCACCGCCTCCTCCTCCCCCCACCCCTCCGCTCCGCCGCCGCCGCCTCCTCCTCCCCCCACCCTGCGCCGCCGCCTCCTCCTCCCGTCCCCACCCCTCCCGCACCCTCTCCCCACGTTCACCTGTTGCGCCTCCTCCTCCCCCCGCCCCGCGCCGCCGGCGCCTCCTCCCCCGCTCCTCCGAATCTCGTCGCTCCTCCCCTCCCTCCTTCGCCGCCGCTCCGCCCGTCGCTCCTCCCCTCCCTCCGCCGCCGCTCCGCCCTCGCCTCCTCCCCTCCCTCCTACGCCGCTCCACCCTCGCCTCCTACCCTCCCTCCTTTGCCGCTCCGCCCTCACCTCCTCTCCACCCCCAGTCTCCTCCCCAATTCTCGCGGTCCCGACCACCACCTCCTCGCCTCCCACCCCGCTTCCTTCCACGCCTCCTCCAACCAAAACCCTAGATCCCAGCAGCAGCCGAAACCGCAGGCCCGCAGCCGCCGCCCCGATGCAGCGAGCCTTCGAGGAGATCTCCGACGACGAGTGGTCTCATCATCCCCACGTTCAAGCCCTCGCGCGTCCTCAAGCGCCCCCACCGCGCCGCCCAGCCGGCCTCGCAGCCTCCCCTGGAGATGAGCGGTGTGACGAGCGCGCCGTGGCGGGACACCTTCGAGCTCGACCGCGCCGACGTCCGGTACCTCAAGCTCCGCGACTCTGCTGAGCACTTCGCCACCCTGCAGCTTGGCGTCTGCCCCTTCCGCTGGGACCCCGCCAAGTCCGCCTTCGTCGCCCACCCGTGCGTCGTGCTATCGTCCTCTCCCCTCCTCTCTCCCCTGGGGCCGCCGCCGCCGAGCCCTCCGTCTGCTTTGAAGAAGCCCACTGTAAAACCAAATATACTCCGCCGCAAAGAAGTAAAAGCATTTCATGTTGAGGAGATGTCTCATGCTTTCATTAACAATGCACACTGCCTACACATAGTTGTGTCAATCTTAATATGGAATTGTTGGTTTGTTGTACATCTTGCTATATGTTCTCTACTCTGGTTGTGGTATTACAAATTGAACCTACTGCTATGCTGTTCTATATGTAGTTGTTGGATGTTGCGGTGAGAAAGAAAGAGGGAAGAGGCCGGTGATGACAAAGATTGCAGCTGAGAAAAGTGATGTTGTTATGTTGACATCCGACAATCCAGCAAATGAAGATCCTTGTACGGTTATTAGTATTTGATTATGAGATCACAGTGTGTTTTGAATGCATGAATGCTCTGAAATTTTACACAAATTTGTTGTTCATGAGCAGTGGATATCCTGGATGATATGTTGGTGGGCGTAGGGTGGACCATGGAAGAATACTTGAAGTATGGTGCAAATGATTATTACCCACCCCTACCAAACGGCCATAGGCTCTTCCTCCATGATGTTAGAAGAGTTGCAGTGCGCGCTGCTGTTGCGATGGGCGAACAAGGCGATGTAATTGTAAGTTTTCTCTAAAATTCCTCACTATCTGGAGGCCTTTTGTGAAGAAATTGTTGAAAAATGTTGAAGTTGAGTCTCCATGCATATGATATTGTATACAAATAACGATGTCAAATTCCAAGTACAAAGGATTTCAAAGATCTAATCCCAATCTCACTACATGTCTGCTTCCATCTGTTAGATGAGTAGTAGAAAGACTTATGAACTAGGTTACTGTATCATCTGTCATTTATTTAATTGAAGCTCTCACTCCTGTCATATTGAATCTGTTTGGGTTAGAATACAAATGTTATACAAAAAGTGGACTTTCTGCTGATTTTTTTACTTTTGGTGCAGATCGACAATGCTAGATCAAATGCATATAGTTACAGACCGTTGGTGGAGCCCTCTGATGAGGAGTCTAACGCAAGAATGGGTACATGACGTCCTAGATTATGTGGAGTTTCTGAGACTTCAAGTAAAGGTAGATTTAGTGTGCTATTATCTAGGAACCATAAACCATTGTTTGTGTCTGCTTTTCTACAGGGAGTGCTGCAGCATCAGTTAAAACAATTACAACAGTGTTCCTCTGGCTTGTTCCTGTGGAATGATTGCTGGATGTTTATTTGTTGTTATCGATGAAGTTATCCTATGTTCAGATGGTACTACTCTCTGCCATATGTGGCGGCAAACATCCACTACTGATTGTGGGAGCTGCAGAACCAACTATTACCATGTACTTATCTCTACAGCTTTGCCATAAAAACAGTCGAACGATTATTTCTTCTGTGGGTCGGATGGTAAGGGATGATAAGTTGAATAAATGCTGCTCTTATTTGCCTTTCAGTTACACTAAATGCTACCTATATTTCTTTATTTCTTTTTTACCATTGACAGGGATTTGCATCTGGACTGCTGTCATGCTGTTCCTCATGTCAATGTTTAACGCTAGAGTTATTATAAATAGATTTACAAGGCTTCCAAGACAACTATTTGGAATGTTGATCACAGTTCTGTTCATGTAAGAAGCTATCAAGGTATACAATTTGGTAGCTATTCAATCTAAGTTGTGTAATTTAGTAGACAGTCACTCGCTACATAGCCTGTGTTCTGCAGGGAATGTTGAGCGAATTCAGTGTGCCTGAGGATAAAGACTATAGCCTACCGATATACCAGTTCCAATGGGTATATATTAACAATCTGCTTGGAATTATCTTCTTAGTGGGCCTGCTCTATACTGCAACAGGGAGCAGGAGTGCGAGGTCATCGGCTCATCGTTATACGGCGCTGGTTTGTCACATTTATCTATATATTTTTGATCCCACAGTAGTCTCCGTATACCAACTACTAATGCTCCAGCTAATTTAACCTGCAGGGTGGCAAAGGAGCTTAATTGCTGACTATGGCGTTCCACTCATGGTCGTACTGTGGACAACATTGTCATATTCATTGCCAAGTAAGATCCCTTCAGAGGTTCCTAGGAGGCTCTTCACCCTGCTTCCTTGGGAACCCAAGTCACTGCAGCATTGGACAGTAGCGAAGGTAATAAGGCAGTTTACCTTGATTCCGTGGATTGGTGAAAACATAGTCAAGCAATTCCTTGAATATACTTAATCAGGTTACTTGTGAATCATTCTTCTTTTTCACATATAAGAATCCCACTTCATTATGTTTCAGATATCTCTTTTCGCTCAACAAAAATTAGCTGAGCAGAAACAAAATAGCATTGTAGCCCTTTTTTTAATTATAATTAATCAATTAGACTTTTTCTATGTGTGCTGTACACTAGCCACTCTTAATAAGCCGATTGGTCGAACGCATCAAAGTTGTGAACATTTAAACAAGGAGACCCTTGAACTGGAGCCACAACGTTGTATATTGGGCTGCTGATCATCTTCAGGTACAAATTTTGTGCAATTGCATGAGGAGATTTCAGGTGCTGCACTTCCTTCTAGGTATTCTCGTTTTTTTAATATTATCACTGGTAAGCTTCTGTTCTTTAGGAGATAATTGGTCCCCATGAGGATTGAGAGTTACCTGGAGGCAGTGGATCTGCCTAAAGGCATCGTTAGCTTCTTCTCCTCAAATAAGAACTTCAAGAGCAGTGAAGGAGTTCTCATTCACGTCAACAATCTGTTAGTTAAGTCTGCTCTGAAGATCGAAGAGGAATTTAGGCAGCTGATGAGTACGGACAGGTGAGATTGTCAATTCTTAGTGCACACCCACACCTGAACTATTTTCATGTTTATTGATCCTATATCAGTAAAAGGACAGGTGAGTTTATGCACATTGACTGGTGCAGAAAGCAGCTACAAAGAAATAACGTTGCGACTAACAGGTAACAAGAAGCATGTCAAGTCTCCAAGGAATATTCCGAGGCAGGCTTCTTCTACTTAAAAGCTCATCAACACTTCACGAGAAAGCTAGGGAAGAGAGGGAAGAGAGGGGAAGAGAGAGACTCCTCGTTTGAGAAGTCGAGGTTTTTACTCTGATTGGGGCAGGAGGACAAGGAAAGGAAGGAGATGGCAGCATGGCTTCCCTATGTAAGACCAAATTCTTCACTTGTTATCTTCTATGGTTCCCTTTCTTTCTTCCTGGTACCATTAGTTTACCGAATTTTTTGTATTTTAACCCTTTTTTTGAAAAATATTCACATTTAGACCCCTGGTAGTTTTAATTCCGTTTTTGGACCCAGAGCTCGGCGCCGTGGGTCACGGCGCCGAGGTAAGACGTCTCGGCGCCGTGGACCACGGCGCCGAGGAACGAGCCCCGCGCCAGCGTAGCGGCCGTCGTGGCGCCGACGTGGCAGCCAGCTCGGCGCCGTGACTCGTGGCGCCGACCTCGGCGCCGTGACTCGTGGCGCCGAGCATGTGGCTTCTGAAACAGCACCGAGCACGCGGGCTTCGTTCATTCGCATCCTCCTCCCTTGTCCCCGCCGCTGTTTAGGGTTTGCACCGATCAGCCTTTTTTTCGCAAAATGAATTATTAGTTGTATTTTTCATTTGGATTATTTAATGATAGTAATATTATGTAATATAGTTAGTTATTTATTTATAGAGAGCAAAAAATACGACGTATGTTTTGAAAATTCGTTATGTATTGCAGATGATACATGTAGGAAAATTCGTGTAGATTTTTTTAAAAATATTATGGTACGTTGGTAATGGTTTTTGAAAAATAAAATTATGCAGGCCGTGACGAACGAGTTTTGTGTGAAGTTCTGCGGGCCGTGAGATGCTGCGGGCAAGACAGAGGGGAGGCGACATGTGGCATACAAGCAACTCTCCTCTTCCTTTTGTTCAGTTGTTACTACACACTTGGGGAAATAATTACTGGGATGATTCTGGGTCAATCCCATCCCCTCTGTTTGTGGATTGATGAACGAGTTATGTGTGAAGTAACGATTAGTGTATTTGTGATTTTTGTACAATGCTGACCGTGAAAAATATGTTGAACTGGCAATAACATTTTTTGATCATGTTATGTTGTTGTATTGGAAGGATTTTTTTGAATTATTTTGTATGACAACTGTGATAGGAACAATTGGACGAAAGGAGGGGAAGTGATAATAAGACACGTGGGAATCATTGCATGCGAAAAGCCGAGATAATAAGCTTATGAAGTTGGGACGAACATGGCGCGTACAATTTTATTACATGCTAGCATGATATCCGACTAATCTACCCAACTGCTCGTACGACCTCTCGTGTGGACCGAGTCTATTACATCTTGTCTACTGGGTGTAGCGTGGTTGTTTCCCCTTTCTGTCGCGCCCTGAAGATGGCTCCGCTGCATCCTTCTTCCTGTCACTCTTGGTCTTGAGAGCCGCCTCACGAGCTTGAAGCTCTTCCTCCTGACGCTTGATGGCTGCTTCACGCAGACTTAACTTCTCCTTCCTCCTTTGCAGCACATCCTCCTTGCCCTGCAGACGGATTTGGTCCACCCTCACGCGGCGCTCTTGCTCAAGCCGCATCTGTCGTTCCACCTCGCGAGCCTGAGTCATCTTGCTACAGTATTGTCCTTTGTTTTCTACCTCCACTGCCCGGTTATCTAGCCATGCCGGCGACACCCGATCCACCCATTCGATGAACGTGCAAGCCTATGTGTGGCGTGGTAGATGTCATGGATCAAGTTGAAAAACGGTAACGAGAAACTAATGATTTAGTTGTGGTCGTTACCACGAAGTCGTCATCCAGGTCTGGACACTTGAAGAACCTACGGCCGTATTTGGCTCGTTGTAGTCGATCCGTCCATACTCCCAACATCGTCCTAAAGCCGCAATGGCACTTCGGGCGCTCATGCCACTCCGGCACTCCAAATGGGTCGGACTTCCAGGAAGACATTGTTGTGTGGTAGTATTGTGATGTCTTGAGGAGGAGATGTGGTATGGAAGACATATGAGGCCTTCATATAGGCAGGTTATCGGTGCAGTGGGCATAGTCCATGGAGAGGATCTTTTCGCTCTTCCTGGATTCAAGTGTAGCAATAAATGGTCCTATGTAGGCTTTTCAGAGACTATAGTCTCATAATAAATTCATAGTTCGTAGCCTTTTCAAAGACCTACACCCCTATATGTGTACAGGCCTACAGGCCTACTCCTGTAAAGGCTAAAGACCTGCGCCCCTATATGTGTACAGGCCTACAGGCCTACTCCTGTAAAGGCTAAAGACCTACGCCCCTATATGTGTACAGGCTAAAGGCCTATTCCGTCACTGCGCAAAGCTGACATATGCTGCCCCGTTTTGTCATGTCACTGAGCAAAATCTGAACTCTTTTGTCATGTCACTGAGCAAAACTGCCCTCTGTTGTCATCTCACTGAGCAAAAGCTGACCTCTTGTGTCATGTCCCTGAGCAAAGCTGGGGCGTGTTGTCATGTTCCTGAGCAAAAGCCTCTTTTTTTGGTGGTCACTGCATTAAACTGCCCCGTTTTGCTATAAGTAGCACGGTTGGGGTCCCATGACATTGTGAATCGAACAAAATAGTACCCTCTCTTTCGTGGTGAAACATACCATGTCTGAAGCCGAGGGGCCAGTGGGATTTGGGTCACCGAAGGATGACATTCCCTTAGAAACGAGGGATATGTTCGGTCCGCAGTACCGATTGATACCAAGCCGGCGTGCTCAACCACCGTGGCCGAAATGCAGACACAATGAGTACGCGGTTGTCCAGATCTTGGATTCCCCGAACGATGGCGGGCGACGTTTCTTCCGATGCTCGCGCTCCGGGGTACAAATTAGTAATGTTTCATTTTTTATTGCTTATGGACCCTCGAAGTTTACCGTACTTTTTTGTGCAGATGGCCAAATGCGACTTCTCCCGCTGGATCGACCCTCCTCATGAACGGTATGTTGATCGTTATGTGGATACATTATGGGCTCGAATTTGGGACTTGGAGTACCGAATGGAGAATCTCACTGAGGAGAACAACGACCTCCGCGAACAGCTGCAACGCGAGAGGGGCAACGAGGAGGTCGTGAATATAGGAAGCTCTTATGATCCCACATGTTGCTGCGCGAACCTGAGCTGCATATGTGCATGCCACTACCACGACGGCCAGCCACGTCCGAGGCGGCCCCCTCAGCAATTCTCCATGTGGGTGCCACGAGGCTCGTTTGGCATTTAGGTAACGAGGGTTATGGCATTCAGCAATTCTCCATCTTGATGTGTTGATGATGTGGCAGTACGACTGTTGTGTTGAATTAAATTATTAGGTGTACTACTTGTGATTATTGTTATCCTCAAGTTGTAGTGCTGGAGGTTCTGCTCGTGTGTGTTGGTAATATTTTATGCTATCGTGTCGTCAAGCTATTTAGGTAATGTTTTATGCTATGTTGTCGTCAAGCTATTTTGGTAATGTTTTATGTACGGTTGTGTTTTATTTTAGTTGTTTTGTTCGTTGGTGTGTTGGTTGGTTGGGTGTATGCCGTCGTAATAAAAAAACTTAGAGCAACCCTTTTATACTGCAAACCATCTGTGAACATCAAACCATCAAG
This sequence comes from Dendrocalamus latiflorus, assembly GCA_017311315.1. Lineage (NCBI taxonomy): Eukaryota > Viridiplantae > Streptophyta > Magnoliopsida > Poales > Poaceae > Dendrocalamus > Dendrocalamus latiflorus. Next base: position 20,697,984 of record CM029636.1, read on the forward strand.
CACTTGAAAAACCTCACAAAAATTACAAAAGCACAATGAATATAACATAAACACATGTATACAACAACTAGCTCATTACAAACACATCTCAGTCCAACCACTTACCAAGTGCCTCCTAGCTCATTACAAAATATATACAACGACTTTTAAGCCCAACCACAAGCATACACGGCCGTATCACTGCCTCCTAGCCTTACCCTTACCCTTACCAAGGGCGTCGGTGCCTGGAGTGTAACGGCTAGGCTCGCGGCGGCGTCTGCGTCGTACGGGCTGTGTAGGCTGAGTCGAAGGAGCGTCTACGAGCTGAGACGGGCCTATCTCATCGTAAGTCTGCTCCACCTCGTCGTTGTCCTCGTCCTCACCGCCCTGGGACGGGAAAGTGTCGCTCCTCGTGGGGGACGAGCTCTGTCCCGTGTACGACCCTCGCCGCGTCGGGTCTACAAGTCGTGTCGAAGGCACGTCTACGTCCCTCGCCGCGCCTGTGCTGCAACCACAACGAGCAGCCGCACGACGTAGCCGACATGCGAGCCTCTGCATTCCAACATTTTGTTAACCAACAAGACACGAAGATATTAGGTACTAATTTTGTGAGTGGCTTTGTCGAAACTTACCTCTAGGAAGGTACGCATCCTGACGTCGTCGCCGACTGTCCTGGACATACGCTCTATGTCCTGTACGGACTGCCTCAGGGTTTTGCCCTGCAAACAAACAAAAGAATGGATAATTTGCTACATGTCAGGGGTATTTAGGTCTATTGAAAAATAAGCAATGAGATTGAACATTACCACACGGTCCAGGACTGGTGCTATCTCCACCTGCGTCCCAAGGCGAGTCGACTGGTCGTAGGGCGTGTCATCGTCGTCGGAGGACGCAATGTCGGCGTAGTCATCTTGAGTCCATTGGCCCTTAAGCTTGGACCGCGTCGCACGCTGGTACCAAACTTGGTACCGCCGGAAATGCTCGTTGCTGTGCGGCTCGTTGTTGTCGTCCACGTGGTCCTGGGAGTGTCCCCACTCCTCAACGTACACGTGGTGGTGCTGCTCGAAGTCTGTGACCTTCTTCTGTCGCTGACGATCAAATCTGCATGACGTAAACCAAAAGTTAACATTAGTAGAAACACCGTGCAATTGGAATCCAAGGTTAGAATTGAAATTGCATGGCACTTACTTGTGCAAGGCCACAGACGTGGAGATCGGCGCTACTGGCCACAGCTGCCTCATACCAAACTGGCGTGCAACTCGATGTGGCAGGTGATACTCAACAGCATAGAAACAGATAAGGGGGCACCTCATCCTGTAGAGGGCCTCGTCTATGCTGCACAGTGCGCTGAACTGAATGTCCACCACCTCTTCCTCGGCATACGGCTCCCACTTAACCTGCATAGCAACAATTTACTTGTAAGGTACAGGACTAACAAATAAAATCACGATACCACATGTAATTAACTTACACTGGAGGCCGTGAGCGCATCTAGCTCGTTTATGTACTCTACGTACGCCCGCTTCTTCCTGGCGTACGGAACTGAGACCTGGTCCCAAAGATATGCAACTGTCGGACGTCGACGAACTGGAACCTCTGGGAACCATGGACGACCAGGCAAAACCGTAGGACGACCAACCGGTAGACGACACCACATCCACAGCTGGAGGAGGTACAGGCAACCACCTAATGTCGAGTTCGCCGAACTCCGACGACACGCCTCGCAGAGGTGGCGGTAAAGGAACGCCAACACCCCGGAAGCCCAGCTGTACTGCCCCGCCGTGTCCCAGTCCGTGAGGCAGTGGATGTACATCCACGAAGCGCTGTCTCCCGTTCCGTCGGGGAAGAGAACGCAGCCAAACAAGTGCAGGATCCATGCTCTGCAATTATATGTAAAATGATGTTAGATCAAACTATGTCAATTTTACAAAAAGCTCGATAAGACGACGAGTTGACTCGATATCCACCCCTACCTGCAGTGGTAGGCAACTGTCTGCTCGTCCGCACCCTCAGGACACGCTGCAAAAGTCCCTGATCACCTAGTTCTGGTGAATAACCGTGAGGGGTGGGATCAATGGACACCTTCCGCACAACAACGTCCAAACATTTTAACTCATTCCTCATAACCAATTTGACATATTGGTCCCACTCATCCTCTGAACCAATTAAGATCAACCGCCTGAGAACTAGGTCTTTCGAACCGAAGTGAAGTAACCCCTCAACTGTGATGCTCTCCTCGTTTGCATGACAATGTTGTTGGAAATATGCCCTAGAGGCAATCATAGAGATGATGATATTTCGTTGTATCCATGATTTAATAAATGTTCCTTGAATATTGCCTTTGTATTGATTAACAAGTATGTGACTTGTTTGTGAAACTCTTTACTTGTATGGTTATTCTAAAGTTGTCCCTAGTCGAAGTTCATATGTGGTCACACGTGAATAATGGATTAGCACATGTATCGGTTGATGACCATGTTTCACAGGTCATAGACATGGAGATGTCAAACCAATAATGTGGACACATGTTTAGAACATGGGGTTGGACCGACCCAACATGAGACATAACAATTATACTTATGGTTCTCTCTCTACACAATGTGTACGCCTTGTCCTTAGACCTGAGATTGTCGCATGTACTTGAGATGTGAATCGACCTACTTAGGGGCTATCAAACGCTGCTCCGTAACTGGGTAGTTATAAAGGTAGCTTTCGGGTTTGTCATGAAGCATGCTGCGAGGCATGGTCAGTCGAGATGGGATTTGCCCCTCTCTACCTGAGAGAGATATCTCTGGGCCCCTCGAGTGATCGGATCCAGAAATGCATGGCCATGCTACTTAAGGTTAAGAGTTAACCTAGTAAGGGATTCCGGATCACAGGATCGAGAAAGAGTGGTCAGCTTGGAGCTCGACCAAATATCGTGAGGCAAAGGGATTGGCATGTACATAAAGTTGTGATGGTTCGTTCGATATGATCTTTATGTATGTTTAGGAGTTGGCACGTCTTGCTAGAGGCCGCTACCAACTATTGACCGAGTAGGTAAACTCGTGTCATGTCTAAACATACGTGAACCCATAGGGTCACACACTTAAGGGCTGAAGCCTAATTCGGATTGGATCCGGGTTGGACTGGGTATTGAGTCCTAATGGGCCTCCATTCGCTGAAGCCCATTATAAGGACGTCTATAAAAGGAGGGCTAGGGCGCACAGGGTTGGGAGAATTTTTTCGTGACCTCCTCAAACCCTGGCCGCCACCCCTCCCACGCCCTGGGCGCTCGCTCGGATCTAGTAATCCGGCGTGCGTCGCTTCCTCCCGTACGTGTGGATACCTTTTGGCGGCGCTGCATCTGTAGCGTTTGGACGAACCGCAAGAGAGGAGTTGTACGTTGGACGCCGCGACGAGGACGAGGAAGTAGTACGACTACTCTGCCCCGACGTGCTGCATCGACGTAGTACGACTACTCTGCCCCGACGTGCTGCATCAATTCCGCACCTGCGCGTCTAGTGGTAATTCCGTGATCTATAACTGCAGTGATCTTGGTTTACGGGCATAATTTTTATTAATTTGCGCTAGCGTAGCCTACCCGTAGTCTTTCAGTGGTATCAGAGCCATTGCTGTCATGTTATAGGTTCGGGTGATTTGCATATGGCGATATGTAAGTCGTTATGATCGATGTGATCGATTGTATAGTTCTGGTAATGGATAGATCTGGTTTCCGTGATCATTCTGCTAAGGTCGTGCCACAACATACCCCTACCGGTCGGTATCACCATCGGGGTAGACAGTGACACGTAAAACCGATTGCGGAATGCGAAGATCAACATGATTGGTCGAATCGGAACCTAGATTAATAATCGATATTCCGTGATTGTGCTGCTAAGGTCGTGCCACAACATACCCCTACCGGTCGGTATCACCATCGGGGTAGACAGTGACACGTAAAACCGGTTGCGGTACGCGAAGATCAATGCAAATTGGTCGAATCGGAACAATAGTCGATTTGGGGTAAATATGATTTGCCGATCAAAATCCTAAGTAAAAATTGCATAGATTGGATCTCTGTTTTTTTTACGAATGTCCGGACGCCCGGAGATACCGCGAGGGGCGCTGCCCCTTCGAACCCCGCGGGGGGAAACCCCCTCGACCCCCTTATCCGGTAGATTGCGAATCTATGCATAACTTGTTTTTGCAGGATGTATGTGACCAGTATGGCCTAATGTGTATGTGATGCATTTTATAATATTTTCATGACCTGCGTGTCGTGGGTTCGGCAACACGGCTGGAGCCATAGTGTTGTCAAAGTATTGTATTAACGGCCTGCGTGCCGACTTGTGATGATTCCTTGTATCCATGTATTTGATTACTAGCTGTTATGAGTAATAGCTTATATTAGTACTCGGAGGACACATCACTTGGAGGGATGGCACACATTAACCATGGAGATGGAGATCATCATGGTGGACAGATTCTATGGCGATGGAGATCACCATGAGAAAATGGGCCATACTGAGTCACAACTGTGTGAATGCTATTCCTGTTTGTTTTACTCCTATGCATGTTTGAATGGTAGAAGTATAACGATCCCTCACAAAATGTTAAGTTAAACATATGCCCTCCCAACTAAACCCTGCACCATCCCATGTCTTGTAAATTGATGGTGGGTCTATAAAATTAGGGCACCATCGACTTTCCTTGACTAGATGGGTTTGTATCGGATACATACATGCATAAGGGTTGGTGAACTTAACAAGGTTATCATAAAGGTTATGGGCCTTGGGGCATAAAGGTTGGGCGCCGAGGCATAGAGATGTCACCCAACAACAAGAGTCATATAGAGATATGATTAGTAAGGTGTTACTTACCGAATTACCTTGTCTCCTAGCGGTGATGCAAAAGCTCACTAGTAGACTAGTTAATTGCGGATCTTGAATTGCTAAGAATCAATAGAGGGATATTGATTTTAGTGGGAGTACATTCTATTAAATTTGTTTAATACAGTTTACTCTATCATGGTTCTATTTGTCTTAGTATTTTGCATTTTCTGTTGTAGATCAATGGCATCTAACAACCGCGCACACCCTTTTGCTTTGCGATCGATTCTTGAGAAAGAAAAATTAAATGGAACAAACTATTCGGACTGGGTCCGTAACCTGAGAATTGTTCTCAGGGCAGATAAAAAGGAACACGTTCTAGACACCCAAATCCCAGAAGAACCTGCTGACAATGCGACTGCTGCTGTTAAAAATGCCTACAAGAAAGCATGTGATGACTCTCTTGAGATTAGCTGTCTTATGCTTGCATGCATGGAACCTGACCTTCAAAAGCAGTTTGAGGATCAGGAAGCGTATGATATGATCATGGCGCTTAAGGACATGTTCCAGACACAGGCCAGGACTGAAAGGTTCAATGTGTCTAAGGCTTTTCTGGAATGCAAGTTAACAGAAGGTGCACCCGTAGGCCCACATGTGATCAAAATGGTTGGTTACAGTCAGACTTTGGATAAACTTGGTTTTCCAATTAGCCAAGAGTTGGCAACTGATTTCATTTTGGCGTCTCTACCACCTAGCTATGGACATTTCATTTCGAACTACCATATGCATGGGGTGGAAAAGGGCCTTAATGAGCTTTGTGGGATGCTCAAAACAGCAGAGAGTGACATTAAGAAGTGTGCAGGGCCTAGCCATGTGATGGCTGTGCAGAACAAGTCTAGCTTCAAGAAAAAGGGTAAGAAGCCATGGGCAAAGAATAAGGGCAAGGCTAAAGATATGATCTCAAAGCCAACGCCTAAGCCTAAAGCTGGACCTGGAGCTGAGACAGTATGCTACTATTGTAAAGAGACTGGCCACTGGAAGAGAAACTGCAAGAAGTACATGGATTCTGAGGAATGCAAGAAGAATGCTGGAAGTAAGACTTCCACCCATGGTACACTTGTCATAAATGTTTTAGACATTTTTCTTGCTGATTCTCCTATTAACTCTTGGGTATTTGATACCGGATCAGTTGCTCACATTTGCAACTCGATGCAGGGGCTAATAAGAAGTAGAGGAGTCGCAAGAGGTGAAGTTGATTTTCGCGTCGGAAATAAAGCAAGGGTTGCTGCGTTGACCGTCGGCACCATGCAACTTCAGCTTCCTTCAAGATTTATTATGGAATTGAATAATTGTTATTATGTTCCTAGTATGAGTCGAAACATTTTATCTCCCTCATGTTTGATGAGAGATGGTTATTCATTTGCAAGTAAAGACAATGGTTGTTTGATCTCTAAAAATGAAATGTTTGTGGCTTTTGCGCCCATTGTGAATGGGTTATTTATTTTAAATCTTGATGATGCGCCCATCTTTAACATAAATGCTAAAAGACTTCGACCTAATGATTTGAATCCCACCTATGTTTGGCATTGTCGTTTGGGTCACATAAGTGAAAAGCGCATGAAGAAGCTCCATGATGATGGTCTTCTAACTTCGTTTGATTTTGAATCATACGAGACATGTGAAACTTGTTTGCTTGGTAAGATGACCAAGTCACCTTTCAAAGGTTCTTTTGAGAGGGCTTCAGACTTGTTGGAAATCATACATACTGATGTATGTGGACCAATGAGCACGACTGCTAGAGGTGGATTTCATTACTTCATAACTTTCACTGATGATTTTAGTAGATATGGCTATGTCTACTTAATGAAGCATAAGTCTGAAACTTTTGAAAAGTTCAAAGAGTTCCAGAATGAGGTTGAAAATCAACGTGCCAAGAAAATTAAGGCTCTGCGATCTGATCGTGGTGGCGAGTATTTGAGTCATGAATTTAGCAATCATCTGAAGAGTTGCGGAATTGTTCCACAGCTAACACCGCCCGGAACGCCTCAAAGAAATGGGGTATCCGAGCGGCGTAATCGGACCTTGTTGGACATGGTTCGATCGATGATGAGCCAGTCAGATCTACCATTATCATTTTGGGGTTACGCTCTAGAAACAGCAGCTTTCACACTTAATAGGGTACCGTCTAAATCCGTAGTTAAGACACCATATGAGATATGGACTGGGAAGAGTCACAGTTTGTCTTTTCTAAAGATTTGGGGATGTGAGGCGTTTGTCAAGCGACTACAGTCGGACAAGCTCACACCCAAGTCGAATAAATGCATTTTCGTGGGATATCCGAAGGAAACCTTTGGATATTACTTCTACAACCGACTAGAGGGCAAAGTGTTTGTCGCTCGAAGTGGTGTTTTCCTAGAGAAAGAGTTTCTCAACAGGGAGACAAGTGGAAGAACGGTGCAACTTGAAGAGGTTCAAGATGAACCAATCGGGGAAGACTCGACGAATGATGCCCACGTGGCAGAACAAGTTGAGGAACCCATGGCAAAGGAAGCACCACCACCACGAAGGTCGGAAAGGCTCCGCAATGCGCGAGATATGTTATTGTTAGACAATGATGAGCCTACGACCTATGCGGAAGCAATGATGGACCCAGACTCTGAGAAATGGCAAAGTGCCATGAGATCCGAGATAGCATCCATGGGAGACAATCAAGTTTGGAACTTGGTTGACCCGCCTGATGGTGTTAAAACCATAGAGTGCAAATGGATCTATAAAAAGAAGATTGATATGGATGGAAATGTTCATATCCATAAAGCTCGACTTGTCGCAAAAGGTTTTCGGCAAGTTCAAGGAGTTGACTACGATGAGACCTTCTCGCCTGTAGCGATGCTTAAATCTATACGGATCATTCTAGCTATTGCTGCATATTTCGACTATGAGATATGGCAGATGGATGTCAAAACGGCTTTCCTTAATGGAAATTTAACCGAGGACGTGTATATGATACAGCCCGAGGGTTTTGTCGATCCAATCAATGCTAGAAAAGTATGCAAACTTCAAAAATCCATTTACGGATTGAAGCAAGCATCTCGGAGTTGGAACATTCGTTTTGATGAAGTGGTCAAAGGGTTTGGCTTCATCAAAAACGAAGAAGAATCTTGCGTTTACAAGAAGGCAAGTGGGAGCTCGCTCGTATTTCTAATCTTATATGTAGATGACATATTACTGATTGGAAATGATATTCCTATGCTCGAGTCCGTTAAGACCTCACTGAAAAATAGTTTTTCAATGAAGGACTTAGGGGAAGCGGCATATATTTTGGGTATTAAGATCTATAGAGATAGATCAAAAAGGCTAATAGGATTAAGCCAGAGTACTTACATTGACAAAGTGTTGAAACGGTTCAACATGGAGGAGGCAAAGAAAGGGTTCTTGCCCATGTCTCATGGCATAAATCTTGGCAAGACTCAGTGTCCTTCGACAACTGATGAGCGAGATCGCATGAGTAAGATTCCATATGCTTCGGCCATTGGATCTATCATGTATGCTATGATATGTACTCGCCCAGATGTTTCCTATGCTCTAAGTGTTACGAGCAGATACCAGGCTGATCCCGGTGAGAGTCACTGGACAGCGGTTAAAAACATCCTCAAGTATTTGAGAAGAACTAAGGATGTGTTCCTAGTCTACGGAGGTGAGGAAGAGCTCGTTGTAAATGGTTACACCGATGCAAGCTTCCAAACCGACAAAGACGATTACAAGTCGCAATCGGGTTTTGTGTTCATTTTGAACGGTGGTGCGGTCAGTTGGAAGAGTTCCAAGCAGGAGACTGTTGCTGACTCTACAACGGAGGCCGAGTACATTGCAGCTTCTAAAGCAGCAAAGGAAGGTGTTTGGATAAGGAAGTTCATATCTGAACTAGGTGTGGTTCCTAGTGCATGCAGTCCTCTGGATCTTTACTGTGATAACAGTGGGGCCATTGCGCAAGCCAAGGAGCCAAGGAATCACCAAAAGAACAAACACATACTGCGGCGGTTTCATCTCATTCGAGAGATCCTCAATCGAGGAGATTTAAAGATATGCAAAATACATACGGATTTGAATATTTCAGATCCTTTGACGAAGCCTCTCCCACAGCCTAAGCATGAGGCGCACACAAGAGCTATGGGTATTAGATATCTTCTAGATTGACTCTAGTGCAAGTGGGAGACTGTTGGAAATATGCCCTAGAGGCAATCATAGAGATGATGATATTTCGTTGTATCCATGATTTAATAAATGTTCCTTGAATATTGCCTTTGTATTGATTAACAAGTATGTGACTTGTTTGTGAAACTCTTTACTTGTATGGTTATTCTAAAGTTGTCCCTAGTCGAAGTTCATATGTGGTCACACGTGAATAATGGATTAGCACATGTATCGGTTGATGACCATGTTTCACAGGTCATAGACATGGAGATGTCAAACCAATAATGTGGACACATGTTTAGAACATGGGGTTGGACCGACCCAACATGAGACATAACAATTATACTTATGGTTCTCTCTCTACACAATGTGTACGCCTTGTCCTTAGACCTGAGATTGTCGCATGTACTTGAGATGTGAATCGACCTACTTAGGGGCTATCAAACGCTGCTCCGTAACTGGGTAGTTATAAAGGTAGCTTTCGGGTTTGTCATGAAGCATGCTGCGAGGCATGGTCAGTCGAGATGGGATTTGCCCCTCTCTACCTGAGAGAGATATCTCTGGGCCCCTCGAGTGATCGGATCCAGAAATGCATGGCCATGCTACTTAAGGTTAAGAGTTAACCTAGTAAGGGATTCCGGATCACAGGATCGAGAAAGAGTGGTCAGCTTGGAGCTCGACCAAATATCGTGAGGCAAAGGGATTGGCATGTACATAAAGTTGTGATGGTTCGTTCGATATGATCTTTATGTATGTTTAGGAGTTGGCACGTCTTGCTAGAGGCCGCTACCAACTATTGACCGAGTAGGTAAACTCGTGTCATGTCTAAACATACGTGAACCCATAGGGTCACACACTTAAGGGCTGAAGCCTAATTCGGATTGGATCCGGGTTGGACTGGGTATTGAGTCCTAATGGGCCTCCATTCGCTGAAGCCCATTATAAGGACGTCTATAAAAGGAGGGCTAGGGCGCACAGGGTTGGGAGAATTTTTTTGTGACCTCCTCAAACCCTGGCCGCCACCCCTCCCACGCCCTGGGCGCTCGCTCGGATCTAGTAATCCGGCGTGCGTCGCTTCCTCCCGTACGTGTGGATACCTTTTGGCGGCGCTGCATCTGTAGCGTTTGGACGAACCGCAAGAGAGGAGTTGTACGTTGGACGCCGCGACGAGGACGAGGAAGTAGTACGACTACTCTGCCCCGACGTGCTGCATCGACGTAGTACGACTACTCTGCCCCGACGTGCTGCATCAATTCCGCACCTGCGCGTCTAGTGGTAATTCCGTGATCTATAACTGCAGTGATCTTGGTTTACGGGCATAATTTTTATTAATTTGCGCTAGCGTAGCCTACCCGTAGTCTTTCAATGTAGCTTCTCCTGAGCCCTAGCAACCAACTCACTAAACGACGGCCGATCACCGAATATCAGAGGCACCCTTTGCATTTCAACAAATTGAACATTTCCATAATCATCACTTGTCACACTGCCTCCATGATATAGGGTCACTAGGTTGTCCATCTAGTTCATACACAAAACCAAACTTAATACCTTTAAGCGAAATTTTGGATAAATCATATGCATACTTGTTTAAGCAATAAAATATCTAAATGAACCATTTCCCATTCAAACATCTATATATCTAATAGGATCCAGATATAGTCACATGAGATTCACCTTGAAGGCGCTGGCGGAACTGGTAATTTAGTATAGCATTGAATTTCATATTGTGGAACTGCTAAGTGTAGCCGAATATTAGTTTTTCCTGCGATTTGTGTGACACCAGACTGTACAAAAGCTTAAGGTTTAGAGGTTTATTTTTTCATATCAAGGACTGATTGTAGCTTTCTACTATATAACTAAGGATTAACTATGGCAATTTGATATTCCAAATCCATACGTCTAACTGTCCAAACTGGTATTTGCGGCAGTCATTAAGTGCGATGGACCTGATGGTTGTCGATGCATGCGTAGGGGCATAACAATTTTCGGGTGCAGAAAAACCTTCTATTTCTAGTTTTCTTACGATGTGTTTGCAGACTATTACTTTGTTGTTTCTCTCTTAGGGTGGATATTGCATTAGATATCTGAGTAGCCATGCAGAAGTGTATGCTACTCTTCAACCATAAAACATGAAATCATTCTAATTTCCTTCATAGGCAGTTAGGCACCCAGAAGAACTATCCTATACTCTTCCCATATATACTCGATTGTGCTCATTGGATACTTCCAAAAAAATAATTATCATTGTACTGCTTTGCAACTAGTAAGAAGATATTCAAGTTAGCTTGCTGCCTTACTCACTAAGATCCTTTTTTCCAGGTTCTGCCTTATTCACCTTGAAGGCGGCGGGGGCCGGGGAGGCGCTGGCGGCCGTGGAGGCGGCGTGGGCCGGGGAGGCGCTGGCGGCCGTGGAGGCGGCGTGGGCCGGGGAGGCGGCAGAGAGGCGGCCGGGCCGGGGAGGCGGCGGGGAGGCGCCGGCGGCCCGGGGAGGCGGCGGGAGCCGGGGAGGCGGTGGAGCCGGGCCGGGGAGGCGGCGGGGGCCGGGAAGGCGGCGGGGAGGCGCTGGCGGCGCGGGGAGGGAGAGCTACGCGAAATGAATGCTCGGCCCGGCCGACTGGGTAAATGGCGCCGAGCTCGGCGCCACGAGTCACGGCGCCGAGCTGACTGCCACGTCGGCGCCACGACGGCCGCTACGCTGGCGCGGGGCTCGCACCTCGGCGCCGTGGTCCACGGCGCCGAGACGTGTTACCTCGGCGCCGTGACCGACGGCGCCGAGATCTGGGTCCAAAAACGGAATTAAAACTACCAGGGGTCTAAATGTGAATATTTTTCAAAAAAAGGGCTAAAATACAAAAAATTCGGATTAGTTTACCCTCTCTATGCTATACATCTTCTCCATACATAGTGTTACGAACTCTCGCTCAAGATGTGGCTACTGCTTATATTAACTTCGAGGTTGCAGATTTATATTCATTTAATTTAGTGGTAGTAATATCCATAATTGCTTTAGCTTTTTTAAATAAAAAGTTAGGATTAGGGTACTGAGTCATTATATGGTTGCCACGGGTACAGGTTGATGTATTTTCCTTTGGCATTGCGTTGTGGGAAATTCTCACTGGAGAAGAACCTTATGCCAATATGCATTATGGTGCAATTATAGGTATGTAATTTATCCCCTACAGCATGTTCTTGGAATTGTTTGTGCAAACTTAAGAATGTTGTATGTGTTTACCTTTCCCATTTTGAGAAAAATTATCTTCTTCCCATGAGTTATTGACCCCGCCCCATGTTTGTTCAAATTTCTGTTCTTCCGGTGAGGTTCAATTTTACCTGGGCTACTATTTATTGATAACCTTTATGTTGATGTTGAGATTTCCGGTTAATGATGTGGGACTTTGTCAGCATATCTGCAAACATATGGTTCATGGAGGCATACAATGAGATCGTTTATATATAGTAAGGTGGTCATATTAGTTATCTGCATAAATTTCAGAATTTTTATGATTTTGGTTTCCTCCTTAATTCGGGATCTTTCGAGCACTGTATTAAATTTTGGAGTGATGGGGGGTGAATTTTGCACAAGCAATTGTAAGGAAACAAATTTCCACATTTGCTGATTGGAGAAACATTATCATTGAAGCTCCTCCCCCATAAACAGAAAGCAGTGTGTTGCAATATACGCAAACTGTGAATAAGAAATACCGTGCAATACCTTTCTTTCTTCCTGGCACCAAGTAAACTATAATATATGAGCAAGTCATATCTTATAGAAGCATCGGTTTTTTAGGAGGATATTTCCTTCCCAGTTATTATCGATCTGCACTTAGTGTTAAACATGTAAGTAGCGTGTGTGATTTCGCAGCACAGGCAAATTGATACTTTTACATTCGCAGCACCATTCACCAGCCAAGTATTGACATATTTGAAGCCAGCCAAGTATTGACGATTCAGTTTTGCACATCGCTTCGTCTCGCGGGTACGGCTCCGAGCTCCGATCTTCCCGCGGCGGACATCGCTTCGTCTACGAGCTCCGAGCTCCGAACTTAGCGGACGTCGCGTCGTCTACGAGCTACGAGCTCCTCGCGGCGCGGACGCGCCAGACGCGGTGCGGCGTGCCGTAGGCGGCGCGGAGGACGCGGGGCGGACGAGACTGACGCGGCGGACCCGCCTCCGCGCGGTGCGGAGCGCGCACGCGGTGGACGCGGCGCGGCGGCGCGGTGCGGCGGGCCGAACGAGACGGACGCGGCGGACCCGCGTCCGCGCGGTGCGGGGCGCGCACGCGGTGGACGCGGTGCGGCGGGGAGGACGCGGCGCGGCGGGGCGGACGAGACGCGGCGGACCCGCGTCCACATGGTGTGGGGCGCGGCGGGGCGGACGAGACGGACGCGGCGGACCCGCCTCGCGCGGTGCGGGGCGCGCACGCGGTGGATGCGGCGCGGCGGCGCGGTGCGGCGGGCCGGACGAGACGGACGCGGCGGACCCGCGTCCGCGCGGTGCGGGGTGCGCACGCGGTGGACGCGGTGCGGCGGGGAGGACGCGGCGCGGCGGGGCGGACGAGATGCGGCGGACCCGCGTCCACATGGTGCGGGGCGCGCACGTAGTGGACGCGGGGCGCGGCGGGGCGGACGATACGGACGCGGCGGACCCGCCTCCGCGCACGCGGTGGACGCGGCACGGCGGCGCGGTGCGGCGGGCCGGACGAGACAGACGCGGCGGACCCGTGTCCGCGCGGTGCGGGGCGCGCACGCGGTGGACGCGGTGCGGCGGGGAGGACGCGGCGCGGCGGGGCGGACGAGACGCGGCGGACCCGCGTCCACATGGTGCGGGGCGCACACGCAGTGGACGCGGTGCGGCAGGGAGGAACCCAATTATCCAAACAAAACATATATGTCCATTCAAAAATTGGCTTTGAAAGTAGGGAACAAAACATGTATGGCCATTCAAAAATTCGTTTGGTTGATTTCGTGTGCATCCCTAAAATGCCGCCGTGGCGTTAGCACGGACACTATACTAGTCACTTTAGTTCATGACTTTTTTTAGTTTTTAATTTATTTAAGCTATAAAATATTTAAGAACACATTAACTTTTAATTTTAGTTTATTTTAGTTTTTATTTTTATGGTATTTTTGTTTTTTTTCTTTTTTTCTTTTGTATTGTTCATGACGATATAACGGTTTTTTTATTTAAATGACACAGAAAAAAGCTAACAGGCGCTACAGTATAATTTTAGCCAACAGCCAGAAGCTTAATATTTTTGGAGCGGGCCCATTATTCCTCACCGTCATCAATGCGTGCATGGGGATGGCCCGCCAGCCGGAGTTGGTGAATGGCCAATTCATATCGGCTTTTGACTTGTAGAGAAGCTTTTGGAGGGGGACACTTACGTGTAATTTTGATCTATATAAATAAAAGCATTACAGTATATACTATAATTATTTAATAGATCTCGTCTTAAGAAGACATTCTATTTTAAAGTTAAATATCATTAAAAGTTATATACCTAAAAACAACAGTTTTTAAAAGCTAATAGAAGAATGGCCGTCCGTCGCCCATCGATCGGTATTGGCCGGCGTGCTTGTCGGAGCTGGCAAAGTAGGTGTACCATCCACCACTAGTTAATTATACTTGCTAATGAAAGTACCTTAACACAAAGGAAATTAAAGTACTGCTCCTGCTACTACTGCTGTTTGCTCATAAAGTTGCGCATTAGTTGAGCCACCGCCATGTGACCTCTCACCTCGCCGGCGATCTGTGCATGGACGGTGAAAAAAAAACCAGTCTTGAGTGATTTAAACATGACAGTCTTCAGTGATGTTTTATCCTAACCAACAAGTTGTCGTGGTGGTGACAAGGTTAAGGGGTTTTTTGTGGTACATTTTATTGTAATAAGAGAGTGGCAATAGAAATTAAATTTGATCATGATTTATAAGGGTATAATAGACTTTTCTTTGTAAATATAATTTCTTGTGAGTGCATTATGGATATCTTCTCTAAACTTATTATGGAAATTGTCCAAAATACAAAGAGTAACGGTTTACTAAACAGCAGCGCTAGTTTAAATGGTTTAGATTATATCTTTGTAGATGAATACTCCTCGAAAAGACCAGGCACCAGTCCGCAGGCAAGGTATTTAGGTAGCAAGAATGACGAACAGTCATGTGATTCTGCGGTCCATGATTCACTAGGGCAGCTCCAGGTATATACCAGCGGTTGGCTAATTAATAGCCAAGCTTATGGCCTATATATTTAAAATGCGGGAAAAGAAAGCGCATGCATGTATACAAGAACATAGGAATTCATGCCATACCCTCTTGCTCGGAGTGCTGCACCTTTACAACGCCTCCGGAATTTCTGGCGCGAACGCCACGGCTACCCCTTCGGTTGGTTATAAATGTTGAACTCTCATAGTCACTCATTGCTCATCTCAACTGCGTTTTGCTTCTCGTTCTCGCGCTCGGATGCTCGATGAGCGATGAGCCACCACACTGTGGCCGTGTGGTCTTTGCGCCACCGCACGGCTGCCGTGCGGTACCACCCACGTGTCGCCCCTTCCCCGTGCTTCCACGCGGTGGAAGCGTCATATTTGTAATTCCCACACGACGGGTGCCATTCTCGTAAATACGAGTCTAAAATGTGCCAATACAGCCAAAAACTATAGTGTTCTCCTGGGAATAGTAAAGTTTTGTGCGAATTAAATCTAGTGGTGCTAAGGAGCTAGGCCCTCTCGCAAAAAAATAAACAAATAAACAAAAAGAACAAGCATGGCCCAAATCTCCAATCTTACGAAAGGAAAAAAATTAACTCTAAGGCCCGCTTAGCGGTATTTGTCGAGCACATGTGTTGAAAACATTGAAAAGGAAAAGGAAAAAACTATAGAATTTTCCTTTTTTATAAGAATATTTCGGTTGCAGGCCGTAATTCACCGTAATTGAACTCAAGATTAATGTACTACCACAACAACATTTTCCAAAAAAAAAAACACTAACAGTTCCCTGGTTTGTTGTTGGCTTCAAGTAATCATCATCCGCAGTGGCGGAGTTAGGATTTAGTTACATCCCAAGCTCAGTTGTAGAATGATCTAGACTATCTGGGCTAGACCATAAAAATGTTACCCAGACTGGACTAAATTTACCCGGGCTGTACACTAGATATGTTTTTACACCCTAAGCTAAAGCCTACCCTACCTGGGGTGTGGCTCCGCCCTGATCATCGGTAAATCAAAAGATGGGGACTCTCTGCCCGCTTGTCCGTGCCATGTGGAGTTTCTGCTGTTTCCTCATGCCGTGGCCTGCCCTCGTCCTTACTGGTTACTGCACACTCGGCTTGGTTGTGCCCTGCCGCGGAAAGCTTTCAGGGGAAAGCCAACTAGCTACGCTCCGCCTTCCGTCCTGTGAACGCTTCGGGATGGTTCTCTCCGATGCCTTCCCTGACGGCTGCGCCTCACTTGCTTCTTGGTGAGGTGCGCTTTCTGTTCGTTCTGCTTGCTCACCGCGGACTTCGCCAGGGAGTCGTGTTTCTCCAAGAACCTGAAACTTGAATTGAATGGAAGTTGGCCTAGCTAGCTCTGAGAAAGATCCACTTTCGGAACATGCCCCCGATCGATCTACTTTCTTTTGCCAACCACTCTTTAACCAAATCGTTGTCCTTTTCTTTCAGTTCACTCCTTTCCTGCGAGAAAAGATCACATGCACACTATAGTAACCTCCAATCTTTAATCTTATCACGCCTCATAAAGTCCCAACTACTAGGTTGAAAAAGGTGGTGGGGGACTGGGGGCTAAGAATTGCTTTGCCTTTCTGATTTCCTATGAAGATCGAGTCACCCGCGCGGTCAGGCATGTTAGCGATACATTTCTTCTTCTTTGACTCATTCCATTTCCCTGTTCACGTACCAGTTCTTTGTCCTTCGTGGAAGGTTTGTTCTTTAATTAACTGAACTGGTGTGGTAGCCATTGGCACATCCTAGCCATCAATTAATGGATATTCTATAAACATAAGAAAAGTACTGCTGCTGCTGTTGGGCATATTGATTAGTAGCATTAAGACATTAACCCCCCAACATAAAATTGCTTTAATTTCTTTGCAAGCTGTGCCAGTTGGTTAATCGCATTCATAGGTGTAACCCCACCATGTGTTCCACCGTAGCATTCGTAACAGTTGCATTGACATATGATAATCTCGGCCCCCACATCCGGTTGGTACAAGATTCCTCTGCATGCCCTTGGTGCTCAAGACTTACATTACATTTACATGGGTACAATCAAGCATGCAGCTACAAGCTGTGTGATTGTAGTTGATCACCTATCATGCCATTTTTGTTATATATCGGGAGGAATGTGTACTAGAGTAACGTGTGTGTCCTGCGTGTGAACAATGATGCAAAACAAGGGAGTGTACCCATGAACTAGTATGTGTTTCTTTAGCAACTAGTGGCGGCAGTGTGACTGGGCATAGATTACGGTTCGATCAGAAATACGGTGTGACCGATTTCTAGTTTGTGGTACGTTTATTTCAGAGAGGTACTCATTGCGTTGTGCGAAGTTTTTAGGAGCAGTACGATCGGTCATGCAGTGGCGGTCCGACCGGAGGTTATCATGGGTGCTACGGTCAAACTGGTCCCCTGTTACCAGAAGGTTTTATGTCGGTTTGTGGCAGTCCGACTAGCCGTTAGTTGATGGTTAGACCGGCCTCTGGAAAAATGAGTGAGGTAATTTTTGTCTAGGTTGTGTTAGTTATGGCAAGAATCCATGTAAGTGTTAGTCATAGCAGAAGTTCATATAGGTGTTAGTCATGACGAGAGTCCATGTATTGTGTTAATCATGGCAAGAGTGCCATGTGGTGTTTGCTAACGAGAGTCAAGTGCATATCACTTGTGCTCAGGATGATTGCTTGTTCATTGATGTGCAAGATGTTCGGTGATTGTTGCTGTCAATGGTAAGACCAAGACTAAAGGAGGTGCCCTAAAGACATGGAAGGTCTCGTAAGTCCGGGTAGAACATCATCTCAAGCAGAGAACCACAGGGAGAAGACAAGGATCGTGATGAAGCAAGTATATGCATATGGTGTGCTATTGTACTTGGATGTTTCAAGTAGTGATGGCCCTTAGAGCAAGCGTACAATCTTGGTAGCAAGTCATTGGATATCACAGACTTTGTTGTGGTAGTTGCTTAGAGGAGAAACACTGTGAAGACCAGTGGGTGGTAATTGAGGAAATTATCTGATACCGGTTGGAGAGACGGTTTGCGAAACCACGGCGGTGCTTTAGGTCACATCTTAAATGATAGAGCGTCTTATCGGGCTATTGGAGTTATATGGAAGTCGCTTTTTGACAAGCGTGCAAGTGTGTGTGTAAAACACGTATGTATGTGGGTTACTGAATTTCTCCAATTATAAGTGATTGTATCCACT
This sequence comes from Dendrocalamus latiflorus, assembly GCA_017311315.1. Lineage (NCBI taxonomy): Eukaryota > Viridiplantae > Streptophyta > Magnoliopsida > Poales > Poaceae > Dendrocalamus > Dendrocalamus latiflorus. Next base: position 20,716,369 of record CM029636.1, read on the forward strand.
AAGAGTGTGCTGATTGTTAGGGTTAGATGTTAGATGGGGGTCTCCACTATATAAGCCATTGTATGTATTGAGAGGGGAGAATTCTCAAGAGGTCTCTTAGGGTTTTGAGACATAGGTTAGGATTTCTTTATATTGGAAGTTTTGTGTGTGTGCTCTAAGCTTAGAGCTTTACTTTCCATGAAGGAGTGGCCATAAAACATTCATCTCAAAGTGAAATAAACATCCAAACTTCGTCCAAGTGAGTTGTGCCTGGATTCCTCCTTGTGCTTTTGATTTGCTTAGTTTTCTTTTTTTGGATTTTATCTCCTCTTAATCTCTCTTGGTGCCAAAGACATGTAAGAAATAGAGATATCTCTTGAAAATCAGATCCCATCCATCTAGACACTTTCTATGGAAAGTTCCAATAATTGCCCTGTTTTGCTCAAGAGATGGTTGATTTTGGAGTTTTGATCTAGACGGTTGTTGTGATCTAATTTGCTATGACATGTGAGAACACATCTATGGTCATAAAGATCATCAAGGATTCACGAGTAAGAGCAGATTAAGATTTCCCTCTTTTGCTTGGTTTTGGTGCACCCTTACTTGTTTGGGATAAAAGTTGGAATTTGGCGTTGATCTTGATGGTTTATGATTAGAATAGATTTATAACATTCTAGGAAAGATTTTTACCAAGTTCCATCCTGTTTGGATTAGTATTTAAGTGTTAGCCATTTTCTTGGTCATGTGCAGTACTGTTCTTTCTCTCTGTTCAATGCTATTCAATGAACAGTTAGACCGCTGTGACTTAAGTTGTCAGAATGCCTAGACGGTCCAACTGGTGTGCTTGGGGTTAGACCGACCAAGTGGTCCAACCGCCCCCCTGGCTGGCAGTCAAACTAGTGAGACAGTTTATCTCGGGTGTCTTTGTATTCTTTGGCGCTTGGCTTTGAGATAGCTTGTAAGCTTTAGTTTTTCATTGCATTGTGTTGCTAATACTAGGAAGAGGAGGATTTTAAGAAGCCATTCACCTCCTCGGACTCGTCATATCCGATCCTACACCAGAGCATATCTCCAACCTTCGCATCAGTCACCATGTCTATCTCATATTTAGGAACACATTTAATTGATATTCGATAACTCTATCTCCAACTATTAATACATGAAACCAAATCCACAACAAATTAAATCTCTGACACACTCATATCGTGGCCATCCACCATCAGCTGCCTGCCATCCTCAATAGAAAAGAATCCCTCGAGAAAAGAGGTAGATAACCCTACACCAAACTTATACGTCCCTTGTCCTCATCACGAAACGCTTCATCACCACCACCATCCATCCTACCTCCACTCATCCATCTCCATATCTTTCTTTCTTTTTGCCGCACCTGCAAACATCATCAATTCATCACCAACACACACAAAAATAAACAAAACTCATCACAAAACCATAGAACCCTAACACATCTCAAGGGTTTTGAAATTAATTAAAAAGATTTCATGAAAAAGAAGAAATGATGATTTTGAAATTAACTAAATAGATTTCAAAATTTTAGGATGTTAAACCAAAGGTGGGGATGTGAGAGGCAAAATGCTAGAACCAAGCACAAGGCACTTATTTAAGAATATAAACAGAATTGAGCAAGCGACAAACATGGTTGGGATAAGTGGGAACAACAAAACCAAAGGGTTGTTGGCAAAACATTGTTTCGTCAAGATCGCCATGAAGGAAGTCATTTTTAACATCTAGTTAGTGAATGGCCAAGAATGACAGACAACGATGTTGAAAACAATGCGAATTGTTGAGGGTTTCATAACCGAGCTGAAGGTTTTATCATAATCAATGCCCGGTTGTTGAGAATAACCTTGAACATCCTGCGAGCTTTCTAACAAGCAAGAGTACCATCTGAGTGACGTTTGTATTTGAAAATCCACTTCCCTGAGACAATGTTGGCATCGGGAGGATGAGGGACTAGAGACCAAGTATGGCTATCGAGGAGAGCTTAGTGCTTATCCTCATAGCTTGGTGCCAAAATGGGTTTGAGAGGGTAGTGCGATACACCTTGGGTATGGGGGAAATAGAGCAGTGGATAGCTAAGAGGTTTAGCCGATCCACGGGAAGAACAATCCCTGACTCGGCCCGTGTTTGCATGGCGTGAGGTCTAGGTGCAAACCATGGAGCTAGGCCAGAGGCAGCATGGGCTGGTGCGGTATGTGACTGTGCACTCGAATTAGATGGCATGCCAGAGACAACCAAAGTAGGATACAAGGGTCCAGCATTATTCGAGCCGGAAGGGACCCTACTGGGCGCCTGAACCAGGGATGGAGCCAGAAGTTGTGGGAGTCGGTGCACCAATCGAGCCAGAAGGATGGATTTGACTTGGGGCGCACAACATGACAACAAGTGGCAAGGTTTCGGTGGAAATGAACTTGAGCAAAAATGTAGGGATTTAAGCGAGGATTTGGTACGTTAGCCAAAAAGGAAAGGTGTGTTCGTCAAAGGTGACATGACGGGAAGTGATGATGTAGTGAGATGCGACATCAAAGCATCAGTATCCTGTGCGAGAAGAGGGGTGTCCTAAGAAAACGCACGCTACAAAGCGAGCACCAAGTTGTTGCATGCGGTGGCAGCGATATTGGGGTAACATAAGTAGCTAAACACATGTATGTGATAGAGAGTAGGAAGATGGTGGTAGACACTTGTACGGAGTGTGGGATGTGATGGCTTTTGATGGGCAGCGATTCAAGAGGTAAGTCGTCATGGCCAAAGCCTCAGCCCAAAAAGGAGCAGGCATATGCACCTAGAACAAAAGTGTATGCACATTGTCATTAAGTGTGTGAATGGCACGTTCCTCCTTCCCATTTTGTTGTGAAGTATATGGGCGGGAAAGATGGAGATGAATGTCGTGATGGTGAAAGAAATCAAGAGAAGTCGAATTCACAAATTTTGTGCCATTATCCACTTGAATGGAAACAAGGATAAGCTAGAACTATGTGCTTATGTAAGCGAAGGAAGTTTTGAGCATGTCACGAACAAAGGATTTCTTGCGAAGAGGAAAAGATAGTAAAAGTGAGAGAAATCATTGACGATAACTAAATAATATTGAAATCCATAGTTACTAGGTATAGGAGAAGTCCAAAGGTTGCAATGGACAAGCTAAAATGGATCAATGGTAAAAGATGTAGAACTAGAAAAAGGAAGTCTAACATGTTTGCCTACTTGATAAGCATGGCATGTGACCTCACCTTGTCAGCAATCTACACATGGACAGTGCGAAAAAGAACTCAGTTTTGACTGATTTAAAAATGCTAGTGTTTCAGTGGTGTTCTATCCTAACCAACAAGCTGTTGTGTTGGTGACAAGATAAGGGAATTTTTACAGTACATTCTACTGATATTAAGAGGGTGGTAGTAGAAATTAAATCAGGCTATTGATTGTGAGGGTATGATAGACTTTTCTTTGTAAATCTAATTTTTTTGTGAGTGTATTATAAACTTTTGCTCTGAACCTATTATTAATACTTTGTGTTGCCGCCCTTCCCGCCACTCACCCATTCCCTCCGCCGCCATCTCTTATACGCGCGTTGCTGCGATGCTTGCAGAAATTATTCTTACGCCATGCATTTCCTTTACAATTTTACCCTCTTAGGATTCTATTGCTAGTACTACTGGTAGTAGTATAACTAAATCCTAACTAGTATGATCTATTGGATAAAAAGAAGTGTAAATTTATTCAGTACCATCGCAAAGAATCATGACTTGGAAAATACCATCGCAAAAGAGAAAAACTACAAAATGCCACCGCAAAGACTGAAAATATGCAAAATGCCACTACCGTGACATTTTCCATCCTGATGATGACAAATGACCATTTTGCCCTCATTCTTCCTTCTTATTTTCTTTCTTTTTTCCTTTTGTAAGGTCTGATCCCTCCTGTAAGTCTCCCAAACTGAACTAAGTCAAAATCAATCTTCTCCGTCCCTTACTTGCCCTCTCTCTGTCTGATGGCAGTGACGAAGATTCCGTTGGCATTGAGGCTTGGCTGTGGCAATTCTGTCCTACGAGTGCCCAATTAGACAGTGAGAGGGAGATGGAATAAATAAGAAAAAGGACCTTGCGTTTTCTGTTCTGACAACCACTAAATCCAATGGGTTGGCTTCATCAATGATGTGATTTGTGGTAGAATGGATTGATGAATCCATGAGTTTATCAACGTCCTCTTGCTGAGCTTGAGCGTTAGCAGTAGCATGAGCATCCTTGTTCCCCTTGTCCAGCACTGCAACATCTAAATTACTCTTAGCATCGACCACAGCGACAGCAGCAACCTTGATGTCCTTTTCTTCCATGGCGAGCTGAAGCTAAGCTCTCGCATGGTCTCCCAAGCCCAAGCATGTAATAGTCAATGACCTCCTTAGCTGCATCCCTGAGAACAGGTGGGAGCACATTGCCTGTAGTGGTGGTGCTGGTGGTGTTTCCGCCTTGGCCAGCCAATCTAGTAGCATCCATGATGGCATCGCGCACATGATTCACAGCCTTGAGAAGGGTCGTGTCAGCACCGACGGAGGCCAATTGGTCCTTTAAGGCTCAAACCTAGGTGTCGACGGCACTGGGATTGGGAGGAGGAGGGGAGGCAAGGGCGAGGCGGCTGCAGGAGGGGGATGGAGAGGGTGACGAGGGGGGCGAAGGAAGAGCAATAGCAGGGCATGGGATTGTGGGAGTTGGAGCAACGACCGAGGCTGCGCTGCAGCCCACGACGGGGAGACAGCACGGCTACACGGGGAAGAATGAATGAGAAAGAAGATGAGAGAAGAACACAGGGATAATGTTGGCATTTATGACATATTCTCTCTCCAAGAAAGGCTCTAATAGCTATTTTAGATGGAAAATTTGACGGCAATAGTATTTTTCATAGTTTTTATGTTTGAGATGGTATTTTCTAGTTGACCTTATTTGCGATAGCATTTTAGAAGTCATAAAAATTTATGATAGTATCAAGTAATTTTAGATAGTATCAAGTAAATTTATTCTAAAAAAAAGATCGGCTTATGTTCATTTTGGATGCCGTAAAACAGCCGGACGATAATACTTCTGGAAGAGACCAGACACCTGTCTGCAGGCTAGGTACTTAGGTAGCAAGAATGAGGAACAGTCATCTGATTCTGCTGTCCATGATCCACTAGGGCAGCTCCAGATAACCAGCGGTTGGCTAATCTGTAGCCAAGCTAAGCACATGCATGTATAGAAGAACAGAGGAATTCATGTGTAGGGTTCTCCTGGGAATTGTACAGTTTCGTGCGAATTAATTCTAGCGGCGCTAAGAAGTCTGGCCCTCTCGCAAAAAGAAAAAAAGAACAACCTGGCCCAAATCTCCCATCTTACCAAAATAAAAAAACTAAATCCTGCTTAGCGGTATTTGTCGAGTATCTTTGTTGAAAAACCTTGGGGGGGGGGGGGCGACACTATAGAATTTTCTAATTTTTGTAAGAATATTTCGGTTGCAGGCTGTAATTCATCATAGTTTTACTTATGCATAATGTACAAATGCAACAACATTTTCCCAAAAAAAAAAAGGAGTTCCCTAGTTTGTTGTTGGCGTCAAGTAAGGGCCTGTTTGGATCCACCCAGATTTTAAGAATCTAGCTTTTGGAAACTGGGTGAGATCCAAACAGACCAGTTTTTGGGGCAGTTTTTAAAATCTACCTACCCAGATTCTTAAAAACCAAGAAGCTGTTGATACCCAGCTTTTGCCAGTTTTTTTTTGCACAAATACCCATTTACCCTCATTAAAGACCACGCATGGTTGTTTAATGTGCTGTTCAAGAGCAATATAAGGGTATAATAGTCTATTAGCACCAATCATAAATGAAACCAGCTTTTAAAAACTAGGGGATCCAAACATTCCATCAGTTTTTGCTTAGAAATCAGCTTTTAAAAACTAGAAGTAATAGCTGGTTTTTAAGAATCTGAAACTGATCCAAACAGGGCCTAATCATTTCTCCAAGAACCTGAAATTTGAATGGATGTTGGCCCTAGCTAGCTCTCAGAAAGATCCACTTTCGGACACATGCCACCGATCGATCTACTTTCTTTCCCAACCACTCTTAACAAACCGTTGTCCTTTTCTTTCAGTTCACTCCTTTCCTGCGAGAAAAGATCACATGCACACCATAGTAACCTCCAGTGTTAATCTTATCAAGTGAGCATCGCCTCATAAACTCCCAACAACTAGGTTGAAAAAGGTGGTGGGGACTAAAAATTGCTCTGCCTTCTGATTTCCTACGCCATGAAGATCGGAACAGCTGCACGAACAGGCTTGTTATCGTTACAATCTTACATTTCTTTTTTGCCTGTACCATTTCCCTGACCATGTACAAGTTCTTTTTCCTTCATGGAAGGTTTTTTCTTTAATTACCTAAGTGGTGTAGTAGCCATTGGCATGCACATCCTAGTTATCAATAATGAACATTCCATAAACATAGAAAAGTACTGCTGCTGTTGTTGGGCATCTTGATTAGTAGCATTCAGACATTAACCCCCCAACATAAATTCGCCTTAATTTCTTTGCAAGCTGTGACAGTTGGTTAATCGCAATCATATATAGGTGTAACCCCACCTTGTGTTCTGCCGTAGCATTCGTAACAGCTGGTTAATCGCATTCATAGGTGTAGCTCCCGTTGGTACAACTGTACAAGATTCTCCTCTGTATGCCCTTGGTGCTCAAAACTTACATCACATGGGTACAATCATGCATGCAGCTACAAGCTGTGTAACTGTAGTTGATCACCTATCATGCGATTTTTGCTATATATCAGGGGGAATGTGTACTAGAGTAATGTGCGTTTCCTGCGTGTGAATATTGATGCAAAACAACAAGGAATGTACCCATGAACTAGTATATGTTTCTTTAGCAACTAGTATACCTTGTTTAAGAGAATTTTGGACTACCCACAAGATAAAGCCATGCATTGCTTGCCCATCATTTAGGCTTTGTTCTAAACAGCAATAGATTCTGGCTTTTAGAAGCCAAGGCTATTTAAAACAAGTTGGTTTCTTAACATAGTTTTTTTTATTTTTCCTTTACATTATCCGTGAAGATCTAGCAGCGTTTTTTATTTCTTCTTTAATTAAATACATCAACAAAGCTAACAAACGTTATAATGTCATTCCAACCAAAAATCAAAAGCCACATCACTTCGCAATAGGACCTTAAAATCAGAGCATATCTCTGATGACCCTCGCATCACTCACCATGTCAATCTCATATTTAGAATCGCATTTAATTAATATTCGATAACTCTATTTCCAACTATTAATACACGAAACCAAATCCACAACAAATTAAATCTCTTGACACACCCATCATAATCATCCACCATCAGTTGCCTCCCATCCTCAACTGAAAAGAACCCTCGAGAGAAGAGGAAGATAACCCTACACCAAACTTATAGGTCCCTTGTCCTCGTCACCAAACATCACCTTCATCATCACCATCATCCATCCTACCTCCACTCATCCATCTCCATATCTTTCTTTCTTTGCCTCCTCCAAGCATCATCAGTTCATCACCAGCACACAAAAAAAGAAGAAAATTAAAACTCATCACAAAACCATAAAACCCTAACACATCTCAAGAAAGCAAAGGCAAGAAAGCAAGGAGCTTTGGCCATGTCGAGCCCCATGCACGTCCGCAAGCCCATCCACCTCTTCTCCATGAAGGCCAAGCTGCAGAGCTGGCTCAGCCTCCGCCTCCTCCTCGTCGCCGTCCTCGCCGCCTTCCTCCTCCTCTTCGCCGCCCGCACGCTCTCCTCCTCCGCCTCCGGCGCCGCGACGACCGCGGCCTCGCGGTCACGGCAGCAGGCGTCCCACGTCGGCGGGGGGGAGTGCTCGAAGCTGCCGGCGCCGGTGGCGGAGGCCCTCGTGCACTACGCGACGGCGAACGTGACGCCGCAGCAGACGGCGGATGAGATCGGGGTGTCGCTGCGCGTGCTGCGGCGCCGGGCGCCCTGCAACTTTTTGGTGTTCGGGCTCGGGCTCGACAGCCCCATGTGGGCGGCGCTCAACCACGGCGGCCGCACCGTCTTCCTTGAGGAGGACGCCTCCTGGATCGCTAACGTGCAGTCGGACCACCCGGGCCTCGAGTCCTACCACGTCTCCTACGACACCCGCGTCACCGACGCCGACGACCTCATCTCGCTCCGCGACCACCCGGGCTGCACCAGCCAGCCGGACCTCGCCGCCGCCGCCGAGGCCTCCTGCCGGCTCGCGCTCCGCGGCCTGCCCCCCGTGTTCCACGAGGTCGAGTGGGACCTCATCATGGTGGACGCGCCCACCGGGTGGACGCCGGAGTCGCCGGGCAGGATGGGCGCCATCTACACCGCCGGCATGGCGGCCCGCGCCCGGCGGCCCGGCGACGGCTCCACGGACGTGTTCGTGCACGACGTCGACCGGCCGGTGGAGGACAGGTTCTCCAAGGCGTTCCTCTGCGAGGCCTACCTCGCCGAGCAGGTCGGCCGGATCCGCCACTTCGTCATCCCCAGCCACCGGGAGAAGGACGGCATGCCATTCTGCCCTTGAGAGCAAAGAGACAGATGACCATCTTCACATGGCATCTTGTCTTGTGTACCACCTGCTTGATCAAGAGTATTTTCCTTCCAAGATAGTAGCTAGCAATTTTACATGATACACCATGGGAGGCAATGGCGCGGTCGTGCCCGTCTGATCGAAAATGAACGCTCCAGATCGATTGCGGGAGATGTTGGATTTGATTTTTTTTTCTCTGCAAATGCGATTTTTGGTGGCTTTTTTTTTTTTTTGATCGGATGGTGCGCGCGGGCGTGCTTTTGCCTAACGTTGGTAGATCAAGAGTTAAACTTGGCTGTAGGCAAACTATTATTCTTGGCTATTTCCAATAGATTTTTATTTGCAGTTTTATTTTTGTTGGGTGATTTATGATTAAGGAGATGTCATCTAGAGTGGGTGGATGAGCATTGAGTAGGGCACATACTCGGCTTGTTCTTTTGTATTACGGTTTTTAATGTGGTTTATTACTCTAATAAATAGTAATAACTTAGAAAATAAAACCAAATACTGACTAAAAAGCCAGGGCAACTTTCAATTCAGATTTTTTTGTTGAAGCAATAATACTAAGGTGAATAATATCTTAAAAACTCAGGGTAGATATTCTAATGAGTGCGATTGAAGTGATTATACTCAAAACTACCACTGAATGAATGTCATATTTGTATTGGTTTTTATTTTTGATTTCTGCTTAGAACAGCTAAAAACCAATATGAACATCTAATTTTTTGAAGTGGCTTCTACACTCCTCTCTCTACCGTCTCGCTATGAAGATAAAGCTGAGAGTCACAGGTATATCATGTACCTCTACTTTTCTCGCTTCTGTTAAGCGTATACATGTCTTACCTTTTTTTCACCGCTTCTCCTTTTCTTAAAAAAACTAATTTTCTTTTAATAATTATTAATTTATTTTTAACTTAAAGTCATGACATTCGGTCTTCAGCAAAATCAAATACTAACGCCCCAGAATCAATTTCACAATTTTAGATGTACCCACCATTCATTCGACTTCTGTCGTCTTTGACTGTTCGTAGCTGGTGACTAGTGATTGAGGCTGACCTGATTTTGATTGCTTGGAATATAGGTACAAGAGTACATTTCCTTTTTGCAAAGGCAGTTACCTGCCTGGCATTTTGCGGACAGGGCCTTGATTTCCATGGCACATTGCCCAAGTAGGAGGTCACATTGCGAGTCGTACCTACATTTTGACGGTCGTCCCATACTCCCGTGTAGCAGCAGGCAGCCATGTTACCCTTTCTCTGCGGCAACTGGGCAGGTGCCTGATTTTACTTGCGCTTGATTTTATTTGTACGTAGTATTTTGTATTTCGGAAAGACTTTGTTTGTGGGATACCTATAATTGCGTATATATATATAACATTTTCGGAAGTTAACCTTTTGTTTATGCCTCATTTTAAAACATAGAAATTTTTCTTTATTCTTATACAATTAAATTATTTTATGTAAAATTCCTGCGTTTTATAGGATGCCTTCAAGTTAAGGATGAGATTTGTGAGAGTGGTTTGCACATTAACACCTTGCTTATTTCGGCTTGAGCCTTTGGCTTTTGATTTATTTTTCACTATTTATAAATTTCGTTTTTTTCTAAATTTTTGGCTTTTTTAGCTTTTTGCCGGTTCTTTTTCCCGTATTCGTTTGCGTTGTTCGTGATGCGCCAACATATTTTTTTCTATTTTAATTTTTTAAAATTCAATTACGCCAAATAAGCCACCTTCAGCTACAGTATAATTTCAGGTAGTTACAGTGCAATTTCAGCTATAAACCATTATTTTTCAGCCCAACCAAACGGGCTAAGCCACGCCAACCAAACAGTCAGCACTCAGCTGAGGTTAGGTATACTTGCAACAGTCATGAGCATCTCACCGTGTTCCAAAAGGCATTGAACTCACGGCCTTATCTGTGTACACCGGGTGAATCTCACACGGGTTGCTGCGGGGCTAATCGTGCTTTCATAAAATAATTGTCTAAGGATTTAATTAGTGTGATGTAGGATGGAAAACTATTACAAATTTCTTTTAGTATTTTGGTACATAGGCTCACAATCGTTGTACAAATGTATTACATATTATTGTACTAATAGCACGCATGGCTATATTGTCACAAATCGACATTGTAGAGGACTTACATGGACGTACCTACACAAACTACAATAATAATGAATTACAATATTTACACATAGTACATTATGTTCTTATGAAACAGAGCCCAACCTTAAGTAAAGTTTCATTGATTGATTTAAATTTCTTTTGGACCATCAAATGATAATTTTGATTTCAAACAAAATTTACGGTAGTGCAGAGTTAGGATCTCTAGCTTTGTGGTGATTATTTGCACCCACCTTCCTTTTTTTCACGTTTTAGATTTCAGCACACTTATTAAGGAAATACAATATGTTTTAGAATTCAGCACACTTATTAAGAAAATTCTACCAAAGATTTCAGCACACTTATTAAGAAAATACAAAAGATGTATGTGCCCCTATTAAGCCACCTATTTGAATGCCGTTGATTTTCCCTTTGCTCTGGCCTCTTTTATCCTTAATTTTGTAATTTAAAAAATCAAATTCCACTCAAATACTTCGGGGGATTAATGCCCAAAAAAGCCGGTAACCCTCGATCTATCACTACCCTCCGATAAACTTCCCAAAACAATACAATTTATCCTGAATTTACCCTGAGTGAGTCTCCTGAACCCCGATCTTTAATCCTAGTGAGAAATGAACAAAGAAATTGATCCTTGCACAAGGTAGCATACAGGTAGGGGCCTTAGAGGTAATAAAAAAATGCTTCAATTCGGTACAGTAAAAACATACAAAGACAAGAAAGAAATTAATAATGCATGGCAGGGCGATCTATCTTTCAGCAAGTCAGTACGTGGTGATACCCAGTTCTCCATGGCAGCGACGGCCGGCTGGAGATGATGCAGCGCGCGGTCGGTGGCGAGACGATGCAGCGACAGACCAGCTATGTTGCAGCAGCGGCAAGAAATCCAATGAAGAAACATCCTATATACTGAAGAAGAACATGTTACCTTTCGGTATGCAAAATGAAGAACTAATTGGTGGCATCATCTATTATTCTACTTCCTTGGTGGTGATTTCGGCCTGTTCGGCAACAGCTTCTGAAGTTAGTTTTAGGGTTTTGCTACGGTACCTAATTTTTAAATAGAGTTTTTTTAAATACAGTCTAAAAATTAATTATAGTACACGCTAAAAGACCAACATCTGTACTATCTAAAATCATAAGCGAGTATCTCTCTTCATAATCTCTATTACAAACAGCTAAAATTTAAAAAATTTAATGAAAAATCATAAACCACAGTCACGTAAAAAGGCTTTTCATCTTCTCCCGTGGCCACGATTTCTTGCTGTCGGCTTGTGAATGTTTCAGGCCATCATGATGGCATTTTGACCAGGGACGAGGAGGAATATATGAAGGGAAAAGCCAAAGGTAGCGATGATTGTGACTTCGGGAGTTCCAACTTCCAACGAACACGCATGGAATAACCATCCGTTCCAACTATATCACGCGGTTGGTTAGCGGTAATGCAAGGGTTAACAGTATATTAAGCAAGATCAAAAGGCCATTAATTTCTTGCCGATGTGGCTTAACCAGAAGGCTTGACGCGTAGTCCATAATATAGAAGAGAGATTCGTGGAGCGATGTAGACACACGCTTTAACTATTGGATGACAAATGTGAGTGCGATTTACTTCGGATTACCTCTGGAACCAAACATCAGCAACTCTCTTATTTCTTAAGAAAATTCCATCTATAACGCAACTCTAAGACCGTTACCAAATAATATTATCAGGGACAGAATCAGACCTCAGACTATCTAAACTGAAGCCCAAGGCATGACAACTAAAGCCTATACAATATTCATGAAAAATCACAAAAAAACAGAGTTAGTCTAAGAGTTGATCTAAGAGCAACTGGTCTAGCCCAGAGCTTGGGCTTATACTAGTTTCGCCCCTTAATATCATAAATAAAGCCCAGTACTAATTAATACCACATGGGTTGGGCAAATCCCCCATCCATACCACAAGAGTTGGCTTTCTTTCTAATACAAATGTCTTTTCTAAATTCAATTTTGCCTAAATGCAAAATTTACCCTTCACCTTCGGACCTTCCCACCTTCACATCCAGCAACAGAACATGTCGCCGTTTCTCAAAGCCCCATCTCTTTCCTCGTTGTGGCTAGTGGTCACCAGCCGCCGTTGCAAACCTCCTCTTCGGCGTTAACTACCGCTTGTTGCCAAACAAGCACGCTCAGCCAGTGTGGTCAAAATGCAGACAATGGAGGACGTAGTTGTGCAAGTGGCAGAAGGCAATTTGGATGGCAGGCGACGTTTCTTCCGATGCCGATACTCCGGGGTACAAGTAGGCAATCATCTATTTTGTAGTACTGCTAATAGAGTTTCGATGTTAATGTTCTTTTCTAGCAAATGGCTAAATACGACTTCGTGCAATGGATTGATCCTCCCCATGAACGGTACGTTGCGAGGTACGTGGATACATTGTGGGAGCAAATCGCTGACTTGGAGGCACGGATTGAAAATCTCGAAGAGCACAACGATGACCTCCATCAGCAGATGGAGTGCGAGAGGGGCAACGAGGAGGTCATCAATATAGCAAGTTTGTACGATCTAATATGCTACTGCGCGAACCCTAGTTGTATATACGCTTGCCACTATAACGGCGGTCAGCCACGTCTGAGGTGGCCCCCCCTCTGCAACACTCCATGTGGGTACCATGAGGCTCCTTCCACCTATAGGCAACGACGTGTAAGGTTGTATCGTAGTACTCTCCCCTGTAGGTCACGGTATTTTCAATGTCGTTAAGCATGTAATCAAATGGTTCATACGTCGGTGCAACTGCCATCAATTTAGTGTACTATTCGAGTGGTGCAGACATTGGTGCAATTGCCATTAATAGAGTGGTACGGTTGTCGACACGGATCGAACAAACGGACAACGTAAATAGAAGTACAACTAAGCTTACCACAGTATTACAAACATCACTAAGTAAATAAGAAACGTAAGCAATATAAGAACAAGTGTAAAGCCAGCACTAACCGCTCCCAACAGCATCCCCAACCCCCCTCCGCCGCCACCCTGGCCCCCTTCGTCTTCGCGTCCTCGTCTTCCCATACGGCCCCACTTGGCCGTCTTCCTCAGCGCCGCGTGATGGCGCCCCGACAAGGTAAGATGGTCAGGAGACCATTGCACACGTCCCAAAGTTGGAGGAGTAGACTGCACCGCTGACTGTGTGGCCATCGGTGCACCGGTGAGGACACTCTCGGAGAGAACCTATGGGGGTGTGGCCTGAGGTGCGGAGCCCGTTGCCTGGCCGGCCTAGTCCAAAAAGTACTGGTCCGTATCGTTCTGGCCCAGGGAGACCCCACATCCCTCATCGGGGAGTACAAGACCTGCAGTGCAAATATCGTTAGTTCATCAGATAAAGGGATGGGATAAAACCAAAAAGAGGCGAAGTGTACCCTCAGCTAGCACCATGCGTGTGGTCAAAGCCATCTAGAGGGACGTGCGTCACGGAGTACGTGCCCTACGTGGGGAAGCTGGAGATGTACGAAGGATGGGCAAATTGCTGCCCTAGTGGTGTAGGAGACCGTGTCCAGGCTGACCCCTCGACCTCGTTAGACTGAGGTGGTGTAGGACATGGCCAAGTAGAGCCCCTCGCGTGGTGCCATGCCAGTCGGGGCGGTCCTGGTGGACACGCCGTGTGTGCACCAGGCGCAGGCGTGCGGGCCTCCGGTAGCCTCCTGCACAACAACAGGACGACTACACGTGCACCCAAGGCCTGCACACAATGCAAAGCCTGCACTATCTCCTCCTGTGTCACCTCCACACCACTGGTGATCCTATCCACCATGGTGTGAGACTTTCTCCAAATCGCAGTACCAACGTCAGCCTACAAGAAAAACACAAAAAGGTCAATCCTCTTAGTGATATTGCCATAAAGGAATATTTACAAATTTTATGTAACGTACCACTATGTGAGCGTCCTGTGCGAGGTGCGTGGGGTACATGTATGTCGGTGCTGCGACGTGTATTGTGGGCAGGTTGACGACATGTACCGGCTTGGTACGTGTCTGAGGCTGGTACCAGCGTAGGTACTCGATGTACACACTGCTATCGTAGGGGGTGGCCTCCTCCACGCAGTCCTGAAGCACGCCCTCCCACTGCACTATCCACCCCTCCATCTTCGCCATCCAGTCTGTGCCGCATTTAACTCCCTTCCTAGAGTGCTACAGGAGGTAGCATTTCGTTACTAGTCATCAAATGAATAAGCAGTAGAAGGAGATTCCTGAGAGGCAGTCACTCACGTGTGGACAGTCTGCGGCACCAGTCACCCAACTAGTACTGAAATGACCTGACGTAGGCCAAACTGGTGCATCACACGATGCGCTGCGTAGTTCTCGATGAAGGCATTGTACACGAGCTTTCGGCGCATCATCTAGAAAGCCCGGTCGCACCAACAGAGCGAGGACAACCAATTAGGAGCACGACTCTACAGTGCCGCAGGTGAGTACAGCTCCCAGCACACATCGTCAACTGTGAGGCGGTCGAACTGCTCCACAAAGGGTAGATATGCTCACGTGACTTGGACGTGCATGAACTGTATCTGCAAGGAAAAACAACTGTTATCTACGACCATCGTTAATACGAACAAAATAATTGCATGTTAGACTACTTACCCGTCTACGACGCCAGAGAGAACCCATCGTAGACTAGTCGACGTCGCCCCTAGGGTACATTTTGGCCCAATACGGAGTCATGTCACCGAGCATGGGCCATCCAATGCTGAAGCGCTCGAACGGCCACAGCTGTAGTAGTAGAGGACACCCCGCGAGGACTGAGTTTGCCTTGGTCCTGCTGCACACATCGCACAAGCTGTGATAGGTCATGGTAAGTGCGGTCGGACCCTAGCTGATCTGGGGGAACTCACCCTCGGCGATGGCCCTAGCGTGAGCGATGAGGTGCGCATCGACGGTGTTGCCATGGCTGGTGGTGAAGAGCACCCGACCAAACAGCCACAGCAAGTACGCCTCCAAGTGCCACAAGACCTGTTGCTCGTCTGTGGCCGGGTCCATCTGCTCCACCTGAATGCAACCAAAAAGTTATTACTACAAAACAACCGAAATGAGAGCATAGAGGATTGAATAGAAAGGGTTCCAGGAATGTACGCCGAACTATGAGAGCCACCTCAACGACGACCAGTGTGTTTGAGCTGACGGGAAGACGTAGTACTCCTCTGTAGCGTCGGGCAGAAGGACTCCCTGGAATCTATCAAGCAGGTCCATGCGCCAACCGGCCGGGGCCTCCAGTAGAAAGGCAGCAGCTCCCACAATGGGAAGGCCAAGCAACAGTGACACGTCCTATAAGTAGGAGCCATCTCCTCGAATGGGAGGTGGAAAGTGTGCGTCTCTGGCCGCTAGCGGTCCACCAAAGCTATCAGCAGAGAGCGGTTGAATGGGAAGTGTCATGATCGCTTTGCGCCATCATCCCCGCCTGTAGGCAAGGTTGGTCCATCCTCGTTAGTGGCCTGTACCATCTGGGCAAGAGGGAGTAGCCTGGCATCCAACAGGTCATAAGGCCAGTCTAATCCATGAAGCTCACAAGCCATACCTATAAAATGAATTCAAGTTAGCATTTATGTGGAACAAAAAACATAGAATATAAAGCAATAGTAAATATAACCTATAAATAAACAAAGAAAACAATACTAGGCTACCCACACAATACCAACTACATTACTAAAAAGGGGAAAGTAAAATAACAATTGTACAAACGATACATGCAATATACGATACAATTAGTACGATAGTACACACATCAAAAGTGCCAACTAACAAAGTACATATTACACTGGACAATTATTTGTAGTCTCCAATAACTAGTTGTAGAAACCATGTGGGTCTGCCTAGTGATCAGCACATGCCTTGCATCATCTAGCTGCGTACCCCTCCTGACCGCATCACCAGCAGCGTGTACCAGGTGTTCTGGCTTGCGCTTCATCCATATCATTTGTAATACGCCAGCTCTATCACCAACCCTTCCCACCCTTTAGCATGTCAACATCCAGAATCCGGGTCCTCCCTGCAATATCCAAGGTGGTGAAGTTTCTCACAACCCTGATACCCCCTGAGCTCGCCACACCACGCACGCATCACGCTCTCTTTAAAAAAGTACTCCGACATGAAGTTCTAAGGATCCATGCCTACAATCTCGCATGCAGCGAGGACATGAGAGCATGTCTTGTGTAATAGATTCAGCTTGTTGCACGATCTCCAAGTCATACTTCATGGGTAATAAGGGTAGGAGCCATCCCAAATCCTACTCTATCCCGGAGTACCACGTTGAAATGATACTCCCTATTGCCCATAATGTGCACCGTATGCAATTAACCATTTTGTGCCTTTGTCTCTATGTATACCATAATTTTTTATGAGTACGATGTTCATGGGTTGGTGGCATGAAGTGCGGAATTCACATGCCTCTCTCTGAAGTAGCCGATTGTGCTGTGCAGAATACCTTCCACGATGGCGTAAGGGGCTGAGAATGTAGGCCCTTGAAAACCCAGTTGTACACCTTCGCAAGGTTAATTGTTATTATGACGTACCTTGCGCTGTCCGTGACGTGTAGCAGTGACCACTTCTTCAATGGTTCTCCCTCGATCCGTTGCGAAAAACACTTGATGTTTCATGAGCTCCTCCTCCTTGAACTAGCTGCATTAGGCTCATCCAGTGCTGTCAGGAATTCTGGTTGTGCCGCCCCAAGCATGGCTGGCCCCTTGTTCCTCTCGTCGACGTGCTTCTTGCTATGCTTATCCAACAACGCCCACAAAGCATCAAATTTTCTCTGCTAGTTCTGCATAGCCAGCCTTTTGAACAGCTTCATCAATGATTATTTCGAGAACTGCTTGAAGAAGTTCGCCCCTAGGTGATGAATGCACCATCTATTCCTTATATCCGGCTAGGCGAATGGCTTTCTCGGGGTCTTCCTGAAGTTTTCTTATGGCTTTCACAATCCCGGCGTAGCGATTATGGATTACGCACACACCAGGACGAGCGCCAATACCTCCAACCCTCACATGTCTAAGGAACCAATACCAGCTGTCGTAATTCTCACTTTCCACAAATGCGATGGCCAGCGGCATAATTTAATTGTTGCCATCAATACCGATGGTCGTAAGGATCTGACCCTTGTATTTACCAGTCAAAAAGGTTCCGTCAAATGAGATCATGGGCAGTATATGCCTGAATGCCTCGATGCACGCACCGAAAGCTAAGAAGGCCCTCTGCAACACCTCAAAACCTGGTAGCCTTGTAGATGGCTTGCCCTTCATAGCGATATACATGCCTGGGTTCCTGTCCTGCAACATCTGAAGTTTACGAGGAAGATTGTCATACACCATCTCGAAAGAGTCGAACCGTTTTTCCAATGCCTTCTGCTTTGCACGCCATGCCTTCGTATAGCTAATCTTATACTTGAATTTCTTCTCGATAGCTAGCATGATGTGCGTGGCCTCTATGTCCTTGTTCTCCACTATCTCTTTGTACATCAGATTAGCTATAAAGACGAACGTTAGGTTACAATGCCTCACTAAAACACTACTGAGAATGCAAGAATGCGGCTCCACCTTAGACACAATACAGTGAGTCTCACACTTCGGTCTACGTGCGTGCACCCTCCAAGGACAACCGACCTACTCACACTTCACGGTGTGCTGCTCTTGGCTAGATTTCATGACCTAAAAAGTCCGTTGCATAGACAGAGCCCATAGCTTGATGGAATCCTGCAGTGATGCCTTGTCAGCAAACATTGAATGCAACTGAATCCTTGTGCCATGATACTCCCACGATGATTTGTGCTTGTCATGTACAACAACACCCTCAGTATCAAACCGGTTCCATTCCTGCGGGATGGGAGCTTCATCCTTATCCGAACTGTCCTCGTCGTCCTCCTGTACAACTTTCTCTGCAGTCCAAGCCATTCAGTCATTACTCTCCATTTGATGCAATATGTAATCCATATGCTTCCCTTTATCGGCTTATCCTGTACCCTCACCATGGCGTGACTATTCTCCCTCTCCTTCATGTACCGCACCATCCTCGTCACAAGCAACTTCCTTCTCTTCACCAACATATAGGGCGCCCGAACTGCTCGCACCTCCTGGATGATGGTCGTCCGCATGACCTTGTACAACTTCTAGTGGGTATGGTTGTACAAGCATTACGCACTGTATCCACAGTGCTGGCACCCTTGTACAAACCCCTTCCAAGCAATAGTGCGCATTAATGTTCTCAACTCCCATCTGATGTCCGTGGGAGACCGGCTCTAAAGTCCTTTTATGACGATGCAGCACACCTCGGGATCTAATGAAAAACTGTTGGTAAGCCAGTGCATCACATATGTGATTCAAGCATTCTCGCCGTTTGGGTGTACCAGAGTGGCTTGCGCAAAACCGCTCAAGTCCACACCATTTGAACCTTCATGTATGGTTTCAACACCGTAATGCACTTTCAATATAGTGAGTATTGACATTACTGATGTCTGCCTGCATATACTTTTAATTTTGCAACTAGTCAAATCACATCACACATTACGGAAGTACTGATGTACTGCAATTTACATTTCAACGACCGTTCGCATATCGTAACCATCTACACTACCCTCGTAGCATTAACTCCCTATCGGCAGATCGCGCACCGACACCACTCTTGTCTCGCTACTCGAGCTCTCTCCTACTGCAAATAATTCCTAATGAGTTTGGATAATTTACATGGCATATTGATTTAAATGCCTATATACTAGTTATAACGGTCAACGTGTTTTTTCAATGTACTAATGACATTACATTCATTCATAATTAATCACAAATGTTATGTATAGTTGTTTTCTGAAAGCAAATTACTAAATTCTTGCTCCGCTTCTGTTCACCGTGCGGCTGAGCAGCCCGCTCGGCCGCACGGTCCTTTTATATGTGTTTCTAGTCGTCTAACCATTTGGCGACTGGAGTCACAATCGCCTAACTGATGGGCGATTGGAAGCAGTCGTCCGCCGGTTCGGCGATTGCAATTATTTCACTGCCCACTCGCCTGCATGGTCCTTTTATATGTGTTTCCAGTCGCCCAACCCTTTGGCGACTGGAGCTGCAGCCGCCTAACCGATGGGCGATTGGAAGCAGTTATCCACCGGTTCGGTGACTGCAATTATTTCACTCAACGGCCAGCAAATTGCTTGCGTGTCGCGCGGCCGTTGGACGATAGGCTCCAGTCGCCCGACAGTTAGGCGACTGGAGCCTATTCCTGTAAAAAAATTGTTGCGTGGATATATTTCTGTTATTTCGAATAAAAAATAGATTATTTCTAAAAAAATTCAAGTTTTGCCACATGTTACGGTATTAATTGGTACTGGGCTTTGTTTGTGGTATTATTTGGTACTTGGCTCAAACCTATGTTATAGATGAAAATTTCTCAACCCTTCGACGACTGGAGCTGCAGTCACCTAACCGATGGGCGACTGGAAGCAGTCGCCCGCCGGTTCAGCGACTATAATTATTTCGCCCAACGGCTAGCGGATTGCTTGCATGTCGCGGGCCGTTGGGCAATAGGTTCCAGTCCCCCGATGGTTAGGTGACTGGAGTCTATATCTGTAAAAAATTTTTGTGTGGATATATATTTGTTATTTCGAATAAAAAATAGATTATTTCTAAAAAAATTCAAGTTTTGCCACATGTTGCGGTATTAATTGGTACCGGGCTTTATTTGTGGTATTATTTGGTACTTGGCTCAAACTTGTGTTATAGATGAAAATTTCTCAACTTCTTTTTATTATGTAAAGATATATTTCTCTCTCACAAAAATTGCAAGAGATTTCGCGATTTTTTTCTTTTGAAATGAAGCGAAGCAATTGTAAAGTTGGAGTATTCCTAGATTTTTTTTGACAGAGTATATTCCTAGATGGGCAAATCGCACTGGCCGAGTGAACAATTGAGGCATTAAGGATTAAGCTACTCTCTCCCCACGAGGGCCCAATCACGAGGCCCAAATCGCTTTCGGGTCGTGCGGCGGCCGTGTCCTCCTCCGCCGCCGGAGCTCGCGATGTCTTCCGGTGCCGCCGCCGCCGCCCGCCGCCTCCTCGTCCGTCACCGCCATCACTACCTCCTCCCCAACTTCCACTTTTCCTCCGCCGCCGCGGCCGATGGGATCGATGGCGGCAGCGGCCGCGTCAAGATCTTCGACCGCGACCTGAAGCGCCGGCACCGAGACCGGGCTGCGTGGGCGATGCGGGAGAACGACGTCCTTGCGGACGCCGTCGCCGAGAACCTCCTTGACCGCCTCGAGGACTGCAGGAAGGCGTTCCCCTCGGCGCTCTGCCTCGGCGGTTCAGCCGGCGCCGTCCGCCGGTTGCTCCGCGGCCGCGGTCAGATGATAAACTTGCTTTCCTTGTTCTTGCGCACCAACCTCTTCATATTTACTACTCACTGGAGTGAACCATGGCTTTGTGAAGATTTCAATTTTCTCCTTAAATGATTTCCTACTTAGAACTTCTTGTTGATATGTGTAATAATATGGTTATGATGGAATTGGATGTTTTTGTGCCAGGGGGAATTGAGAAGCTGATCATGATGGACATGTCGGCCGACATGGTGAAGAATTGGCGAGAGTTGGACAATGCTACCGGCGATGGGGTCGAGACGCACTTTGTCGTTGGAGATGAAGAGTTCCTTCCAATCAAAGAAAGGTAAAGATCAATTGGAGCCATGTTTAGCTCTCAGTGTGTTGGTTGGTTTCATGTATGTATTAAGAGTAAACTATACTGAACCCTAGTGTGCTTTGCTGAGACCGCGATGCCCCTCCTGCACCTGTTAATTCTGGAAATCAACCACCAATGATACACTGTTGATTTTGTGCACTTAAAAATATGGCCTCTTTCTAATGTAAATTGATTATGCAAATCAGCTGCTTATCTTTCCACCTCTCTACTCAAACAAAAAGCACTCGTTCCTCCAGTTCCCATGATGCTCTAGATTAATTTATGCATGACAGACAATGTATCTCTTCTCTCTATCTCTTAAATAGGAAATAAAATGTTAATTTCTTGTCTGATTTCTTCTACTTGTGCTTGAATGAGTCAATTATAGGTTTGAAGTTCGAGTGGCTAATTGCCAAAATTAAAAGTATAAGCAACAAGATACATGCTGATCTTGCACCGTTTACTCTTTTATTAATGCTTCTTGGTTTCTGAAGCTCGCAGGATTTGATAATAAGTTGTCTTGGGCTTCATTGGACAAATGATCTACCTGGAGCAATGATACAGGTTTTTTTTTTAAAAAAATTGAAACTATTTGTATAAGTATAGTTTGTAATATTCAGTTATTCACCATTGAAGTAAACTAGTGATGATTGGTTATCCTTGATGGCAGTGTAGATTGGCGTTGAAGCCTGATGGCCTTTTTCTTGCAGCAATTCTCGGTGGAGAGACTCTTAAGTGATAACCAGTTACATTTTGGAGAATTTTGAAATTTACCATTTGTCAACATTTTCAAAATATCATCTGACTTGTCTTATGTTGGATGCTATAATCAGGGAACTAAGAATGGCTTGCACAATTGCTCAAATGGAACGTGAGGGCGGCATCAGTCCCCGAATGTCCCCTTTAGCACAAGTATGATTCCTGAATGATCAGAAGTTTATGTTTCCTATACTTCTTTTTTTATGGCATCCAGTTCTTTGAATCACAGCCTGACGTTTCTCTTAAGAGATAGACCATGCAGCCATTTCTAACAGCTGGATTGCATCTTAGTAATAATACCTTGCATTAGTGCCTATTCATTCTGATGGTGACATTGGGTTGCACTTTCAAGGTCCGTGATGCAGGAAACCTTTTGACAAGGGCAGGCTTCACCCTTCCAGGAGTTGATGTTGATCAGTATACCGTCAAGTACAATAGTGGTTTGTACAAAAAAAATTTGATTTTCCCTATGAGCATTGCGTATTGTTAAATTTTTTTACAGTATTTTCTGAAGATTGAATGAAAATGCCTTTCAGTTTTATGCTTGACTTCTTGGTAAATACTCTTACATTTTTCAGATAGCCATGGTCACTTTTGTATTTACAATCAACAAATAGGAATAGTAACAAGTTCATTTTATATCAAAGAACACATACTGTCATTGTGTTAAACACCTGCATGTATTGCTTATTTATCCTGATAATTTTTACTGGTTTTGTCAACTAGCTGTGGAACTTGTTGAACATCTTAGAGCGTTGGGGGAAACAAATGCTCTCTTTCAAAGAAGTCCTGTGAGCCTCTTTCTTATCATACTTGTTTACTGAAAAATTGGCTAGTTCCGTTACCCTGGTAATTGAATTTATATTTGTTTTCTACTGTCAGATATTAAAGAGAGATACAGCCTTGGCAACTGCGGCCATTTACCAATCAATGTTTGGATTAGAAGATGGAACTATTCCAGCAACATTTCAGGTTTTACACTGTGTGATATTTCAATTTCTTTATTAGAATGAAGGACAACAAAGACCACGTTACCCTTTGTTTTAACGTGACACTGATTCGACAGTATCTTTTCTCAGCAAAGATAATACTGGCCAGAAATTATGAATGCCCCCATTGACACAAATTGAGCTGCCCCACTGGTCACCAAATGTCTGTTACTTGTTTGCACAGGTAATGTACATGACTGGCTGGAAGGAGCATCCATCACAACAAAAAGCTAAGAGAAGGGGTTCTGCAACTGTATCATTTAGTGACATACAGAAACAATTTGGTTCGAACTAAAGCTGAACTTTATCGAATGGTAAGCGGATGCTGGCACCAAGTCCATAGTGTGTTTTGGTACTGTTCATTTACCTCGTCTCTTGCAGCCCATCTCTTGCAGTTGATCGCTATGCTTATTCTTTGTTTTGTTTTACCATTGTCCCTGACCCGCATTGATCTGGAAAATAACTCGTGAGGAAGAAAAATAAATCCCCTAGTGGCTCCACAAAAAACTCCGAGGCAACCCATTTGCGGAAAGCAAGTGTGTTTCTGTTGGTCGTCACCAAAATTTGCCGGAGAACCACTCAGTCATGATTCTGATGCCAAAAAAAAAAAAATCAGTGTCTATTTCAGAACCTTGTGAACTTTGTCTGTAGTGTTATCCACCGTGAGTCTTAAAGCGGTCCAGTTGTGTCGTGCTACAATGTTATGAGGCACAACAACTGTTGTTGTGGTTGATCCTGTGTAAGTACGAAGAACAAACTATGCAATTCGCTTGTCCCGTCAAAAACAAACAAACTTCTTCAGTTTTGAATTGGTGCACTGCTGGTTCATTATCATATACCCATAAAGGAAAATTTGGGTCCATGCCACTGGATTTTTGCACTTTCGGATTATGCCATTGCTTTTTGACTAATTGGCTTTATGGCACTGGCTTCGAAAATTTGTTCGGAAAATGCTAAAGCCCTCTGACCAAATGAAAAGGACCCTTATGCCCTTCTTAATTCACAAAATTTATATTCAATGCCATTTTGCTTGTAGCTTGTGCTAGTCATTTCGACGAACATGTGCGCAAGGGCAAACTCTTAGCTGCGACAACCCTATACTGCCATGTTCGATTGGGCTTCATTTTTTAGCTTTGAACTTTTTAATTTCGTCTTTTTCTGATTTTTTTTACTTTTTTTGGTTTTTCTTTTTTCCCGTATTCTTTTGCTTTATCGGTGGTGAGGTAACATGTTTCTTTTCTATTTTTATTTTTTTAAAAAAATTTAATTACACCGAAAAGCTAAAATTAGCTATAGCACTAAAAAAAAAGCCTCAAACAGTTAAAAAAACTAAAAGCTTTACGGTGACGTCGCGCCGTTGCCGCCGTAGAGAGATCAGCCCACGCCAGCGAGCTCATGCCCTGGCAGGTCAGCCGCTACGCGCTCTCTACTCCGCCGCTCCAAGCTCCGGCTACACCTTCGCCACCGAGCTCATGTTGTCGCGAGCGAGCTCGTGTTGTGCCGCCTCCGCTGCGGCGAGCACGGAATAGGCCTCCTTCGCTGCGGCGAGCTTGTGCCCTATTGCCTCCGTCTTGCCGGAGTTAGCGCCACGCCCGAACTCATCCAGTGCCACCTCCACTGAGGGATGCGTCGGTTGGCCACGGGGAGAATGAGTTGGGGGGGTGAGATTTGTGCAGTGCTATCTCATCAGATACTTCTAAAATCTGTTTTTATATAGTAAATAGTTTTTCTATATCACCTAACTTTAAACAGAGTGTTTTTTAAGACAGAATATATTAGTTGATTGTAATAGTGACTTTATTTATATCGCTCAAAATTGTTCTCAACTTTCTCTCCGTAAGGCTCTCTATAAGCTATTACTATTTATAAGCTAAATAAAAAGACCATCAGTAAAAACTAATATGAATGGATTGAATTTTGGCATAGAAAGAGAGAGGGAGAAGAAAACGAAGGGCATTTTTGGAATTTTAAGAAAAAGAAAGCCAATAATGGCATTTTATGAAAGAGTCTGAAATTCTAGTGGTATGAAGCCAATTTGTCGAAAAGAAATAGCATAATTGGAAAGCGCAAAAGAACTAGCAGCATAGAAGCATTTTTCCAATAGATAAACTACTGCAATAGAATACTTTTTGGGTGAATTAACTATGCATGTAACTCAATATATTATCAGAACTTAAGAGGTTTTGGGTTTAAGACTTAGCTGTCATTATTAAAAAATAATTGTATCATATTTCTATTTTACGTCTTAGACCTGAGAGAGCCTACACGTGAGGGATTGTTAAAATATAAGTGAATTGAGGAGGAGTGTTGAAATATAAATGAACTGCTCGTCTTTTCTTATTTGTTTAGGATTTTGAGTGAACTAGCTGGTGCATATAACTTAATAGTTTATAACTCGTTCTTACTATAGAATAGTTTCTAGTCTGCCAGAGCTAGATTAGGCTCCCGATGCTGCTCGGAAAGTGTTGAAATATAAGTGAATTGTTCGTATTTTTTATCAGCTTAGGATTTTGGATGAATTGCCTGGTGCATTTGTTCTTACCATCAGAATTTGGAATAGAATAGTTTCTAGTCTGCCGGCGCTGGATTAGGCTCCAGATGCCGCTCGGTATGCCTCCGGGCAGGGCATTGCCTGAGAGGTCTAGGAAACCAAAGCTCGTCGCATTGCCGATGCATGGCGGAAGCTCACCGGCCAGCGGAGTCGTTGTACAGGATGAGCTTCTCTCTCTAGCCTTGACAGTCGGGGGATGGACTGATGTCGATGTCGACACTGATCATACACCAGCAGTATGCCAGTATTGACTACCACCACAGTCCTCTAGCCCAATTGGGGCAAATAGCTGAAGGAAAAGTCATTCTCGTTAATCATGCAAGCTTAATTAATTACCTCCTAAGGCAAGTTGATCTCATGGTTCAAAAATTATCGCTCATGTGACTGGGATATAATGACCCTCCGAAAAGACAGTGAAGGCATCATAACCGACGAAGAACATCGCAGGCAGCTCCCTCCGTTCAGAGTCAGACGCGTTCAGCGCAAAATAAACCGGATGAGCGCGTGACTGAATGCCGGCATCATTGTCCGAAACTGAAAGCCACCTCTAACTATGGAGGTGGTGGGCGTCATCTTATATTCCTCTCCAATGCCTCGGGCCAGCCGGCCGCCACTCGAACCATGGTGCGTCGGTGAGAAACCGTAATGAATAATCTGTTTTTATCTGATATTTATATCCAAGAAAACATAAATGTGGTAAGTAAAATTCGTATTAAAAAATATTCGTATCTGTATTTGAGAATACTCATATTCGCATTCGTATTCGAGACTATTCGATTCGTATTTGATCCGTTTCCAGAACCCGGGAAAAACCCGGACGAATTTTGTGATTCAAAATTTCAATTTAGGTGGTTTGAAACCGGTAACCGGTCAAAAACCGGTGAAAAATTGGCAAAACCACTAGGAATTTGTTCTACCGAGATTTGTTACAGAAGTTGTAAGAGAATATTCGTATTCGATCGAATTAAGTATATATTTGATTCAAATTTGTATCTGTTACGGTAATCGATTCGTATTTAAGAATATTTGAATTCGTATTTATATTCATTTTGAAAATATAGATTTATATTCGTATTGAGACTATTCGAATATATCTGATCCGCTTCCATCTCTAAAGGTGCGCCTGCTCCTGCGCTTCTGCCCCCCAATCGTTCCAACGGCACGTCTGCTGCCATTAGTTCTCGCGCTATCAATGGTCTGCTTCGTGAAATCTCTAGCCACGATCTTGATTTGCTGCATATCATGTCTGGGCTACATGAGCCTCTTGCATTTATGGTGTCATCGTAGGCACTGCCATTGGCGCGTCAAGGGATGATCAAGGGGCCGGGCAGCCGTTATTATCTTGTCATAAATCCCGTGCTCCTATTGGACCAAAGTAGTGGTCATGGCATTTTCAGGTTAATCAAGAAGTGTCGCAGGATGTTCCGAGGTCAGCGTCGACTTGCTTGACATCCGACTAGCACAACCCAGAGGCAACGCGTGCTACACCCCCACACACACATATACACATTATAAAAGAATGAATTGGTGGTTGTACGTCCATTCTCCTTTAACCGCTCTATTTCCTCAACTTTTTACTGTTCTTCACTTTCCAACCGATCAGAGCAACGTACGTGTACGTAACTAGTACATACATACATACATACATACATACATGCATGCATGCATGCATGCATGCATGTATGTATGTATGTATGTATGTATGTAGGGGCACCATGGTGAGTATATATAGTATAAAAATGGGGTTGGTTCTGCTCATGTTACGTATTATAAAAATGTGGCATATTAGCACACCTCAGATTGCCGTCACTGAAGCAGGTCTGTACTGTTCCAAATCGGAGCACTTCAATAGATGATCAAGACTGTTGGTTTCTAATCGCATGGCCTAAAATGGTCCTAACAGCAGGATAGTGTAGCTGTCTGCATTTGCAGTTACTAATGCAGAGGATCTCTTTCCTAGCTTCTGGCAAAGCATATGTTCTGTCGAGTACAAGCATAAGGAAAGCAAAATAGCCCAGGGTTTTTTTTCTCCTGGGAAAGGCAAACCGGCTCCGTAAACACTTGTCACTCCCTCTCTTAGTCCCTGAAATAGGTGTCAAAACAGATCGAATATGGATAGATAACGAACCTGTCATATTTACTTTTATATTTTTCGAATGTGGATATGAATATGAATATCCTGGATACAAATATGAATAATATCAAATATAAATACAAAACAAATACGAAATATGATCACGAATATTTCAAAGCTCTTTAAATTGTACGTATAAAATGAACAATAAAACATAACTGGTTTATTTTATCCAAACATTTATGAATTTTTCGTATAAGCTAAGGTTCTTTCTCTAACTACATGTATTGATGTATATGTTAATGCATGATGCACTACTAAAGTACTATGTAAATGAATTAGGCTGAAATAGAGGATATAGATTGTGGATATCTGTTAGACCGAAATGGCAATAGAGGGGGGGTGAATGGTGCCTTTAAACCTCCCAAGTATTCTCACGATTCTTCTTCTCCGATAGCTATAGAAACTATGAAGACAGAAGAGGTTTGCTCACTGGAAGCCAAAAACCAAACTGACAGCAGAACAAAATTAGAGCAGAGATCCGAGCGGCAAGCTCTCGGCTGAGAGCAGAGCAGTCGGTGTCTCTTTGTGTAGTCAATCGACTCTCAGCTGTGGTCGAAATGACCAAAGACAGTTTTTGAGCAGTTGAGATTAGCAGTGAGAGGCCGACCGACAAAAGATTTCAAACAGTCGTGACCGAAAACAGAATACGCAAAGAATACAATGTAGTCGAATGCAGAACAGATAAAACATGAAGCGCACGACCGCAAGACCCAATCTCCGAATAACTTTTGATTCATGAATCTTTTGGTCATGGGACTTCAAACACTGCGGGACAACATCTTCTGGATGAGAAATTACCAAGAAGATAGAAGCTCTTTACCGCGGTTGAACAGAACGGCACGGTCGAACTTAGATCAGAGTAACGTCGAGGCGCACGACTGCAGGACTAAGGCTTTAGAGAATTTTCGGCTCAAAGATCTAAACCCCATGAAACTTAAAACCAAGCAAGAACATGACCTCTAAAGGAGAATTTACCAAGAATAAGCAAGCACTTCACAGTGATTGATCGAGACGGCAAAGTCGAACATGAAACAGAGGATCTCGGGGGCGCATGACCGCTCGGTTTGCTCTCAGGAAAAGACTAGCCAAATGGCTTTGAGGTGATTCCCAATTCACAGCAAGACAAAGCCAAGGCTACAAGCGACCAAAACAGATCTCGGTTTGCTCTCAGGAAAAGACTAGCCAAATGGCTTTGAGGTGATTCCCAATTCACAGCAAGACAAAGCCAAGGCTACAAGCGACCAAAACAGATCTCACAACATCCCAGAGAAAAAGGAAGGAGAAAACCAAGAACAGATGCAAACAATCAAGACATCTCAGACAAAGCAAATCTTAGAATGATACAGAGAGATGAAGGATTGATCATGGAGGTTTCTACAGCCACCCCATCTGGAGGTACACGAGCATCAAACTTTGCCCAGAGACAACTCACACAAGATAAAAAGGGAAACCCTAGAACGACTCGGGAACCACCACCCAGAGCACCAACGCTCCCACTCCTATTTATAGCCTCATGCTACCGGGGGGAAACCCGTTAACCCCGACCCAACACCGGGTTTTACATACCGATAACCGCTGGGCTGAGAACAGTGCTTTTGCCAGTGTTTTCACCAGAAACTAGCTTCCTTCACGGCTTTTCCGCATTTCTCCAAAATGCCACTCCGCTGCCTTCCCGAAAGCTTCCTTTTCTTCTTACTGTCCAAGACTTGCAGCCACTTTGTCCGCCTCATCGTCTTCGGCACATCCCGACCGTTCATCGACCTCAGCACCTTTCGTGCCTAGTCCGGTCATCCCATGCCTCGCCATGACTTCGCCTCAAAGTCCTGCAGCCACCACAGACAAGAACACATCACATAACACCGCTCAAAACACTATAATCATACATTTGCATCAGAGAAAAGTACTCAAAATACAAACCCTGCAAGTCGTATACACCATATGACCGATCAAAATGATAGAACAGGACATGCACCCGACCTACGACCGCTACCAGAGACCATACGACCACCCCAGTGGTCCGTACGACCGATTCCCAGAGATTACGACTGCTTCAGGAGCCCATATGACCAGTTAGACTCGAGTTACGACCACGGCCAGAAGTTGTGATGTGGTCGAAGGGACTTCCGACCACGTCTCTCCACGTTACGACCGCATCCGATCGTTATCGACCGCAACCCGAGCCCGTTTGACCGCATACAACCGCAATTCGACCACGATCGACCGCCTCACAACGTGGTCGAAGTTTGCCGACTTCCCACGTGGTCGTGGTCGAAGCCTGCCGACTTCCGACCGCAGCGGTCGAAGCTTCGACTTCCGACCGCAACCAACTTCCGACCACGGCCAATGTGGTCGTAGTAGCATTCGACCACGACCAACGTGGTCGTAACGACTTCCGACTACGGCCAACGTGGTCGTAGAGGCATTCGACCATGGCAAATGTGGTCGTAACGACTTCCGACCACTGCCATCGTGGTCGTAGATCGTTCGACCATGGCCAATGTGGTCGTAACGACTTCCAACCATGGCCAACGTGGTCGTAGCAGCTTACGACCACGGCCACGACTTCTGACCACGGCAGAGATGTCTAAACTCAACTGGGGGCTTCCGACCACGGCCAGAGTGGTCGTAAATCCGACTGGGGCTTCCGACCATGGCCAGAGTGGTCGTAAGGCTTCCAGAGAGCATCGACCACGTCCAGTGTGGTCGTAAAGGCTTACGACCATAGCCAGAGAGGTCGTAAAACTTCCAGAGGGCATTCGACCACGGCCAGTGTGGTCGTACGACCTCCTGAGGGCTTTCGACTTGGCAGAAAAGGTTCAAACAAAACTCAAACTTTCCAAAAAAAAGAGTCAATTACTCATCACAAATATGTGGTTACCTCCACATGGTCTCTCAATATCTGAATAATCCGAATTTGTATTTGTATTTTACAGATAATGAACTACCAAATTTGTATTCTTATCTGACATAATCTGCTTTTATTTTTAATCTAATACTATTTCATAAATATCTGAGCAGTCAAAATTCATATTGAAATATGTCCGATTTTCGACTGTCCCATCCATTTTGGCCCATACCACTAAGGCCCGATTGGCAGATCACAAGGCGGAAAACGCTGTCCAGTACTGCGGCTTCCTTGCCTCCGTCGCCGGCGCATGATTACGTCATCCCCAAATCCTACTTGTCCTCCTCTGCCGTCGCAGCTGATGTGATGGGCGGCGACGGCCGTTGCGTCAAGATCTTCGGCTGCGACCTGAAGCGACGGCACCTGCACCGGGCGGAATGGGCTATGCGGGAAACCGACGCCCTCGCGAACGTCGTCGTTGAGATCCTCCTCACCACCACAAGGACTGCAGGAAGGCGTTCCCCTCGACGCGGCTCAGCCGGCAATGTCGGCCGGTTGCTTCGCGGCCGCGGTGAGCCACCCAACTCGCTCTTCTTGTGCACCCCTACATGTAGACTGAACTGAACCGTGCCTTCGTCAAGTTTTCAATTTTACCTGGAAATAAGCTGATTCTGAATTCTTGTTGGTACTCAGTTCATTTACAAGATACTTTAGTACTTCATCATGCATTAATATATACATCAATACATGTAATTAGAGAAAGAATCTTAACTTATACGAAGAATTCATGAATGTTTAGATCAAATAAAACAGTTATGTTTTATTGTTCATTTGTACGTACAATTTAGAGAGTTTTGAAATATGTGTGTCAGGTGGAATTGAGAAGCTCATCGCTCATCGTGATGGACATTTTGGCCGGCAGCTGAAGAAATGGCGAGTGACTGAAAACAGACGTCCGGATCGGACATCCGATTCCTAGCATTTCCCTTAGAAAAAAGGTCAGCATGCAGTCCATTGAAAGCTGTTCGACCAGTTGATGCTCATCCACATCTTCACCAACTCTTCCTTTTTAAATTTGTAATCCTGCCAGAATATGCTGCAATACCGAAAGCAAGTTTGCAGTTCTGTTGGTAGGTGGTAGTAGCTTAGCCTGAGAATATCCATAATATCCTTTTCAGTTCCCTTAAAATAATCCAAACCTTCATTCCCTTAAAATGATCGAAACCTTCATGCAAGAATCTATCCCAGAATTCAGTTGTCATATTGTCTCGCAGGTGTGCACCGATAACCTTTGTTACCATGTAGTGGTGGATCTAGAACAAAAATGACGCGAGGGCCTCATGCTTCATGCATATACCTATCAATGCATCTATTAATAATGTAGTAGATAGTAATGTGTTCTAAATTTTGAAATATTAACTAACTTTGTGACAAAGTTTGATGGTAAATGATTATTTGTCAAACAACATACCAAAATTAAGAAACCCACTATTAGTGAAGAATCTAGGATAAATCCGAGAACAAAAGATGGTTAGCATCGGCAAAAAAATAACATCTGGCCCCATTGCCTAGAAAATAGACAACAAAAATAATAAGTGAGTAAAATTTCAAGTAAAAGAATTTTAGAATAATCTAATAAAGTGAAGCAAATTACATTTTATAGATGGTTTCAATGACCTCTTATTTTCTAGAAGCAATCTATTATAAAATCATTGGTAACTCCCTCCATTTCACGTTTCTCCACATAGCAAATAAGACTATCACTCATGACCTGATCATCGATGTTGTTGCGTAAAGCTGTTTTCATAATTTTTATGGTTGAAAAGCATCTTTTAACTGTAGCAGAAGCGACAGGCAAAACTAATGCTAACTTCAAAAGTCGATAAATTGCAAGATAGCAAAAGTGTTTCCTTGCCTCAACCATTACCGGATAAAGTTCCTTAATGGTCTCTATATTGAAGAATCTATCACTTGCTGGCACATCAGTAATATAGAGGCAAAGATGATGGTTGAGATCCCTCAAATCTCTAGAACTAAAATCATTAGGATAAAGGTTAGCTAGCCTCATCAAATGGTCCAAATTAAAATCACATAATGATAGATATTTTCTTTTCTTTTCTCCCCCTGTTCGTCAATGTGATTAAGCCTTCTTTTTGATCGATGTAATTCTTGGCATGTAGAGACATTAGTTTTTGGTATGTAGGGGCACACACTGTGTAAGCTTAGACTCTAGACTACAAAAAATAAAATCGGTGCAGGGGCATGTGCCCCCATCCGTCAACGTGTGTCCGCCCCTAGACTACAGGCTGCTAAACTAAAGGAAATCCTTTAAAGACCGAAGAGAAGTAAGTCTGCCAGCAGGGAAGTTACAAAATCCAAATGATCCATATGCCACATATTGCAAGCGGTCAAGGTTCCCGAGATCTCCGAAGTGTTTTGGTTTTCTTTCCTCAGAATCACAACTAAGAATTCTTAAGTGATACAGTTTGCCTATTCCACAAATACTAATCTTTGGATATAGTTGTGTCAGCATGATGCAACAGAGGTCCCTAAGCTTTCCAAGTTTTCCCAGAAAATTAGATGTATTCTATGCTATCATCATCTCAAATAGACGCAAGAATTTTGAGTTTACTATAGCTTCTTCTGGTGTCTTTAAACTATCCTCATTATAAACACGACTTCCAACGATAATAGTAAGCAGATTCTTCCAATGGGCGATTTTTTTCTTGATCTCCTCTACGGATAAATTACATGTATCTTCAACGTGTATGTGTCGAACTATACTCACCACCTTTTCAAAGCAACCAACATCAACTATTTGTGCACATTCACCTAAAGATACATCCTTTGCCAAATCATGCATTAGGTCATGCATGTAGTGTCTAGGTTCTTCATTTATTCTACCATCATTGTATGTTTCAATTCGGAGATCAAAGAATGATTTTCTTGTCAGTTGAGCCAAGTACTGTTCTCCAATTTCCATTAGCCCTTCTGGTCCAGTTGCAGTCAGCGAGATCAATCCTGAACTCATCCATATCTTCACTAACTCTTCCTTTTTAAATTTGTAATCCTGCCAGAATATGCTGCAATACCGAAAGCAAGTTTGCAGTTCTGTTGATAGGTGTAGTAGATTAGCCTGAGAACTTCCATAATATCTTATTCAGCTCCCTTAAAATGATCCAAATCTTCATGCAAGAATCTGTCCCAGAATTCAGTTGCCATATTGTCTCGCAGGTGTGGACCGACAACATTTGTTATCAAGCTGTGGTGGATCTAGAACAAAAATGCTGCGGAGGCCTCATGCTTCATACATGTACTTATTAATGTATCCATCAATAATATAGTAGATAGTAATGTGTTCTATATTTTGTAATATCAACTAACTTTGTGACAAAGTTTAATGGTAAATAACTGTTTTTCAGATAACACACCAAAATTAAGAAACTCACTATTAGTGAAGGATCTAGGATGAATCTGAGAACAAAAGATGGTCAGCATCTGCAAAAAAACAACATGTAGCTCCATTGCCTATAAAATAGTTAACAAAAACAATTAGTGTGTAAAAGTTCAAGTAAAAGAATTACAAAATATTCAAATACATTTTATTGTTGGTTTCAACGGCTCCTTAAATTCTGGAAGTGATCTATTTTAGAATCATTGGTAACTCCCTCCATTTCTCGTTTCTCCACATAGCAAATAAGACTATCACTCATGAGCTGATCACCGATACTATTGCGTAAAGTTGTTTTCACAATTATCGTGGTTGTAAAGCATCTCTCAACTGTAGCAGAGGCAAATGGCAAAACTAGTGCTAAGTTCAAAAGTCGATAAACCAAAACATAGCAAAGGTGTTTCTTTGTCTCAACCATTATTTGAAAAAGTTCC
Organism: Dendrocalamus latiflorus; assembly: GCA_017311315.1. Taxonomy (NCBI): domain Eukaryota; kingdom Viridiplantae; phylum Streptophyta; class Magnoliopsida; order Poales; family Poaceae; genus Dendrocalamus; species Dendrocalamus latiflorus. The sequence goes on from CM029636.1 coordinate 20,750,890, forward strand.
TTAATGGTCTCTATGTTTGAGAATCTATCATGCGCTCACACATCAGTAATATAGAGGCAAAGATAATAGTTGAGATCCCTCAAATCCCAAGAATTAAAATCGTTAGGATAAAGCTTAGCTAGCCTCATCAAATGCTCCAAATTAAAATCATAGAATGATATATGCTTTTCTTTTCTTTTCTCCCCTTTTTGGTCAAAATGTTTAAGCCTTCCTTTTTTAGATAGATGTAGTTCTTGGCATATGGGGTATTAGTTTTTAGTATGTAGGGGCACACACTGTGTGAGCTTAGACTCTAAGCAATGAAAATTAAAATCAAAGTAGGGGCATGTGCCCCCCATGCCCCTATCCTTCAACGTGCGTCTGCCCTACTACCAAGGGACATCCTGTGGCTCTCTTCGCAATTTGTTCTCCAATTGACTACAAGCCAGCATAATCTTGAAGATTATGACCGACAAAGGCATGATGATTGAAGCTTTCTATTTTCGTTTTCCTCCAAACCTTGCAATTGCAAGCACTTCTATTCACCTCCAATTGCTCTGGTAGCCACATCTGCCACACGTTTCATCCGGCTTGTCAGCAAGATCTTGCTTCCACTGTTCCCCGTCCTCAAAGGGGCAAATAGCTATTCCCATTGTTCAATTTTCTCATCCTCTCAGACATCATCCAAAATTAGTAAGAATTTTAAAGAGTTTAGTTTCTCTCTGAGTTTTTGTTGCAGTGCCTCATAAGTATCTGCATCAGGTTTTGCCCATGTAGCGGATTCCAGTATCTTACTTATGACTGTTGTTGCATCAAAGCTAGTAGACACGCACGCCCATATGACCTTATCAAAATGGATGGTGACACCATCATCTTGGTATATGAGTTGTGCTAAGGTAGTTTTCCTCATCCCGCCATGACCAACTATTGAAACAACAGATACATGATTAGTGCTCACCATAATTTTAGCATCTTCATGTGATGTCTTGGCCAACCATCCAACCACCAGTTCTTTTTTCCTTGTGTCAACCAAACACTTCAGTTGCAGTTATCGTGGAACCTGTCTCACGATCCCTATTCAAAAAGTACTCCTCCTACTGACTATTACATCCCTTGAGGTGTTGAGCGAGTGCGAGAAAATCCACAACTCCTGCAGCGGTCCTATCTAAAACCTCCATAGAATTCCTTAGCCTCTTAAGAGTGCCACGGTGAGTTAAACCTTTAATGGTCTTATCCAAAATACTGACATTCTTAATAGATATGACAACTTCGTAATTCATCTTAGCACCAGAGGAGCCCCAGTCACTAAACTTTATGTCCTTGGCCTTCTCTTCAAGCTCATAGTACTCGATTTCATCAAGTGCGTCCTCAGCCTCCTCGACTACATCCCTGAGCTGCCACAGCCATGCATCCAGTGCGCTGCTCTCCTCCTTGATGTTCACCGCGTCCTTCTCCCTTACCTTCCAGTCTTTCCTGGAGTTGCTGAGGGAGATGTCAGCTATAGTGGGGTCAGTGAGGAGTGAGAATGAGGGAGGGGAAAGTGGAGAGCCTGGGTGGACGCACAATGGGGCGGGGGGCACAGGCCCCCCGCTTACATAGTGTGTTCCTCTACATAGCAAAAACTAATACATGCACATGCTAAGAACTACATTTATCAAAAGAAAGAACGTTTAAATATGTTGACAAACAGGGGAGAAAAGAAAAGAAAAATATCTGTCATTCTATGATTTTAATTTAGAGCATTTGATGAGGCTAGCTAAGTTTTATCCTAATGATTTTAATTATGGGGATTTGAGGGATGTCAACCATCAATTTTGCCTGTATATTACTGATGTGTGAGCAGATAATAGATTCTCCAACATAGAGACCATGAAGGTACTTTCTAAGGTAATGGTTGAGACAAAGAAACACCTTTGTTATCTTTTGGTTTATCGACTTTTGAAGTTAGCACTAGTTTTGCCTGTTGCCTCTACTACAGTTGAGAGATGGTTTTTAGCCATGAAAAATTGTGAAAACAGCTATACGCAACAGCATCGGTGATAAGCTCATGAGTGATAGTCTTATTTGTTATGTGGACAAACGTGAAATAGAGGGAGTTACCAATGATTCTATAATATATTGCTTCCAGATTTTAAGAAGTTATCGAAGTCAACTATAAAATGTAATTTGCTTCACTTTATTCGATTATCATGTAATTCTTTTACTTAAAATTTTACTCACTTATTGTTTTTGTTATCTATTCTATAGGCAATGGAGCTAGATGCTATTTTTTCGCAGATGCTAATCATCTTTTGTTCTCGGATTCATCCTAAATCATTCACTAATAGAGAGTTTCTTAATTTTGGTATGTTGTTTGACAAAAGGTTATTTACCATTAAATTTTGTCACGGAGTTAGTATATATTATAAATTTTAGAACACATTACTATCTACTACATTAGTGATGGATGCAATGATAAGTATATGCATGAAGCATGAGGCCTCGCGTCATTTTTGTTCTAGACGGCGGCGATGTGATGGACGGCGGCGGCCGCCGCGTGAAGATCTTCGGCCGCGACCTGAAGCGACGGCACCTGCACCGGGCGGAATGGGCTATGCGGGAAACCGACGCCCTCACGGACGTCGTCGTCGAGATCCTCCTCGACCACCACAAGGGTGCAGGAAGGCATTCCCCTCGACGCGGCTCAGCCGGCGACGTCGGCCGGTTGCTCCGCGGCCGCGGTGAGCCACCCAACTCGCTCTTCTTGTGCACCCCTACATGTAGACTGAACTGAACCGTGCCTTCGTCAAGTTTTCAATTTTACCTGGAAATAAGCTGCTTCTGAATTCTTGTTGGTACTCAGTTCATTTACATGATACTTTAGTACTTCATCATGCATTAATATATACATCAATACATGTAATTAGAGAAAGAATCTTAACTTATACGAAGAATTCATGAATGTTTAGATCAAATAAAACAGTTATGTTTTATTGTTCATTTGTACGTACAATTTAGAGAGTTTTGAAATATGTGTGTCAGGTGGAATTGAGAAGCTCATCGCTCATCGTGATGGACATTTTGGCCGGCAGCTGAAGAAATGGCGAGTGACTGAAAACAGACGTCCGGATCGGACATCCGATTCCTAGCATTTCCCTTAGAAAAAAGGTCAGCATGCAGTCCATTGAAAGCTGTTCGACCAGTTGATGCTCATCCACATCTTCACCAACTCTTCCTTTTTAAATTTGTAATCCTGCCAGAATATGCTGCAATACCGAAAGCAAGTTTGCAGTTCTGTTGGTAGGTGGTAGTAGCTTAGCCTGAGAATATCCATAATATCCTTTTCAGTTCCCTTAAAATAATCCAAACCTTCATTCCCTTAAAATGATCGAAACCTTCATGCAAGAATCTATCCCAGAATTCAGTTGTCATATTGTCTCGCAGGTGTGCACCGATAACCTTTGTTACCATGTAGTGGTGGATCTAGAACAAAAATGACGCGAGGGCCTCATGCTTCATGCATATACCTATCAATGCATCTATTAATAATGTAGTAGATAGTAATGTGTTCTAAATTTTGAAATATTAACTAACTTTGTGACAAAGTTTGATGGTAAATGATTATTTGTCAAACAACATACCAAAATTAAGAAACCCACTATTAGTGAAGAATCTAGGATAAATCCGAGAACAAAAGATGGTTAGCATCGGCAAAAAAATAACATCTGGCCCCATTGCCTAGAAAATAGACAACAAAAATAATAAGTGAGTAAAATTTCAAGTAAAAGAATTTTAGAATAATCTAATAAAGTGAAGCAAATTACATTTTATAGATGGTTTCAATGACCTCTTATTTTCTAGAAGCAATCTATTATAAAATCATTGGTAACTCCCTCCATTTCACGTTTCTCCACATAGCAAATAAGACTATCACTCATGACCTGATCATCGATGTTGTTGCGTAAAGCTGTTTTCATAATTTTTATGGTTGAAAAGCATCTTTTAACTGTAGCAGAAGCGACAGGCAAAACTAATGCTAACTTCAAAAGTCGATAAATTGCAAGATAGCAAAAGTGTTTCCTTGCCTCAACCATTACCGGATAAAGTTCCTTAATGGTCTCTATATTGAAGAATCTATCACTTGCTGGCACATCAGTAATATAGAGGCAAAGATGATGGTTGAGATCCCTCAAATCTCTAGAACTAAAATCATTAGGATAAAGGTTAGCTAGCCTCATCAAATGGTCCAAATTAAAATCACATAATGATAGATATTTTCTTTTCTTTTCTCCCCCTGTTCGTCAATGTGATTAAGCCTTCTTTTTGATCGATGTAATTCTTGGCATGTAGAGACATTAGTTTTTGGTATGTAGGGGCACACACTGTGTAAGCTTAGACTCTAGACTACAAAAAATAAAATCGGTGCAGGGGCATGTGCCCCCATCCGTCAACGTGTGTCCGCCCCTAGACTACAGGCTGCTAAACTAAAGGAAATCCTTTAAAGACCGAAGAGAAGTAAGTCTGCCAGCAGGGAAGTTACAAAATCCAAATGATCCATATGCCACATATTGCAAGCGGTCAAGGTTCCCGAGATCTCCGAAGTGTTTTGGTTTTCTTTCCTCAGAATCACAACTAAGAATTCTTAAGTGATACAGTTTGCCTATTCCACAAATACTAGTCTTCGGATATAGTTGTGTCAGCATGATGCAACAGAGGTCCCTAAGCTTTCCAAGTTTTCCCAGAAAATTAGATGTATTCTATGCTATCATCATCTCAAATAGACGCAAGAATTTTGAGTTTACTATAGCTTCTTCTGGTGTCTTTAAACTATCCTCATTATAAACACGACTTCCAACGATAATAGTAAGCAGATTCTTCCAATGGGCGATTTTTTCTTGATCTCCTCTACGGATAAATTACATGTATCTTCAACGTGTATGTGTCGAACTATACTCACCACCTTTTCAAAGCAACCAACATCAACTATTTGTGCACATTCACCTAAAGATACATCCTTTGCCAAATCATGCATTAGGTCATGCATGTAGTGTCTAGGTTCTTCATTTATTCTACCATCATTGTATGTTTCAATTCGGAGATCAAAGAATGATTTTCTTGTCAGTTGAGCCAAGTACTGTTCTCCAATTTCCATTAGCCCTTCTGGTCCAGTTGCAGTCAGCGAGATCAATCCTGAACTCATCCATATCTTCACTAACTCTTCCTTTTTAAATTTGTAATCCTGCCAGAATATGCTGCAATACCGAAAGCAAGTTTGCAGTTCTGTTGATAGGTGTAGTAGATTAGCCTGAGAACTTCCATAATATCTTATTCAGCTCCCTTAAAATGATCCAAATCTTCATGCAAGAATCTGTCCCAGAATTCAGTTGCCATATTGTCTCGCAGGTGTGGACCGACAACATTTGTTATCAAGCTGTGGTGGATCTAGAACAAAAATGCTGCGGAGGCCTCATGCTTCATACATGTACTTATTAATGTATCCATCAATAATATAGTAGATAGTAATGTGTTCTATATTTTGTAATATCAACTAACTTTGTGACAAAGTTTAATGGTAAATAACTGTTTTTCAGATAACACACCAAAATTAAGAAACTCACTATTAGTGAAGGATCTAGGATGAATCTGAGAACAAAAGATGGTCAGCATCTGCAAAAAAACATGTAGCTCCATTGCCTATAAAATAGTTAACAAAAACAATTAGTGTGTAAAAGTTCAAGTAAAAGAATTACAAAATATTCAAATACATTTTATTGTTGGTTTCAACGGCTCCTTAAATTCTGGAAGTGATCTATTTTAGAATCATTGGTAACTCCCTCCATTTCTCGTTTCTCCACATAGCAAATAAGACTATCACTCATGAGCTGATCACCGATACTATTGCGTAAAGTTGTTTTCACAATTATCGTGGTTGTAAAGCATCTCTCAACTGTAGCAGAGGCAAATGGCAAAACTAGTGCTAAGTTCAAAAGTCGATAAACCAAAACATAGCAAAGGTGTTTCTTTGTCTCAACCATTATTTGAAAAAGTTCCTTAATGGTCTCTATGTTTGAGAATCTATCATGCGCTCACACATCAGTAATATAGAGGCAAAGATAATAGTTGAGATCCCTCAAATCCCAAGAATTAAAATCGTTAGGATAAAGCTTAGCTAGCCTCATCAAATGCTCCAAATTAAAATCATAGAATGATATATGCTTTTCTTTTCTTTTCTCCCCTTTTTGGTCAAAATGTTTAAGCCTTCCTTTTTTAGATAGATGTAGTTCTTGGCATATGGGGTATTAGTTTTTAGTATGTAGGGGCACACACTGTGTGAGCTTAGACTCTAAGCAATGAAAATTAAAATCAAAGTAGGGGCATGTGCCCCCCATGCCCCTATCCTTCAACGTGCGTCTGCCCTACTACCAAGGGACATCCTGTGGCTCTCTTCGCAATTTGTTCTCCAATTGACTACAAGCCAGCATAATCTTGAAGATTATGACCGACAAAGGCATGATGATTGAAGCTTTCTATTTTCGTTTTCCTCCAAACCTTGCAATTGCAAGCACTTCTATTCACCTCCAATTGCTCTGGTAGCCACATCTGCCACACGTTTCATCCGGCTTGTCAGCAAGATCTTGCTTCCACTGTTCCCCGTCCTCAAAGGGGCAAATAGCTATTCCCATTGTTCAATTTTCTCATCCTCTCAGACATCATCCAAAATTAGTAAGAATTTTAAAGAGTTTAGTTTCTCTCTGAGTTTTTGTTGCAGTGCCTCATAAGTATCTGCATCAGGTTTTGCCCATGTAGCGGATTCCAGTATCTTACTTATGACTGTTGTTGCATCAAAGCTAGTAGACACGCACGCCCATATGACCTTATCAAAATGGATGGTGACACCATCATCTTGGTATATGAGTTGTGCTAAGGTAGTTTTCCTCATCCCGCCATGACCAACTATTGAAACAACAGATACATGATTAGTGCTCACCATAATTTTAGCATCTTCATGTGATGTCTTGGCCAACCATCCAACCACCAGTTCTTTTTTCCTTGTGTCAACCAAACACTTCAGTTGCAGTTATCGTGGAACCTGTCTCACGATCCCTATTCAAAAAGTACTCCTCCTACTGACTATTACATCCCTTGAGGTGTTGAGCGAGTGCGAGAAAATCCACAACTCCTGCAGCGGTCCTATCTAAAACCTCCATAGAATTCCTTAGCCTCTTAAGAGTGCCACGGTGAGTTAAACCTTTAATGGTCTTATCCAAAATACTGACATTCTTAATAGATATGACAACTTCGTAATTCATCTTAGCACCAGAGGAGCCCCAGTCACTAAACTTTATGTCCTTGGCCTTCTCTTCAAGCTCATAGTACTCGATTTCATCAAGTGCGTCCTCAGCCTCCTCGACTACATCCCTGAGCTGCCACAGCCATGCATCCAGTGCGCTGCTCTCCTCCTTGATGTTCACCGCGTCCTTCTCCCTTACCTTCCAGTCTTTCCTGGAGTTGCTGAGGGAGATGTCAGCTATAGTGGGGTCAGTGAGGAGTGAGAATGAGGGAGGGGAAAGTGGAGAGCCTGGGTGGACGCACAATGGGGCGGGGGGCACAGGCCCCCCGCTTACATAGTGTGTTCCTCTACATAGCAAAAACTAATACATGCACATGCTAAGAACTACATTTATCAAAAGAAAGAACGTTTAAATATGTTGACAAACAGGGGAGAAAAGAAAAGAAAAATATCTGTCATTCTATGATTTTAATTTAGAGCATTTGATGAGGCTAGCTAAGTTTTATCCTAATGATTTTAATTATGGGGATTTGAGGGATGTCAACCATCAATTTTGCCTGTATATTACTGATGTGTGAGCAGATAATAGATTCTCCAACATAGAGACCATGAAGGTACTTTCTAAGGTAATGGTTGAGACAAAGAAACACCTTTGTTATCTTTTGGTTTATCGACTTTTGAAGTTAGCACTAGTTTTGCCTGTTGCCTCTACTACAGTTGAGAGATGGTTTTTAGCCATGAAAAATTGTGAAAACAGCTATACGCAACAGCATCGGTGATAAGCTCATGAGTGATAGTCTTATTTGTTATGTGGACAAACGTGAAATAGAGGGAGTTACCAATGATTCTATAATATATTGCTTCCAGATTTTAAGAAGTTATCGAAGTCAACTATAAAATGTAATTTGCTTCACTTTATTCGATTATCATGTAATTCTTTTACTTAAAATTTTACTCACTTATTGTTTTTGTTATCTATTCTATAGGCAATGGAGCTAGATGCTATTTTTTCGCAGATGCTAATCATCTTTTGTTCTCGGATTCATCCTAAATCATTCACTAATAGAGAGTTTCTTAATTTTGGTATGTTGTTTGACAAAAGGTTATTTACCATTAAATTTTGTCACGGAGTTAGTATATATTATAAATTTTAGAACACATTACTATCTACTACATTAGTGATGGATGCAATGATAAGTATATGCATGAAGCATGAGGCCTCGCGTCATTTTTGTTCTAGACGGCGGCGATGTGATGGACGGCGGCGGCCGCCGCGTGAAGATCTTCGGCCGCGACCTGAAGCGACGGCACCTGCACCGGGCGGAATGGGCTATGCGGGAAACCGACGCCCTCACGGACGTCGTCGTCGAGATCCTCCTCGACCACCACAAGGGTGCAGGAAGGCATTCCCCTCGACGCGGCTCAGCCGGCGACGTCGGCCGGTTGCTCCGCGGCCGCGGTGAGCCACCCAACTCGCTCTTCTTGTGCACCCCTACATGTAGACTGAACTGAACCGTGCCTTCGTCAAGTTTTCAATTTTACCTGGAAATAAGCTGCTTCTGAATTCTTGTTGGTACTCAGTTCATTTACATGATACTTTAGTACTTCATCATGCATTAATATATACATCAATACATGTAATTAGAGAAAGAATCTTAACTTATACGAAGAATTCATGAATGTTTAGATCAAATAAAATAGTTATGTTTTATTGTTCATTTGTACGTACAATTTAGAGAGTTTTGAAATACGTGTGTCAGGTGGAATTGAGAAGCTCATCGCTCATCGTGATGGACATTTTGGCCGGCATGCTAAAGAAATGGCGAGTGACTGAAAACAGACGTTCGGATCGGACATCCGATTCCTAGCATTTCCCTTAGAAAAAAGGTCAGCATGCAGTCCATTGAAAGCTGTTCGACCAGTTGATGCTCATCCACATCTTCACCAACTCTTCCTTTTTAAATTTGTAATCCTGCCAGAATATGCTGCAATACCGAAAGCAAGTTTGCAGTTCTGTTGGTAGGTGGTAGTAGCTTAGTCTGAGAATATCCATAATATCCTTTTCAGTTCCCTTAAAATAATCCAAACCTTCATTCCCTTAAAATGATCGAAACCTTCATGCAAGAATCTATCCCAGAATTCAGTTGTCATATTGTCTCGCAGGTGTGCACCGATAACCTTTGTTACCATGTAGTGGTGGATCTAGAACAAAAATGACGCGAGGGCCTCATGCTTCATGCATATACCTATCAATGCATCTATTAATAATGTAGTAGATAGTAATGTGTTCTAAATTTTGAAATATTAACTAACTTTGTGACAAAGTTTGATGGTAAATGATTATTTGTCAAACAACATACCAAAATTAAGAAACCCACTATTAGTGAAGAATCTAGGATAAATCCGAGAACAAAAGATGGTTAGCATCGGCAAAAAAATAACATCTGGCCCCATTGCCTAGAAAATAGACAACAAAAATAATAAGTGAGTAAAATTTCAAGTAAAAGAATTTTAGAATAATCTAATAAAGTGAAGCAAATTACATTTTATAGATGGTTTCAATGACCTCTTATTTTCTAGAAGCAATCTATTATAAAATCATTGGTAACTCCCTCCATTTCACGTTTCTCCACATAGCAAATAAGACTATCACTCATGACCTGATCATCGATGTTGTTGCGTAAAGCTGTTTTCATAATTTTTATGGTTGAAAAGCATCTTTTAACTGTAGCAGAAGCGACAGGCAAAACTAATGCTAACTTCAAAAGTCGATAAATCGCAAGATAGCAAAAGTGTTTCCTTGCCTCAACCATTACCGGATAAAGTTCCTTAATGGTCTCTATATTGAAGAATCTATCACTTGCTGGCACATCAGTAATATAGAGGCAAAGATGATGGTTGAGATCCCTCAAATCTCTAGAACTAAAATCATTAGGATAAAGGTTAGCTAGCCTCATCAAATGGTCCAAATTAAAATCACATAATGATAGATATTTTCTTTTCTTTTCTCCCCCTGTTCGTCAATGTGATTAAGCCTTCTTTTTGATCGATGTAATTCTTGGCATGTAGAGACATTAGTTTTTGGTATGTAGGGGCACACACTATGTAAGCTTAGACTCTAGACTACAAAAAATAAAATCGGTGCAGGGGCATGTGCCCCCATCCCTCAACGTGTGTCCGCCCCTAGACTACAGGCTGCTAAACTAAAGGAAATCCTTTAAAGACCGAAGAGAAGTAAGTCTGCCAGCAGGGAAGTTACAAAATCCAAATGATCCATATGCCACATATTGCAAGCGGTCAAGGTTCCCGAGATCTCCGAAGTGTTTTGGTTTTCTTTCCTCAGAATCACAACTAAGAATTCTTAAGTGATACAGTTTGCCTATTCCACAAATACTAGTCTTTGGATATAGTTGTGTCAGCATGATGCAACAGAGGTCCCTAAGCTTTCCAAGTTTTCCCAGAAAATTAGATGTATTCTATGCTATCATCATCTCAAATAGACGCAAGAATTTTGAGTTTACTATAGCTTCTTCTGGTGTCTTTAAACTATCCTCATTATAAACACGACTTCCAACGATAATAGTAAGCAGATTCTTCCAATGGGCGATTTTTTTCTTGATCTCCTCTACGGATAAATTACATGTATCTTCAACGTGTATGTGTCGAACTATACTCACCACCTTTTCAAAGCAACCAACATCAACTATTTGTGCACATTCACCTAAAGATACATCCTTTGCCAAATCATGCATTAGGTCATGCATGTAGTGTCTAGGTTCTTCATTTATTCTACCATCATTGTATGTTTCAATTCGGAGATCAAAGAATGATTTTCTTGTCAGTTGAGCCAAGTACTGTTCTCCAATTTCCATTAGCCCTTCTGGTCCAGTTGCAGTCAGCGAGATCAATCCTGAACTCATCCATATCTTCACTAACTCTTCCTTTTTAAATTTGTAATCCTGCCAGAATATGCTGCAATACCGAAAGCAAGTTTGCAGTTCTGTTGATAGGTGTAGTAGATTAGCCTGAGAACTTCCATAATATCTTATTCAGCTCCCTTAAAATGATCCAAATCTTCATGCAAGAATCTGTCCCAGAATTCAGTTGCCATATTGTCTCGCAGGTGTGGACCGACAACATTTGTTATCAAGCTGTGGTGGATCTAGAACAAAAATGCTGCGGAGGCCTCATGCTTCATACATGTACTTATTAATGTATCCATCAATAATATAGTAGATAGTAATGTGTTCTATATTTTGTAATATCAACTAACTTTGTGACAAAGTTTAATGGTAAATAACTGTTTTTCAGATAACACACCAAAATTAAGAAACTCACTATTAGTGAAGGATCTAGGATGAATCTGAGAACAAAAGATGGTCAGCATCTGCAAAAAAACAACATGTAGCTCCATTGCCTATAAAATAGTTAACAAAAACAATTAGTGTGTAAAAGTTCAAGTAAAAGAATTACAAAATATTCAAATACATTTTATTGTTGGTTTCAACGGCTCCTTAAATTCTGGAAGTGATCTATTTTAGAATCATTGGTAACTCCCTCCATTTCTCGTTTCTCCACATAGCAAATAAGACTATCACTCATGAGCTGATCACCGATACTATTGCGTAAAGTTGTTTTCACAATTATCGTGGTTGTAAAGCATCTCTCAACTGTAGCAGAGGCAAATGGCAAAACTAGTGCTAAGTTCAAAAGTCGATAAACCAAAACATAGCAAAGGTGTTTCTTTGTCTCAACCATTATTTGAAAAAGTTCCTTAATGGTCTCTATGTTTGAGAATCTATCATGCGCTCACACATCAGTAATATAGAGGCAAAGATAATAGTTGAGATCCCTCAAATCCCAAGAATTAAAATCGTTAGGATAAAGCTTAGCTAGCCTCATCAAATGCTCCAAATTAAAATCATAGAATGATATATGCTTTTCTTTTCTTTTCTCCCCTTTTTGGTCAAAATGTTTAAGCCTTCCTTTTTTAGATAGATGTAGTTCTTGGCATATGGGGTATTAGTTTTTAGTATGTAGGGGCACACACTGTGTGAGCTTAGACTCTAAGCAATGAAAATTAAAATCAAAGTAGGGGCATGTGCCCCCCATGCCCCTATCCTTCAACGTGCGTCTGCCCTACTACCAAGGGACATCCTGTGGCTCTCTTCGCAATTTGTTCTCCAATTGACTACAAGCCAGCATAATCTTGAAGATTATGACCGACAAAGGCATGATGATTGAAGCTTTCTATTTTCGTTTTCCTCCAAACCTTGCAATTGCAAGCACTTCTATTCACCTCCAATTGCTCTGATAGCCACATCTGCCACACGTTTCATCCGGCTTGTCAGCAAGATCTTGCTTCCACTGTTCCCCGTCCTCAAAGGGGCAAATAGCTATTCCCATTGTTCAATTTTCTCATCCTCTCAGACATCATCCAAAATTAGTAAGAATTTTCAAGAGTTTAGTTTCTCTCTGAGTTTTTGTTGCAGTGCCTCATAAGTATCTGCATCAGGTTTTGCCCATGTAGCGGATTCCAGTATCTTACTTATGACTGTTGTTGCATCAAAGCTAGTAGACACGCACGCCCATATGACCTTATCAAAATGGATGGTGACACCATCATCTTGGTATATGAGTTGTGCTAAGGTAGTTTTCCTCATCCCGCCATGACCAACTATTGAAACAACAGATACATGATTAGTGCTCACCATAATTTTAGCATCTTCATGTGATGTCTTGGCCAACCATCCAACCACCAGTTCTTTTTTCCTTGTGTCAACCAAACACTTCAGTTGCAGTTATCGTGGAACCTGTCTCACGATCCCTATTCAAAAAGTACTCCTCCTACTGACTATTACATCCCTTGAGGTGTTGAGCGAGTGCGAGAAAATCCACAACTCCTGCAGCGGTCCTATCTAAAACCTCCATAGAATTCCTTAGCCTCTTAAGAGTGCCACGGTGAGTTAAACCTTTAATGGTCTTATCCAAAATACTGACATTCTTAATAGATATGACAACTTCGTAATTCATCTTAGCACCAGAGGAGCCCCAGTCACTAAACTTTATGTCCTTGGCCTTCTCTTCAAGCTCATAGTACTCGATTTCATCAAGTGCGTCCTCAGCCTCCTCGACTACATCCCTGAGCTGCCACAGCCATGCATCCAGTGCGCTGCTCTCCTCCTTGATGTTCACCGCGTCCTTCTCCCTTACCTTCCAGTCTTTCCTGGAGTTGCTGAGGGAGATGTCAGCTATAGTGGGGTCAGTGAGGAGTGAGAATGAGGGAGGGGAAAGTGGAGAGCCTGGGTGGACGCACAATGGGGCGGGGGGCACAGGCCCCCCGCTTACATAGTGTGTTCCTCTACATAGCAAAAACTAATACATGCACATGCTAAGAACTACATTTATCAAAAGAAAGAACGTTTAAATATGTTGACAAACAGGGGAGAAAAGAAAAGAAAAATATCTGTCATTCTATGATTTTAATTTAGAGCATTTGATGAGGCTAGCTAAGTTTTATCCTAATGATTTTAATTATGGGGATTTGAGGGATGTCAACCATCAATTTTGCCTGTATATTACTGATGTGTGAGCAGATAATAGATTCTCCAACATAGAGACCATGAAGGTACTTTCTAAGGTAATGGTTGAGACAAAGAAACACCTTTGTTATCTTTTGGTTTATCGACTTTTGAAGTTAGCACTAGTTTTGCCTGTTGCCTCTACTACAGTTGAGAGATGGTTTTTAGCCATGAAAAATTGTGAAAACAGCTATACGCAACAGCATCGGTGATAAGCTCATGAGTGATAGTCTTATTTGTTATGTGGACAAACGTGAAATAGAGGGAGTTACCAATGATTCTATAATATATTGCTTCCAGATTTTAAGAAGTTATCGAAGTCAACTATAAAATGTAATTTGCTTCACTTTATTCGATTATCATGTAATTCTTTTACTTAAAATTTTACTCACTTATTGTTTTTGTTATCTATTTTATAGGCAATGGAGCTAGATGCTATTTTTCGCAGATGCTAATCATCTTTTGTTCTCGGATTCATCCTAAATCATTCACTAATAGAGAGTTTCTTAATTTTGGTATGTTGTTTGACAAAAGGTTATTTACCATTAAATTTTGTCACGGAGTTAGTTTATATTATAAAATTTAGAACACATTACTATCTACTACATTAGTGATGGATGCAATGATAAGTATATGCATGAAGCATGAGGCCTCGCGTCACTTCGCCCCCGTTTGCACGGCTAGATGGAATCGTGGTTGACCAAGTGTTCATCTCTTAACACACGGGACTTTCCCGAGTGTTCACCAAAAGACACTTGGCAAATTTTCAACTACGTGGATGCTAGTGCTGAGAGTAAAGTAGGTGTGTGGTTTGCTTTCGCTTTGCTTTTGTGAAAGCATCAGTAGTGTTGCTCTAGCAAAGCAAGGTACCTGGACAACGTCGCTTTCTTCTTTTGTAAGAGATTCAAAATGGGGAAATTGCTAAGACTACATTGAGAGCACATACATATACATGATTTGGTACTAACTAATAATGTGCTACCTTGCTTTGCTAGCTAAGCACACACATCAGTACTCTGTGTGTGTTCCATTAGGGACTGCTTCATTTACAAGTGTTAGCTGTTACTTTCCTCTAGAGAGAATTAGCTATCAGCTTCTTCTGAAATCTTAGTTCGTGCTTCTTTCTTTAAAGAGAAAATTAAGCTACCTAGAGAATCCTTTAAGCGCAACACGCAACTACAACCTTTAATCACCTGAAAACCTACCCCTCTAGGCAGAGAGTTACGTTTTATTTGAACTTCTGAAGTGAATAACTACCACAAAATTTTACTGCATGGGCTAGACATAGCTACTCACTGGTTAATTGCCAAAAATTTGGCAAGATTTTATTTACATTGGCATCTTAGAACACTGTCCTACCAAACCTGGGCCGATTATGGAGACTATGTATTGCACATCTCAGGTTCAGGAATAGCTTCAGGCCTGAGTAGTCCACACTTCAGAATTTCAGGATCAGGGTGATAAGGACCTCCATTTTCAACTCAAATCAAAGACAGAAAAAAATACTTTATTGGAAAGAGAGAAAAAACATAACTCTCATCTCATCGGCACAGAGCTATCAGCTATGTAGAAGAACTAAGCTCCATCCATCATTCATCCTATTCCCAGTAGGTTGTTACATCGTACGTACTGCGTCAGGCCAGAAAAACTTGATGAATGCAAATTTATGACTGCATGCATGCTCATTCGGGACCAAGGTGCTAATGATTGTGCCTCAGAAAAGAAGAGTTGTTGGCATTTCAAATTTGAAGTGCAGATGTCACTATCTGGACCAGAGACATACATTGTCAATATCACTCAGCCAAAGTTGCAGTTCATAAACGTAAAACTACATTGAGCTAAACCTTTTACTTTAGCTCATAAACGTAAAACTACATTGCCATTATCATGCGGCGAGTGGATAACTCAATGAGAAAAACAGCATGGTCCTGCTTGAAAGCGCCACAATGAGAACCAACTGAAGCATCAAAGGAACTGATACGGATCAACTAGTGGGAAAAACTGATTGATGCGCGAATAGTCCGATCTTTCATGGTACCACCCACGAAACCTCGCAAACCAATCTGATTTGATCGAATTGCAAGATGAAGCTTTTGGCACAATTTAAGAACAAAGTATTCTAAACTTGCACACCAAACTATCTCTTTAGCTGAAACTCACTAATTTCCCTCTCTCTCCCTCACGGCAATCCCTTCTCTCTTCAACTCACGAACACCCAAGCATGGTGTTAAGTGGTTTTTTTTGTTTTTATTCATAACTAAAACATCATAATCTCCCTTACAATGGGGTACACCCCTTGGTCTTGTATTGGTGCCCATGGCATGACCAACCCACGCTCAAGACTCACATATGCATGGACGCACGACCAATGCTAAACACGACTCCAAGTCAACTCAAACATGCATCTATAATTGCATGTGTTTACAAAAGGACTCGGATTCTCTCCTAAAAACCATTCCTTCTCAAAGAAACCGGATTCCTCAAACAAACCGAAGCTAATATATATGAGATAATTACAACGTGTTCTACTCGGACTCCTAAGGGATAAGGAAATTTAAACAAGAATATTAGAAAGGAAAACTAACTAAAGAATTAAATATCTAAACCAAGATTGATCCTATTTGAATTAAATGGGGAGAAGTTGGCTTTGTTTATTGGCACAAGTTCTTTTGGCTCGAACTGCTCTCCTGGCTCGGCCTCACATGCCTTCCTCCTTGTGTTCAGCTCGGACTCAACCCCAATTGACGATCTCTCTTTCTTTCTTCACATGCAAGAAAGACTTAGTCTTCTGGCTTCACGCGGCAAGGAATTCCACTTGTATGCATGCGCTCCAGATTCCTTCCCTCTTCTCTTACTTTCTTTCCAAGCCAACACATCTTTCCTTTTTCTTTGCCGAGCCTTGTTTCTCTCGGACGCGCATAGTACTCCTAGCTCATCTATTGTTTCTGGCTTGATTTCCCATCTATTTCTGGCTTGGGACGGCTCCCATATGGTACACACACATGTGGCCCCACGCCTATGTGCATATCCAACCCCCTCAACACCCCGCGGGGTTATACTTCGTATATTATAACCGGGGGACTCTCTATCCCCCGAGAGTGTCCACGCGTTAGCGTCCAGCGAAACAGCCCGTAAAGTTTTCGTAATTACGTTTAGGTCCCTGATTTTCGCAAAAAGGTCCCTAGATTTTTGCGAAAAAACCCCTACACACTTTTTTTGCTGGGTAGCGACCCGTGGTTTCCCGTAATTACGAACAGGCCCTTATTTCTTCCGAAAAGGCCCTCGGTTTTTTGCGAAAAAGCCCCTCCACTCTCCTTTTATTGCGAAAAGGCTCTCGATTTTTTGCGAAAAAACTCCTACGCTTTCTTTTTTCTGCGAATTTTTTCTCTTTGACTTCGGTCCACACGGTGGTTGGCGTGGCGTGGCGCCACGCCTATGTGGCTAGTTTTATGCATGGCCCAACCGAACGGCTCATGCTGCTAGACCCACGTGCTCCCATGCATGCACCCGCATGCTGCCTCCTCTCGGGTGTGCTCTCACACAGCTTGCTCATGTACTTGACCGAATCACACGGTAAGGTTCCCTTTTCTCCTTCTCGGCCAGCCTCCCTGTCCTCTCTCCTGGCAAAACGGACACTTGAGTTTCTTCTCGTTGCAAAATAGTGCCAAAATTGAGATGTAGCACAAGTTTGCAGCTCAAGATTACTCTCCAATATGTTAGATGTTCTTGTGGTCACATCAGGAACTCACAGATCCTCACTGTAGGTGCGTACCTCGATGGGAAAAATAGGTTCACCTCTTGAGAAATGACGAAAATCCCACCTTGGGACAGCTCGTGGGCTAAAACCAATTCCATGGAAACCAACTACCCAGGAGAGAGATTTTTTACTTCATTTCACTACTGTCTTCTATTTTTGTTACTATTATTTTACTGTATCGGCCAGAAGATAGCATATTAAAGAATAAATTTTTACTGTAGATTATAATTATTCATTCTCTCTTATCGTGTGGATGGATGGAATCCATACGATTTGGAAAAGATGGTCCGGGTGGGATGCCCGTGAATAGGTTAGTGTTTGGTCGGAGCCTGCACTAACGGTATTAATTTCATTTACAATTACCGTTTTTACTTATTGTAGTAAATTCAGTATTTTAAATCTATTTACTGTATTTCTTTAAATGTTGTTTTATGCAAACTAACCCTATAAGCCTTCCTTTGTTGCCTTTATCATTATATTGCATTTCTCCGTGTGACTTGCGGAGTACAAGTTTGTACCCACCTTGCTATCTCCACACAGAGGAAGACGACTTCGACTACGGTGAAGACTTGGACAAGTAGGCCGCGTCTTACTGTCGTTTGCCTGTGGGCAGGCTCAGTAGGCTTCTTCCGCTGCTTATGTTTAATTTTTGGCTTATATGCCGTGGATGTAAACTTTGGCAATTCTGCCCATATTTAATTAATATATGCCATTATGGTTGATATTTATCTTTGTTGTTCACTGTGTGCACTAGCTGATCCTGGACTAGTGCGATTTACACAGAGGATCCAGGAGTTGTTGCTCCGAGTTCCGGCCATCGACGCTCCTGAAGAAATTGAGGCATAAAACAACAAAAGGGTAACAAAGCAAGAGCAGTGAACTGACTAATTCAGCAAGCATGCTTGATGATAAAGGCGCGATAGGAATTAAACGTGTGAGAGAGCAGACCTAACATACTAACATTTGATAACAAAATGAGGAAAATGCAGTGCCAAAAAGAGTGGTCCATAAGTGCTTTGAATACGACAAACTATACCAGTGGTGAATCTAGAACAAAAATGATGCGGGGGACTCATGCTTCATGCATGTGCTTATTAATGAATCCATCAATTATGTAGTCGATAGTAATTTGTTCTAAATTTTGTAACATCAACTAACTTCGTGACAAAGTTTAATGGTAAATAACATCTTCACTAACTCTTCCTTTTTAAATTTGTAATCCTTCCAAAATATGCTGCAATACCGAAAGCAAGTTTGCAGTTCTGTTGGTAGGTGGTAGTAGCTTAGCTCAAGAACTTCCATAATATCCTTTTGTTGGACCGAAAAAGGCGACAGAGGGGAGGTGAATGTCGACTACTAAAAATGACCCTCAAGTGAATTTCCTTCCAATAGCTATGAAATGAAGTTCACAGATCTCTGAAACCCCGATCTTACTGAGAGCAAGATCCAGGAGAAAAGCCAAGAGAAAAATCACATAACAACCAAAGGCCGGGAGGACTTAAATGGATTGGGCGGTCTGACCTCAGAGTGAAGGCCGGTCTGACCGCCCCTAACAGGCCGGTCTGACCGCCGTTAGGGGGCCGGTCTGACCGCCCCTAACAGGCCGGTCTGACCGCCGTTAGGGGGCCGGTCTGACCGCCCCTAACATGCAAGTCTGACCGCCCCTCGGGCAAAAAGTCCAGAACCCTGAATTTTCAGACATCAACCTGAACCTCCCCTTTTCTTGCCCAAAACCAAGAGAATTTATGAGATATTTCTATTGTTTTTGGACAAGGGGAGCAAGAAAATAACTACAATAGCCAGAGAGACCTAGAGACCAAGGAAATCCAACTCATGAGCAAGAATTGCAGAAAATGGGGCAAAACCTAAAAATTTCAGAGATGTTGGCAAAAACTCGGATTGCCACCAAGCCTTTGATCCTATGGCCAAGATACTTTGCAGATATATTAGCAATAGCCACAGGATCCTCCAGACCAAGCCTCAAGTTATCTCACAAAGAAAATCACAGGGGGAGCAAGAAACCCTAAAAGATTGAAAACCTGCAGAGCTAACACCAAAAACCTAGTTCCTCTCCATTCTTTGAACTTTTGCATATGAAACTTTGAGACAAGCTAACTAATAGCCTTTGGACTCTCAATACCAAGTTTCATGCCATCTCATGAAGAAAAACTTGAGAACCACCAAAACCCTAGAAGTGGAAAATGAAGAACAGGGCATCTCAAAATACAAAAGCTGAGATTAAACAATGTTTGCTCTTGGGAATAACTAGCCAAATGGCTTCTGAGCATCACCCATGTCATAGCAACCCATTTTGGCACTCCCCAGCAACAAACAACAAGAGCCTCAAAAACTCACAAATCACCAGAAGAGAGGATCGAAGGGAAATAAGCAACAGAGGCAATAAGACTCAAACTCCACCATCTCATATTGATCAAGAGGAAGAGAGATACATGATTGATACAAGAGGAATGATTACAAGCTCTCAACTCATCCTCTCCCTCTCCCTAAATCTCAAGAACACAACCCATACATGCTTCTTGGAGGGGAGACCAACGTACAGAGAAGAAACACAAGCACAGAGCCTTCTTTGCCTCTCCTACCAACTCTCAACCACTAAAGCCCTAAAGCCAAAGCAGCTCTCTAAAGCCCATTTTGACTAAAGGAAACCCTAAAAACCCTTGGAAGCATTGAGAGGGCATGCAGCCCCTCACATCTATTTATAGCCTTTGGCTAATGGGTCTCCACCCCGTTACGCCTGCTAAATCCAACGGAGCCCGCTCCCGCTTGTGCAGCCTTGCGAAATTCCCGATTCGCCCCTCCTGCACCTTCCGGGAAGCTTCCGCGCTCCTTGTCGTCCAAGACTCGCAACCATATCGAATCTCCGCCTTCTTCGACACATCCGACCGTTCTGACCTCGACACCGCCTGTGTCTAGTCCGGTCACCTCGTGTCTCACCACAGCTCCGCTTCGACATCCTGCAGTCATCACAGACAAGAAACACATCAAATAGCACCGCTCGATACATGTAGGCATAATGACACAAACAAATCATACTTACGCATGACGAAGTCCAAACCTGCCAAATCAACATAATACACATCCTAAGCCCTTGACTAGGTTTGACCAAGTCCGACCGAGCCCGTTGCACCACGCAACGTCAGGGTCCGACCAACCAACTCAAACTCGACTTTCCTAAACGATGTCAATTACTCATCATACACATGGAATGACCTCCACATGGTCTCTCAATCTCCCCCTTGATGAGTATATTGACAAACCCAGAAAAAGCAAGAAGTTGAGTTTGAAGAGTCCAACATGGTCCAAAGAAGGCTAATGAAGCTAATGACCATGTCGACAGAAGGAATCACTAGAGCAACTCAAGAAAGAGAAAATTGTTCTCCAAAGCTCTAGAGAGATCCCAAAAGACTTTTTCGCCGCTATTCTCCCCCTTTTGGCAATAAACACATCAAGGATGCAAAAGAGAGAATATGACACGATTTGGATGAAATGACTGAAGTTTGTTTATTCTAAGCATTTAGAGCCATGAGAATTATCCAAAATGAAATACACCAAGCCATAACTCAATAAAAGGCTATCTAGATGATGACAACTTATATATATGCTAGCTAAACCAAGAGATGACAATCTGAAATGTAGTGCAGTTTGTGAGCAAGTCAAGTCATCAATAAGCAAAGTCTAGCTAGAGACATCCAAGGATGATGCAGGCCATGTCACTAAGCTAAGCGGAACCGAGAAGCTAATATTGAGTCAATTAGAGTGCTATATGTGAAGGAATGCGCGTAGGTTACGATAGCAGAAAACAAAACTTTTCTACCGCGCACACAAGGACATCATGCTTAAGGAGGGATCATGGATCGTTATCACTAGACGCGCAGCGCAGCGGAAGAAGAGTTGGAGAAGCCGATCCAACCACGCGCGTCGAGGTAGTAGTGAAATTAGCCAATCTTCCCGAACAGATCGTCTCCTCCACGCGATCAACCACACCACGAGCAGATCCAATCTGTAGGTTGTTGATGCCGATCAACACCGCAACGAGCAGCGCCTCCATCGGTATCCACGCGTTTGGGGTTGGAATGCCAATCGCGAGTGTACTAGCACTTGTGAGCGGCTAGGGTTTGGCTCGGGAGGTGGCGGCTAGGGTTATGCTAGAGATTAACAGAGGCGTACCCCCTCAGCCCCTCGCCACCATATATATAGACCTCCTCACTTGGGCCTTGTAGACCGAGGCCCAATAGGAGTCTATTCGGATCTCTATCCGAATTGAGCCCACATCCGAATCATATTCGAATTAGTGTTCCAACCCGTTAAGTGTGCGACCCTGTAGGTTCACGTATACTTGGTCGCGACCCGAAAACGCCTTTCCGGTCACCCTATTAATAGCGGCCTCTAGAAAGACATATTAACCCCAAAGTATACGTAAAGATCATATCGGCTGAACCTATAATGTTCTCATATACGAATCCCTTTGCCTCACGATATCGGCTGAACCTGTATCGGATGAACCTTTTCAGTTCCCTTAAAATGATCCATACCTTCTTGCAAGAATATATCCCAGGATGTAGTTGTCATATTGTCTCGCAGGTGTGTGCCGATAACCTTTGTTAGCAAGCTATGGCGAATCTAGAACAAAAATGACACAGGGGCCTCATGCTTCATGCATGCACTTATCAATTCGTCCACCAAAAATGTAGTAGATAGTAATGTGTTCTAAATTTTGTAACTTCAACTAACTTTGTGATGAAGTTTAATGGTAAATAACTGTTAGTTAGACAACGTACCAAAATTAAGAAATCCACTATTAGTGAAGGATTCAGAATGAATCCGAGAACAAAATATGGTTAGCATCGGCAAAAAACAACATCTAGCCCCATTGCCTATAAAAGAGATAACAAAAATAATAAGTGAGTAAAATTTCAAAGAAAATAATTACAGAATAATCAAATAAAGTGAAACAAATTACATTTTATAGTTAGTTTCGACGTCTTCTTAAATTCTGGATGCGATCTGTTATAGAATCATTGGTAACTCCCTCCATTTCACGTTTCTCCACATAGCAAATAAGACTCACTCACGAGCTGATCACCGATGCTGTTGCGTAAAGCTATTTTCACAATTTTTATGGCTGAAAAGCATCTCTTAACTGTAGCAGAGGTGACCAGTAAAACTAGTGCTAACTTTAAAAGTCAATAAACCAAAAGGTAGCAAATGTATTTCCTTGTCTTAACCATTACCGGAGAAAGTTCCTTAATGGTCTGTATGTTGAAGAATCTATCATCTATTTGCACATTAGTAACATAGAGGTAAGGATGATGGTTGAGATCCGTCAAATCCCAGAATTAAAATCATTAGGATAAATCTTAGCTAGCCTAATCAAATAGTCCAAATTAAAATCACAGAATGATATATGTCTTTCTTTTAGATATATGTAGTTCTTGGCATGTGAAGACATTAGTTTTTGGTATATAGTGTACATACTATGTAATCTTACACTCTAGACATTAAAAATTAAAATCGACATGGGGACATGTGCTCCCATCCCTCAACGTGCGTTCGTCCCAGAACTAGAGACTGCCAGACTAAAGGAAATCATTTAAAAACCAAAGAGAAGTAAGTCTGCCAACAGGGAAGTTACCAAAAGCAAACGATCCGTATGACACATATTACAAGCGGTCAAGGTTCCCGAGATTTCTGAAGTATTTTGGTTTTCTTTCCGCAGAATCACAACTAAGAATTCTTAAGTGATATAGTTTGCCTATTCCACAAATACTAGTCATTGGAGATAGTTATGGCAGCATGATGCTACGGAGATAATTGAAAGTTTGCCCAGAAAATTAGATGTATTGTATGTTGTCATCATTTTAAATAGATGCAAGAATTTTGAGTTTACTATAGCTTCTTCCAGTGTCCTTAAAATATCCTCATTATAAACGTGACTTCCAATGATAATAGTATGCGGATAACTTACATGTATCTTCAACATGCATGTGTCAAACTATGCTCACCACATTTTCAAAGCTGGCAACATCAACTATTCGCGCACATTCACCTGAAGATACGTCCTTTGCCAAATCATGCATTAGGTCATACATGTAGTATCCAGTTTCTTCATTTATTCTACCATCATCGTATGTTTCAATTTGGGTATCAAAGAACGATTTTCTTGTCAGTTGAGCCAAGTATTGTTCTCCAATTTCCATTAGCCCTTCTGGTCCAGTTGTAGTCTGTGAGATCAATCCTGAACTCATCCACATCTACACCAACTCTTCCTTGTTAAATTTGTAGGCCTGCCAGAATATGCTGCAATACCAAAAGCAAGTTTGCAGTTCTGTTGGTTGGTACAGTAGCTTAGCTCGAGAACATCCATAATATCCTTTTCAGTTCCCTTAAAATGATCCAAACCTTCATGCAAGAATCTGTCCTAGAATTCAGTTGTCATATTGTCTCACAGGTGTGCACCGATAACCTTTGTTACCAAGCAGTGGTGGATTTAGAACAAAAATGACGTAGGAGCCTTATGCTTCATGCATATATACCTATCAATGCATCCATCAATAATGTAGAAGATAGTAATGTGTTTTAAATTTTGTAACATCAACTAAGTTTGTAACAAAGTTTAATGGTAAATAATTGTTTGTCAAACAATGTACCAAAATTAAGAAGCCCACTATTAGTGAAGGATCTAGGATGAATCCGAGAACAAAATATGATTAACATCGGCAAAAAATAATAACTGGCCCCATTGCCTAGAAAATAGACAACAAAAACAATAAGTGAGTAAATTTTCAAATAAAAGAATTATAGAATAATCTAATAAAGTGAAGCAAATTACATTTTATAGTTGGTTTCGACGACTTCTTAAATTCTAGATGCGCTCTATTATAAAATCATTGGTAACTCCCTCCATTTCACGTTTCTCCACATAGGAAATAAGACTATCACTCATAAGCTGATCACCGATGCTATTTCGTAAAGTTGTTTTCATAATTTTTATGGCTGAAAAGCATCTCTTAACTGCAGTAGAAGCGACAGGCAAAACTAATGCTAACTTCAAAAGTTGATAAACCAAAAGATAGCAAAGGTGTTTCCTTGTCTCAACCATTACCGGAGAAAGTTCCTTAATGGTCTCTATATTAAAGAATCTATCATTTGCTGGCACATCAGTAATATAGAGGCAAAAATGATGATTGAGATCCCTCAAATCTCCATAATTAAAATCATTAGGATAAAACTTAGCTAGCCTCATCAAATGGTCCAATTAAAATCAGAGAATAATAGATGTTTTTCTTTTCCTCAACGTCTTTAAGCCTTCTTTCTTTTTGATAGATGTAATTCTTGGCATGTGGAGACATTGGTTTTTGGTATGTAGGGGCACACACTATGTAAGCTTAGATTCTAGACAATAAAAATTAAAATCAGCACAGGGGCATGTGCCCCCATCCCTCAACGTGTGTCCTCCCCTGGACTACAGGCCGCTAGACTGAAGGAAATCCTTTAAAGACCGAAGAGAAGTAAGTTTGCAGGGAAGTTACAAAATCAAAATGATCCATATACCACATATTGCAAGCGATCAAGGTTCCCGAGATCTCTGAAGTGTTTTGGTTCTTTCTGCAGAATCACAACTAAGAATTCTTAAGTGATATAGTTTGCCTAATCCACAAATACTAGTCTTTGGAGATAGTTGTGTCAGCATGATGCAACGGAGGTGCCTAAGCTTTCCAGGTTGGCCCAGAAAATTAGATGTATTGTATGTTGTCATCATCTTACATAGACGCAACGATTTTGAGTTTACTATAGCTTCTTTCAATGTCCTTACTATATCCTCATTATAAACATGACTTCCAATGATAATTGTAAGCATATTCTTCCAATGGGCGATTTTTTTCTTGATCACCTATGCAGATAAATTACATGTATCCTCAACGTGTATGTGTCGAACTGGACTCACCACCTTTTCAAAGCTGGCAACATCAACTATTTGCGCACATTCACCTGAAGATACATCCTTTGCTAATTCATGCATTAGGTCATGCATGTAGTATCTAGGTTCTTCATTTATTCTACCATCATTGCATATTTCAATTCTGAGATCACAGCATGATTTTTTGTTAGTTGAGCCAAGTACTGTTCTCAAATTTCCATTAGCCCTTCTGCTCCAGTTGTAGTCTACAAGATCAATCCTAAACTCATCCACATCTTCACCAACTCTTCCTTTTTAAATTTATAATCCTTCTAGAATATGCTGCAATACCAAAAGCAAGTTTGCAGTTTTGTTGGTAGTTATAGAAGCTTAGCATGAGAACTTCCATAATATCATTTTCAGTTCCCTTAAAATGATCCAAATCATCATGCAAGAATCTGTCCCAGAATTCAGTTGTCATATTATCTCGCAGGTGTGGACCGATAACATTTGTTACCAAGCAGTGACGGATCTGGAACAAAAATGATGCGGGGGCCTCATGCTTCACGCGTCTACTTATCAATGCATCCATCAATAATATAGTAGATAGTAATGTGTTCTAAATTTTGAACATCAACTAACTTTGTGAGAAAGTTTAATGGTAAATAACTGTTTGTCAGACAACATACCAAAATTAAGAAACTCACTATTAGTGAAGGATCTAGGATGAATCCGAGAATGAAAGATGGTTAGCATCGGCAAAAAAACAACATCTGGCTCCATTGCCTATAAAATAGATCACAAAAACAATGAGTAAAATTTCAAGTAAAAATATTATATAATATTTGAATAAAGTGAAGCAAATTACATTTTATAGTTGGTTTTGATGGCTCCTTAAATTCTGAAGCGATCTATTTTAGAATCATTGGTAACTCCCTCCATTTCACATTTCTCCACATAGCAAATAAGATTTATCACTCATGAGCTGATCACCGATGCTATTGCGTAAAGCTATTTTCACAATTATGCTAGTCGTAAAGCATCTCTCAACTGTAGCAGAGGCAAATGGCAAAACTAGTGCTAGTTTCAAAAGTCAATAAACCAAAAGATATCAAAGGTGTTTCTTTGTCTCAACCATTATCTAAAAAAGTTCCTTAATGGTCTCTATACTGGGGAATCTATCATCTACTTGCACATCAGTATTATAGAGGCAAAGATGATAGTTGAGATCCCTCAAATCCCAAGAATTAAAATCATTAGGGTAAAGCTTAGCTAGCCTCATCAAATGGTCCAAATTAAAATCATAGAATGATGGATGCTTTTCTTTTCTCCCCCTGTTTGTCAACGTTTTTAAGCCTTCCTTTTTTAGATAGATGTAGTTCTTGGCATGTGGGGTATTAGTTTTTGGTATGTAGGGGCACACACTATGTGAGCTAGACTCTAAGCAACAAAAATTAAAATCAAAGTAGGGGCATGTGCCCCCCATGCCCCCATCCCTCAACACGCATCCACCCCTATTACCAAGGGACATCCTGTGGCTCTCTTTGCAATGTGTTCTCCAATTGACTACAAGCCAGCATAATCTTGAAGATTATGACCGGCAAAGGCATGATGACTGAAAATATTTATATTTTCGTCTTCCTCCAAACCTTGCAATGGCAAGCACTTCTATTCACCTCCCATTGCTTTGGTAGCCACATCTGCCACACATTTCATCTGGCTTGTCAGCAAGATCTTGCTTCCACTCTTCCTCATCCTCAAAGGGGCAAATAGCTATTCCCATTGGTTAATTTTCTCATCCTCCCAGACATCATCCAAGATTAGTAAGAATTTTACAAAGTTTAGTTTCTCTCCAAGTTTTTGTTGCAGTGCCTCATAAGTATTTGCATCAGGTTTTGCCCATGTAGTGGATTCCGTTATCTTACTTATGACTGTTATTGCATCAAAGCTAGTAGATACACACGCCCATATGAACTTATCAAAATAGATGGTGATACCATCATCTTGGTATATGAGTTGTGCCAAGGTAGGTTTTCCCCATCCTGCCATGACCAACTATTGAAACAACAAATACATGATTAGTGCTTACCACAATTTCAGCATCTTCAAGTGATGTCTTGGTCAACCATCCAACCACCAGTTCTTTTTCCTTACATCGACCAAACACTTTAGTTATAGTTATTATGGAACCTGTCTCGCGATCCCTATTCAGAAAGTACTCCTCCTACTGACTATTCCATCCCTTGAGGTGTTGAGCGAGTGCGAGAAAATTCACAACTCCTGTAGTAGTCCTGTCTAAAACCCCCACAGATTTCCTTAGCCTCTTGAGAGTGCCACGGTGAGTCAACCTTTAACGATCTTATCCAAAATACTGACATGCTTAATATATCTGACAACGCCGTGCTTCATCGTAGCACTAGAGGAGCCCAAGTCACTAACCTTTCTATCCGTGTCCTCAGCCTCCTCAACTGCATCCCTGAGCTGCCATAGCCATACATCCAGTGCGCTGCTCTTCTCCTTGATGTGGACCAGGTTGATGACATCGAACACAGCTTGGATCTTTGGCAAGGCCAATAGTATTCTATTCTTCGTCTCCTCCATTCCTATAGTCCTGAGGTATTCATTGAGATAGGTGAAGGCCTTGGTGAACAAGAAGGAGATGGCTAGAGTTGCAACCGACTTGCCAGCAAAGACCAGTGTGGCAATTGTATCCATAGTGTCCCTCTATGATCAGTGCATTTGCTAGTGAAGACAGTACCGAGAGCTGCAAGACTGTCAATCTAGAGACACTACTAGGATGCCATCAGGAAACATCAGAGTATCCGAACCCAGAAGTGCAGAGTTTCAGTTCAAGGATAAAGTTCTAAGGAATGCAGAATCCTTCTCCCTTACCTTGTAGTCTTTCCTAGAGTTGTGGAGGGAGATGTCGGCTGCAGTGGGGATTAGGGCTTCAATGGAGAGGCGGAAGAGGAGGAGACAACAAAGTAAGAGGAGGAGACAACAAAGGAGTGAGGAGTGAGCATGAGGGGGAAGAAAGTGGAGAGCCAAGGCAGACGCATGATGGGGTGGGGGGCACATGCCCCACGTTGATTTTAATTTGTGTTGTTTAAAATATAAGCTTACATAGTGTGTGCCTCTACATACCAAAAACTAATACCTGCGTATGCTAATAACTACATCTATCTAAAAGAAAGAACATTTAAATACGTTGACAAACAGGGGGAGAAAAGAAAAAGTCTATCATTCTATGATTTTAATTTAGACCATTTGATGAGGCTAGCTAAGTTTTATCCTAATGATTTTAATTATGGGGATTTGAGGGATGTCAACCATCATTTTTGCCTCTATATTACTGATGTGTGAGCAGATAATAAATTCTCCAACATAGAGACCATTAAGGTACTTTCTGAGGTAATGGTTGAGACAAGGAAACACCTTTGTTATCTTTTGGTATATCGACTTTTGAAGTTAGCACTAGTTTTGCCTGTCGCCTCTGCTACAGTTGAGAGATGCTTTTCAGCCATGAAAATTGTGAAAACAGCTATACTCAACAACATCGGTGATAAGCTCATGAGTGATAGTCTTATTTGCTATGTGGAGAAACATGAAATAGATGTAGTTATCAATGATTCTATAATACATCGCTTCCAGATTTTAAGAAGTCGTCGAAACCAACTATAAAATGTAATTTGGTTCACTTTATTCGATTATTCTATAATTCTTTTACTTAAAATTTTACTCACTTATTGTTTTTGTTATCTATTTTATGGGCAATGGAGCCAGATACTATTTTTTGTCAATGCTAATCATCTTTTGTTCTCGGATTCATTCTAAATCATTCACTAATAGTGAGTTTCTTAATTTTGGTATGTTGTTTGACAAACGTTTATTTACCATTAAATTTTGTTACGATGTTAGTTGATGTTATAAAATTGAGAACACATTACTATCTACTACATTATTGATGGATACAATGATAAGTGTATACATGAAGCATGAGTCCCTTGCGTCATTTTTATTCTAGATCCGCTACTGATGGGAGTGCGTGTCTATGTGTCACTTTGCCCCCCGTTTGCACGGTTGGATGGAATCACGGTTCATCAAGTGTTCGTCTCTTAACACACTGTTGTAGGGGTGGCCCCCACCTAAGCCATCCGGCCTGCTAAGAGGGCTGCAGAGCTCAAAATGGGAAGTGTGTAATGACATAAGTATCCCTACGAAGGGTACATGAGTGTAAGGATATAATTGTAAAATACTCCTCATGTAAATATATATATGGCTGCCCTAGACGTGGGACAAGGGGCAAGCATTGTTCATCTATCATCTCCACTACTACACTCTCACTTCACTATTTGGTCAGTAGCCACAACAGTTGGTGCCGTCTGTGGGGATTGAACCCATGACCACGGGACTTAACACACGGGACTGTCCCAAGTGTTCACCAAAAGACACTCGACAAATTTGCAACTACGTGGATGCTAGTGCTGAGAGTAAAGTAGGTGTGTGGTTTGCTTTTGCTTTGCATGTGTGAAAGCATCAGTAGTGCTGAGCATCCGAGTACTGGTAAGTCATATCAGACCAGTTGGTGGGCTGAGGTTGTTCTTTAGAAATATTGGTGTTTTGGTCAGGGGTTGATCGGGGTGTTTATTGCTAATGCGCACATGTGGTTATTGCTTGGTTCTAGGATTAGAATCAGTAATTTGGATACATACATTTTGATTATGCAAATTGATGATGTTTATGTATCGTGCGGTGCTACGTGATCGTTTGTTTGTTGGTGTTGGTTGCAGGACTTTGGAGCTAGGTCATGGTGAGATATGGAACGACTGGGACTAGGCACAGGGAGGTGTTGAGGTCTAGAACGGTCAGCGAGATGCCGAAGATGACTAAGGCTTATGGGGTGGTTGCAAGCCGAGACGATGAGGAACTAGTGTCGGACCCGGATTTTTCAATCCAGAATCCCCTGTGAAAACACCGCACTATTCCCTAGATCAGTAGATAGTGCTCATAGGTACATTGCTGCATCATTTCATACATCGCATGAAGCTTGATAATATCACATAACTGAGTTTGAATTATGCCGCGTCGGGCAACTGTTTTACATAGGAGCCAAACATGCCAAGTGTTTACATTACAAAAGCACAGTAGTGGAAGCATAAACAAAGTAAGACCATAATCCACAGGCAAGCGAATGGGGGGGGGTAAATGCGTGCCATATGAATATTACCTAGACTTAGACAATATTTATAGGCACACAACTTCGTAGTCTAATTGCCTAGGACCCAAAAGCGCAGAAGTCGTCCTAGTTCCCGCCGTGGCTCCCTCCATCTGCGGTTGGGGTATCTTCATGGGCATAATGATCTTGGTTCCCGGCATCTAGTTATGGTATTGCGAGGGTGAGCACAAATCCACCGTGCTCCGCGAGCGAATACACAAGATACAATATATAACATGCATGGCTTATCAAGGAAAGGCTAGGGTTATTTTATTTGCCAGAAATTGCATTTGAAATATGATACATAGAAATTTCCTAAGACCAAGCAATTTGAACTAAAGCATAGTGTTTGTGAAAGAATGCTTTAATAATAGTGATTCAGATACCATCCACCATTACATGGTCTCTGCACCATATGCTAGACTTTTAGCGTTATAGCTGCTTACATTATTACTGGGGCGACACCCAGGGCAACACAAATCAGGGCTTTCCACTGCCCTTCACTTTTCCATTTACCACCCACAAAGTTTTTGAAATAGAACTATATCCAGTTAAGTTCCCATGTCCGCCCATGACCGTGGGCATGGCTATTCGAATAATTTTGACTCTGCAGAGTTTGCACACTTTACCCACAATAGACAGTCTGGTCGTTGCCCCACACGATTCCTTAGTCGTGCGGTTGAGTAAACCATCACAGTAACCATTCAAAATACCTCACCCCTTCCATCATCTCACCCCTATGGGCTTGGCCCGCTTGCGGCGGTCACATAGGTTGTGCGGGATGTTCTTCTCCTATACGGCTATCAGCTGGCTACCCACACTGCTAGCGCACCACAGAAAACTTCACCCTCTGGGGGTGTCCCATTCAAGCCGTCACACAAACCAGCCACTTGCACTACCTCACTTTCTCCATCGATGATGATGACTTTCAGGGTCCGATAAATCTACTAAGCCAAGTTGTAATTTACAAACTTGTGGTTGTACTTATTTTATACAGGAGGTCATAACAAGATTCAGTCCTTAGGGTTATCTAGGCGGTACTACCACTAACCACACTCTCGTGTACCGCTGCACCATACCCTCGAACTATCCGCCCAGATAGATAAGCAATTTGAGGTTTTTGGGAGCATAAAATAATTATTCCAAATTAAACCAGTCATTACCATCATGACTTTCCAAACCAGTTTCTCATGATTAAAAGTGATGCTTGGGGCATTTTGATGCCCCCGAGTATCTACGCAGTACTAAGCATGGCGTATAATTACGGACTTATTTTTGAAAGGTTACCATTATAAATTTTGCTAGGGTTACAAAGCTCACATATTCAATTATTTCAAAGAAGATGTAATATTAGTCAAGTTAAGCAATGGGCATATAACCAGAATCTTAAATCAACATATATTTGCATATAAAATAATAACATGCAATTTGATAATTTAAACAAAAGTAATTTGCAGAAAATGTAGGTTTAATATGATCAAAGTATTGACTCGTCTTGGTCACTATGAACTTGGCCTTGATCATCTAGAGATGCTTCAGCCTCAGCTTCCACCTCTTGAGCCTCGTATGCTATTTTTACATGAGCGAAAATTTGGATAAAAATCAGCAAACAAAATAAATCCTCACAAGAAAATTCAAATGAACTCCAAAATTCATGATCTTAGTTCCATTGGTTAGACTTTGATTTTAGATGAATTTAGAAATTTGTTTCACTCAATTTGGAGTTAAAATAAATTAGTTATGATCATTTGAAGTCCTCTGTTTGAATAAAATCGGAAAATAATTAAAAATCTGACACGTGGGACCCATAGTAGATCGCCGGCTATGCGGTCGGTAATGACTAGGTGGTCAGTAATGACTTTGCGGTCGGTACCAACTTTGTGGTCGGTAACGACTACGCGGTCGGTAACGACTGCATGGTCGGTTTCGATCGCATGGTCGTGAGTTCGACCGTATGGTCGTAATTTCGACTGCATGGTCACGAGTTCGACCATATGGTCGTAAAAGATGCTGAGCGGTCGTAAATGACACTAAGTGGTCATACACGTCATAGAGCAGTCGTAAACGACACAGAGTGGTCGTAATCTACATGGAGCGGTCGTAAATGACCTCGAGTGGTTGGAAACGACAACGAGTGGTTGTGAACGTGGTCGGAAGGTGTTTCAACCACGTTGTGAAGGGGTGAACATGGTCGGAGAGTGCTTAGACCACGGTGTGAGTGGTCGGGGGGGGTGCTTCGACCACATTGTGAGTGGTCGAAGGGTTGC
This sequence comes from Dendrocalamus latiflorus, assembly GCA_017311315.1. Classification (NCBI taxonomy): domain Eukaryota; kingdom Viridiplantae; phylum Streptophyta; class Magnoliopsida; order Poales; family Poaceae; genus Dendrocalamus; species Dendrocalamus latiflorus. The sequence continues at coordinate 20,783,877 of CM029636.1, forward strand.
GGCCAAGGTGAACAGTGGTCGGTAGGATCACTGTGTGTACCGATCACTGTGTGGTCGTAGGAGCTACGACTATGAAAATTAAATGTGGTCGAATGTCTGACCACATGGTCATAGATGATGACGTGGTCGTAGCTTCGACTGCATGGTCATAACAACTGCGTGGTCGTGGCTTCGACCACGTTGGGGGTGGCAGCGAGGCGGAACAGGGGACTACGGGCTACGGTGACTCACAACACCAGGGACCAATTAATCGAAAGGGGAGCATCTAGGTAGGCTTGGAAGCTTACCTCAGTGGTCGGATGGGCTCGGGGATGGCTATAGTGAGCTGGCGGCGTGCGACGGCAGCGGTCGTAGGGGGCGCTTGGTGCGGGCTTAGTTCAAGTGACAGTAGGTCCGGCCGAGGATGGGGACGGCGTCGTGATGCTCCAGGGGTGCCTTGGTGGAGAGGAATCAAACTCTGGTGGTGGCAATCAGCCGATTGCTTCCTTGGCCGGACTTGGGGACGAAGAAGTTGCCGGCGGGCTGTAGTGCTCGAGAGACCAATTCGGTGAAGTGGGAGGCTCAGTGGAGTGGTGCGGTGCGGTCGGTAGCCCGGGCGAGGCTTTATAGTCGCGGAAAAGCGGTGGTGGCATGGAGGGAGGGCAGTTGAGCGGTCGAAGCAAGGGCGTGGCGGTGGAGTGGCTGCAGTGCTTGGGACTTCATGCTAGCATGAGCGACGGGCGACAGCGCGCAGGGCACAGGCGCTGATGTGATGGGAGCAGGCGCGCGACTTGCGGGGCGTGTGGGCACGGTGGCACAGGCATGGCACTGGAGATGGGAGTGGTAAGGCTGTGCGGGGTAGGCGTGGTGATGCCCGAAACAGAGGAAATGATGGGGGCAAGCGCACACTGCAGCTGACGGGGGTGGCCAGGCTAGTCGGTGGCGAGTGGACGCGGCAACCGTGGTGACTCAAGGCAATGCGACGACATAGTCAAAGGGGTCGGTCACATTGGTAGAGGGTTGGCAGTGACGCGCATGGTCGTGGGGGGTAAGAGAGGCAGTGATGCAAGAGCAGAGACATGCCTTCGACCGCTGGTCCGAAGGGGGTGCGGTCATAAAGTCGGGCTGCTGCAGCGGGATGGGCTGTGGTGGCGAGGGATGGCTTCGGCCTTGGCCGAAGCAAGGCAAGGAGGAGAGGGGAAAAAGGGATGGGCCTGCCTGGGCCGGCTAGGCCTGGCCGAGAATTGGCCCAAAAATTCTTTTTATTATTTTTCCTATTTCCTTCATGATTTCACATTAGTTCTATTTTTCAATTTGTTGGAACCTCAATAACAAACCAAAGAAAATCCACAAAATTTCCAAATATCAACAAAATATATTTCAAAATAATTTAAGGGCTACACATTTCCCAAGTTCAAAATTTTAGGATGTTACAACTAGAGCGAAAGCTACTGGTGGTAGACGTGACGGGCAATGGCGAGGTGGACTAGGCTCAGGGAGGAGTCGAGGTCCAGATGGTCGAGGAAGCCGGGTGCTATCATGCGCAAGGAGAAGCACGTGGTGCGCCAAGTGACTTGGGTCGTTTGCAAGCGAGAATGGTTTGGTGGGATTCGGATGCGCGAGAGGATTGACAACAAGTCATTGGGGCCACATGTAAGATGGTGAAGCATGGGCGAAGCTTCGTGGCAAAGGAAGCAAGAAGCTTCAAGGAAGGCGGTAAAGGGTCATGTTGGTAAATTGCCCAATATCGGGAAAAGTGGCGGTGTGTGAAACCGCGGCGTTGGCCTAAGTGGTATATGTCATATATGCACTGAAAATGTGAAGTGGATCAAGGTTGGTTCACTAATGGGTTAATGTGTAAGCCGCTTTGAGAAGCGTGTGTGAGTAAAACCTAGTGTTAGGTGGGGTTAACAGGTCATCCCCAATTTTGCCTAATGGGAGTATCCATGAGGTCATGGGTTCATTGGTGAGCCTATAAAAGGGAAGGAGAGGTAAGAGCTAGGGTTTGAGAAGGTTGGCTAGGCCTTGTGTTGGCTAGCTCCTCTTCCCTCCCATGGGAGTTAGGTTAGAGAGTGGCTATGGGCTCTAGGCTTAGAGCTTTATCCTCCCGAGGGGAGTGGCTATAAAACCAATCATCTCAAGTGAGCAATGCATCAATCTTTGATCTACCGTTTGTATATCTTTTGTCCGATCGAGTTTGCTCTGTTTTGGGTTTAGTTCTTCCTCTGTTCCTTTCAACTTTGTGTTCTTCGGTTGTTCCTTTTCCTTCTTGATCTGAGAGGTTGTTCTTGTTTGATCTTATTGATGATTTGACTTGCTAGATGTTGTGGGATCATACTCAAAGCCATCTTGGCTATTCTATTCCCACAGGCATGGTCTGGTTATATTTTCGATCTCGAGGTTTCGATTTTGTGCGCGCTTTCTCAAATTGCAAAAAGGTCTCATCTTAGTCTTGGATTTTTCGATTCAAGATTGGAGCAGCCTCTTGAGACCTTGGCCAATTTGCGTACAAAGTTTCACGGCCATTTGATCTCTTAATCAAAAGATTTGATGTTTTTAGATCTTGCGGTCATGCATTGCTCTATTCGTCCGAATCATTTTCAACAATGGTCAAGTGATTTCAACCACTCAATGATTTTAGATCTGATGGTCATGCGTCTTCTCTGCTACTTCTAGTTATTTATGACCACACCTATTTCCGATCGGTCAATGGACGTAGAATCGTGTGGTCATGCGCCTCCACTGCTAATCGAGGTGCTTTCGACCATAGTCGGTTATGAGCACTCGATGGTCTTCGACCACGTCATATGACTGCTCTGTTTTGAGTTCGTTCTTTTCCCTCTCAATCTTTTCTTGATCAAAGAGTTTTTATTTGATTTCTTCGTTGTTCTTTCTTGTTGTGACATGTGGGATCGTGCTCAAAGCCTTCTTGGATATTCTCTACCCACAAGCAAGATCTCGGTTGTGTATGTTGCTTTAATTTGCAAAAGGTCTCAAACTCATGGATTTCTCGATCCAGGAATGGAATGGCTTCCTGAGACCTTAAGGAACATATGTACACTGGCTTCACGGCTTTTGGATCTTTCAATCAAAAGGTGTGTGAATTTTAGATCTTGTGGTTAGGCTGAAAAACCATGTTCCCCTGTTCTTCCTTTGGAAACAGTAGTACTGCAAGCCTCGTAGTGGCAGTATTGCAGTTCCTGTTCTCCGACCACTGTGGTTTTGACCGTTCACTGGCCGTTGGCCTCACTGGTCGAAGTTCGGCTTGGTTCGATCACCTTGATCTCCATCGCTCAATGATCTCAAGTCGTGTGGTCGAATGCCTCCTCACATATATGTAGTCATTTATGACCACATTTGCTTTTCGAGTAGCTCACGACCATAGTCGATTACGAGTGCTCTGATCGCACTTTGGTCATCGACTATGGTGGTGTAGACCATTCATTGGTCTTCGACCACGTAGTCTACGATCACATCAGTCTTTGACTGCGCTAGTTTCCGACCACTAATTGGTCCTGAACTACGTTGGCCTTTCGATCACACATTGGACATCGACAATGTTGGTTTCGACCACGGTGGGTTCGACCATGGTGGTTTTTACCATATTAGTTATAACCACGTTGGTTACGATCACGCTGGTTTCGACCACATTGGTTACGACCACGTTGGTTTCGACCACGTTTGTTAGGACCACGTTGGTTTCGATCATGTTGGTTTGACCACGTTGGTTTCGACCACGTTGTCTACCTTTCGACTATGTTGCTTTTTCTGTTGACTGGTTGTGTTCAATTCGGCTAACCGGTGCTTTTCAACCAGTAGTCATAATCGACCACGTTGTGTTTCCGTCGAGTGGTCGTAACTCGACCACATTGTGCTCTGATCCAGTCATACTAAGCTCTATGTTTCTCTGGTTTTTCAAGTGTACTTCACGTCCTAATCTTCATAGTTTTGTAGCTATCGGAATAAAGAATTTGTGAATATTTAGGAAAAATTTAAAGGCACCATCCCCTTTTGTTGCCTGTCCGGTTCTACACACTTGTTTCGTCAAGAGAAAAATCCAAATGTTGATTACAATTATTATTTGATAATTGATATTAACATGGCATTTAGCGTTGATTGTCACTCTGTTGAAACACAGGCGCAAACACATCATGCTATAATTCTAAGAACTATTGAGCGTATGTTTTCGGATATATCGAAAGTTTGAATGTAGCTCAGTTTTTTCATACTCCAAAGTCTAATAATAAAAAAGTATGAGAAAGAAAATTCATAATGCAAAATTGCAACTGCATCAAACCTTACCAAAACTCAAAATTCAGTTGCTGCTCTAAGGAAGAGAGGAAGAAAAACTTGCAAATTCTCTCATGCTCTGCAGATCCCCCTCCGTCATTACTCTGCGCTCTTCAATTTTACAAGGCAATATCCTACCTGAGAACACACTATTACAAGCTAAAACAGTAAAACTCTATGCATGGCTTTCAGCAGCTTGAAACGGCAGCTTTGCAGACGAATGTAGTGCTAGCATTCCTAGAGTTGGAAAGGTTTGGGGGAGCTTTGAACTCCAGTCCGTCTTCTCAGAATTCCCTAGTACCTTTCAGCTGCTCTATGTTCTCTTAGCTACCTGCTCTGCTGGCCATGGCGCGCCTTGCGCACCGCTTCTTGGATGTGCCTCTCGTGCTCCTTGAGCATGTCCTCGATGTTTCCTCCTGGCGGCATCAATGGCCCAGAATGGTGGATCCTTCTGTACTTCCTTCCATGGTTCTGATCACAGAAAGGCAAAGGAACAAACAACGTGAGATGGAAAAAAGCCTAGTAAGTTTTATCTTCCTCAATGCTTCCTCTAGAACTAGGACACTTACCATGGCGTCTTTCACCTCTGGGTTCTTCTTGTGAGAAGAAGCAGGCCTATCAAGTGGATGATCCTGATCAGTAGCATCAAAAGCATTCCTCAGATCTGTTGCGCCCAGCTGCGGTATATGCGAAGGCGACGATCCCTTTGTCCTCAAGGTAGAAGAAGCATTTGCGACACGAACGGAGCTGCAGGCGCGACCAGGCACCGTCAGATGATCAGTGTAACCCCCCACGTTATTCCATGTAAAGCCGAAACCAGGGACCTTTGCCGAGGTCGGCAGTGCCCGTGGCTCCACCCGGAACCCTGGCACGCTGTCCTCTGGGTTGAACTTCTCGCTGTTGCTCTTTGAGCTGGTATGTGTGTGTTGCTGCTGCAGGGTGACAAGGGCAGGCAGAGTTGGTGAACATACTTCTCAAGATGCATATGTCTGTAGGAATGGTATGCATTAAGGCAAATGATAGAGCCCCCGTTCTTTGAGTAAATGCTTTTGGAATTTGCTAACCTCTTTTCAAGCATGGAATTTGCGAGCAGTAGAATTTTGGAACCAATAGAACAACCAAAAGTTCTGGTATTTATGTAACAAAGTATCTACTAAGTTGAGAGCTTAAGCAATAATCTGGCATATCCATCAAACCTACCTTCAATTCAGCTGCGCCATTAACAGCACGATTGTTTACACGATTCTCATTTCCTGGTCTGAAAGATTCAGCTCCTCGTCCACCAAGAGCAGCCTTCCTTTGCCTGCAAGGACAGGAAGGCGAGCAGAGTGTTGGCGTCACATTGAATTGCCCAACAAGGTGTTTATTAAATCCAGATGGAAGATGAGAAAAAGCAAAGTTGGCAAGTTTGTACCTCCTAGCTTCCTCTTGCCTCAGTCTAACATCATACTCTTTGCTTGGTGGAAGGTTTGGTAGGCTCGAAGGGTCACAAGCATGTGGCTCTGTTCTGAAAAACTGGAAGAGATTTGAAACATAGGATAAGTACTACAAATCCAAAGACGCCCGTGCAAGCAAAGTACCACAAGTGCGAGGGCAAGCATGGTTCATAAAACCGATGGCAACTAAGATTTAACCACTGATAGCTGGTTTTGTGGTTTTCGGCATCCGAATGTAACCAGGCATACTTTTATCTCACAAAATACTAAGAAAAGTTTTATGGCGACGACACTAGTAATATGTTGAAATTGAAATTTTGGAGAAGTACTGCGAGCCAGGGTTCGCACCATACAAAAGATTCTCGCGAGATCGGGGAATCTGAAACTTACGTCACTCTGGAGAGCTGAGGAAGCTGTTCCACGAGCTTCTGGTTCTAATGAAAGCAAGGAGTCTATGAGAAGTACAGCTGAAGGTGGAAAAACTTTGAAAGTCTCAGCAACACACCGCCTATATTGCTGCTGAGCCTTGAACATTGCTGTCTCTGGCACCTTTGATTTCTTGCAATAATCATTCATCGGCGACCCACAGAGCTTAAAAATCTTATGAATTTGCTCCACCTAACATAACATTGTTGCAAAAAGACTCATGAGCACAAACTACAACAAAAGCTGAAAAGAAACTGGTATGGTTTTATCCTGGATCTCTAAAGGCAAAATAAGAAATTTACCTCAGTTCTTCCTGGCATGATTGGTTTGCCAGCAAACAGTTCTGCCACAATGCACCCTGTGCTCCACATATCTACGGCAACACCGTACTCGGTGGCACCGAGCAAAAGCTCCGGTGGTCTGTACCACAATGTCACAACACGGCTTGTCAGTGATTGTGAATTGTTGGGATCATATGATATTGCCAGACCAAAGTCTGCAATCTTGAGGGTTCCATTGCTATCAATCAAGAGGTTCGAGCCTTTGATGTCGCGGTGCAGGACTCCATTTTTGTGGCAATGATCAAGGCCATGGAGCAGCTGCTGAACGAAGCACTTTATCTGATGATATTCATGTTTAATCATTTTAGTTCATGTTTCTTAAGTGATCAATGCAAGAGTAGCTCGACAAACAACCACCTGTGGCTCAGTGAGCTTGAGGCCTGGAGTTGCAACAAGACCGGCAAGGTCATGTTCCATGTACTCGAAGACAAGATACAGGCTTTGCGACACGCGAGATGTTACTATCCCTTCAAGCTTTATGACATTTGGATGATCCAGTCTTCGAAGAATATGGATTTCTCTAGCCATAAAGCGCACGCTTTCAGGGTCCATGTTGACAAATCGCACCTTTTTGAGTGCAACAATCTTCCCCGTTTCGAGATCCCGAGCTTTGTACACAACACTGTAAGTTCCTTGTCCAATCTGCAACTCAAAAGAAATCATTCAATTTATCAATTAATTTGTATCGGGAAAATCGCAGAATACGTAACTTATATCATCAAATCAGTACTTTACCTTGTCTAGTTTCTCAAATGAATCGGCTCGCCGAGGCAACCAGCCTTCTACTGCTTTAGGTGCCACATTTGCAAGCCAAGCTGGCCACCCAGCAACTACATGCTCACCTGAGAGCCCCTTCAACTCTGCATTGTTACCACTGCTGATCCTAACATCGAAAGCTACCACCATCTTCTCTCCATCACCAGGTTGCAATGTACCGGAGTTGATTGTATTATCTTTCAGTTTTGCATCAAACACGGATGAACCGCCATCGTTCGTACCTGCTGCAATCTTGGCACTTGCTGCAGCTGAATTCCTTGATGGTGTTCTGTTCTCAGAAGTGGCATCGGCATCATGATCTTTGGCGCCTTTGGAGCAAAGGCAGCCCATAAGCACATGCGATGCCTTCTTCTTGAACGAGTGAATCAAACGGAGAACAATTTGTGCAGTGTTTCTTGCTAATATCTGCACTTACAAGAAATGACCATTGCCTGAAGCTTCTCAATCTTGCTACAACCTTGATCATATTCTTAACCAAAACAATGATTGAAACACCTTCACATGATGTTTTCACTTTTCAGGTAATCTTGAAAAACAAACTACAGGTTTCATAAAAATTTTTGGACACAAAAAACATAATTATATATAAGAGAAAATTCAAAAAAGAATTTGGGGGAAACTGTAATTCTTGAAAATAATGTCAAATTGAATCTCAAGGCAACAGTGTTTAGGCGGCAAACGGTCAATTCTTCCTTCTCATCGAATTATATGATTACGACCAATATGCCAAAATTGACCATGATTTGTAACCCAAAATTCTGTAAAATTAAGATATATAACTACAGAACACCAAACGTGATAAAAAACCTCACCTTGGGGAGGCAGCAGGGCTCTGAAACTTTCAGCTTAATGTGAAGGCACATGCCGATAACAAGAACCAAGAATCTGATATTAGTCTGTTTTTCCCCTTCAAGAAAACATTGTGACCCCCACTGCCCATTTGTCCTTGGACAGAGAGGAGTGAGCGTGAGAAACAACAATGCAAAATGAAATTTGATTCAGAACAAAAAATAGAGATTTCACAGTGACAGAGTTTTGTTAATTTCCTTTTCTTTCTTTTGTCTAACTCACAGAAAATAAAATGGAAAAAAATCCTCAAAAGAAAAAGAAGCAAACCATTAGAAGTTGCCAAAAACAGAGTATTGGAAAAGGAATGGATGGGAGGATTGGGAAAGGAAAGGATGGGAGAGTTTCCCGAGATTTAAAAATAGTTAACAGCTTGTTTCTTTTTCTAATAATAATCAATGGTTATGTTTACTCTCTTTTATACTTTTTTTTTGATAGAAGGAATCGCCTTCTACTGTTCGATTACCACATAATAAAAAAAATGTTCAACAATAATAAATGGACAAATTAGGATACTTGATAAACATTTCTGCATTAACATCTATTGTTGAAAAAAAAAGTTTTATGTAAATTATCATGGTTGATTGTGTGATGCAAGTCTCGACTCTGGGTAACCTTTTCTATGATGTAGTGCCAACACTGCACCTCGTAACCTTTTTTTCGCTTACAAGAAAAACTTTCACAGCCTCAAAGAAAAAAAAAGAAAGAAAACATTATAACCTTTACTTGGTAAACCTGTCAGATGGTGGAAATCATGTCAAATCTGCCTGTTCGATGCGTCTTTGTTTGTTGCTTACCAACATTATGTTGTGCTTCAGTGCTATCCTCGTAGTAACACAACGGGTGACAGGCTAACAAAATGCCCCCATGCTCCAAGAATGCCTGAAAGCATAGCTAGTTTTTTTAGATAAAGGATATAAAATCCGGCCTCTAGTTTTTTTAGAAAGCATAGCTAGTTACTCGTGGAAGCGTGCCTTGGCGTGCACTCGCCCTCTTCCGCACAGAGGCGCAATGGCCCTTGGGTTCAGCCGTCAAGGTTTCCTATGATACTGTACATGCATCAGTAGGATCATTATATATAGATTGGCAAAATGGGCTGTGCTTCGCCGATGTTCAGGATGGCTAGGGAATAAAGATACAATTTAAGAGGCAATGAAACAATTTCTACTATCAAAAAGTGAAGCCATTACTAAATAATAAGTGAGAAGGTCCGATCTTCTGAACACATTTATCTCGTTTGTAAATGTACATGGCATGAAGCCCATGATATGCGTTCCGTCTTGAGGTCTTCCTTCCCCTGTTCTTGTATTTTGTGATCACAGCTGCAAATTCCCATCCAGATCCTTATCTAAATGCTTTGCAGAAACCATGGGTAATTCAACACTAATTCAAACATCACTTTTTATTGATAAATCCTACGTAACATATCATTGTAAGGTAGAAAGAAAAGCATATGTACTCAATTACTGTTGTTCACAATCCAAACATGGAGTTGACAAACTAAACAGGGTAGCTTTCAGATCAGCAAACCGCTGTGCTTCAGAAGCCGTGCCAGCACTAGTAAGAAGGCACATGATGCAGTCAAAATTCTCTTCAGATGCTTTCAGGTGGTACTCTTGCACCATGGAGTTGAAAATCTCAAGAGCTTCACATGCAACCCTGCTGCGTCACAGATTCCCAGCACCACATCAAAGGTGACATTATTCGGAACAAATCTGTTTGACAGCATCCAAGCAAAGAGATCCAGTGCCTCCTTATGTCGCTGGTTGATTGTGTAAGCTTCTATTATTGCAGTGCAAGTCAGTGATCCCTTGGAGTCGATTCGATCGAAAACCCTCTGCGCAGCCCTGAGGTCTCCACACCTGCCGTACATGTTAACTAGTGCAGCTGCAACTGAAGGGAGAGGTTCCATCCGACACTTTAACACCTGACAGTGCAATTCCTTGTGGAGTTTTGATGCCCCAATATCACAGCAGGCACTCGACATCCTGGTAAAGGCAACAACATCCAACTGGCGGTTTGATAACAGCATTGATCTGAACACATCAACAGCAATTGAAGGGTCTCCGTTCTTTAGGTAGGCATCAACCAATGCTGTTCAAGCCTATACAGTCTTCTTGTCCATAACATGAAACACCCAGTGAGAGTATTCCAAAGGACTGCACGCGTAATACATGGTGATTAGCGAAGTGCATAATGAGACAGTGGGAAGGAACCACCGCCTCAAAGTGTACGCGTGGAGCTCCTTCCCCTCCCTCAATGCTTTCAACTTCATGCATACTGCGAGGACAGTCCCCACCGCAATGAGATCTCATCTGATTCCTTCTTGCTGCATCCAAACTATGCACCTCTGGCCTCCCATTGGATGCATACCCAGACATCAACGCCATCCATGACACAGCATTCCTCTTCTTGGTGCTATAGAACATGCACCCGCCTCCCAGCGACCATATCGCCGCACTTACAGTACATGTCTACCAGTCCTGCCTGAACCTTTGCAACATCTTTACGATCTCGGAACTTCTTCAACACAAGCCCATGAATCTCCCTACCCAAGTTCTGAGCACGTAACTCGCTAAATGACTGGCACGATCGAGGTGAACCCCACGGAGTTCACCTTGACCCCGTCCTCCACCATCCACTGGAAATGCTCCAGCACCTCCCTCTTCATCCCCTTGTGTGCGAGCCCGGCAATCAGTGCCCCCCACGCAACTACATCCCTTTGTTGCATTTCCTCAAACACCCTCACCGCTAGCTTCATCTTCCCGCACTGGAAGTAGACGTCCATGAGCTCGGTCATCATCACTCCCAGAGCACCCACGAACGCGTTCTTGACCAGAATCACGTGCGTGGCAGTGGCCATGGCCATCGACGGCGCGGCGCTCCCAGAGATCGACTTGAGGACGCACCTGTACGTGTACACCTTCGCGTCAGCCCCGGCGGCACGCATCTCCGCAAACCCGTCCACGACCGGGCCACCAGCCTCGCCACGACCCCGGTGGACATGCCCGTGGAGGAGCGTGTTCCACGAGAAGGTGCTGGCCCGGGGCAAGCCGTCGAGCACCTGACGTGCGTCCTCCGCAGCGCCGAGCGTGAGATAGAGCTCGACGAGCCTGGCAAGGAGGAACTCGTTGGAGTCGAGGCCGTGGACGTGGAGGTGGATGTGGATTGTTGGAGTTAATCTTGTTGGCTGCGCAGTACATGTAGGTAGATGTTTGATTAGTTATATGGAAGTAAATGATAAGCTTCCTAGTTTGAATAATTAGTTTTCTTGTTTGGATGATAAACTTTCTAACAGTACGCTATATAATTGTATCACAGAAGGGATGAGAGAAAAAAAGAAAACTTTCTTGTTTTCTTCCTCCGTGTGTTTCTTGTGCTACGAGTGTTCGTGAAGAACACAAGTCAGAAGATAGAGGGAGAGGGGAAGAGGGGAATTTGTGATTGATTTCCCTGAGAGAGGAGTTCAGTGATTCAACTCTAACAATTGGTATCAGAGCGAGGAGGTGTCGAAGGTGATGCCACGCGAAGATGGTTTGCCGAGCAGTGCCGCTGTGATTGGTGACATCGGCAACTCGGTGACGATGAGGTTGCCGGTGAGAGAAGTCATGATGTCACTTCAGTACCTGCTGTTGACCAAGACAACTATGCGGCATGGGTGACGAGGATGAAGATCCTCATGTGAGCTCAAGGTGTATGGGATGTGATTGATCCCAAAGGCAAACTCGCTGTTGTTGATGAGAAGGATCAGATGGCCTTGGTAATCATTTTCTAGGCGCTCAGCAATGAGATGTTGATGCAAGTTGCAGAGAAGAACACTGCCTTGGAAGTGTGGACATCGCTGCACTCCATGTATAGTGGCGTTGAGCGTGTCAAGGAGGCGAAGGTCCAGACATTGAGCTGGGAGTTTAAGAGCCTTAGCATGCGTGACGCAGATTCAGTGGACGATTTTGCAGCAAAGGTCACATTGCTTGTTGGTCAGATCCGAGGGTTGGAGACAAGATTGAAGAGAAGTATGTCGTCAAGAGGTTGTTGCAAGCCATGTCAGACAAGGTCATCCACATTGCGTTGGCAATCGAGCAATTTGGAAACATCAACAAGATGACCTTGGAGGGGGTCATTGGTTCCCTAAAGACATATGAGGAGTGCGTTAAGGGACGGGGGCATGGACTGAAGAGCAAGTCCTCATGGTGAGGGCACTTGACTCATCGCGAGGATGAGGGTGCAGCTGTGAAGGTGGTCGTGGAGAAGAATGGCGCAGGGATAAAACCAAGGTGCGTTGTTACAATTGTGAAGAGTTTGGACACTACACTTACGAGTGTTTGGCAAAAAAAAAGGATGAAGCATTCCTTGTGGAAGTCCAAGAGGACGAAGAACCTACCTTGCTTTGATGGAGTCGGCCATTGTGTGTGGCATGGAGGTGTGGGTGATCTGCATCGATGAGTCAACATGACAAGATTAAGGGGGAGAATATTGGAGTTAATCTTGTTGTGTAGTACACGTAGGTAGAAGTGCAAGTTCACATTGTGAATCGTGTGCATGCATGCGTGACCAAGTCTTGGTAAGTTTGATAGATATAGAAGTAGATGATAAGCTTCCTAGTTTGGTTGATTAGTTTCCTTGTTTAGGTGATAAACTTCCTAGCAATAGGCTATATAATTGTATCACAGGAGGGATGAGAAAAAAATAAGAAAAAGTGTTTGCCAGCATGCGTGTGTTCGTGTCTCTTCTTCCTCTATGTGTTTCTTATGCTATGAGTGTTTGTGAAGAACACAAGTGAGAAGATAGAGGGAGGGAGGAAGAGGGGAATTTGTGATTGATTTCCCTAAGAGAGAGAGAGAGAGGAGTTGAGTGATTCAATTCCAACATGAATTTGGCGTGCGTAGGCAGGGAGTGGCAGGCGGAGAGAAGCCCAGCGAAGGCGGAGGGGCTGGCCCAGACGCCGCGGTGGGAGAGGCGGTCAAAGAGGAAAAGCATGGAGGAGAGGCGCACCTCGCTTGCAAAGCGGGGGAGATTGGCGGAGAGAGCGGGTGATGTGGCACCAAGTAGCACTACAACTTTGGTTAGTGCTTGCAGTTCTGTGCACAATGTTCAAGAAGGTTTGAATACCAATTCTGAGGTTTTTAATGTGCAAAAAAGATATATTTGGAAAGCTAATTAAGTCTATTTTGCAACGAATCAAACGGCACTTGATTTGGAGCTTCCTACACAAAGTTATGGTAATTTCATTGGATACTGCACGAGCTGTCCGGAGAGACGCGCAAGACTTGACAAACATAAAGAGTTCGAGTATTGCAATGCAAGTAAGGATAAAATCCGACCACATCATGGCTTTCTAAAGGTTGAGAATGACTCTTTTTCAGGTTCCAAATGGATTTGGAAGCCCCTTGAACAAGAAAACAAAACATATAAAGATTTGAAACCGATTCGGACTCGGATTGGGACAGCTGGCAAGACCGATACTAAAACGTCCATAATTTTCACAAACGAAGTCTGATTTGGCTGTTCTTGGACTCGTTGGAAAGCTATTTCGAAGCCCCACACAATGGATAAGGTTCCAGTCACGAAATCCTTATAGTCAGATCGCAAATTAAGAGAGAATTCAGAGGTAACAGTTTAGGTATTTCCTTTTTAGTTCGTATTGGAGTTTGTTTCGGCCTTAGGCCAAGTTGTGTGTGAGTTTTAGTCGAGGCTGTGCATTGTGCACCAATATAAGGCCAGGGCCTAGCCCCATTGTAACTTAGGTTATCAATTGAGAAATAGAAACTAGAAAATCACCATGGTTTGGTGGCCATTGTTGGCGTGTTCTTGATATTTCCATCGAGGAATTGCTCTTGGTGTGTTGAATCTAATTGTGGTGTTGGATTCTACTCACTGAAACTTTGGTTTCTCTACCCTTCGTTCACGTGCTGCGGTGTGCGTGGGAGAAGGCTTATCTTGGAGAGGGCATCCAACAAGGCGTATCGTGAAAGATCAGGGCCAAAGCAACAGGGTTCAGCTAGCTTGCTAGGTGGATCCGCATCATCTTGGTATCAGAGCGTGGTTGATCACGGTACGAGGTTGCTGAATTTTTCTTGATGGCGGGTTATATGAAGATTGAAGATGGCAAGGCGCGACATAATCATACCGAGCCAATCGGGGAGGTGCCCCAATATGCGGCGTCTTTGCTGCCCGAGGTGCGACACGGGCTTGAAGCGACACGTGACTACTTCTTAAGTTGTCACCGGAAGCTTGAATGCAAGGTTGATGATTTGGGGGCGCGAATGGATGCTTTGACGGAGGCGATATGCAAACAGCCACCACAATTTTAGCATGCTGATTGGGGACCTCAATATCCCGAACGACGTGCACCATATGAAGACGACGAACACGAGGAGGTCTTTGATGGTGCAGCGGGCTTTGCTTCACAACCGCGCCATGCTTGGGACTATCGTGGTGTTGACCGTGGTAGGGACATGCATGGTAGAGGTGCTGCCCATGGTGGAGGTATGCGTGATGGTGTCGAGTTTGCTCAGCGTGTTGCCGTGGATGATGGAATTGGGTGGATAAAAATTTCTATCCCATCATTTAATGGTAAAGCTGAACCAGAGGAGTACTTGGATTGGGAGATGCGTGTCGAACAAATTTTTGACAGCCATCACTATACTGAGGATAAGAAGATTCGGTTGGCGACAATTGAGTTCACCGGATATGCTCTTGTTTGGTAGAACCAATTGTGTCGCGTAGGAGCTCGTCCGGATACTTGGGTACAATTGAAGAATATTTTGTGGCGGCGTTTTGTCCCAGCACACTACACTAGGACCTTGTACAACCGGCTACAACAACTACGCTAAGGTAATTCCAGTGTTGATGAATATTATGAAGAGATGGAGATGTTGATAATCCGTACAGGAACAGAGGAGCATGATGAGGCTACTATGGCACGTTTCTTTAATGGGTTGAATGACGATGTGCAAGATAGGGTGGAGATGGTCCATTACTACAACATTCAAGACTTGGTGCATCAAGCTGAACGTGCTGAACAATAATGGAAGCGCAAACAAGCCAAGAATGGACATGCCAACGCCCAAACAAAGTCATGGAGGTTTTCATTACAGCAAGGCGATGATGTGGGTTCACATTGCAAAGTGGCGGTATCAAGCCGTTCAAATGGTGCTCTTTCAAAGGAGGCAAGCAACAGAGGTAAAGAAGCAACTAAAACTGATTCTAGTTTGCCTTCTAATGCTCGTGCTAGAGAAATTGAGTATTTTAAGTGCAAGAGAAGAGGTCATATGATGTGTGATTGTCCAAATCAACGAAGAGTGCTTCTCACTAAAGACGGCTATGCTTCAACAACTTCTAGTAGTGATTCTGAAAGTGAAAAATCCGATGATTCCAAGGAGGATGTTGTCTATTGTGATCCAGAATTGAATGGTGTTAATTTTTTGGTCCGAAAGGTGCAAAGTAAAGAAACTGAAACAGAAGGACAGCGGTGGAGTGTTTTCCAAGCGGAGTGCAAGATCAAAGATAAAGCATGCAAGTTGATCATAGATGGTGGGAGTTATACCAATGTGATTAGCAAAGATTTGGTGTATGCTTTAGGGCTATTCACGTGGAGGCATCCTCAACCACATCATGTGGAGTGGCTACACAACTCCAGAAGGCTAAAGATAACTCACAAGGTGCGGGTTTCGTTTGTTGTTGGTGATTATGTTGACAAGGTGGATTGCGACGTAGTTCCAATGGATGCATGTGGGTCATTGTTGGGAAGACCATGGCAATATGATCGCAATGCTACGCATGAGGGCCAGTTCAACACATACACTTTTGTACATGGGGGAAAGAAGCATGTGTTGAAACCAAAATTGGAGAGTGCTATTCATGTTGATGAAAAAATTACAGCCAAGAAAAAGCAAGCTCCCAAGATTACCCCAAAGCCGAGGATGGCTTTGCTTCAAGGAGGGGAGGATGATGTGGCACCAAGTAGCACTACAACTTTGGTTAGTGCTTGCAGTTCTGTGCACAATGTTCAAGAAGGTTTGAATACCAATTCTGAGGTTTTTAATGTGCAAAAAAGATATATTTGGAAAGCTAATAAAGTCTATTTTGCAACAAATCAAACGACACTTGATTGGAGCTTTCTACACAAAGTTATGACAATTTCATTGGATGCTGCACGAGCTGTCCGGAGAGACGCGCGGGACTTGCCAAACATAAAGAGTTCGAGTATTGCAATGCAAGTAAGGATAGAATCCGACCACACCATGGATTTCTAAAGGTTGAGAAGGACTCCTTTTAAGGTTCCAAATGGATTTGGAAGCCCCTTGAACAAGAAAACAAAACATATAAAGATTTGAAACCGATTCGGACTCGGATTGGGACAGCTGGCAAGACCGATACTAAAACGTCCATAATTTTCACAAACGAAGTCTGATTTGGCTGTTCTTGGACTCGTTGGAAAGCTATTTCGAAGCCCCACACAATGGATAAGGTTCCAGTCACGAAATCCTTATAGTAAGATCGCAAATTAAGAGAGAATTCAGAGGTAACAGTTTAGGTATTTCCTTTTTAGTTCGTATTGGAGTTTGTTTCGGCCTTAGGCCATGTTGTGCATGAGTTTTAGTTAAGGCCGTGCATTGTGCACCAATATAAGGCCAGGGCCTTAGCCCCATTGTAACTTAGGTTATGAATTGAGAAATAAAAACCAGAAAATCATCATGGTTTGGTGGCCATTGTTGGCGTGTTCTTGAGATTTCCATCGAGAAATTGTTCTTGGTGCATTGAATCTAATTGTGGTGTTGGATTCTACTCGCTGAAACTTCGGTTTCTCTACCCTTCGTTCACGTGCTGCGGTGTGCGTGGGAGAAGGCATATCTTGGAGAGGGCATCCAACAAGGCGTATCGTGAAAGATCAGGGCCAAAGCAACAGGGTTCAGCTAGCTTGCTAGGTGGATCCGCATCAGTGGGCGAGTTTTTGGAGTCCAACCGGAGCTCCGCCTACGACATGCGGGGGTCGGTCGCAGTGGCTCTAGCATCGGTGAGCGTGCAGGACGAGGCCCTCATGGGTTTGAGAGGCTTGAGGGTGTTGGGAGGGCCGATGGGCTTGGAGGGAAGGAAATGGGGTGGTTTACGGTGGCGAGGGATGAGGAGGAGGCAGCCATGGCCATGGCGAGTGTGGATTTTTGGAGGGAAGAAGGGGTGGATTGGATAAAGTGAACAGTGTGAGATTTTTTCTATTGTTTTGTTTTTGTCCCCCCCTGCATTGGGAAAAATTCTATTGTATCATGGTGATACAATGTAGTTTGTGTAACGAGCCAGTTAGAGAGTGACACACGATACTGTACACCGTAGCAAACACTGTTTATTACTGTAGCAAAACACTACAGCAACACTATGTCATGTCGACATATTCCCAGGAAAAAAAACTATAGTGTTTTCACGTGCTATAGTAAGTGTCACCCTCTAATTGGCTCATTACATAAACTAGCTTGTATCACCATGACACAATAGAATTTTTCCTACATTGGGAGGTTTGAGATTAGTCAGCCCGGCCAATAGGATCTGGCTGAATTTAGATAGGAAAAGTCCATGTCACATTCCGAACTTTGCTCGAAAATCTAAATTGCATCTTGAACTATGAAATCGGACATGGGTGGATTGCATCCCTAGCTAAAGCCATGGCATGGCGTATCGACCAGCGAAGATACTGACACCCTGCCCATGTTCAGGGAAGCCACGACTATTTGCCTAGGTGACTGCAAGCGTGCGTGCCTCTAGCATGTTCATTGGATCGAAGGCGGGTGCTCGGTTGTTGATGTGGTGCTGGCCTTGTTCTCCTTTCTTAGAAAAAAAGAACAAGTCTGTCGCAGAGACTTTCGCTAACAATTCATGGACTAAGGACCTGAGAGGGGGCTTGTCACTGCTGGCGTTGGTGCAATACTTGAAGCTGTGGGACATTGTTGCTGGCACTCCGCTCCATATAGGCAGGATTGATGAAATTACCTCGAGACACTTGGTCAACGACAAGTACTCGGCTTGTTCTGCCTATCAGCTCTTCTTCGCCACTTCAACAACCTTCGCTTGTCACAAGTGCATTTGGAAATCTAAAGCACCGTCGCAATGTAAGTTTTTTTATGTGGTTGATCATTCATGAGAAGTGCCTCACCAATGATAACCTCCTACGGCGTGGCTAGCCCAAACTTGGATGTTGTTCTCTTTGCAATCACCCTGACAAGAGTTGTAATCACTTGTTCATTGACTATATCTTCTTAACTAAGGTCTAGGCAAGATTCAGGATATGGAGCAGAGTCCAGTTCACGATCCCCTCTGCTACGTTGTCTAGCTCCCATGTTTGGTGGCTTACCACAAGAAAGTTAATCTTTAAACCGCTTCGATGTGACTTTGACATGGTGATCATCCTCGTTCACTGGTGTTTATGGAAAGAGCGTAATGCTAGAATCTTTGAGGGAAGATGCTGTCCTGCAACCGATGTGCTCTGGACTATCAAGGAAGAGATCTTTTTATGGAAGGCTGCCAGATGTGTTTCAGCTTTTTAGTCTTCTGTATGTAACCTTTTGGTGCTACCTTAGCAGGGATGTTCGAGATTACTAGGTGTTTTTTCTTTGATTTTCAGTGAACTTTCTCTCTATTTTTGTACTCTGACCTTGTTCTATCCTTCTTAATATATTTGGTCCGGGTTTCTTCTTGCCAACTCGTCGAAAAAAATATTATTTTTCTCTATATGTGTACCGAGAAGGCAACAACAGTTTTCTTACACCTACAATCGAATCTGTGGTGAGTACTGACTAAACAAAGGTTCTTAGTCACACAAACTGGCAACTTCCTTAATGCTACTGGTTTTCCAGTAACCTGCTAGGAACTAGCAGATTTCGAGATCTTTACCAGTAGCTATCTAGAAGTCAAATCTTGGTCAGCATAGGCTTAAACTGGCGTAATTTGGTCATAAGTGAGACAAAATCAGCCCCAATGAGCCCCAATGGACCATAGCTAGAATAAAATAGGAAATGAAACCGCTGGGATTTGATATTCCATCCCTGGTAAAAATTCTCAGTTAACAGTTGTCAGTTGTGTAAGCAGGTTATTAGCACTGCTTTTCTGAACCCTGTAATAATGTATTGGTAGTGAAAACGAAAGGAAGGAATGAAACTGGATAGGTTGTTGACTACTTACAAGAACAAAAAGAATGGTTTCATTGGAATGGGTATATCTGTGTGGTAAGCAAAAAAAACAGCTTTAGTAGATCAGGAAAAAGTCTAGCAAATCCTCTATATATGAAATCACATCAGTCAAATGGGCGAAAAAGTAATTTCAGTCAGATGTTGTCATACATCCATTATTGACACCGTTGTTACCTTTTGGTTGTTTTAGTTCTTGGTTTTCAATTCAGCGAGGTCGCTGATGAATTGCCAAGGCTGCTCTCATGGACCCAAGCAGCATAAGGTTTCATGCTGTTGTACCGAATACTACCGGAGAACTGGATGTCACTGCTCTGTATTTTGCCTTTGCAATTTCAGTTGTCATTTTGACCCTTGTAAATAAGTAATGAATTAATCTATGAATTCTGTTCTTTCAAAATTTCTTCCATTTGTTCGTCATCCCTGGTTGGTATGTCTAGCATGCTATATTATTAGCATTTACAACATATACATTGTATACGTGATAATGTTGTATTTATCGCTCCCCAAAATTGATGACTTACATGTGCTATTCCCAGAGCAATTTCTACTTCTACACTGTCCCAAAATCTTTAGAGCAACGCGCGTCCAGTGAACCCCCGTCCCATAGCATTTTTCGCCCTCTTATATGGAGATGGCGTGCAGGAGGCAGAAGCTAATCTGACTTGCTAGACAATCAGTTCTCGCCATTCTATCCTCTTCTATATCTACGTTTCCCTTCCTTCTGATTTTCATCCAGGCCTTGTTTTTAATCCATACCTCAAACCAAGGATTAACTCTCTCTATTTCTATTCTCCACTGCTTTTTTAAGCTTTTTGGGAGTGTCTATACAACATTCGACTTTTTTTGAGAATAAAAATAGTCAGATTTTGAACCGTTAGATGGAGATCCAACGCTCTATATCATTTTTTTTTGGAGGGGGTCATTTTTTTGGAGGGGGGCTTGTATGGGTGGATCCGTTGGATGGAGATCTAACGTCCCAGATCAATCTGACTGTTTTTGTCCTAAAAAACAGTCGAATGTTATATAGCAATACTCTTTTTTTAATTGTTGGATGATCATTCCATCTTCGGATTGCATTCATTGGTAGCTGATTTTCTTATACCAATTAATCGTCTGCTAATTAAGATTGCATGGATTGGGCCGACCCTTACCTTGGCTGGATCATGTAGATCGATGGATGTAAAACTTGAAAGTCTCATCTACGACAGCCTAGAACAAGTAGATCAAGTAGGCCATGATCATAGGCTGCATCAAGTAGAACGGCCTTGATCTTACCATATGAAAGTTTTCGAAAGTACACGTTGCCTACTTATTCACCGTATACATGGCTATCCAAACGCACGGATATATAGAGATGTACCAAATACACAAGAGTTTCAACGTACGGCCTGTAATATCTGCTTGATTATCCGTGGGGAAAAGAAAAAAAAATACTTCCCCATGATTCAAGAGTGGTTTTATAACATGTTCTGTTTTCCTCTCTTTGCACATTCTTTTTTGTTTTCACCTTGTATATGTAACTTCTCTTTCTATTATTATTATTACTAGCTGAGCGTCCATGTGTAATTTTCTCTAAGAAATAGGTGGATGACATTGGCGGATTATTTTCTCAAAAGAAGAACGAATCTCCAAGTAGTACATATATAGATATATTGAAGTCGGACCAGCAGCTTGGTCCTAGAATTTACTTTTAAAAAAAAGCGTACTCTACTCTTGGTCTTCTACAAAGACATGCTTACCGTTCGCGTGTTGTGAAGAAAAATGAACGTTGTGGAAGCGTGAAGAAGTTAGTCAGAGATCTCAACCGGTCTCACTAAATTGGGCTGCAATTCCAGTTTCAAATCAAAATTGCTAATACGGTGGAATTGGTCTGCAATTCCAGTTCCATCGCTAAATTGCAACCAAAGAGCTGAATTGAGGAATCCCAATTCCGATTCTCCAATTCAATTTCCATGCAGTCCTCATAACCAAACAGTGGTTCGGTGTATTTTCCTAAAAGTCTGGACACTACTCAATGCATACATAGTATGTGAAAGTCATAATAGCTAGTTCAGTTTATTGAATCTGTAATCTTTTGCAGCGATTAGACCTTACATCTTTGCGATGGCTGCAGCGATTGGATCATCGTTGCACACATGCTTATACATCCACCATAACATGATGATCTGATCTTGGTGGGTTTAGTTCGCAGCAGCAGTTTCCCTGGACATCGCACTTGGCCCCATGGTAATCGTAACCATGCGCGCGGCAGTAGCTCACGCAATCATAAGGAATGCAGTTCGTCCAATCGTTGCAAACCTGGTCTCCATCTGCACCCAATCAGTAAGCATAAATGAGCGCTCGTGCAGACACATATATATATTTGTACACCGTACGGGGAAATTAAGAAAACGGACACATATAAAGCTAGCGTTCCTACCTGCTGCACGGCAGGATGAGAGAGTGGTACACATGATCATGAGAGCCATGAAAGCGAAGAAGAGAACCCTAGTACCGTTCTTGGCAAGTGCCATTTCTACTTCTTGATAGATTTGTTAGCGAGATAGTAGCTCCTTTTGCCGGTGCTTATATAGAGGGACAAGCAAATGTTGGGCAATTAATTGTTGCCATGTTATCCAATCCTACACAGGATATAAATCATTAAGACCTAGGACTCCTAGTAATATATAAATAGATGTGTATATGGCCACTTTTGTCGAGGCCTAGTAACATCCATCCTAGGTATGGGCCGGCCCAATTCATCATATAGCAGCTGATTAATTGATATAAGAATTCCATAAAAGAATATTAATTGGTATAAGAAAATTGGTGCTCAACATAAGGCCAGTCTCAGTGGGGTTTTATGGAGTTTCATAGGCATTAAATACGCTGACATGGCACTGTATTGATGAAGAGAGATGATAAAAGTTTCATGGGAGTAGAGAGAGTTTCATGGGGATAAAACTCTTCTACACTGTTTCCAAAATATGAGTGTGTTGGAAACTAGGACATGAAACCTCCAGACTGGCCTAAGAGAAAATAACCTCACGTCGGCAAAAGTTAGCCGTAAACCTCGCTTCATATCCCTTCATCTCGGTCACTCAGGAATAGGCGCTGATGATGCCGATCTTTCCTAATGACTTCCTCATTAAGATCTTTAGAGAAGCAATAGTAGTTGTCAACAGAGATTGAATGTGATAATATGAAAATACCATGCCAGGGACACATCAATAGGAGAGTAGTTTGCACATCAATACCTAGTTGCGCGCCAACACCAGCTGCCCCATGTGCTGCGCCAAGACCACGCCCACGCCCAACTCAGGCTCCCTCCATCACCAGCTCTTCATCTCCATCTCCCTCAAAGACATGTCCAGCTTAGGCTCCCTCCATCTCCAACTCAGTGCGCACATAGCATCACATCTCAGGGTTAGTGGCGGGGATGCACAGAGAAGAAGATGGGCGATTCATGGAGGGGTGAAGAACTGACAAAGACGAACTAAGGAGACGGAGGAAAGTGAGCCACGCCGCCATTGGGAAGGGATGCGGATAGCTTAGGGCAACATTGCTCCCATCACTTGGGCCAGCTGGGCCGCTGGAATTTCAAACTGGGCCAAAACGTTTTGCCTGGCAGCCTATTGTACCCGCGGGGACTGGTAGCATCGGTAAAACCGATAATTGGCCAGTTTTCAGCCGATTTTCAGAACGCTGCTCCCACATTAATGCTTTACGTACCATTAAATCCTCCTTTTTTATCCTTACCTTAATTGTTTAGGCTTATCTTTTGGTAGTATGTGTTCATATAGAGGCATAAGAGAATCAATTGTTGCCATTTTATCCATTACTAGATTACTGTTTTGCCATTAAATCCCTGTAGATATACATTACTGTTTTGCCATTAAATCCCTGTAGATATACACTCTTTTTTCATCCCTAACTTCTTGCCCATTCTTTTTGACTTGTGGATTCAGTCTTCGGCCGTAGCCAAAATTTAATTTTTTGTATTCATAAAATTGGGTATATATACTAGCCATTTGTAGAACTCATTATAAAGGTTTTCAATATAGTAGCCAAAACCGCACACAAATTTTCCTTGCCCTCTTAATCTCTCTCACGAATAGCAAAAAATCAAAAGCTTGAGCCATTAGCCCGCAGATTTCAGTCAAAAAGAGTGGGCCCTAAATTGTTAAATCGTATCTTTTGGCAGTATGTTTTTATATAGAGGCATTATTAACTTTGCATAAAAGGGGATTGGATCATATACCCTCCCCTTAGTTGGGAAATTCGGGATTTACCCTTTCATCTCAATGACATGTGGGATCATCATAAGTCACTGATGCGTGGGCCAGGAGGGTAAATCCTGAATTTCCATATAAGGGGAGGGTATATGATGAATCTCCGGTGCATAAAATGTCCATTATCCACTGCTTTTTTTGGATGCTAATTCCCTCCAATGTTATATATCCGTACATCATCTTTGAATGCTATTTATTAGCTACTATTTTTCTTTAGAGGGAGGGGTGTCGGTCTGGTGGACGCACCACGATGGATGCCGAGGAGGCAGTGATGCTGTTGACCGCGTGCTTGAGGGAGGGCGGTGGGCGCAGGGGGTGAGAAGAAAGGAGAGCTTAGGAGGCGATGTATCCAGCGGTGGTACCTGTTAGAGATGAGAAGAAGATGGAGTCTGTCACTGACAGTGGTGGCGGAGAAGGAAGCGGACAGTGACAGTGACCGGAGAGGACACGGGCGGCAATGACACATGGGGGAAGAGGGTCACGATCGATGGGCCTCCGACGTTGGCGAGGTGGTTGGGCAATGTCTCGGGAAGAAAGAAGTGAAGCAGCGCTGTGACACTGAGATAGGATCATTTGGGATAGAGGCAGAACAATGGGATTAGGGAAGGAGGGAATGTGGATCATTCAAAAAACCGAGTTGACTTTTTGGCGAGGAAAACATCTGTCGAGTGACCAATAGACAGATCCATAATATCATCTAATCTCTACATACATATATTATACGGATATAAGCCAACGGCCACAAGCCACGGTAGTCCACCGCCTCCTAACTGCCACAATGACTCGTTGCCTCTACCACTGTCCTCACCTATGACTGAGATAGTGCTATCACCGCCTCACCGCCCTACTGTCCACTGCTAGTCAACCGCTGCCCTAGCATCTCTCCAAGATCGAAGGGACAGGTAAGCCAAACTCTAACTGGGTGAACCTGACCCCTAATCCATCGAACAAGATGACCTCTCCGGAGACCTTTCACTACTACAGAAAGCCTCATAGTAGACGCCTCATCACAGTCGGTTTTGTGAAACCGTCTCTGATGAACACTATTACAGACGGTTGTAATTAGGAGGCCGTCTGTGGTATTTGTGGCGGGAAAATGGATTATCACAGGCGGTTATTACCGAAGTATCACAGACGGTCTGTATTAAAAACCATCTGTGATAATCCCATATTATCACAGACGGTTTTTAATAAAAAACCATCTGTGATAAGCTAGTTATCACAGACGGTTTTTAACTAAAAACCGTCTGTGATAATTCACAGACGGTTTTTAGTTAAAAACCGTCTGTGATAATGGCTAAGGCATTTATTGCGCTGCTCAGACCGCATCTGTCTTCATTTCGATCCAGATCTAGCCACTGCTGCGCACTTTTTCACTCGGGAGGAAGCTAGGCGATTTCAGGCCAGTTAATTTGGTGGGAAGAGGCAGAGATTGAGCTTTGAATATTCAGTCTTTCCTGGTTGCTCTAGATATGGTTAGTAATGTAAGTTATTTTTTCTTTAATTGCATTACAATTTAGGTCTAAGTAATCCATTAGTGGTTATTGAAGATGGTTAATTTGCAAAATTGTTGGTTATATAATAGCTGTTGTGTTTGTAATATGAATTGAGCTAGCAAATTAAGTCTCAATATAATAAATGCGGCCGGTATATATGTAGTTATAATTAGTTAATCTAGATTTTAATACTAAGTTGTTATATATGTACGTAACGTAGGACCGAAGCTGAATGTATGCCGTTTCTGCTTTTATAAGAGCCGCCGAGGAGGATATGTTGAATAAGGGGGTGGAATATATGTGCTGTCCATGCACTGACTGCGAGAATTTGAAGATGTTTAAGAACCGAGGGCAAATTGTAGCGCACTTGATTCGGAGGGGTTTCAAAAAGGATTATACGTGTTGGACCAGTCATGGCGAAGTGAATGATCATATGCCGCCGGATGACATCGTCGGTGAAGTGAATGATATGCCCCCGGATGACATCGCCGGCGAAGTGAATGATATGCCCCCGGATGACATCGCCGGTGAAGTGAATGACATGCCGCCGGTTGATGTCGATTGTGGCTCGGATTCGGATAGGTTGCACGATGATAATCTGGATCAAATGCTTCGCGATGTAGAAGAGAACTATGATGAGAGAGAGTATGTTAAATTCCGTGGCTTGATGGAGGACTCAGAGAAACCTTTGTACACGAGCTGCAAGTACACGAGGTTGTCGGCCGTGCTTGAACTGTTGAAATTGAAGGCAAGCAACGGTTGGTCCGACAAGAGTTTCACGGCGCTGCTAGGTCTTTTAGCGGACATGCTTCCGGAGGGAAATGAGTTGCCTAAAACCACGTATAAAGCCAAGAAGGTTCTTTGTCCGTTGGGAATGGAAGTAGAAAGAATACATGCATGCCCGAACGACTGTATCCTCTACCGTAAAGAGTATGCAAACATGCATGTATGTCCGGTGTGCAACGCATCCCGATACAAATGTAACAATCAATCAGAAGATGGCGAGGGAACAGAGGCGAAGAAAGGACCTCCTGCTAAGGTAGCATGGTATTTTCCTATAATTCCCCGTTTGAAAAGGTTTTTTGCAAATCCAAAGGAGGCAAAACTGCTGCGTTGGCACTCGGAGGAGCGCAAGAAGGATGGAATGATAAGACACCTTGCTGATTCCGCGCAGTGGAGAAACATCGATAGGAGTTTTGCAGAGTTCGGTGCAGAACCAAGGAATATAAGGTTTGGACTGAGTACAGATGGAATGAATCCTTTCAGTAGCATGAGCAGCCGACACAGCACATGGCCCGTGACTCTCTGCATCTATAACTTTCCTCCTTGGTTGTGTATGAAGCGAAAGTACATTTTGCTGTCGATACTTATCCAAGGACCAAAACAACCTGGGAATGATATCGATGTGTTCCTAGCACCGTTGGTGGAAGATCTAAAAGTACTATGGAACGAAGGGGTACAGGTATGGAATGCATACAAACGAGAGAACTTCACTCTGCGCTCCTTATTGTTCTGCACCATAAATGATTATCCTGCCCTTGGTAACCTATCAGGCCATAGTACAAAAGGTGCCAAAGCTTGTACTCACTGTTTAGATGGTACCGAGAGTGTGTGGCTGAGACACTCACGCAAAACCGTCTACATGCGTCACCGCCGGTTCCTTCGGAGGGCTCACCCATACCGCAAGATGAAGCAACAATTTGACGGAGAGAAGGAAGACGGTTCAGCTCCAAGGCATTTAAGGGGACACGAGGTTTATGATATGGTTAAGGATTTAGATGTTGTCCTCGAAAAGGGACGTAAATTGAGGGCTCATGAGAAGAACACCTGGAAGAAGAGATCAATATTTTGGGACTTACCTTATTGGGAGTACCTAGATGTTCGACACTGCATCGACGTCATGCACGTAGAAAAGAATGTGTGCGACAGCTTGATTGGTCTCTTACTGAACATCCGTGATAAAACAAAGGACGGCGTCAACGCACGGCTTGACTTGGTTGACATGGACATCAGGCCTGAGTTAGCACCGACAAGCACTGATAATGGACGAACGTACCTTCCCCCTGCGTGTTACACTCTGTCCAAGGCTGAGAAAACAGAACTGTGCCAGTGCTTGCATGGTGTCAAAGTTCCGTCTGGTTACTCCGGCAACGTGAAGAAACTTGTTTCGATGCAAGATTTGAAGTTAAATGGCATGAAGTCTCATGATTGTCATGTGGTGATGACACAGATGCTCCCTATTGCAATTAGAAATATTTTGCCGATCAAAGTCCGAGAGACAATCATGAGGCTATGTTATTTCTTTAACACAATTGCTCAGAAGGTCATCGATCCCGAAGGACTAGATGCTCTGCAGGACGAGGTGGTGATGACTCTATGTCACCTTGAAATGTATTTCCCTCCTTCGTTTTTCGATATCATGGTCCATCTCATTGTTCACGTTGTGTGGGAGATAAAAATGTGCGGGCTCGTATTCCTACGTAGCATGTACCCATTTGAGAGGTTCATGGGAATTCTCAAGTCCTACGTACGGAATCGTTCTCGGCCGGAGGGCAGCATCGTCGAAGGTTATGCAAGCGAAGAGGTCATTAAATTTTGTGTCGATTATATGGCTCAGATTCAACCGATAGGTGTCCCTCAATCTCGTCATGAGGGGAGGCTGAAGGGTCTCGGAACTATCGGAAGGAAAGCAATCACTGCAGATATGGACACGTATACTCAAGCCCATTTCACGGTGTTGCAACACATGACTGAAGTGGCGCCTTATGTGGAGCAGCACAAGGATGTGCTTCGGCAACAGAATCCAGAGCGGCCGGATGTTTGGATCATGAGGCAACACAACCGTTGGTTCAACCAATGGTTGAAGGAGCAAATCGCTAGGAGCTCGCCGAGTGAGACGCTGACATGGTTGGCAAAAGGGCCGACATTTACAGTTGTGACATGGCAAGGATATGACATAAATGGGTACACATTCTATACGCAGTCTCAGGATGTCGAGAGCACTAACCAGAACAGCGGTGTCCGCATAGATGCATTCAGTACCGATGGGTCGAGAAACTCGTACTATGGCTTCATAGAAGAGATTTGGGAGCTCGACTATGTGGTTTTCAAAATCCCCTTAGTTCGCTGCCGTTGGGTGCATCTCCCACAGGTGAAGGTTGACAAGTACGGTGTCACGACCGTGGACCTCCAACGTGTCGGGTACAAAGACGAACCATTCGTACTCGCCAATCAAGTTGTTCAAGTTTTCTATGTAACCGACCCGGCAAATAAGAAACGCCATGTAGTTCTTCATGGAAAAAGGAGAATTGTTGGAGTGGAGAATGTAGTGGACAAGGAGGAATACAATCAATTTGACGAGTTACCTCCTTTTGGAAATGGCATAAGGGTCGACGATGAACAACGTGACGAAACTAGTTACGTACGCATTGATCATGATGAAGGGCTAATTTTTAAATGAAAATAAGCAAGTACAATAAGAATGTATATGTGAAAATGTGTGATGTAGTCAATTTTGAGATGTATATGTGAAAATGTGTGATGTAGTCAATTTTGAGATGTATATATGAAAATGTGTGATGTAGTCAATTTTGAGATGTATATGTGAAAATGTGTGATGTAGTCAATTTTCAGATGTATATGTGAAAATGTGTGATGTAGTCAATTTTGAGATGTATATGTGAAAATGTGTGATGTAGTCAATTTTGAGATGTATATGTGAAAATGTGTGATGTAGTCAATTTTCAGTTGTGTATGTGTGACAAAAATGAATGCAGATTGAGAAAATGTGTAAATGAATGCAGCTGGTAGGTAGTTGATCATGAATGCAGATGGTTGGCTGTTGATCATGAATGACTACAGTCGGGCATAGGCTTATCACAGACGGTTCTAAACTTGGAACCGTCTGTGATATTAATATCACAGACGGTTCTAAGTTTAGAACCGTCTGTGATAAGCCTACTATCTCAAACGGTTCTAAACGTAGAACCGTCTGAGATAGTATGCTTATTACAAACGGTTCTAAACTTAGAACCGTCTGTGATAGTCTTATCACAGACGGTTCTAAGTTTAGAACCGTCTGTAATAATCCGCTATATATACCCGTGTCTAGGGTTTTCCGTGTATTCTGCAGTTATTCTAATATCTAAATCCCGATCTGCCTCCCCCGAGCCCTCGCCGCCGCCTCCCTCGAGCCCTCGCCGGCCGCCTCACTCGAGCCCGTCGTCACCGCCACCTCCCCGAGCCCGTCGTCGCCTCCTCCTCCTCCTCCGTCGTCGGCGGCCGCCTCCCCGAGCCTGTCGTCGCCGCCGCCTCCCCGAGCCCGGGGCCTCCTCCGTCGCCGCCGCCTCCTCCTGCGTCGCCGCCGCCTCATCCTGCGTCGCCGCCGCCTCCTCCTCCTCCGTCGTCGCCGCCTCCTCCTGCGTCGCCGCCGCCTCATCCTCCTCCTCCGTCGTCGCCGCCTCCTCCTCCGTCACCAAAACTCTAAGGTCATCAAATCCCTCCCCGAGCTTCATGCTTACTCTTAGGGTTTAGGGTTGATGCCTGATACTTCATACTGAGTGTTATGCTTACTGTTATGGTTAGTTGCTTAGTTGCATTCATGTATATTCAAGTTTGTTAATCTTCCATATACTGAGATTGCCTGTGGGATTTACAGTTGCTCGATGATGATAAATTCATATACTGAGATTAGTTCATTCGGTCTTTGAGCTCTAATAGCTGTTATATACAATCTTCCATATACTGAGATTGCCTGTGGGATTTACAGTTATGGCATGTTATTAAATTGATCTGTTAGGATTTCATCTTGACAAGTTAAAAGTTAACTGCTGTCTGAGTATATGCTGTCTGAGTATATGCATGCTGAATATATCTTGATCTTGAGATTGTAGAGTTTGTATCTAGAGCTCAAAAGACTGAATTCATTATTTGGCATAACCAATCAAGGAAGAGTATATGATTTAGTAGCGGGACGACCAAGATTAATCTTGTGCAACCCTACAATTTGAGAGCACATATTCATGTTGAGACTGTTATTGATTCTATTATTTGGTTTATAGTATTAGCAACTAAAGTAGGTGCTAAGATAGGCACATCACCCCCTCTTTATGTCCATATTACCCCCTCCCTTCTCCCCCTCCCCTCTACTCCTCTCTTCCAATTCAATATGATTACATTCTCATCTTATCTTAATAGACCCACAAAATGAGCAACATGTCACCCGCGCATTCTTCAGCATCATCGCCGGAGGCGTCCGCTCCAACATCAAGACGCCAAGGAAGAGGGCTATCAAAGAAGCCTCAGAGCCGACAGACCATCACAGCGGTAAACGCAGCTGGGGTCCCTATCCTTCCTAAGCAAGCGGTAAACGCATTCCGAACCATGGTCGGAATAGTTGCACGAGAACGAATTGAGATCACATACAATTCGTGGAAGAACGTGCCTGACACTCGGAAACGTGAGCTGTGGACCGAAATTTTGGCATCGTTCGAGTTCCCAGAAGAACACTTACACGCTGTGGAACGACAAACCTACCAAGCGGCGTGCAAAGCATGGAAGAACTTCAAGAGCACGCTTGTCAAGAAATACGTGGAGACGGACGAAACGCCTTTGACTAAATACCCATTCCTGGAACCACAATGGGAAGAGTTCAAGGCGATGAAAACGACCGAAGATTTTAAAAGTACAAGTGTGGCGCACAAGGCCCTCCAGGCAAAAAACACGCACCCCCACAGACTTGGCACAGCTGGGTATGCGGGTAAAATCCCGCAATGGAGGTTGGAGGATGAGCTGGCAGCTGCAGAGGACATCGCCTCGCCGTTTTCCAATATCCCGGATGACCGCGCTCGAAATTGGCTTAGAGCAAGGTCATCTACAATGACATCGGGGGACGTCTCCTTTCGAAACCCTGCAGACCAGCAAGTGTCCCAGCGCCTGGTAATATATCGATCGAACTACGTAGCTTGTAATTACTCCACAACTTCGTACGAATTGAAATGACATGTCGTGCTCTTGCAGGAAGAGCTGAGTTTTCAATCTACCGAGGGATCATTCCAGGGAACAAGGGAGAATGATATGCTCTCCGTGGCCCTGGGAAACAAGGAGCACCCGGGCCGTACGAGAGGCCTTGGGCTTTACGTTCCATGGAAACATGATTTCCAAGATGACTCCGACATGTATCGGCGCAAGAAGAGAAACAAAGGCGAGCGTGACGCACAGCTACGAGAAGAGATCAAGGCATCTCTTAAAGAGGAGCTACTGGGTTCGATGGCTGATATAATCAGAGATGAGGTGCGGAAACAGACAGAAAGTCAGCAGGCCGCCACCGCCGCTGCTGCGCTAGCTAGCCCAAACAACCGTCCGAGTAGCTGCGCGTCCAATCCGACGCAAATTCAGTCCAAATTTCCTGTGGACGACATCCAGGTAATAATTATTACCTCTCGAATGCTTGCTCCATTGGTAGGCCTATTCGAGTAGCTAATTTTGTATCGTTATGTAGGAGCCTACGAATTGCAAGCTCCAAGTGAGATATGGCTCCGTTCCCTTGTAGGCTGCTTGGGGCCAGGCATATTCGTCTGGTATCGGGGCCATGGTGCACGGTCAAGCTTTAGCGCCAAGCTTCGCAAAAGTTAATGTGGATGGTGTGCATGTCAATTTTGAGGTGGTCCCGCTACCGAAGCCCCCCAACGACGAGATCATGACTCTAGGACAGGCCATCGGAACATTCATCCAGTGGCCCAAAAGCGACATCTCCCTGGAGTCTTCTTCACCGGTGGCAGGACCAGAGCAACATGCACTGGTTCCATCTCCATTACAACACTAGTCGGTTCCACCACCGGATACTGCACCGGTGCTATCTCCACTGGTCATACTCTCGCCAGAGCAACTTGCACTGGTGCCATCTCCATTACAAGACCAGTCGGTTCCACCACCGGATACTGCACCGGTGCTATCTCCACGGGTCCTATTCTCGCCAGAGCAACTTGCACCGCTGCTGCCGACTGCCGTTAAGTCGGCCTATAGCCGAAGCAGCAAGGCCAGCAAGGGCAAAGCAAAGAAGACCAATGATGATATTGCGTACCTACCTTTGGCCCGCAAATTCGTGCTTGGTCAGCCGTTGCTCGAGGAAAAATACCTCCGAAAGCTACCATATAGTTGCACGCAATTGCACATGTGGTATATTCAGCAGTCCAATAAGCTAGAGGCAGAACGGACTTCAAGTATCAGTGTCAAATTCACCGAAGAAGATTTACACCACAGTTTCAAGAGTGTATGTTCGTGGTCGCCTTTGAGGATTTATTCGATCTGTTCACGTTCAACGCTCTTGACGTCTCAATCATTCGATGCTGGACGCTGTAAGTGTGTACAATCACAGTCTCCGTTAATGTCATACCGATAAATGCCATATCTAATTTTTTGCTTTCGTGTGTATATATATAGACACATGCTGATTAAAGCTAGATCATCCAACTTATCAGTTGGTTTCTTGAACCCACAATTGGTCGCCAAGGAAACCATCGACCAGGATACACCCCTCGTCGAGAGGTACATTGCAGCAGGACTGCTGAGTTGCGTCAAGAAGGATTATGTACTTATGCCCTTCCTTCAAAACTTTCATTGGATTTTAGTAGTAATTGTACCAAAATGGAACAAGGTATATTAGCTTGATTCCCTAAGTAAGAATAAAATGGACTTCACAGTTCTCAGCCAAGTAATCGATAGGTAAGCACATATTTCCCATACATATCTACATTGTACTTTCTTTCCTTCCGAAAGATTAAGGTTAACTTTTTCGAATTACGTAGGGCGTTCGCCACCTATATTGAAAAGGGAGGTGACTTGAAGCGCGGGGCCAAATGCCTGCTGACACATGTTCGAGATTTTAAGGTATTTGCTATTTCACATTAATTAATCCTATGCAACAGTTGGTACTAATGCCTCTTGAACTAACACATTCCATTTTTTGCAGTGTCACCAGCAGGAGCCGGGCAACACACGTGGATACTACGTTTGCCAACATATGGAACTACTCCTCGATTCCTCGACGCTCACCAATCGCAAGGTTTGTCACTCTTCCCATAATTACTTCATACTTAACACGTTACATATATACGCACATTGATATTCCTATCGACAGGCTGCGTCCATCCCGTCAACTGCATTGAAACAGCCTGTTCTTGGAGGGATTCGAGGAGAGTTGGCGTACTTTTTGCTGACTCAAGTCATAACGCCAGGAGGACGGTTCCACTGCGCACTATGATTTCTTATTGATCTTATCACTAAGTGCAAATGCAGTGCACATCTTTTGTAAATGAGATGTGTTAATGGACATTTCATTTCAATTCAATTAATCGATTTGCGAAATGGATGCATGCTTTATGTTCGTGAAATGAAGTGCGATGTCAATGGGATGTTTTATGTCTGTGAAATGTATCTGAAAGGAAATGAGATGTGTGAATTGTATGTTTTTTGTCTGTGATTATCTGCTTGTTTCAGAGGGCATGCCTAGCATTTCCTGAGGCTAGCTATAAACAGAAATAGATTCTGCTGGGGGGGAGGAGTATCACAGACGGTTTTTCATTAAAAACCGTCTGTGATTATGCGATATCACAGACGGTTTTTTATTAAAAACTGTCTGTGATTATCCGATATCACAGACGGTTTTTTTTAAAAACCGTCTGTGATATCGGATAATCACAGACGGTTTTTAATAAAAAACCGTCTGTGATATCGCATAATCACAGACGGTTCGAAAACCGTCTGTGATAACTTGGATTATCACTGACCCATAATTTCAGACAGTTCAGAAAACCGTCTGTGATGACGATTTCGAACCGTCTGTGATGACCTTTTCTGTAGTAGTGTTTCTGGAAAAGAAAGTAGAGGTGTCAGCACAAAAATCTGCATGCAAATCGTGAGATAAGGAAATTCGACTATTTAGCATTCTTGTATTTATGTTTGAGAAAGTACAGGGTGGTTTTTTTAGATATTAAGACCTAGGACTCCTAGTAATATATAAATTGATGTACACGGGCCTGTTCTTTTTCAGCTTTTGACTTTTCTACAGTAACTAGCTTTTAAACGGAGTGTCTTTTTGAG
This sequence comes from Dendrocalamus latiflorus, assembly GCA_017311315.1. NCBI lineage: Eukaryota > Viridiplantae > Streptophyta > Magnoliopsida > Poales > Poaceae > Dendrocalamus > Dendrocalamus latiflorus. Next base: position 20,818,015 of record CM029636.1, read on the forward strand.
ATGGGGTCTACTAATTAATTGTAGTACATACTGTACCGACTTCATTTATATTAAAAAAACCGCACGTGAGTTTCAATTACTCTGTAATCTCTCATACGAATAGCCCAAAAACCATAAGCCGCAGCCAAAAGTCACAAGCCGCAGCCAAAAAGAACAAGCCCGTGTATATGGCCACTTTTGTGGAGGCCTATTGACATCCATCATATATAGCAGCTGATTAATTGATGTAAGAATTCCATAAAAGAATATTAATTGGTATAAGAAAATTGGCAGCCAATAAACGGCATCCAAAGATTAGATATGGACTGTAGCCATGGAGAGAATTAAAGAAAAAAATAGCAGTGGATAATAGACAATCATTAAGGGTTAACACTGCCCATCTAGTGCCACTACATCAACACATACTGCCAAAAGATAAGCTTTAACAGCTAAGATAAGACTAAGAAAAAGGATGTGTGTATATCACCAGGAATTTGTGGTAAAACATTAATGTAGGAATGGATAAATGGCAACAATTGATCCTCTTAGACTCGTTTGTGCCTCTACATAAGCACCGGCAAAAGGAGCTAGCTGGCATCTCAGTGACATATCTACAAACATAAAAAAGGATAAGTAGGAATGGCACTGGCCAAAACCGATACTAGGCTTCTCGTTGCTTACATGGCTCTCATGATCCTGTGTACCACTTTCTCTTCCTGCCATGCAGCAGGTAGGCACAGATATATGCATCTGTTTTTTTTTCTTAATTTCCCTGTATGGTGTGCAGACACATGTGTTTATGCAAGTGATCATTTGTGTTTACTAATTGGGCGCAGATGGAGGGGAAACAGGCACATGCCAGGATATGTTTGAGTGCCACATCTATCATTGCCAGCTCTACTGCCGCGCGTTAGGTCACGATATGCATCGAGCCTATTGCAAAGATATAAAATTTTGCTGCTGCGGATAGAAATGGTCAAATCATCATGTAATGGTGAATAAGCAAGCATGTATGCAGGGATTTGAGTTTCAGATAGAAATGATCAAAGCATCATGTCATGGTGAATAAGCAAGCATGTATGCAAGGATTGAGTTTCAGTTTCTGGCTTTTAGTTCATTATTCTCTGAATTTATCTTTTTTTATTTTTTTAGCTTTTTTGGATTTTCCCCATATTCGATTTCATTGTATGTGATGGGCCGACCTGCTTTTTCTATTTTTATTTTTTAAATTTAATTATACAAAAAAACATCATTAACTATAGTGTAAAATAAATCGGCTACAGTATAAAATAAGCTATAAATTAGCTTATTTCAGTTGAACTGAGCTGCCTCGCCACAACAGATTAGAGATTCAATAAACTGTGCTGGTTATTATGACTTTCACATACTATGTTCTATGTATTCAGGACTACCTAGACTTTCAGGAAAATACTTAGACTGTGCAGTTATTATGACTTTCACATACTAATGTCTAGCCCAATTAATGCCCATGAAGAAAAGTTCGGCCCAATCGAGGGCCACGAATAAAGGCTCGGCCCACTGTACGGCCACTTAAAATGTAATTCAGCCCAATCAAAGCCTATGAACAAAAGATCGGCCCGCCTTAGTAACATTTCGGCCTAGAAACAAAATATTCCGGCTCACCTAGTTGGACACAATTTAGGCCTAGTAATGAAATATTCTAGCGCACCTACGTAATATTTTGGCCCACAAACAAAATAGCCAAGCCCAATTAAGACCTGCAAGTAAAATATTTCTGCCCTCGAACAAAAAAATTAAACTGAATTAAGGCCCATGAACAAAATATATTCTGTCCCACTTATGTCATATTTCACCCAGATAGAGCCCACAAACAAAATGTTCAAGCCAATTAACGCTCATGAACAAAATATGTTCCAGCCCAGTTAACGCCTACAAACAAAATATATTCTGGCCCTCCATCAATTTCGGTCCATTCGTGAAATACTTTTGGCACACTTCCCAGCGTATCGTATCTACCTAACCAAAAAAGACAAGTGCATTGTATACCATCCGCCTAAGCGAATACATACGATAATTCCGAGCGTCACCAGTTAGAATGACCATTTATAGCTACAAAACCAAACACATAAACCGACACAAACCTAACACACATTTCAGTTATCAATATCTCACGGTATCAAAGAAAAAGTCTAAAATCTTTATCTTTACTGTTATAAAAGAAGGAGTTGGTGGTTGGTCCGGCCTCCCCCACCCCTTCTCACAAAAGGTAGCGCTGACATGTGGCCTGAAAAGACATGCGTCAAATCTTATAAAAAAGTTATGCTGACTGACGTGTGGACCCCACACCTCGCCCACCCCGCCTCCAAACCGTGCGCTGCCCTGCACCCCCCACGCCCACAACCCACCGAATCCCGCGCCCCCCCACGTTCTCCCCCGTCTCCCACCGGTTCTCCACGCCGCCTCCTCCCCTCCCTCATCCGCCGCTCCGCCCTCGCCTACTCCTCCCCACTCCGCGCCGCCGCCGCCTCCTTCTCCCCCCACTTCTTCGCTCCGCCGCCGCCTCCTCTCCCGCTCCTCCGCTCCGCTGCCGCCTCCTCCTCCCCCACCCCTTCGCTCCGCCGCTGCCTCCTCCCTGGGCTCGACAAAAGGCAGCGCCGACATGTGGCCCCAACGCGCTGAATCTTCTCCCCCGTTCTCCGCGTCTCCCCGCCTCCTCCTCCCCCACTCCGCCGTTCTCCACCGCACCGTCCTCGCCTCCTTCCCTCCCTCCTCCGCCGCTCCGTCCTCGCCTCCTCCCCTCCCTCCGCCCTCGCCTCCTCCTCCCCACCCCGCCGCCGCCTCCTCCTCCCCCCACTCCTCCGCTCCGCCGCCGCCTCCTCCCCCACTCCGCCGCCTCCTCCTCCAACCGCACCCACCAATCTCTCTCTCGTTGCGGTAAGGAAAGGAGTGTCGATCCGTCGGCGACGAGCATGGGCGACCCCCTCCCTGAGGAAGAGCAGCTAGGTCGGCAGGAGGGAGATGGGCGCGAAGCCGAGGACAAAGAGGATGACGATGTCGACAGCCTCGCCAGCTTCCTTGAATCCGAGATCCTCTCCGGATCCAGCGCGGAGGACCCTCTTGATGTAAGTGCTCTCGATCGATCTCTCCCTTGATTGCCATATGCGAATCTGGATGTGATTGGAAATCAGTTGCAGCAGGGGGAGGGCGAGGAGAAGGAGAAGCGGGTGGAAGATGATGCTAACAAGAATAAGAGGAAGCAAGGTTCGCAGTTTGATGATGCTAAACTCAGGGAGTGCGCTTGGAAAGAACCTCTACATCACAGTAATCCCTTCTGTTCCTCATCGCTACTTCAAGTTGGAGCTCATCGAGGTTATGGAGATTAAAGATTAATTTACACAAGTTAGCTTCAAAGTTCACAGGCTATACTACGGTTATCTTAATGTGAGAATTGCTACATAATTTTAACAAACAATTTACAGAGTAAGGACAAGCAGTTGAATGCGCAAAATTAACGGTTGAGTTTTGTCTAGGCATACTCACCGAACAAAATACTTCCTTTTCATGTTGCCGCATAATCTTTTTGTTTCTTGCTACAGTTGTGCGCACAAACTTGCTAATAATGTTATGTTGTTCTTAATCCCAGTAAGATAGAGAGGATATGGTTGAATTCATGAGGAATAGCCCTACAGAATTTAAGGAGTACTATATCCAGATGCAGGCTGCGAAAAGGAATCAAGCTCCCCTTCCCTCAGAAGTAATCACTAATTTAGGCCTTTGTTTTATCTCTTTCATTTATCTTTCTTGTAGTTGCCCCACATACCAAAGAAATTGTCTTATGTTGCAAAAACTTTTCTCATCTGAAATTTGAAGGTCAATGACGACAAGGTTATTCTTGATAAAACAGTAGTTGATAACCCCAGGTAAAAAAGATTTTGGTTGTTTTGTTAATGCCTTAGGACATTCATGCTTGGTAAATTTCAATTGTATTCTAAAATATGCTTGGTAAATGTGGGTTTTTTCGCTGTCAAAAGTATATTGCTTCTACTATTGTTTGCCTGAGTATTCATAATTCAATTTTATCTTTGAAATTATTAATTTTTCAATTACAGTTCCATCTCGTTGTCTAGCTTAGTATTTTCTTGTTCTTAGCATGCCATGAACTTAATAAGTTATTTGTCTGCATTTCTTTTCATAAGAAGCCAAAGGAAGAGCCAACCATTGTATTAGCTTCTACTAATGGAACATCAATTCCAGAACATAAAACCATTTCTGAAAATAGAGGTGCAGTGGAGATACAGGACAAAGTTGTTATTCTGGAAGGCCTTGGTATTGTCAGTGCTCATGAAGAATGGACTCCATTATCTGTCAGTGGACAATGTCCGAAACCTCGTTATGAGGTGCGCCATATGCTCCATTGCCTTCTTTATTTCGTAACTTGTAGGACTTGTTTCTTCTATTTACTTTTGTAGCACTAATGTGACAGCATGGAGCAACTGTGTTGCAAGACAAAATGTATGTGTTTGGTGGATACCATAATGGGCGTTATCTTAGTGACCTTCAGGTATTTTAAGCAAAATATAATAATCCAGCAGGCTATATGAATGCATCAGTGTCCTTCAGACATATGAGCAGAAGTTGTTCCACTACTTGTCATCAAATCATTCTTAAATATTTGTGTTTTATTGTACACACTGTCTAGATTAAAGATCAATTTCTATTCATGATTCCTAAGCCTGAGCTTTCATACTAAGATGCCTCGTGGATTTGTGCACCGCCTTGCCTTTGCAAGTGATGTGTCCTTTCTGGCCTCCATCCCCGTGTTTCAGAGCTTCAAGCTTTCTGCAGACATTCTTGACCATCCTTCAAGTTTTGAGAATGGCATCCTTCCTATTGTCACACTTTAGTCTACTTGTCTATGAACAATTGACGATTTCTTATTTATTTAATCTATGTTCAGATTGGATGCAAAAAGGGTTAAAGTCTAGCTTTTCTGATTTACATTACATTTAGGTGTTGCCTTGTCATCCGATCCCAAACCATGCCAGCGCGATAGAAAATGGATATTTATTATGCTGTTTAGGATCCCATATATTAATGTATCACTCTTTTTTAGGATTCCGTAGCAATGCACGGTCATTCAACTAGTTATTATAAAAATGTGAGTTGGTGGTTGGTCCATTCGCCCTCCTCTCTTCTCAGCCATTCGATTTGATCTGGACCATTCATCTCTCTCTTAGGATACAACCGCCCACCCCCTCTACTTTTCCCATCTTCTCGCGCATTCTGGCCACCCTTCTCTCTCTGTCGCTTGCTCTTCAATGTTTGATGTATGAAGTTGGCCAGGTAGTAAGTTCCGTCTCATTATTTTTATGACTTCATTGTAACGCACGGGTCTCTAACTAGTTAACATATAATTTCTGCATTCCTTGAAGGCAACGTATTCTATAAAAAACTTCCACGTGGTGAAAACTTGAAAGCCTCATCCACGACTATCGGATCACACACGAACGGTCTAGGCCAAGGTGTCAGGACCCGGGAGTATGAATCCGAAATCAGATAAGGAGAAGGCCATCGGGAATTCTACAGTAAGGAAAATTAGGGCTAAGAATTAGGCTATAATATGGCGGCTAGCGTTCATATATTTCAGCATAACCACACAAAGAGTCTATAAGTCTTATATATAGTCTGCTGCCATTACAAGTGGATATTAAGACAATTGACGATGAATAGTACTGACAATGAGCACAGTTAATAGATGCTAATGTAAAGTAATTGCTTGTTGACCGTTGGATCTGGTCGAACGATCGCTGAGTCATACCCTTCGCCTAATAGAAGTCGGCGATGTTTCCCCTTTAGCTGCTAGCAGTCAGATTCCGCATAATGCTTCAATCTCACATCCGAACCCTTCGATGATCATCAAGTCACCCCATTCAAATGCTACTAAATAAACTGTAGTCGTGACAATCTCCCCCTCCTTCAGTTTCTTGTCATCAAGGAACAGAATTTGGGAATACACTTTGAATGAAATATGCATCCTCCTAGCTAGCAGCATTGATTGGAAGATTCAGCCACTGCACTAACCACTGCACAACATGCTCATTGTTTAGAAACTTAGAATTTTGAAAGCCAGGAGACTGCTTGGCATAAACCTCTTCTTACACGAAACCATTAAGAAAAACGCTCTTGACATCCATTTGAAAAAGCTTGAAGCCCTTAGGGCCGTGAATGCTAGTAACATATGAAGGACTTCTAATATAGCTACAGGTGCAAAGGTCTCCCTAAAGTCTAAGCCCTCTAACTGGGAATAACCTTAAGCTACAAGCCTAGCCTTGTTTCGAACTACCAACCCATTCTCACTTTGCTTATTTTTTAAAACGCATTTTTTTAAAATATATTATGATTATGAGGAGGTTCTACTAAGGTTCAAACTTGGTTTCTTTCAAAATTCTCAAGCTCTTCATGCATGGCATTGACCCAAGAGAAATCAGATAAAGCATGGGTGATATCTCGAGGTTCAAAAGAAGCAACAAAAGCAGAATGTGTATGAGAACCTATAGAGATAAACTTGAAGCGAGTAACTCGCTCATGGAGATCCCTAATCATCTACTCCTAAGGGTGTCATCACTGAATATGAAGAGGGGGTCCTGGTACAAACATGGCCTCTACCCTATGGGCTATGGAGGTAGGAACATAGCCACTCGAATTGCTGGTGGGAGGAGGCTATTCTCCTGAAACCGGAGAGGTAGAAGCAGACTCTCCAGCTAACTCAGGAGTGACTAAAGCATGGATTGGGTCCTCATCCTCTTCCAACCGGCGAAGGGAAGAGTGCGTATTTGCATCGATTTCCGAAACCTCAAGGCTCTTAATAAATAGAAAATGCCGATAGCAGACCAGCTTATCGATGGCGCAGCACTGCACGTGGTTTTGTTTTTCATGGATGGAACAAGCAAGGTTCGAAGAATTGGATTGTGGTAGTGAGTGGCTACGAGGCATCAGTAGTGGCAAGGTCTGTAGGTGGGGTAAGAGTTCTTAACACATGTCCAATTTCCTCATTTCGGAAGCAAGTTGCAGGAGAGCTTATTTTCCATCTATCAGCAGCAGTGAGTTATCCAGTCCAATCCAAGTAGGAGATCTTCTTTCTGGCGTTGAGTGACTCTATGTGATCCACCATCTGAGGTGGGCCAGTCTTTCTTGAAGTTCAGCAAGCACTGGTTCAATATTTAGATATCCCCGGATGTTCAACTTCAAGGCTAGGGCTGAGATGCTCCATTAGTGAAAGACCAATCTTCCCATACCAATCATCTTCCTCGCCCACTCAATGAATCCATCCTCGATTGAACTAGGGCTTCGCTTCGCTATTGCATCTCCTGCCTTGTGTAGTGCCCTCTGGACTGCTCTAGTTCCCCAGATCTTAGCCAAATCAGTAAAGTTCAATGCTAAGGATTGAGGGTGACCAGTGGTCTTATGTGCATTCGGAAGAACCAACCTAGACTAACATATAAGACCGAAGGGACAGACTCCTTTCCGAATGGTCTATGGGGCAGAAGCTATAATCCTCACTTTTTCCTAGCGTCTAGACACCACCTATTAGTAAATCAAGAAAGCATTTCACATCGTCTGCGTGCATCAATTATTGCAGCTTTCCGAAGATAGACTGAATGCTAAATGATGGTTTGTTACGATGTCTTGAAGTTTCCATTGATCAAAATTTCAAAATTTTGTTAAAAAAATGCTTACTGAGTTCCTGGCGAAAATATATTTGAAGTTCATAAATTTAAAATGGATACGATCTAGTGGAACTAATATGATTATTGTGTAAAAAATATATATGTTGAAGCTATCTATTTAAAATCATTTTATGATCCATTTTAAACTCATAATGTACTGCAACTATAGAAGTGGACATGGTTATGTTGTTATTAGCCAACATTTACATATGTCCGTTCCTTGTAGCAGATTAGTATGAAAAGAAAAAAGAATTTCTAACAAATCCAAAGAAAGGATCTATTCGAATAACTACGAGTAAACTCTCTTGATAATGAAGGGTGAATATACTCTAACACAGCTCACAATATAATCCACTTATAACATTATTATTATTGTGAGTAGGGTTTTGCTAATCGACCAATCATTGAAAATATCGGCCATATCAGTCTCCCCGGTAAAATTGCAAACCAGTTCTGAAAAACTTGGTATGCATGAATTTTATCAAATATAGAAGAAATTATTTATGAAATTTACTTTCAAAAATTCCAGTTGATATTTTCAACTAATTATTGGCGATTTTCGGCCAAAAATAGTTTGAAATTCAAATTTTGTTTGGTAATTTTGGCCCAAAAATTTTTGATTATCACTAATTTCACTTGTATCGGCTCTCTCCGTTAAAAAAAAGTTAAATCGGTATTGAAAACCCTGATTATGAGAGCAAGTTTTTCCAAAAAGAAGTAAACAATTATGTTATGAAAAGGTTTACACGTTGCCATATATAGCACAAAAGAAGCTGGGAAATTAAAAGAAAAAGAGTTTTTATCATCCTTGGAAAGGTACCAGGAGATACCCTGAGGTACCCGTACCTCATCACCAAAAATTTATATGTAACTAGTTCGAGATCCGTTCGTTGCAACGGAGTCATAAAAATGATGAGATGGAACTTACTGCCTGATCAACTTCACATATTAAACATTGGAGAGCAAGCGACAGAGATAGAAGGGTGGCTAGAATGCGTGAGGAGATGGGGAAAGTGAAGGGAGTGGGCGGTTGTATCCTGAGAGAGAGACAGGAGGAGAGAGATGAATGGTGCAGATTAAATCAGATGGTTGTAGAGAAGGAAGAGGAGAACGTACCAATGACCACCAATTTCTCTTTATATCTACACTAATAATCCACCAGTTTTAATTATCCCACATCCACCCCGTAATCCACCCCGTAATTGCATCTACAGAGATAGCCTTTACTTCGTCCACACCAACAAATGCACCTACATATGCACCATCCTAAAAACGTGCGCACCAGATTAACTCTCCTCCATTCTCTCTCCTTACTCAACCATATCCGACGGCCATCCTTCAATGTATCTGCAGTACCCCTCCCGCGTCCCTCACGCTCGCGGCTCGCATGTTGGTCGCCGCCACCTCCCGCTATGCAGAACCGCGTTCTCCCCCGCGCCTCCCCCGCGTTCTCCCCTGTCCCTCCGCCTCCCCCGCGCCTCCTCCGCTCCCTCCGCCTCCCCCGCGCCTCCCCCTCCTCCCCCGCGCCTCCCCTCCCTCCGCCTCCCCCCATCCTCCCCCGCGCCTCCTCCGCCGCCGCGCCGCCCTCGCCTCCTCCTCCCCATCCCGCGCCGCTGCTGCCTCCTCCTCCGCCATTCCCTCCGCTTCCCCCGTCCTCCTCCGCTCCCTCCGCCTCCCCCGCGCCTCCCCCTCCTCCCCCGCGCCTCCCCTCCCTCCGCCTCCCCCCATCCTCCCCCGCGCCTCCTCCGCCGCCGCGCCGCCCTCGCCTCCTCCTCCCCATCCCGCGCCGCTGCTGCCTCCTCCTCCGCCCTTCCCTCCGCTTCCCCCGTCCTCCACCGCACCGCCGCTCCCCCATCTCCACCTCTCCCCCGCGCCTCCGCTCCCCCCGTCGTCCCCTCCGCCGCCACTCCTCCCACCCCATTAAAACCCTAACCCAAACCTCCCCTCCCCTCGCTTCGCCACGCCACCATGGCTGCGGCGGCGGCGGCCGCCACCTCGCGCCTTCTTCGCCGTCACCGCAACCCCCCCGCCCCTAGCCGCTGCCGCCGCCTCCTCCGAGCCCTCCGAGGTGATGCACAAGTTGGAACCCTAGGTATTCCTCACTAAGTTCTCCTCCCTCTGATTCCTCACTCGATTTTCGCTTCTTCATCCTCCCAAGTTGGAACCCTAGGTGCACCCTTCTTTCTCTGATTGATCCAGTAGGTGGCGGCGGTATAGTGCCCGTGCAATGTCACATAGTGCCACCTTTTTAAGTGTAGTATAGTGAGGTAGCCTTCTTCGCTTCTTAATTTCAACTTACCGATACTGAGGTGTTCCTATTATTGTGTTTTACAGAAGGATGGGCCTGGTGAACCTGGAGGGCAATCATGGACAGTTGAATGGTTGACGTTTGATAATACTTACTTCAAGGTATGCCACCTTTTTGTCATGCTTTACAAATTAAATTATTCATTTAAGTCTCTGACGATTTGAGCTGTTGACAATGCTTCAGGACATAAAAGAACAAAGGGATCAGGAGCTGTACACAAATGCCTTCCATATTCTCTCCTTGGACTTCTCTTTGGGTAAACAGGAGCTGTACACAAATGGAGAAAAAGCGAGGCAGCTAGAGTGGATTGGACTGCAACAAAAATGGATAGATTGTACATAACATCAGCTCACCTGGGGGCCTTCTATCATAGGATCTCATGGGACTTGAACAATGCCGAGAAGATTGAGGCTGCTGGTACAAAGAAAGAAGAGGGGAATGCATTGTTCAAACTGGGAAAATATGCCAGAGCTTCTAAGCGATATGAGAAGGTCTGACGTTTTCCTTTTGTTTAACAACTGTAAATATCACTATGCTGCTAATTAAGGTTTGCTTCATTTTCCTATTGTGCCTGATTGACCGATGAGAAATATATTTAATCCCAGGCTGCAAAGTATATTGAGTATGATGTCCACGAGAGCATTGGGCTTGCTGTCTGAACAGAAGTTGTTGAGCTGCCAGCTGGTAAATCACCTTGAAGACAGCAAGACACAGCAACGATGGCTTTCCTTAGAGCGGTTCTATCTCCAGTTATCTGGAAATTTAAAAAAGAAGACATGAACTATTTTTTAAACATCATCTGATTTTGTAAAAAATGCACCGGACAAGGAACGAGACGCTTAATACCCACTTAAGTTTTTCATTTCCTCATGACATTTCTATTTCCTGTTTTCAGATTTCCGAAGTTGATATCTTGCAAGTAGCAACAGTGATGGGGTTTGATGATGAATTAGATGTAACTAGGGGCTGAGTAGACAAGAGATGTCACCCCGTTGGGACAGCATACTGTTGTTGCAATTCTAATCTCACAAGCATTCATCTGAGCATGGAATTCTGAAAGAGTGGTCCTAGAGCTTTTGTGAAGTTGTTTTTAGCTTAGTGGCTGAATGTTTTTTTAAAGAGGAAAGGTTAGAGCCTGAACGTGTAGTAAGCAGCTACAACAAGGTGGTGGAGAATAAATCATGGGCTAATATAAAAGTCCAATCTTGATTAGGACCCAGCCCCTGATTGTTCCAAGTGGTAGCATCGCGCCTTAAAGCCCACAGACAAATTAAAGCTCATTTATAAATCCTAGAAGCATTTTCCTCTCAAAGCCCATCTACAGTTCACACGGACACCACCGCGGCCGCGGCCTAGCACGCGCGGTCGCACGACCACATGGCGAGGCCGGCACTGAAGACGCTCACCACCGTGCCACGGGAAGCCAAGGACGAGTTCGTCCGCCTCTGCTCCATCGGCCGCCTCAAGGATGCGCTCCACCACCGCTTCCGTGACGTCCTCTGGTCAGATGCTGGCCTCTTCTCCCACCTCTTCCGGACCTGCCGCGCCCTCCCGCTCCTCCGCCAGCTCCACTCCTTCGACACCACTTCCAGCCGAAGGAGAATTGGAGCCTCCGTCGGCACGCTAGGACGCGCTCCCCTGCTACACCTACCGCAAGTCTGAGCCCTTCCGCGTCGGCCTCTGGAACTGGTCCGTACTGCCGAGCCCCTCCCCTCTCCCTTCTCTCCTTCTCTGCACGTGACATGGAATCGCCTATGTACGTGAATCTTGGGTTGTTGTGATTAATCTGAGGTTTGAGGTGGTGGTTTATGAGTTCAAGTGTTTTCGGATATGCTGCAAGGTAGCTCGCGCGGCGCGTGCGGGGAGGGTGGCGACCATCCTACGGTGACGGCACGGTGGGCCGAGAGCACCGCTGTGCCTGGTGCCTGTACGCGGCGGCGATCGGGCGGGAGGCGGCGAGGAGTGGCTTCCCTGTGGCGTGGTCGACGGGAGCGCAGGAGGGTTGGTGACGAGCGAGCGAGCGTCTTACCATCTCAGGATTGGGGAATACTTGTTAGTGCAACGGGAGGGGAGAAGTAGGTTGTCGCTGTTGCCGAGTTCTGATTCTGAAAGGAGTCAGCTATTCAATTCTGCGATGGTTTTGGTTGCGGTGGTTTGAAATATCATCAGATTACGATTCTTTGATTGTGGCTGAAAAAATGATCAGATTTTTGGTAGCAGAGCAGCATGACTGAATTTTGTTTCAGTGCAACAGTTTTCAGTTTGCTACCTTGTGTTCATTAATTTTGGATGTATCCGCAAAAAATTATATTTCCAACTTTGACTGTGTTGAACTTCCTTTTAGTTAGATTCGGATACCTTTCCGCACCACCTTATATTTTGTTGGGGTATGGGATGTTTTCTTAATCATATTTTTGGTCTGTAAGAGAGAAGTAAAGGCTTGGCTTGGAACCACCCATATTTCAGACAAAAGTTTTCACTTTCTTGAACCCTCACTTTTTTCAGATTTGTAGCTTCAGCATATAAAGATGCAGCAAGTTATGCTCATTGGTTAAATTTGTGATTGATGTAAGAACTAATAAGTGCTACCGAGTTAGGCTTATATTAGCTATTCTATTGAACCTGCCTTCACCTTATGTATCAACTACCTACCTCAAGCTATTATGAGATGTTCAGAATTACATGCACTATGTGTGATTGCTTAATTTTCGTAGGGTCTGATTATTTGAATATTTGAAATCAGGGTAACAGTGAACTTTGGAAAAGAACAGTTCTGTTTTGACATTGAGGTGAGACAAGATATTTCAGCTACTTAAAAATTAAAATTGTCTTAATTTTCTTATACCATTTGAAATTCTTTTATTTCATGGTAGTAACTGTGTATTGACAGTAATTTGCTGCATGTGTGAAACTTATTTCACTGTCTCTTATGAAGTGTCCATCTCAGTTTGCCAAATTTGGCTGCATTGCATCAAGTGTCCTTTTATATAGTACTAGCAGTCCAAAAGGATTTCTTGGGAAATAGTTTCCTTTGGAATTCTGGCTCCAGCCCATAATGATTCAGGAGCTGAATGTTTATACGCAGGGAAGATACAAAGCTTTGCCACAAAAGAAAAGGGAAGACAGCTTACGAAACCAAATTATCATAATCTGTGTTCTATCCATATTCCAGTAGAGAAGAGAAGACAGACAAAACCAAATTCTCATAATCTAATTAATCATAACGGGTTCACTGTACAACGAATGTAGGGCTGCAATGCCACATCCAACAAGGCCTTTCCCGCTCCAAAAGACTGTTGCTGCAGCCCACAGGTATAGCTTACTTGCCTCTGGTTCAACTGATGTGTGAATGATACACAATTGAGAATCTTGCTGAAGAGATTATCATTACAAAAGCATTGTTGGTAATATATGATTCTTGGAGCTATAAGCATTAGTAGGCACTCTCATGGGCCAAGGACTAAATTGCCAGCACTGCTGTAGCATAGGTTAGCTGAATGGTCCATCGGTGTGGCTTTGAAAGTAAATCCTTCGCTACCTTTTTCTTGTCTGGAACCACAAATATTGTTTGCTGCATTTCCGGGTACTGTTGGCACTGGCATTGCTGGTAGCTCCATGCTACCGTACACAGAAGCCATGGGTTGCATTTGATACTGCATCTGATCAGGAACTGAAGACTGCATTCGGTTTGTGGCGTCACTGTGGTTCGGGCTAATTCCAACACCAAGGTCAAGACTGATAGTGTCACTTTCAGCGGCTTGAAAATATTGGTTGGTGAAGGTCCTGGCTTCACATGCTCTCATTATGCCACCAAGGCCGGGCATATTGCTATTAATCGGATGCACAACAGACTTCATGGGAGATGTCGACATCTCATGGCTTGCATTCTTTCATGGTTATGTTTTCCTTCGTATGTTGTTATCACTGATTTAGGATCATGTGATGCTCTCTCAACATGCTTCCTAAATAAATATTGATTAATTCTTAATGATGTTGTCCAATGATGTTGTCGTCTCCTCAAAGGATCAGTCGTTATGTGATATTCATTATGTGATAAAAATATTTGGTTATACAATATATGAGACGTGAATCTTAATGAATCTGATTGTTCGTTTTATTTTTTACAAATTTTATCTTGTTTTGTATTTTACCGTAGCGTTAGCACGGGCACTATACTAGTAATTATATGTAATTTAGTGACGAAGTACTGGTGCCTCATGGTACCTCTCAAGAATAGTAAAAACCCTCTAAAAGACGTGAGCAAAATGAATGACATGGGAAACACGTCGACCCACATGAGAACTACGAGAAACAAACCCGGTCCATTGCTTAGCTGGGAAACTTCCAAACGTAGAATATGTATTTCAGAAGAATTTACATGCACATTTAGTCAAATACAGTAAGTACCAAGGCAGTACACATGCGCAACAATTTCAACTTTGTTTTTATTAACTTTGCAGGCGTTCTACGGTGTGTACGACGGCCATGGCAGCTGGGCCACCGTGGACTTCCTCGCCGACAAGCTCGGCAAGAACATCTTCGCCACGCTCTCGACGACTGCGGCGAGCCGACAATATTTGACCACGGACAGTGAGTTCTTGAACCCGGACCCTTTGTGTATTACTGCACTAGTCTCAGATCAAAGCTAGTGCACACAGTTAAACAGAAATGATTCATGACCAACAACATATTTATTACAATTATAAAGAGTACAGACCGAAATGTCTCATTATTACAGTAGAGGTTTCAAGACCTCACACAATCAAAACACAGCGGAAGCAAGGGAAACTCAAAGTAGACCCATCAATATGCCACATGCAGTTGACTGGGGAAGCGCGACCTAGTCCTCCGGGAAGAATCCATCACAGCCACAAGCGAAGTAGTAGTCGTAAACACCTTCTTGAGCTTCATGTTCTTCTGAGTATTATTTTTGAGTGTAGCATGTGAGTACATAAAGTACTCCGCAAGTCTTGGGAAAAATGCATAGATGCAAGGCTTGACAAAGGAAGGCTATATGGTTCTTTTGCACAAAGCAACATTTTAAAATTCAATTAGTACTAATTATTTTCGAAGGCATCAAGTTAATAAAGTAAATGTGTTAGCAGAAACTATCATTAACTTTCTAGTGAAGGTTCCATCTACCAACACTAGCTAACAACTTGAACAAGTTTAATACTGCGGGTTACATCCACCCTCTCTGGCTCCAACTGCCAGGATACCCTTCCGAGAGTTCCCTCCACTCTCGGAATACAAAACTTTTGATTTTAAAACAAAACCAGAAATCTACCATGTGCATGCATTCTTTGCCCGCCCTTGACCGTGGGCACGGCTATTCGAATAGTTTTACACTCTGCAGAGGTTGTACAACTTTACTCACAAGAGATAATTTATCCTAAAAGTCAACACGCTTCCTTTGGCATGAGACCCAGATAAAATATCACAAAGTCTTTACCTTACTCTAATCTAGCTAGATACCACCCGCTGAGGTTTCACCGCAGGTAGGCTAACTGCCCGAACCGAAGCCCCCTCTTGCGTCATATGAGTACAGTAAATCCCTGTCCCTCACTGTGAATAACCAGTCCATCCCTGGCATCCACTTTCCACTGGTGGCACCTAAACTAGACTATCGTAAGTTAGTCAGCTAGGTCGTACCCATATAGACTTGTGGTTGTACGGTTAATGCTCAGTCTGGACAAACACAAGCGTCGATCCTTAATTGACTAGGGTGGAACATACACATTACAAGATCTCGTGCTTCCTGCACCAATCCAAACTAACCATCCACCCTAATCTAAACCAATTTTCACATTTTAGTTTATTTTAAAAGAACAGTGGCAACTCCAATTACCACTAATTTTCATAAACACAGGGGTATTACAATAAATCATAATTTCCCATTTTCAAGATTTCAAAGGTATTAAATAGCGAGACTAAGCATTATACTACCATTCCACTATTCACAAAGATTCAGTAATAATCTCATTATTGAGACAAATGAAATTCTAGGGTGACAAAGGTACATGGCATTCAATTTCAATGGAGGGTATAACAAGGTTGGTTTAACTAACCCTTAAGATTTGAACTAATATTTTATATAAATAGCAATGCACATAATTTAAAATAATTAAAACATTTCGAAATCATAGGTTCAAGATGATCAAAGGAGACTTGCCTTCTTGAGTGCTGTTTGGGTCTTCTTGCTGCGACTCGACGAAATCCTCAGCGACAGCGGAATCTACGCGCGAAAAGATAGACAAACCAAAACAAATAAAATCAAACAAAATTAAAATAAAACTCAAAAATTCAAAAAGAGTCCATATTTGGATAGCTTAGGATTTTAGAAAAAAAAATAGAAATTTGAACGGATCAAATCGGAGTTAAAATGAGAAAGTTATGGCTTCCGAAAGATTAAAAGGAGGGAAAAAGGAAAAAGCCGACTTTCGGGAATTATTTTTGCACTGAAAATTGCTATTTATGATGTCAGCCATTTTGAATATTCCGAGCGGGAAAAATAATTTGAATGACCGGTGGGCCCGGTCTACCGTGAACCGGATCCACGGACCACGGGATTCGCCGACGTGGCACACCGGCCACATGGCGCCATGCGGGCGCGAGGTGGCGGCCACGTGGCCGTCCACGCGGGCACAACCGGCCACGCGGGCGCACGCGAGGCAGCGGGGACAGAGGACGCGGGAGGGCAGCGAACGGCGGCGGCGGATGAGGGGAGGCGGCGGCGCTTACCAGCGGCGGCGGTGGAGGTGTGGGCGGCCAGCGGCGGCGCTAGGAGGCGGCGGCGGTGGAGGTTGGAGGTGGTGGCGGCGGGGTTTGGGTGGCCGGCGGTGGGGCACCGGGAGGCGGCCGAGAAGAGGAGGAGAGGGGCGGTGGGAGGCGGTGGTGAGGGAGGGCGAGGGGAGGGCAGTATTTATAGGCAAGGGGAGGAGGGGTGGCCGGATTTTTGGAGCTTCGCCGGAGTTAATGCAAACCGCGAATAAGGGAAATAAAAGAGGGGAAACGGCCGGCGGATTAGGGGGAATTGATGGGGCTTCCGTTTCCATACTTCAATCGGGAATTAACGCGAAGAAAAACGGCCGAAATCAAAGCTTGATTTTCGGTTTAATGGAGGTGGAGAGAGAGAGTGGGAGGAGGAAGAAGGTGAGGTTGAAGAAGGATATGACATATGGGTCCCATGTGTCATAGAGAGTGAGAGTTAGTGAAGGGGTACGGGCCGTCGGATTCGCGACACGTAGCAAGTGAGTTGATGAGGGCCTTTAGATTTTATGAAGGGGTAAGTGATCATGTGTGGCTAGGATTAAAACGTGGAGAGAGGTTGATTTAATCTGAGAGCGACACATGGCGGAATAGGATTAATTTGATTTTTATTTTCGGAATAAATTCAGCAATTACTAGAAACTTTATAAACACTTGGAAAATTAAAATTTAATGTCTAAAAATTCCAGAAAAATCATAAAATATTCCTGGAAGCATTTTAGACTTATTAAAAATATTTTTAATTTCAGATTTGAATTTAATAATTTTATAAAATACTTTTTAACTTTGAAAATTGATTTTAAATTTCAGAAAATTCTCAAATAATATTTAGAAATTTAGGAAGGGCTAGGAAAAATATAATAAACTCTTTTTGGCTTTAATAAAATATTTAAAATACATTTTCTTGCTTTAAATTTTGAAATAAAATCCAGAAAATCAAATAAAAGCCAAGTAAAATCCAATTACTTTAAAATAGTTAATTTGAATTTAAATTTTTCCAGAAAGCCAAATTTTGGGATGTTACAGCAGTAGGCACATGCATGTCGGTATCTTGATTAATTGGCACGCAATGCAATAGCAACTGCATCGATCGATCTAGTGCTTTTAATTTGTTGGACCGGGTCTTGGCTACCTGCCTTTTGAACGCTTCAAACCTTTCTCTTTTGTTGTTGTTATGATCGAGTGTGACATTTATGGGATGATAGCAACGACGTACGACGTAGCTGGCTTTGATCCGTTAATGCTGTTAGGAAATCTGGGTTTGGGTTTGAAGTTTTGGTCTATGGTGGGCACCTCATCACTAGACTATAAATAGAGAGTATTGTTGGCTATTTTATACATGCATGAGAAAGAGAAAGCAATAAAGAAAGACCAGGAGTTCTCTCTATCTCCGTGTTTTCAATTTACTATTTGCGTCTTCTGTGATTGATCTATCTTTTGCATAGCAGAGGAATCGATCGCACTGGGCTCGCCAGCGATGGTTTCTCAACACGTTATAAGCACGAATCGCTCTGGTGAATTGAAAAGCAATCATCGAAGCATTAGTAGAATGAATTGTCTATATCTAGATCGCTTCAAATTTCGCAGATTGCGCTTTCTAAATTATTTTCTACAGTGAAAATCCGCTCTAATCTACTGCGAGCAGACTTGAAGTCGCCGGCACAATCTCGATCGATAGATTACATGAAAGAGTAGATATTGATTGTCATGTAGTTGAAAAAAGGGAAAAAAGAAAAAATCTTACACGGTCGGCCCCGTAAGGCCGCCATGCGTGAAACCGCCGCCGGCCTCCCCTCGTGCGCTGGCCCGCACGCTGCCAGCTCCCGAAGCCGCCGCTCGGGGCCATCAGTCGCACGTGCCCGCCGCCGCCTTCAGGCGTTGCTACCGCCGTCGGTCGAAGCAGCGGAAGGAGCCGTTTGGACCACTACCTCATCTTCCGTGCCATGCATGGCCCAACACGGCCACCCCCGACCGCCGCTTCGGTCTCCTCGCCGTGCATGGCCCAGTACGGCCACCCTCGACTGCCGCTTTAGTCTCCGAGCCACGCCGGCCCCACATGGCCGCCCAACCATCGCCTCGGTTTCCTCGTCGAAGGAAGTAGATAGGCTGTCACGGGAGCTTACTTCACTTATATCTGCTCCCTCCAGTGACGAATGTGACATATGTCTTCCCTGCTTGGAGATATGGAGAAACTAAGGACCTCTTATGATAGTCTGACTTCTGAATTTGACATTGTTAAGGTGGAGAATGTTAGTCTGCTTGCTGAACTAGAAATGAGTAGGTTAGCCGCTCTTTAATCTACTGTTGTTGAGACTACTTCTTGCACCTCATGTGAGGAAAAGGACAATGCATTTAGAGGTCTTTATACTATGCTCCTTGATCTGCCAGAAACATGTGAAAATTGCAATAACTTGAAAATGAACTTAAAAAGGTAGATCATAAAATTGCTAAATTGCATGCTTCCTTACTTGAGCCCGTTGTTTCTTGTACCACCTGTCCCAAATTGACCTATGAGCTTGAGTCTGTTTCTAAGCAATTTCAAGAAATGGTTGATCATAATAAGAAAAATGGCTCAATATGCTTCTACGGACGCTGTTAGCTCACCATGCAATAATTGTGAAAAACTGAAATCTGAGTTGATTGCATTAGATGATAAATGTGTGAAGCTAACTAAGGACCTACTAGAGAAGTCATAAGCTCCTTGTACTGTGTGTGCTGTTGTGGGGGAGAAGCCCAAGGGAGTGGTAGAGATGCTTAGGCACGAGGACCAAACTGCTAGAAGTAGGATTGTCCCTCTTGTTCCTTGCGAAGACCTCAATGTTGAGGCGGCTGTGCGTGTACATGCCATTCCTTCTTCTGCAGTTGGCTCTTCTTCCTCTCCTCCTGCTGTCTCTTCTTCCCCCTGCTCTTCTTGCACCTCTCTCTTTCGGGAGTGTCAGTATTTTATGAACACTCTTGAGAGATTTGTAGGAGGCAAGAAGAAGCTGAATCTTATTCTAGACCAGTCCAAGATTTGCAAGTTCAATCAAGGTCTAGGATACGAATTTCTTGAGGATGTTAGGAAGCATCCACCTGTTGTTCTCAGACCCATAACAGTAGGTGTGATCGAGGTTAAGCCCAAAAACAAAAAGGTTGAGTTCAAATCTGTGGGCTTTGTCCAAGGGATTTCTAACAGTAAGGTGGTAACACCTGTTGCTTCGACCTCTCAGAAGGCGAAGTTTCATTGTACCTTCTGTCAGAAGGATGGACACAGGATTGAGAGATGCTTCAGGCATGCCAAGATCATGCGAAGAGATCATGTTCGTGATCTTAGGCGTATTCAGGGTCAGCCCCAGACCTTGAGTGCACCTAAGACCAACACGAGGCTTGGGGTTGATCACTCTGAGGTGTTTGGGCAGCATCGAGGACTTAGTTTTTCCGGTGTGTCTGATTTTTGTCCTCGATTTGCCTCTGCTCATGATATCCGACGTCCTGAGGGTGGATCTCGTTTTTCCCATCGAGATAGCTACCCACGGCGAGATCAGCGTGTTGATGGTGTTTCGACTCGCTCTCCCATAGCAGTCGGACCCAGTAACAGCTTCAGGTCTGCACATAGACCATCTGGCTTGTTGAGCGACAGAGAGCGTAGGGTAGTTAGAGGTTAGTCGTGTGTGACTACTTCTTCTACTCATCATGTGAGTCAGTATTGGGTTCCAAAATCTCTTTTGATTTATCCCAGTACTGAGCCATCTCTCTCTGTTTGACTCAGGTTCGCCGGGTAGGGAAAGGAGAGGTTTGGCTCATAGACTCCGGTTGTTCTCGTCACATGACTAGAGATTCTCGTTGGTTCTCTTTCCTAGCCCAAGTTCCAGGTGATGAGACTATCACCTTCGGAGACGCTCATCTGGGCGTGTCATCGCCAAAGGTACAGTGCGCGTGAATGATTCTTTCATTTTTAAAGATGTTGCCTTGGTTAGTAAGCTGCAGTATAATTTGCTTTCTGTTTCTCAGCTTATCGATGACGGTTTTGAGGTGAGCTTTAAGAAAAACGCTTGCAAAATTCTTGATTCTTCGGAGAGTCTGGTTTGCGGAATTTCTAGATATGGGAGGATCTTTTATGCTGATTTTGTTGAGTCTTCTAGTGATCCTCTCAGGTGTTTAGTTAATTCTGAGTCTCGTGACCTTATCTTCTGGCATAGGAGACTTGGTCATATTGGATTTGACCATTTGACCCGAGTTAGCGGCCACGATCTCATTCGTGGTCTGCCTAAACTCAAGATGGTCAAAGATCTTATTTGCGCTCCTTGCCGCCACGGCAAGATGGTTGCCGCTTCTCACCCTTCGGTCACAGTAACTATGACCGATGCACCGGGACAGTTGCTCCACATGGACACAATTAGACCAGCTCGAGTGCAGTCAACAGGAGGGAAGTGGTATGTTCTTGTCGTGGTCGATGACTTCTCGAAGTACTCTTGGGTGTTTTTCTTAGCCTCGAAGGATGAAATGTTTACACATTTTTGAGGTCTTTTCAATAGGGTTTCTGTTGTGCTTCCGGGAGCCTTATGAGCGATCCGCCGTGACAATGGCACGGAGTTCAAGAATTCCTACTTTGAGAGGTTCTGCGATGAGACAGGTGTAGAGCACCAGTTCTCTTCTCTACACGTCCCACAACAAAATGGCGTCGTGGAGAGGAAGAACCATACCTTGGTCGAGATGGCCAGGACGATGCTTGATGAGTACTCTACACTGAGGAAATTTTGGGCTGAGGTGATTGCCACCGCGTGCCATGTATCAAACAGAGTTTTTCTGAGGGCACACTTGCATCGCACTTCTTATGAGTTGAGATATGGGCGAAAGCCTAGTGTCTCTCATTTTCACGTGTTTGGTTGCAAGTGCTTTATTCTAAAGTCTGGGAACCTAGATAAGTTTGAGTCACGATCCTGTGATGGTATCTTTTTAGGTTACTCGACTTCTTCGCGGGCGTCTAGGGTCTGGAACTGCGAGTCTAGTAAAATGGTAGAAACCTGTGAGGTGACCTTTGATGAGGCCAGTCCGGGGACTAGGCTCGATATCTCAGGTTCTGTAGAGCAGTCCGAGCCCATCTTTGTGGATGATGAGGAGGATGGAGATGAGGGTTGTCTACTCGATCCAGTTCTTCCTCCCCTTGAGGTGCCTGCTTCTTCTACTGCACCTCCAGGAGATCAGCCCATTCCTTCCGGATCCTCTGGAGCTAGTGGCTCTGCTCCTACCTCGTCAGCTCATGAGGTAGAGGCCACTTCTTCTTCTCATCTAGGACCTCCCCGTCATATCCAAAAAAATCATCCTTCAGAGTAGATGATAGGAGATCTCTTTGAGCGCGTCACACGCTCAAAATCCGGCATGTCTCACTTCTGTCTCCACTCTGCCTTCGTTGCCTCTTTCGAGCCCAAGGATGTTAGTCATGCTCTTTTTGATGAGTCTTGGGTCAATGCCATGCATGAGGAGTTAGAGAACTTTGAGAGAAACAAGGTCTGGTCACTTGTTGATCCCCGTAGAGGTCATAATATCATAGGTACCAAGTGGGTGTTCAAAAACAAATAAAGTGAGGATGGGGTAGTCATTCGAAACAAGGCTAGATTGGTAGCTCAGGGTTTCTCCCAGGTTGAGGGTCTAATTTTGAGGAGACTTTTGCCCCTGTAGCTAGGCTTGAGGCCATTAGGATCTTGCTTGCATTCGCAGCGTCTAAGGGCTTCCAGCTTTACCAGATGGATGTCAAGAGTGCCTTCCTCAATAGGTATATTGAGGAAGAGGTCTATGTTAGACAGCATTCAGGTTTCGAGAACCCCAAATACCCAAACCATGTCTATAAGCTTTCCAAGGCTCTGTATGGACTTAAGCAAGCCCCTAGAGCTTGGTACGAGAGGCTTAAGTCCTATCTGTTGAGTCATAGGTTTGAGATGGGTAAGGTAGACAAGACCTTGTTCATTCGTAGGCATGGCAATGACCTTCTACTCGTCCAGATTTATGTGGATGATATCATCTTTGGTGGCTCCTCTCATGCTCTTGTCTCTCAGTTTTCCGATGTCATGAGCTCAGAGTTTGAGATGAGCATGATGGGCGAGTTGAGCTTCTTTCTTGGCTTTCAGATCAAGCAAACTCGGGAGGGTACCTTCTTGCATCGGGCAAGTACACTCGGGACCTCCTGAGACGTTTTGATATGAGTGATGGTAAGCCGGTGTCCACTCCTATAGCTTCATCAGCTTTACTCAACCCAGATAAGGACGGCGAGCCAGTTGATCAGAAGGAGTATCGCAGCATGATTGACTCCCTCTTGTACCTCACTGCCTCGAGACCAGACATACACTTCTCTATGTGTCTATGTGCTCGATTTCAGGCTTCTCCTCGTGTATCTCACAGTCAGGCGGTGAAGCGCATCCTTTGGTACCTTCGAGCTACCATAGACTATGGTATCTAGTACTCTTCCTCATCCTGTCTTTCCCTCAAAGCCTACTCGGATGCGGACTTTGCTGGCTGTAGGATAGATAGTGATGTGGATACAGACATGATTAGTACTTTTCAATCAAATACATTATTTCACTGGAAAGAAGTATTGAGCCGCATTAAATATTGTCAGGTGAATTTGTTTCTTAATGACTTTCTTTCTATTCGTGGGAACGATATACTACCTTATGCCAAATTCTTGTTTATTATTAGGTTTGAATATTATGATGATTCCGGGGCCAAAGCAATGGAGAAGCTCAAGGAGGTTAATCATATTTACTACCAAGAACAAAAAGCTCAAAGCCCATGGGAATGGAAAGGAGAAAGCCAAGCAGCCCATGTAGTTGATCAAGGAGGAAAGAAGCCCATGCAGTGGGAGAGCAAAAGGGAGGAGCCCAAGGACTTAAACCACAAGTTTTGGATAAGATTTTCAAGCCAAATTCAGACTTCCCACGTGCTCAACCCAATTCAAACTCGGATTCAACTCAGGATTCAACTCGGACTCGGTTCGGGACAGCCTGACAGGCAGTTACTAAAAAGGCCATAACTTTCACAAACGGAGTCCGATTCAGGTGTTCTTGTACTCGTTGGAAAGATAATTTCAAGGGCTACGCAATGGATCTAGTCCCATCTTCAAATTCGTCACAGATAAAAAGTTATAACCGAAACAATATGACGGCTGAAAACTGTAGTTTCCTTTTTGTGAGAGTTCGTATCTAAAACCATATAGTGTTGAGTTGTAATTGGTTTGGGGACCATATGGACGTCCCAAGGGGCTATATAAGCCTTGTAATGGCAGCCTTTAGGGCTTAGACCACGTTTGAGAAAAATCAATCTACTAAAGTTTGTTCGAGTTTAGCATTGCTGCCGAAGTTCCATAGGGAATTAGGAGCGTTCTCTTCAATCAAGATCGTTCAGCCTTTCCGTTGGGAATTGGGTGCACGATTGATCTTCGCTTGGTGGTCGGCGAAATCAACACGAGTGTGTTTTGGCGGATTAAAGAGTGTTCGTCCCTTGCATTGGCATTGGAGGATCATTACGATTCATCAAGACTCCCGTGAGTATCCATCCTACGTCGAGAAGATCGGGCGACCCCGTATCATCTTGGTATCAGAGCGCGGTTTACTCGGTAGGATCTTATCCCTTTAAATTTCAGTTATTACTTGCTGTCCTATAGTCCATAAACCAAAAACACAAAAAAAAATCCAAACCCTAGTTTTGCATCTGCTATTGTCGTGAGTTTTATTAAGTCTTGATCCATTAGAAATTTTGTTTACGTGCTGATCTTTGTGTTCCTTCGTGTAACTTGATCTTGTGTCCCCATAAAACAAAAAAAAAGGTAGATTCAATTTACTCTTGAAGTTGAGTCCGTATCCATAACTCCTCTCAGATCAATCTGAGTACAACTCTAGAATCCAAGTCGGTTTTGGCTAGCTGTCCACTTCCGAATCCGTTTGGAAGTTGCCATCCGAAACCAACTCTAAGGAGGTGTTAGTGTTCGCGTTGGCTTCCTTGAAAACCATACGGCTGAACACCACACATACGAGCTTCACTTATATCCTTTGAATACTTGAGACTAGTCATTGATGTTGCATTGAGGGCTGCTCCTGAATACTTATAGCTGAATATTGGACTTGTGCATCACCACTCCGGCCGAAAAAAAAATCAAAGTTTAGAGAGAGAGAGATATCCCTACCTTCCACAAAAGTTTGTGACCCATATACAAAGATAGACTCAGAACAGTGAGTTGAACATATTTGGGTGATTGGCAAGGTAGCAAAAAAAAAAGAGGTGAGCAAAAAAAAGAGAGGAAAAAAAGGAGAGAAGGCTGATTGGGTGAGTGGTCCTAGCTCCTATTGGGTGAGTGATCTGAGCAATCTTGTGCCCACTATTCTTGTTATTGCAATTGGCTAGCGTCTCTCCTAGTACTTGATGCAAACGAGCTATTGTTCCTATTTGTTCCCATCTAGCTCATTCCTTTGTTGCATTGAGTCACATTGATCTTTGCGTGTGCGTTCATACACTTCACTTATATCTTTTGGATCAGCACATAGGCAATATTTTCTAGCTTAGATTATTACTTAATTTTACAACACCGTGAAATTCAGATCGTGTAGGATAAATACTTCCTAACCAAGCTCCACAAAATATCCTTTGCCGTGCAATTGTGAGTCACTTTTAAATCCGCTTGATCATCACTTGTTATTGTAGCCACCACCAAGTGTAAGTTTCTTTTGGCCTCAATTCACTTCGGAAAGGTAAGAACTTTACTTGGTTGAGGAAAAGTGAGATTGAGTGACTCCACATATTACCCATATATTTGTGGCTTTTGTGTCTTCTTTTTGCTATTAACCATGACAGGAGGAGAAGAAAACTATGATACCGTTTCCAACGTCATTGCTTGAGAAGTACATTACACAAGAAACTGTAATGGAGGGACAACTCAAGGCGGATATGCAGGATCTTCGTATTGAGCTCAATCAACAAATGAAGGTGTTACAAACAAACATCGTGAATGACATTGTGCGGGCACTTCGACCACAACAAGAAGAGGATACATTTGTTCCTTTCTATGGCAGTAATGACCCAGAGGAGTATCTTGAATGGGAATGGCGAATGGAGAAAGTGATTAGATTTCAGAAGCTCCCCAAATCCCAAGAGGTGATGCGTGCCACTAGAGAGTTTGAAGACTATGCTTATAATTGGTGGCAACAACTATTTGGAAAACAACTCATTCAATCTTGGTCAGATTTGAAGGCGTTCATGAGAAGCGAGTTTGTACCATCCTGTTATGCACAGGAATTGCTTCACCATCTGGAGAATATCACCCAAGGGAGTAATAACGTTCAAGATTACTATTATGAGTTGAAGCTTGCATTGCGTCGTGCCGGTGTCACAAGTGCATTAAGGGAGAAGGCATATTTCAAAGAAGGCTTGAATTTTGAGATTGCCACTGCACTTCATGGTAAATATTTTTGTAGCATGCATGACCTTGTGAATTGCGCTATTGAGCAGGAGAAGAGACTTTTGGAGAGGCATACACCACAGTTCTATCCAAGTCCATTCTTCAATTCTTATGCTGCTATTGGTGTGTCATGTGAGAAGATGACCGAGCATGGGACTTTCCCTTCGGTAAAGGAGACATCTTGTGCTGCCCCAATGACACGTACAACAATTGAGATGCATCAAAACCCATGTGAGAATGAGAGCCACATAACCAAATTGAGTGAGAGTGTTAAAAAGAGTGAGCTGTGTGATTCCACCATATGTGAGTTTGAGAGCATCCAAATTGAGAGTGTGAGAGATACACCAAAAGAAACGAGAGAAGTAGAAGATAGACAAAGTGAGGTTGATTTTGAAACTAACACATTAATGTCTACTTCTAGTGTTGTTTCTCACATTGTGCAGGTTGAAATTGAAGATGAGGAATTAAACATTCAACAACCGGCATCATTGGAAGTCAAAGATGAGGAGATAACCACGGTTGAAGATGAAGTACTTGCTGTTCCGTTGTTACATCAAGATGATTTAATACCCACAACACCTACATCAACTGAGGAGAACAATAAAGGTAACAATATTGGTGTTGAAATTGATTGTGAAACGGTGAGTACTTGTGAGAACTCATATGTGCGAATGAAAATTCCATGTTCTGAAATTTCTTTGCTCAATTTACATAATGTGGAATTGATTACTCATAAGGAAGTTCTTACTCAAATATCTCCTAGTGATTCTTTGTACTATATCATGTTTGATGATCCTAGAGAGCTATCTAGTGTGGTTGAGAATCTTGCTGAAATTTCATGTTTAAAATCACTAGTTATTGTTTATGCCTACACCTATAAGTTTAATTTGATCGGAGATTATGGTGTAGATGACAAGTTTTATGTTTACCGAATATGCATTACATATGATAAGCTTGCTGAATTGAACTTGCATATTTTGGATAAACAAACTTTTGTGCCATATCATGACCACAAGGAGATGAGGTTTAACAATAGTGCTTGCTGTTTACAAAGAGTTCTTGTGCCTACTTGTTCCTCTTTTAATGAACAATCATGTACAAATAATCAGAGTAGCGCAGTTGAAGCATGGAAGGCACTTAAAATTTTCTCTTCCATATTTGAACCGTTTGATCTGGTTTTGCCCATTAATGACTTGTCCACGTACTTCTCAAAGTCGAGGACGACTTTTTTTTATGGGAGGGAGAATGGTGTGAATGAAAACATTGCAATGTATGCATTTGATAGCTGTTGTAGTATCAATTGGTTTGTGCAAAACAGTACGGATGAGAATGACACAATAATTGATTCATACATATACCACGCATATGTGTTGTTCTTTTTGCTTACTACACCTCCAGATAATAATAATGTGAAAGACGGAAGGGGTGTAACTGACCAATACATATACCATGCATACACATTGTATTCTTTGTTTAGCACAATTTCAGGCTATCAAAAGCCGAGGACGGCTTTTCTTGAAGAAGGGGAGGATGATGTGGATACAGACATGATTAGTATTTTTCAATCAAATACATTATTTCACTGGAAAGAAGTATTGAGCCGCATTAAATATTGTTAGGTGAATTTGTTTCTTAATGACTTTCTTTCTATTCGTGGGAACGATATACTAGCTTATGCCAAATTCTTGTTTATTATTAGGTTTGAATATTATGATGATTCCGGGGCCAAAGCAATGGAGAAACTCAAGGAGGTTAATCATATTTACTACCAAGAACAAAAAGCTCAAAGCCCATGGGAATGGAAAGGAGAAAGCCAAGCAGCCCATGTAGTTGATCAAGGAGGAAAGAAGCCCATGCAGTGGGAGAGCAAAAGGGAGGAGCCCAAGGACTTAAACCACAAGTTTTGGATAAGATTTTCAAGCCAAATTCAGACTTCCCACGTGCTCAACCCAATTCAAACTCGGATTCAACTCAGGATTCAACTCGGACTCGGTTCGGGACAGCCTGACAGGCAGTTACTAAAAAGGCCATAACTTTCACAAACGGAGTCCGATTCAGGTGTTCTTGTACTCGTTGGAAAGATAATTTCAAGGGCTACGCAATGGATCTAGTCCCATCTTCAAATTCGTCACAGATAAAAAGTTATAACCGAAACAATATGACGGCTGAAAACTGTAGTTTCCTTTTTGTGAGAGTTCGTATCTAAAACCATATAGTGTTGAGTTGTAATTGGTTTGGGGACCATATGGACGTCCCAAGGGGCTATATAAGCCTTGTAATGGCAGCCTTTAGGGCTTAGACCACGTTTGAGAAAAATCAATCTACTAAAGTTTGTTCGAGTTTAGCATTGCTGCCGAAGTTCCATAGGGAATTAGGAGCGTTCTCTTCAATCAAGATCGTTCAGCCTTTCCGTTGGGAATTGGGTGCACGATTGATCTTCGCTTGGTGGTCGGCGAAATCAACACGAGTGTGTTTTGGCGGATTAAAGAGTGTTCGTCCCTTGCATTGGCATTGGAGGATCATTACGATTCATCAAGACTCCCGTGAGTATCCATCCTACGTCGAGAAGATCGGGCGACCCCGTATCAGATAGGAAGAGCACTTCTGGCGTCTGCCAATTCATTGGCACTTCTCTTGTTTCTTGGTCTTCTAGGAAGCAGTCCGGTGTTGCACAGTCCACCACAGAAGCCGAGTATGTTGCTGCCGCTAGTTGCTGCAGCCAGGTGCTTTGGATGATTTCGACCTTGCGGGACTTTGGGTTAGCCATAGACAGTGTTCCACTCTTTTGTGATGACACTTCTGCTATCAACATTGCCAAGAACCCAGTGCAGCACTCCCGAACCAAACACATTGATATCAGATATCACTTCCTTCGAGACCATGTGGAGAAGGGTGACATAGTGCTCCAGTTTGTGGAGAGTGACCATCAATTGGCTGATATCTTTACCAAGCCTTTGGATAGCTCTAGGTTTTCAACCTTGCGGGGAGAACTTGGGGTGGTTTATCCTTATGGACTGTTGTGAGGGGGAGCTTTGTACTTCATGTTTTATCCTGTTTATTATGCTCATGCTCTTTTCTGTTGCATTGCATGCGAGTGCATCTGTGTTAGTCCTTCTAGCATAGATTAGAGTGGTTCTCTCGTCTAGTTGCTTACACTGCATTATATCTTGCAATGATCTGTGCTTAATTGTTAGATCTATCATGATTTTATATGTGTAGTCCAGTCTTTTCCATGATAAGTTGATTAAAAAATGCACAACTTGAATTAAATCATGTCATGTTAGCTCTTGAGCTTAGTCTGTTTTAGTTATCTTTTTATGATTCATGCCATGTCAAATAGGCTGAGTTGAGTCTTGAATCTCTATTGAGCTTTAGATTGAGCTATGCTAGTTTTCTTATGAAGCATAAGTTATTATTAACTTTTTGTTCCTGATCGAACTAAATTCATTAAAAGCAAAAAGATCTCTTTTGTGCGAAAGAACTGATCTCACCAATTCTTTCTCATGAGACTGCTTGCCATTGCACTAGGCATGAACTCAGGGGGAGTTTTAGTTGACCAAGATCATCTTCTTAAGCTTCTCGCTTGGAGTGGTCGCATAAGCCTTAAGATCTAGCACATGACTAAACAAAAATCTTGGTTGGAAACAATCATGAGTTTCTAAAAGGAAAAATATGTCAATTGTGCAAAATTTGCTTACTTACCAAAAGATCAAAGTACTTGAACAAATGATTCATTCTTGAACTTGTAGCACTCTAAATTGACTCAATACTAGCTTCTTGGTTTCACTTAGATTATTAACATGGCTTGCATCATCCTTGGATACCTTTAGCTAGACTATAATCATGGTTGACTTGACATGCTAAGAAATTCGACTAATTTTCAGATTATGACTTATTTGGTTTAGCTTGTCTATACATGTCTTGTCATGATCCTGATAGCATCCTTATGAGTTATGGCTTGGTGTGATACTTCAAAAGTCATTTTGGATAATATTCATGGCTCTAATTGCTTAGATTACATAAAACTCAGTCATTTCATCTAAATCATGTTTTATTGTCCTCCTTGCCTCTTGATGATTTTATTGCCAAAAGGGGGAGAATAGTGGAGAAAAAGACATAAAAAGGGGATTTTCTAGAGCTTTTGAGGAAAACTTGCTCTTTCTTTTGCTCAGTTTGTCGACATGGTCATAAGCTTCTTTGATTTCCTTTAGACCATGTGTGACTCTCTTCAAACAATCTCAACTTTATGCGCTTTTTCTGTGTTTGTCAATATACTCATCAAGGGGGAGATTGAGAGACCATGTGGACGTGACCACATGTTTGTGATGAGTAATTGACATTTGGTTTGGAAAGATTAAGTTTGTTTTGGGTGTTTTCTGCGAAGTCGTAGCCCTGTTTGAGCGGTCGGAAAACCTTACGACCACCTAGACCATGGTCCAAAGGCAGTAGCAAAGCTTACGACCACGCTTGGCCATGATCACAGGTCTCCGAGAGGTTTACGACTACTTTGGGCGTGGTCAAAGGCCATCAGGACAATTTACGACCACGTTGAGGAGTCTGCATCTACGACCATGTTATCGCGAGAAGAAGTCGGAGGTCAAGGCTTCGACCGCTGCGGTCGATAGTCGGCAGTCCTCGACTAGACCACGTGGGAAATCGGCAGCTTCGACCACGTTGCGAGGCAATCGAATGAGGTCGTGGCTCGGTCGGACGTTGTCGTAACGCGGTTGGTTGCGGTCGTTTGTGGTCGGACTTGGCCAGTTTGCGGTCGGATGTTCTCGGGAGCGGTCGGAAGTCTTCCGAAGCGATCGTATCGCATGGAAACTGGTCGTATAGCTTCCTGAGGCGGTTCTTTCGCCTGTGAATCGGTCGTATCAACTTTTGGGCTGGTCGTCTTGGTCTGGAGAGCAGTCGTAGGTCTTGTGCATTAATGTCTAGGTGATTTCATCCGGTCATAATGGGTGTACGACTTTGTGGAGTGTGGTTTGAGTTCTCTTTTCTGATGAAAATGGATGTTACTCTTTGTCTAGTGCGGTGCTATGTGATATTTTGTTGTCTGTGATGGTTGTAGGATCTTGAGGCTAGTCGTGGCGAGGCATGGATGACTGGACTAAGCACAGGCGGTGCTGAGGTCGGTGAGTGGTCAGGAGATGCCGAAGACGGTGAGGCCAGCGAGGTAGCTGCATGCCGTGGACAGCAAGCTGCGAAGGAAGCTTTCGGGAAGGCAGCAGAGTGGAATTTTGGAGAAATGGCCAAAGTCTGCAAAAGGGAAGCGGTTCTTTGCAAAGCACCGGAGTTGTTGGCGCTAACGAGCAAAGCAGTAGAGCCATTGGGTTTAACGGGTAAAGCACTGGAAGCTCGTTCTCGCTAGTGGGTAAAGTGAGCGGAAAACCCGATGTTAGTTCGAGTTAACGGGTTCTCCCACCGGTAGCAGAAGGCTATAAATAGAGAGGGTAGAGCTCGGGTGCTCGGTGAGATTGTTTTTCCCGAGTTGCTCTGGTTTTATTTCTATCTTTTGCGTTGTTTGTTCTCCAAGATGGAGCAAGTGTGCTTGTGTATCTCCCAGTTGGAGTGGCTGTAGAAACCTCCATGATCAATCATTCATTTCTCTTTCTCTTTGTTGAAGTTCTTGTCTTATAAGTTGTTTGATTTTTCAGTTTACTGCCTTATCTTTTCTTCTCCTCATATGTATCTGAGTGATGGTTCTCATTTGTGCTCTAGCTTTCTTGATCTGAATAGAGTACTTTGCTCGAGTTGCCTTGATTTCTTCTGCTCTGAACTGGGATCCATACTCAAATACCATTTGGTCAGGTTCTTCCCAAGAGCTGAGATTTCGATCGAGTCCTTGTACAAGTGGTCGTGCGTCTCGATTTACTCTGTTCTATCTTCGACCATGCCTTTCCGTTCGACCACAGCTTAGAGTTTGTGTCATCTTGAGGATATCTCTTTTAGAGGTCATGCACCTTCTAGATTTCAAGTCTCATGTGTTCTTGATCTTTGAGCTAGAAGTCCTTGAAAGTCGAAGCCGAGTGATCATGCACTCGCTATTTCTGTTCTATTGTCGGCTTTGCTTCCTGTTTGCTGTCTTCTGTTGATCGGAATCTCAAAGTTGAGTCACAACTGCTCTAAAATTAGTTGGGTCGTTTCAACCACAGTAGAGAGTCGAACGACTCCACTGAGATATGCAGACCGCTCTGGATTGCTCTCAACCGAGAGTTTGCTGCTCTGTTTTTGGCTCAGATCTTGTACTGTTGTCAGTCTGACTTTTGGTTCCTTCAGTAAGAAGTTGACCTCTTTCTTCATAGCTTCTGTAGCTATCGGAGAAAAAGATTTGTGTGTGGATACTTCGGGGCGAAGTTTTGAAGGCACCATTCACCCCCCTTGTTGCCATTTCGGTCCTACAAAATTCTACAAATCACAGGAGGGTCCTCAGAATTTTCGGATGGTCCCAGATTTTGTAGAAAGGCCCTCGAAAAATCAGAAAATTATGCAAAAATTTTCTTTGAATTGAAAATTTGCATATAGGCCCTCAAAAATTGTAGAATTTAGTGAAAATTCATATTTCTGCATAAAAGGGCCACGGGAATTCAAATTTTGAATTATTTTTAGCATTTTAAGCATGTTTAGTATTGTCATTATTATTTTCTATGTTTTCTGTATTTATGTACTGTTTTCATTAATCGTAATTATTATCGTCAAGACGGCTATAAGGAGTATGCTGAATTGATCGATATGATGTAGATTGCAGAGGCTTAGGACAAAGTTCTCTGCAAGAACTATGTCACACAGCCACCTGAGAGCTCCGCTGGCCATGAAGCCAACGTCGAGAGTTACAAGATGCGAAAGCCCATAATAAAGAAAAGCGGAAGGAAGGGTAAGGCGGTAGCCCAGAAAGGCAAGTCAGATGCTCCACGTGAGAATAAGACAAGTAAGCCAAAGCGAGACAATAAGTCCTATGCTCAGCAAGACCAATCCTGCTACAAGTGTGGCAAGTGGGGGCACTAGTCGCGGATCTGTAAAGAGCCGCAGCATGTCATCGATGCCTTTCCAAGCTCAAAAGAAGAAGGATGGCAAAGGTCAGCATAAAACCCACTTTGCTTCTGTTGAGGGGGAGATTCCTGAGCAGCTGACTGCGCCGATGGAGATTGAAACCATTCCGGCAGTAGCGCCCCCTTTTGACTTGCAGCTGCCGTCGCCATGATTTCTCTGGAAGAGCATATCACCCCGAGAAGATAGCAGCTGAAGTCTCTAACTTCCTAGCAAATTTAGCACATAATGCATTTAAACTTTAATTATCATTTAGTTTATGTGTGGAAGGAATAAGTTAGAATTTGTATGGATGGTACTCAAACAATTTTATTTTCTCGTGATGGTTGGATGATATTGAATAATTCATCATTTATTTAGTTTATAATGGCATGATATGTTCTGATATTCAAGTATTTTATTTATGTGTTGATTGCCTTCTACTACATATTAATAAAATACTTTATATTAGAACATGCGTGGTGCTCTATGGAGAAAGTGTACTTAGCCGACAGCGGCACAACAAATACCATCTTAAGAGAGACAAAATTCTTTTAGTTGATTAGTAAGAATGCTGGTAGCCTTACAACAATCGCGCGGTAGCGATGCTTGTATAATTGGTTCAGGAAGAGCCATAATTATACTCCCAATGGGCACAATTTTGGTCATTCAAGAAGCCTTATTGTACCCAGAATTGACTAGAATTCTCCTAAGTTTCAAGGATATTCGCGCCAACGGTTTCCATGTTGAAACTAAAGAAGAGTATGGTAAGGAATACCAGTTCATTATGAAGTGTGAAGTAAATGGAAAAAAGGGTATTCGAAAAACTTTCTTTATTAGAAACTGGGGCTATACTACACTAACATCAAGGCACCTGCAGCCTATACTGCCCTGAAAACAATATTTAGAAGCTCTGAACTTTTCTGTCTCTGGCATGACAGATTAGGCCACCCAGGTCTAAGTATGATGAGAAATATAATTAACAATTCACAGGGACATAATATTAATCTAAATAATTTTTTGAATAATAAAGATTTTGTGTGCCCTGTAAGTGCCACCGAGAAATTAATTTCTAAACCTTCTATTCTGAAAGTGAAGAATGAAGTCCTTGCATTCTTAGAGCACACCTAAGGAGACATTTGCGGTCCTATACAGCCACTATCAGGACCATTTAAATATTTCATGGTGCTCATCGATACTTCCTCAAAATGGTCGCACGTATGTTTATTGTCTATGAGAAACCATGCTTTCGCAAAGCTTCTCGTAGATAATTCGCATTAGATATATTTTCCATGATCATCACATAAAGTCCATCAAAATGGACAACGCTGGAGAATTTACTTCAAAGGCATTTGATGATTATTGCATGGTAATGGGAATAATACAGTTGAGCATTCTGTACCGCTCCACACCCAGAATGGTCTAGCAGAGACATTAATCAAGAAAATTAAATTTATTGCCTGACCACTTTTGCATAATTGTAATTTACTAGCTACATGTTGGGGACACGCAGTCCTGCATACAGCAACTCTCATCACCTTTAGACCATCGGCCTACAACATCCATTCACCTATGCAACTAGCGCAAGGGTCAGCACAGAAAATTTCTTATATCCAGAGGTTTGGATGTAAGGTTTATGTACCTATACCCCCTTCATAGCGTACTGCAATGGGTCCTCCACTGGCCGCTGTGGCTTCCCTCATTGGTGAAAAGCCATGCTTAGCTCAGCGGAAAGAAGACGTCACTATAGCATCCATTTAGATTAAGTTAATGGCTGTCATTAAGATTCGTTAAGTTGACAAGTGGGCCCCTACCATTAACTTAAGTAATAAGTCTCTGACTTGTGGGCCCAATCCATTTAAAAATTCTATTAAAACCGATTAAAAGAAGTAGAGCCACTGACATGTAGCCCCCATTTACTATGTATGAACAGTATGTGGTCCTACCTGTCAGTCTCTAAATCATTTTCCTTTAGTAAATTAATTCAAAAAAAATAAAACTGAGAGACCATGTGGAGGTCATCCCGTGTGTGTGTGATGAGTAATTGACATCGATTTAGGGAAGTCGAGTTTGATTTGGTTGGTTCGGACCATGTCGTTGCGTGGTGCAAAGGACTCGGTCGGACTTGGTCAAACCTCGTCAAAGGGTTTAGATTGCATATTATGTCGACTTGTCAGGTTTGGGCTATTTCATTAATGCATTTATGCTTAAATGTATCGAGCGGTGCTATTTGATGTGTTTCTTGTCTGTGTTGGCTGCAGGACGTCGAGGCGGAGTCGTGGCGAGACACGGTGGACCGGACTAGGCGTAGGTGGCACTGAGGTCAGAACGGTCGGGAGGTGTCGAAGACGGCGAGGGCTCGAGGTGGCTGCGAGGCTTGCAAGGAAAGAAAGGAGGAAGCTTCTTGGAAGGTGCGCGAGGGGCGTTTCGGTAAAAATGTAAAGCTGCACTAAAGGAAGCCGGTTTGGATAAAGCATCGAGTAGGTGGTGACCTAATGGGTAAAGCATGTGCAAACCCATTAGTGGGAGGCTATAAAAGGAGAGGGAGAGGTTGTGCTGAAATTGAGAGAGTGGGTGTGAGAGTTTTATGTTTGTTTCTCCCCATGTATGCATGAGATATGAGTAGGCAGCAGTAGCTTTAGGTTTTCATTTGCGTGTGTTGATCCATGAGAGAAATGGTGTGATCTAGTTGTAGAAACTGTCATTTTAATCATTCATGTCTCTGTCTCATTTGAGTTCTTTTGAGTTTGAGCTGCTATGATTATTTGTTTTCTCTTGTGATTCTCCTCTGTTTTGTGATTGCCTCTGTTCCCTGTGTTTGTTTTTTGTGCTTGAGTCCTTGCTGCCCTCTGCTTATTTCTTGCTTCATTTTGTTCAGCCATGAGGTGATAAGCAGCAAATTATCTCTTGTCTCTAAAATTGGGAGTTGTTCTCCAAGGTATTTTGGCTAGCAAAGTCATGAGAACAATCCTTTAGCTGCAGCCTCTTTCTGTTCAGCTCTTCTTTTAAATTTGCATTTCTTGCAGCAAGGGCTGCACTTGGGGCCTTCACAAACCGATTGGCAGTAATCTGCCTTGGGAGCAAAATCAGCAGCTCTTTGATCCTTCGTTTCCTTTTGTTCGGCTGCTATTTTTCTTCAAGTTGCTTTCACTTTTAGCAGCAGCATGCAGTTTTTGGACAGCAGAAAGAACTCAGTTTTTGTGCCCTCTTTTTGATCTCTTTTGCTGCTATTGGGTTCTCAGTTCTGCTGCAAGTGTGGACTAAAGTTGTGCTATTTTTTACTGTGTCCTTGCTTTGTTGGACAGCAGCTTTTTCAGTAAGTCTTCACAAGTATTTTTGCTGCTGCAGCGATCTTTGTTTGCTTTCTCTGCCGTGGCAGCATTTCCACTGATTTCCTTTGCCGTGGCAGCAGTTCATTTGCCGTGGCAGCAGGTTCAGCATTTCCTCTTGCCGTGGCAGCAGGTTCAGCATTTCCTTTTGCCGTGGCAGCAATTTCAGCATTTCCTTTGCCGTGGCAAGACTTCTCTGTTTGTTTCTCTACCGTGGCAATATCTTACTGCAGTTTCTTTGTCGATCTGCTTTTTCTAGTCTGCCTCCTCATCTTTGATTTGATGTTTCGGTCTCCGGTGAACTTTCATTTTATTTTTTCATAGCACCAATTGCTATCGGAGAAAGTTTTTAAGTGGGTACTTTTGAGGATCGATTTTTAAGGGCACCATTCACCCCCCCTCTGTTGCCGTTTCCGATCCAACAAAAACCCGAGGGCCCCATCTGCCAGCCATAGTGGCATTTTCTAGTAAATAAATAAATTGAAAATGAATTAAAATTAGTGGACCCCACCTATCAGTGAGAGAGAATCTCTCCTCTGTTTATTTTGGGAATTATTCCTGAGTAGAAATTTGAAGAACCCGTTCTCACTCATTTTAACTCCAAATTGAATAAAACTTGTTCCTAAATTAATCTAAATTCAAGATATATCTAATGGAAGTAAAATCATCTAGTTTGGAGTTTATTTGGATTTTCATTGGGATTTATTTGTTGTTGACGTATTTATTTGCGTTTCGTTGCAATCGTTCAACTAGAATCTGAGGACACGGAAGAACCGCAATTCGAGCCAAGTCATGACTTTTAGGACGACCCTACTTGTGAGCTAGGCGAGTCAATGTTTTGATCATATTGAACCTATATTTTTATGCAAATTATATATTTTTTAATTATCAAGATGCATGCTTTTATTTGTTATACAAGTTTATATTCATCTTAAGATTATAGATACATGCATATCAATCATTATATTATTATACCCCCACCCTCGAACATTTGACATATTATCCTTGTCACCCTAAAAATCTAATGGTAATCATACAAGTTATAAGTTGTATCTAAGCACCATATTTAGTCTTGCATAGATACCAGGGGCATTAAATTACCATATCATCATTTTCAAACATGAAAACTTGATTTGAATGGACACTGGTGGGAAGTGGCCGGTATGTTGAACTCAGATATTTTATTCTCCAAGAAACCTAAAACTTGCTTTACATATCTAGATGTATGGTAAGAGGTGTTGGTACGATTGTAGTACGAGAATGTGTGGTTTATGGTAGCACTGCTCAAATAATTTTAAGAACTAAATCTAGTGATGACCTCCGAACATAAAATAGTGCAATCATAAGCCTATAATGGGTACGACCTGGCCAATTAATTTGCATTGATCCAGTATGGGTTGGGCCATCTGGTAGAACACAGGACGAGTGCAAGAGGGGGCTTCTGGAGTAGGTGGATGTAGCCCCACAACGGTGGAAACCTTAGCGGGTGTGGCCTCGCTAGGGAGATGCATCGTAAAGGCCTTGTGGTGATCTTCTTCATTAACGTATCGAAGGAAATGTGTGAAACAGAACAAATTGATTGTCTCTTGTAAGTAAAGTGTACGAACTCTACAAAGTGACAACTATTCAAATAGCTATGCTTATAGCCATAGACGGGCATGGGAACTTACTCGAGTAAGTGTCTATTTCTACAATTTGTGGGTAGGATCAAAACTCATCGAGTGGATGTAGCCCTAAATTTGAATTTGCCCTTGTTTGATGTAGCCCTAGTAATAAAAACTAGCATATGGTGGATAGAACATGTAATAGATAAATGAAACCTTCACTACTATTAATATGCATACTTTCACCCCCCCCCTTTAAATAAATACTTGGTTTAGTTAAAAATACTAAGTCTTAAGGAATTTTCTACTTATTGTAGCTTTTAACTAATGCCTTATGCAAATAAAAGAACATGTGCATACCTTCGATGAATCTTGCATGTATAATACTACATATTATGTGTTGGCTCGTGGAGCAGGTTGTTTGTGCGCACCCTCACTTACTAAATACCTCTGAACCTGTGGAGCAAGATCACTATGCATAGTACAATGTCCCTAGGAGCTGATAGAGGAGATTAGGACCTTCTGTAGTAGGATAGTTCTTACCTCAACTAGACAGACTCTATTGGTGACTGTGTGCACATCTATTATCCAATTTCTTACAAAATAGTAAGGCATTCTTTTACCCTCAGTCAGTTGCTTGCTTGTGGCAAGATGTGCCCTCCCCTTTTGCTATCGCTTCTGCTTGCACATTTTGTAATTTAAGTCTTTGGCTTGATCGGCCCAGTATGTAAACTTGGTCCGATATGGTCTATTTAAGCTCTTATTTGTAATATTATTGAATGGTATGGTTCACGTTATGTATAAAATGATTTAGTGATGTATCTGTGAGTACTATCTACTAATTTAGAGAATAGTGTGGTGGTTTCATAGAGTATTCTAGATTAGCTAAATCTAGGTCCGAAGAGCTGGTATCAGAGCATATAACTATAGGGTAATAAGCCTAGTTAGAATGGTCGTATTTAAGGACTTGAGTCTTATTTTCAAAAGATAAGTAAAAACTTTG
Organism: Dendrocalamus latiflorus; assembly: GCA_017311315.1. Taxonomy (NCBI): domain Eukaryota; kingdom Viridiplantae; phylum Streptophyta; class Magnoliopsida; order Poales; family Poaceae; genus Dendrocalamus; species Dendrocalamus latiflorus. The sequence continues at coordinate 20,857,165 of CM029636.1, forward strand.
CCAAAATATAGCATATTACAACTTCCCTTTATCACTCTTAGTTCTTAGCTTATCTTTATTTTCTTTATATCTTCACTCTGTTGCTTTCTCTTTTGTTCTAAATTGTAGATAGCTAGATCGTCTAACTGGCTTGGGAGTCATGGTTTGAACAATCGAAAGCGGTCATACTAAGTTTTGTATCGCAATGTGACAAACAATTGTGGCAGGCGGTGGGACCCACTGACCTGCCGCGCTTGGTGGGCTCACCACCAACTCCTGCCGAGCTAGTATTGTACGGTAAATTTCCGTTCTTGCCGAGCTCCATTAGCTCTACAACCTGGTGCCACCTACCTCCTGTTGCACTCCTTTTCCTCTCCTATCGAGTGGGCACTTCCAACCGTAATGGGGCAGCGCGACAAGTGACATGGGCCGTCTATCACTGCTACCGTTGTCATAGAGGGAGCTAGATTTGTAATTTCGTGCACACAGGTGCTAGATTTACAAAAGAAACTTGCTACAGGGTCAGATATGCGATGACTTCCACAACTTTCACCTGGTCACCTTGCTTCTGGAACATGTTGGGCCATCATCTAACGCTGTAAAACTATACCACTAATGCTCTTCTCTTCTTGTATTGAGCTATTACCCAGTGTGAGAAATCTTCAACTAGGGACTGTATGGTAGTCCTAGTACCATCTTCCAGTCTTCTATAGCTTCTATCTTGGAGCTCCCTAGATAAAAGGTATGTTCTTTTCAGCTTTTGGCTTTTGACGTAACAACCTACCAGGAGTAGGATGAATGATGGATGGCGCTTAGTTCTACATAGATGATAGCACTGTGCTGACGAGATGAGAGTTATATTTTTCTTTTCTCTCTTTCCAATGAAGTATTTTTATCTGTCTTTGATTTGAGTTGAAAATGGAGGTCTTTATAATCCTAAACCTAAAATCATGAAGTGTGGACTACTCAGGCCTAAATCTATTCCTGAACTTGAGGTGTGCAGTACATCCTGTAATGAATTTAGTCTTTGTATAATCAGCTGAGCATTGGTAGGATAGTGCTCCACGATGCCAATGTAAATGAAATCTTGCCAATTTTTGGCAATTAACCAAGGATTAGCCAAGTTCAAATCAAACGTAACTCTCTGCCTAGAGGGGTAGGTTTTCAGGTGATTAAAGGTTGTAGTTGCATGTTGCGCTTAAAGTATTCTCTAGGTAGCTTTAATTTTCTCCTTGAAAGAAAGAAACACGAACTAAGATTTCAGTTGATAACTATTTCTCTTTAGAGGAAAGTAACAGCTAATGGGCCTGTTTTTTTAATGAGCCTTTTGGCTTCTGGCTGTGACTTGTGACTTTTAGACTGTTTGTGCGTGAGATTACAGAGTAACAGAAACACACGTACGATTTTTGCCAATATAAATGAAGTCGGTAAAGTATATACTATAATTAACTAGTAGACTCTATCTTAAAAAATATTTTAGTTAAAAACTAGTTAATATAGAAAAATGAAAAACTAAAAAAGAAGAGGGGGTAATACTTGTGCAACACAGACGGTATCGATGCGTGTGCTGGGCGAGCAAAGCAAGGTAGCACATTATTAGTTCGGACCAAATCATGTGCATGTGTGTGCTGTCAATGTAGCACATTATTAGATAGCACATTATTGCCTAGCATTTTCCCTTCTCTCACAAAAGAAGAAAGCGACCAGGTACCTTGTATTGCTAATGCTAGCCCAGTGGTAATGCTTTCACACGCGCGCGCAAAGCAAAAGCAAACCACAGACCTAGTTTATTCCATGCAGCCGTGTAATCCGCGTAGCAAAAGTAAACTAGAACCATTATTCCATCCAGCCGTGCTCCAGTTTCCCTCACACTTACTCGGTTACTCCTCACTGTCCTCTCCATTGAAGCAACCAGCCACCAGCGCCTCCTCCCCCGCCGTCTCCTCCGCTTCCGCCTCTCCACTGAAGCCCTGATCCCCACTGCACTACTGCAGCCGACATCTCCCTCCACAACTCCACAACTCGACTGTGAGGTAAGGGAGAAGGGGAAAAAAGAAAAAAGAAACTGTGCATCATTATCTAGCTTCTGCTTAGTCAAATACAAGAAAGATTTATATTTAGTCACTTTTCCTGATACCATCTAGTTTGTTACCTGCTATGTTTCAGCAAATGTTAAGTCTGAACATCTGACGATACCAAGATTGATATAGCTATAGTTATGTTAGCAAGTGGATATGAAAGATGCTGAAAATTTTTAATTGTGGTGCTTTTTGATTCAGCTATAAGAATGAATGTCTCATCTCAGTACAGATCTTAACATCTGAAGAAACGTTATATTAGTTCAGAGCATGCCATGTTCATTGTCAATTCTGAAAGTTTAGTAAAAAGAATCTCAACATTTCCCATAAGGACGAACACCCCAAGCACTAACAAGTGAATAATTATATACTGGTTGTTGTTTAAGTAAAGGGAAAACTGTTGTTTTAATAGTAGTGGTACTTTATCAACATTCTTGAACTTTCTGACTTCCAAACTCTTCATTCCTTATAACTTTATCCTTCGAACTGAAAGTCTGCACTTCTGAGTTCTGACACTGATGTTTCCTGATGGCATTCTGCTAGTGTCTCTAGGTCGGCGGTCTTGCTGCTCTCGGTACTGTCTTCACCAGCAAACACACCGATCGTAGAGGGACACTATGCCTACGGCTGCCGCACTGGTCTTTGCCGGCAAGTCGGTGGCAACTCCGGCCATCTCCTTCTTGGTCACCAAGGCCTTCACCTACCTCAACGAATACCTCAGGACTGCAGGAATGGACGAGATGAAGAACAGAATACTGCTGGCCTTGCCAAAGATCCAGGCCGTGTTCGACGTCGTGAATGCGGTGCACATCAAGGAGGAGAGCAGCGCACTGGATGCATGGCTGTGGCAGCTCAGGGATGCAGTCGAGGAGGCTGAGGATGCACTCGATGAGATCGAGTACCACGAGCTCGAAGAGAAGGCCAACGACCGAAAAGTTAGTGACTGGGGCTCCTCTGTTGCTAAGATGAAGCACGAAGTTGTCAGATCTATTAAGCATGTCAGTATTTTGGATAAGACCGTTAAAGGTTTGACTCAGCGTGGCACTCTCAAGAGACTAAGGAAATCTGTGGAGGTTTTAGATAGGACTGCTGCAGGAGTTGCAGATTTTCTCACACTCGCTCAACGCCTCAAGGGATGTACTAGTCAGCGGGAGGAGTACTTTCTGAACAGGGATCGCGAGACAGGTTCCACGATAACAGCAACTGAAGTGTTTGGTCGACGCAAGGAGAAAGAACGGGTGGTTGGATGGTTGACATCACATGAAGATGCTGAAATTGTGGTGAGCACTAATCATGTATCTGTTGTTTCAATAGTTGGTCATGGTGGGATGGGGAAAACTACGTTAGCACAACTCGTATATCAAGATGATGGTGTCACAAACCATTTTGATAAGGTCATATGGGTGTGCGTATCTACTAGTTTTGATGCAACAACAGTCATAAGTAAGATATTGGAATCTGCTACATGGGCAAAACCTGATGCAAATACTTATGAGGCACTGCAGCAAATTCTCAGAGAGAAACTAAACTCTGTAAAATTCTTACTAATTTTGGATGATGTCTGGGAGGATGAGAAAACTGACCAATGGGAAAAGTTATTTGCCCCTTTGAGGACAGGGAAGAGTGGAAGCAAGATCTTGCTGACAACCCGGATGCAACGTGTGGCAGATGTGGCTAACAGAGCAATGAGAGGTGAACAGAAGTGCTTGCCACTGCAAGGTCTGGAGGAAGATGAAAATATAAAGCTTTTCAATCATCATGCCTTTGCCAGTCTTAATCATCAAGATTATGATGGCTTGCAGTCAATTGGAGAACAAATTGCAAAGAAAACCATAGGATGTCCCTTGGTAACAAAAGTTATCGGTGCACATTTGCGAGACAATATGACAACTGAATTCTGGGACAGGTTCTTGCATGAAGATTTGGATCATTTTAAGGGAACTGAAAAGGATATTATGGGAGTTCTCAGGTTAAGTTACTACCACCTACCAACAGAACTACAAACTTGCTTTCGGTATTGCAGCATATTCGTGCAGGATTCCAAATTTGAAAAGGAAGAGTTGGTGAAGATGTGGATGAGTTCAGGATTGATCTCGCAGACTGAAACAGGACCAGAAGATCTAATGGAAATTGGAGAACAGTACTTGGCTCAACTGACTAGAAAATCATTCGTTGATCTCAGATTTGAAACATACGATCATGATACAATAAATGAAGAACCTGGATACTACGTTATGCATGACCTAATGCATGATTTGGCAAAGGATGTATCTTCAGGTGAATGTTATCATTAATTAGATTTATAATCCAATGATCATTATTATCAATATCCACTAAGAATATTATCATTGGCTAGGCCTAAAATCCAATAATTACTATTATCACTTTTTTTTTGATCCAACAAATTCTATCACTTTATCCATTCAGATTCTTTTCATACCAACATAATTCCGCCAATATCTTCGATTATCATCGTCTCATATTTTAATCCCTTATGGGTTATCTACTTCTTTCTCTAAACTCCATGGCTATAATTTTAACCTATTTATTGCAATCAGACGCTTACATTTAATTCCTCCCAAGATTTGTCTGATAGGTAAGAGAAGATCAGAATAGAATAGGTAAGAATTAAAGACGAAATGGGATAGGAGTAGAGTTTTTAACATACTCTTTACTTAAAATCAAGAATTTAGTTTTGCACGAATCACTTATGTAGCAGCCTACAGGCTAATAGTGCAATTCGGCTATTACTACAAACAGAAATTTTCGTCTATTTAAATGGTTTTACCCTTTGCATCAAAGATATCAAACGGGTATTATTTGCTAACTACTCGAGCAGCGACCTTATAACTTTTCAGAAGGAAAAGTTTTTGGTTAGAGTATTTATACTACTCCTTTTTAGCATCATTTTTAATGTTTCTTAAGCTAGGGTTAGCCTTGGTTTCATTTGGTCAGCATGAAGTTAATCTAAACATCTACTCGCATTTTAAGCTTTTGACAAAACCCAAAAGGAAAGCTTTCACTTTTTGTCTAAGAAGGGTAAGATAGAAATAGGAAAGGTAAGACAGCAATAATACTTATAGTTTTCGAAATTCTTTTGTATTTGAAAGTATGGTTTTGTGAAATCATAATCGTAACCAAACCTACACTTAGGGTCATCCTACGGTCAAGCAAGCGGGCTCTGATACCACTCTGTAACACCCCCATTTCTGGGAGTATTATGAAACCCTCGCAGCTGCCCAGGACTGTTCAACTGCGATTACGTTCCATGAGTGTATCACATTGCCAACACAAGCTTAAGCGCAAAAGCGAACTTTATTACAATGTAAAGGCTAAAGCCAAGCATTACAGTAGGCCAACGGCCTTTACTTACATTACAGCAAAAGATGCCACAGGCACGCCTGAGCGGAGAACGACCCTAATTCCACGTTTTATCAACCTCGTACGGGATCATCCCTTCATCTTCTCGCATCCTCAAAATTAGTTGGTTCTGTTTATGTTTTTAGCAAGCATGAGTACTACCACTTGTACTCAACAAGTCACACGGAGCTTAATAATAATTTCATGCATGGTATATCAAGTAAAGGGGATCAAGTCTATTATTTTATGTGGATGCAATTTTAGTTGGAACCATTTGAAAACTCTAAAAAGGTACTTCATTAAAGTAAAGGGGGGGGTTTCAAGCTTGATTACCATTACTCAATATTACCAAACCATTCCAAAACTACTTATGCCTTGATACTGGATTCACCCACTAAACACAGCTTCGTTTACCGGAAGCACGGCGTATTCGAATACCATTTGTCATGACTTTGCAAAGCTGCCCTGCTTTACCCACAAGATCCCTTAACTCCGGCCAGAGAGTTAAGACAACAAGGATGTTCACTGCTCAATTCTTTGTGTAGACTCCGCCCAGTAGGTGTTTGATCTCGACAAGCTCGGATGACCCCACGGATCTCGTCCGACTCATCGCAGCCCTACAGTTGTATGGTTAACCACCTCCCATACGTACTCACCCTCTGTCTCCCCCTTTCCAGTTGCAGAGGTTCAATTGAAGTTGAGCAGCTACTAAGCCAGGTTTGACTAAGTCAAGTTTGACCAATCAACGCTTGTGGTTGGGCGATTACTATGTCCGTTACTCAGCATAAGGGTCTAGTCCTTACATTTTAACTGAGGCATCACCCACGCACAAACCCATATTCAGTACACACTGTACTGCCACCAATCCACAACCAGCCTCCACCCTAGGATAAGGTCTTCGGATCCATCCCTGCGATCCTCGCCTACCCTAGATCCACTTTCCAAAATTCTAAACCAACAAAGTAAGTCTTAATAGTAAATGGATGTGATGTCCCTAATTACGATGATAATTTATAGCTTATATTTTATGTGACTAAGTTTGTCAAGGTGAATATGGCCTTCAAGTTAAACTGGGCTTTTGGGTGGTAGGACATAGCTATTATCATGTCATTCTAAGCATTTATTATACATAAAATAACAGTGCGCAAATAACATAATGAAAATACAGTAAATAAATAACTTAGGGAATGTAGGATCAACATGTTCAAAAATATGTGTGACTTGCCTTGCGGATCTTCGATTTCGATTATTTCGTATTTTTCCGTAGGCCGGGTCTGGACTTGAGCTTTTCCCTCCTGCTCTTGCGAAATCTCAACTTCGTAGACTAACGCAAAACAAATAAATCAAATCAATTCCATGCCCGAAGGAATGAACGAGGAATAAAGGAAATAAAAGAATAAAGAAAATTCGAAAAACTCCAATAAAATGGGATTTCTGGTTTATAGGAGGGCTTTATGGGGAAATGGGTCTTGGATTTGGGTTGGTGGGCTCGAAACGAATCCGGGGAGTATAAATATGCATTTTTGGGTTTGGGTCAAGTACTATTCATCGGGCTCATTGCACTGTTCCTCGGGTTCGGGTCGGACTCGGCGAGTTGGCTCGGTCGAACCGCGTCGCTCAGGCTCGAGCCGGCTGGAACGGGCGCGGGGCGCGCGGCTGGGTCTAACCGCGTCGGTGCGGCTCGGGTCGGTTGCATCGGGCGCGGGCGGCCGGACGCGACTCAACCGAGATGGAGGGCTCGGTCGGGTGAACAGGCGCGGCGGGCGGGTGCGTCCGAGCGGCGCGGGCGACGCGGGGGAACGCCTTGGTCTAGCCGGGTCGGGGCGGGGCGGCCGGAGGAACAGTGCCCAGGGCACTGTTCTTCTTCTTCGTTGGCACGCGCGCGCGCGGAGAGGCAGAGGAGGGTGGCGGCGGGGCTAGGATGAGTTGCGACGGAATCTAAGGGTATGGAGGGGTTCGTGGTGGTGAGTGGGACTCATTTTTGATGGTTGGGGCCCCGGCGGAGGTGGCGTTCGCCGGCGGCGAGCTCCTCCCTTCTTGCGGCAATTTTGAAAGATGTGGCGACTGGGAGGCTCTTGAGGCATTTGGGATGGTCCTAGAGCATCACTAGGGCTTAGGTGAGCTAGGGGAGGGGTTGGCCGAAGCTCAAGAGGCCCAGGTTGAGCTGGCCACGGGCGGGGGTGGCGGCGGTGAGAGGGTGATCGGCGCCGGGGAAGGTGGGGGTTCGGGAGGCTAGGGCAGGGCTTTGGGGAGGCTTTAGGGGGCTCGGGGATGCTACTGGAGGAGGGAATCGGAGAGTGGGTGGCCGGAGAGGAGACATTGAGTTAGGGCACGGATTTGGGGATTTTCGGGATTACCGGAGTTGGGAGGGAAGGGGGACGTTCGGGGGTGGCTGGTGAGCTTCAGGGGTACTGGTGGGTCTCAGTGGAGGAGCTAGCTCGGCTTAAATAGGTGAGAAAGGCGGTTGGCGCCAGAGAGGGGAGGAGATATTTTGGCGGCGGGGATTAGGGCTTAAGGCATGTCGGGCTGGCTTGGGCGTGGTGAAGGCGATGGTCAAGAGCTCGCGAAACAACGCTGTACGGGGCGGCTGCTGCTGTGAGGGGAAGACGCGGGAAGGAGCAGAGAGGGGGCGCGCGAACGGCATACGGCGTTGCCACGCATCGCCGTCGGGTCCCAACGGGGTCAGGGCATGGCAGGGGATGGGGTACGGCGGACTGACAAGCCGGGACAGGCTGGCAGGCGCTCGAACTCGCGGGAGGAATCGGGACGGCTTGGCGGTGAAGAAACGGGGACGGCGGCGATTTTTGCCGGATGGCCACAGTGCCAGGCCATCCCCTCCGTCCAGAGCGGCAATGGCAAGGATTAGAGGGTTGATTTGCTTCTAGATTCGTGCGGTTTAGGGTTATGGAGGAGATGGGCAAAGAAGAAATGGAAATTCAAATCAAATTTTGATTTTGACAAAATTTTGGTTTGTTTCAATTACCTGGTCCAAGGATCAAAAGGTTACACAATAAGTGCTCTGAAGTATTTGAGAAGCCTTCGTCAACTTGGTTTGCGGGGCCTTGAGAACGTTGCTAACCATGTGGAAGCTGAGGATGCCAAGTTGAAGGAAAAACAATATCTCCAATCGTTATTTCTAGAATGGTCGGAGTGTAATGGTGCGCAAAGTAGGGCACATGATTTAATTCTTGATCACCTTGAGCCGCATGCTAATCTTAAGAAACTACGGATTTCAGGTTACAATGGCAATAGACTTCCAAATTGGATTGTAGAACCCTCTGTCAAAAACTTGCTCAAGCTTGAGTTCAAAAGCTGTGGAAATTGTGAACAATTCCCATTTCTTGAAGGGTTACGAATGCTGAAGCATCTTGAGTTAGCAGACCTTCCCAAACTGAAAAAGATAGGTCAAGCATTGGATGTCCCCAGAAGCGCGTGTATTGAATTCTCCCTACCTCCTAGTCTTGGTGCCATGGTAATAAGAAACTGCCCAGAACTTGGGGAATTGCCTCCGCTACCTCCTAGTTTGGTGTCATTTGAAATAGCACATGTTGGGTTGACCAGACTTCCTAGGATAGGCAAGCTATGCAGCGAGAGCATTGAAACCAAGTCATCCCAGTTGCTGAAGATTAGTGTGACGGATTGCCCGCGTTTAACTTGGTCTGAAGGGAGCCTTCTGGAGCAAACACAGTACATGGGAGCTCTCAGAGTCCTACGCATCAGAGACTGTGTACATCTGGAGTCCCGGTCTCCGGTATTTGAAGAAATGACTAGCCTTAGTGTAGGACCGAAATGGCGACAGAGGGGGGTGAATGTCGCTGGCTTCAAAGTCGCCCCCAAGAAATCGAACACTGATTTTTCAGAAAGATGCAAAACACAGCATCTCACAGAAAATTAAAATTAATTTCTCTGAAATTCGGAACGCATGTGACACCGAAAAATTCAGCATAAATCAGAGACCAGCCAGTAAAAAATTCAACGGAAAAAATCGCTGTTTGATTTGCATGCAAAAATGTTAAAGATCAGACGAGGAATAAAAAGAAGGAAGCACTAAAGAACTTCAAAGGAGATGTTCACTGCATGCAGCCATTTAAGTAGTAGGGAGTGGCGTGCAGAATTTCTTGGCCAAAAGTCACGCATCCGAACTGCATGAACTACAAAAAGGAAACTAATTCCTGCAGGGCAGAAACTTTAAAAAGCAAAAGAAAGTCTGCAGTCCAAAACCTCTGGCAAGAACCGAACTGCAGGACAAACAGATTTGGTCAGCACAGGAAGGACTGAAGAAACGGCAATAAACTCACACAGGGAAACAACTTGGCCGCAAGAGGAAAAAGAAAAAAAAATGAAAGCCGAAGCTGCAAATTTAGAATAGAAAAACTTCTGCAGAGCGGGCGGACTGAATCATTTGAGCCAAAAATTCAGCCGGACTGCTAACAAATAGTAAGGACAACTTAAGAGCAAAAAGAAGTAACTGGAGCCAACAACACAAATACAGAGGAAGGATTAAGAACTTGCAGAAAACAACCTCAAAGCAAACAAGACTAAGAACCTCCAAACATCACAAGATCAACATGAAGAACAAGACCATCTCAAACACAAGATAGCTAGAACACTCAAACAGAGTCTCTCATATTGATCTTGATACAGAGAGATGACACGATTAAAATGAGAGTTTACAATCAGCTCACTGCTCTCAAGAACTCAAACTACGTCCCCATACGCCTGGAGAGCATAGAGAGAAACTCACACCTCCTCTCTTTCTCTCTTTCTCAAATTTTCATGGAGAGAACCAAATGAAACCCTAACTTTCACACATACTCTCTCAAAATTTCAGCACACATCTCCCTCTCTATTTATAGCCTCCACTAATGGGTTTGCACCATGCTTTACCCATTAGGTCTTCAACAACTCGGCGCTTTATCCAAACCCGCTTCCTTTTGTGTCGCTTTGCGTTTTTACCGAAACGCCCCTCGCGCACCTTCCAGGAAGCTTCCTCATCCCTTGCCTCGCAAGCCACGCAGCTTCGCCGTCTTCAGCACACCTCGACCGTTCTGACCTCAGCGCCACCTGCGCCTAGTCCGGTCCATCGTGCCTCGCCACGACTCCACCTCGAGTCCACGTCGTCTTCGACACATCCCGACCGTTCTGACCTCAGCGCCACCTGCGCCTAGTCCGGTCCTCCGTGTCTCGCCACGACTTCGCCTCGACGTCCTGCAGCCACACAGACAAGAAACACGTCAAATAGCACCGCTCGATACATCAAAGCATAATTACCATTATACTTACCACTGAAGAAGTCCAAACCTGTCGAATCATCAGAATATGCAACCTAACCCGATACGACCAAGTTTGACCAAAACGACCGAGTCCGTCGCACCACGCAACGACATGGTCCAAACCACTCAAACCAAACTCGACTAAACTAAATCACTGTCAATTACTCATCATTCACATGTGGTCATCTCCACATGGTCTATCAATCTCCCCCTTGATGAGTATATTGACAAACCTCGAAAAAGCGCAAAGAAGAGTTGAGTTTGATGAATCCAACATGGTCCAAAGAAGAAAATGAAGCAAGTGACCATGTCGACAGAAAGATCACTAGAGCAACAACTGAAAGAGCAAATTGTTCTCCAAAGCTCTAAAATGATCCCAACTAGCTTTTTCTACCACTATTCTCCCCCTTTTGGCAATAAACACATCAAGGATGCAAAAGAGAGAATATGATATATCAATGGATGAAATGGCTGAAGTTTGATTATTTTAAGCAGTTAGAGCCATGAGAATTATCCATAATGACCAACAAGTACTACACCAAGCCATAACTCAATAAAACGATATCTAGATCATGACAACATATATATAAACCAGCTGGAACACATGGATGACAATCTGAAATATAGTGCTGTTTGTGATCAAGTCAAGTCATCAATGGGTAAAGTCCAACTAAAGATATCCAAGGATGATGCAGGCCATGTCAATAAGCTAAGCGTAACTAAGAAGCTCAAATTGAGGCCAAATAGAGTGCTATGCTCAAGAATGAAACAATGATTCAAGTACTTGGTTCTTTTTGTAGTTTAAGCAAATTGAGCACATAAAAACATTGTTTTGTTAAAATTCATGGTTGTTTCCAACCCAATTTTTGTTATGTGCTAGATCTCAAGCCTTATGCGACTACTCCAAGCAAGAAGCTTAAGAAGATAGTCTAGGTCATCCAAAACTCCCCCTAAGTTCATGCCAAGTGCAATGGCAAGCCGTCTCATAGGAGAGAATTGGTGAAATCAGTTTTTTCGCACAAAAGAGATCTTTTTGCTTTTTAACATATTGTACTAATTCATGCATCATCGAGAGACTAAAACAGCTCGATCTAGGGCTCAATAGAGATTCAACGCTCAACTTAGCCTATTTGACATGGCATGAATCATAAGAGGATAGCTAAAGCAAGACTAGACTCAAATGCGAGCATGACAAGTTTTAATTCAAGTTTAAGCAATTTTAATTTACTTATCACGGCAAAAGCTAGCGTACACATATGAAGTCATGATGAAGCTAGCAAATAAGCACAAGTCATGGCAAGGTGTAAAGTATGTAAGCATGTCAAAACAGGATAATAAACAGGGCTCACTGTAGTTATATTACAATGCTAAATGCTGAAAATGCATAAAATGCATAAAATCCAACTCCCCCTAAACATATGATGCAGCTTTAAGTTCAAGTGGAGTTAAGTCAAGATTAAGCTCTAGAAGCTCCCAAATGCACTCCCCTTGAACCAAGGCAATAAGAATCGAGAAGCTGGCAAAGAAAACAGCAAACAGGCAGTCCTTAAAGTATAGATAAGATATAGAAGCAACTATGGCTCAGACTGACCCTCATCTACCCCATGTGACTCCAGGACTATCAGCTGACCGGAAAAACACACACTAGAGAGCAAACACGTACCCTGTCTACCCGAGGGTGGCCCGACCCTCGCTAGAACCTACAAGAAGTGAGTGAGCTCAATCTAGTGAGATAAGAAACAACTAATATGCAGCATCCTAGAATCACAAGATAAGAGTAAGAAGTCTAAACATCTAGACAAGAGAAGCACTCTAATCTATGCTAGGAGGACTAATCCCGATGCACCCAAAATGCAATGCAACATCAAGGAGTAAGAGCAAAATCAAAATAGTAAGGCAATAAGGCACAAACTCCCCCTCATAATAGCCCATAAGGACAAACCACCCCAAGCTCTCCCCGCAAAGCTGAAAACCTCGAACTATCCAAAGGCTTGGTGAAGATATCAGCCAATTGGTGGTCACTCTCCACAAACTGGAGCACTATATCGCCCTTCTCTACATGGTCTCTAAGGAAGTGATATCGGATATCAATATGCTTGGTCCGAGAGTGCTGCACTGGGTTCTTAGCAATGTTAATCGCAGAAGTGTTATCACAAAAGAGTGGAACACTATCGATAGTCAACCCAAAGTCCCGCAGGGTCGAGACCATCCAAAGCACCTGGCTACAGCAACTGGCTGCAGCAACGTACTCGGCCTCTGCAGTGGACTGTGCAACTCCGGACTGCTTCCTAGAGGACCAGGAAACGAGAGAAGTGCCAATGAATTGGCAAGTGCCAGAAGTGCTCTTCCTATCTATCCTACAGCCGGCAAAGTCTGCATCCGAAAAGGCTCTCAAGGAAAGACAGGAAGAGGAAGAGTACCAGATACCATAGTCAATGGTAGCTCGAAGGTACCGAAAGATGCGCTTCACCGCCTGGCGGTGAGATACGCGAGGAGAAGCCTGAAAACGAGCACACAGACACACAGAGAAGTGTATATCTGGTCTCGAGGCCGTGAGGTAAAGAAGGGAGCCGATCATACTTCTGAACTCTTTCTGATCAACTGGCTCGCCGTACTCATCTGGGTCAAGATAGGCTGTAGAAGCCATGGGAGTTGACACAGGCTTACCATCACTCATGTCGAAGCGTCTCAGGAGGTCACGAGTGTACTTTCCCTGATGAAGAAATGTACCCTCCCGAGTCTGCTTGATTTGGAAGCCAAGGAAGAAGGTCAACTCGTCCATCATACTCATCTCAAACTCGGTGCTCATGACATCCGAGAACTGTGAAACCAGAGTATGGGAAGAGCCGCCAAAGATGATGTCATCGACATAGATCTGGACGAGCAGAAGGTCATTGCCATGACGGCGGATGAACAAGGTCTTGTCTACTTTACCCATGTCAAACCCATGACTCAACAAGTAGGACTTAAGCCTCTCATACCAAGCCCTGGGGGCCTGCTTAAGTCCATACAACGCTTTGGAAAGCTTGAAGACATGGTGTGGGTATTTGGGGTTCTCGAAACCTGGAGGCTGTCTGACGTAAACTTCTTCCTCAATAACGCCATTAAGGAAGGCACTCTTGACGTCCATCTGGTAGAGCTTGAAACCCTTAGAAGCTGCAAAGGCAAGCAGGATTCTAATGGCCTCAAGTCGAGCTACAGGGGCAAAGGTCTCCTCGAAGTCTAGACCCTCAACCTGGGAAAACCCCTGAGCTACCAGTCTAGCCTTGTTTTGAATAACCACTCCATCCTCGCTCTGCTTGTTCTTGAACACCCACTTAGTCCCAATAATATTGTGACCTCGCGGGGGCTCGACAAGCGACCAGACCTTGTTCCTCTCGAAATTTTCTAGCTCCTCATGCATGGCATTGACCCAAGACTCGTCAGAAAGAGCATGAGAAATATCCTTGGGCTCAAAGGAGGCAATAAAAGCAGAATGGAGACAGAATTGAGATAAGCCAGATTTTGAGCGGGTAACACGCTCGAACAGGTCTCCAATCATCTGCTCAGAAGGATGCCTTTTCTGGATATGTCGAGGAGGTCCTGGATGAGGAGAAGAAGTGGCCTCTAACTCGTGTGCAGACGAGGTAGGGACAGAGCCACTAGCTTCGGAGGAAGCAGTAGGCAAGGGCTGATCACCTTGAGGTACCGTGGAAGAAGGCATCTCAAGGGAAGGATGAGGAGCTGGATCAGGTAAACAACCATCGTTTCCATCGTCCTCATCATCCACAAAGATGGTCTCGGACTGCTCTAAAGAACCTGAGATATCAGGCCTAGTCCCCGGACTGGCCTCGTCAAAGGTCACCTCACAGGTCTCTACCATTTTACTAGACTCGCAGTTCCAGACCCTATAAGCCCGCGAAGAAGGCGAGTAACCTAGAAAGATTCCATCACAAGAACGTGACTCGAACTTGTCTAGGTTCCTGGACTTCAAAACAAAGCACTTGCAACCAAACACACGAAAATGAGAGACGCTAGGCTTTCGCCCATATCTCAGCTCATATGAAGTGCGGTGCAAGTGTGCCCGAAGAAAAACTCAATTTGAGACATGACACGCGGTGGCTATAGCCTCAGCCCAAAACTTCCGCGGTGTAGAGTACTCATCAAGCATCGTCCTGGCCATCTCGACCAAGGTACGGTTCTTTCTCTCCACGACGCCATTTTGCTGCGGGACGTGCGGAGAGGAGAACTGATGCTCTACACCTGTCTCACCACAGAAACTCTCGAAGTAGGAATTCTTGAACTCCATGCCATTGTCACTGCGGATCGCTCGTAAGGCACCCGGGAGCTCAACAGAAAGCCTACTGAAAAGACCTCGGAAATGTGAAAACGTCTCATCCTTCGAGGCTAAGAAAAACACCCAAGAATACCTCGAAAAGTCATCGACCACGACAAGAACATACCACTTCCCTCCTGCTGACTGCACTCGAGCTGGTCCCACTGTATCCATGTGGAGCAGCTGTCCTGGTGCATCGGTCATAGTCACAGTGACCGGAGGATGTGACGCGGCAACCATCTTGCCGTGCCGGCATGGAGTGCAAACAAGATCTTTGACCATTTTGAGTTTCGGCAGACCACGAATGAGGTTGTGGCCGCTAACTCGGGTCAAATGATCAAATCCAATATGACCAAGTCTCCTATGCCAGAAGGACAAATCACGGGACTCTGAGGCAACTAAACACCTGAGAGGATCACCAGAAGACTCAGAAAAATCAGCACGAAAGATCCTCCCATAACGAGAAATCCCGCAAACCAGACTACCCGAAGAATCAAGAATTTTACAAGCATTTTTCTTAAAACTCAACTCGAAATCGTCATCAGTAAGCTGAGAAACTGACAGCAAATTGTACTGCAGCTTACTAACCAAGGCTACATCTTTCAAAATGAAAGAATCATTAATGCGCACAATACCTTTGGCGATGACGCGCCCAGATGAAGCATCTCCGAAAGTGATCATCTCATCACCTGGAGCACGGGCAAGGGAAGAAAACCAACGGGAGTCTCCGGTCATATGACGAGAACAACCGGAGTCTACAAGCCAAACCTTTCCCTTCCCTGCCCGGCGAACCTGAGTCAAACAGAGAGTAAAGTCTCAGTACTGGGGTAAATCAAAAGAGATTTTGGCACCCAATACTGAACAACACGTCGAGCAGATGAAGTCGTCAAGCACGACTGACCTCTATCTACCTTACGCTCTCTGTGACTCAAAGAAGCAGAAGGTCTGTGAGCAGACCTGAAGCTGTTGCGGGGTCCGACTGCTACGGGGAAGCGAGTCGGAACACCGGCAACACGCTGATCACGCCGCGGGTAGCTATCTCGATGGGAAAAACGAGATCTACCCCCAGGACGGCGGAAGTCACGACCAGAGGCAGCATGAGGACGAAAAGCAGAAAGCTCGGAAAAACCAAGTCCTCTATGCTGCCTAAACTCCGTAACAGGAGCAAATCTAGACCTCATGTTGGTCTTAGGTGCACTCAGGATCTGGGGCTGACCCTGAATACCCCTAAGAGACTCAACACGGCCTCTACGCGCGATCTTGGCGCGCCTGAAGCATCTCTCGATCGAGTGCCCATCCTTCTGACAGAAGGTGCAGTGGTACCTCACCTTCGAAGAGGTGGAAGTAGCACGCGAGGACTTCGGCTTCTGAGAGGCCGAAGTAGCAGGTGAACCTACCTTGCTGTCAGAGATCCCTTGGACAAAGCCCGCTGATTTGAATTTGACCTCATCAGATCTGGGTTCGACCTCGATCACACCTCCCACTATGGGTCTGAGAATAGCAGG
The DNA here is from genome assembly GCA_017311315.1 of Dendrocalamus latiflorus. NCBI lineage: Eukaryota > Viridiplantae > Streptophyta > Magnoliopsida > Poales > Poaceae > Dendrocalamus > Dendrocalamus latiflorus. The sequence goes on from CM029636.1 coordinate 20,873,675, forward strand.
AGGATGCTTCCTCATATCCTCATAGAAATCATATCCTAGACCTTGATTGAACTTACAAATCTTGGATTGGTCTAGAATAAGATTAAGCTTCTTCTTGCCTCCTACAAATCTCTCGAGAGTGTTCATAAGATACTGACACTCCCGAAAAAGAGAGGTGCAAGAAGAGCAGGGAGAAGAGGGAACAGCAGGAGGTAAGGGAGCAGAAGAAGAACCAACAGTAGAGGAAAGAATGGCTTGTGCACGCACAGCCGACTCTGAGGGGACAGTCCTACTACTAGCAGGTTGGTTCGCGTCTCTAAGCGTCTCATCCTTACCCTGGGGCTTCTCCCCCACACCATCAATCACATCACAACCAGATTGTGGCTTCTCTAGTAAGTCCTTAGTTAGCTTCACACATTTGTCATTCAAAGCAACGAGTTCAAGTTTTAGTTTATCACAACTAATGCATGGTGAGCTAACAGGATCCTTAGTCGCATACTGAGCTATTTTCTTGTTGTTGTCAATCATTTCTTGAAACTGTTTTGAGACAGATTCAAGTTCAGCAGTTAACTTTGGACAATTCAAACATGAATCAATAGGCTCAAGTAAAGAAGCACTCAACTCAGCAATCTTGTGATCTGCCCGTTTTAGGTTCATCTTCAAGTTATTGCAATTTTCACAAGACTCGGGCAGATCAAGGAGCATGGCATAAGGTCCTCTAGCAGCAATGTCCTTATCCTCACATGAGGTGGGAGAAGTAGTCTCATCAGTAGTAAGTAGGGTAACAGCCATCCTACTCAACTCTAACTCAGCAAGCAGACTAACATTCTCCACCTTAACAATATCAAGCTCGGAGGACACACTATCATGAGAGGTCCTTAATTTCTCCATGTCATCAAGCAAGGCACAGCATGTATCACAGTCGTCACGGGAGGGAGCAGATGTAAGTGAAGTAATCTCCCGTGACAGTCTATCTACTTCCTTCTCTAACTCGGTACACCTAGACCTAGCTCTAGCATGAAATCCACCTAGCTTAAGAAAAGCATCATTTAGCTGGTCATAAGAAGGGAGTACCTCATCCGAGTCGGAGTACAGCTCGCTGTCGCTGAGTTCACCCTCGAGGGCCATGAAGCACATGCCGGAGAAGTCGTCGCCGCCATCCTTGGGCTCTTGGTCACCCGTCCCGTCGTCGTCGCTCCATCCCTCCACCTCGCTGAGGTCGAGGTCGTCGAAGGCGGTGAGGACGCGGTGGAAGAGCTTCTTGGCCTTCCCGAAGTTGCGGAACTTCTTCTTTCCCGGCGTCTGAGCTGGAGTCTTCTTGTTGCGGTTCTTGTCGGTGTAGTCGTTCTTGCCCAAACCGCCGTAGTCGTTCTTGCTCTTCTCCAGCTTGGGACAGTTCGCTCGAATGTGGTTGGGGCCACCACACTCGAAGCAGATGACTGGTCCGCCTCTCTTTCTGTCCCTCCTCCTCTTGTAAGCATGGGAGAACTTCCGAGCTAGGAGGGCCAGCTGTTCATCCTCTAGCTGCTCTAACTGATCATCAGTTACGTCACATAGAGCAGCTAGGGAGAACCCACAAAGCGAATCGGCGAAAAAACCAGAAGTCGGACTGGGATCGGTGACCAAAGCCATCGACTGTGACTTCGACCGACGAGAGACAACGTCAATCTCGTGAGTCTTGAGGCGCGAGTACAGCGCGTCAAGAGTCAGGGTCGAGAGGTCTGTCGTGTCTTTGATGGTGGTCACCTTCATCTCCCACACGCGCAGATCGAGTGCCGCGAGCATCTGACGAGCGTTGTCCGAGTCGGGGTATGTGAGACCGACCGCTCGGAGGTTGCTCAAGATTTTGTGAAATCGTGAAAAGCACTCGTCCAGGGACTCACCAGCAAGCATCTCGAATTTGTTGTATTCGCGCTTGAACTGGTCCTGTCGAACCGTCTTGATCTGGGTGGTGCCCTCATGGTATGCGTCGAGGGTCACCCAGATGTCGTAGGCGGACGACAGGTGAGATATACGGTCAAACTCGCTACGACTCAACCCCTGGATGATGATGTTCCTTGCCTTTGCATTCGCCTCAACATCAGCCATGTTCCCGGCATTGATGTTCTCATCGGCAGGAACAGCGAATCGTACCTTGACCTTCCGCCAGATGGCATACCCCTGGGCCTGGATGTATGTCTCCATTCGGCTCTTCCAGAAGGGGTAATCGATGCCATCGAACACGGGCGGCTTGGTCGAGTACTTGTCCGTCGCCATGGCTCTTGAGACCGGTTAAGATCTATTGATTAGAGCTAACCGGCTCTGATACCAATTGTAGGACCGAAATGACGACAGAGGGGGGTGAATGTCGCTCGCTTCAAAGTCGCCCCCAAGAAATCGAACACTGATTTTTCAGAAAGATGCAAAACACAGCATCTCACAGAAAATTAAAATTAATTTCTCTGAAATTCGGAACGCATGTGACACCGAAAAATTCAGCATAAATCAGAGACCAGCCAGTAAAAAATTCAACGGAAAAAATCGCTGTTTGATTTGCATGCAAAAATGTTAAAGATCAGACGAGGAATAAAAAGAAGGAAGCACTAAAGAACTTCAAAGGAGATGTTCACTGCATGCAGCCATTTAAGTAGTAGGGAGTGGCGTGCAGAATTTCTTGGCCAAAAGTCACGCATCCGAACTGCATGAACTACAAAAAGGAAACTAATTCCTGCAGGGCAGAAACTTTAAAAAGCAAAAGAAAGTCTGCAGTCCAAAACCTCTGGCAAGAACCGAACTGCAGGACAAACAGATTTGGTCAGCACAGGAAGGACTGAAGAAACGGCAATAAACTCACACAGGGAAACAACTTGGCCGCAAGAGGAAAAAGAAAAAAAAATGAAAGCCGAAGCTGCAAATTTAGAATAGAAAAACTTCTGCAGAGCGGGCGGACTGAATCATTTGAGCCAAAAATTCAGCCGGACTGCTAACAAATAGTAAGGACAACTTAAGAGCAAAAAGAAGTAACTGGAGCCAACAACACAAATACAGAGGAAGGATTAAGAACTTGCAGAAAACAACCTCAAAGCAAACAAGACTAAGAACCTCCAAACATCACAAGATCAACATGAAGAACAAGACCATCTCAAACACAAGATAGCTAGAACACTCAAACAGAGTCTCTCATATTGATCTTGATACAGAGAGATGACACGATTAAAATGAGAGTTTACAATCAGCTCACTGCTCTCAAGAACTCAAACTACGTCCCCATACGCCTGGAGAGCATAGAGAGAAACTCACACCTCCTCTCTTTCTCTCTTTCTCAAATTTTCATGGAGAGAACCAAATGAAACCCTAACTTTCACACATACTCTCTCAAAATTTCAGCACACATCTCCCTCTCTATTTATAGCCTCCACTAATGGGTTTGCACCATGCTTTACCCATTAGGTCTTCAACAACTCGGCGCTTTATCCAAACCCGCTTCCTTTTGTGTCGCTTTGCGTTTTTACCGAAACGCCCCTCGCGCACCTTCCAGGAAGCTTCCTCATCCCTTGCCTCGCAAGCCACGCAGCTTCGCCGTCTTCAGCACACCTCGACCGTTCTGACCTCAGCGCCACCTGCGCCTAGTCCGGTCCATCGTGCCTCGCCACGACTCCACCTCGAGTCCACGTCGTCTTCGACACATCCCGACCGTTCTGACCTCAGCGCCACCTGCGCCTAGTCCGGTCCTCCGTGTCTCGCCACGACTTCGCCTCGACGTCCTGCAGCCACACAGACAAGAAACACGTCAAATAGCACCGCTCGATACATCAAAGCATAATTACCATTATACTTACCACTGAAGAAGTCCAAACCTGTCGAATCATCAGAATATGCAACCTAACCCGATACGACCAAGTTTGACCAAAACGACCGAGTCCGTCGCACCACGCAACGACATGGTCCAAACCACTCAAACCAAACTCGACTAAACTAAATCACTGTCAATTACTCATCATTCACATGTGGTCATCTCCACATGGTCTATCACTTAGAGAGCTCGAGATCACAAACTGTCCAAAGTTGAGGACGTTGAGAAATGTTGGAGATAGCCTCCTGCCATCATCACTTCTAACGCTAACTATGGGGCAGTGTGGCAACCTGGAACTCCCACTGCTTGGATCATTGCAACGTCTCACCAATCTCTCTTGGCTGGTGCTGCAGAACTGCTCCGGCTTGGTATCCCTCCCCTGCGCAGACGTATTTGGTACTAGCCTCAAGTCGCTCACGCACATAATGATGGTGGGATGTGAGAATCTGTCATCCTTGGGTGGACTCGAATCCGTTCCACACCTCGATTATTTACTGATCGTTGGCTGCAGCAAGCTCGCGGAGGTTGGGTCGTCCCATCAAATCCCACATGCATCTGGTGGTGAAGAAGAGAATCTGGCGCCCAGCAGCAGCAGCACCTTGTACATCAGAAGGCTCGTAATCGATCTGCCGTCCCTGCTGCTCGTGGAGCCGATCAAGAGTCTCCGCCAAACCCAAGTTCTATCAATTGAAGATGGGGCGGAGATGGAGACCTTGCCTGAGTGGTGGCTGCTACAGAACCGCACATCCCTCCAATGGCTACGAATACAGGGAGCCAAGTCCTTGGAATCGCTCCCACCGAGCATGCGAGACCTCTCCTCTCTCGACCGACTGGCCCTATATGGTGCCGGGAAGCTCCGATCTCATCCAGATATGCTATCCTCGCTGCGGGATCTCTGTATCAGGGGTTGCGACCCGGAGCTGGAGGACAGGATTTCCCACATCAGAAGAGCGCAAATAGGTAACTCCACTCTTCCGCTCTCCTCCGTTGAAAATAATCTTATTGTTAAGTGGTCATGTTTGTGCTCGATGGTCATAGCTACTATTTAGTGTTTATCATACTCGAAGTACTCGGTGTATTTGAGTACTATATAGTCGTTATCGAGTCATCATATCTTCTGTACTGTGTAGTGGTCGTAGCCAACTATACTCGTGTGTCGAGTACTGTGCAGTGGTCATAGCCAACTATACCGACCACACACACAAACACTACATTGTGTGTGGTCATAACCGACCACGCACACAGACACTACGACACTGGTCGTTACGACCACTCACGACGTAGTCGTAACCGATACAATGTGGTCGTAACCGACGACGTACACAGACACTATGACGCTGATCATTACGACCACTCACGACGTAGTCGTAACCGACCACTCACACAGGCGCCTAGTTACGATTGTGTGTGGTCGTAACAACCAAAATCGTAGCCGTTGGTGCGTCCGTGGTCAAAGCTCCAGCACAGTGGTCGAAGGCAAGCTGAGGATGAAGCCAATGGTCATGGTTGTGTGTCGACCATTGAAGCAGTTGATAGCAGGCGTCAGCACGTGTGGTCGTATTTGACGTTGAAAGTCCTTGGTCGACTACCTACCTGCCCGGTATGGGCAAATGGCTAGCACTGTAGCGGTCATCATGGGTTGTTCACTGTAGCAGTCGTGGGCGGCTGAGCGAAGCGGCATGGGCAGGCGACTGAGCGGCGTGGTCGTGCGAAGACGTGGGTAGCTGAGCGAAGCGGCATGGGGCAGCGGCTGAGCAGCGTGGTCGTCAGCAACTGTAGCAGTTGTGGGCGATCCAGCTGGTGAGTCGACTGATCAGAGTAAGTGGATTGTGTGGCCTATTGTCTATATATATCCTGTACACTTGTGAAGTCGAGAGTGTGAGATTTTGGGAAAAATCAGAGTGAATACAGAGCAAAATCGTAACCAGCGTTGGTTTGTCGGATGAGAAATAGTTTTTCCTCTGTTTTCACTCATTCTTTTCCTTGCTCTCCCCTGCGCTTCTTCCCCCCAAATAGTGTGGCCTGGGCAACATCTGTAGTTGGTTCTATTCAAAGCACTTATAGATCACTCTTTTTGGTGCTGCATTTTTCTCGTTTTGTTATCAAATTTTAGTATGTTACCTGTCTCTCACACGTTTAATTCCTGTGGCACCTTTATTATCAAGCGTGCTTGCTGAATTTGTCATTTTCCCTCTTCGTTGTTTTATGCCTCATTTTCCCATTGTTTGTCTTGTGCGTAGTGAGAGTTGGAGGCCTCTTGTAACAACCCACATCTTTGATTAACCTTAAGTGGTAGGGTACGACGTTAAGCAGGGTTAATTATGTAACTGATGATCTAAAATGCGGGAGAATTTAAACTTTTTGTGTATCCGTGTAGGTTGAAACCAATGAGTGATAAACAAATACGTTACTACCACCATTCCATCGACGAGGGCGAAGACCAAATTGTATAGACTAAAGTGAGAAATAAAATTCAATTGCACGATAAGTAAAAGCTTTCAACTCAATTAAAATATATATAATAGTCTGTAATACAACAGTGTAATTATCACGGTTCTTGTATAACAAATCAATTTACATTCATTGAGCTACAACTAAAATTGGCTTAAATTAAATAAAGATATTACAACTCTCTTTACATTAATAACGACAATACAAATCGCTGTGAATTTATAATTCTCGGTCCCAACCGAACAACTGTCTCACAAATTTTGATAATTGCAACACAACTGCAACTAATTAGAAATTACATAACTTTATGTACATCGGTAACATCTCATACATGTATACCTTTAACTAGAAGCTACAGAAATCCATTACATGTATCCCATTTCATCTAACAATTACGAATTGTCGAACACCCAAAAGAAACGCAGTTTCAATTACGAAAGGAGCAAATATAAAGATACCGAAAAAGACCGAACAAAAGAAAATAATTTAAAAAAAATTGCTGTCAAAGCCCTAGAGGTTAATTTCGAGCTGGGCATTTCATTCACTAAGGTTCCAGACTGTTCAGGGCAGTCGGCTCCTCTCACAGCCATTAGGTCATCACTCGCATAAACAAACTTGAAGTATATTTGAAATACCATAGCCACCAGCCAGTCGATCAATTACCAAAATAACCCTCGGCAACCACACAACAATAGTAAGGCCAGCTCCACATCCTCTAGAAAGCCAGCAAGGCATCGAGAAAGCACGTGGCCAGCCACCAACAAAAGAGTACACGCAGTCAACCGAGTAGAAGGGAAGGGAGAAGAAATAGCACGGCACCGGCAAGCCAGCTCTGTCTTCCATTTCCCATCCCCCAAACCCTACCACACAGCCAAGCATCACCGGCCACCACAAGGCCAGCATCAAGAGAAGCCGACCAGGAGCAAGATGTCGGCAAGAAACCAGACCGCAGGCCAGCAAGCCGTAGGAGGAGAAGGATATGGCCAGTTGGCACATGGTCAACCGTGAAAGCGATCGCTAGGAACAAGCCTTCATTTCTTCCCAAAGAAACCCAATAATCAACCGACAAAGGTACCCCACCATTCAATTTCAATAATAGCATCAAATTCTCATAAGTAAACCATGCATAGTCCATAGCCAAAGCAACTAGCTAAATGTCACATAGGATCACTAGAGCACCATGGAACCATCACAAAGACTACTAGCCGACGGTAGAGGGATAGAGGTGAGGAAGCAAGATTACCGAGGAGGTGAGCCACCGTCGTGTATGGAGGACACCGCGCACCCGACAGCTATAGCATGCTCCCCTGGCGCATGGCATTACTTGAGCCCCGCTGGAGCCACCGAATGACCACCCTCAATTAGCTCCAAAAATCAAAAATGGCAAATCAAAATCTAGTATAAAATCAAACAAATCGAGAAGGGAAGGGAGTAGAAGAGGTGAGTCGGAGTAGAAGTGAAGGAAGAGGAAATGGATTGGAGCCGATGGGCAATAGCCCAAAGCTAGGGTTGACCTAGGGTTACCCGGGGAGATGTGGAAGCTCGTGCGGCAAGGGCCGAGGGAGCCGACGCAGAGGAGAGCCGATGGCCCTAGCAGCTACAACGACCACGGGGAGGCGCCGGCGGCGGCAAAGCCGTAAGGCAACTAGAGGGCGGCGGAGCCATGACGCAGCCGAGCTGAGGGGATGAGGCGCAGGGTGGAGCTGGAGGCGGAGGTGCCAGGGCCAGGTAGGGCCACGGCGGTGCAGCGCCAAGGGGCCGGGGACGTGGCGCCGAGGCGGATCCAGATCGGCGAGTGGAGAAGAGCCAGGGGAGAGAGAGAGAGAGAGAGAGAGAGAGAGGTGAGGGGGATCGGCCGAGTGAAGAAAAAGAAAGAGCGGAGATGGGAAAAAAAGAGAAAGAAAAAGAGAAAAGAGAGGGAAAGAAGAGAGAGGGGAAACGCGTCTTCGTAAATATTTAACTCTAAGTAAGCTATTATAGATTAAACTACTCGATAGCATTATGCTAAGCATATTAAAATACAAAATATCCCTAATCAGTATTTATGACTATTGAAGCTTTATTAAGGGTTGTCAGTAGATTAAAAGTTGGTGCGTACCGATTAAATCGGTATATTGCTGTTCAAATTATTCGATTTCCTAATTAAATACATAATTAACCCTATTAGTAGTCATGATCGTTAAAGGAAACCAAGCGCGTCAATGGATTAAAACTGGTCCATGTGTATATTAAAATTCATACATCATCGTTTAAACTGCTCCATGGCATATTTAATTACTTAGACAATTTGGGTAGTAGCATTTAAATTATAGAAATCCACTCTTGATTACTCTAGATCATTAGAACAAATTAATTGCAGTCAAACGATTTAAATTATACACGCCGATTAAACTTATACACGTACGGATTAAATTAAGGGGCTGTAGTCTAGACCATTTTGTTGTGGGTTTAAATACCTAGATAGTTTGGTTAAGTCTATCTAAATAGTAGAAAACCATTAATCAGTATTTACAATGATTAGAATAAATTAAGTTCCATCATTAGATTAAAATGTAGCTTGTACCGATTTAACTAAGATATTACCAATTAAATCATTCGGAGTTGTAATTAAATACCTAATTAACCTAGATAGTGTTAAATTATAGAACTTCTCTAGTAAATATTCTTGGATATTAAAAATAAATTAAGTGATGCCCATAGGCTGGAAATTGCACGCTTGCGAAGTAAGTTACCATAATATCATTGAGATCCCTATTGCACATTTAAATGCCCAGTTAATCTTTATTAGTTGATTATAAACTGTAGAAATCCGCTAATAAGTATTCTGAATTATTAAAATAAATTCATAGCCGTCAGAAGATTTAAAACTTTTTGCGACGATTAGAATAGCACGCGCTGATTTAAAATAGTACGCGTCGATTTAAGATTACGCATAGTGATTAAAATTATACGTGATGATTTAAATAGCAATTAAGCTGTAAAAATATACAAGTGACTAAAATAAAATTTATGAATCTCATAAGGACGCCTGAGTATAGTTTAATTAAGGAATTATGTAATTAATTAATTAAAAACTATTTTCTTTTGGATTTATAATTTAATTCATCACACGTGTACTAGATACAAGAAAAGCACCGGTACCAAGAAGGAAGAACTTATTTGAGTAATCCTTAATTAGAAAAGTAGATAAATACATACGTACCTACGAGAAATTAAATAGGCATAATTGTATACATACGTGAGATCGGCTAGGATTAATGTTCACCATTATTTGTACGTGTACCTATTTCATCGTATCACAACGGTAAATGGTCGGAAATCAACAAAAGACCGAGCCTAACTTTTAAGTAAACAATCTAGCCCCATACTAGGAAAATAACATCAAGCGAAGAGTATAGAACATGAGTTAACTAAGATTACCACAATCGGATTAAATTGAGTGAAACCTCACTTTAGGAGCACAAACACATTGACACCTCGCATTTTATTATAATTTCGTAAATTAAGTCGTAGCCAACGTATTTAATTGCAGGCGACAATGCAAGCCACGGGAGGGACTTCACTTGATCCTAATTAAATCCAAATATATGGTTAAAGTCCAGGCAAGCATTCCTTTAAACAAATCTTCAGAGTATATTTCATAAAACAAGTATTTCTGTATTAATCTAGTATCACCCTACATGAAAGAAATAAAGAATATTTAAATTAAGCAAAGGCTATAAGAGAGAAGAGAAAAGATATAGATGGCAACTGATGGAGCAATTGGCCACCTAATTTAATTAAGGTGGGTAGAGGTTGCCTTGGCAGGTGACAAAGAGGCAGGTTTGGGGACCTCTGCATAAGAATAGAATATAAGAAGTCACAAACTTCATCCGTGTGAACAGACTGTACCAGAATGTATCAACCAACATCCCGTTCGAGGACGTACAGACTAATAACTCTTTCAAGGTTATTATATTCTCCACATGAGTAAGTATTAATTAGGGGAGGAACCCATAAGATCCGGACTAGTACCAAGTGGGGGATCCGCAGCCGCAAGAACCCAGAACTGGTAAGTAGGCTAGAAGTAGGGGACGCGGATCGCAAGAACCCAGGACTGATCAGATACCAAAAGTGGGGTACGCGAAGGCGATATATTACGCAGTTGGGTGTTGGGCAAGGGTTAGAAACCAACCCAGCCAACAGTTATGTTGCTTTCAGTGGGTCTGAGTGAGGGTGGTACACCACTCCAGACTGCCGCTTGTGAGTAACTGGGTAGAGATATAATATACTAAGATAGATGTAAAAGTACTGTACTCTGATCTTGGCACCGCATCTAAGGAAATGCGGAGATCTTGGAGCCACCAGGATCAGAGTGATGATGGGTAAAGTGATACAAGCTTGCGCAATGCTATGCAAATCATGAAATCATGCCTATCTCCGGGAAAAGAGAATTACGAAAATTTATGAGGGTTTTTGCTGTAATAATCTAGAATTTTTCAAAACCTAACAACCAAACATTATTTTCTATAAATCATGGGAAAGAAAATGAGGAAGAAAAAGAGAATAAGGATGAGCAAGAGATTGGAGATAGGAATGGATATTCCTAAAAGTATAGAAGATAAGCATTTCGTGCATTTTGCTAATAACGCTTGCTAAGTACTTCTATACTCATTCTTGCTATTATTTTTCCTTGTTTAGGAGTATGTTAGTTCAGAGAATAGCTAGGGTCAGACGGAATCTACCTGGATGAAATACCGTGGACTCAGAATACAATGAGTACAAGGCGGACACCCCATATGGAGGTTGGGTGAAGTAGGTAACAGTTAGAAAATGTTTCTGGTGAAACCGAGTACGATTGCGCATAGTTCTATTGTCTTCGTTTTTTAACAGAAGGTAGTTAGAATATTTTGTTTTCTGAAGATTGTGATATTCGAGTCATTGAGGCTTTGTAGTAAACTTTAGCCCTGCGTGGTAATATTTTTGTAATATCATGCTTTCTCTAATTATTGTTCTGCTACAACACTCTGATAGGTTTATTATTCGTTAGAGCAATATTCTATCGGTTAAAACGAATAATAATCCGTTGACTAGCATTTTTACCCCATGGTAAAAATACGGGTCGTCATACCTTTGATTTAACCTTGTTCATAAACACCACTTAAGCCTACTTCATTTGTCCTTGGTACGGATAAATACATCTTCTTAGCGATGTAAATGCTATAAGAACTGTGCATACCAGTCCCAGTTCTGTGTGAGGAACAGAGGATGATATGTTGTATTCAGGATTCCATGTTCTTTTCCCAGCCTCCATGACTACCACCAACACTAGATGTTTGCGTTAAGTTCAAACATTAAGTTTCTAATTTCATGTGTTCAAGAACTAGTTTACTGTTGGAACTTACTGATAGCTGGCTACGAACCTGTGACAGGAAATGTGTGCTTCATCATGGGCAAGGAATGCAACCAAGAGACTTTCCGCAGACTTGAGTAGGTGTTAAGACTTCTTTTATTTGAATGCCATGAACGATGGTACAGCCTGCCACAATGTTTTAACAAAACAACAACAACAATGCAAGCTACATGTTTTAATTTTGCAGACTATTCCTTTAGTTGCAATACATCGTCTAGACTTTTGCTGTTTCTGTAAACAAGAGGCATTTATATTTTAGGATGGGCTTGTCTCTGTTGTCAGGTTCGCCCATGATGCCACGCTTTCTTCCTGGGTGAACGGATCAAAAGATGGCCAGAGAATTGTGGCAACACCGCACTGGTTGAAGAAGCATTTCTGTCTGGAGAATGCTTCTTAACCTACTGTTGCTCGAGCAAACTTTGAGGAAATGCTCCAACACCGACCAAAGGTCTTTACAAGCAAACTCAAGTAATCAACTCAATTGAAACATGTCTTCTAGCCTCTTAATCTACTTCTCCTCGGTTGTCAGGTACTTTGTACATCGCCAGTGGAAAGTACAGCAAAGTCAATTCTTTAATGGTGTCTTCATGTCACCAGCTTAATGAATGATGTTGTAATGTGATATAGAGAAGCATGTTGTTTCACTTCGTCATCATATATTTTAATAAGATCTAATGCTTTGCCAGAACATGAGACAAAGGAAAATGTTCAGAGTTCAGCCCAATGCAACTGTACATCTACGAATGTAACTTTGTTAAGTGATACTATGTATTACCACCTATGGTCCAGACAACATCTGCATTTCAAATTTCATTTGTTAGCAGTGAGACCATGTGAAGGTCACCCCATGGTGTGTGTGATGAGTATTTAATCTTGGTGTGATTATTGTCAAGGTTTGAGTTTGGTGTTTGCTGACAGTTGCAAGTTTCTGATTGCTGTCAGTGTAGCCGGTCTGCCGTACACAAGACCGGTCAAACCGCTGGGCTTATGCGGTTCAATCGATGTAATTTTGAGTTGGGCCTTTGTGGTGCACTTTCAGAGATAGCAGCTAGACTGGCTTGGGAGTCGCGGTCTAACCGGCTAGAAGCAGTTATATTGGGTTTTGTATGGTGGTACTACCGGCGGTAGTACCAGCATTGAGTGAGTGGTCAGACCGGAGTTGTTGACTCACGTGCGAGCGGTCTAACTGCCACATGGGGTGCGGTTAGACTGGTGTTTGTGGTGTGACTAGGCTGTGGTGCTAGTTGTTTTTTAGTAGAGAGCGTGTTTTGCAATTGGACATGTGCGGTCAGTCAAGCCGTTGGTTGGCGGTTGAATCAAAGTTGAGTTAGGTGGTGTGGCCTCCATTGAAGATGTGGTCACACCGGTGTCCTATTATCGGGGAAGATTTGAGTCGGTTAAGACCGGTCAAAATGGTTGGTGGTCTGATCGCCATGGAGAGTGTGTGGTTTGAGAGTTGGTTGGTTATGATGTGTTGTGTGATATATTGTTTTGACTAACGTTAGTAAGTGCATGTAACTGTTACTTGAGATGGTTGCTTGGTCTTTGGATATGCAGGTGGCCTGAAGAACGTTACCGATCAACGGCAAGTAATCGGGACTAAACGGGAGAGCTGAGGTTCGTGCAGTTGCCAACGCCATCTTCGCTTCGACGTGTCCCCGACCAATTTGTTCTGCTAGGAGCATCGTGTGGACACCCCCAAGCCGTCCCTGACCTCACCGACCTTCCTCTTCCTCTCTAGCGAGCTACCCTCGCCGTCCTCCCTTCCACTACCACGATCCACGTTGCCAGCTTGCTCTGCGCCTCCCCGAGCATGGCCACCAACTCTGGTAAGTTTGTCTTGGTCCCCAGTAGCTCCCTTAGCACGTAATTGGATTTGTGTGCCACTGGTCACCATGGTGCTACGTACCCGAACACCGCCGCCGCCCAGCTCGTTGCCGGCCCCTCGTGTGCCAAATTAGCTCGTGCCGCCTCACCTGGAGGTGCGGCTCAGTGAGGTTTTTGCCCTCTCAGCAGGCCGTCATGGATTCCCTCACTGGCGAGGAGCCATGCTCTGCTCGGTGGGAAGAAGATGCCACTATAGCGGCCATTTAGATTAAGTTAAATCTTAATTAAGTTAATGGTTATCTTTATATCCTCACTTTGTTGCTCTTTCTCTCTTGTTCAAAACTATAGATGGCCAAATCGTCTGACTGGCTTGGGAGTCGCGGTCTGACCGACCAGAAACGGTCATACTGGAATTTGTATCACAATACGATGGACGAGCATGGCAGGCGATGGGGCCCACTGGCCTGCCGCACTGGGTGGGCTCGGCACCAACTCCTATCGAGCTAGTATTGTGCGGTAGGTTCCTGTTCTTACCAAGTTCCACCAACTCAGCGGCCCGGTGCTCCTACCTCCTGCCACGTCCTTCCTCTCCTACCGAGTAGGCACTTCCTATCGCAGTGGGGCAGCATGACAAGTGACACGTGTCATCTGCCGTTGTTGCCACTGTCATGGAGGAAGCTAGATTTGTAATTTTGTGTGCATAGGTGCTAGATTTGTAAAACAAATTTGCTATAGGGTCAGATATGCAATTGCTTCCATAACTTTCGCCTTGGTCTGTATGACCCAGGAGGTGGAAGCTAGTTGGGCTTCTGAACATGCTGAACCATCATCTAGCACTATAAAATGTTACCACTAATGTTCTTCTCTTCTTGTTTTGGGCTGTTACCCAGTATGAGAAATCTTGTACAGGGGACTGTATGGTAGTCCTAGCATCATCTTCTTCGACAGCTTTTATCTTGGAGCTTCCTAGATAAAGGATATGTTCTTTTTAGCTTCTATTTTTTAGTTTTTTATTTTTTTATACAGTAATTAGATTTTAAATGGAGTGTCTTTTTAAAGTATCTCTCTTCGCACCCTCTCTCGTAAACAACCAAAATTTAAAAATTTCAGCAAAAAACCAAAATCCACAGTCCAAATGAACAGACCCAAAAGTTCTAACTAGGAGAGCAATTTTATTAGATCAGTGAATACACAGATGTATTGCAACTTGAATAATAATAATAAGATCTTGCACCCAGACCTGTGCCGTAAAGTCAGAGCCTGATGCCTCAAAAGCAACTACAAATGCTAACGGCCTAATGCCATGTACAATGAATTTACATCAGCCGCCTATTACTGATTTTGCTCATATAGATGAAAGAGAGTAAAGAGAGAGAAATCAGTTGTCTACTAACTAGTAGCCGGCTATTGCACAAGAAACAATAAAAAATAATGAAAGATCATTCTATTGCATAAGAAACAATTAAAAAAACAATGAAATAACACTAAAAGGTTGTACAATCCATAAAGACAAGCAAAAGACAATCCACTGTACAAGCCATCTATAGATGATATAGATAAATGTTTTAAGCAATAGCTGTTTATACTATTGTACACACTCTAACCCATCACGCAAGTGGGGCTACTTGTTTTCTACGGCAAGCACTAAAATTGAAACAAAACCAAAATTCAGAAAGTTCAAAATCTGAAATTTAGCTCAATTTTCGTTTTTGATTTGTTCTCCCAAATCCTCACCCTATTCCCCACCAATCTCAACATCTAGCTGCCCTAATCCATGCCATCTCAGTCAGTTGGGAGAGGGAGAAATGCCACCACAATACTTGACTGAAAAAACTCCACCGCCACCTCAGTCCCGCCGTCGCTCACGCATTTCTCCCCGTGGCAGGCCACGCCGCCCCGACCGTGGCTGCCGTGGCACCACTTTTGCTGCCGCCCATCCTCTTTGCGCGCGCCACCGCCACCCCGCGCCAACGGACTCCGCCACCTCCCCCGTGCGGACAAGCCCCCTTTACACCTCCCCTCTGCCGCCCTGACGCCCTGCGCCGACCAGAGGCGTGGCACCGCCGCCGGTTGCCACGAGCCATCGCCGCCATGAGGAATATCCGACGCCGAACCGCATAAGCTGTGCTATATAAGCGGTCAAGTAGCCCTAGCCGAAACCATCACCCTCCACCATCCGCCCGACGCCCCCTAAGCCCCCATTGTCGTCCCCAGCTCCGGTAATTGCAAAAATCCCCAAACCCAAGCCCTAGACCAATGTCCGCTCCCCGGTCACTCAATCTTCAATTGCCCTCGCCGGTAGCTCCCTAGTGCTCCCTAAAGCCACCCCAACCGCCGCCATGGCCTCCCGAAGCCCCCTCTTCCCCGGCGCCGTGAGCACCCCGCCGCCGCTACCACTCCACCGTGGCCAGCACAAACCCGGCCTTCCTAGCCAAAACCGCCGCCTCCACCAGTCTCCCCTGTCCCCGGAGATGCCCAAACACCAGCTCTATTGCCCAGAAAAGCCTCCGTCCAACCGCAATACCTAAAATAGCCGCAAAGAAGGAGGGCTCGCCGCCGGCGATTGCCGCCTCCACCGGCCCGGCCACCGCCCAAAATGGAATCTCCATAACCCCACGAACCCGGCCATACCCTCCAATCGCGTCGCAACCCACCCCACCGCCGCCGGCAGCCACCGCCTCCTCCCCTGTTTCTCTGCGCGCGTACAGGCGTGAGGTAGAAGAAGGCCCTGTTCATCCGACCAGCCGTTTCGAGTTGACTCAACCGAGTCAAGTCGGGCGGACCCGTTGCACCCGACCGAGCCACTTTGTCTCGGTTGAGCCAGACCAACCCGCCCGCACCGGTTGCACCGACCCGAGCCGCTTCTATCCGGTTGAGTTGAGTCCGTTCGCCAAGTCTGGTTCGAGCCCAATGAATAGTAACCGAGCCCGATGAACAGTAACCAGACCCAAAACCCTAAAATACAAGTTTATACTCCCCGGATTTGTTTCGAGCCCACCAACCCAAATCCAAGACCCATTTATCCATTTGACCCTCCTATAAGCCCAAATCTCAATTTATTTGGATTTTATCGGATTTTCTTTCTTTATTTTCTTTCTTTATTCCTAGCTCATTCCTTCGGGTATGGAATTGATTTATTTTATTTGCTTTGCGCTAGCTTCCGGAGGCGAGGATTCACAGGATCAGGAGGGAGAAGCTCAAGCCCGGATCCAGCCTGCTGAAGAATTTGAACTCGTTGAAATCATAGAATCGCAAGGCAAGTCGCACACACCTCGATCATATTGAACCTATCATGTCTCTATTTAATTATTTAGCAGTATTTTCATTATGTTATTTTTAAGTCATTATTTTGTGTATAATTACTGTTTAGAATGACATGACTTATTAGTTATGACCTACCACCCCAAAAAGCCCCGTTTAACTTGATGACCATATTCATGTTGACAAACATAGTATTATTAAATATAATAGTGATACAAACATGGTAGTTTAGGAATTCATTAAAATCTTTTCACTGCTAAGGCTCTTAATTATTTGTTTAGAGTTTTGAAAAGATGGATCTAGGGTAAGCGAGGATCGTGGATCCGAAGACCTTATCCTAGGGTGGAGGCTTGGTTGAGGAATGGTGGCAGTACAGGAAGGTACTTGTTGTGGCTACAGACCAAACAGAGAGAGAGAGATGGTAGTGGAGAGTGATGAAGATAAGTGTAATGGCCTGGGTCCTCCCCATGGCTTGTACTCATATATATATACATATGAGGAGTGCTTTTACAATTATATCCTTACATCTGGTTATCCCCTCTGGGGCAGTTATGTCATTACACATGGCCTATTCTGGGCCTTATAACCTCCTAACAGGCCTGCTGGGCTTAGGTGGGGGCCACCCCTACGACAGGAGCCTCTCATGGTGAAGGGCTTCACAAGGCCGAAGCCATGTCGCCGAGTCCTTTGGCCCCCTCCGTCCCCTGCGGCTTGTGAATTTCTCCAAGCTTGTGGCTGGGGAGCCCGAGGTCTGGGATGGAAGGTGCCTTGTTGCCGCAGACGCGCACGCTTCGTCCCCTACCCTCCAAACGGGCGGCAGCGGAGGCTGGCGCCTAGCTCAAAGTAGACGCGCGCGCTCCGTCCCCTACCCTTCGAACGGGTGGCAGCGGAGGCTGGCGCCTAGCTCGAAGTAGACGCGCGCGCTCCGTCCCCTACCCCTCGAACGGGTGGCAGCGGAGGCTGGCGCTTAAGCCGAAGTAGACGCGCGCGCTCCGTCCCCTACCCTTCGCACGGGTGGCAGCGGAGGCTGGCGCCTAGCTCGAAGTAGACGCGCGCGCTCCGTCCCCTACCCCTCGAACGGGTGGCAGCGGAGGCTGGCGCTTAAGCCGAAGTAGATGCGCGCGCTCCGTCCCCTACCCTTCGCACGGGTGGCAGCGGAGGCTGGCGCCTAGCTCGAAGTAGACGCGCACGCTCCGTCCCCTACCCTTCGAACGGGTGGCAGCGGAGGCTGGCGCCTAGCTCGAAGTAGACGCGCGCGCTCCGTCCCCTACCCTTCGCACGGGTGGCAGCGGAGGCTGGCGCCTAAGTCGAAGCCGAGGCGCGTGTGCTCCGTCCCCTACCCCTCGAACGGGTGGCAGCGGAGGCTGGCGCCTAAGTCGAAGCCGAGGCGCGTGCGCTCCGTCCCCTACCCTTCGCACGAGTGGCAGCGAAGGCTGGCGCCTAAGTCGAAGCCGAGGCGCGTGCGCTCCGTCCCCTACCCTTCGCACGGGTGGCAACGGAGGCTGGCGCCTAAGTCGAAGCCGAGGCGCGTGCGCTCCGTCCCCTACCCTTCGCGCGGGTGGCAGCGGAGGCTGGCGTCTAAGTCGAGACCGAGACGCGCGCGCTCCGTCCCCTACCCTTCGAATGGGTGGCAGCGGGGGCTGGCGCCTAGCTCGAAGTAGACGTGCGCGCTCCGTCCCCTACCCTTCGAACGGGTGGCAGCGGAGGCTGGCGCCTAAGTCGAAGTAGACGCGCGCGCTCCGTCCCCTACCCTTTGCACGGGTGGCAGCGGAGGCTGGCGCCTAGCTCGAAGTAGACGCGCGCGCTCCGTCCCCTACCCTTCGAACGGGTGGCAGCGGAGGCTGGCGCCTAGCTCGAAGTAGACGCGCGCGCTTCGTCCCCTACCCCTCGAACAGGTGGCAGCGGAGGCTGGCGCCTAAGTCGAAGCCGAGGCGCGCGCTTTCCGTCCCTGCGCCGAGATTGGAGCTTGGCGCCGGTATGGTTGCGCTCCAGGGCTGTTGTGACCTTGCAGTCTGGTAGTGCGCTTTTAATGGCGGCTGGAATCACGCCGACGCCTGGCCTGGCAGAAGTCAGGCTGTCGCGTCGTGCAGTCTGCCATTCTGCAGGTGGGACACGTGGCGACTCACGACTGGTGCGTCGTGGGATGTGAGCGGTTGCGTGACCGCGGCCGTTCGCCTCGTCCCCCGAGAAGTTGGACGCGTGTTGAAGGCGTGGAGGCGTTGCGCGCTGCTTGGCCACCTACCCGGCACAGCCCTCTAGGCCCCGGCGGTTCTTCTTTCCAAATCTTGGGCAGCCGAATCGCTGCGAATTTGATCTGTCTATGCGTTGAGCCATAAGACAGGCGAGCGGCCTTTATAAGGTGCTAGTGTTGAGGTGGAGGCACCCTTTCTTGCTTGGCTTTTTTGATCTGCCGCTTTGCTTTCGCCCGTGCTAATTGTCACGCCAGTTGCTCCTTTGCCTGCTTCTTCTTCCCTTGTCGCGAAGAGCGATGGCTAGCCCTGACGACGCCACCTACCACCCCCGCAGCGGTTCCTTGCCTAGCCAGGGCGAGGTGACCCCTCCTTCCAAGGAGTACAAATTGGTGCCGCGGGGGAGCTTGCGCGCCAATAAGTGGTGGAACACCATGGAGCACTCGGGAGGCTCCTGCTCCCGTGTGCTGGGGAAGAGCCGCATGACTGAAGGGACGCTGCAGCGACTCGTGGATGAGGGGAAGATCGTGGATCGCAATGGGGCTCGCCTACCCCGCCGGGACGAGACGGAGCCGAAGCCCGGGGCCATGGAGGCGATTGTTTTCATCGCGTTCTTCGATGCCGGCCTTCGAATGCCCTCCACGTTGTTCGTGGGCGAAGTCCTGTGGGCCTACAAGTTGGAGCTAGCCCAGTTGACGCCCCACGCGATACTCCGGCTAGCTGTCTTCACGTGGGTGATGCGGACAGAGGGATGGTGTCCCAGCGCGAGCTTATTCGCCACCCTGCACGACGCACACTGTCGATCCAGAAAGGTTGACGGGGCGCTGTCCAACTTCGGCGGTGTGGACTTCGTGCTCCGGGCGTCATGCGCGACGTTGTTCCCTGTGCCAGCCTCGTCAGGGCAATGGGCGTCCGGCTGGACGCGGTGGTGGTTCTATTACACCGTGACCGACAAGAGAAGAATGTAGTGCCGAGGTGGGCCGATCTCGTTTAACAGTACGCCGAGTCTGAAGGCCGAGATTGACGACACGCAAAAGCTACAGAGCCTTGTCGGTGTCGCCCGTCGAATGAGCGTGCGCGACCTAGCCGAGGAGTTCACGATGCATGGGGCGGCGCCACTCTCCTCCCGGGGGAAGTATGTTGGGCAGAATGGCCTCCGCGAGGATGAGTTCGATCCATCCGTATCTCGCCTGCTTCCGCCCTCCGCCCCTTGTAAGTCGTCCAGCACGCTTTACGCGCGCCATTGTATCTGTTTGGCTTCCGCCTGACTGACGTGATCTCCTCCGCAGTGGCTCGGCTAGAAGATGCGGAGCGCGCGGTTGCGGCGCTCCTTGGCCCGTACACGCTTAAGGAGCACCAGGCTCGCGAGGCCGCAGTTAAGGCGGCTAAGCAGGGGCGGGTAAACCGCACCTGCGAGGCTGTGGGCATTACCGTGCCCGAGCGTGCGGTGCCGGAAGAGCTTCCCGCCGGGACTCCGGGCGCTCCGGACGGTGATAGCCCTACGGGGGTGCTATCTTCGCGACGCCGGGCCCGTTCCCCGGCTGCTGTATGCGACCCGGCAGCCCCCCGGCGGCTAGCCCAGCTGAGACGGGGCGTGCGACCGGCGGTGGGCCTGGCCATACTGCTTCGGAGGGGCGCACCGCCGCGGATCCCCCGGCACCTTCTGCCGACGCCCACGAGCCCGTGATCGGGCTCGCGGCCATCGTTGAGTTGGAACTCGTCAACCCGGGGGGTGGCGTCGTTCCTGGCGGGCAAACCACGGTGGAAGGTGCGTTATCAACCGCAGCGGCCGACGAGGGCGTGCGCCCTACAGAGGAAACCGTGGGGGCGACGGTAACCGGAGCTGGTCCTGCCGTGGAGGAATCGCCTGTGCCACCGCAGGCGAAACGCCCTCGGACTCAGTCCCCGCCGCCAACGAGGGGTCGATACGCTGTTGCGGGGCCTTGCCGCGGGATTGCGGCGTCTGGCGCGGCCGAGAAGACCTTCTCCCCGACCGTCGAGGCGCCCGCCTCCCCCTGGGTGGTCGAACCGGCGCCACTTCCTACCGCGACGAGGGGCGCAGGAGGTAGGCGTGAGTCCCTTTCTTCACTTGACTTCGCGAGACTTTCTCCGATCTGCTCGCTCATTCTGCCAACATCAGACGAGACGAAGTCTCCCGGACGTGGCGAAGGATCGAGCAGCGGAGGTATGCGCAAAGTCGGAAGCCTTGTGCAGGGTGCCCCGCAGGTATCCGTCGTTGTTGACGTGGCCATGGCCTCGGTAAACCCTGGCGCGTTGGGGCCGGGGCTCGCTCGCTCGGACTTCCTCCCTCGCGCGGAGATATTTTGCGACCTTACCGCAGCCGCAGAGCGTGCCGACAACGGCCTCAACCGGGAGATGTTGTCGTCATGCGAGGGGGACTCCTAGCGCTCGCGCTACGTGCCTCCGAGATGAGGGTAAACATGTGTGCTTTAGCTTTGTAAGGTACTGCTGGACGCCTGCTGATTTGTTGTGTTTGCCAGACGCTTGCCCTCAGCCGGTCCTTTGACGAGGCCCGCGTTCGGGAGCGGAGGGCTCTGGAAGCCAGCCTTCGTGAAGCAAACACTACTTTCGCCGCGAAGGATGAGGAATGTCGCGCGCTGGAGGGCGCCATGGCGGCCGCACAACTCGAGGCCACGGAAGCTCGGCGCCTTCGTGCAGCAGATCGCCGCCCTAGAAGGGGAGAACGCCCAGCTGGCGGAGTCTGTTGCCGAGAACCGCCTCGTCTTGGAAAATGCGTCCATGTCGGCATGGCGGGCCATGGAGTCTCTGAATCAGGCCCTCCGAGATCTGTGCGTCCGAGTGCCGGACACTACGCACAGGCCGGAGGCCCTGTCGGAGACGCTCGGGCTGATCGAGGAGGGGGCCGGCGTTGCTCTTCGTGGCGCCAGAACCTTTGGCGAGCACTGCAGCTATGTTGGTGCGTGCTTCGCCCTCGCCCTGCTTCACACTCGTGGGTGTAGGCATACCCATGAGCTAGCGAATCCTCAACTGGATCCTCCCGGCCGAGCAGAGGTTATGTCGGACGCCATCCGCTCCATCGGGCCTAGCCTGCAGAACTTCCATCAACGGATCTGGGGCCGCTTCGGGGAAGATGCAGCGAGGGTCGCCGTGCAGCAGACGCTGCATGGGGAGGGGGACCTCCTCCAGTGGCTTGAAGGGGTCCTTCAGCGCCGCGGCGACGACGGCGCGGGTTCGCCCGCACCGCGCCAAGGCTGAGCGGTTGGTCGGGTAGGGCAGGGGGATGATGTACTGGTTCTTACGCTTGTGACCATGTAACCCCTTTGCTTTTATAATGGAACCAAGTAATACCTTATGCTTGGTGTTACCTGTCGCCGAACGTGGAGGGCCGGTCTGCGCATCGCGTTTACACTCCGTGGGGTGGCGCGTGCGGAGGCGAACCTCGACGTTGCGACTTCCTTTATAGTCCGGAGACTCGCGCGTGCGGAGGCGGACCTCGACGCTACATCTTATTTAAAGTCCGTGGACTGGCGCGTGCGGAGGCGGACCTCGACGCTACGACTTCCTTTATAGTCCGGAGACTCACGCGTGCGGAGGCGGACCTCGACGCTACGTCTTATTTAAAGTCCGTGGACTGGTGCGTGCGGAGGCGGACCTCGACGCTACGACTTCCTTTATAGTCCGGAGACTCGCGCGTGCGGAGGCGGACCTCAACGCTGCGTCTTATTTAAAGTCCGTGGACTGGAGCGTGCGGAGGCGGACCTCGACGCTACGACTTCCTTTATAGTCCGGAGACTCGCGCGTGCGGAGGCGGACCTCGACGCTACGTTTTATTTAAAGTCCGTGGACTGGTGCGTGCGGAAGCTAAGCTCAACACTACGTCTTATTTATACTCCGTAGAGTGCGCGCGGAGGCGTCCCCCCGCTGCGTCTTATTTATACTCCGTAGAGTGCGTGCGGAGGCAGACCTCGATGCTACGTCTTATTTAAAGTCCGTGGACTAGTGCGTGCGGAGCTAGGCTCGACGCTACGTCTTATTTAAAGTCCGTAGACTGGTGCGTGCGGAGCTAGGCTCAACGCTACGTCTTATTTATAGTCTGCGGACTCTCGCGTGCGGAGCTAGGCTCAACGTTACGTCTTATTTAAAGTCCGTAGACTGGTGCGTGCGGAGCTAGGCTCAACGCTACGTCTTATTTATAGTCCGCGGACTCTCACGTGCGGAGCTAGGCTCAACGCTACGTCTTATTTAAAGTCCGTAGACTGGTGCGTGCGGAGCTAGGCTCAACGCTACGTCTTATTTATAGTCCGCGGACTCTCGCGTGCGGAGCTAGGCTCAATGCTACGTCTTATTTAAAGTCCGTAGACTGGTGCGTGCGGAGCTAGGCTCAACGCTACGTCTTATTTATAGTCCGGGGACTCTCGCGTGCGGAGCTAGGCTCAACGCTACGTCTTATTTAAAGTCCGTAGACTCTCGCGTGCGGAGCTAGGCTCGACGCTACGTCTTATTTAAAGTCCGTAGACTCTGTTAAGCTCCGCGCGGACAGGGATGCTTTGGGAACAGCAACCTTTATTGAACTCCCGTTTGCGCGGGCGAGCATCGCATAACAAAGGGCTGGTGGCTCTACGCTTGCTGTCCTGCTTCTAGGCGTAGTACCGCCGCAACCTGTCCGCGTTCCATGTGTGCCGGAGGTCTTGTCCTTCGAGCGTGGCGAGGCGGTACGCCCCCTTCGGCAATGCCTCCGTCACGATGTACGGGCCTTCCCACTTGGACTCCAGCTTGCCAACGGTCTCCGCCTGGAGTGCCACTCTGAGAACGAGATCCCCAGGCTTGAACCCCCGTGGGCATATGGAGCGGTCCCGAGTACGCATTGTCTGCCGCGCATACTTCTCGACATGGTGGGCTGCATCTGCCCGTATCCCGTCGAGGAGGTCCAAGGACACGCGACGCTCCTCTTCGGGTGCTTGGACGAGGACCCTCCGCGAGCCGGCCTTGATTTCCTCGGGCGTCACCGCCTCGTCACCGAAAAGGAGCTTGAACGGCGTGAATCCCATCGGGCGCGTTACCGTTGTGTGGAGTGACCATAGAACGCTGTGAAGCTCGCTTGGCCACTTGCCCTTCGGCAACCCGACCAGGCGCTTTTTGATGGCGGCGGAGATGGCGCCATTCGCCCGTTCGACTGCCCCGTTGGACTGGGGATGCCCTACCGAGGCGAATCGGAGTGTGATGCCTATGCTGTCACAATAGTATTTGAAGAGGGTGGCGTCGAACTGCAGGTCATTGTCAACCGTGAGCTCCCGGGGCACACCGAAGCGACATATGATGTTTTGCCACAGGAAGCGCTGTATGGCCGCAGAAGTTACTTTGGCCAGGGCCACCGCTTCCGGCCATCTGGAGAAATACTCCAGCGCGACTACCATGAACCGGAGGTCCCCTGGAGCTCGGGCAACTGGTCCTACTATATCAAGGCCCCAGCGTGCCAGTGGCCACACCGGGGGAATGGGGTTGAGGCTCGTCGGGGGCCTGCGGATGATGCGGGCCATCCACTGGCACCCTTGGCACCGACGGACGAGGTCCTGGGCGTCGGTGATGGCAGTTGGCCAGTAGAAGCCTTGCCTGAACGCCTTGCCGACCAACGACCTTGGTGCCAGGTGGGATCCGCACACGCCCGCGTGGATCTCCGCCAGGAGCTCCTGTCCCCCCTCAGTCGAGAGGTAGCGCAGGAGCGGTGCGCAAACCCCTCTCTTGTAGAGTATCCCTTCGAACACCTGGAAGGACCGTGCACGGTGCTGCAAGCGCCGAAGCTCGGCAGGGTCCTCCGGCTCGGTGATGCCTTGCAAGAAATTGAAGATGGGCTCTCGCCAATCTCCTGGCCGATCAATGCGGTGGACGAGTGTCGCGTCTTGGTTGTCCTGCACGATGGCCGCATGTGCTAAGACCTCGTAAAACGCCCCCTCAGGGGGGGCAGTTGCTGGCTGGCCGCCTTAGCGAGGGCGTCGGCCTGCTCATTCTCCGCGCGGGGGATGGCCTTGACGGTGACACCCAAAAAGTGCCTTTCCCTCGCCCTTACCGCCGCGAGGTACTTGGCCAACTCAGGGTCCTTGGCTTGGTATGACTTGTCCACATGGCCAGCCACCAAGCGCGAGTCGGTGCGGACCAACACCCATCTCGCGCCGACTGCCTTGAGCTTCGCCAGGCCAAAAAGCAGTGCCTCGTATTCAGCCGTGTTGTTGGTGGCGGGGAAGGCAAGGCGCGCCGAGTATAGCAAACGATGTCCTTCAGGCGTGACGATCACTGCCCCGACGCCCGCACCGGCGACGCTGTAAGCTCCGTCGATTGTAAGCGTCCAGACGGGATCATCGTGCGTCTGGACAGGTTGGGCCGGCGGGGTCCATTCAGCGAGAAAATCTGCCAGGACTTGGGATTTGATTGCCGTTCGGGAGGCATACGTCAAGGAGAAGGGAGCGAGCTCGGCAGCCCATTTGCCGATGCGCCCTGTGGACTCCTTGTTGTGTAGCATCTCCGCCAGGGGGAATGAGGAAGGCACTGTGATCGGGTGGGCCAGAAAATAATGCCGAAGCTTCCTGGAGGCCATGACCAGCGCGTAGGCGAGCTTCTCAAGCTCCGTGTATCTTGTCTTGGCGCCTTGGAGGGCCTCGGAGACAAAGTAGACGGGCTGCTGCATGGCGCCTTCTTCTAAGACGAGGACGGCGCTGACCGCGGTGGCTGACGCGGCCAGATAGAGCAGGAGGGGAGCCTCTGGTGCTGGGGCGACCAGAGTGGGGAGGCTTGCCAGGTGCTGCTTGAGCTCGTTGAAGGCCTTCGCGCAGTCTCTGTCCCAACGAAATCCATCGCACCCGCGGAGTGTCTTGGAAAACGGCAGGCCCCGCTCCGCCGCCCTGGATAGGAAGCGGCTTAATGCTGCCATGCGGCCCGCCAGCCTCTGGACCTCCCTCGTTGTCTTGGGCGGCTCCATACCCAGGATGGCGTCTACTTTGTCGGTGTTCGCCTGGATTCCCCGCCCGGACACGAGGAAACCTAAGAGTTTGCCCGCCTGCACCCCGAAGACACATTTGTCGGGGTTGAGCTTGATGCCCGCCTTCCGGAGGTTGTCGAAGGTCTCCTGGAGGTCCCGGCCGTGCAGAGCAAGCTGCCGAGTTTTGACCACCACGTCATCGACATAGGCTTCGACGTTCCTCCCGAGCTGGGCGGCCAGGGCAATGGCGACGAGGCGGGTGAAG
The DNA here is from genome assembly GCA_017311315.1 of Dendrocalamus latiflorus. Taxonomy (NCBI): domain Eukaryota; kingdom Viridiplantae; phylum Streptophyta; class Magnoliopsida; order Poales; family Poaceae; genus Dendrocalamus; species Dendrocalamus latiflorus. Next base: position 20,899,823 of record CM029636.1, read on the forward strand.
GTAGCGCCTGCGTTCTTCAAGCCAAAGGGCATTCTGACGAAGCAGAACGTCCCAAGTGGTGTGATGAAACTGGTCTTCTCCTCGTCGTCTTCGGCCATGTATACCTGGTGGTAGCCGGAATAGGCGTCCAGGAAACTCATGAGTTCGCACCCAGCAGTGGCGTCGACCAGCTGATCGATGCGCGGCAAGGGGTAATTGTCCTTCGGGCACACCTTGTTGAGTGCCGTGAAGTCGATGCACATGCGCCAGGCCCCGCTGGCCTTTTTGACTAGCACCGGGTTAGCGAGCCACTCTGGATGGTGGACCTCGCGGATGACCCCGGCGCGAAGAAGCTTCGCCACCTCTGCTTTGGCCGCCTGCTGCCAATCCATCGACATACGCCGAAGCCTTTGCTTGACTGGCTTGGCGTCGGGGCGGACCGCCAAGCGATGCTCGATTAGTGCTCGGTCTACGCCCTTGATGTCCTCCGGGGACCATGCGAAGATGTCCACGTTGTTCTGAAGCACTCGGAGCAGATCCCGTTCGACCCCCGGTGGGAGCCCCTCGCCAATGGACACAAACTGCCCCTCCGCCTGGAGCGGCACCTTCTTGACTCCGCCTTCGGGCCGAGGCTTGGGCGTCCACCCGGGGGCGGAGGGCCCATCACCGAGCGCGCCAAAGAGGGCATGCACCGGGCGATTCGGAACGCGGCTGCCACCTTCGGCACGTCTGGCCAGGTCCTGGTCGCCGAAGACGGTGATAACACCCTCCGGGCCCGGGAGCTTCACACACAAAAACGCGTGGTGCGGGATTGCCTCGAAAGAGTTGATGGCGGGTCGCCCCAGTATGGCGTTGTAGGGGTGCGGGATATCTACGACATCGAAGGTGACATGCTCGGTCCGGATGTTACCTTTGTTGCCCTCCTGACGGAAAGTGACAGGAAGGGACACGTGCCCCAAGGCCTGCAGCGGTTGACCCCCGAAGCCTTGAAGTGGAGCTCCTGGCTGCTCTAGCCGGCTTCGGGGGATCGCCATGCGGTCGAGGGCCTCTGCGAACAAGATATTCGCGGAGCTTCCCCCGTTGACAAGGACGCGCCTGATGTCACAGCGTGCTATGTGGGCCTGGATGACTAGAGGGTCTTGGTGAGGGTACTCCACGCCCCTGGCGTCGTTCAAGTCGAAGGTGATGTTGCGGGGCGGCATCCACAGTTGCGGCTGCTCCCCGGGGGCTTTTGAAGAGGAGCCTCCGGTGATGACGCTGATGGTGCGATGCTGCGCGCCCTCCATTGCGGTGGCTCGTATGGGGCTATCCCTTGGGTACCCCACGTTGGCTCCGGCGGGGGGCCGAGGAGGCGGAGCCCAAGATCCGGCCGTCACCCTCCGCAGCTCCATCACCGCGGTGCATGCCCTTGTGTAATGATCGCCGTAGCCGTGTACCTCGCACCACTTGCCATAGTGCAGGAGCTCTTGCTCTGCGTGGGGTTGGCCGCCGTAATCAAGTCCGCCTTCCGATCCCCGGTCTCCCCTCCGTGAGGCGGGGTCGGGTCCTTGGCGGGCGCTCTCGGTGTCGAGGACATGATGGGTCGCCTGCGACCGGCGCTGGCGGCGTCGAGGTTTAGGCCTGCTCCTTGAAGAGCCTTCCTGTACCCCGGCCTCACTGCCTCGGGGAGGGCCTCCTCGGGACTCTCGGCTGCGTCCCGGCTTCGAGGAGGGACCACCCGCCCCGACTTCGCGCGGGGGGCGCTCCTCCTGGGCGAGGCCGAGGGCGGTAATGCTGCGTCTTCGCGCATCCTCCTCCGCCCGCGCATACTCGTCCATTTTGTCGAAGAGCTTGGCGATTGTCTTGATTGGCCTCCGCGCGTTGTATTCGGCCATCGGGCCCGGGCGAAGGCCCTGTATGGCTGCATTAACGACTGTGGTTTCATTAATATTGTTTACCTGGCATCGAATCTTGGCGAAGCGCTTGAAGTAGCCCCGGAGCGTCTCTGAGGGTCTTTGCTTCACAGCGAAGAGTTGGTCCGCATCGATTCGCTCGACATAGTGTCCTTGGAAGTCGCTATGAAGGCGGTCGCGAAGCTGCTCCCACGCGTAGATGGAGCCCGGCTCTATGGTGAAAAACCAAGAGAGCGCCACTCCGTGCAATGCGAGGGGGAGTCCCTTCGCCTTCGTGGTGTCGTCTCCGCCCGCGGCCTCGATCGCGGTTTCGTACATGCGCATGAACTCGCGAGGATCCGTGTCGCCTTTGTACGGGTCGGTGATGCTAGGGAACTTGAAGTCTTCGGGCCACACCGCCTGCTGCAGCCCCGCCGAAAGCGGGGATTCCGGATCTACGCGCCTCAGCGGGACGCGGCTAGACGTGGGGGCTTCGCGGCTGTCCGCCCTCTCTGGCGTGGGCTCGGGCGCGATTACTGGCGCGACCTACTGGCTCCGAGCCTCTTGTATATCTCGGACGGCTCCGCGAAGGTCCCCTAGTTCCCGCTGGAACGCGTTGAGGGCTGCTAGTAGGGCGCTTTCCACCGCAGGTGTCGTTGGGGCCGCCGGAACGCCCAGCGGACGGGTCGGTGCAGGGACCATCGCCTCCCGATCTCCAGATCCACCGGATGGTTCGTTGCGGCTACCCCCGGCCATCTGATCCGCGCTACCGGCGAGGGTGGCGGGGGTTGTCGTTGCAGTGCCAGCGGCGGGGTTGGATGTCGTTGTAGCGGCGCTGGCGGGGTCAGTCGTTGCAGCGCGAGCGTCGATGCCCGCGACCACGGCGCGTACGCCGCCACCAACTCCTTCGGCGGCCGATGCCGAGGCACTGGTGTTCGCGCGCTGCTCCGACCCGGCCGTCTTCTTTCCCTTCGCCGCCGCTGGTGAAGCTTTTTTCGGTGCCATCTTTTTCCTTCGGTCTTCAGGCTTGTCCTCGTCCTCCCCATGGACGGCGCCAACTGTTGTGGCTACAGACCAAACAGAGAGAGATGGTAGTGGAGAGTGATGAAGATAAGTGTAATGGCCTGGGTCCTCCCCATGGCCTGTACTCATATATATATACACATGAGGAGTGTTTTTACAGTTATATCCTTACATCTGGTTATCCCCTCTGGGGGCAGTTATGTCATTACACATGGCCTATTCTGGGCCTTATAACCTCCTAACAGGCCTGCTGGGCTTAGGTGGGGGCCACCCCTACGACAGTACTGAATATGGGTTTGTGTTTGGATGATGCCTCAAGGAAAAATATAAGGACTAGACCCTTATGCTGAGTAAAGAACATAGTACCCGCCCAACCACAAGCGTTGATTCTATCAAACCTGGTTTAGTAGCTGCTCAAGTTCAATTGAACCTCTGCAACTGGCGAGGGGAGTCTGAGGGTGAGTTCGTATGAGAGGGGGTTAACCATACAACAGTATGACTGTTATAAGTCGGAGGAGATCCGTGGGGTCATCCGAGCTTATGGGGATCTAGGACCTACTGGGTGGAAGCTATATAAAGAATTGAGCAGTGAACCACCTTGTTTTCTTAACTCTTGGCCAGAGTTAAGGGATCTTGTGGGTAAAGCAGGGCAACTCTGCAGAGTCATAAAATAATTGTATTCGAGTACGCCGTGCTTCCGGTAAATGAAGCTGTGTTTAATGGGTGATTCCAGCAGCGAAGCATAAGTAGTGTTGAGAATGGTTTAGTAATGTGGAATGTTGATAATTACGCTTGAAAACCCCTTTACCTTAATGAAGTTGTTTTTCAAGTTTTTAATTGATTCACAACTAAAACTGCATCCACGAAAATAATAAACTTGTTTCCTTTTGATTGTTATACCATGCATATAGTTAATGTTAAGGTCCGTGTGGCTTGCTGAGTACGGTGGTTGTACTCATACTTGCTTAAAAACATAAACAGAGGCAGTTAACTTGAGGAGCCAGGCGAAGGCGAAGAGGTGGTATTCTATGAAATGGAAGAAGCGTGGGATTAGGGTCGTTCTCCGCTCAAGTATGCCTGTGGTGTTTCTTTTTGTGTAATATATCTGAAGGCCGTCGGCCCTACTGTTAAACTTGGCTTTAAGCCCTTCTATTGTAATAAAGTCGACTTTTGTATTTGAGCTTGCGTTGGCAATGTTATTCACTCGAATGATGTAACTCGCAACTGAACAATCCTGGGCAGTTGCGAGGGATTCATAACGCTCCCAAAAATGGGGGTGTTACAAAAATACTCTATCTTAACAATCTTCTCACCAAATAATAAATTAAAAATTGAGCATGCAATTAGAATACACCTCCATTGGCGCACCACCGCACATAAAGAAAGGTGAGCAGTAACATGTTCCCGATCCGACTGAAATTCATTTTTTTTTGTCCCTCGATAGCGAAAAGGCACGTTACTCCGTATAGGCTTGCCATACTTAAATTAGCAGCTCCTGGGTGTACGTACGTAGTGTAGGGCACAATGTGTGGCCGTGTTGGGAGTTGAGAGGTGTAGTTTGATTACACCAATAATTGAGCCCGTCCGTACGCAACTGACCAGCATACAGCGTTGTGCAATGTATGTAACAAGGAAGGCCTCGCTGCTCAGCTTCGACCTTTTTCTCTTTTAGCTTATTTAAATCAAAAATTATTTAAGATATATCAGTTTCTAATTTTAATTTATCTTAACTTTTTAGATTTTGTCGGCTCTTTTGCCCTTTTTTTTGCATTGTCCATGAGAATATAACATTTTTTTTTCAAATTTTTTTCTCAATATTTCAAAAGTTTTCAATTTTTTATTTTTTCTCAAAAAAGCTAACTGTCGCTACAGTAAAATTTTAGTTAAAAACTAAAAGAGATAGCCACAAACTTAAGCCAAAAGCTTGTTGAAGCACTACCAAAATATTGTCATGCACCAATGGACACGAGAAGCCATAGCTAACTTAGGGTTGTTCCTGGCTTTCCAGTAGCTATTGACTTTTGCCTTTTGAACAATACTCCCTCCGTCCAAATCTATAGAACGTATTTTTTAATGATCATGTCCATAAATATAGGACGTATTTTATATTTCAATGCAAAATTAGTGTGATGTTCTCTCTATATCCCTAATAAATATATAACTTTATTTGCTTTTCTATATATGCATGCATTGAATATAGTGCTTAAAGATAATAATTAGGGATAATCTAGCTATTTTCATTATCTCCTTGATATATATGCCAAGCGAAAATATGCCTAATAACATGGACAGAGAGAGTAACAGCTTGTAAAGAAACCATACGAAGAGAGACTCGCGTGTGATTTTGGCCGATATAAATGAAGTCACTGTAGTGTCTACTATAATTGACTAGTAGACCACATCTGAAAATGGCAAGAAGAATCTTTGTGAAAGGGGGAGTTTTTCTTTGTGAAAAACATATATAATACTTTTGGACTCTTAAAAGGGATAAAATATTATTATTGGAAAAACTATTTTACCTAATTTACCCAAAATATTCTACGGATATTATGAATGAGTGGTTTCATTCCTATTTTCTTCTTTTGGTATTCATGGAGTAAAAATCTAATGATATGCAAGATTACCTTTCCAAAAGAGCTTTTTTTGGTCAAAAATCAAAAATCTTGTTTAAAAGGCTAAAATTTATGAAAAACTATATAAAAGGACTTATTATGTATGTCAAATGTTCTCAAAGCTTTTTATATAAAAAACTTCTATTTTAGAAATCAAAAGAAAATTTTGGCCCCAAAATGATCTTATATGATCTTTGTTTGGATTAAATGATAATAAATCAAAATCTATTTAGTGTTTGAAAAAGTGGTTAATAAAAAACTCAAAGGGTTGGTCCTTTTAAACATTTTTCTAGTTCAAAGCCTTTGCAAAAGACCAATCATTGAAAAGATGTACTCTTTTAAATCTCATCTAAAAACTAGTATTGACCTCAAATGATCCATTCTTGCATATAATGAGTTTAGCTATTTGAGCAAGATTTCTTGTATATATTGATTTGAAATAGTATTTATAACTCCTATGAAGCTAATAAATCAAATGAATCCATGGAAATTTAATTTGTTCGGATTTTAAGTTTTTGTTGAAATATCAATCTTCCCTTTTGCGAACAAAGTGCATTTTGGCACATCTTTTGATTGGAGACTTCTTTTTTGAAAATTCTTATTGGAAAAGTTTTTTAGGAATCCAAAATTTATTTCTACAAATTTCCAAAGCATTTCATATTAATTTGAGAAAGTTGTATACTTCTCTCTTTGCTAAAATACTGAAATTTCAGAAAAATCATGGTTTTGAGCCGATTTGTGATTTTTGTATCTTTTAGTGGGCTCATAATCTGATGAATCTATAATCATGACTTTTGATTCTCTATTGCTGTTCAACAAATTTTCTCAGACTTGTTGGACTTTTCTAAGTCAGTTTTTCAGCTAGCTCTTGAAGCTCCATTCAAATGCCAAAGTTTGAAATTCTGAAATTGAAGTGTGGTTCAAATGCCAAATGATGAAGAACTCCAAACTGCAACTTCAATATGAAACTTCAAAAGCCTTCATGGAGCGCGCTCTCAAGAGTAAGATTATTTGAATGTATTTCAAATATCTTGTATTAATTCATTTGGTATCATATTGGTCATTTGTATCTATCTTCATACTCTTTATGACCATATTAAGTTAAATTAATTAGTATCAAGCTTCAAATAATGAAAAATCTTCATTTTGGATTAACTTGTCTTCTTTCCTTGTTTTTATGGTAACTATTTGATGATAATGCCTCTTGTTGATGCTTAATGCCAAATGGGGGAGAAATTTGTGATAATAGCTTTGGATTGTGGGGGGAAAATTATAATGACAATGGGAAAGAAATTAGTGAAAATAGCTTAGCTCATAATGAAAAATTTAAAGTTAAACTTGAATAATGCTTTCACCTTCTCTCATGTATATGCTTTGTGATATGCATGAGTAATTTAATTTCCTATCATTTGTTCATTTTCATCTAAATGCTATTATTGTTAATGGATTTGTCAACAATCACCAACAAGGGGGAGATTGAAATATCAAGCTCCATTAAGTCGGTTTTAGTGATAATGACAAATCCATTTGTGAGACTAATCTTATTTATTGATTATGATATTACTTAGTCTCATATGGATGAAAAGGTGAAATCATTGAGATATGCATTTGATATCTCTCTTATCCAAATATATGTGTTGTGGGGGTGGCCCAACCCCCCGTGACTGGGCCTTGCAACTGGCATAATATGTAATAGACCTGATAGTGTAAAGGAATATACCAATGCAAATATACCGATGTACCCTCGTCCTTTGTAAGTACTAAGGGGTAGAATGGGGATTTCCCATTCTACCCCACTCATGTATATAAACCTCCAGGAAGGGCATCCTCTCATTCTTACCAATTCTCCCACAGATCTGGCTCTCCTCTTTCTCTTCTACGAGTCCCCTTCTTTACTGTTTGGCCAGTAGCCACAACAATATGATTAAATGAAAAATCTATATGTGAAACTAACATGCTTGTTTGAGTATATTATTGCTTAACCTCATTTGGATGAAAAGGCGAAATCAAAGAGGTATGCATTCGAAATCACATTTTTATATATTAATGCATTCCTTGGATTTAAAATATAGATTGAACTCTATAAATAGTCTAAAATGAATATGTACATATGTTTTCATTACACATACATGTGTACACACATTTAGGGGGAGTTCACTCTATGTTTTGAGGTTTTATAAGTAATGATCTATGCTTCATTTAATATAGATATTAGGATCTTTATTTTGAAATATATTCCTTGAGTATATAAAACTTGTACAGTTTATATATACTTATTTGCAATTGGGTTGTCATTTAGCTTCATCCATTATGTGTTAATGGTTAATGACAGCCGGATAAGTAAGCTTTATTTTGAAAGTTTATCTTAGAGTATATAAATGTTGTGTACATGTTGTACACTCGCAAATATAATCTTTACCCCATTATTTGTTTAGATTGTTATGAATTACCAAAAAGGGAAGCTTGTAGAATCTAATCCCTCCATTATATGTTAATGGTGAAGTTTGGTGATTGATGACAATTGTTTTATGGACTAACATTTTCCATGAGTTGGATGAATATGTTAGATTCCACAATTGAGAATGACATGTGATGACTTCATGTGTTGAAGATCATGAAGTCAAGATGAAAGATGATATCATGTGTTGAAGGCCATCGAGAAGAATATGCATCATGAGTTGATGCATGTCGAAGAGGAGATGATCATGTATTGATCAACAAGTCAAGTGAAGATCCATTATGTGTTGATGGAGGTTGATCGAAGGATGGATCATGTGTTGATGCATATCAAAATGATGACCTGAATTTGAAGTTGAGATGTGTGTCATTAAGCTTCAAGACGATGCTTAAGGCAAAAGTATGACTAGGTTGGGCTAAGGATGTGTTCCTAGTCTTTTACCAGTCTTGGTGATTGGTTGGAAGAACGGATTGCTAGTATATGTTGCCGTACTATTAAGAGTGGTCATGTTTAGAAGCATGAGTCTCATCATGTGTTGATAGCTCAATCTTGTCTGTTCTAGCTCTCTTTAGCATGATGCTTATATTTGCAAATGTGTTTTGCAAATAATTGAAGCTCATATGTTGAATCCTTGTAACATAGGACTATATATTACGAATGTGTTTTGCAAGTGTTTGAAGTACATGTTACCTACTCCTTGTAGTATGAGGCTTATATTTGCAAATATATTTTGCAAATAGTTGAAACTCATATACAATCCTTGTAGCATGTGACTTTGGTTTGCGAATGTGTTTTGCAAGTAAATTAAGTCATGATTTTAAAATGTGCAAATGTGTTTTGCAACTTGTTGGGAGTCATGGATGATCCTTGTGTGCATGATACTGTAGTTTGCAAATGTGTTTTGCAAAATTTATTGAAGTATCTACACTCTTCAAGATAATCAAAACTACCGGTGTGCATTGCACGATACTACCGGAGGTCGGAAGTAGTGGCTCTGTGTGAGCGGTGCTACCAGACATCGAAGGTACGACATGTGTTGCATGGTACTACCGGATGAGTGGTCCGATCAGCTTTATGTGAGCGGTCCGACTGACCGACAGAAGTACCGGCTCTATGAGAGCGGTACTACCAGAAGGTAGAAGTACCAGCGTGTGTTGTGCGGTACTACCAGACTTTGGAGGTTTTGGATTTTCTTGCGATACGTTTTTTTCATGGAGACACCTGTGTTGTGGTCTTCTCCTCCCCATTAGATCAGTTGTTCCTCATGTGTGGAGTGATACTTCTGATGATCGGAAGTACCGGAAAATGAACGACGGAACTTCTGATTTTGACTGTAATGGCTAGTTTTTCTAACATTGTGAGGGGAGCGGAAGTACCGGCCTTATAACGGTGGTACTTCTGATTTTTCAGGGATTTGGCTCCAATGGCTATTTTTCTTGTGTGAGGTATAAATACTCCCTTGTGGCCAGTTGGAGAAGGTGTTGGCTGACCATTTGATACTCTCTTGAGCTAGTGTGAGGTCCTCGTCTCAATTGTACATGTGTTGCACTTTATGAGCGAGGAGAAGGGATCTAGAGTGCATGTGTTGTATATAGAGTTGGACTTTGTGTCCATTCGAGCTTGTGCATTCATTGCACATGGTGAGAGTCAAGCGAGGGGCTTGACGTATTACTCTTGGAGTTTACCGACTCCTAGATGGCATTGGAGGCGTCGTACATGGTGAACTTCTCAAAAAAAGATTGTAAGAAGTCCTAGCGAAGTGTGAAGGTTGGAGCTCACCTACCCCAAATAGAAAAGAGTTACCACTAGTGAATTAAGATGTTTTGGCTTAATTGGAGCTGGTCCAATTCGTTTAGGCTAACCTCAATGTAGATTAGGGGAGACCAGTAAGTCTTCGAACACCATGGTAAAAGGTAACCGTATCAATTGTGGTTTATTTTCTTGTGCTCAATTTTCTTTCAAGCAATTTACATTCATAGAATTAAATTGATTGCTTGTCTATCTAGAATTGCAAATCTTGACATAGACTTAGGAAGTTGATGCACTTAGGTGAAGCTAGTTGATTTAGACCTTATTTGTGCTTAACCAAATTGCTTTAAGCTTATATACTTGGTTTTAGCCAAATAGTTTAAATAGATTTATAAGAGAAATTTTTAGAACCAACTATTCACCCCCTCTAGTCGGTCTCCTCGATCTTACATATATTTCATAGGAAATTCATGTATTACAAACGAGCTCTAAATGTTTTCAAAAAGATAGTCCACATCAATTCCTTTGGTGCTTCAGTTAGTTCTCATCGTGGTGCTTTCAAGCAATGCCCTTGTCGCTTTTCTCAATATGGCTCTTATCAATGCAGTTTGACGTTTATGAGGCAAAGTAAAAGGTTCAACTCAATGCAGTTTTTCATTTATGAACTATAGCTTTTGTTGAGTGATGCTGACAATAGCTGAATTTTTTTGGGCTTATACTTAGTCTTTGACTTCCATTTTTATAGTAACTTGCTGTTAAATGGTGCGTTTTTCAAGGCGGGGTCTCCATGTAAATTATAGTATAAACTATACCGAGTTCAGCTGTACCAACCAAAATTGCATGCGACTATTTTTCTTTTCGTACTGCCTTTTACGAATAGGCTAGAATTCAAAAACCACAGCTATAAATCATAACACTCAGTCTAAAAGAACCCAATCATGTATGTCTCAGGTCCAGACAGTAACATCTGCACTTCAAATTTCAAATGTTAGCAACTCTTATTTTTGTGAGGCACAATCATTACCACCTTGCTCCCGACTGAGCATGCATATAGCCATAAATTTGCATTCATCAAGTTTTTTTCTCTAGTTTCTACATGGCTGATGGCCTGACGCCCCGTCTGTAATGCCTTCTGGGCCTCACGCTTAATTTTCTCCTTGAAAGAAAGAACCACATACTAAGAATTCAGTTGATAGCTAATTCTCTCTAGAGAAAACTAACAGCTAATACTTATAAACGAGACAGTCGCCAATGTAAGGTAGCATACGTGTGTGCTCTCTAGGGGTGAAAATGGATCGGATAGTTTCCGCGGATCCGGACGGATACAGATATGGATTGTGTTGGATCGGATTTTTTTCGGATAGTTCTCGGATCGGATACGGATACGGATTTTTTATCGGATACGGATACGAATACAGTAAGCCTAGTATCCGTCGAATACGGATACGGATAATCCGAATAGTGGCTGAATTTTAACAAAAATGGTATATGGAACACATTGGAGTAGCCACCAGCCCTAGTGCCTAAGGTAATATTTCAAAATATGGAACACATTGGAGTATTGGACCAACCTATAATGCAAACATTGAAGCTTCTGCAGATCTTGTGAATATTATAGAATATATGAAGAATTAGGCTTGTAAATTGGCAATACGAATTGTTGCTACTTATGTAGTTATGTTATGATCGACTATTGGGTATATTTTCATTGTGGATGAAAAGACTATGCTTGTTTAGATTTCATGAATGTTTTGACAAGATGAACTATTTACGTATTTTCGTTAATTTTGGATGTCTAGTTTAAGAGGTTTTCATGTTCCGATAAATATTCGTAACCGTATTCGTATTCGATCAGTATCTGTATTTGATATTATTCGTATTTGTATTCGTATTCGAGTTATCCGTATTCATATCCGTATCCGAAAAAAAATATAAAAATAAATATGATAGAGGCATTATCCGTCCGTATTCGATCCGTTTTCACCTCTAGTGCTCTCAATGTAGGTTTAGTATTTTCCCCGTGCCGAATCTCTCACAAAAGAAGAAAGCGATGTTGACCAGGTACCTTGCGATGCTAGCCCAGTAGTAATGCTTTCACACGCGCAAAGCAAAAGCAAACCACGGACCTACTTTAAGCACCAGAATCTGCGTAGTTGCCAATTTGCCGGGTGTCTTTTGGCAATCCATTTTTCCATTGAACTCCACTTTCCCCTCCCTCACTGTCCTCTCCATTGAAGCTAACCAGCCGCCAGCGCCTCCTCCTCCTCCGCCGTCTACTTGCTCTTCCACCTCTCCACTGAAGCCCTGATCCCCACTGCAGCCGACATCTCCCTCCACAACTCCAAGAAAGACTGTAAGGAAAGGGAGAAGGGGAAAAAAGAAAGAAACTGTGCATCATTAGCTAGTTTCTGCTTAGTCAAATACAAGAAAAATTTATATTTAGTCACTTTTCCTGAGAGCATCTAGCTTGTTACCTGCTATGTTTCAGCAAATCCTAAGTCTGAACATCTGACGATGCCAAGATTGATATAGCTATAGCTATGTCAGCAAGTGGATATCAAAGATGCTGAAAATTTTTAATTGTAGTGCTTTTTTATTCAGCTATAAGAATGAATGTCTCATCTCAGTACAGATCTTAACATCTGAAAAACTTCATATTAGTTCAGAGCATGCCATGTTCATTGTCAATTCAGAAAGCTCAGTAGCAAGAATCTGGACATTTCCCATAAGGACGAACACCTCAAGTACTTTTGAACCTAACATGTGAAGAATTATATACTGGTTGTTGTTGAAGTAAAGGGCAAACTGTTGATTTAATAGTAGTAGTACTTTGTCAAGATTCTTGAACTTTCTTATTTCCAAACTCTGCATTCCTTAGAACATTATCCTTCGAACTGAAACTCTGCACTTCTCAGTTCTGACACACTGATGTTTCTTGATGGCATTCAGGTAGTGTCTCTAGATCGGCAGTCTTGCTGCTCTCGGTACTGTCTTCACCAATAAATGCACCAATCATAGAGGGACACTATGGCTACAACTGCCGCACTGGTCTTTGCCGGCAAGTCGGTGGCAACTCCGGCCATATCCTTCTTGGTCACAAAGGCCTTCACCTACCTCAACGAATACCGCAGGACTGCAGGAATGGACGAGATGAAGAACAGAATACTGCTGGCCTTGCATGGCTGTGAACGCGGTGCACATCAAGGAGGAGAGCAGCGCACTGGATGCATGGCTGTGGCAGCTCAGGGATGCAGTCGAGGAGGCTGAGGACGCACTCGATGAGATCGAGTACCACGAGCTCGAAGAGAAGGCCAATGACCGAAAGGTTAGTGACAGGGGCTCCTCTGTTGCTAAGATGAAGCACGAAGTTGTCAGATCTATTAAGCATATCAGTATTTTGGATAAGACCGTTAAAGGTTTGACTCAGCGTGGCACTCTCAAGAGACCAAGGAAATCTGTGGAGGTTTTAGATAGGACTGCTGCAGGAGTTGCAGATTTTCTCACACTCGCTCAACGCCTCAGGGGATGTACTAGTCGGCAGGAGTAGTACTTTCTGAACAGGGATCGTGAGACAGGTTCCACGATAACTGCAACTGAAGTGGTTGGGTGGTTGACATCGCATGAAGATGCTGAAATTGTGGTGAGCGCTAATCATGTATCTGTTGTTTCAATAGTTGGTCATGGTGGGATGGGGAAAACTACCTTAGCACAACTCGTATACCAAGATGATGGTGTCACAAACCATTTTGATAAGGTCATATGGGCGTGCGTATCTACTAGCTTGGATGCAACAACAGTCATAAGTAAGATATTGGAAGCTGCTACATGGGCAAAACCTAATGCAAATACTTATGAGGCACTGCAACAAATTCTCAGAGAGAAACTAAACTATGTAAAATTCTTACTAATTTTGGATGATGTCTGGGAGGATGAGAAAACTGACCAATGGGAAAAGCTATTTGCCCCTTTGAGGACAGGGAAGAGTGGAAGCAAGATCTTGCTGACAACCCGGATGCAACGTGTGGCAGATGTGGAATCTTGCCCTCCTCGCTGCGGAATCTCTCTATCTCGGGTTGTGACTCAGAGCTGGAGAAGAAGAGCAGAGGATATGCAAGCCACATCATAAGCGCGACAATAGGTAACTCCACCCTTCCGCTCTCATCATCGCTTGCTTTGAATTTTTGCATTCCTTCCGTCTGGCAGCCTGTAGTTGGTTCTATGCAAAGCACTTATGGATCACTCTTTTTGGCGCTGCATTTTATCAAATATAGTTTGGTTCTACCTCTGCCCTCTCGCACGTTTAATTCCTGTGGCACCATTATTATCAAGCGTGCTTGCTGAATTAGTCAGTTCACAGCTCTTGCTTTGTTACCATTTTGTTGTTTTATGCCTCAATTTCCCATTGTTTTGTCTTGTGCGTGGTGAGAGTTGGAGGCCTCTGATTTAACCTTGTTCATAAACACCACTTAAGCCTACTTCATCTGTCCTTGGTATGGATAAATACATTTTCTTAGCGAGGTAAATGCTATAAGAACTGTGCATACCAGTACCAGTTCTGTGTGAAGAACAGAGGATGATATGTTGTATTCAGGATTCCATGTTCTTTTCCCATCCTCCATGACTACCACCAACACTCTGATGTTTGCGTTAAGTTCAAACATTAAGTTTCCAATTTCATGTGTTGAAGAACTAATTACCGTTGGAACTTTCTGATAGCTGACTATGAACCTGTGACAGGAAATCTGTGCTTCATCATGGGCAAGGAATGCAGCCAAGAGACTTACGACATGCTTAAGTAGGTGTTAAGACTTCTTTGATTTGAATGTCATAAATGATGGTACAACCTGCCACAATGTTTTAACAAAACAACAACAACAATGCAAGCTACATGTTTTAATTTTGCAGACTATTCCTGTAGTTGTAATACATCGTCTAGACTTTTGCTGTTTCTGTAAACAAGAAGCATTTACATTTTAAGATGGGCTTGTCTCTGTTGTCAGGTTCGCCGATGATGCCACGCTTTCTTCCTGGGTGAACGGATCAAGAGATGGCCAGAGAATTGTGGCAACACCGCACTGGTTGAAGAAGCATTTCTGTCTGGAGAATGCTTCTTAACCTACTGTTGCTCGAGCAAACTTTGAGGAAATGATCCAACACCGACCAAAGGTCTTTGCAAGCTTGATATAATACAATTTACTTCAGCAAACAACTTCAAGTTATCAACTCAATTGAAACACGTCTTCAAGCCTCTTAATCTACTTCTCCTCGGTTGTCAGGTACTTTGTACATCGCCAGTGGAAAGTACAGCAAAGTCAGTTCTTTAATGGTGGCTTCATGTTACCAGCTTAATGAATGACGTTGTTGATGAACGAGGGATGATGCGTAATTTGTCTACATTACTGATGCCTCTGAGCGTCAATGCAATCATACGGATTGATTTTCATTTTCCATGAATTGATCTGGTCTTGATTGAGTTGATGATGGAGGGCCTCATGCCCCCATCGCCCTGAACCTGAATTCCTGAAGCACAGACCTGAACCGGAAGAGTGCAGCTCATCGTGAGTATTGTTGGCAACTCTTTTTTTCTGAGGCACAATCTTGAACAACTTCCCTCCATTGCTTACATGTATGCAACAATAACTAGTAAGTCTACATTCCTCACCTTGATTATTTTTAGTAAATTAGTTTCTACATGTCTGATGGCCTGATGATCCTGGTTGTAATGCTTGCTGGCCTAACACAACACAATGTACTAACCTCACGGGATGAATGTTCGATGGCATGTAATTCTTCTACATTGCTGGTGGCTCTGTGTGCCGACGTGATCATAGTGATGTTTTTTCCTTTCCAACGAAGTATTAATCTGTCTTTGATTTGAGTTAAAAAATGGAGAACTTTATCACCCTGAACCAGGACTCTTGAACCTGAAGTGCACAGTACACCCTGTGACGGATTTAGTCTGTACTGTTAGAATGATCTCAGCAGGGCATTTGGCCCAACGGCCAAATACCCTCCCCTTGCTCGCGCCCTGATCGGGGGCGCCCAGCCCAATAGGCTGGTGGGCCCCTGTCGCCAGCGCCATATAAAAGAGAGGTGGGGGCCGGGGCGGCACGCACGACGAGGTTCACCGTGCCGCCACCTTCCCCACCAACAAACCCTAAACCCGATCTGAGGGGGCGCTCCAGCGACGGGAGACATCCACCGCCGCCAGACCACGCCACCGAGAACACGCAGCCACCAGGGAGACCCCGCTCCTTCTCCACCGAACGTCGCTGCCTAGCGCAGACTACCCCAACTAAAGGAGCGGGATGGCCGGGACATCGACGACTCCGGCGGCCGGCTTTGACGGTACCAATCACACCACTCTTCCTCTCCCCTCCTCTCTCGGATCTAAACCCCAAGCGCAAAAGAGAGGCACACAATGGTATCAGAGCATACCGGGTGAGCCGCCGCCGTGCGCCGCCGTTTCGTGCGGTCGCCGCCGACGGACACGCCATCTTCGGGCGCCGCCGCTCCCCGGATGTTGCCGCCGCGCCGCACCGCGCCCGGCCGCTGCGTTGCACCGCCCCGGCCGCCGAGCTCCGCTGGGGGCCATGGGGCCGCCGCCGCCGCCTCGCGGGCGCTGCGAGCGCCGCCGACTTCGTGAGAGCGCGCGGGAGGAGCGGCAAGTCGGCCCTCCGAGAGCCGCCTCCTCCAGATGGCGCCGCCGCGCGCTGCAGCTCCGCCCGCCGTCGCCTTCCGCGCGGGGCCGCCGCCATTGCGTGCGCGTCGTCCCGCCGCCCCGGCGCCTCGGGCTGCCTCTCGCCGCCTCCGCTCGGCCGCCGCGCGCGCCGCCGCAGCTAAGATCCGCTTTTCTCGGGTGGAGAGGAGCCGATTTGAGGGCCAGGGTTAGGGTTGGGGGTGTTAACCCCGCTGCGCGCCTGCTCGGCCGTCCGATCTGATCGGACGGTCGCCGTTCTTGCTGGCCGCATGAGTGTTTTTGGGCCGTGCGTGGCTGGATTTTTTGATGGGCCGGTGGAGCCGGCCGGGCGGGATGGGCCAAGAAAAGCTGAGCGCGTGCCGGCTGGGCCGGCCGCAAGGGATGGGCCAAGTTTGGCCATTTTGCACAGTAATTCCATTAAATGAATTTATTGATTTTCAGAAGCATTTATGAGTGAATTTGATTGAAATTTGATCCAAAATCTCTGTAAATTTTTGCACCAACGTGTTAATTTTTCAGAGATTAAAAGTGTACAGTATAATGCTTCTGTATAATGAATTATTTTAGAATAATTACAGTTTCCGCTGCAAAAGATAATACTGATTGATTTTCATTATTAAATTCGAACCAACGGGAGAATTTAATTTTGGAAAAATAGATATAAATCCCAGATAATTATGATATTGTTATTTTCTGACCAACGTTGATAATAGCAGTATTATAATTTTTAATTGATGATTTTATGCATTATTTCTATTTCTGCCCAACGGTGATGTAGATTTAATGTATAGATAAAATTGATTTAAATTGTATGTCGTATTTTTGACCAACGTTGGAAATAAGGCATATGATTTTGCTGTTATGTTCTCACTTTATTTGAAATATTTTTCAGGCGGATACAACTTGATGAGTTGTATCAGAGAGATCCCCACTCTCAAAGGTGATAATTATGGAGAGTGGAAGAAAAAGATAGACTTAGCGTTTATCTTGGCTGAGGTGGACTGGGTCCTCACTACAGCACGTCCCACTGAGCCTTTGGCGCCAGTGAGGGAACAGAATGAGGATGACACTGCATGGCAGAAAAGACAGAGGGATCATGCTCCCTTACAGATGTCTTATGACCTTGATCATAAGAAATGGACCACAGCCAACAAGAAATGTATGGCTGTGATAAAGAACACAATTGAGCCTGCGATTGTGGGCTCAATTGCAGAGTGTGACACTGTCACTGAATACCTTGATAAAATAAAGAGTCAGTTCACTGGCTCTTCAAAGACTTATGCTACACAGCTGATTAAGCAGCTGGTAACAGAAAGGTATTCTGGCAGTGGCAATAACATAAGAGAGCACATTCTTAGAATGAGCAACTTGGCATCTAAACTTAAACCGATGGATTTGGCTCTTAAGGATGAGTTTCTTATTCATTTGGTTTTTGCTTCTTTGCCAAAAGAGTTTGACACTTTTGTTGTCAACTATAATATGCAATCCGAGAAATGGGACATGGAAAAGTGCATAGCCATGTGCGTGCAAGAGGGGGAAAGAATCAAATCCTCACATGGTGGTTCTATCAACTATGTGAAGGATAACAAGAAAAAGAATTACAACAGTAACTCCTTCTCAAAGAACAAGGGCAAAGCCTCTGTACATCAGCCTCAACAGAATAAATTTGCTGTAGACAAAGATCAGTGTCTTCACTGCAAGAAGACGGGACACTACAAGAAGAACTGTCCTGATTATTTAAAGATGATAATGGCAAAGAAAGGTGAGAACATTATTACCTTTATAAATGAATCCCTGTATGTGCAATATTCGAAATCCACTTGGTGGATTGACTCAGGAGCAACTGTTCACGTTGCTAATTCTTTACAGGGATTCCGTTCGACGAGGACTACGCAAAGAAACGAAAGATGCATTAAAGTTGCAAATGGAGTCCAAGCTGAAGTTGAAGCCGTTGACGATCTTTCATTAGAGTTAGCTAATGGCTCCAATCTTTTACTTAGAGATGTCCTTTTTGTTCCCTCTTTACAGAGGAATTTGATTAGTGTTTCAAATTTGGACAAAGATGGTTATGATTGTAATTTTGGAAATGGCAAGTGTGAAATAATGTTTAATAAAGAATGTGTTGGTCTTGCCATCTTACAGAATGAGCTTTATTTGTTGTCACTTCGTGAAAATGTGAATTCCGTATGTGATGTGAATGAGCGTATATCCTCGCCTGTGAATGCGAACAGAAAACGAAAGAGAACTCTAGATGAGTCGTCGAAATTATGGCACTGTCGTTTAGGCCATATTTCGAGGGGGAGAATAGAAAGACTAGTTAAGAATGATATTCTTCCTCCATTAGAGTTCTCAGACTTAGAACAATGCAGAGAATGCATTAAAGGAAAATATGTAAAGAAAATTAAAAAAGACGCTAAAAGAAGCACAGAAGTTCTACAAATTGTTCACACAGACATTTGTGGTCCTTTTCCTGTGAAAAGTGTGGATGGATATGACTCGTTCATAACATTCACGGATGATTACTCCCGTTATGGATATATTTATCCAATCAAAGAAAGAAATGAAGCCTTGGATAAATTCAAGATATTTAAGGCTGAAGTTGAAAACCAACACGATTTAAAGATTAAGATAGTCCGATCTGATCGTGGGGGGAGTACTACGGTCGACATACTCCATATGGACAAGTTCCTCGACCTTTTGCAAGGTTTTTACAGGAAAATGGCATAGTGGCCCAGTATTCTATGCCGGGCGAACCTCAGCAAAATGGAGTAGCTGAAAGACGCAACCGTACCCTGATGGATATGGTGCGAAGTATGATGAGCTACTCCACACTCCCATTGAGTTTATGGATGGAGGCGTTGAAAACCGCAATTCATATTCTCAACAGAGTGCCTAGTAAGTCGGTGACCAAAACACCGTACGAGTTGTGGACAGGAAAAGTTCCCTCACTAAACCACTTACGTGTGTGGGGGAGTCCTGCTGAGGCTAAAGTATTTAACCCAAACCTTGGGAAACTTGATCCCAAAACAGTAAGTTGCCATTTTATTGGCTACCCTGAAAAGTCAAAAGGTTATCGTTTCTACTGTCCAGACAGATATACAAAGTTTGTAGAAACGAGACACGTTGTCTTCTTAGAGGATGAAATGATGAGGGGGAGCATGGTAGCTCGAGAGATTGACCTTGAAGAGAAGCGGGTGTATGCACCCACTCCAATGATTCAAGATCCATTCTTCACACTACCTGCTGTCGCTGCACCGACGGTGCAAGACACTGTGGTGCCAGCACCTGTTATTGTTCCTCCCATGGCAACAATGAATGAGAATGAAGAACCTGTTCTTCAGGATCATATAGAACCTATTGTCACAGATGAGGGGGAGCAACAGCAGCCTCAAACAGAAGATGTACCAAATGAGGAGGCCCCGAGGAGGTCTCAAAGAGTAAGAAGATCAGCTATTTCTGATGATTATCAGATTTATCATACAGAGGAATTTCAAATGGAGGATGATCCCACCTCATTTGAAGAAGCCATGAGAAGCGAAAATTCCTCAAAATGGCTTAAGGCCATGGAAGAGGAGATGAGGTCCATGAAGACTAATAAAGTCTGGGACTTGAAAATTATTCCTAAAGGAGCCAAAACAGTAGGCTGTAAATGGGTCTACAAGACAAAGCATGACTCCCAAGGGAATGTAGAAAGATACAAAGCGCGACTTGTGGCAAAAGGATTTACGCAAAGAGAAGGGATTGATTACAATGAGACCTTTTCTCCAGTCTCATGTAAAGATTCCTTCAGAATCATAATGGCATTAGTAGCACATTATGATTTAGAGTTACATCAGATGGATGTAAAGACGGCATTTCTTAATGGGGACTTGGAGGAAAATGTTTACATGGCACAACCGAAAGGTTTTGTCGTGGAAGGAAATGAAAGAATGGGATGCTGCCTAAAGAAATCAATATATGGGTTAAAGCAAGCTTCAAGACAGTGGTACTTGAAGTTTGACAATACAATAAGAAAATTTGGGTTTAAAGAGAATGTAGAGGACAACTGTGTTTATGCAAAGTTTAAAGATGGGAAGTTTATCTTCCTAATCCTGTATGTGGATGATATCCTACTAGCTAGTAGTGATGTCAGTCTGCTACTGGAAACAAAGAAGTTTTTGTCCTCAAACTTCGATATGAAAGATCTTGGTGAAGCTTCATTCGTTCTAGGGATCGAAATTCACCGAGATAGAAACAAAGGGGTATTGGGACTGTCACAAAAGACATACATAGAGAAAGTCTTAAAGAAATTTGGGATGCATAAATGTAGTCCTTCACCTGCACCTATAGTCAAGGGCGACAGATATGGGGATTTTCAATGCCCCAGGAACCAGTATGAGATCGATCAAATGAAAGCGGTTCCATATGCTTCAGCTGTCGGAAGCTTACAGTATGCTCAAGTGTGCACACGCCCTGACTTAGCATTTGTTACCGGGTTACTTGGCAGATTCCAGAGCAATCCTGGAATAGAACATTGGAAATTGATAAAGAAAGTCTTGCGTTATTTGCAAGGAACAAAAGGCCTCATGATGACATACAGAAGATCAGATTTACTCCATATAGTGGGGTATACAGATTCTGATTTTGCGGGAGATGATAGAAAGTCTACATCCGGATATGTATTCACTCTCGCTGGAGGAGCTATATCGTGGAAAAGCTCAAAGCAAACCGTCACTACATCGTCCACAATGTATGCCGAGTTTGTAGCATGTTATGAGGCCACGGGGCAGGTGAACTGGCTAAAGAAGTTCATACCCGGTTTAAAAGTGGTTGACGACATCAATAGACCACTTAAGTTGTACTGCGATAATGAACCCGCAGTAACGTATGCCCACAACAATAAGTCAAGTGGTGCTGCCAAACACATTGACATAAAGTACTATGTTGTGAAAGATAAAGTTCGGGATCAAATTATAAGTCTTGAGCACATAAGTACCGCAAAGATGTTAGCGGATCCGCTTACTAAAGGCTTACCACCCAACGTGTTCAGAGAACATGTAGCCGGCATGGGTTTAAGGGAAAGCCTATGATTCCTGGACTAAAAGATGGCCCAAAAGTTTAAAGTAACTATTTCAGAACAGAGAGGTGTATTGTAGCTGTTGAATCTATCGGCGATTGACCGTGACGATGAGACATGTTCTATGCACTAATCTATGATGGAATGTGTAAAGTCAAAAAGTAATTAAAGATAAAGTATAGATTGAGATCAAGGGGGAGAATGTTAGAATGATCTCAGCAGGGCATTTGGCCCAACGGCCAAATACCCTCCCCTTGCTCGCGCCCTGATCGGGGGCGCCCAGCCCAATAGGCTGGTGGGCCCCTGTCGCCAGCGCCATATAAAAGAGAGGTGGGGGCCGGGGCGGCACGCACGACGAGGTTCACCGTGCCGCCACCTTCCCCACCAACAAACCCTAAACCCGATCTGAGGGGGCGCTCCAGCGACGGGAGACATCCACCGCCGCCAGACCACGCCACCGAGAACACGCAGCCACCAGGGAGACCCCGCTCCTTCTCCACCGAACGTCGCTGCCTAGCGCAGACTACCCCAACTAAAGGAGCGGGATGGCCGGGACATCGACGACTCCGGCGGCCGGCTTTGACGGTACCAATTACACCACTCTTCCTCTCCCCTCCTCTCTCGGATCTAAACCCCAAGCGCAAAAGAGAGGCACACATGTACAAGTTCTATATGCGTTTATTTTTGCCAAGTCTGATATGATCGATCAAGTATTGGTAAGACAGTGAACTAGGATGCCAATGTAAATAAATTGTTGCTAAATGTTGGGCAATTAAATAAGGAGTACCATATGCTCGGAGTGAAAATAGTCTACACTGTAATATAAGACTGGCTAGATTCTTTATGATTTTCTCTCGGGCTTTTCCCTTGTAAATATGTACTTACTTAATTCTTTAATTTTATATACCACAGTAGGAGTCTCTCCTACTGTTTCCCTCAAAAAAATTTCGTGGTAGTTATTGGCTTCGAAAGTTCAAATCAAACACACTCCGTAGAGGAAGGTTTACAAGTGATTAACGGTTGTAGTTGCATGGGGCGCTTAAACTACTTTTTGGATAGCTTAATTTTCTCCTTCAAAGAAAGAAGCACAACTAAGATTTCAGAAGAAGGCGATAGCTAATACTTTTCTCTAGAGGAAAGTAACAGCTAATACATGTAAACGGGACAGTCACCAATGCCACAATTCCACAAGAAGAATTACCAAGTTATACTTTCCTGCAATCCCTGAAGAATTTCACATGGTACGGCACACACCATCAAGTACCAATTCAGCAATCGAACTAACTGGCTAAGATCAACAACAGAGATGCACATCAGTAGCATTATCCAATGTTAATCCTTTTGCTTGCATGTCAACCTCCACGACTGCATCTGCATGGATGGGTCACCTGACCGATCAATCATTCGAAGCCAGCACGCCAAAAATTATACAAAATTCTACTTGAACTCTAGAGGCTGATAAAGGCATGCATGGAACAGTCTTCTGATATTTAATTTCATACATCGTCCATGGTATAAAGTGTTATTTAATTTCCCACAATTAGTTATCTTCGGATAGTGAAAGCTAAAGCCAAACTGCCAAATAATATAGACACCGAGGAGCAAAAGATAGACCGATTTAGAGTACGTCCTCCAATGCCACCGCCGCGAGCTGGTGTTCAACTGCAGTGACCTTTTCAAATAATATAGACACGACTTATAAATCCAAACCAACCACTTCTACACATTCAATGCCCCAAGTATGGAGGAAGACACCTTACTACGGACTGCCTTAAAGGTACTATATACTTCAACTGTGGGAAGAAGGGACATCATGGGGTGGACTGTCCCTACCTTACCAAGACAGTGGGACCACCTGTGCAATCAAATTCAACACAACGGATGCCAGCTCCAGTGCAGTATCCAGCTGTTAGACGAGGATGGGGTTCTTTGGAATCATGGTAGGATGTGCGTACTTGATGATCTAGAAATTAAATGAACAATCCTGCAAGAGGCTCATGATACCTTGTACACACTCCACCAAGGGAGTACAAAGATGTACAAGAATGTGAAAGAAAATTTCTGGGGGGCTAAGATGAAGAGAGAGATTGCGACGTATGTCAGTAGGTGCGACGCCCGTCATAGTTAAAGCAGAACATCAATGTCCTGCGGGCCACTAGAAACACCAAACTGGGAATGGGAAGATGTATGTATGGATTTTATTGTTGACCTACGTACAACCCTAAGGAAAAAGGATGACATATGGGTAGTTGTGGATAGGCTTACAAAGTCAACTCACTTTATTGCCATTAATCATAAATACTCTTTTAATAAGTTAGCATAATTATACTTAAAAGGATAGTAACCCTCTATGGAGTACCCAAAACAATTACCTCAGATAGATGGTCAGTATTCACTTCTAGTTTTTGGAAGAGTCTCTAGAATGCGTCGGAACTAAACTAAACTTCAGCACAGTTATCATCTACAAACTAACGGCCAAATCAAGCGGGTAAATCAAGTCAGCTCACCTTATTACCATGAATCATAAATATTCTTTTGATAAGCTAGCATAATTATAATTAGAAAGGATAGTAACCCTCTATGGAGTACCCAAAATAATTACCTCAGATAGATGGTCAGTATTCACTTCTAGTTTCTAGAAGTCTCTAGAATGCTCTCGGAACTAAACTAAACTTCAGCACAATTATCATCTACAAACTAACGGCCAAATCGAGCAGGTAAATCAAGTCAGCTCACTTTATTGCCATGAATCATAAATACTCTTTTGATAAGTTAGCATAATTATACTTAGAAAGTATAGTAACCCTCTATGGAGTACCCAAAATAATTACCTCAGATTGATGGTTAGTATTCATTTTTAGTTTCTAGAAGAGTCTCCAGAATGATCTCCGAACTAAACTAAATTTCAGCACAACTTATCATCTACAAACTATCAGCTAAATCGAGCGGGTAAATCAAACTCTTGAAGACATGTTAAGAGCTTATGTCCTGAATTTTGGGGAATCATGAGATGAACATCTATCTTTAGCAGAATTCCTCTATAACAATAGCTATCAGGCAAACATACAAATGGCACTATACGAGCCATTGCAGGTAGAAAATGTCGATCACCTATATGTTGGTATGAAGTTGAAGAAAGATCACTATTATGTCCTGACCTTGCACGAGAAAATGACGAGAAAATACAAGTGATTAAGGAGCGGCTTCAGGTTACCCAAAGTCGACAAAAAAAGTTATGCGGATCGACGTAGAAGAGACCTTATCAATTATTGTAATATTATAGAACAATCTCTAATTATTGTTCTGATACAGTACTCTAATGTGGCTTATTAGTCGATAAAATAGGAATTTATTCTATTTTATCAGGTAATAACCACAGACTGATGTTATTAACTAAGGTAGTGATGGCACGGGTCATCTCAGTGTGCCCGTCCCAACACCCAATCCTTAGGTAATCATGAAATTGATTACTGGTAACCAAATCATACGTTGTCGGACCCCAAGTTTACTAACTTGGAACCCTCTGTGAAGTCATTGCATTATTCCCTGGATCAGTAGATAATACTCACAGATACAATGCTGCATCATTTCATACACGTCAAAACCATACATTACAATACCAGAGTTCAAATAGACCGCGTCGGGCCGAGGTTACAATAGGGCCGTCAGGCCAAATGTCTTACAATACATAAAGAGGGGGAGCGGAAGCGTACATAAGCGTAGGGGCACAACACGCCACAGGAAAGCGACTGGGTCGACTTTGGGTGCCACCGCTATTAACCAGAGGCTTGACTAATAACAGATGCACCGACCAAAACTAGCCTGGTCAACCGGACTGAGGCGAGAGGCAATACTACCAATGCCTATTCTAATGTCCACCATCTTCATGGCCTCCGGCATCCGGATCCTCATGGTAGACGTAGTGCTCTTGATTCACACCTTCTGAATGGGGGATTAAGAGTGAGGGTGAGCACCAACAATTGTGCTCCGCGAACCAACACACAGAATGCATGTAATTACTGATGCAAGGTTTAACAAGGATGGCTCGGGTTATTTTATTTGCTCAAAGCGACTTTTGGAATAATTATAATTAAAAAGTCCCTATGACCTAGCATTTTTGCAAGAACTTAAGATTTGATAATTGAAAGTGTGCAATAAGTTATAATGGGGTAGGTTCCATCCACCAATTTCATGGTTCCATCCACCGATGCTTACTTTTGATTAGTAGGTTACTTCCACCTAAATACCCACACTGGAGTACATCCCTCCAGGAGAAATTACCAAAATCAGGTTACATCCACCCGACGGTTTTTCATTCCCAACCTCAAAAGTTTTGAAATTGAACTAACTCGAGGAAGATTTCCATGTCCGCCCTTGACTGTGGGCACGGCTATTCGAATAGTTGTGTGTATACTCTGCAGAGACTGTACATCTTTACCCACAAGAGATAATCATCCCGACGGTCCTACATGATTCCTTTGTCATGCAGTTCGAGAGACTACCACGAGGCCTTTACAATACCTCGCTCTCTAGTATATCACTCCTATGGGGTTGCTTCCATAGGTTGTGCGGGATATCTACCATAGGTTAGCGCAGTCGGACTCCACTCTCCACATATGCTAGCCTAGGCAACGTCACCTATATCCGGTGTCACTTTCCATGTGGGGCTTTTAGTACCCACCTACACGCGTTCTCCGTGAGATGACTAGAGAGTCTAGTAAATTATTTAGCCAAGCCTACAGTTTGCCAGCTTGTGGTTGTACTGTTGTACACGGAAGGGTCCACACAGGATTAAGTCCTTAGGGTGTCTGGGCGGTTCATTCCACAAACCCTGTGCTACATGCACACCCACCGCTCTTTCCACCCGCCCAAACAGGTATAGCAGATTTTAGGGTTTTGAGGAGCATAACACAAATTAACATAAATTCTCAGTTATGTACATCCCATGACTGTCCCAAAATAAGTTATCATGAATAGAGAATGATGATCTGGGTTGC
The DNA here is from genome assembly GCA_017311315.1 of Dendrocalamus latiflorus. Classification (NCBI taxonomy): domain Eukaryota; kingdom Viridiplantae; phylum Streptophyta; class Magnoliopsida; order Poales; family Poaceae; genus Dendrocalamus; species Dendrocalamus latiflorus. The sequence continues at coordinate 20,926,268 of CM029636.1, forward strand.
TAGAACCCTGGACTTAGCAAACCAGCATGGCGGTAATAAGACTTGTAACTACCATAGTTATCGTATGTATATCTAGGGCGACAATGATCATGAGAGTTCAAGTGTTACTGGTGGGGTATATTATTATTAGATAGGCACATGGTTATTATCTACCTTAAGAGTAACATATTTTTAGCACATGAAATAACGCATGTAATTTGTAATAGTTAAAACGAACATATCTTCACATAAAATATAGGCGCAAAATGATCAAAGTATTGACTCACCTAGATCAAGAGCTTGGGGGTCTTGTGCTGCTTCAAGCGGGGGCTCATTCGCATCTTCGAACTCTACTCGGACGAGAGAACCGGAAAAGTAACACAAAAGAACGAGCGCCGAGTAAGAACCAAATAAAATAAAACAACTCAAATGAACTCAAAACTAAACCAAACTAGAACCATTAGACAGGTCTTGATTTTAGAAGAATTTAGAAGTTGGTTTCGTCAAATTCGGAGTTACGGTTGGGAAATTATAGCATTTCAAAGTTTTAAAATCCTGGAAATTCCGAAAAAGAAATAAAAAGGGAGAGAGGGAGTGCGGGCTGCCGACAGATGGGCCCGAGGGGGAGCGAGCGGCTCTCGGTGAGTGCGGGTGCACCACAGCCGACATGTGGGCCGGCCTCGAATAACGGTGTTAATACCCCCTTTCGATCGGCTTAGGCACTACTATAGAAAGCCTCATAGTAGACGCCTCATCACAGACGGTTTTGTGAAACCGTCTCTGATTAACACTGTTGTGGCTACAGACCAAACAGAGAGAGAGATGGTAGTGGAGAGTGAGGGAGATGAGTAATGGCTTGGGTCTTCCCCATGGCCTGCATTCCATATATATACATACATGGGGAGTGCTTTTACAATTATACCCTTACAGTTGATCATCCCCTTCAGGGGCGTTTATGTCATCACACATGGCCTATCCTAGGCCTTACAACCTCCTATCAGGCCTGCTGGGTTTAGGTGGGGGCCACCCCTACAACAGGAGCCTCTCATGGAGAAGGGCTTCACAGGGCCGAAACCATGTTGCCGAGTCCTTTGGCCCCCTCCGTCCCCGCGGCCTGTGAATATTTCCGAACTTGAGCAGGGGCTGCGGCCGTGGCCTAAGTAGACGCGCGCGCTCCGTCCCCTACCCTTCGAACGGGTGGCAGCGGAGCTGGCGCCTAGTCGAAGTAGACGCGCGCGCACCGTCCCCTACCCTTCGAACGGGTGGCAGCGGAGCTGGCGCCTAGTCGAAGTAGACGCGCGCGCACCGTCCCCTACCCTTCGAACGGGTGGCAGCGGAGCTGGCGCCTAGTCGAAGTAGACGCGCGCACTCCGTCCCCTACCCTTCGAACGGGTGGCAGCGGAGCTGGCGCCTAGTCAAGGTAGACGCGCGCACTCCGTCCCCTACCCTTCGAACGGGTGGCAGCGGAGCTGGCGCCTAGTCGACGTAGACGCGCGCGCGCTCCGTCCCCTACCCTTCGAACGGGTGGTAGCGGAGCTGGCGCCTAGTCGACGTAGACGCGCGCGCTCCGTCCCCTACCCTTCGAATGGGTGGCAGCGGAGCTGGCGCCTAGTCGAAGTAGACGCGCGCGCTCCGTGTCCTACCCTTCGAACGGGTGGCAGCAGAGGTGGCGCCTAGTCGAAGTAGACACGCGCGCTCCGTCCCCTACCCTTCGAACGGGTGGCAGCGGAGCTGGCGCCTAGTCGAAGTAGACGCGCGCGCTCCGTGTCCTACCCTTCGAACGGGTGGCAGCGGAGGTGGCGCCTAGTCGAAGTAGACACGCGCGCTCCGTCCCCTACCCTTCGAACGGGTGGCAGCGGAGGTGGCGCCTAGTCGAAGTAGACGCGCGCGCTCCGTCCCCTACCCTTCGAACGGGTGGCAGCGGAGCTGGCGCCTAGTCGAAGTAGACGCGCGCGCTCCGTCCCCTACCCTTCGAACGGGTGGCAGCGGAGGTGGCGCCTAGTCGAAGTAGACGCGCGCGCTCCGTCCCCTACCCTTCGAACGGGTGGCAGCGGAGCTGGCGCCTAGTCGAAGTAGACACGCGCGCTCCGTCCCCTACCCTTCGAATGGGTGGCAGCGGAGCTGGCGCCTAGTCGAAGTAGACGCTCCCGCGGGCGTGGCTGGGGCTGTCGGGGCGGGGTCGGAACCGTGGGCAATGAGGCAGTGAAGGCGGGTATTGTGAAGGCGGCTTTCCCGCGTTTCGCCGCTGCCACGGCCTCGCTTCTTGATAGTGCGCTTTAAATGACGGCTGGAATCGCACCGACGCCTGGCCTGTCAGAGGGCAGGCTGTCGCGTTATGCAGTCTGCTTCCGCGTGGGTGGGGCACGCGGCGGCCTGCGACTGGCACGCTGTCGGGACCCCGGATTTCCAAACCCGGACCCTCTGTGTATTACTGCACTAGTCCCAGATCAAAGCTAGTGCACACAGTTAAACAGAAATGATTCATGACCAACAACGTATTTATTACAATATTAAAGAGTACAGACCGAAAGGTCTCATTATTACAATTGAGGTTTCAAGACCTCGCACACACGAAACACAGCGGAAGCAAAAGATAAACTCGGTGAAGACCCATCAATACGCCACAGGCAATTGACTGGGGAAGCGCGACCTAGTCCTCCGGGAAGAATCCATCACAGCCACAAGCGAAGCAGTAGTCGTAGGCACCTTCTTGAGCTTCAACTTCCTCTGAGATTATTTTTTTAAGTGTAGCATGTGAGTACATAAAGTACTCCGCAAGTCTTGGGAAAAATGCATAGATGCAAGGCTTAACAAAGGAAGGCCATATGGTTCTTTTGCACAAAGCAATATTTGAAATCTAAATTACTACTAATTATTTTCGAAGGCATCAATTTAATGAAGTAAATGTTTTAACAGAATTAACTTTCTAGTGAAGGTTCCAACTACCAACACTAGCTAACCAATTACCATTGGTCAAGCTTTAAACTGCGGGTTCCATCCACCCTCTCTGGCTCCATCCGCCAGGATTCCCTTCCGAGAGTTCCCTCCACTCTCGGAATACAAAACTTTTGATTTTAAATCCAAAACCAGAAATCTACCAGGTGAATGCATTCCTTGCCCGCCCTTGACCGTGGGCACGGCTATTCGAATAGTTTTACACTCTGCAGAGGTTGTACAACTTTACCCACAAGAGATAAATTATCCTAAAAGTCAACACGCTTCCTTTGGCATGAGACCCAGATAACATATCACAAAGCCTTTACCTTACTCTAATCTAGCCAGACACCACCCGCTGAGGTTTCACCGCAGAAGGGTTAAATCCGCCCAGTCTGAAGCCCCCTCTTGTGCCATATGAGTACAGTAAATCCCTGTCCCTCACTGTGAATAACCAGTCCATCCCTGGCACCCACTTTCCACTGGTGGCACCTAAACTAGACTATCATAAGTTAGTCAGCTAGGTCGTACCCATATAGACTTGTGGTTGTACGGTTAATGCTCAGTCTGGACAAACACAAGCGTCGGTCCTTAATTGACTAGGGTGGAACATACACTTTACAAGATCTCGTGCTTCCTGCACCAAACCAAACCAACCATCCACTCTAATCTAAACCAACTTTCACATTTTAGTTTATTTTAAAAGAACAGTGGTAACTCCAATTACCACTAAATTTGTAAACACAAGGCTATTACAATAAATCATAATTTCCCATTTTCAAGAGTTTCTAAAGATATTAGATAGCATGACTAAGCATTATTCTACCATTCTAATATTCACAAAGATTAATAGTAATCTCATTATTGAGACAAAGGAAGTTCTAGGGTGACAAGGTACATGGCAATCAATGTCAAATGAGGGCAAAACAAAGTTGGAATAACTAATTCCTAAAGATTTGAACTAGTGATTTTATGTAAATAGCAATGCACATAATTTAAAATATTTAAAATATTTCAAAAGCATAGGTTCAAGATGATCAAAGGAGACTTGCCTTCTTGCAGGGTTTCTGGGTCTTCTTGTTGCTGTGAAGAGGGATCGTCGACAACGTTGGAATCTACGCGAGAAAAGACGAAGCACACAAAACGAATAAATACAAACAAAAAATCAAATAAACTCAAAAACTCAAATAGAAGCCATATTTGGATAGATTATGATTTTAGATGAATTTAGAAGAAAGAATCAACGGATTCGGAGTTCGCACGAGGGAGAACGAATATCTGGAAGATCGGTTGGGAAACGGAATTACTGAGACAATATTTGGACCAAGAAAGATAGAATGGATTTTATGGAGATTTTGCAAGATTTGAATTTGAAATTTGAAAGCGCACAGAAAATTTGGAATGGAACTGAGGCTTTGAAATTAAACTGGGCATTGGAATTTGAAATTTAAATATTTGAAATATCAAATAAATTTCAAATATTTGAAAGGATGTACGAAATGGATAGTTTGGAATTTTTGATGAATTTAGAAATTTGAATGGGCTCAAACGGAGTTAAAACGAGGGAGAACGGGCTCCGGGAAGTTTGAAAAGAGAGAAAATGGAAAAACTGGATTTTTGGAATTATTTTTCTAAAGGAAAATGAATTATGGCGTCAGCATTGCGTCAGCCCTGGGATTTTGAATTTCGGCCGAATTATTTTTGTATTGGAAAAGAGGGGGAGTGGCTGACGTGTGGGCCCGGTCTATGCGGACTGAGTCCACGGTCTACGGGAGGGGCTGAGGTGGCACGAGTGGCGGGGCCGGGCTGGCGCTGACGGGGCAGGGGTTTGCCGAGGTGGCGCTGACATGGCGCCACGTCGGCTGCCACGCAGTTGCGCCCGTGCTGACGTGGCCGGCCGGCGAGGGAGGCGCTCGGGGCAGCCACGGCGACGGCGCTCCGGCGGGCGGCGGCCGGCGGCGAGGTCGGCAACAGGAAGAGGAGACCGAGGGGGACTCGAAGGTGGGCGCGAGGTTTACCGAGGGCGGCGGAGACGGGCCGGCGGCGAGAAGGGGCGGCGGCGGCTCGGGTTTAATGGCGCGGCGGAGCTCCGGCAATGCTCGCACCCGGAGGAGGGGCGGACGGTGTTCGTCGTGGCACGGGGAAGCTCGCGGTGGTCTCGGCGGGGCTCGGGCGGCGCTCCTTCGCCGGCAATTGCTCGCCGGAGGGAGGTGGCGGCGCTCGGAGATGGGGCGCACGGTGCGGCGGCGGTGGAGAGGTCGGGAGAGGGAGAGGAGAGCGGAGGGGAAGCCGGGGGTGGGCGTGGGAGTTACCGGAGACGGGCGGGAGTGGCCGGCGGCGAGCGCAGAGCGGCGGAGGCTTGGGTCCAACGGTGCGACGGCGGCTCGGCGGCGCCCGGGGCCGAGGAGGAGGCGGAGGACGCTCTACAGGGTGCGGCGAGGCTCGTGGTGGCGTCGGCCGGACTTGAGGGCGACGGCGGCGACCGGAATTCCTCACCGGAGGAAAGGGGCGACGGCGGCGGCAAGGGCGCAAGGCGCGAGGGCGAGGGGAAGCTCGGGAGGAGCGGGCGAGGACAGAGCGAGGTGGGGCGGGGAGAGGCGACGCTCGGGGTGGAATTTATAGGGCTCGGGGAGGGGGCAATCGGCGAGGATTGCTCGCCGATTCCTTGACCGGCGCGGACACGGCGGAGGGAGAAAGGAAAGAGGGGCGGCAGAGAAGGAAGGAGAGCGCGGGGTTTGGGGGATTCGGGCGCGGAGGTGCGAGCGGTTTCCAAAACCGGGGAGAGAGCGGAGGGGAAAGGCCGGATGCGGCGGGGATTTGGTCGGCGGCCGGAAAAAGGAAAGGAGGGAGAAGAAGAAAGGAAGGAGGCGGCCGGAGGTGGGAGACGGCCCCGACAGGCGGGCCTGGCGTGCAGAGAGCGGCTGCCGAGTGGGGCCGGGGCGTAGAGAGAAGGAGTGGGGCGCGGACGGCGGAGATTGAGGCCACGTGGAGGCGCGTGGATCGGACGGCCGGGAACTTTAAGTGGCGACGGGTGGAGATCGGCCGGGGTAGATCGGACGGCCGAGAGGGAGCGAGGGCGGACGGAGGCTGACAGGCCGGCCCGCTTGGCGGTGGGAGAGAGGAGCGAGCGGCCGGGATGGGCCGGGCGAGGCTGCGTGGAGAGAATCGGGCCCGACCACGTGTCGGCCCGAGAGGGAGGCGGGGTGGAGCGCGGCGGCGACGTGGGCGGATCTGGGCCGTCCACGCGTCGCCCACGGGGAGGAGGCTGGGTTTTTATTTTTGTTTTTGATTTCCAGATTTTCAGAAAAGGCTAGAAAATTCAAATAAGCTCAGACAAATATGAAATTACTTCCAAAATTCCCAGAAAAATTCAGAGAACTTCCTGGAGACATTTTGGACTTAAATAAAATATTTCCAACTAATGTTGGTATTTAATTTTCATACTTAAAATACTTTTTTTAATTTCAAAAATACATTTTTAAACTCCAGAAAATCTAGGAAACCAAATAAAAGCCAAATAACTCCAAATAATTATTTTGAACTAGGATTTTCATATAAAATTAAAATATCATTTTATTTAATAATAATTTTAGGTTTTACTTAAAAAAATTTCAAATCTAGCTTTTTCAAAAACAGAAATTCAGGGCAAATCCAAATAAAACTCAAATACTTTAAAATAATTAATTTGAAATTAAATTTTTCAGAAAGAGGATTTTTGGGATGTGACACGCGCCGTGGGATGTGAGCAGTTGCGTGCGCGCGGCCGTTCGCTGCTTCCCCAGGGTGGCGGGACGCGTGTCGAGCTCGTGCAGGGGTTGTGCGCTGCCTGGCCACCTACCCGGCGCGCCCCTCCAGGTACCGACGGTTCTTCTTTCCAGATCGTGCGTATTCGAACCGTTGGGGTTCTGGTCTAACTGCGCCTTCTGGCCGTGGGGGAGGCGAGCGGGCTTTATAAGGTGCCCTCACCGGGACGGGAGCACTTTTGTCACACTTGCCGCTTAGTTCTGGTTTATTCCGTGCCGGTAGTAGCGCGATTTCCTACCTTGGTTTCTTTTACCTTGCCTTTAGGAGACAATGGCCAGCCATGGCGACGCGCCTCGCCCTCCCAGCGGTGGCTCCTCGTCTAGTTGGGACAAATTGTCCTTCCCTTCTGGGGATCACAAGCTGGTGCTGCGTGGGCGCTCGCATGCCGACAGGCGATGGGACGCCATGGAGTACTCGGGGGGCCTGTGTTCCCATGTGCTGGGAAAGAGCCTCGTGACCGAGGAGACGCTGCAGCGGCTTGTTCGTGACGGGAAGATCGAGGATCGGGATGGGGCTCGCCTACCCCGTCGCAACGAAACGGAGCCGAAGCCCCAGGAGACAGAGACGATCGTCTTCGTCGCGTTCTTTGACGCCGGCCTTCGCATGCCCTCAAAGATGTTTGTGGGCGAAGTCTTGCGGGCCTATGGGTTGGAGTTAGCGCAGCTGGCGCCGAGCGCAATAGTCCGCCTGGCTGTCTTCTCCTGGGCGACGCGGACGGAGGGCCGGCGTCCCAGCGTGAGCCTGTTCTCCACCCTACACGATGCCTGCTGCCGCCCCAAGAAGGCTGGAGACAGAGCTATTTCCAATTTTGGCAGTGTGGACTTCGTGCTGCGATCGTCTTGCACGACGCTGTTCCCCGCGGCGGCCGCCATGGGGAAGTGGGAGTCCAGCTGGACGCGGTGGTGGTTTTTTTACCACGTGACCGGCCCGAGTGGCCTGCTATGCCGAGGCGGGCCCATCTCATTCAATACCTCGCTGAGCGTGAAGCCGGAGGCCGACGACGCGCAGAGACTCTGGAGACTTGTCGGCGTCGCCCACCGGCTAAGTATGCGCGACTTGGCTGAAGAGTTCACGATGTACGGGGTGGCGCCGCTGTCTTCCCGGTGGAGATACGCGGGCCGGGGCGATGACCAAGCGGATGGGATCTGCCCGCCAGTGTCCCGCCTGCCTCCGCCCGCCGCCCCTTGTAAGTTGTCTAGAGTGCCGCAGGCATCGCTTGGCGTATCCGCACTTGTTCTCGCGTCATCGCCCTGCTGTCTCTTGTGCAGTGGCTCGGCTAGAAGACGCAGAGCGCGCGACTGAGGTGTTTCTCGGCCCATACACACTTGAGGAGCACAAGCTACGCGAGGCCGCGATCCAAACGGCGAAGCCAGGGCGGGTGAACCGCACATGCGAAGCTTTGGGTATCGCTGTGCCGGAACGCTCGATACCAACGGAGATTCCCGCAGGAACTTCGGGTCATCATGGCGGTGGCGGCCGTGCAGACGCCTCATCTTCGCGGCGTCGGGCTCGCTCCGATGCTGCCATACTCAGCCTGCTGGTGCTGCTGGGGCAGAACGCTCGACCGGTAACACGCCCGGCCGGACCAGTTCGGCGGGGTGCGCCGCCTTGATTCCGCCGGCCGCCCTATCCGGAGACGCTGCTGAACGTACGGGTGCGGCCATCACTAGGCCGGAGCCCGTCAACCCAGAAGGGAACGTTACGCCTGACGAGAGGGCCGTGGCCGCTGGTGCTGCTACCACCAGGGACACGTCCGGCGCGGCGGAGACCGAAGGTGGAGTAGGAGCTGCGGCCGCTGATGTCACGGAGGAATCGCCCTCGGCTCCGCAGCCGAAACGCCCTCGGATGTAGTCTCCCCCGCCTCCGAAGGGTCGCTACAACGTTGCAGGCCCCATGCTTGGGATTGTGGCGCCCGATGTCACCGAGGGGGTCTCGCATCCGACCACCGAGGCGCTCACGCCACAATTGGTGGCCGAACAGACACCACCCCCTGCTGCGGTGAGGGGGGCAGGAGGTAAGCGTGGCTCCCTGTCTCCGCTCGACTTCGCGAAACTCTCTCCGATCTGCTCGCTCATTCCGTCAGCATCAAGCGAGACGACGTCTCCCGGACGCGGTGAAGGATCGAGCAATGGGGGAGTGCGCGAAGTCCAAAACCTTGTACAGGGTGTCGCGCCGGTATCTGCCGCTGTCGAGGCGGCCGAAGCCTCCGCAGCCCTCGATGCGGTGGGGTCCGAACCCGTCCTGCCCGACTACCTCCCGCGACTGGAGATACTCCGAGCGCTCACCGTGGCCGCGGAACGCGCCAGTGGCAGCCTTGATCGGCGGATGCTATCGTCATGCGAGGGAGACCACCTAACGCTGGCGCTGCGGGCCTCGGAAGTAAGGGTGAGTACCTGTGCCGCGCACTTTGTATGGCGCTACTGGGCGCCTGGTGACTTATATTACTACTTTCAGACGCTTGTCATCAGCGACGTGCTAGACGAGGCCTGCATCCGGGAGCGGAGGGCCCTAGAAGCCACGCTTCGCGAAGCAGATGACGCTCATGCGACAAAAGACGAAGAGCTCCGCACGCTGGAGGGCGCCTTGTCATCCCTGCAAGTCGAGGCCGAGGAGGCCAAACGCGCCGCTGCAGAGGAACGCGCCTCCTTCCTGCAGCAGATTGCCGCCTTGGAGGGGGAGAAGGCCCAGCTGACCGAGACGCTTGCAGGGAAGGGCCGCGCCTTGGACGACGCGTCCGCGTCCGCCTGGGGGGCCATGGAGTCTCTGAACCGGGCCCTCCGTGATCTGAGCGTTGACGTGCCCGACGCCACCCACGGGCCGGAGGACCTGATGGAGACGCTCGGGTTGATCGAGGAGGGGGCGGGCGTCGCGCTCCGCAGCGCCAAGACCTTCGGGGAGCACTGCGGCTATCTCGGCGCGTGCCTTGCCCTCGGCATGCTCCACACCCGTGGGTGTAGGCATATGCAGGAGCTGGCAAACCCTCACCTGGATCTTCCTGGCCGGCCGGAGGCGCTGCCGGATGCTATTCGCTCCATCGAGCCTAGCCTCCGGAACTTCCACCGGCGGATTTGGAGTCGCGTCGGGGAGGATGCGGCGAGGGTTGCAGTACAGCAAACGCTGCGCGGGGGAGGGGACTTCCTCCGTTGGCTCGAAGATGTTTCCCGAGGCCCTGGCGGCGGCACGGGCCCCTCGGCGCCGCGCGAAGACTGAGGCATTGATTATGTCAGGCAGAGGGGGGTTCGCGCTTGCGCGCCCATACCTGTAATCATTTGACCTCATATTTTTGCGATGGGATAATGCCCCATTTATTCCTAATGCTGTGAGCTGTGTTTTGGGCCGACGACGCCTGATTTATAGTCCGCGGACTCTCGCGTGCGGAGGTGAACCTCGACGCTACGTCTTATTTATAGTCCGTAGACTGGTGCGTGCGGAAGCTGGGCTCAACGCTACGTCTTATTTATAGTCCGCGGACTCTCGCGTGCGGAGGTGAACCTCGACGCTACGTCTTATTTATAGTCCGTAGACTGGTGCGTGCGGAAGCTGGGCTCAACGCTACGTCTTATTTATAGTCCGCGGACTCTCGCGTGCGGAGGTGAACCTCGACGCTACGTCTTATTTATAGTCCGTAGACTGGTGCGTGCGGAAGCTGGGCTCAACGCTACGTCTTATTTATAGTCCGCGGACTCTCGCGTGCGGAGGTGAACCTCGACGCTACGTCTTATTTATAGTCCGTAGACTGGTGCGTGCGGAAGCTGGGCTCAACGCTATGTCTTATTTATAGTCCGCGGACTCTCGCGTGCGGAGGTGAACCTCGACGCTACGTCTTATTTATAGTCCGTAGACTGGTGCGTGCGGAAGCTGGGCTCAACGCTACGTCTTATTTATAGTCCGCGGACTCTCACGTGCGAAGGTGAACCTCGACGCTACGTCTTATTTATAGTCCGTAGACTGGTGCGTGCGGAAGCTGGGCTCAACGCTACGTCTTATTTATAGTCCGCGGACTCTCGCGTGCGGAGGTGAACCTCGATGCTACGTCTTATTTATAGTCCGTAGACTGGTGCGTGCGGAAGCTGGGCTCAACGCTACGTCTTATTTATAGTTCGCGGACTCTCGCGTGCGGAGGTGAACCTCGACGCTACGTCTTATTTATAGTCCGTAGACTGGTGCGTGCGGACAGGAGATGACACTTTTGGAAACATCGAGCTTTATAGAACTCCCGTTTGCGCGGGCGAGCACCGTACAAGGAGGGGCTGATGCCATTATAACCTTTGTCCTGCTTCTAGGTGTAATATCGCCGCAGCTTGTCCGCATTCCATGTGTGGCGGAGAGTTTGCCCCTCCAGCGTGGCGAGGCGGTACGCTCCCTTCTGTAGTGCTTCAGCCACAATGTATGGGCCTTCCCACTTGGACTCCAGCTTGCCAACGGTATCCGCATGAAGTGCCGTTCTAAGGACGAGATCCCCGGCCTTGAACCTTCGCGGATACACGGACCGGTCTCGGGTACGTACTGTCTGCCGTGCGTACTTTTCGACGTGTTGGACTGCGCTCGATCGTGCCCCGTCGAGGAGGTCCAGGGACACGCGACGCTCTTCATCGGGCGCTTGGACGAGGACCCTCCGCGATCCAGCCTTGATTTCTTCAGGCGTGACCGCCTCGTCGCCGAATAGAAGCTTGAAGGGCGTGAACCCTGTCGGGCGTGTTACCGTTGTGCGCAGAGACCAGAGGACGCTGTGAAGCTCGCTCGGCCACCTACCCTTCGGCAACCCGACTAGGCGTTTTTTGACGGCGGCGGAGATGGCACCGTTCGCCCTTTCGACTGCTCCGTTGGACTGGGGGTGCCCAACCGAGGCGAACCGAATCGTGATGCCCATGTCGCCGCAGAACTCCTTGAATGGGGCGGCGTCAAACTGCAGGCCGTTGTCGACGGTGAGTTCCCTGGGCACGCTGAAGCGACATATGATGTTCTGCCAGAGGAAACGTTGCATGGCCACCGAGGTTATCTTGGATAGGGCTACCGCCTCCGACCACCTGGAAAAGTATTCCAGGGCAACTACCACGAACCGCAGGTCTCCCGGGGCTCGAGGGAGCGGTCCCACGATGTCGACGCCCCAGCGTGCCAACGGCCACACCAGGGGAATAGGATTGAGGTTCGTCGGGGGCCGGCGGATGATGCGCCCCATCCATTGGCACCCCTGGCATCGACGCACGAGGTCCTGGGCGTCATTGATGGCAGTCGGCCAGAAAAAGCCTTGCCTGAACGCTTTGCCGACCAAGGACCTCGGCGCGAGGTGAGATCCACAGGCCCCCGCGTGGGTCTCCTCGAGGAGCTTTTTTCCTTCTTCGCGGGAGAGGCAGCGCAGGAGTGGTGCACAGACTCCCTGCTTGCAGAGCGTGCCTTCAAACACCTGGAAGGATCTGGCACGGTGCTGCAGGCGCCGGAGCTCGGTGTGGTCTTCTGGCTCGGCGATGCCCTGCAGGAAATTAAAGATGGGCTCTCGCCAGTCGCCCTGCTGGGCGACGTGGTGAACAAGGGCTGCGTCCCGGTTGTCCTACGCGATGGCCGCCTGTGGCAAAACTTCGTAAAACGCCTCGCCAGGGGGTGGCAGCTGCTGGCTGGCCGCCTTCGCGAGAGCATCGGCCTGCTCATTTTCCGCGCGAGGGATGGCTTTGACCGTGATGCCCAAGAAATGCCTTTCCCTTGCTCTTATGGCGGCGAGGTATTTAGCCAGCTCGGGGTCCTTGGCTTGATATGACTTGTCTACATGGCCGGCCACCAAACGCGAGTCCGTGCGGACGAGCACTCGCCGCGCACCGATTGCCTTGAGATTGGTCAGGCCGAAGAGTAGCGCTTCATACTCCGCTGTGTTGTTGGTGACCGAAAATGCGAGGTGCGCCGAGTACGATAGGCGCTGCCCCTCGGGTGTGACAATTACCGCGCCCATGCCCGCGCCCGCGACGCCGTAGGCGCCATCGACGGTGAGGGTCCAGACCGGGTCGTCGTGCTTTTGAGCGGGCTGAGCCGCCGGGGTCCATTCTGCGAGGAAGTCGGCGAGGACTTGAGATTTGATTGCCGTCCTCGAGGCGTATGTCAGGGAAAACAGGGCGAGCTCGGCAGCCCACTTGCCGATGCGCCCTGTGGATTCCTTGTTGTGCAGCATCTCTGCCAGTGGGAATGAGGAAGGCACTGTGATTGGATGGGCCAAAAAATAGTGCCGGAGCTTCCTGGAAGCCATGACCAACGCGTAAGCAAGCTTTTCAAGCTCTGTATATCTCGTCTTGGCGCCTTGAAGGGCTTCAGAGACGAAGTATGCAGGCCGTTGTACGGCACCTTCCTCTAAGACAAGGACGGCACTGACCGCTGTGGCTGAGGCGGCCAGGTAGAGCAGGAGGGGAGCCTCTGGTGCTGGGGCGACCAGAGTGGGGAGACTCACCAAGTGCTTCTTGAGCGCGTTGAAGGCCTCCGCACAGTCACCGTCCCAACGAAATCCGTCGCACCTGCGGAGTGTCCTAAAGAATGGCAAACCGCGCTCCGCCGCCCTGGATAGGAAGCGGCTCAAGGCTGCCATGCGGCCCGCCAGCCTCTGGACTTCCCTCGTCGTCTTGGGCGGCTCCATACCTAAGATAGCGTCGACTTTATCAGGGTTCGCCTGGATGCCCCGCCCGGACACGAGGAATCCCAGGAGTTTGCCCGCCTGCACGCCGAAGACGCACTTGTCGGGGTTGAGCTTGATGCCGGCTTTCCTGAGGTTGTCGAAGGTCTCCTGCAAGTCCCGGCCATGCAAAGCGAGCTGCCGGGTTTTGACTACCACGTCATCGACGTAGGCCTCGACGTTCCTCCCGAGCTGGGCGGCCAGAGCAATGGCGACGAGGCGGGTAAAGGTAGCGCCCGCATTCTTCAAGCCAAAGGGCATCCTGATGAAACAGAAGGTGCCGATTGGTGTGATGAAGCTAGTCTTGCTCTCATCGTCCTCCGCCATGTATACCTGATGGTAACCGGAGTAGGCATCTAAGAAACTCATTAGTTCGCACCCCGTGGTGGCGTCGACCAATTGGTCGATGCGCGGCAAGGGATAATTGTCCTTTGGGCACGCCTTGTTGAGCGCCGTAAAATCGATGCACATACGCCAGGCCCCGCTAGCCTTTTTGACCAATACTGGGTTGGCGAGCCACTCTGGGTGGTGGACCTCGCGGATGACCCCGGCTCGAAGAAGCTTTGCCACCTCCACCTTGGCCGCCTGCTGCCGATCCATGGACATGCGGCGAAGTTGTTGCTTGACCGGCTTGGCATCGGAACGGATGGCCAAACGGTGCTCGATTATGGCGCGGTCCACGCCCTTGATATCTTCAATAGACACAAACTGCCCCTCCGCCTGGAGGGGCACCCGTTTGACTCCGCCCTCGGGCCGAGGCTTAGGCGTCCATCCTGGGGCGGAGGGCGCGTCGCCCGGCACGTCTGGTAGGGCATGCACCGGGCGATGCGGATCCTGGCCGCCGACTTCGATGCGCCTGGCCAGGTCTTGGTCGCCGAAGACGGTGATGACACCCTCCGGGCCCGGGAGCTTCATACATAAGAAGGCGTGGTGTGGGACCGCCTCGAAGGAGTTGATGGCGGGCCGTCCCAATATGACGTTATAGGGGTGTGCGATGTCCACAACGTCGAAGATGACCTGGTGGGTCCGGATGTTACTCCCCTGGTGGAGCGTGACGGGGAGGGATACCTGCCCTATGGCCTGCAGCGGCTGACCTCCGATGCCCTGAAGCGGGGCTCCTGCCTGCTCCATGCGACTTCGGTGGGTTCCCATACGGTCAAGGGCCCCTGTGAACAGGATGTTCGCAGAGCTCCCTCCGTCGATAAGGGTGCGCCTGACGTCGCAGCCCGCAATGTGGGCCTGGATGACCAAGGGATCATGATGAGGGAACTCCACACCCCTAGCGTCATTCACGGTGAAGGTGATGTTGCGGGGCGGCAGCCACGATTGCGGCTGCTCCACGGGGGCCCCTGATAAGGAGCCTCTGGTGACGGCGTTGACGGCGCGGCCCCGTGCGTCCTTCCTGGTTTGCGAGGGGCTGCCCCTCGGATGCCGCTCCTGGACCTCGGCCGGGAGCCGAAGGGGCGAGTCCCGGGGTACGGCCATCGCCCGTTGCAACTCCCCAACCGCGGCGCACGTCTTCGTGTAGTGATTACCATAACCGTGCACCTCACACCATTTTCCGTAATAGAGTTGCTCTTGCTCCGCCCGGGGTCGCCCATTGCAGCCGAGGTTGCCTTCGGGACCTCGAAGGGCATTCTCGATGACAAAGGTATGGCGGGCCTTTCGCGGTCTACGCTGGTGATGCCGGGGCTTGCGTCCGCTCTTTGGAGAGCCTTCCGGCTCCCCGGTGGTGTTGCTCCCAGGGGGTCCTCCCGGGGCTGTCGACGGCGGGCCTGCTTCGAAGGGTCGCCGCCCACCCCCTCATCGTATGTCGAGCGCGTCGCTTGAGCAAGATCGAGGGTGAAAGTGTTGCGTCTCCGCGCATCTTCCTTAGCCCGCGCGTATCCCTCCATCTTGTCGAAGAGCTCTGCCCTTTCCGGCGCGGGCTCTGGCTTGGCCAGTGGCGCGGCCTGCTGGCTTCAAGCCGCTTGCATGTCACGGACAGCTCCGCGAAGGTCCCCTAGCTCCCGCTGGAACGCGTTGAGGGCCGCCAGTAGCGCGCTTTCTACTGCCGGCGCAGGCGGGGCCGCCGATGCGCCCCGCGGGCGAGTCGGCGCGGGTATGGTCACTGCGATGCCGATGGCGGGGTCGGCCGTCGCGGTGCCGCTGGCGGGGTCGGCCGTCGCGGTGCCGACGGCGGGGTCGGCCGTCGCGGTGCCGATGGCGGGGTCGGTCGTTGCGGCGCGAGCGTCGATGTCCTCGACTGCTGCGACCACACCACCACCCGCGCCTGCGGCGGCCGACGCCGAGCTCACGCGACGCCCCGCCCCAGCCGTCTTCTTTCCCTCCGCCGCCGTCGTCGAAGCCTTTTTCGGTGCCATCCTCCTTTAAACTTCAGGCTTACTCCCGTCCTCCCCACGGACGGCGCCAACTATTGTGGCTACAGACCAAACAGAGAGAGAGATGGTAGTGGAGAGTGAGGGAGATGAGTAATGGCTTGGGTCTTCCCCATGGCCTGCATTCCATATATATACATACATGGGGAGTACTTTTACAATTATACCCTTACAGTTGATCATCCCCTTCAGGGGCGTTTATGTCATCACACATGGCCTATCCTAGGCCTTACAACCTCCTATCAGGCCTGCTGGGTTTAGGTGGGGGCCACCCATACAACAAACACTATTACAGATGGTTGTAATTTGGAGGCCGTCTATGGTATTTGTGGCGGAAAAAAGGATTATCACAGACGGTCGGTCTATATTAAGAACCGTCTGTGATAATCCCAGATTATCACAGACGGTTTTTAATAAAAAACCGTCTATGATAAGCTGGTTATCACAGACGGTTTTTAATTAAAAACCATCTGTGATAATGGCTCTTAGGCATTTATTGCGCTGCTCAGACCGCATATGTCTTCATTTCGATCCAGATCTAGCCACTACTGCGCACTTTTTCACTCGGGAGGAAGCTAGGAGATTTCAGGCCAGTTAATTTGGTGGGAAGAGGCAGAGATTGAGCTTTGAAGATTCAGACTTTCCTGGTTGCTCTAGATATGGTTAGTAGTAAAATTTATTTTTTCTTTAATTGCATTACAATTTAGGTCTAAGTAATCCATGAGTGTTATTGAAGATGGTTAATTTGCAAAATTAATGGTTATATAATAGCTATTGTGTTTATAATATGAATTGAGCTAGCAAATTAAGTCTCAATATAATAAATGTGGCCGGTATATATGTAGTAATTATAATTAGTTAATCTAGATTTTAATACTAAGTTGTTATATATGTACGTAACGTAGGACCGAAGCTGGATGTATGCCGCGAGCCGTGTGAGTGAAGAGTACATTAATGGCGTGTCTGCTTTTATAAGAGCCGCCGAGGAGGATATGTTGAATAAAGGGGTGGAATATATGTGCTGTCCATGCACTGATTGCGAGAATTTGAAGATGTTTAAGAACCGAGGGCAAATTGAAGCGCACTTGATTCGGAGGGGTTTCAAAAAGGATTATACGTGTTGGACCAGTCATGGCGAAGTGAATGATCATATGCCGCCGGATGACATCGCCGGTGAAGTGAATGATATGCCGCCGGATGACATCGCCGGTGAAGTGAATGACATGCTACCGGCTGATGTCGATTGTGGTTCGGATTCGGATAGGTTGCACGATGATAATCTGGATCAGATGTTTCGCGATGTAGAAGAGAACTATGATGAGAGAGATTATGTTAAATTCCGCGGCTTGATGGAGGACTCGGAGAAACCTTTGTACACAGGCTGCAAGTACACGAGGTTGTCGGCCGTGCTTGAACTGTTGAAATTGAAGGCAAGCAACGGTTGGTCCGACAAGAGTTTCACGGCGCTGCTAGGTCTTTTAGCGGACATGCTTCCGGAGGGAAATGAGTTGCCTAAAACCACGTATAAAGCCAAGAAGGTTCTTTGTCCGTTCGGAATGGAAGTAGAAAGAATACATGCATGCCCGAACAACTGTATCCTCTACCGCAAAGAGTATGCAAACATGCATGTATGTCCGGTGCGCAACGCATCCCGATACAAACGTAACAATCAATCAGATGATGGCGAGGGAACAGAGGCAAAGAAAGGACCTCTTGCTAAGGTGGCATGGTATTTTCCTATAATTCCCCGTTTGAAAAGGTTTTTTGCAAATCTAAAGGAGGCAAAGCTGCTGCGTTGGCACTCGGAGGAGCGCAAGAAGGATGGAATGCTAAGACACCTTGCTGATTCCGCGCAGTGGAGAAACATCGATAGGAGTTTTGCAGAGTTCGGTGCAGAACCAAGGAATATAAGGTTTGGACTGAGTACAGATGGAATGAATCCTTTCAGTAGCATGAGCAGCCGACATAGCACATGGCCCGTGACTCTCTGCATCTATAACCTTCCTCCTTGGTTGTGTATGAAGCGAAAGTACATTTTGCTGTCGATACTTATCCAAGGGCCAAAACAACCTGGGAATGATATCGATGTGTTCCTAGCACCGTTGGTGGAAGATCTAAAAGTATTGTGGAACGAAGGGGTACAGGTATGGGATGCATACAAACGAGAGAACTTCACTCTGCGCTCCTTATTGTTCTGCACCATAAATGATTATCCTGCCCTTGGTAACCTATTGGGCCATAGTACAAAAGGTGCCAAAGCTTGTACTCACTGTTTAGGTGGTACCGAGAGTGTGTGGCTGAGACACTCACGCAAAACCGTCTACATGCGTCACCGCCGGTTCCTTCGGAGGGCTCACCCATACCGCAAGATGAAGAAACAATTTGACGGAGAGAAGGAAGACAGTTCAGCTCCAAGGCATTTAAGGGGACACGAGGTTTATGATATGGTTAAGGATTTAGATGTTGTCCTCGGAAAGGGACGTAAATTGAGGGCTCATGAGAAGAACACCTGGAAGAAGAGATCAATATTTTGGGACTTACCTTATTGGGAGTACCTAGATGTTCGACACTGCATCGACGTCATGCACGTAGAAAAGAATGTATGCGACAACTTGATTGGTCTCTTACTGAACATCCATGATAAAACAAAGGACGGCGTCAACGCATAGCTTGACTTGGCTGACATGGACATCAGGCCTGAGTTAGCACCGACACGCACTGATAATAGACGAACATACCTTCCCCCTGCGTGTTACACTCTGTCAAAGGCTGAGAAAACAGAACTGTGCTAGTGCTTGCATGGTGTCAAAGTTCCGTCTGGTTACTCCGGCAACGTGAAGAAACTTGTTTCGATGCAAGATTTGAAGTTAAATGGCATGAAGTCTCATGATTGTCATGTGCTGATGACACAGATGCTCCCTATTGCAATTAGAAATATTTTTCCGATCAAAGTCCGAGAGACAATCATGAGGCTATGTTATTTCTTTAACACAATTGCTTAGAATGTCATCGATCCCGAAGGACTAGATGCTCTGCAGGACGAGGTGGTGATGACTCTATGTCACCTTGAAATGTATTTCCCTCCTTCGTTTTTCGATATCATGGTCCATCTCATTGTTCACGTTGTGTGGAAGATAAAAATATGTGGGCCCGTATTCCTACATAGCATGTACCCATTTGAGAGGTTCATGGGAATTCTCAAGTCCTACGTACGGAATCGTTCTCGGCCGGAGGGCAGCATCGTCGAAGGTTATGCAAGTGAAGAGGTCATTGAGTTTTGTGTCGATTATATGGCTCAGATTCAACCGATAGGTGTCCCTCAATCTCATCATGAGGGGAGGCTGAAGGGTCTCGGAACTATCGGAAGGAAAGCAATCACTCCAGATATGGACACGTATACTCAATCCCATTTCACGGTGTTGCAACACATGACTGAAGTGGCGCCTTATGTGGACCAGCACAAGGATGTGCTTCGGCAATAGAATCCGGAGTGGCCGGATGTTTGGATCATGAGGCAACACAACTGTTGGTTCAACCAATGGTTGAAGGAGCAAATCGCTAGGAGCTCGCCGACTGAGACGCTGACATGGTTGGCAAAAGGGCCGACATTTACAGTTGTGACACGACAAGGATATGACATAAATGGGTACACATTCTATACGCAGTCTCAGGATATCAAGAGCACTAACCAGAACAGCGGTGTCCGCATAGATGTATATGTGAAAATGTGCGATGTAGTCAATTTTGAGATGTATATGTGAAAATGTGTGATGTAGTCAATTTTGAGATGTATATGTGAAAATGTGTGATGTAGTCAATTTTGAGATGTATATGTGATGTATCAAGAAATACACTATGTGAATACAGCTGGTTGGTGTTGTATATGAATGCAACTGTTTGGTGGTTGATATGAATGCAGCTGTGTAGTTATTGGTGTTGTCTTAATAACAACAGTCAGCAAAGGCTTATCACAGACGGTTCTGAACTTAGAACCGTCTGTGATATCATATCACAGATGGTTCTAAGTTTAGAACCGTCTGTGATAGTAAACTATCACAGACGGTTATAAACTTTGAACCGTCTGTGATAACCTCCCTATATATACCCTCTCGCTAGGGTTTTCCGTGTGCGCTGCAGTTATTCGATCTAGATCTAAATCCCGAGCCCATCGTCGCCGCCGCCTCCCCGAGCCCTCGCCGCCTGCCTCCCCGAGCCCTCGCCGGCCGCCTCCCCGGACGAAGACGTCGCCGTAGCCTCCTCCTCCGTCGCCGCCTCCCCGAGCCCGTCGTCTCCTCCTCCTCCGTCGCCGCCGCCTCCTCCTCCGTCGCCGCCGCCTCCTCCTCCTCCTCCTGCGTCGCCGCCGCCGCCTCCTCTTGCGTCGCCGCCTCCTCCTCCTCCGTCGTCGTCGCCTCCTCCTCCTCCTCCGTCGCCGCCTCCTCCTCCGTCACCAAAACCCTAAGGTCATCAAAACCCTCCCCGAGCTTCATGCTTACTGTTAGGGTTTAGGGTTGATGCTTGATGCTGTTAGTATATGCTTACTGTTAGTTGCTTACTGTTATGTATATGCTTACTGTTAGTTGCTTACTGTCATGTATATGCTTACTGTTAGTTGCTTACTATCATGTATATGCTTACTGTTAGTTGCTTACTGTCATGTATATGCTTACTGTTAGTTGCTCACTGTCATGTAGAGTTTGTATCTAGAGCTCAAAATACTGAATTCATTATTTGGCATAACCAATCAAGGAAGAGTATATGATTTAGTAGCGGGACGGCCAAGATTAATCTTGTGCAACCCTACAATTTGAGAGCACAAATTAATCAATTAAAACTTGAGCTTGTTGCTAGTCTTAATTGATACATGCCTTTTACATTATATATGTATATATGTAGGTATAAATATGTATATGTATGTATGTATGTATACACACACACACACACACACACACACATATATATATATATATATTGTAATCGCCTATATTGAGCGAAATAGATAGATATTGCTTTTTCTTATCTTATGGTATGGCACTTTCTCATCTTATCCTAATAGACCCACAAAATGAGCAACATGTCACCCACGCATTCTTCAACATCATCGCCGGAGGCGTCCACTCTAACATCAAGACGCCAAGGAAGAGGGCTATCGAAGAAGCCTGAGGGCCGACAGACCATCACAGCGGTAAACACATCTGGGGTCCCTATCCTTCCTCAAAAAGCGGTAAACGCATTCCGAAGCATGGTCGGAATAGTTGCACGAGAACGAATTGAGATCACATACAATTCGTGGAAGAACGTGCCTGACACTCGGAAACGTGAGCTGTGGACCGAAATTTTGGCATCGTTCGAGTTCCCAGAAGAACACCTATACGCTGTGCAACGACAAACCTACCTAGCGCGTGCAAAGCATGGAAGAACTTCAAGAGCACGCTTGTCAGGAAATACGTGGAGACGGACGAAACGCCTTTTCATAAATACCCATTCCTGGAACCACAATGGGAAGAGTTCAAGGCGATGAAGACGTCCGAAGATTTCAAAAGAACAAGTACGGCGCACAAGGCCCTCTAAGCAAAAAACACACCCCCACAGACTTGGCACAGCTGGGTATGCGGGTAAAATCCCACAGTGGAGGAAGGAGGATGACCTGACAGCTGCACAGGACATCGCCCCGCCATTTTCCAATATCCCGGATGACCGCGCTCGAAATTGGATTAGAGCAATGTCATCTACAACGACATCGGGGGACGTCTCCTTTCGAAACCCTGCAGACCAGCAAGTGTCCCAACGCCTAGTAAGATATCGATAGAACTACGTAGCTTGTAATTACTCCACAACTTCGTACGAATTGAAATGACATTTCATGCTCTTGCAGGAAGAGCTGAGTTTTGAATCTACCCTGGGATCATTCCAGGGAACAAGGGAGAATGATATGCTCTCCGTGGCCCTGGGAAACAAGGAGCACCCGGGTCGTACGAGAGGCCTTGGGCTTTACGTTCCTTGGAAACATGGTTTCCAAGATGACTCCGGAATGTATCGGCGTAGGAAGAGAAACAAAGCCGAGCGTGACGCACAGCTACGAGAAGAGATCAAGGAATCTCTTAGAGAGGAGCTAATGGGTGAGCTGGCTAGTGTAATCAGAGATGAGGTGCGAAAACAAATAGAAAGTCAGCAGGCCGCTACCGCCGCTCCTGTGCTAGCTAGCCCGCACAACCGTCCGAGTAGCTGCGCGTCCAATCCGACGCAAACCCCGGCCAAATTTCCTGTGGACGACATCCTGGTAATAATTATTACCTCTCGAATGCTTGCTCCATTGATAGGCCTATTCGAGTAGCTAATTTTGTATCGTTATGTAGGAGCCTACGAAGTGCAGGCTCCAAGTGAGATATGGCTCTATTCCCTCGTACGCTGCTTGGGGCTAGGCATATTCGTCTGGTATCGGGGCTATGGTGCACGGTCAAGCTTTAGTGCCAGGCTTCGCAAAAGTTAATGTGGATGGTGTGCATGTCAATTTTGAGGTGGTCCCGCTACCGAAATCCCCCAACGACGAGATCGTAACTCTAGGACAGGCCATTGGAACATTCATCCAGTGGCCCAAAAGCGACATCTCCCTGGAGGCTTCTTCACCGGTGGCAGGACCAGAATAACGTGCACTGGTGCCATCTCCATTACAAGACCAGTCGGTTCCACCACCGGATACTGCACCGGTGCTATCTCCACGGGTCATACTCTCGCCAGAGCAACATGCACTGGTGCTATCTCCATTACAAGACCAGTCGGTTCCACCACCGGATACTGCACCGGTGCTATCTCCATGGGTCCTATTCTCGCCAGAGCAACTTGCACCGCTGCTACCTTCAAAGTCGACTGCCGTGAAGTCGACCTATAGCCGAGGCAGCAAGGCCAGCAAGGGCAAAGCAAAGAAGACCAATGATGATATGCCGTACCTACCTTTGGCCCGCAAATTCGTGCTTGGCAAGCTGTTGCTCGAGCAAAAAGACCTCCAAAAGCTACCATATAGTTGCATGCAATTGCACACGTGGTATATGCAGCAGTCCAATAAGCTAGAGGGAGAACGGACTTCAAGTATCACTGTCAAATTCACGTCGGAAGATTTACACCACAGTCTTCAAGAGTGTATGTTCGTGGTCGCCTTTGAGGATTTATTCGATCTGTTCACGCTCAACGCTCTTAACGTCTCAATCATTCGATGCTGGACGCTGTAAGTGTGTACAATCACAGTCTCCGTTAATGTCATACCGATAAATGCCATATCTAATTTGTTGCTTTCGTGTGTGTGTATATATATAGACACATGCTGACTAGAGCTAGATTATCCAACTCATCAGCTGGTTTCTTTGACCCACACTTGGTCGCCAAGGATACCATCGACCGGGATACACCCCTCGTCGAGAGGTACATTGCAGCAGGACTGCTAGGTTGCCGCAATAAGGAATATGTACTTATGCCCTTCCATCAGAACTTTCATTGGATTTTAATAGTAATTGTACCAAAATGGAACAAGGTATATTACCTTGATTCCCTAAGTAAGACTAAAATGGACTTCACAGTTATCAGCCAAGTAATCGATAGGTAAGCACATATTCCCCATACATATCTACATTGTACTCTTTCTTTCCTTCCGAATGACTAAGATTAACTTTTTCGAATTACGTAGGGCGTTCGCGATGTACATTGAAATGGGAGGTGACTCGAAGTGCGGGGCCAAAGGCCTGCTGACATATGTTCGAGATTTTAAGGTATTCGCTATTTCACATTAATTAATCCTATGCAACAGTTGGTACTAATGCCTCTTGAACTAACACATTCCATTTTTTGCAGTGCCATCAGCAGCAGCCGGGCAACACATGTGGATACTACGTTTGCCAACATATGGAACTACTCCTCGATTCCTCGAGGCTCACCAATCGCAAGGTTTGTCACTCTTCCCATAATTACTTTATACTTATCACGTTACATATATACGCACATTGATATTCCTATCGACAGGCTGCATACATCCCGTCAACTGCATTGAAACAGTCTAATCTTGGAGGGATTCGAGGAGAGTTGGCGTACTTTTTGCTAACTCACGTCATAAAGCCAGGAGGACAGTTCCACTGCGCACCATGATTTCTTATTGGTCTTATCACTAAGTGCAAATGCAGTGTAGATCTTTTGTAACTGTGCATTTGTTAATGGATATTTCATTTCAATTCAATTAATTGATTTGCGAAATGGATGCATGCTTTATGTTTGTGAAATGAAGTGCGATGTCAATTGGATGTTTTATGTCTGTGAAATGTATCTGAAAGAAAATGAGATGTGTGAATTGTATATTTTTTGTCTGTGATTATCTGCTTGTTTCAGAGGGCATGGCTAGCATTTCCTGAGGCTAGCCAATAAACAGAAATAGATTTTGATTTAGGAGGAACGAATGTCACAGACGGTTTTTAAGTAAAAACCGTCTGTGATATGTATCACAGACGGTTTTTTACTACAAACCGTCTGTGATTATTGGATAAATAAAAACCGTCTGTGATATCTGATAATCACAGACGGTTTTTAATGAAAAACCGTCTGTGATACCTCACCTTGGGGAGGCAGCAGGGCTCTGAAACTTTCAGCTTAGTGTGAAGGCACATGCCAATAACAAGAACGAAGAATCTGATATTAGTCTGTTTTTCCCCTTCAAGAAAACATTGTGACCCCCACTGCCCATTTCAGTCCTTGGACAGAGAGGAGTGAGCGTGAGAAACAACAATGCAAAATGAAATTTGATTCAGAACAGAAAATAGAGATTTCACAGTGACAGAGTTTTGTTAATTTTCTTTTCTTTCTTTGTCTAACTCACAGAAAATAAAATGGAAAAAATCCTCAAAAGAAAAGGAAGCAAACAATTGGAAGTTGCCAAAAACAGAGTATTGGAAAAGGAATGGATGGGAGGATTGGGAAAGGAAAGGATGGGAGAGTTTCCCGAGAGTTAAAAATAGTTAACAGCTTGTTTCTTTTTCTAATAATAATCAATGGTTATGTTTACTCTCTTTTATACTCTTTTTTGATAGAAGAAATCATCGTCTACTGTTCGATTACCACATAATAAAAAAATGTTCATCAAAAAATAAATGGACAAATTAGGCTACTTGATAAACATTTCTGCATTAACATCTATTGTTGAAAAAAAAATTTATGTAAATTATCATTGTTGATTGTGTGATGCAAGTCTCGACTCTGGATAACCTTTTCTATGATGTAGTTCCAGCACTGCACCTCGTAACTTTTTTTTCGCTTACAAGAAAAACTTTCACAGCCTCAAAGCAAAAAAACAAAGAAAACATTATAACCTTTACTTGGTAAACCTGTCAGATGGTGGAAATCATGTCAAATCTGCCTGTTCGATGCGTCTTTGTTTGTTGCTTACCAACATTATGTTGTGCTTCAGTGCTAGCCTCATAGTAACACAACGGGTGACATGCTAACAAAATGCCCCCATGCTCCAAGAATGCCTGAAAGCATAGCTAGTTACTCGTGGAAAGCGTGCCTTGGCGCGCACTCGCCCTCTTCCGCACAGAGGCGCAATGGCCCTTGGGTTCAGCCGTCAAGGTTTCCTATGATAATGTACATACATCAGTGGGATCATTATATATAGATTGGCAAAATGGGCCGTGCTTCGCTCATGTTCAGGATGACTAGGGAATAAAAAGACAATTTAAGAGGCAATGAAACAATTTCTACTATCAAAAAGTGAAGCCATTACTAAATAATAAGTGAAAAGGTCCGATCTTCTGAACACATTTATCTCGTTTGTAAATGTACATGGCATGAAGGCCATGATATGCGTTCCGTCTTGAGGTCTTTCTTCCCCCGTTCTTGTATTTTGTGATCACAACCGCAAATTCCCATCCAGATCCTGAATTTTTTGTACGGATAATCCATTTTTTATTCGAAATTACAGAAATATACCCGCGGGAAAATTTTTTACAAAAATAGGCTCCAGTCGCCTAATGGTTGGGCGACTGAAGCCTTTCGCCCAACCATTGGGCGACTTTAATCCAGTCGCTCTATCCTCGGGCGACTGCATCCAGTCGCCCAACCATTGGGCGACTTTCATGCAGTCGCCCAATGGTTGGGCGACTGCACTCAGGACCCCGTGAATGTTTTAAATTTTGTCAATTTTATAGTTTTAAACTGGTAAAAAATCTGCTGAAGTTGTAATAAAAGTTTATGTTCATTGTATGTTGTAGGTGTGTAAAAAATTTTGGGAAACTTTTTTTAGGAACAAATGACCATAAAACAATTGGTACATACGATGGTAAGTAATATTTTGATTTACTGAGAATTCGGAAAGTGCATCAAACCTTCGCTAAAAAAAGTGAAAATTGGTGGAGCTGTTCTTCATACATCCAACAGCCTCTAGAAAAAAATTTGAGCAATTTCGGCCACGGGATCAAAAGTTATAGCAGTTTCAGTCTGTTTCCGACACACCTTCAGTAAAACGGGCATAACTTTTGCATACGGTGTCCGTTTTCGACGTTCTTGTACTCGTTGGAAAGCTAACGACGAGCCCAATCCAATAAAAACGACCAGCTTGCGCCAGTCGCCCTCCAAGACCCCGAAAATCGGTCATCTTTGGACCTAAACCCGCGTCGTAAGTTTTTGGTTTCTGTTTTTGCCCTTTTTCTTGGCCTTCCTTTCGGAATTTGGATTTTGCTTCAACTGAAAAGTTGTAGATCTCGTCGAAACCTTTTTAATGAGTATATATAAGCCATATACAACTTTGCTATTTTATCTTTTCAGACTAGTTGTTTATATTGCATCGATATATAAAACTTGTGATAGCGAGTATTACAGATGGTTTGTATGTAGAACCGTCTGTGATAATCTGACCGCTGGGCCCGTCGATCCTCCTCAACCCAATCCTAGCCCAGAGACACGAATTCTCAATAACATTAAAATATCACTTACCATCGTATGTACCGATCGTTCTACGGTCAATCGTTCCTAAAAAAAATTTCCCAAAATTTTTTACACACCTATAATATACAATGAACATAAACTTTTATTACAACTCCAGCATATTTTTTACCAGTTTAAAACTACAAAATTGAAAAAATTTAAAACATTCACGGGAGACTTGACTGCAGTCGCCCAACCATTGGGCGACTGCATTTAAGTCGCCCAATCGTTGGGCGATTGGATGCAGTCGCCCAACCATTGAGCGACTGGATTAAAGTCGCCCAATGGTTGGGCGAAAGGCTCCAGTCGCCCAATCATTAGGCGACTGAAGCATATTCTTGTAAAAAATTTTCCCGCAGGTATATTTCTGTAATTTTGAATAAAAAATGGATTATCCGTACAAAAAATTCTCCAGATCCTTATCTAAATGCTTCGCAGAAACCATGGGTAATTCAACACTAATTCAAACATCACTCTTTATTGATAAATCCTACGCAACATATCAGTGTAAGGTAGAAAGAAAAGCATATGTACTCAATTACTGTTGTTCACAATCCAAACATGGAGTTGACAAACTAAACAGGGTAGCTTTCAGATCAGCAAACCGCTGTGCTTCAGAAGCCCTGCCAGCACTAGTAAGAAGGCAGATGATGCAATTCCTTGCTGAGTTTTGATGCCCCAATATCACAGCAGGCACTCAACATCCTGGTAAAGGCAACAGCATCCAACTGGCGGTTTGATAATAGCATTAATCTGAACACATCAACAGCAGTTGAAGGGTCTCCGTTCTTTAGGTAGGCATCAACCAATGCTGTTCAAGCCTGTACAATCTTCTTGTCCATAACATGAAACGCCCAGTGAGAGTATTCCAAATGACTGCACGCGCCATACATGGTGATTAGTGAAGTGCATAATGAGACAGTGGGAAGGAACCACCGCCTCAAAGTGTACGAGTGGAGCTCCTTCCCCTCCCTCAATGCTTTCAACTTCGTGCATACTGGGAGGACAGTCCCCACCGCAGTGAGATCTGATCTGATTCCTTCTTGCTGCATCCAAACTATGCACCTCTGGCCTCCCATTGGATGCATACCCAGACATCAACGCCGTCCATGACACAGCATTCCTCTTCTTGGTGTATAGAACACCCGCCTCCCAGAGACCATATTGCTGCTCTTGCACAGTACATGTCTACCAGTCGTGCCTGAACCTTTGCAACTATTAGATCTGGACCTTGGCCGCATGCCTAGATCCAACCGGGTTTACCTCCTGGGCCACAGGTCTAAATGGGCTGAACACAATTAAGCACACAGAGCAACGGAGCAACAACTTTATAAGTGGTATTGGGCCTTCTCCCCTCAAAAGACTAGTCCAATGGGTGGAGACTCCTTCACACTTATAAGTTGTGTTTTCTCCTTTCCAATAATTCATATGAGACTATTCCTAACAATCTCCCCCTCACACATGGATTGTGCACACTGCACTCCTGGGAGATGTTCCCCCCTCACACATGGATTGTGCACACTACACTCATGGGAGATGTTAGGCGCCTGGGCTCTGATACCACTTGATAAATTTCGGACTCTGGCCGCATATCTAGGTCCAACCGGGTTTATCTCCTGGGCCACAGGTCTAAATGGACTGAACACAACTAAGCCCACGGTATTTTCTTCTTATTCTCCTTTCATTTTCTATTACAGCTGAACACACACGCTTTAATACACGTATGAGCCACAACCAGTAGTTAGTTAGCTCATCCGCAACTCACGCAGCAAGCCGCCGAACTCGGACGAAGATCAGACGACCTATTCCTACGTCACTAACTGCACAACATGCACGTACCAACTCCATGCATGCACATACGTGCTAACAGACTTGACCAATTCTCACGAACGACCTCGTGGCCACTAACTAATTAACCCCCTAACTAATTCATCTTAAACGTGTGTGTGCACGTACGTACATGAACCGTCTCAAATGAACTAAGTCAAGATTAATTCCTAACAGCAACATCTTTACGATCTCGGAACTTCTTCAACACAAGCCCATGAATCTCCCTACCAAAGTTCCGAGCACGTAACTCGCTAATGACTGGCACGATCGAGGTGAACCCCACGGAGTTCACCTTGACCCTGTCCTCCACCATCCACTGGAAATGCTCCAGCGCCTCCCTCTTCATCCCCTTGTGTGCGAGCCTGGCAATCTGTGCCTCCCACGCAAGTACATCCCTTTGTTGCATTTCCTCAAACACCCTCACCGCCAGCTTCATCTTCCCGCACTGGAAGTAGGCATCCATGAGCCCGGTCATTAGCATTCCTAGAGCACCCATGTCCATTGACGGCGCGGCACTCCCAGAGATCGACTTGAGGACGCACCCGTACGTGTACTCCTTTGCGTCGGCCAAGGAAGCGCGCATCTCCACAAACCCATCCGCGACTGCGCCGCCAGCCTTGACACGACCCCGGCGGACATGCCCGTGGAGGAGTGTGTTCCACGAGAAGGTGTTGGCCTGGGGCAAGCCGTCGAGCACCTGGCGTGCGTCCTCCGCAGCGCCGAGCGCGAGATAGAGCTCCACGAGCTTGGCAAGGAGGAACTCGTTGGAGTCGAGGCCGTGGACGCAGAGGTGGATGTGGATTGTTGGAGTTAATCTTGTTGGTTGCGTAGTACATGTAGGTAGAAATGCAAGTGCACATTGTGAATCGTGTGCATGCATGCGTGGCAAAGTCTTGGTAACGATAGATATAGAAGTATATGATAAACTTCCTAGTTTGGTTGATTAGTTATATAGAAGTAGATGGTAAGCTTTGTAGTTCGGTTGATTAGTTATATAGAAGTAGATGATAAGCTTTCTAGTTTGGATAATTAGTTTCCTTATTTAAGTGATAAACTACCTAGCATTAGGCTATATAATTGTATCATAGGAGAGATGAGACAAAATAAGAAAAAAAGTTCGGCAGCATGCGTTCCTGTCTCTTCTTCCTCCATGTGTTTCTTGTGCTACGAGTGTTCGTGAAGAACACAAGTGAGAAGATAGAGGGACAGAGGAAGAGAGGAATTTGTGATTGATTTCCCAGAGAGAGAGGAGTTGAGTGATTCAACTCCAATAATTGGTATCAGAGTGAGGAGATGTTGAAGGTGATGCCACGCGAAGATGGTTTGCCGAGTAGTGCCGTTGCGAGCGGCGACATCGGCAACTTGGCGACGATGAGGTTGCCGGTGAGAGAAGGCATGATGTTCCTTTAGTACCCACTGTGGATCAAGACAAACTATACGGCATGGGTGACAATGATGAAGATCCTCATGTGAGCTCAAGGTGTATGGGATGTGATTGATCCCAAGGGCAAGCTCACTGTTGTTGATGAGAAGAAGGATCAGATGGCCTTGGTAATCATTTCCCAGGCACTCAGCGATGAGACGCTGATGCAAGTTGCAGAGAAGAACACCGCCTTGAAAGTGTGGACATCACTGCGCTCCATGTACATGGGCGTTGAGCGTGTCAAGGAGGCGAAGGTCCAGACATTGCGCTGGGAGTTTGAAAGCCTTAGCATGCGTGATGCAGAGTCAGTGGACGATTTCACAGCGAAGGTCACATTGCTTGTTGGTCAGATCCGAGGGCTTGGAGACAAGATTGAAGAGAAGTATGTCGTCAAGAGGCTGTTGTGAGGCGTGTCAGACAAGTTCATCCACATTGCATCGGTTATCGAGCAATTTGGTGACATCAACAAGATGACCTTGGTGGAGGTCATTGGTTCCCTAAAGACGTATGAGGAATGCGTCAAGGGATGGGAGGCACAGACTGAAGAGCGGGTCCTCGTGGTGAGGGGACTTGACTCGTCGCGAGGACGAGGGCACGGCTGTGGAGGTGGTCGTGGAGAATAATGGCGTAGGGATAAAACCAAGGTGCGTTGTTACAATTGTGAAAAGTTGGACACTACGCTTATGAGTGTTCAGCATGAAGCATTCCTTGCAGAAGTCCAAGAGGATGAAGAACCTACATTGCTTTGATGGAGTCGGCCATTGTGTGTGGCATGGAGGTGTAGGTGATCCGCATCGATGAGTCAACATGACAAGATTAAGGGGGAGAATGTTGGAGTTAATCTTGTTGTGTGGTACACGTAGGTAGAAGTGCAAGTGCATGTTGTGAATCGTGTGCATGAATGCATGGCCAAGTCTTGGTAAGTTTGATAGATATAGAAGTAGATGATAAGCTTCCTAGTTTGGTTGATTAGTTTCCTCGTTTAGGTGATAAACTTCCTAGCAGTAGGTTATCCAATTGTATCACAGGAGGGATGAGAAAAAATAAGAAAAAAGTTCGGTAGCATGCGTGTGTTCTGTCTCTTCTTCCTCCATGTGTTTCTTGTGCTATGAGTGTTCGTGAAGAACACAAGTGATAAGATAGAGGGAGAGAGGAAGAGGGGAATTTGTGATTGATTTCCCTGAGAGAGAGAGAGAGAGGAGTTGAGTGATTCAATTCCAACATAGATCTGGCATGCGTGGGTGAGGGAGTGGCAGTCAGAGAGGATCTCGGCGAAGGTAGAGGGGCTGGCCGAGACACCGCGATGGGAGAGGTGGTCAAAGAGGTAGATCCCGGAGGAGAAGTGCACCCCGCTCACAAAGCAATGGAGCTCGACGGAGAGAGCGGGTGAGTTCTTGGAGTCTGACCAGACCTTTGCCTACGACATGCGGGGGCCGGTCGCAGCGGTTCTGGCGTTAGTGAGCGCGTAGGAGGGGGCCCTTGCGGGTTTGAGAGGCTTAAGGGGGTTGGCGAGGGATGAGGAGGCAGCCATGGCCATGGCGAGTGTTGAGTTTTGGAGGGAAGGAGTGGATTGGATAAAGTGAACAGTGTGAGATTTTTTTTCTATTGTTTTGTTTTTGTCCCCCCTACATTGGGGAAAATTCTATTGTATCATGGTGATACAATGCAGTTTGTGTAATGAGCCAATTAGAGAGTGACACACGATAATGTACACTGTAGCAAACACTATTTATTACTGTAGCAAAACACTATAGCAACACTGTATCATATCGACATATTCCCAGGAAAAAACTACAGTGTTTTCACGTGCTACAATACTACAGTGTTCTTCACCACGTGTCACCCTCTAATTGGCTCGTTACATAAATGGGCTTGTATCACCATGACAGAATAGAAATTTTCCTACATTGGGAGGTTTGAGATTAGTCGGCCCAGCCAATAGGATCCGACTCAATTTAGATAGGAAAAAGTCCATGTAACATTCCGAACTTTACTCAAAAATCTAAATAGCATCTTGAACTATAAAATCGGACATGGGTGGATTGGATCCTGATCGTGCAAAAATAGCACACCCGCAAGTGCACGGGTTGCCACTGAAATAGCGGCGAGTGTCGTGTTCCCCACAGGGACTAGACTGAGGCTACCGGTGCTCGGCTAAAGCTAGGTCAAACAAAACGGGGGAGAACTAAACCTAAAACAGCTAATAAAAAGATCGAACGAACTCTAACTAGCACACACAAAACGAGGAACAACTAAACAAACGAACGAACAAAGGGCGATGGGACGAACGACCGTACGAATGGACGTTGTACGACCGAACGAACTACTCGATGAACGACGAACGAACGACACAAACGACTACACGAACGAACGACACGACTACCGACCGACAACCTAACTAACTACCGACAGCGAGACTGAAGAAGGAAGTCGAGAAGCACCAGGGGAGTCTAGAAGCAAAGAGGGAGTCGAGAGAGAACAAGGAGAGGATACGGTCGACAGCTAACTAGACGACGATGACGGGACAACACAAGAGACTACGACAAACGCACGCACGATTTAACTACCGACCGGCCGCAAGATAGAAGATAAGAGGAAGGTCGAGAAGCAAGGGAGAGTAGAGACAGCACAAGGCGAGGAAACGAGGGAGTCTAGAAGCAAGGGGGCGTCAAGACAGCAAGAGGAGAGGTCGCCGGCTAGCTAATACGCGCAAGACAACACACAAACACAGACATGTACTAACACTGACAACAGGACAAGCACAGGACACTAACACTAGACACTAAATACAGACAAAGACACTAACCACTGACACTAGAATAACTGACAAATTAACTCCTAATCACAGTAACATCTCAGTAGCACAAGCATACATCATAGTGAGACATCAACCACATTCACATGGATCACATATCATAATCCACAGAATAATAAGCATTGTTCATAAAGCATCAAGTCACAGAGAATTGACAGCAATTTATTTGAATGTTAATTGAGAACAGCAGAGAAAGTAAAAGAGAGGAAATGAAATTTAACCGAGGAATAGAGTAGAGGAAGCAGAGCAGAATATGGGGCCGTCGGTGGAATGAGCCGATGAAGGAGGGGTCGGTGAGACACCGGCGGTGAGGGGGCGCTGATGGAGGTCGGCGGTGGAGATCGGCTGGGGCGGTGAAGAGGTTGAAGACGTCGCAGAGGGTGCGGCTGTCGGCGCTGATGTCGGTGGAGACGTCGGCGGTGAAGAGGAAGAAGTCGGGGCGGCGGCGCTGTCGGTGGAGATGTCGGCGGTGTCGTGGAGTAGCAGGGGGCGGCGCAAGATCTGGAGCGGCGGCCAGAGGAGGGCACAGGAGGAGGCGCGGCAGTGGAGAAAGAGGGGGGAGAAGGAAGGGCGGCCGGATGCGGGGAAGTGAGGCGGCGAGGTATGGGGAGGCGCTGGGAAATGGAGGAGGGAGTAGAGGAGGCGCAGTAGGAGGCGAGGAGAGGCGTCGGCGCGGGTGGAGAAGAGGGCGGCGCCGAGATGGGAGAGGGGCTAAGGCGGCGGCGCACTGGTGGGGGGAATGGCGAGAGGAGGAAGGGTGAGGTAGGAAGGCGGAAGAGGGCGGCGGGCGCACCGGATGGAGGGAGGTGCGGAGAGGTAGGGGCGGCGGTAGAGATAGGCGGAGAAGATGAGGGAGAGGCGGTGGCCCGGTGAGGGGAGGTGATTTGGGGAAGAAACAACGATGGAAGAAGTGGCGCGGAGTTGGAGGAGAGGCGGGGTGTACCGGAGTGGAGGTGATGGTGGCGACGAGGTGGCCGCCGGCGAGTTTGGGCCGGCCTCGCCGGCGCCGGAGCAGAAGAAGGGGGGAGGAAGCAAAAAGGAGGCTAGGGAAGAGTAGAATCGGGCTCAAGCCAAATCTGGGCGGCGGCTAGGGTTTTTAGTGGATTGGGGATTTCAGAATTTTTGCGGTTTGGTCCTCCCAATTGCTGAAATTTACAATGAAGTCCTTCCCTCATTTGATTTCTTCTGTTCTGGCCCTTGGAAACTCCGATTTTATCGCGGTTTGATCCTACGCATCCGTGACGACGCGTACATCTGTACGGAGCAGTCCCGAAAGTCCAGAATTGTCCTTTATGCGCCTAGATCGCGCCGGCCTGCAGAAAAATATAGAAAATGTAAAATAGTCCATTTCGAGCAATTTAAATATGGAAAAACGTATAAATGATGATAAATGATCTCGAAATGCAAAAAATAATGGGGTAAAATGACGGATAAATATGTGCACAAATGACGCATGTCATACCCCCAAGCTTTAAACGTTTACTTGTCCTCAAGTAAATGGCATGATATTTATCGAACCCAGACAACAAGTAATGATGGTAAAAGACTAGTTAAATGCATGTGATAAGCCAAGAAGCATATAGCAATATAAAATGAGATTGTCTAGCTTGAGTTTTGAGGACCATCCAAGATGAGAACGGATCAAGCAAAGATCTCAAATGATAACTACAACATTTGACCAAATCAAGTTACACACAAGTGTTGAAATGCACTAAGTGATGACATGTATCCAACCAAAATTGTAAAGCATCGAAACTAGGTATAACATCAAGAATGAGCATATCAAAGGGTCATGCTAAGGCATTTGCTATTTGAGACAAAGAGACTAATACTTGCATGAAATTTATGAAAAAGTCCACACTTGAGCCATGATACTTAATTTTTGTTGATTTTTAGCAAATTTAAAACACAATGGGCAAATATGCCACTTATTCAAACCCATGGGCAAACTTTGCCGCTTATTCACACTCACACTTCACTTGGGCAAAACATTGCCACTTATTCAACATATTTTCGAACCAATGTGACATAGTCACTTATTTCACACACTCACACATTGCATCACAAATTTCTTTTCTTCTTTTCTTTTTCAGTTTTGATTAAGCATCTATAACCGGTTTTCATTAATGCTAAGTAACACGTGTCCCGAGACATGGATACCTAGATAAATCAACCAAGTTATTGGCTCAAGATAGGACTACCCCTTTCACAAATTTTACATTCAAGCAAAGTATCAATATCTAAAATAACATATGCCAAAGCATGAAACTAAGATATAATCATTCAAGAGGCTATGACTAGAACCAATTCAATCCACAAATGGTTAAAACACATGCGTAACTCGCAATGAATCAAATGCTATGGGATCACAAGGTTTCTCAGCATATCAGGGATAATAAACAAAACTCAAGTTTTATATGATGCCAAGTGACTTAAGACATACAAGGAACTAGTGACAATATAGCTCAATTAAGAAAATTTCGACATGACCTTTCTTGATTAATCATGGCATGGGCTCACATGACCAAGATATACAATCAAGCATAACATGAGAGCAATGGTAAAGGCCATATGTCATCACGTAAGCATAAGAATGACCATATATCATCAATTACACGACAATACGCTCAAATGCTCACAAATATAATACAAACATGCTAGAACATCATCCATACACATACAAGTCCTCCCCCAAGCTTAAATTGAGCAATGCATCAAGAATGTGCTTAAAGGGGTAAGAAACAGCTCACCGGGCGTATATGATGTAGTGGAAGTGACAAATCATCACATGGCTCCTCGCACATGCAAGGATGAGGATCTAGCACGGGACCTAAAATAAAAAAGAAAGAAAAGAAGAGAAACCAACAAAAACTAACAAAAAGAATGGAAATAAAAAGATAAAAGGGATGCTCATTTGGATGTAGCGGGAGGAGAGCCAAGGACGGGACATGGAAAAGGCACATATCCGCCCTCCTCATGAAACAGCATGCCTCGAAATCCACCTGGATCCCAAGGGATGTCGACTCGAGTCAAGTCCGCTCGTAGTCGATGGTAAACAAGCGTAACCTTGCAAATAGACTCAAAAACATGGCAAATATGTGTGATAGGGTCGACGCCCTCTAAGTCATCAATAGAATATCCAATCACGTAAGCATATCGATAAGGTACATCATGAGGACTATAAGTGAGATAAGCAAAATCAGTAATAGAATATGTCTTGTCAGGGCCAAGGAAATCAAACCTGAGGTGGTCGGAGAAGAGTTTCCAAACTAACTGAAGTGTAGGTGAAGGAGAATGTGCGGTAGTAGAAACCTCCAGAGGGGCGATGTCGACCAAGGAAGTAACTGATGGTGGATCAATAGGAATATGCTCCTCCTCGACATCGAAAGCAGCCCCTCATCAAGATGTGGAACCTCAGAACTCAAAGGCATATCCCTAATGAACTCGTCATCATCTAGCTCAGTGATCTCTCTCCCAGAGTCAATAGGCGAAGGATCCGAATGAGGTGCCTCTAAGTGTGTCTGTAGTGTCTCCAAAAACAGACCCTCGCAAGCAAGATCAGGTGTAAGACTAGTAGGCTGACACTCATCTATATCAAGAACTATCTCTGTGGTGCTAATGGAAGGCTGTGAAGCGGTAAAACTATCCACACAAGTAGACATGATACTCATGATCGCCTCAATCTCGTCCTGAATCGCCATCGCACGATCACCACTAGGAGGCACAGTCATCAGTTCCTTGCATAATGCATCAAGTCTGGCAGCCTGATCTTTATGTGAAGGAGGTGGCTCATGAGACTGCTCTAAGAACTCAGGCATAGGAACTGTAAACTGGCTAGGTGAAGGAACAGGTGAACTGCAGGCAGGAAGTGTCGGATCTAATGCGAAGCAACTACTCATTCTACTCTCATGATCTCCTATAATCCTAGAAATCCTCTCCTCAAATCTAGACAACTGATCGAGCTCAGGAGTAGGAGTCTGATGCTGAGGTACAGGATAGTGCTGGTGTGACCAATGAGAAATATCCTGATCTCCATATCTAAAACCCTGCAATGGTGTACTAGAAGAAAATGATGAGATATCAGGGTTGTTGTTTCCATATGACAAACTCGAGTGCTCAGGCCATCCAGGGTGATAAGTGTCAGGGTATGGCCCGCTCGGCTGAGCAAAGCTCATCCCGTAACACTCTGGAGTGGACAAATAACCACGCTGGCACTCAGCGGGTGAATGGCCCTGAAAACCACAAGTCTGGCATATAGGAACAACCAGAGAATGGGCGTCTGATAAAGAACTGCACTGATCGTATCCGCTCTCTAACACAACTCCTCGCTCTAAAGCATAGCGTTCTAACTGACGAGACAAAAGATTTACCTGTTCTTGAACAGTATCATAAGTAGGGGTGCTCATAAAACCACGAGAATCAGAATAGTAAGCCATAGCCTCAATAAGTACCTATATCAATCAACCTGCGAGAATGGATACAAAAATCGCAAAAGAGAGAACTAGGGAAAGGGTTAGGGGTTAGCAATATATCACAAATATGAACAATGACGAAATAAAAGACAGGTCAGCGCGAACACAAAACAAGCAAAAGAAAACAAATGACCTAGCCTATAGCCTAACACTGTCGCTCTAAGCTAATCCCCGGCAACGGCGCCAAAATACTTGATCGTGCAAAAATAGCACACCCGCAAGTGCACGGGTTGCCACTGAAATAGCGGCGAGTGTCGTGTTCTCCACAGGGACTAGACTGAGGCTACCGGTGCTCGGCTAAAGCTAGGTCAAACAAAACGGGGGAGAACTAAACCTAAAACAGCTAATAAAAAGACCGAACGAACTCTAACTAGCACAGACAAAACGAGGAATGACTAAAAAAACGAACGAACAAAGGGCGATGGGACGAACGACCGTACGAATGGACGTCGTACGACCGAACGAACTACTCGATGACTGACTACACGAACGACGCACGAACGACACAAACGACTACACGAACGAACGACACGACTACCGACCAACAACCTAACTAACTACCGACAGCGAGACTGAAGAAGGAAGTCGAGAAGCACCAGGGGAGTCTAGAAGCAAAGAGGGAGTCGAGAGAGAACAAGGAGAGGATACGGTCGACAGCTAACTAGACGACGATGACGGGACAACACAAGAGACTACGACAAACGCACGCACGATTTAACTACCGACCGGCCGCGAGATAGAAAACAAGAGGAAGGTCGAGAAGCAAGGAAGAGTAGAGACAGCACAAGGCGAGGAAACGAGGGAGTCTAGAAGCAAGGGGGCGTCAAGACAGCAAGAGGAGAGGTCGCCGGCTAAGCTAATACGCGCAAGACAACACACAAACACAGACATGTACTAACACTGACAACAGGACAAGCACAGGACACTAACACTAGACACTAAATACAGACAAAGACACTAACCACTGACACTAGAATAACTGACAAATTAACTCCTAATCACAGTAACATCTCAGTAGCACAAGCATACATCATAGTGAGACATCAACCACATTCACATGGATCACATATCATAATCCACAGAATAATAAGCATTGTTCATAAAGCATCAAGTCACAGAGAATTGACAACAATTTATTTGAATGTTAATTGAGAACAGCAGAGAAAGTAATAGAGAGGAAATGAAATTTAACCGAGGAATAGAGTAGAGGAAGCAGAGCAGAATATGGGGCCGTCGGTGGAATGAGCCGAGGAAGGAGGGGTCGGTGAGACACCGGCGGTGAGGGGGCGCTGATGGAGGTCGGCGGTGGAGATCGGCTGGGGCGGTGAAGAGGTTGAAGACGTCGCAGAGGGTGCGGCTGTCGGCGCTGATGTCGGTGGAGATGTCGGCGGTGAAGAGGAAGAAGTCGGGGCGGCGGCGCTGTCGGTGGAGATGTCGGCGGTGTCGTGGAGTAGAGGGGGCGGCGCAAGATCTGGAGCGGCGGCCAAAGGAGGGCACAGGAGGAGGCGCGGCAGTGGAGAAAGAGGGGGGAGAAGGAAGGGCGGCCGGATGCGGGGAAGTGAGGCGGCGAGGTATGGGGAGGCGCTGGGAAATGGAGGAGGGAGTAGAGGAGGCGCAGTAGGAGGCGAGGAGAGGCATCGACGCGGGTGGAGAAGAGGGTGGCGCCGAGATGGGAGAGGGGCTAAGGCGGCGGTGGCGCACTGGTGGGGGGAATGGCGAGAGGAGGAGGAAGGGTGAGGTAGGGAGGCGGAAGAGGGCGAGGGGCTCACCGGATGGAGGGAGGTGCGGAGAGGTAGGGGCGGCGGTAGAGATAGGCGGAGAAGATGAGGGAGAGGCGGTGGCCCGGTGAGGGGAGGTGATTTGGGGAAGAAACAACGGTGGAAGAAGTGGCGCGGAGTTGGAGGAGAGGCGGGGTGTACCGGAGTGGAGGTGATGGTGGCGACGAGGTGGCCGCCGGCGAGTTTGGCCCGGCCTCGCCGGC
This sequence comes from Dendrocalamus latiflorus, assembly GCA_017311315.1. Taxonomy (NCBI): domain Eukaryota; kingdom Viridiplantae; phylum Streptophyta; class Magnoliopsida; order Poales; family Poaceae; genus Dendrocalamus; species Dendrocalamus latiflorus. The sequence continues at coordinate 20,965,486 of CM029636.1, forward strand.
GCCGGAGCAGAAGGGGGGAGGAAGCAAAAAGGAGGCTAGGGAAGAGTAGAACCGAGCTCAAGCCAAATCTGGGCGGCGGCTAGGGTTTTTAGTGGATTGGGGATTTCAGCATTTTTGCGGTTTGGTCCTCCCAATTGCTGAAATTTACAATGAAGTCCTTCCCTCATTTGATTTCTTCTGTTCTGGCCCTTGGAAACTCCGATTTTATCGCGGTTTAATCCTGCGCATCCGTGACGACGCGTACATCTGTACGGAGCAGTCCCGAAAGTCCAAAATTGTCGTTTATGCGCCTAGATCGCGCCGGCATGCAGAAAAATGTAGAAAATGTAAAATAGTCCATTTCGAGCAATTTAAATATGGAAAAACCTATAAATGATGATAAATGATCTCGTAATGCGGTAAAATGATGGATAAATATGTGCACAAATGACGCATGTCAGATCCCGAGCCAAAGCCATGGCATGGCATATTGACCAGTGAAGATACTGGCGTCCTGCCCATGTTCAGGGAAGCCACGACTATTCGCCTAGGTGACAGCAAGCGTGCGTGCTTCTAGCATGATCATTGGATCGAAGGCGAGCACTCGGTTGCTGATGTGGTGCTGGCCCTGTTCTCCTTTGTTAGAAAAAGAACAAGTCCGTCGCGGAGGCTTTTGCTAACAATTCATGGACTAAGGACCTGAGAGGGGGCTTGTCACTGCTAGCGTTGGCGCAATACTTGAAGCTGTGGGACATTGTTGCTAGCACTCTGCTCCATGTCAACAGGATTGATGAAATTACCTGGAGACACTCAGCCGACGGCAAGTACTCAGCTTGTTCTGCATATCAGCTCTTCTTTGCCGCTTCAACAACCTTCACTTGTCACAAGTGCATCTGGAAATCTAAAGCGTTGTCACAATGTAAGTATTTTTATGAGAGACCATGTGGAAGTGACCCCATGTTTGTGATGAGTAATTGACCTTGGTTTAGAGAGATTGAGTTTGGTTTTTGAGGTTTATGCTCTTTCCGCAAAGGTCTTAAGTATTTACGACTTGGTTAGCAGTTGTTGTTACAATCACGTGGTCGGCAGAGGCATTTACGACCACGTTGTCGGCAACATCGTGGTCAGAAGACAGATTTACGACCACGTTGTGTGTCATCGTGGTCGGCAGATGGACTTATGACCACGTTGTTAACTTGCTCTTACGACCACGTTGTGTGTCGTCATGGTCGGCAGACGGATTTATGACCACATTGTTGACTTGCTCTTATGACCACGTTGTGTGTCATCGTGGTCGGCAGACAGATTTACGACCACGTTGTCGCAGTCGAGTTTACAACCATGTTGTCGCAGTTGACTTTACGACCACGTTGTCAGCAGTCAAGTTTACGACAACGTTGCTAGCAGTCGAGTTTACGACCACGTTGTCCGTGGTCAGTAGCTTTGACTGGCCGTGGTCGGTAGTCGAAAGCTTCGACTGGTCATGGTCGGTAGTCGTAGCTTTGACAGCTGTGGTCGAAAGTCGTAGCTTTGACCGCCGTGGTCGGTAGCTTCGACCGCCATGGTCGGTGGTCGGTAGCTTCGACCGCCGTGGTTGATGGTCGGTAGCTTCGACCGCCGTGGTTGGTAGTCGTAGCTTCGACCGCCGTGGTCGGAAGTCGTAGCTTCGACCACTATGGTTGGTAGTCGATAGCTTTGATCGCCATGGTCGGTGGTCGGTAGCTTCGACCGCCGTGGTCGATAGCTTCGACTGTCGTGGTCGGTAGTCATAGCTTCGACTGGTCGAGGTCATAAGTCGTAACTTTTGCTGATTGTTTATAGTGGTTGTAGGGCTCTGCCTGAGCGGTCATAAGTTGTAGCGATCAGCTCTAGGAGGTCGTAGCTTGTGGTCTCGATGGTCGTAGCGGTCTTATGTGTGGTCGAAGGCTGCTAGCGATGGTCGTAGCTTCTGTTCTCATGGTCGTACCGACCTGTGTGCTGGTCATAACGACTTGCTGAGTGGTCGTAGCTAGCTGGGAGTTTCTCTAGGGCTACGAGTACCTTTTGACCAGCACATTCGAGTAGTCGTGAGTGGTCGTAACCAACTGGGTTGATTTTCGAGTACATTCTACTAATGCAGATTGATGATCTTAGTGTTTTGTGTGGTGCTATGTGATGCTTTGCTTGTCATTGGTGCTTGCAGGACTTTGGAGGTAGGTCATGGTGAGGCTGGAAGGATCGGGAATAGACACAGGTGGTGTTGAGGTCCAGAACGATCGGGAGAAGTCGAAGATGACTAAGGCCGCCAGGTGGTTGCAAGCGTGCTGGCAAGAAAACAGGAAGCTTCCGAGAAGGTGCTTGAGGGGCAATTTGGTGAATTGACTAAAGGCCTGCAAATGGGAGCTGTTCTATTAAAGCATCTTTGTCCCGTCTGTGTTAACGGGTTGTTGCGGGTGTGTGCATGGTAAAACCCGGTGTTAGATGGGGTTAACGGGTTACCCCCCCCCCCCCCTCTGTCCCCCCTCTGTTCTGTTAAAGTTCAGTGCGGGCTCTTGAGATCTTAAACTTAATGTGTTTAAAGTTTCGTGGCCTTCTGATCTTTTAGTCGAAAGTTATTTGAAATCTTGGTCTTGCGGTTGTGCGCCTCACGGACCGTTCTCTGTTTTTCGAGTGTGATAAGACCACGTTCTTCGACTTCGGTCAAATCTGTCGGTCTCTTGTTTTTCTTTGAGGCGTTTCTGGTCTAGTGCAGTCGGAGTCAGTGCAGTCCTAGTCTGGTACGTCGACCGGTTTTACGAGTATGTTGGTTTTGACCATGGTCAAGTACTTGATCACATCGCACTCTTTCCAACCACGTTGATTGTCTCGAGCGGTAGTCTGGTTCGACCACGTTGGTAGTTTGACTACCTGTTGGCTTACGACCACGAGTTTACGACCAGAGAACAGTCTGTGTTCGATCGAATTGTTTGATCGACCACTAGTTGGCATTCGACCACTCTGTACACAGACAGACATATGCTCGGTCAATTCGACCACGTTATTGAGACTTTTGGCCATGCTGAAGTCTTGACTATGTGAGCGATTTCCAACCAGTCTGCTCTTCTGATCTATTTTGGTCTATCTCATTGGTTCTTCAGTGAGCTTCCAACCTTACTCTTCATAGCTCAGTAGCTATTGGAGAAAAAAGTTTACGTGGATATTTGAGGAGATTTTGAAGGCACCATTCACCCCCCCCCCCCTCTGTTGCCTGTCCGATCCTTCATTTTTTGTGGTTGATCATTCATGAGAAGTGCCTCACCAATGATAACCTCCTATGGCACGGCTGGCCCAATCTTGGATGTAGTTCTCTTAGCAATCACTCTGACAAGAGTTGTAATCACTTGTTCGTTGACTGTATCTTCTTGACTAAGGTCTGGGCAAGATTGAGGACATGGAGCGGAGTCCAGTTCACGATCTCCTTTGCTACGATGTCTAGCTTCTATGTTTGGTGGCTTACCACGAGAGAGTTAATCTTAAAACCTCTTCGACATGACTTTGACACGGTGATCATCCTCATTCACTGGTGTTTATGGAAAGAGCGTAATGCTACAACCTTTCAGGGAAGATGCTGTCCTACAACCGATGTGCTCTAGACTATCAAGGAAGAGATCTTTTCATGGAAGGCTGCTAGATGTGTTTCAGCTTTTTAGTCTTGTGTATGTAACCTTTCGGTGCTACCTTAGCACGGCTGCTCGAGATTGCTAGGTGTTTTTCCTTTGGTTTTCAGAGAACTTTCTCTCTGTTTTTGTACTTGTCGTGGCTACGGGCCAAACAGTAGAGAAGGGGACTAGTAGAAGAGGAAGGAGAGCCAGATCTGTGGGAGAGGTGGTGAGAATGAGAGGATGTCCCTCCTTTGCCCCTCCTGGGGGTTTATATATATGAGTGGGGTAGAATGGGAAATTCTCATTCTACCCCTTAGTACTTACAAGGGATGAGGGTACATTGGTATATTTACACTGGTATATTCCTCTACACTATTGGGCCTATTACATGTTGGACTAGTTGCACGGCCCAGTCGCGGGGGGTTGGGCCACCCCCACAACAGTACTCTGATCTTGTTCTATCTTTCTTAATATATTTGGTCTCGGTTTCTTCTTGTGGGCTTGTCGAAAAAAATATTATTTTTCTCTATATGTGTACCGAGAAGGCAACAACAGTTTTCTTACACCTACAATCGAATCTGTGGCGAGTACTGACTAAACAAAGGTTCTTAGAGCAACTCCAAGAGGCTAGCTAATATGTTCCGTATAATCCGATTTAGCTATTTTGATGGAAAAAATCAGTCCAAGAGAGTCGGCATCTGCATCTTCAAAAATCCTGGCTTGCTATCCCATGAATGCCGCTTGGTACAATTGGCTAGTGGCCCTGGCTCGCCATCCGCGCTTCCCTGGTCCATCTGCGCGCGTCTACCTCCTTGCCGCGTGCCATTGCTGCCACTGCAAGGAGCCGGAGTGGGATCGGGAGGCCTCTTTTGCCGAGAAGAGCGGGTGTGGTGCTGGTTTAGCGTGTGATTTAGAAGATCTGTTGCAATTAGTCATGAGTTTGAGTGGCTAAATTGATTTAGAGAGCCAATTTTTTTATTTTTCAATAGCCAAATTTAATCAATCTCTTGGAGTTGCTCTTAGTCACACAAACTGGCAACTTCCTTAATGCTACTGGTTTTCCAGTAACCTGCTAGGATCTAGCAGATTTCCAGATCTTTACCAATAGCTGTCTAGAAGTCAAATCTTGGTCAGCATTGGCTTAAACTGGCGCAATTTGGTCATAAGTCAGACAAAATCAGCCCCAATGGACCATAGCTAGAATAAAATAGGAAATGAAACCGCTGGGATTTGATATTCCATCCATGGTAAAAATTCTCAGTTAACAGTTGTCAGTTGTGTAAGCAGGTTATTAGCACTGCTTTTCTGAACCCTGTAATAATGTACTGGTAGTGAAAACGAAAGGAAGGTATGAAACTGGATAGGTTGTTAACTACTTACAAGAACAAAAACATTGGTTTCATTGGAATGGGTATATCTGTGTGGTAAGCAACTTGGCATTTAACTCCAAGAGATGCCAACGAGATAAAAAAGACGGAAGCCAATTCCATGAGCTCTTGATGTGAGCTTGTTTGGCTTGGGCTTTTCATAGTTTTTGGCTTGAGCTTAAGCTAAAGCTGAAATTAAATGGAGAGTATCCTCAAAATAGCGTGTACTAACCGTTTGTAGAACTTATTGTAGAGGCTTTTACCATGCCGGTTAAGACCACACATGAGTTTTCCTCGTGCTCTTAGTCTGTCCCGTGAACGACCAAACAGCTATAAGCTGTTTAAACAAATAAGCTCGAAGAATCCTATCAAGCGCCTGGATTATACACGTAAAAAACAGCTTTAGTAGATCAGGTAAGAGTCTAGCAAATCCTCTATGAAATCACATCAGTCAAATGGGGGAAAAAGTAATTTCAGTCAGATTTTTAATCCATACCTCAAACCAATAATTAACTCTCTCTATTTCTATTCTCCACTGCTTTTTTTATCGTTGGATGATAATTCCCTCCATTTCTTTGCTATCAATCCATGCACCATCTTCGGTGGCATTCATTGGTAGCTGATTTTCTTATACCAATTAATCGTCTGCTAATTAAGATTGCATGGATTGGGCCGACCCTTACCTTGGCTGGATCATGTAGATCGATGGATGTAAAACTTGAAAGTCTCATCTACGACAGCCTAGAACAAGTAGATCAAGTAGGCCATGATCATAGGCTGCATCAAGTAGAACGGCCTTGATCTTACCATATGAAAGTTTTCGAAAGTACACGTTGCCTACTTATTCACCGTATACATGGCTATCCAAACGCACGGATATATAGAGATGTACCAAATACACAAGAGTTTCAACGTACGGCCTGTAATATCTGCTTGATTATCCGTGGGGAAAAGAAAAAAAATATATACTCCTTTTGCCGAGATTTGTTAGCGAGATAGTAGCTCCTTTTGCCGGTGCTTATATAGAGGGACAAGCAAATGTTGGGCATTAATTGTTGCCATGTTATCCAATCCTACACAGGATATAAATCATTAAGACCTAGGACTCCTAGTAATATATAAATAGATGTGTATATGGCCACTTTTGTCGAGGCCTAGTAACATCCATCCTAGGTATGGGCCCGCCCAATTCATCATATAGCAGCTGATTAATTGATATAAGAATTCCATAAAAGAATATTAATTGGCATAAGAAAATTGGTGCTCAACATAAGAGAAAATAACCTCACGTCGGCAAAAGTTAGCCGTAAACCTCGCTTCATATCCCTTCATCTCGGTAACTCAGGAATAGGCGCTGATGATGCCGATCTTTCCTAATGACTTCCTCATTAAGATCTTTAGAGAAGCAATAGTAGTTGTCAACAGAGATTGAATGTGATAATATGAAAATACCATGCCAGGGACACATCAATAGGAGAGTAGTTTGCACATCAATACCTAGTTGCGCGCCAACACCAGCTGCCCCATGTGCTGCGCCAAGACCACGCCCACGCCCAACTCAGGCTCCCTCCATCACCAGCTCTTCATCTCCATCTCCCTCAAAGACATGTCCAGCTTAGGCTCCCTCCATCTCCAACTCAGTGCGCACATAGCATCACATCTCAGGGTTAGTGGCGGGGATGCACAGAGAAGAAGATGGGCGATTCATGGAGGGGTGAAGAACTGACAAAGACGAACTAAGGAGACAGAGGAAAGTGAGCCACGCCGCCATTGGGAAGGGATGCGGATAGCTTAGGGCAACATTGCCGCCATCACTTCGGCCAGCTGGGCCGCTGGAATTTCAAACTGGGCCAAAAAGTTTTGCCTGGCAGCCCATTGTACCCGCGGGGACTGGTAGCATCGGTAAAACCGATAATTGGCCAGTTTTCAGCCGATTTACAGAACCCTGCTCCCACATTAATGCTTTACGTACCATTAAATCCTCCTTTTTTATCCTTACCTTAATTGTTTAGGCTTATCTTTTGGTAGTATGTGTTCATATAGAGGCATAAGAGAATCAATTGTTGCCATTTTATCCATTACTAGATTACTGTTTTGCCATTAAATCCCTGTAGATATACATTACTGTTTTGCCATTAAATCCCTGTAGATATACACTCTTTTTTCATCCCTAACTTCTTGCCCATTCTTTTTGACTTGAGGATTCAGTCTTCGGCCGCAGCCAAAATTTAATTTTTTGTATTCAAAAAATTGGGTATATATACTAGCCATTTGTAGAACTCATTATAAAGGTTTTCAATATACTAGCCAAAACCGCACACTAATTTTGCTTGCCCTCTTAATCTCTCTGACAAATAGCAAAAAAATCATAAGCTTGAGCCATTAGCCCGCAGATTTCAGACAAAAAGAGTGGGCCCTAAATTGTTAAATCGTATCTTTTGGCAGTATGTTTTTTATATAGAGACATTATTAACCTTGCATAAAATTTTCATTATCCACTGCTGCATAAAATGTCCATTATCCACTGCTTTTTTTGGATGGTAATTATTCCCTCCATTGCTATATATTCGTACATCATCTTTGAATGCTATTTATTAGCTACTATTTTTCTTTAGAGGGAGGGGTGTCGGTCTGGTGGACGCACCACGATGGATGCTGAGGAGGCAGTGATGCTGCTGACCGCGTGCTTGAGGGAGGGTGGTGGGCGAAGGGGGTGAGAAGAAAGGAGAGCTTAGGAGGCGATGTATCTAGCGGTGGTACCTATTAGAGATGAGAAGAAGATGGAGTCTGTCACTGACAGTGGTGGCGGAGAAGGAAGCGGATAGTGACAGTGACCAGAGAGGACTTGGGCGGCAATGACACATGGGGGAAGAGGGTCACGATCGATGGGCCTCCGACGTTGGCGAGGTGGCTGGGCAATGTCTTGGGAAGAAAGAAGTGAAGCAGCGCTGTGACACTGAGATAGGATCATTTGGGATAGAGGCAGAACAATGGGATTAGGGAAGGAGGGAATGTGGATCATTCAAAAAACCGAGTTGACTTTTTGGCGAGAAAAAAATCTGTCGAGTGACCAATAGACAGATCCATAATATCATCTAATATCTACATACATATATTATACGGATATAAGCCAACGGCCACAAGCCACGGTAGTCCACCGCCTCCTAACTACCACAATGACTCGTTGCCTCTACCACTGTCCTCACCTATGACTGAGATAGTGCTATCACCGCCTCACCGCCCTGCTATCCACTGCTAGTCAACTGTCGCCCTAGCATCCCTCCAAGATCGAGGGGACAGGTAAGCCAAACCCTAACTGGGTGAACCTGACCCCTAATCGATCGAAGAAGATGACCTCTCCGGAGACCTTTCTGGAAAAGAAAGTAGAGGTGTCAGCACAAAAATCTTCATGCAAATCGTGAGATAAGGAAATTCGACTATTTAACATTCTCGTATTTATGTTTGAGAAAGTACAGGGGTGGTTTTTTTTGGATATTAAGGCCTAGGACTCCTAGTAATATATAAATAGATGTACACGTAGGGGTGAAAACGGATCGGATAGTTTCCGCCAGATCCGGACGGATACGGATACGGATTGTGTCGGATCGGATTTTTTCGGATAGTTCTCGGATCGAATACGGATACGGATTTTTTTTATCGGATACGGATACGAATACAGTAAGCCTAGTATCCGTCGAATACGGATACGGATACGGATTATCCAGATAATACGAAAATGGATATCCGAGGGGGGGAGGGACTTTAATTTTTATTTTTGATTTTTGGATTTCAGAAAAGCCTGAGAAATTCATTTAAGCTCAGAAAAATATGAAATAAACTCCAAAAATTCCAGGAAAATTCACAGAGGTTCCTGGTGACATTTTGGACTTAATAAAAATATTTTCAACTAATATTGGTATTTAATTTTCATACTTAAAAATACTTTTTAATTTCAAAAGTAGACCTTTAAACTCCAGAAAATCCAGGAAACCAAATAAAAGCCAAATAACTCCAAATAATTAATTTAAAGTAGGATTTTTATAGAAAATCAAAATATCATTTTATTTAATATCTATTTTTTTGGTTTTCACTTAATTTACTTTTCAAATCAGGCTTTTTCAAAAACAGAAAATCCAGGGCAAAACCCATGAAAAGACTATGCTTGTTTAGATTTCATGAATGTTTTGACAAGATGAACTATTTACGTATTTTCGTTAATTTTGGATGTATAGTTTAAGAGGTTTTCGTGTTCCGATAAATATTCGTAACCGTATTCGTTTCGATTCGTATTCGATCCGTATCTGTATTCGATATTATTCGTATTTGTATTCGTATTCGAGTTATCCGTATTCGTATCCGTATCCGAAAAAAATATGAAAACAAATATGGTAGAGGCATTATCTGTCCGTATCCGATCCGTTTTCACCCTAGTACACGGGCCTGTTCTTTTTCAGCTTTTGGCTTTTCTACAGTAACTAGCTTTGAAACGGAGTGTCTTTTTAAGATGGGGTCTACTAATTAATTGTAGTACATACTGTACCGACTTCATTTATATTGAAAAAAACCGCACGTGAGTTTCAATTACTCTGTAATCTCTCACACGAACAGCCCAAAAGCCATAAGCCGCAGCCAAAAGTCACAAGCAGCAGCCAAAAAGAACAAGCCCGTGTATATGGCCACTTTTGTGGAGGCCTATTAACATCCATCATATATAGAGCTGATTAATTGATATAAAAATTCCATAAAGGAATATTAATTGGTATAAGAAAATTGGCAGCCAATAAACGGCATCCAAAGATTAGATATGGACTGTAGCCATGGAGAGAATTAAAGAAAAAATAGCAGTGGATAATAGACAATCATTAAGGGTTAACACTGCCCATCTAGTGCCACTACATCAACACGTACGTACTGCCAAAAGATAAGCTTTAACAGCTAAGATAAGACTAAGAAAAAGGATGTGTGTATATCGCCAGGAATTTAGTGGTAAAACATTAATGTAGGAGTGGATAAATGGCAACAATTGATTCTCTTATAGACTCGTTTGTGCCTCTACATAAGCACCGGCAAAAGGAGCTAGCTGGCATCTCAGTGACATACCTACAAACATAAAAAAGGATAAGTAGGAATGGCACTGGCCAAAAACGATACTAGGCTTCTCGTTGCTTTCATGGCTCTCATGATCCTGTGTACCACTTTCTCTTCCTGCCATGCAGCAGGTAGGCACAGATATATGCATCTGTTTTTTTTTCTTAATTTCCCTGTATGGTGTGCAGACACATGTGTTTATGCAAGTGATCATTTGTGTTTACTAATTGGGCGCAGATGGAGGGGAAACAGGCACATGCCAGGATATGTTTGAGTGCCACATCTATCATTGCCAGCTCTACTGCCGCGCGTTAGGTCACGATATGCATCGAGCCTATTGCAAAGATATAAAATTTTGCTGCTGCGGATAGAAATGATCAAATCATCATGTAATGGTGAATAAGCAAGAATGTATGCAGGGATTGAGTTTTATCTTCTAACCTCTAGTTCACTATTCTCTGATTTTATCTTTTTCTGACTTTTTAACTTTTTTAGACCGTTTGGATTTTTCATTTTCCCGTATTCATTTTCATTTTATATGATAGGCTCACCTGCTTTTTCCATTTTTAATTTTTTAAGTTTAAGTACGTAAAAAAACCACCATTAGCTACAGTATAAAATAAGTTAAGCCATAAGCTAACTTATTTCACAACAGATTAGAGATCAATAAACTGTGCTAGTTATTATGACCTTTACATACTATGTTCTATGTATTCAGGACTACTTAGACTTTCAGGAAAATACATAGACTGTGCAGTTATTATGACTTTCACATACTAATGTCCAGCCCAATTAATGCCCATGAAGAAAAGTTCGGGCCAATGGAGGGCCACGAATAAAGGTTCAGCCCACTGTATGGCCACTTAAAATGTAATTCACCCCAATCAAAGCCTATGAAAAAAGTCCGGAGTAACATTTCGGCCCAGAAACAAAATATTCCGGCTCACCTAGGTGGACACAATTAAGGCCTAGGAACAAAATATTCCAGCACACCTACGTAATATTTTGGCATACAAACAAAATAGCCAAGCCCAACGAAGACCTACAAGTAAAATGTTTCTGCCCACGAACAAAAAAATATTAAACTGAATTAAGGCCCATGAACAAAATATATTCTGTCCCACTTACGTCATATTCCACCCAATTAAAGCCCACAAACAAAATGTTCAAGCCTATTAAGGCTCATGAACAAAATATGTTCCAGCCCAGTTAAGTCCTACAAACAAAATATAGGTTCTATTCTTTTTCAATTTTTTTACTTCTGCTTTTGACTTTTTTCCAGTAACTAATTTTTAAACAGAGTGTCTTTTTAAGATAGAATCTACTTGTTAATTGTAGTACATACTGGACCGACTTCATTTATATCGGAAAATACCGCACGTGAGTTTATGTTACTCTGTAATCTGTTGCACAAACAGTTCAAAAATCATAAGCTGCAGCTAAAAGTTATAAACCTCAACAAAAAAACAGACTCATATTCTGGCCCTCCATCAATTTCGGTCCATTCGTGAAATACTTTTGGCACACTTCCGAGCGTATCGTATCTACCTAACCTAAAAAGATAAGTGCATTGTATACCATCAGCCTAAGCGAATACATAGGATAATTCCGAGCGTCACCAGTTAGAATGACCATTTATAGCTACAAAACCAAACACACAAACTGACACAAACCTAACACACATTTCAGTTATCAATATCTCACGGTATCAAAGAAAAAGTCTAAAATTAACATATAATTTATGCATTCCTTGAAGGCAACGTATTCTATAAAAAAACTTCCACGTGGTCAAAACTTGAAAGCCTCATCCACGACTATCGGATCGCACGCGAACAGTCTAGGTCAAGGTGTCAGGACCCGGGAGTACGAATCCGAAATCAGATAGAGGAGAAGGCCATAGGGAATTCTACAGTGAGGAAAATTAGGGCTAAGAACTAGGCTATAATATGGCGGCTAGGGTTCATATATTCCAGCATAACCACACAGAGTCTACAAGTCTTATATATAGTGTTTGCTGCCATTACAAGAGGATATTAAGACAATTGATGATGAATAGTACTGACAATGAGCACACGGTTAACAGATGCTAATGTAAAGTAATTGCTTGTTGACCGTTGGATCTGGATCGGACGATCGCTAAGTCATACCCCTTCGCCTAATAGAAGTCGGTGACGTTTCCCCTTTAGCTGCTAGTCGTCAGATTCCACATAACACTTCGCTCTCACATCTGAACCCTCCGATGATCATCAAGTCACCCCATTCAAATGCTACTGAATAAACTGTAGTCTTGACAATCTCCCCCTCCTTCAGTTCCTTGTCATCAAGGAACAAAATTTGGAAATACTCTTTGAATGAAATATGCATCCTCCTAGCTAGCAGCACTGATTCGAAGATTCAGCCACTGCACAGTTTTATTTTCTAATTAAAGTATCAAGGGTGAGACACCATTGGTCCATCAATATAACCAAACCCATATTTTGAAAGTATAACTAACATATCATCTAATATACTGACAAACTATACGTGGCTAAGAAACTATATCTTATACTCATTCTAAAATTTCACAATAAATCATACAAGTTGTGGATATCATTACTAAGATGACAATAGTGAGTACAGCAGCATTTCAAGGTTGGATCAATGCAATAAATCGGTATAACTATCAACCCTACCAATATAGAAATTTTACCAAAAATACATACATGCATAATAGTTTGAGCAAATAAAATACATAACATTGAATTATGATATCAACATGGTCAAAGGGGGGTAATTGCCTTGCTGTTCAACACTTGTTGCTTACTCTAGATCAATCTTGAACCATTTTCGGTACAGCGGAATCTATCGCATAAGGCCAAATAACGCAAATAAATACCAAATAAATTCAAAAGAGGAAAAGCTCAATTATGTTTGCATATTATGAAATCTCATGATTTTATAGAAATATAAAAACAAGTTTCACTTAATTTGGAGTTTGTACGCAAAAATTATAAACATTTGAATTTGGTTCAGTTTAGAAAATATTGAAAAAGAAAAAAAGAAAACACTATGCATGGAATTTCATTTTAATTTCCATTTTTATTTCTAAAGGACAACATGTATTTATCACGTCATTAGACTGATAGGTGGGGCCTACCAATCAGGGTTTTATTAATTCCTAAAAATGATAGACGTGGGGACCAAATGTCAGTTAGACGGCTTTTGGAAATGGTTTAAATTAGATTTTGACTAATTAACCTGCTGACCCCACATGTTATGACTTATTAAACTTAATAAAGATTAATTAGAGATAATCTAATTGCTCGGTGGGGCCCACTAGTTAGAGAGAGGAAGTAGAGCAAGGCAACGCAGAGCAGAGTCGGTGGCTGAGCTCGCCGATATTGGTGATGCAGTGACGAAGCTGCCTCAAAGACTAGCAAAATGAATCAGCGAGGTCGAGGTGAACCTAGAGGTGGTTGTGTTGTCTGAAGAGGTGGACAGAAGTGGTGGGAACCGGCAGTGAAGCTCAGCCATGCGACGGTGTTGGCGTAGGAGACCAAAAAGAGCAAACTGGGCCATAGCACAAGCTAGAAGGGTCTGGGTGATGCTACAATAGCTGGCACGGAAACCAATGGTCATCGGAGCCGGCCTAGTGATATGCAGCCGTAGCAGCCCCATGGCCGGCAATGGGGAAGTCTCAACTACAAGCACAAAGCTTCAAATCTAACAAGCACACTAGCAAGAGGGGGCTACCAGGAGCTCACCAAAGGGTTGGTAGTGGCGAAGAGTGGTTGAGGTAGCTTGGTGACGACAATAAGCGGCAACGCAGAGGATGTCCATGGCGACAGGCTTCCTCGGACAACCGCAGCTAGCAAGAAGGTAAGGGTTAGTCTTTGGGATGCTCAAGGATGGTAAAGGAGTGGTGAATCGGCAAGAAGCTCACTAGAGAGACAAAAGCGAGCAGTGATAGTTTTGGTTGAAATTGAGGAAGACGACGACAATCCGGCACTACACTACATGAAAGGAGAAATAACTTGAGGGATTCTGGTCACGCTGGAAGGGACAAAAGATGACGTGGAAAGAAAATGGCAAAGCTCACCATAGATGGGGTGGCATGAAGGCTTGCTCACCGGCACAGTGAAATACACCTCACGTTCTCGATGAACTAACGGATGAATGGGTCGGCTTCTTGCGGGAAAGAACGCGAGTGGTGAGCTAGAGCAAGAGGATGTAGAAGGATGGCTTAAGTACTGAGGAGAGGAATGCAAGATGGGACGAGAAGAATAGTAGCCACGACGAGTTTCTCATGGCGGCCTCTCCCTCTTCGCCCCAAACAGACAAACGAAGGGGACAAGACGGCATTGGGAGGATGTTGTGTCGATGGGATTGGGCAAGGCGGAGTCAATAGCTGTGTTAGGCTTTCAAACCAGTGGGTGGCTCGTTGGAGTAGTGGGCAACCGGTGGCATCGACTGCACATGACAAACAATGGATAGGCATGAGCAGCTAGCCAGGAGCAATGAGGTGGCGAGCGAAGCCTACGGCGCAAGTCTTGGCCCCAGCGCTAGGTGGAAGGAGAGAACAACAGCACGGAATGCTTTTTCCAGGCGTACACGGACACGACGGCGGATGACGGTGATGTGAGGTGGACGAAGCCACCTCACATGCAAGCCCTGCATGTAACGAGAGGTGGTGAGGGCGAGTGGCGGAAACGGGGTGGCGACATGCGGGCCGCACTAATAACTAGTAAGTCCACATTCCTCACCTTGATTATTTTTAGTAAATTAGTTTCTACAAGTCTAATGGCCTGATGGTCCTGGCTCTAATGCTTGCTGGCCGGACGCAACACAATGTAATAACATAATGCGATAAATGTTCGATGGCATGTAATTCTTCTACATTGCTGGTGGCTCTGTGTGCTGACATGATCATAGTGATGTTTCTTCCTTTCCAATGAAGCATTGATCTGTCTTTGATTTGAGTTGAAAATGGAGGACCTTATCACCCTGAACCAGGACTCCTGAACCTGAAGTGCACAGTACACCCTGTGATGGATTTAGTATGTACAAGTTCTATATGCGTTTATTTGTGCCAAGTCTGGTATGAACGATCAAGTATTGGTAGGACAGTGAATTAGGATGCCAATGTAAATAAATTGTTACTAAATGTTGAGCAATTAAACAAGGAGTACTCTGTGCTTAGAGTGAAGAGAGTCTACACTGTAATATTAGACTGGCTAGATTCTTTATGATTTTCTCTCAGGCTTTGCCTTGTAAATATGTACTTATTTAATTCTTTAATTTTATATACCACGGTAAGAGTGTCTCCTACTGTTTTCCCTCAAAAATTTTTTTGTGGTAGTTATTGGCTTCAAAAGTTCAAATCAAGCACACTCTCTCCGCAGAGGAAGGTTTACAAGTGATTAACGGTTGTAGTTGCATGCGGCGCTTAAACTATTTTCTGGATAGCTTAATTTTCTCCTTCAAAGAAAGAAGCACAACTAAGATTTCAGAAGAAGGCGAAGTCACCAATGCCACAACCCACAGGAAGAATTACAAAGTTGTATACTTTCCTACAATCCCTGAAGAATTTCACATGGTACGGAACACACCATCGAGTACCAATTCAGTAATCGAATTGACCGGCTAAGAACAGAAACAAAGATGCACATCAATAGCATTATCTGATGTTAATCCTTTTGCTTGCATGTCAACCTCCATGACTGCATCTACATGGATGGGTCACCTGACCGATCAATCTTCCGAAGCCAGCACGCCAAAAATTATACAAAATTCTACTTGAACTCTAGAGGCTGATGAAGGCATGCTTGAAAAAATCTTCTGATATTTAATTTCATACATCATCCATGGTATAAAGTGTTATTTAATTTCCCACAATTAATTATCTTCGGATAGTGAAAGCTAAAGCCGAACTGCCAAATAATATAGACAACAAGGAGCAAAAGATAGACCGATTCATAGAAGAGATGAATCCATACCTAAAAATGCATCTATCCATCCACAAGATAACTGGATTTCAGGATTTAGTAAATAGAGCCATAATAATTGAAAATGAACACGCCAACTTAAGTGAAGGAAGAAAGAAGAAGGCTAGAATTGACCAACATCCTATGATGAGATTTGACCAACATCCTATGATGCTAGGTCAAGCATGCCCTTCAATGCCACCACCATGAACTGGTGTTCAACCGTAGTGACCCTTTCAGATATTACCACCACGATCGACAAATCCAAACCAACCACTCCTACACATTCAATGCACCAAGTGTGGAGAAAGACACCTCACTAAGAACAAGTACAATAGTATAGCCAACTAGTGGCTATAACACTTGTCCATTTCATCTATAGCCTTCAAAAAAATAGTTCATACAATAAGGTAGCTATTACAATAACTATTTGGCCCCACGTGTAAGAGAGTGAAATACATATTTTTACGTGCTATAGCTAGCTGTAATTTAGTAGCCAGCTTCCTTCTCTCTCTTCCTTTCTCTCTCTGCCACGTAAGATTTGGTTGATATTATATATGCTATAGCCTGCTGACTAAGCCTTATTGTACCTGCTCTTAGAAAACTATTATAGATAGCTCGAACGAAAAATCATCTGTGATACTCACACATCACATACGGTTCTAGTTACCAACCGTATGTGATTAGCGAGTATCACAGATGGTTGGTATATAGAACAGTCTGTGATAGTCTTTCATAGGCGGTTTATACCACAAAACCGTCTTTGATAATTCACTCTATACATAAATTTTTTTCTTTTTTTTTGCTAGCCTCAAGAAATAATGTTACCTATGCCCTTTGAAAATAAGTAAATACAGCACATTTCATTTCCATTAAGATTAGAATCCACTATTACAACATAACAAGATAATGAACCCAACTCTTTAACACGGCAAGAATATATAAGAAGCAGATATCCTAATAGACAGTAGGAAGATATGGATGCATCGGATAGCGGCCGGATATCACGGGCAATGGAGAGGCGGCGGTAGTGCCACCTTTGTGGCACGACGGTGAGAATGAAGAAGATACTCTTATGACACTTATGACAAGAGTGTGTTCTGCATTCGACGATGTGTCACAACGGAGGTGCTAGCTCACGGCGGTATTTGGCGTCGTCGAGGAACAAGCTGGAGGCATCGGATGGCGGCCAGATATGACCGGCAATGCAGAGGTGGCGGTAGCGCCACCTTTGTGGCACGACGGTGAGATTGCGACACTCTTACGATACTTATGACAAGAGTGTGTTATGCAGTCGACCGTGGTGTCACAACAGAGGTGCTAGCTCACGGTGGTAGTCAGCGTTGTCGAGGAGGAGGATGCAGGAAGCTATATAGTGGATGGCCTCACCTGTGTGATTGCCGGTGGAAAGGTAGATGGGGGTAATTAATAAGGGCCGAGCGGTGGGAGGAACTGGTGCTTGCCATTCGATGTGGAGAGAATGGATGGGTGAGATCGAAATCATGGGTGACATGACATGGATCGGTGACATGTCATTATCAGAGACGGTTTGTTATATGAACCGTCTGTGATAACAATATCAGAGACGATTTGTTATATGATCTGTCTGTGATAACTCACATATCAGAGATGGTTTGTTATACGAACCGTCTGTGATAAGGCCATACGAACTGTCCATGATATTAATTTTAGAGACGGTTTGGAATATGAACCGTCTGTGATAACGTTTAAATATGCGCACCCTAATCCAGCTCTTCTAAACTGTCCTCTCATCTTCTTCACCAGATTTCTCAATAATGGCATCTAATATTCTTTTGATCTCCTTTCTCTCATCTATCCATTGTGAGTTGTTCGGCCACAATCTTACACAGGCGGCCAACAATTTACGTCTGGAGCAGCTCCTCCGCTCTCACCCTGCTCTCCTTCCTCAACTCACTTCCATCCGTCAGCTGGATCTCATCATCCGTCGTTGACGAAGGTGTCTCTCGCCGCTCAGCAAAGGGAAACCGCCCTTAGCCTCGTTCTTCTCTGCAATGTGCACAAAGCGGAAGAACCTCTTGCGGCAGTGGAGAGACACGTGGATAACATTGCTAATCAAGCAGAAGCGGCCAATTCTGAGGAAGCTTATCATGTAATCCTCTATGAGATTATGGACCGTGCTAATGATTTGCCCAGACTGGAGGAGGAAGTGCACAGGGCAAGAGCAATCTTCACGGCATTCGAGAACTCAGTGGCTGATCCTCCAACTCCAAAAGTCGAAGAAGAAGCATATGAAGCCTAAAAGACTAAGATCTAGGAATATCTTTTTTGGGGACTTTTGTAATAAATTTGCCTTGAATTTGTTTCGTCTCAGTAGCTTCTGTAGTTCATATGACAAACGACAAAACACAGACGGTTGTAAATAAAAACCATCTATGATAATTTCAGAGACGATTCTAGTTAAAAACCATCTGTGATAAGTCATGTATCATAGACGGGTTTTAAACGTAACCGTCTATGATAGTTTCATAGACAGTTCTAGTTAAAAACCGTCTGTGATAATTCGTATATCACAGATGGCTTTTAAACCTAACTGTCTGCGATAGTTTCAGAGACAGTTTTAGCCATGAACCATCCATAATAATCAAAGCACAGACAGCTCCACATGAACCGTCTGTGATAAAACGTCCAGTATAGCTTGTGTTTGTAGTAGTGCTCTCAGAACTAAACTAAATTTCAGCACATCATCTACAAACTAACGGCCAAATCGAGTGGGTAAATCAAACTCTTGAAGACATGTCAAGAGCTTATCCTGAATTTTGGGGAATCATGAGATGAACATCTTTAGCAAAATTTGTCTATAATAATAGTTTAGCAAAATTTGCCTATAACAATAGCTATCAGGCAAACAAACAAATGACACCATACAAGCATTGTAGGTAGAAAATATCGATCACCTATATGTTGGTATGATGTTAGAGAAAGATCACTATTAGGTCTTGACCTCGCACAAGAAAATGACAAGAAAATACAAGTGATTAAGGAGCGGCTTCAGATTTCCTACAGTTAACAAAAAATTTATGCAGACATAGAAGAGACATTATCAGTCTCTAATTATTATTCTATTGCTGCAATACTCTAACGTGGCTTATTAATTGATATTCCTGTTTTATCAAATAATAATCACATACTAATATTATTAACTAAGGTAGTGATGGCACGGGTCGTCTTAGTGTGCCCGTCCCAACTCTCAATCCTTAGGTAATCATGAAATTGATTACTGGTAACCAGATCATATGCCTATCTAGATAGAATATACGGTTAAATAATTGAAAGAAGTTCCCTCGCAATAAAAAAAGAATGAAAGAAGTTCTGTAGCAAGGTTCAGGAAACAAGAAACAGCCAAGAAAAAAAAAGTAAACTGCCCAGTTCTGTAACCATTTGCCCCCATGTTACATGACCCATTGACAATATGGGACTAAGTACCAAGGTAACAAATTATTTACCACATCTTTTCTAAACTCCTTTATTTCTTGCCCTTTTGGCAAATAAATGCCCATTTTGCCCCTTTCTCCATCTCTCCCTCCTATCATCCTTCTCTCTCATCTCTCTGGCAAGACTTCATCACTCCTATCATCCTTCTCTCTCCTCTCATCTCTCCGGCGAGACTTCATCAGCTGCTCCACCGTTGCCGTCGCCGCCGTTCGCGAGCACCTCGGGTGAGCCGAGTCCTTCATAGATCTGTTGATCTGTTCATGCTGCCATCGGCTCTGACACGACTATGTCCGATCACCTGCTGCTAACTCGCCATCTGCAGCACTGTCTGGCCACCGTCCTCGCTGCCCGCGACCACGCTGCCGCTCGACTCACCGAAGAAAGATGGGGAGAGATCGTTGTGCTGTCGTCTCCTAGTCGTCAGGCGTTGATCTGGTGCTGGTCGGCCATGGGCCGAAGCAAGAAGAGAAGAAAAAAGAGGAAGTGAGAAGATAGGAGCAAAATTGTCTAAAAGAGCAAATGAGATGATATAAAAAGATGGAGCAAATAATTAATTAGCAAAAACTTAGTCCCATATTGTCAATTGCACATGTAACATCTCTTTCCCAACCATGGTTGGTTGCAGGCACATTAAATTCATTTTAAAGAAAATGCTAGCTGACCATGAAGAAAAACATTTTAGAGGATCTGTAATACAGTTCCGGTATGTCCTGTCTTAAACCAATATACCTCAAATGGCAGATCTAGAAAAAATGGTGCAATTTTCAAAGAAAAAGGAAAACTAGAAGCGGTTAGCTAATTTAATTATTTGGGACAACAGGAAATTAATCTTCCAAGGCTGTTATTGCAGCATACAGTACGTCATCAGTAATCACAAAGGCGCCATTTGTCCTTTCTGAAATACGTTGCACAAATATAAAAAATTGCAGTATAAACATGACAGCAATTGTCTAGCAAGTGAGTCGTATGTTTAACTCAGAATCCCAGTACTCCGGAATTCAAACTGGCATAAATAAACCCCACAATCCATAAACCAGGACTTCAAATTTGCTGAGAAAAGTACAAACGACTGATAGGATTGATGTACACAACTAATTGTGGAAAATAACGTCTCAACTATGGTGCACCAAGTAAACATATACACTAAAAGAATTATGGTACTGTTTCGATTACACTACGGATATCAAAGATTTGACCAAAACATGCCTCTATTATTTGACACCATACAATGGACGTACAAACAGATCTAAATTTGCACCAACCATAAATTGTGTACTATCTGACTGAGCTCTTGGTATACTCCTTTTATCCAAGGGTGTGCATTGTAGTAAGGAGGGAGCCACAGATTCTGTAAGAAAATGATACACATCGTCCGATCTTGAACACCCACAGAGACAGGAGAACTATACTCAGTACCCAGAACCAGTTAACTCTGAACATTCGACAACGATACCACCAGTCTATCTGACAATTGGAATTGAAAACACTCAGGCTAGTTCTATCACTTGATACTGCCAACAACCCATGAAGTTCCAAAGACGGATTCATGGGCAACTTAGATACTGAACATGATGTTATCTGAAGTCCTTGAGGCTTTGATTGAGACCATGAGAATGAAGATGTACAGAATTAGGAAAAGGATAAGAGAACTCAATATACAGAAATAGGAAACAGCAACATACAATTCGCTTCTTTACTCCAAAGATTTGAGCAGCCCGCAGCCGGAATAGGCCAGCTGCTTCCCTTATCCGTGAGAACTCGATGCAAAATGCGTCTACCTCAATGAAGAGAGATCTTGAACTGCATGACGTGCACACCCATAACTAACATGTGGTACGACATTTCAACAGATTACAAAATGCCACCAAAGGGAGTAAACAAGGATTCAGTTGATGATTTAGATGGCATTGGACGGCCGAAAACAAACTATGTAAACTACAGATTGCAACAGTCAATTGTACTATATGGTGCTTCTTTCATTAAATGTGGAAAAAAAAGCTTATTTCATGCCAAAACAGCAATTATGTTATGACTGACGATACAAAAGGTAACTCAGTTCTAAGCACACCGTTTCACTTCTAGGCCAGCGCACAAAGCATGTTCCACTTGAACACCTCAAACCATATTCTTATCTACTTGGACACGAGATCCTATCTCTTCCTCAAATTAAGGGACCCGGAACCCTTCTTAACATGGGTTTACGACCATGCATGAGATCCTATCTCTACCTGCGATACAGAAGCGGACCCATTTATGTAATCTACAGCTGACTGTTTCAGCACCTGAGAAACACAGAGCACTTCAAAAATTAGCATAGTTAGGCTAACCACACTTGTCAACAAGGATAAATCAAGAGACAACTTCCAAGTTTTTGACAGCAGGGATGTCCAAGCACCCTCCATTAGCAGATATATGTGAGCGCAGGCAACGAGAATATAATGGCAATGAAATTACTATCATACATCCCACCAAGTTTTTCACTATGTGTGATTATACTTTATAGATGAGTCAGAGAGCAAGAGAAAAGACCTCATTATTATTGTTTCCACTGGCCGTCATATGTTAATTGTTAAACAAAAAGAAAAAAGCACTACATCCTCAGTTGCAAGAGGCAAAGATGCAGCTGCTACAGAAACTATCCAATCAAGCTGCAATGCACACTTGCACATCTGTTCAACATGGTGTGAACTGATGAACAGTAGTGGACGCATAATTCATTAGTTAGAATAGAAATCTATGCAAAATACATAGATTAGTGAGCCCACACTATTAACATAATTAACTATGCTTAAAGATCATGGTGTTTGAACGACAAAAAACTCCATACACACTGGCAGTAGCAATTGATCTTAAAATTGTAGTATCTTCAAAATCACAGATTACATCTCATGTACACAAGGCAGCAAGACCTTCTTTGACAGTGATCCAAGATCGCTGACAGAAGCAATTGAACTTAAAATTGTAGGGGGTTTCAAAATCACAGCTTACATCACATGTGCACAACTCAGCAAGACCTTGTTTGGCAGTGCTCCACCAACTGTTTAGATGGAGCTAAAGCTAGCAAGCCAAACAGACACACTATGTTGTGGCCCAAGAGGAACTCAGGAAGATCTAAAACCCCATCTGCTGATTGTTAAGAGGCTTGGAACATCCTTTTTGGTGCTACAAGTGATTCAGAAGTTAGGTGGGCAAACAACCTAACTCAAAATGATAGCTATAAATTCCAGTAATAGAGAAACCGGAGCTAACATATAAAAAACAAACCATGTGGCTTCGAAATCACAGCTTACATCACATGTGCACAACTCGGCAAGACCTTGTTTGGCAGTGCTCCACCAACGGACGTGGCGACGGAGGTGGAGGGGGAGGGGTTCTGCGTTGCAAGCAGGAGAGGGGCGAGGCATGCCATGGAGTATGGGTACGGGGTCATCACTGACAGAACTGATGGAGACTCCCAATTGGTAAATGCGTTTCATTGATGATTAGCTCCAAATTAAGCTTCAATTTAAATGGGGAATTTCAATGACTCTAGTAGAATAGTTTTTCAGACGAAATTAATTAATGTGAAGCAACTATAAAAATAAGAGACTGAGATTGAGAAAATATGAAATGCCATGGATTCAAGATTTTATGGATAGAAATTAAGTTATCATGTTAAGGGAATATCAACTTAAACCACAATCACGTTTTATGTAAATTTCTAAAATCATAAATATATCATTGTTGGAATCTCAAAATCCTTTTGGGCAGATTAAGTGTTATGGTTTGTTACGATGTTTTGAAGTTTCCATTGATCAAAGTTTCAAAAATTTGTTAAAAAAATGCTTACTGAGTTCCTGGTGAAATATATTTGAAGTTCATAAATTTAAAATGGATACGATCTAGTGGAACTAATTTGATTATTGTGTAAAAGTATATATGTTGAAGCTATCTATTTAAAATCATTTTATGATCCATTTTAAACTCATAATTAATGTACTGCAACTATAGAAGTGGAAATGGTTATGTTGTTATTGGCCAACATTTACATATGTCCGTTCCTTGTAGCAGATTAGTATGAAAAGAAAAAAGAATTTCTAACAAATCCAAAGAAAGGATCTATTCGAATAACTATTGAGTAAACTCTCTTGATAATGAAGGGTGAATATACTCTAACACAGGTTACACAGCTCACAATATAATCCACTTATAACATTATTATTATGAGCAGGGTTTTGCTAATCGACCAATTATTGAAAATATTGGCTGTATCAGTCTCCCCTGATAAAATTGCAAACTGGTTCTGAAAAACTTGGTATGCATGAATTTTATCAAATATAGAATAAATTATTTATGAAATTTGCTTTCAAAATTTCAGCCAATATTTTCAACTGATTATTGGCGATTTTCGGCCGAAAATAGTTTGAAATTCAAATTTTGTTTGATAATTTTGGCCCAAAATTTTTTTGATTATCGCTAATTTCACTTGTATCGGCTCTCTCCGTTAAAAAAAGTTAAACCGGTATTGAAAACCCTGATTATGACAGCAAGTTTTTCTAAAAAGAAGTAAACGATTATGTTATGAAAAGGTTTACACGTTGCCATATATAACACAAAAGAAGCTGGAAAATTAAAAGAAAAAGAATTTTGGACATAAATAGCACTGTAGACCATCGAAATTCCAGAAATAGCCCCCAAACACCAGTTTTTCCGTTTCTAGCCCCCTCCCGACCGCTCGATTCACCAAAGAGCGACACGTGGCAATCGTGCGATCCCCGACCGCACAACTACTGTGCACGGCTAATCGTGCGGTCAGGGACTACACGACCACTGTAGCACACTGAGTGGTGTGGTGCACGACCGCACGAATTGGGTATATATTGTTTAGGGTTAGGGTTTATCGATTAGCTGCTGTTTGCCCAAAATGAGGTATAAATTTTGTATTTTTGTTCTGCTAAGACTGTATTTTGTTGCGCAATTTTTTTCTAATTATAAATATTACGCATATTTACATGTAATTTATTTTAGTTGGAGTCTGCAGCAATTTTATAATATAGAAGAGGAGATGCAAAAAATTATGAAATATATTTTGAAAATCCATTATGCATTGCAGATGATACATGTAGGAAATATTTTTTTAGATTGTTATTTTTTGAAATATTTTCACACGTACTTAACGGTACGATCACCGTGCCTTGTTATAGTGCGGTTAATTTTCGGAAGACTTTTGTAGGGACGATTGAGCCTTAAATAACTCGTACGTACAAAGGTAAATTATAGTGTGGTGTAATGGTTGATTCGTTTGTATTTTTTGCACAATGTGAACGGTAAAAATATGTTTGATTCGCAAAAACATTTTGTACGTTGTTGTAGTGCAAGAACACGACTAGGATAGGAACGACTAGTCAGTAGGAAGGAAAGTGATATGGAGCACGCGAAGAATTGAATGCAAAAAGGTGACGACATTTTATGTTGGTAGTTAAAATAGATTTCATAATAAACTTGGGTATAACACGATGCACAGGATTTAGTTACAACAAACTGAAGTAGCCATATGATACATATGCGCCTTCTTGGCATGGAAATAAATTAGACATTAAGGCGAGTAGTGCAGAATGGCCCAACCTACTGCGTAGACCGGGGCCATTTTCCCTTGTTTGCAAGCTCAACGTTGAAATCCTCACATGCCCCTTTGGCCTTGGCCGCCATTTCTCTTTTTTTTCTCACGCTCCCTGTCACGAGCCTCACGCTACCTGCACGTGCATGCCTCGAGATGAGCTTGTGTCTCCCGACGTATACACTCAGTTTGCTCGTCTTGGCAACACTCCTCCTCGTGGATCTCGCATGCCCTTTTGTCGTTCCACTCCTCAAAGCCCATAGTCCACTAGTCATGTGGGTGGATCTCTAGGTCAATCCACTTGCGGTAGGCACATAGTGGCTCGGGGGACTACGGGCAGACGGAGAGTTTGTTATTACGTACTATTAGTTAGAAATAGTGGGGGAACACATTGTAAGTAGTCCTTACCGACTGCCGATAACTGATCGTGTCAAAACGGCGGTCAGGATAGTCAAAGGAGTAGTTCGCACAACACCAATAACGCATACCTAGGCTGAGGCACTTCTTCGATTTGAAGAATTTGCATGCGTCTCTGCACCAGCAGAGGGGCGGCGTCTCGCCCTCGGGAGGTGTTGTGGCGAACATTCAGTTGGAACATTTAGTATAGACATGCTCCTACGAGGAGCGTCGTTAGGGGGTGTGACCTCGTGGCACGCTCTGCTTGTTTGGCCCTGGCCGCAACAACCTTTGCTTGTTCCTCACGAGCCGCAGCAGACCTTACTAGGTTGCGGGTCTCCTCTCATTGCTTCATCATTTTGTCCCATTGCTTCTTCTGCCTCTTGTCCATCCCAGCGTGGAGAAGGAATGTATGATGTAGTGTTAGGTTGTGTAGTATTCTCTCGCAGATGCATTCCACCTCATTTTATAAGCCAAAGGATAGGCATGATGTGATTTAATTTTGGACCCTACGCAAACATGCCCTCTTTTGTCATGTCACCTGGCAAAGCTACCCACTTTTGTCATGTCTCTGTGCAAAGCTGTCCTCTTTTGTCATGCCTCTGCACAAAGCTGTCCTCTTTTGTCATGTCACTGTGCAAAGCTGATCTCTTTTGTCATGTCGCTGTGCATAGGGGTGCAAACGGGTCGGGTTAATCCCGACCGATCCGGCACCGAATCCGATTGGTATCGAATCCGATTGGTACCGAATCCGGAGAAAAAATATGGGTTAGGATATGGTAACAGCAATATCCGTCCGAATCCGATACGTCTTCAAGTTTGATTTCAGGTTAGTGCTACTATTTGACATTTCATTTTTTTGCAATGGTAAAATAAAATCTTCCACATCAGCTATTAAGTAGTAACATCAAGTTCTTGACAGTACGTCCTCCTACTCCATTTGCTGTACTGCATGCATTCCTTACAAACGGGTTAATCCCGACCGATCCGGCACTGAATTCGATTGGTACCGAATCCGATTGATACCGAATCCGGAGAAAAAATATGGGTTAGGATATGGTAACAACAATATCCGTCCGAATCCGACCCGTTTGCACCCCTAGCTGTGCAATGCTACCCACTTATGTCATGTCTCTGGGCAAAGCTGCCCTCTGTTGTCATGTCACTGCGCAAAGCTGCCCTCTTTTGTCATGTCACTGCGCAAAGCTGGCCTCTTTTGTCATGTCTCTGGGTAAAGATGGCATCTTTTGTCATGTCACTGCGCAAAGCTGCCCGTTTTTGTCATGTCTCTACGCAAAGCTGCCCTCTTTTGTCATGTCACTGCGCAAAGCTGACCTCTTTTGTCATGTGGTCACTGCACAAAGCTGGCCTCTTTCGTCATGTGGTCACTACACTAAGTTCTCTAGTTTGATATAAAAAGCACGGTTGGGCTCCCATGACAGTAAATCGAAGAAGAAGTACCTTCTTTGTCGTGCAAAAACATACCATGGTGGAAGCTGAGGGGCTAGTCGGAGCGGGGTCACCAAGGAAGACCTTCCCGTGGAAAGGAGGGAGGACTTTAGCCCTAACTACCGCTTGATACCAAGCCGGCATGCTCAACCAGTGTGGCCAAAATGCAGACACAATGAGGACGCAGTCGTGTAGGTCCTGGAAGGCCCCTTCGATGGCGGGCAATGTTTCTTTCGATGCCCACACTCCAGGGTACAATTGCTAATAGTACATTTTTTGTTATTGCTTATAGAGTCTCCATGTTTACCGTCCTTTCCCGTAGATGGCGAAATGCGACTTCTCCCGTTAGATCGACCCTCCTCATGAACTGTATATTGTCAAGTACGTGAATACATTATGGGATCGAATATTTGAGTTGGAGGAGCGAATCGACACTCTGCAAACCCTAGCTGCATAGTGTGTGTCACTACAACAACTGCCAGCCACATCCGAGGCGGCCCCCTGCAGAACACTCCATGTAGGTAGCGCGAGGCACCTTTGACCAGTAGGCACGCTTTCTATGATATGAACTGGAGAGAGTGATTAAGTTAGTAATGTGTGGTATTTTATTTTTTGTGTTCGTTGTTGTGTTGATGGTGTGGTGCTGCGACTGTTGTTTTGATTTATTTTGTTACCTGTAGTATTTTCTGTATTTTCTGTACGTGTAATGTATATATTGTTTCGTGTTGTCAGTGCATGACGCCTTCTTATTCTGTGGTCTCTGTGCGTGAGGCTGCCCCCACACTGAGCCTATAAGAGGGAGTCATTCCTCACCTAGTCCCCTGCATTGTTCTCCCTCACCTCCTGAATTAGTTGTTCACAATCTGTGTACCTTTCATTTGTGCTCACTCCCTCGGACACCGATATGAGTCAACTCAGCACCTCTTCATCGGCACCCACAGTGATTTGCCCAAAATGCAACACGGTTGTTAGACGTAAGACCTTACACACGGCCGCGAATCCTGGGCAGCATTACTACAAGTGCCCGTTTCACTCGGTGAGTATGATTGTTTCGAGTTCGTTGAAATCGTGCAGGTATGTTACAAAATCTTCCTCTCACGAAATCGCAGGAAGCCCCCGGCGGTTGCCGATTCTGGGTGTGGGAGGATGAAATAGGCACTAGGACCGACATTGTTCAGCATGAGAGAGTTGTCGTGGGGGGTAACGACCCCGTCGAGATGCGGCATCATTTTTATAGACTGGAGTGGAAGGTTAATTTAATGTTGTCTACTATTTTCTTTCTTATGTTTATTGTTGTCGTCAAGTTGTAGTGTTGGAGGTTGTTCTCGTACATGTTGGTAATGTTTTTTGCTATGTTCTATCTTGTGTTTATTGTTATTGTGTGTTCTAGTGCTGGAGGATTGATCTTTGTACGTGTAATGCAAGCTATTACCTACAGTGGCCATATGCGTACGTACTCGTCATATTAGAATGATGCCTTAATTGTAGGTAAAAAAATTTTAGAAGCACATTACAGTACGAATATTATTATTTGCACAACATGGCGTGGATATGTATTACACATACGTACATTGCATAAATGATTGCAGGAAACCATGAGACGTTATAAAATCTGAATTACAAAACCTCATTGTGCATCTCATCGTCGCCTCCTCTAATGGCGTATGTGATCCTCTGAGAAGGTGAACCTGCTAGGTGAGTGTGGTGCATCTCGAAGGTCGTACTGCGAGGCCTGCGTCTGAGGTGGTGCTGTGTACAACTCCGTGGGGAGTTGCATTGGATGGCTGAAAATAGAGCTCAGCCATTCGGCCGAGGAGAGGTCTACGTCATGCTCAGATGGTACAGCTGAATTAGGCCATGGGCAGCAATGTTTATAATGAATAGTAATATCACAAGGCATTTACCTGGGTAGTCCGAAACGCAGATGACCCACCATGAACTTCGTGGCTCAGTTGCTCCATGCAACCTGCATTTTTTTGGCGATGCGATGAGATGGCATTGAAATACACATGTTTTCTTTACTACGTTAGTGCATACCGGTGTATGCGGCTGTCCAAATGACGATGCCATTGGGAAATCGCGCATGTACTCTTGCGTTGTGTATCCTTAGTAGGTCTGCCCGAACCACCCATGCCACTCTTGTAGGCTGAACTGAACACCATGCGTGAACGTGGGCAATGCCACCTCCGATTGCTGCGGCGAGTCAGGGTCGCTGTTTGGGGAGAGCCCCTGTCGGCCTGGACAGAATGTTCGCTCATCCGTCGCCCTCCGTGATGACGATGGCTGTATCAAGGTGCTATCCTGTCGCAAGTGCTGTGAGAAGAAGATGTGGTTAGAGATAAATGGCATTCGAGTGGATGAACAAATAGTTGGCAAATGTCAACCGCCGGTCCAAAGTGCGTGGAGGACGAGCGACCGTAGCAATGGCGTCATCCTTGTGCCGACCACAGCTGATGGTCCTGATCACAGACCTTGCGTTATCGTAGATGTTGCGCATTGAAGCTAGCAGCCTATCAATGGAGTTGCACCTCCCACGCTGGAGAGCTTGAGCAGCCTCATCGTGGATATGATGCAAGCAGTCGTATTGCAGGTAAACAAAGAGTGAGTTAAAACGTGTTGCCGCATAGGTTACACTGAGAGTAGTCTCGTACCGTCTTGTCGTGCCAGGCTGCTTGATGACGGTCCGGCCCTGCCCGTATAGCAGCCTCGTGCGTGACCTCTGCAGGACGGTGTGGGGCAGACCTAGTAAGCCCACTGCGGGTGATGCGGGGGATTGCCCGATCTTCACGGCGTAGGATCGATGAAGATAGTTGGATCCGTGCAACCTGACGAATCGATGGCGCCAACCACTGTTAGAACAGCAACCTGCGACAAAAGAATTCGCCCAACCACACGCTCGTGATCCCGTCTACCCGACCACCAAGTAGACGCGTCGTCGCTCCAGCAAATCACAAGGAATCACAAGAACGACGGGGAAGAACGCCCGATTCCCCTCTAGGTTGCAATCATATGCCAAACCCTAGGAGAAACAAGCGCCATGGCTCTCTCAAAATAATAGATCTGTTTTCTGGTGGTCTCCCCTTTTTTTTTACATAGGCGGCGGCCATATATGGCGTCCCCTCCGCACACGCATAACATATTGGGCTTAATAGGCCAAAACACCATGCTAACTAGAGTCTGATTCCAAATAAAAAAAATTGTGCAAATGTGGTTCGGTCCAGGACTCCCACGAGGACCTTCCTTCCTTCACGTAGATAGCTTAATTAGTGTGCACTAATCACATGGCCTTCTTTTATTTGGTTTTGGCGCCGGAAATAAACAGCACGTGGGCCTGCAGAGTTGGTCCATCTCACGCCATGGAATCTCCATGCATGCGGTTGGGCATTGGCCTTCCTAACCGCATGAGCCATCATGAGCTTCCTCGGCTCGATTGTTGCATGGTCTTTCTCTTTTATGGCTCCCATCAGTCCGCACAAATATAAGAATAATTAAAATACTAGTATTAGGTAGTAACTGGTTCTCATATAAATTAAACCCAAATTTAACTAGGAACGAGTTCACCTGTGGATTAATCTTGTATTCTCATACTGGCATAATCGGTATAGTCGGGATGTCCTCATCATCCTGTACATTTGAAGTGATAGACGTGGCACTAGTATTGACGAGACCTTCTAAACGCATCTTTACTTTTGGCTTGTACAGATCGAGTATGGGCCTGTAAATAATTAAATAAAATAGTAGTAGCTCTGTATCTCCAATATAATCATTAAAGACCCAATTAAATTAGAGTTCACCTGATAATATTTAATGCGGCTCAATAATTCCTTCCAGTTAAATAATATATTTAATTGAGAAGTGCAAGACATGAGCGTATCCGCGTCATCCTCCCCTTCTTCAAGAAAAGTCGTCCTCGGCTTTTGATAGCCTGAAATTGTGCTAAACAAAGAATACAATGTATATGCATGGTATATGTATCTATCGTTCACACTTTTCCTGTTTAGCATATCTTGTACATCTGAAGGTGTGGTCAATAAAAAGAATAACACATATGCATGGTATATGTATGAATCAATTATTGTGTCATTCTTATTATTTTGCACAAAGCATTTAGTACAACAGTAGCTATAAGATGTATGCAGTGCAATACTGTCATTCATATCATTCTCCCTTCCATGAGAAAAAGTCGTCCTCGACTTTGCTGAGTACATGGACAAGTCATTAATGGGCCAAACCAAATTAATTTGTTCAAATATGGGGGAGAAAATTTTTAGTGCCTTCCATGCTTCAACTGTGCTACTCTGATTATTTGTATATGATTGTACATTAAAGGATGAACAAGTAGGTTTAAGAAATCTTTTAAAACGTGAAGTACTATTGTTGAAACTCATCTCATTGTGTTCATGATATGGCACAAAAGATCGTTTATCCAAAATATGCAATTTCAATTCAGTAAGCTTATCACGTGTAATGCATATTCGGTAAACATAAAACTTGTCATCTACACCATAATCTCCAATTAAATTGAACTTATATGTGTAGCCATAGGTACTAACTAGTGATTTTAAACATGAAATTTTAGCAAGATTCTCAAGCACACTAGATAGCTCTCTAGGATTATCAAACATAATATAGTACAAAGAATCCCTAGGAGATATTCGAGTAAGAACTTCCTTATGAGTAATCAATTCCACATTATGTAAATTGAGCGAAGAAATTTCAGAACATGGAATTTTTGATTGAACGCATGAGTTCTCACAATTACTCACCTTTTCACAATTAAATTCAGCACCAATATGGTTACCATTATCATTCTCTTCAGTTGATGTAGGTGATGTATGTATCAAATCATCATGATGTAACAACGGGGTAGCAAGTACTTCATCTTCAACTGTGGTTATCTTCTCATCGATTTTCTCCAGTGGTACTAGTTGTGGAACATTCGACTCATTTTCTTTAATATCAACCTGCACAATGTGAGAAACAACACTAGAAGTAGATATTAATATGTTAGTTTCATAATCAACCTCACTTTGTCTGTCATCTACTTCTCTCTTTTCTTTTTGTGTATATCTCTCACTCTCAATTTGGATGCTCTCAACCTCACATATGGTGGAATCACACAACTCACTCTTTTTATCACTCCCACTCAATTTGGCTATGTGGCTCTCATCCTTACATGGGTTTTGAAGCATCTCATCCTTTATGGATCGTGGGCCAGCAATGGTGCAATTACCATCAACCACGATCTCCTCATGTAGCAACGGAGCAGCACTACATGACGCCTTGACCGAAGGGAAAGTCCCATGCTCGGTCGTCTTCTCATGTGACGCATTGGTAAAGGCATACGAACTGAAGTGAGGACTCAGATTGAAATGTGGTGTACATCTCTCCTTAATTTTCTTCTCCTGCTCTATAGCATAATTCACAAGATCTTGCATACTACCATCATATTTTAAACGAACAGTAGCAGCGATCTCGAAATTCAAACCTCTTTTGAAGTAAGCTCTCTTTGCACATGTCTCTATGATATTGGCTCGATATATAGCATAATCCAGCTCATCATAATAAGATTGGACAGATCGATGTCCTTGGTGAATGCTCTTTATATGATGAAGTAACTCTAGCTCATATTCATATGGCACAAACTCATTTCTCATGACCTGCTTCAATTCTTCCCAAGTAGTGACATATTGCTTCTCAGGATATCGTTTCCACCAAGTACATGCATATTTTTCAAACTTCATGGTGGCTTGGGTCACTTTCTTCGCTTCGGACAGCTTCTGAAACTTAAGGTCACATTCAAGTTGTTCCACCCATTCGAGATACTCCTCTGGATTTGTAGTTCCATAGAATGGAAAATACAAGTATCGAGAGTCGCACCATGAGGAACGAAATGTTGTATATCCTGCCATTGTTAGTACTGCAAAAGAAATAGAAAAGAATATGTGGAATTTATGTGGAATCACTCATCCTCGCATTCTCTTACCAACCGAAGTTCTTATGCCTCCTCGGATCGCGAAGACACACGTACCTTGGTGACGGTAGACAATCAAAGGTGATAGATCAAGCGAATTCAATTGCACAAGCTCTGTTATAACAATGGCTTATATGTGGAGCTTGGAGGGATATATGTAGCAAGGAGTAATAGATATGTAACTCAGTTAATGCAAAATCAAATAATAATCCAAAAGTTAACAATGCCCTAAGTTGCCGTCACTGGATGGGATAAAGATAGCAAAATAGGACGTGTAACAAAGTGGATATGAGCACCATGCAATAACTGAGTATATGCACCAAATAGATATGGCCGAGCACATACAAAATAGGGCCAAGAAACTATACAAAAATTTGAATTGTTCTCCCTCTAAAAATCACAGCCGAGAGCATATCTTTTTTTTCTTTTTTTCACTTCTTTTTTTTTTCAACCGGTTCTCCTTTTTTTTTTGAACCGATTCACTTTTCCCTTTTTTTTATATACTCTCGGTTTGGATATGCAAACAGCAGGGAGAAGACTTGTGATGCTAATCTTCAATGCCTTCTTGGTAATAACGTGGTTGCTTTTCTTTTCACAACTATGCACAAACTGACACACGGGGGCAGATGGATGGAAAAATCGGCAAGGCACTGCGGCAGCAATTAAGTTTCATGGAAGTAGAACAGCTGTGGGCCTTCGACGTCACCCTTGACACAGGAAACAAAAACTAGAAATCTGAGCGTTGCAGAAAAGTTGTGAGTGGCTTAAGCGATTTTTGCGGTGCGATTAGCAAGGCAAGCAGTATGTGCAGGGATGGGAATGGCGATGGCAATGGGAAAGCCAGATAACCCGGCGGCGAGGAAAAAAATGATGAACCAGGGCAGATGGCTGCGGCTATAAAACAAAGCGAAACTCAGATTGGTGACGGTGGCAGATTTTGGTGGCGACAGTGGATGAAGAAATTTTGCGGTGGCGGCTCAAACAAATGCGGACTGATTTTTTTTATATTAGATCTAATCACAAGATGATTAAGAGATGCGGCGGAAACAGGAAATTTGACAGCAACTAAGAACAATCTAACACATGGATTAAAACTTGATAATGCAAAACCAAGAACAAATCTGGGCACAAGGGTCTAGGTATATGATGGTATTTTTGTGAGGCAATTTTCTGGATTCTAGGACTGAAAATAAATATGATACTAGCTAAGGGTAAATAATCCTACCATGTCAACCCGGCGCTCTGATACCAAGATGATGCGGGGGATTGCCCGATCTTCACGGCGTAGGATCGATGAAGATAGTTGGATCCGTGCAACCTGACGAATCGATGGCGCCAACCACTGTTAGAACAGCAACCTGCGACAAAAGAATTCACCCAACCACACGCTCGTGATCCCGTCTACCCGACCACCAAGTAGACGCGTCGTCGCTCCAGCAAATCACAAGGAATCACAAGAACGACGGGGAAGAACGTCCGATTCCCCTCTAGGTTGCAATCATATGCCAAACCCTAGGAGAACAAGCGCCATGGCTCTCTCAAAATAATAGATCTGTTTTCTGGTGGTCTCCCCTTTTTTTTACATAGGCGGCGGCCATATATGGCGTCCCCTCCGCACACGCATAACATATTGGGCTTAATAGGCCAAAACACCATGCTAACTAGAGTCTGATTCCAAATAAAAAAAATTGTGCAAATGTGGTTCGGTCCAGGACTCCCACGAGGACCTTCCTTCACGTAGATAGCTTAATTAGTGTGCACTAATCACATGGCCTTCTTTTATTTGGTTTTGGCGCCGGAAATAAATAGCACGTGGGCCTGCAGAGTTGGTCCATCTCACGCCATGGAATCTCCATGCATGCGGTTGGGCATTGGCCTTCCTAACCGCATGAGCCATCATGAGCTTCCTCGGCTCGATTGTTGCATGGTCTTTCTCTTTTATGGCTCCCATCAGTCCGCACAAATCTAAGAATAATTAAAATACTAGTATTAGGTAGTAACTGGTTCTCATATAAATTAAACCCAAATTTAACTAGGAACGAGTTCACCTGTGGATTAATCTTGTATTCTCGTGCTGGCATAATCGGTATAGTCGGGATGTCCTCATCATCCTGTACATTTGAAGTGATAGACGTGGCACTAGTATTGACGAGACCTTCTAAACGCATCTTTACTTTTGGCTTGTACAGATCGAGTATGGGCCTGTAAATAATTAAATAAAATAGTAGTAGCTCTGTATCTCCAAGTATAATCATTAAAGACCCAATTAAATTAGAGTTCACCTGATAATATTTAATGCGGCTCAATAATTCCTTCCAGTTAAATAATATATTTAATTGAGAAGTGCAAGACATGAGCGTATCCGCGTCAGCGGGTGTGTGGAACGTACCACTCTAGGTACTATACGTGTCGTGGTCGTACGGCCGAGTCTCGTCCACAACCTCTATGCTCGCCGAGTCACGCAACAGGTCTGTCCACGGCTGTTGTGTGCCCTCCAGTTGTCACTCCGGCACCCTCTTCTTATTTGCCTATAAGTTAGTAGACACGTTACACAATTAGTACTATGACATAATACTACATTAAGTACAGTTACCGTGTAATGACTTACATGTGGGCCTTCGCTGCTAGTGACCATCCTGGAAGGGGTGGCACGTGCTGGTACAAGCCAAACTGCCTCATGACTCTC
This sequence comes from Dendrocalamus latiflorus, assembly GCA_017311315.1. Lineage (NCBI taxonomy): Eukaryota > Viridiplantae > Streptophyta > Magnoliopsida > Poales > Poaceae > Dendrocalamus > Dendrocalamus latiflorus. The sequence continues at coordinate 21,001,078 of CM029636.1, forward strand.
TGTGGGAAACCCTACCCCTCCCTCCGTCTATTGACCCGGCCGGAGATGGACCGAATGGGCTAGAAGAAATTTGGGACGAGGGCTCCGCCCGGGGGGGGGGGGGGGGGCGCTGGAAATTTCACAAAAACGCCCCCCCGAATTCTAGAAATTGCAGGAGGGTCCTTAGAATTTCCAGGTGGTCCCGGATTTTTTAGAAAGGCCCTTCAAAAATCAGAAAGTTACATGAAAATTTTCTCTAAATTGAAAATTTGCATATAGGCCCTCGAAAATTGTAGAATTCGCTGAAAATTCATATTCCGGCATAAAAGGGTCTCGAGAATTCAAATTTTGAATTATTTTTAGCATTTGAAGCTTGTTTAGTACTGTCGTTATTATTTTCTATGTTTTCTGTATTTATTTACTATTTTAATTAATCGTAATTATTTAAATTGCCTTAAATCATCAAAATTAATTATAAAATTTATAGAAAATGCATAGAAAATTCTGGAACATTATGAGAATCTTTTGTACCATTATCAAATTTATTTACCTACAGTAAATTTATTCCATGCATGTTTATCGGCAGTAAACTTATTTTTTCCTATCATGCATGTGTAGATGACAGGCATCACGAACCTAGAGTTCGAGGAGCTGGCCCAGCATGGCCAAAACTACTTGACTTAGGCTTCTGATGTCGAGATAGTACATTGTAACATCCAAAAATTTGGATAATAAAAAATATGGAGTTTTTAAAACCTTTTCTTGCATTTTTCTGGCATTCAAATTTCTTCGTAAATTTATTTGAAATTTTCTGAGTTTCATGCTATGCAAATTAATAACCAAAAATAATCCCAAAAGAAAATAATGATCATGTAAATAATAAAAATGAAAAATGACACTACAGATCATGAATTCAAAGTAAAAGAAATATCGGAATATGTCTTTAAATGGTTAAACTAAAAATCCCTCCTTTTAATTCAATTAGCATGCAAAACCCAAGAATTGAATACTCAAACATTTATTCAACACAAAATAAAATAAAAATTAAAAATAGAGAAATGTTGGCTTTTTATCTAGATATTTGAACCAAGACTTGAATTGAAAATCCAAAAATTAAATACAAAGCTTAAATAAAAATTCAAATTTTGAATAACATGCAAAACTCCAAAAATCAGTAAATCCTGATGCAAATTAAAATTTAAATTAAAAATCCAAAATTCAAAATAATGCTTGAGCCTTTCTTTTTCCCTTTTTCTTTCCCTTCCCCTTTTTCTCTCTCACTTCCATGTGGGCCCATCTCTTTTCTCTCTCCCCCCTCTTTCTTTTTCCTCTCTCTACCGTGTGGCCCGAGTGCCCCTACCTCCTCCCTCTTTCCTTCTCATCTCTCCTCTTCCCGTGTTGTCTCTTCTTCCTGCTCGTTCCTTCCCCGCGACATCCATGCGCCCGTGCGCCATCCACGTCGCCGCGTTCTTCCGACAACAGCTGCAACAGCTCCACAGTCCCTCTGGCCATAAGTTGGAGGCTGGCTCCTCCCCTTTCGCTCCCGCGCCACTCCCCTTTCCTCCCCTGTCTCTTCCCCACCCAGCGCCCGTGAGCCTTCCACCGTAGCCTTCTTGCCAATTCTGTCGCTCCGGCCATTCCCTCCATGAATCGACCGTGTCACGGCGTGCCTCTAGAAGCCTTCTATCTCCTCCCTCATTTAATTGAACTTTGGTGCCCCCGGCTCATCGCACGGTCGATCTTCCTTGCCTCCGGCCAAAGCCGCCTCCCCCACCACCATTCCTTCATCGGAGCACCACTGCCTGATTCCGCGCTCTGGGAGCATCTCCACAGTGCCCTAGACCTTCTCCAACCGTCAGCCAAGCTCCTCGTCGCCCAAGCTTCTCCTTCCACGCCCTGCGCCGCCCATGGCCTCCGCCGTCGGCTCACCTCGGCCCCTCTTTTGCTCGGCCAACCTCATGGTAAGCATTCCCTTGATCCCCTATTGCTCATGCAATCGCTAATCCTCCCTCTCCTCCACACCGGTGCCGCCGCCCCGCTCCACTCTTGCCTCAGGCCACCGAGCCTCGCCGCCGGCCCACCTCGGGGCTCCTCGGCTCACGCCAGCACCTCCCTCGACTTCCATTTGACATCAGAGTTCCATTTTGGCCATCGCCAGTGCCTCCCCGGCCGCCCCTCGCCGGCGACGCCACCGCCTGCTGTGCTCCGCCTTGTCCTCTGTTTTGGCCCCACTGCTCCTTGCCTCTTCTAACTAAATACCCCTCTCTATGTCAGCCCAGGGCCTTGGCCCAGTTGGCTATCACCGCCGTCTGTTAGTTCGCAGGTCCCCAGTTCGAATCCCGTTGGCCGCACCCTTTTTCATTTCATTTTACTTTCTTTAATCCTTTTCAACTAAGAAAAATTAAGGAAAATTAGGAAATAAACTAGGGAAGCTAATAAATTTAACTAGGAAAGACAAATTTGGTTAAATGTTTAATTTAATAAAGATTACACTTAATTATAATTAAAATACATGCCCTAACTTTTAACATGCTTCCATTAAATAAATCTCCGTGGTAGACTTAATTAAATAGCAATATTGAAATATGACCCTGTATGACAAGCTCTGCCCCAGATAAATAAATTAAAAATAAAGCTAAGCCTACTAATAACTAAAGTGTAGACGAAATATTAATGGTGATGTTAATTAAATATTAACATTAGGTTTAATAGTGTTGAGACATGATTGTATATAACAAGTTAGGACCTGTATAAATGAATTCTAATTCAAATTAAACTATGCCTAGTAATAACTAAGGGTATATAAAATATCACACCACAAAATGCTATAAACCTAGACTCTAAGATTAATTCGGTAAGCTAAAAATTATATACATCGCATATAGCATATGCCCTGAATATTAGCGGTCGACAAAATAATACCTAGCTAAACATGTACACCGATTTATAGGTCCAACCTAACTCATGAAACTTCCTTGATAAATACAAAAATAATAAAAGAAGTTATTAATAAAAAAATCGAGCCATCGTATTCTACCACCGGCTATGCCTAGCCATCCTCGATTATGAAGAGGAATATTCCTATGAATATTCATATATCCTGAACCCTCCTTGACATCTGTCTCAGCGGATTTCCCTGTTGTCATTTCCTCACTTTGCTCCAACCCCGTTTGACTCCGTCAAATACTCCGTGCCCAAATAACCTCAAATCACTCATTTAATCATACTAAAAATTAATCAAGTTCAATTGGATTTATTTGGACCTTTTGAGTCATTTGCATTTATTTGGATTTAGTGGTTTAGTGTGAGTTGGAGTCTTGAAGATTCATTGGATCAAGTAAGACCATGATCCAGATAAAGACGAGGACCAAGAATGCAAGACTGTCGAATGAGAAAGTTTTGAGTGAGCTCAAGACCGCGGTAAACCGCGCAAGTCGAGTCAATATTTTGATCATGTTGAACTTATATTTTCGCAAATTAATTCCATTTTAAATTAGCAAAATTGCATGCTATTATTTTATGTGCAAATTTATGTTCAATTTCAAGCTGCTAGTTATATACCCAACAATGCACTTGTTAGTATTACTCTCATTTGAAACCCTTGGATATCTGAGCCTTGTCACCTTAGCGAAAACTATAATGTTAGAGCTTTCGAAAATCAGTCTACAGTTATTCGCCAAGCTTAGTATTGCTTAGATATTCGGGGACACCAAAAGTGCCCCAAAAACATCACTTTCAATTATGGGAAGCTGGTTTGGAAAGTCATGGTGGTAATGACTGGTATATGTTGGTATGATTATTTTATGCTCCCAAAAACCCTCAAATTGCTTAGCTATCTAGGCGGATGGATCGGGGGTATGGTGCAGCGGTGCACGAGTGTGGTTAGTGGTAGAACTGCCCAGATAACCATAAGGACTGAATTTTGTCATGACCTCCTGTGTAATACAAGTACAACCACAAGTCTGTAAAGTACAGCTTGGCTTAGTAGATTTATTGAACCCTGAAAGTCATCTCATCGGTGGAGGAGGTGAGGTAGTGCAAGTGGTTGTCTGTGTGATGGCTTGAATGGGACACTCGCAGAGGGTGAAGTTTTCCGCGGCATGCTAGTTGGTGTGGGTAGTCCAGCTGCTAGACGCATAGGGGAAGAATATCCCGCACAACTTATGGGACCTGCCGCAAGTGGGAGAAACCCATATGGGTGAGATGATGGAAGGGGCAAGGTATTTTGAAAAGTTACTGTGATTGTCCACTCAACCACATGACCAAGGAATCATGTGGGGCAACGAGCGGATTATCTCTTGTGGGTAAAGTGTGCAAGCTCTGCAGGGTCAAAACTAGACGTGCCCACGGTCAAGGGCGGATATGGGAACTTAACCAGAAATAGTTTTATTTCAAAAACTTTGTGGGTGGGATTGGAAAAGTGGAGGGCAGTGGAAAGCCCTATTTTGTGTTGCCCTGGGTGTCGCCCCAGAGATAATGTAAGTGGTTATAACGCTGAAAGGGTAGCATATGGTGCAGGAGCCATGTAACTGCGAATGAAATCTGGATCGCTATTATTATTACATTCTTTCACACATTATGTTTTAGTTCAAACTGCTAGGTCCCAAGGAATTTCTATTTATCATATTTCAAAAGCAATTTACAGCAAATAAAATAACCTGATCCTTTCCTTGATAAGCCATGCATATTATCTAATTGCATCCTGTGTATTGACTCGTGGAGCATGGCGGTTTGTGCTCACCCTCACTCACTCAATTAATCCAAGATCAAGAGACAGATCACTACACTTCAGCAATACAACTGGTCATGATGGTGAGGAAGATGAAGGTGTCAAGAACTAGGTCGCGTACCCCAGTTGGCTACTTGTGGGCACTTCCTGAGGGTCCCACCTGTGTGCTTCGTTTCCGCTGCTGTATTTTATTGATTTCAGCCTGACCGGCCCATGAGTAAGTCTACTAGTTCATTTACGCTTCCACATGATATGTATTTTGATGTTCAGTACTGTATCAGTGAGCACTATCTACTGATCCAGGGAATAGTGTAGTAGAATTACAGAGAATTCCGGATTGTAAAATCTGAGTCCTACATACTTGGAGCCAAAAAGCTCTATGCTGCCATTAGGATTGGTGCACCATCCGATGCCAAACCCACCCCTGAGGAAAATGATCAGGCACTTTATTTCCTCAAACACCACCTCTGTCTCACTCTCTAGAATGAGTACATGGCAGAGAAGAGCACGCTAGCATTATGGATTGCACTCAAGAAGCGATTCGAGAGGCTAAAGTACACCATCCTTCCTCAGGCAAAGCAAGAGTGGATCCGGCTAAGGTTCACCGACTTCAAAATGGTTAGGGAGTATAATTTTGCTCTACACAGAATTTGTTCCAATCTTCAACTTTGTGGCAAGCAGATTATAGATAAGCAGAATATTGAGAAGACATTATTCACCTTCCACCCCAATGCAGTGCAGTTTGCACACAATTATCGTCAAGATGGCTATAAGGAGTATGCTGAATTGATCTATATGATGTAGATTGCAGAGGCTCAGGATGAAGTTCTCCGCAAGAACTATGTCACACAACCACCTGGGAGCTCCGCTGGCCGTGAAGCCAACGCTGGGAGTTACAAGGTGCGAAAGCTCATAATAAATAAAAGGGGAAGGAAGGGTAAGGCTGTAATCTAGAAAGGCAAGTCAGATGCTCCACGTGAGAATAAGGTAAGCAAGCCAAAGCGGGACGGCAAGTCCTATGCTCAGCAAGACCAATCCTGCTACAAGTGTGGCAAGTGGGGGCACTGGTCGCAGATTTGTAAAGAGCCGTAGTATGTCATCGATGCCTTCCAAGTTTAGAAGAAGGATGGCAAAGGGCAGCATAAAACCCACTTTGCTTCTGTTGAGGGGGAGAGTTCTAAGCAGCTGACTGCGCCGATGGAGGTTGAAACCATTCCGGCAGCAGCACCCCCTTTTGACATTGTAGCTGCTGTCGCCATGATTTCTCTGGAAGATCATATCACCCCCAAGAAGATAGCAGCTGAAGTCTCTGACTTCCTAGATTCAGTCTAATGCACATAATGTATTTAGACTTTAATTTTCATTTAGTTTGTGTGGAAGGAATAAGTTAGAATTTGCATGGATGGTTGGATGATATTGAATAATTCATCATTTATTTAGTTTATAATGGCATGATATGTTTTGTTATTGAAGTATTTTATTTATGTGTTGATTGCCTTTTACTATATATAATAAAATACTTTATATTAGAACATGTGTGATGCTCTATGGAGAAAGTGTGCTTAGCCGACAGCGGCACAACAAATACCATCTTAAGAGAGATGAAATTATTTTAGTCGATTAGTAAGAATGCTGTCAGCCTTACAACAATCGCTGGTAGCGATGTTTGTATAATAGGTTTAGGAAGAGCCACAATTATACTCCCAATGGGCACAACTTTGGTCATCCAAGAAGCCTTATTGTACCTAGAATCGACTAGAACTCTCTTAAATTTCAAGGATATTCGTGCCAACGTTTTCCATGTTGAGACTGAGGAAGAGTATAGTAAGAAATACCTGCTCATTACGAAGCGTAAAGCAAATGGAAAAAGGGTATTAGAAAAACTTTCTTTATTAGAAACTGTGCTATACTACACTAACATCAAGGCATCTGCAGCCTATACTGCCCTGAAAACAATATTTAGAAGCTCTGAACTTTTTCTGTCTCTGGCATGACAGATCAGATCATCCAGGTCTAAGGATGATGAGAAATATAATTAACAATTCACAGGGACATAATATTAATGTAAATATTTTTCTGAATCACAAAGATTTTGTATGCCCCGCATGTGCCACCAAGAAATTAATTACTAGACTTTCTACTCTGAAAGTGAAGAATGAAGTCCCTGCATTCCTAGAGCGCATCCAAGAAGACATTCGCGGTCCCACACAGCCACTATCAAGGCCATTTAAATGTTTCATAGTGCTCATCGATGCTTCCTCGAAATGGTCGCATGTATGTTTATTGTCTATGAGAAACCATGTTTGCAAAGTTGATCTCGTAGATAATTCACATTAGAAATATTTTCCCTAATCATCACATAAAGTACATCATAATGGACAACACTGCAGAATTCACTTCAAAGGCATTTGATGATTATTTCATGGTAATGGGATTTACAGTTGAGCATTCTGTACCGCATATCCACACCCAGAATGGTCTAACAGAGGCATTAACCAAGAAAATTAAATTTATAGCCCACTACATGTTGGGGACATGCAGTCCTGCATGTAGCAACTCTCATTAACTTTAGACCATCGGTCTACAACATCCATTCACCTATACAACTAGCGCAAGAGTCAGCACCGAAAATTTCTCATATCCGGAGGTTTGGATGCAAGGTTTATGTACTTATACCCCCTCCATAGCGTACTGCAATGGGTCCTCCACCAGCCGTCGTGGCTTCCCTCATCGGTGAAAAGCCATGCTTAGCTCAGCAGAAAGAAGATGTTGCTATAGCGTCCATGTAGATTAAGTTAATGGCTGTCATTATGATTCATTAAGTTGACAAGTGGGCCCCTACCATTAACTTAAGTAATCAGTCTCTGACTTGTGGGCCCAATCCATTTAAAAATTCTATTAAAACCGATTAAAATAAGTAGAGCCACTGACATGTAGCCCCCATTTACTATGTATGAATAGTATGTGGTCCCACTTGTCAGTCTCTAAATCATTTTCCTTTAGTAAATTAATTCAAAAAAACCAGAGGGCCCCATCTGCCAACCATAGTGGCACTTTCTAGTAAATAAATAAATTGAAAATGAATTAAAATTAGTGGACCCCACCTATCAGTGAGAGAGAATCTATCCTCTATTTATTTTGGGAATTATTCCTGAGTTAAAATTTGAGGAGCCCGTACTCACTCATTTTAACTCCAATTGAATAAAACTTGTTCCTAAATTAATATAAATTTAAGATCTATCTAATGAAAGTAAAATCATCTAATTTGGATATTTAGATTTTTATTTGGATTTATTTGTTGTTGACGTATTTATTTGCTTTTCGTTGCTATCGTCCAACTAGAGTTTGAGGACACGGAAGAGCCGCAATTCGAGCCAAGTCAGGACTTTTAGGACCACCCTACTTGTGAGCTAGGCGAGTCAATGTTTTAATCATATTGAACCAAGTGGTTGTTTCACATAAACTTCTTCCTCAATATAGCCATTAAGAAAAGCACTTTTAACATCCATTTGATATAGCGTAAAACCCTTAGATGCAGCAAATGCTAAAAGAATTCTAATGGCTTCTAATCGAGCAACAGGTGCAAAAGTTTCACCAAAATCAAGACCTTCGACCTGGGTAAATCCTTGAGCAACAAATCTAGCTTTATTTTGAATAACAACACCATCTTCACTTTGTTTGTTCTTAAAAACACATTTAGTTCCAATAATATTATGACCATGAGGAGGTGAAACTAACGTTCAGACTTTATTATGCTCAAAATTTTCTAATTTCTCATGCCTGGCATTAATTCAAGACTCATCAGATAAAGCGTGACTTACACCTTGGGGTTCAAAAGAGGAAACAAAAGCAGCATGAGCATATGAGGCATTGGAGTTATACCTGTTGCGAAGAACTCTTGTATTCAACTCACCAATCATTTGTTCAGGGGGGATGACATCGTTAAATATGCAGAGGAGCCTATGGGGTCGATGGTGACATAGGTGTAGCAATAATGGCCTCTACCTCATGAGAGGTAGGAGCAGAGCCAATAGCTGTAGACTCCATCGGTGTAGATACATGTGTCGAAATGTGAATTGGGGTCTCCCATTCATCATCGTTAGAATCATAAAAGATGTCTTCAAGTGCATCGGTAATCTGTATACCTGCATTATCAGGTCTAGTACTAGGACTAGCCTCATCAAAAGTGACCTCGCAGGTCTCAACAATTTTGTTAGTTTCTAAGTTGAGTACACGATAATCTTGAGTGTGAGCTGCATATCCAAGAAAAATGCCATCTGAGGATCTAGATTCAAATTTATCAAGATTGCCATGTTTAAAAATAAAGCATCGACATCCAAACACCCTCAAGTGAGAAATATTAGGAGTATGACCAAAACGAAGCTCATAGGAAGTTTTATGTAATTTAGCTTGCAAAAATATTATATTAGAAGTATAGCAAGCAGTAGAAATAGCTTCAGCCCAAAACTTCCTAGGTGTAGCATGTTCATTTAGCATTGTTCTAGCCATCTCAACTAAAGTTCTATTTTTACATTCTACAACACCGTTCTGTTGTGGCACACAAGCTGATGAAAATTGATGATATAAGCCCTTCTCAGCACAAAATGAAGCAAATGATGCATTCTTGAATTTAGTTCCATTATCACTTCTAATTGCTTTAAGTGCTCCTGGATGATCATTAGCAAGTCTAAGAAAAAGTTCTCTAAAATGACCAAAAGCTTCGTCCTTAGATGCCATACAATAGACCCAAGAGTATCTAAAGTAATCATTAACAATAATAAGAACATACCATTTACCTTCAGCAGACTGAACCCTAGAAGGACCTATAGTGTCCATGTGCAACAATTGACCTGGAGCATCAGTCATAATAAGTGTGAGTGGAGGATGTGATGATGAAACCATTTTACCATGCCGACAAGGTGAACAAACCAAATCTATCGACTTTTCAATTTTAAGAATAGATATTCCTCTAACAAGATGCATATTACTGAGTCGAGCAAGATGATCAAAGCCAGTATGTCCTAGTCTATGGTGCCAGTCAAATAATTCCTTAGAATCAAATGAAACAACAAATGACCAACTCGAATAATTTTGCATATTAGATCGCCAGATGAATCTAAAATGCAGCATGAATGCTTTTTGAAGCTTACCTCAAGATTATCGTCTATCCACTGTGAAACTGAAAGCAAATTATATCTCAACTTACTGACAAGTGTGACATCTTTTAAAATGAATTTGTCATTGACATGCACAATACCTTTTGCAAGAACTCGTCCTTGAGCATTGTCTCCAAAAGTAATCATCTCATCACCGATGGCACGAGTGAGGGAGGAGAACCATCGTGAGTCTCCGGTCACGTGGCGAGAGCAACCAGAGTTAATGAACCATATATTCTCCTTCCGCTTGTGGTGAGCCTACAAAGCACGAACAATCGTCGGTATCTTAGTACTGGGGTTAGTAAAATAAGATTTAGGAATTCAGTACAGAGATACACGGCGAACAGGAGTAGCAAAACTAGACCATGAATCACGTGTGCGTCAAAGTGAATTATTTGAATTATATCCAAAACCAGCATATGAAGCAGATTCAAAGCCATCATAAAAGTTCTCTGAATGCCTAGCTTTTGCATTTGTTTTATGAACAACAAAGAATGCATGTTTTTATCTTAAAGCATTTAACCTTTCCTTCTCTTTCTTAGCACGCCTAAAACAGAATTCATGCAAGTGTCCATCTCTTCCACAGTAGGTGCAATTAAATTTAACATAATTAGAATTCTTTTGAGATGGTGAGCTAGCACCTACAAAACCAGCAGATTTAAACACAGTTTGTTTTGGTCCAGGTTTTACTTCAATTTTTTCAGGTTCAAGAAACTTAACAACCTTAGGAGGATTATTCCTGGCATGCTCAACAAAATTAAATCCTAAACCACGATTTTTCATAATTGTTTTTGACTTGTCTAGGATCATATTTAGATTTTTCTTGCCAAAAGAAAATCTCTCTAAAGTATCCTTTAGATACACATTTTCTTTAGCCAATGAGGAACAAGGTATGCACTTAACCAGTTCATTTACTAAATTCTTGGAAACACTAGATTGAGCAAATCTTTCTTTTTCAGCGAAATCATTCAATTGTCTAGTCAAAGCAACAATTTCAATATTTAACTTAAGACAATTTGAGCAAGACATGTTCTCATGATAAAGCATTTATTGACTAGATTCCTGAGATGAATTAAGTCTAGCTTCTAGCAATTTACAATTAGAGCAAGTTTAAGATTGAGCATTTGAAATACTTGACTCTAAACATGTAGAACAACTAGATTTGAGCTTTTCAATTTCATCATTAGCAAATTTTAATTTTTCATTACAAGAGTCATGTGTCAATTTTAATTCATCAAATTTATCAGTTACATCCCTAAGTTGAACCAGGTTTGATGCATTAATAGATCTAGTAGCCTCCAACTCAGAATGTAAAAATTGGCAGGCCTCACATGATTCATCATCGGGAATTAAAACTCTAAGTATATTAATTTTCAGAATTTAGGCTTTCAACAACACAATTATTTTCTTTCAGTTTCTGTTTTGTCTTTTTTAATTCAATAGCAAGTTTAATCAAACCATCTTCAAGCTCATCATATGATGGTCTTACCTCATCGGGATCACTGTCGTTGTCATCATTGTTGTTGCCTGTCACGAAGCACATGCCCGTGAAGTCATCATTGTTCTTCTTCTTTCCTTTAACATCATCGTCATCATGGTCATCGTTGTCACAACTCTCATATTCCGCATCGCTCAAGTCAAGACTCTTGAGAGCAGTTAGGACCTTTTCAGCAAACTTGCGACGAAAATTTCCACCTTTGGTGTTGTTGTTCTTGGATGGCCGACGACGATAATTCTTATCTTCTTTGATCATCTTCCCTTTGAGCATGGGACAATCCATCTTAATGTGGCCAGGCTCGCCACACTCACAGCATCTGATCGGACCTGACATGCCACCTCGCTTCCTCATCCTCACATTGTTGAGTGCCTTGTATGCTCGTGAGGAGATCAACACAAAATCCCCTTCAAGGAGCTGCTCGAACTGTTCCTCTAAAAAAGAAGACAAAGCAGACAAAGAAACACAAAACAAAGCACTCGACAAAATCGCCTGCATGGGGTTAGTCACAAGTGCTAAAGGTGAAGATTTATTAATCTTAGATGGCAAAGCTTCCAACTCATAGGTTTTCAATCTAGAGTAAAGATCAACCATGGTTAAAGTATCTAAATCGACAATTTGATTAATAGTTGTGGCAACCATCAACCACTCAGAACCTAAAGACCTTAAAATTTTAGTTGCATTATCTTCATTAGCAGGAATAACATTAACACCATGCAAATTACTCAATATTTTCTCAAAGCAAGCAAAGAGATCATCAATGAATTCACTAGGCTTCATAGCAAAATCAGAATATTCTTTTTGATAAAGATTTTTATGCACTTTCTTGATTTTAGTAGTTCCTTCATGATAATCACAAAGAGTTTTCCATATTAAATGGGCAGAATTAATATGAGCTACACGATCAAATTCGTTGCGAGAAATTCCTTGAAATAGCAAGTTACAAGCTTGAGCATTTAAATCAACATCTGCTTTATTTAAATCAGTAACAATAGCAGGAATCTCATATGGTGTAGAAACTTTTTCTAAACATCACTACCTTAACCTCAATATAAGCTTGCATCCTACACTTCCAAAAAGAAAAATCAGTACCATGTAGCATGGGGGGACGATTCACATACCTCTCTGATGCCATAGCAACCCGCTCTGATACCACTTGTAGTATCATCAATGGCAATCAGAGGGGGTGAAAGATTACAATCCCTAGCAGAAGCTCTTCTTAATATTTACTTTTTTTTGCATTCATAACAAGGGCACGCAAAAAATAGAAACTGTTGTGGTTACAGACCAAACAGAGAGAGAGATATGGTAGTGGAGAGTAGGAGAGATGATGGTCCTCTCCATGGCCTGTATTCCATATATATATATATATACATGGGGAGTGCTTTTACAATTATACCCTTACATCTGAGTATCCCCTTCAAGGGCACTTATGTCATTACACATGGCCTATTCTGGGCTTTATAACCTTCTACCAGGCCTGCTGGGTTTAGGTGGGGGCCACCCCTACAACAGGAGCATCTCATGGTGAAGGGCTTCACAGGGCCGAAGCCATGTTGCCGAGTCCTTTGGCCCCCTCCGTCCCTGCGGCCTGTGAACTTTTCAGGACTTGACCGAAGGCTGAGGCCGTAGCCGAACCCGACGCCTTAATCGGTGGTTGAGGTAGACGCGCGAGCGCTCCATTCCGAGCTGGCGCCTGATCGAAGTAGGCACGCGCGCACGCACTGTCCCTACCCTTCGAACGGGTGGCAGCGGAGCTGACGCCTAGTCGAGGTAGACGCGCGTGCGCTCCGTCCCCTACCCTTCGTGCGGGTGGCAGCGGAGCTGGCGCCCAGCCGAAGTAGACGCGCGCGCACTCCGTCCCCTACCCTTCGAACGGGTGGCAGCGGAGCTGGCGCCTAGCCGACGTAGACGCGCGCGCGCTCCGTCCCCTACCCTTCGAACGGGTGGCAGCGGAGCTGACGCCTAGTCGAGGTAGACGCGCGCGCGCTCCGTCCCCTACCCTTCGAACGGGTGGCAGCGGAGCTGGTGCCTAGCCGAAGTAGACGCGCGCACGCTCCGTCCCCTACCCTTCGAACGGGTGGCAGCGGAACTGACGCATAGTCGAGGTAGACGCGCGTGCGCTCCGTCCCCTACCCTTCGAATGGGTGGCAGCGGAGCTGACGCCTAGTCGAGGTAGGTGCGCGCGCGCTCCGTCCCCTACCCTCCAAACGGGTGGCAGCGGAGCTGGCGCCTAGCCGAAGTAGACGCGCGCACGCTCCGTCCCCTACCCTTCGAACGGGTGGCAGCGGAACTGACGCATAGTCGAGGTAGACGCGCGTGCGCTCTGTCCTCTACCCTTCGAACGGGTGGCAGCGGAGCTGACGCCTAGTCGAGGTAGGCGCGCGCACGCTCCGTTTCCTACCCTCCGAACGGGTGGTAACGGAGCTGGCGCCTAGTCAAGGTAGGCGCGCACGCGCTCCGTTCCCTACCCTTCGAACGGGTGGCAGCGCAGCTGGCGCCTAGTCGAAGTAGGTGCGCGCGCGCTCCGTCCCCTACCCTTCGAACGGGTGGCAGCGGAGCTGACGCCTAGTCGAGATAGACGCGCGTGCGCTCCGTCCCCTACCCTTCGAACGGGTGGCAGCGGAGCTGGCGCCTAGTCGGAGTAGACGCGGCTGAGTCCCACCGTCTGGGAGTTGGTCCCAGGGTCCCGTGCGTGGAGGCGATCGTGGCCTCGCGGCCCGGTTGTGCGCTTTTAATGGCGCCTGGAACCGCGCTGGCCCCTGACTTGTCAGGGGTCAGCCCGTTGCGCCGTACAGTCCGCCCTGGGCACGCGGCAGTTTGTGATCGGTGCGTCGTGGGACGTGAGCGGTTGCTTGTCTGCGGTCGTTCGCCTCTTCCCTAGGGAAGTGGGACGCGTGGCGGACGCGTGCTGGTACGTCATGCTGCCTGGGCACCTACCGGGCGCGCGCCTCCAGGTTCTGGCAGTTCTTTCCAAGTCGTGTGCAGCCGAACCGACATGGTCTTAACTTGGTTAGAAGGTGGGCGGGCCTTATAAGGGTTTAGTGTTGCGATGGGGGCGCTTGGTCTTGTCTGTCGCTTAGCCTTGCTTCTTCCGTGTTGATCGTAACGCAACCTACTCCTGCCTTGACCCCTGTTGCCCTGATCTTGGAGAGGAATGGCCGGCCGTGGCGATGCCTCCCATCATCCCGGCGGCGGCTCGCCCTCCAGTCGGGAGGAGTTATCTGTCCCTTCTGGGGAGTACGAGCTGGCGCTGCGGGGGCGTTCTCGTGCTGCCACACGGTGGGACGCCATGGAGCACTCGGGGGGCGCTGTTCCCGTGTGCTGGGGAGGAGTCGCGTAACCGAGGAGACGCTGCAGCGGCTCGTCCGGGAGAGGAAGATCGAGGAACGCGATGGGGCTCGCCTACCCCACCATGACGAAACAGAGCCGAACCCCCAGGTTACGGAGGCAATCGTCTTCACCACGTTCTTCGACGCCGGCCTTCGGATGCCCTCGACGATGTTTGTGGGTGAAGTCCTGCGGGCCTACGGGTTGGAGTTGGCACAGCTAACGCCCAACGCAATAGTCCGTCTGGTCGTTTTTACGTGGGCGACGCGAACAGAGGGCCGGCGTCCCAGCGCGAGCCTGTTCGCTTCCTTGCACGACACGTGCTGTCGACCCAGGAAAGTTGGGGAGGGGGCTGTGTCCAACTTTGGCAGCGTGGACTTCGTTTTGCGGAAGTCGTGTACGACCCTGTTCCCTGCGCCGGCTGCCCTGTGGAGGTGGGAGTCCGGCTGAACGCGCCGGTGGTTTTACTACGTCGTGACCAGCCGGAGCGGCCTGCTATGTCGAGGCGGGCCGATCGCGTTCAACAGCTCGCCGACTGTGAGGCCGGAGGCTGACGACGCACGGAGGCTGTGGAGGCTTGTCGGCGTGGCCCGCCGGCTAAGTATGCGCGATCTGGTTGAAGAGTTCACGATGTACGGGGTGGTGCCACTTTCCGCCCGGTGGAAGTATGGGCAGCGGGGCAACACCCGTGAAGACGGGGTTACCCCGTCCGTGTCTTGCCTTCTCCCGCCCTCCGCTCCTTGTAAGCCATTCAGCATATGGTACGCATCCCGTTGTGTCTGCGTAACCCTTGTTTGATCAACATACCCTCTTTTGCAGTGGCTCGGCTAGAAGACGCAGAGCATGCGGGTGTGGCGCTCCTCGGCCCGTACACGCTGAAGGAGCACAAGCTGCGCGAGGCCGCGACTGCGGTGGTGAAATAGGGGCGGGTAAACCGTGCCTGCGAAGTCCTGGGCATTGCTGTTCTCGAACGCGCGGCACCGGTGGAGACTCCTGTAGGATCTGCAAGCCATGTCAGTGACGGCGACCAAGCGGGGGCGTTGTCTTTAAGGCACCGAGGCCACTCCACTGCTGCCGTATCCAGCCCACTGGCCACCTCGGCAGCTGGCCCCGCTGGGTTGAGTTGTTCAACCGGCGGTGGTTCCGGCCGGACTGCTTCGGGGGAGTGCGCCGTCCCGAATCCGTTGGCGGCGCTATCCGTTGGCACCGTCGAGCCTGGGAGCCCGGGCTTCGTTGGGCTGGAAATCGCCAACCCGGGGGAGGACGTGGTTCCGGGCGAAAGGACGACGGCAGGCGGTGCTCTGCCACCCACCGCGGTCGCCCAGGACACGCCCGGAGCAGCAGCGGCTACATGCGCGACAGGACCTGCGGCTGCCAGCGCCACCGAAGAGCTGCTCGCATCGCCGCGGGCAAAACGTCCTCGGGCTCAGTCCCCTTCGCCTCCGAGGGGCCGATACGGCATTGCAGGTCCCGTCCTTGGGGATGTGGCGTCCGATGCGGCCGACCCGGCTGAAGGAGCCGAGACCCTCACTGCCCAATTGGCGGTCGAGCAGGTACCATGCCCTGCCATGACAAAGGGCGCAGAAGGTAGGCTTGGTTCCTTCTCCTCGCACGACTTCGCGAAACTCTCTCCGATTTGCTCGCTTATTCCGTCGACATCAGGCGAGACGAAGTCTCCCGGACGCGGTGAACAATCGAGCAACGGGGGTGCGCGCGAGGCCCCAATCCCCATGCAGGGTGTCCCGCAGGCACCTGCCGCCACCGAAGTGGCCAAAGCCCCCGCGGTCCGTGACGCGGCGAGGCCGGAGCTCGTCCTCTCCGACCTGCTCTCGCGCCCGGAGATACTCCGTGCTCTTAATGGTGCCGCGGAGCGCGCCAGTGGCAGCATTGCCCGACAGACGTTGTCGGCGTGCGAGGGGGACCTCCTGGCGCTTGCGCTGCGAGCTTCAGAGATGAAGGTAAGCATCATGCACTCGTGGCTCCTAGAGCGACACCAGGCAACTGCTGACTCTTATTGCTGCCTCCAGACACTTGTCATCAGCCAAGCGCTGGACGAGGCCCGGATCCGGGAGCGGAGAGTTCTGGAAGCCGGTCTTCACGCCGCGGACGATGCCCATGCCGTGAAGGACGAACAGCTTCGCGCGCTGGAAGGTGCCATGACGGGCACGCAGTGCGAGACCGAGGACACCCGTCGTGCCGCGGCAGAAGAGCGCGCCACCTTCTCGCGGCAGATCGCCGCTTTGGAGGAAGAGAGAGCCCGGCTGGCCGAGCGTCTCGCAGAGAAGGACCGCGCCCTGACCGATGCGTCCGGGTCGGCGTGGAGGGCGATGGAGTCTCTGAACCGGGCCCTGCGGGATCTGGGCGTCGACGTGCCGGACGCCACTCACGGGCCGGAAGACCTGGCGGAAATGCTCGGGCTGGTCGAGGAGGGAGCGGGCGTCGTGCTCCGCAGCGCAAAGACTTTCGGCAAGCATTGCGGCTACCTTGGCGCGTGTCTCGCCCTCGCCATGCTTCACACTCATGGGTGTAGGCATGTTCATGAGTTGGCGAACCCTCACCTGGACCTGCCTGCCCGACCGGGGGCGATATCAGACGCCGTTCGCTTCATCGAGCCTGACCTCCAGAACTTCTACCGGCGGATCTGGGGCCACGTCGGGGAGGATGCGGCCAGAGTTGCGGTGCAGCAAACGCTGCATAGGGAGGGGACCTGCTCCGCTGGCTCGAAGGGGTTCCTCGGCGCCATGACGGCGGTGCGGGCCCATCGACGCCGCTCGAAGGCTAGCCACCTGGTCAGGTGGTAGGAGAGCGGTGTACTCATGTTTTGCGGCCATGTAATGCCCGCATGCTTCGTAATTAATCGAAGTAGCACCTGTTCTGAACGTTGTATGCTGTCTTGGGCCCGCGTTTTATGCGAGGCCAATATCTTCACCTTGGAAGCGTGCCATTGGCGGAGTAGTCGTGCGAACGGTCCCGACCCTACTCGATATAGACGCCCGGGCGCTCCGGCGTCTGCGCTCATAAGATGCACAAGAAGGAACACCCGTCTCATTTATACTCCGGGGAGTACGCATAGGAACAGCGCCTGTGCGTGCGCGGGATTCGCGTCTTGTTTAGACTCCGTAAAGTGCGCAGGGAAAACATCCGCGTCTTGTTTATACTCCGGAGAGTGCACGCAAGGGCGTCCCCCCGCTGCGTCTCATTCAGAGTGCGTGCGGAGGCGGACCTCAACGCTACGACTTAATTTAAAGTCCATAGACTAGTGCGTGCGGAGATGGACCTCGACGCTACGACTTGATTTAAAGTCCGTAGACTGGTGCGTGCGGAGATGAACCTCGACGCTACGACTTGATTTAAAGTCCGTAGACTGGTGCGTGCGGAGATGAACCTCGACGCTACGACTTGATTTAAAGTCCGTAGACTGCTACGTGCGGAGATGGACCTAGACGCTACAACTTGATTTAAAGTCCGTAGACTGCTGCGTGCGGAGATGGACCTCAACGCTACGACTTGATTTAAAGTCCGTAGACTGCTGCGTGCGGAGATGGACCTCGACGCTACGACTTGATTTAAAGTCCGTAGACTGGTGCGTGCGGAGATGAACCTCGACGCTACGACTTGATTTAAAGTCCGTAGACTGCTGCGTGCGGAGATGGACCTCGACGCTACGACTTGATTTAAAGTCCGTAGACTGCTACGTGCGGAGATGGACCTCGACGCTACGACTTGATTTAAAGTCCGTAGACTGCTGCGTGCGGAGATGGACCTCGACGCTACGACTTGATTTAAAGTCCGTAGACTGGTGCGTGCGGAGATGGACCTCGACGCTACGACTTGATTTAAAGTCCGTAGACTGGTGCGTGCGGAGATGGACCTCGACGCTACGACTTGATTTAAAGTCCGTAGACTGCTGCGTGCGGAGATGGACCTCGACGCTACGACTCGATTTAAAGTCCGTAGACTGGTGCGTGCGGAGGTGGACCTCGACGCTACGACTTGATTTAAAGTCCGTAGACTGATGCGTGCGGGAGACTGTGCACATTGTGCCCAGAACCAATGATGCTTCTTGCGAACAATGAGCTTTATTGAACTCCCGTTTGCGCGGGCGAGCATCTTACAATGAAGGGCTGATACCACCACGATTCGTCTTCTATACGTAATATCGCCGCAGCTTGTCTGCGTTCCACGTGTGGCGGAGAGTCTGTCCCTCGAGTGTGGCGAGTCGATAAGCTCCCTTCTGCAAGGCTTCCACCACGATATACGGACCTTCCCACTTTGATTCCAGCTTGCCCACAGTCTCCGCACGGAGCGCCATTCTGAGGACAAGATCCCCGGGCTTGAACCCCCGTGGGTATATGGAACGGTCTCGAGTGCACACCGTCTGCCGCGCGTACTTCTGGATGTGCTAGGCTGCACTCGCCCGCGCCCCGTTGAGGAGGTCCAAGGACACGCGGCGCTCCTCGTCGGGGGCTTGGACGAGGACCCTCCGCGAGCCTGCCTTAATTTCCTCAGGCGTTACTGCCTCGTCGCCAAAAAGGAGCTTGAAAGGCGTAAACCCTGTCGGGTGCGTCACCGTCGTGCAGAGGGACCAGAGAACGCTGTGAAGCTCGCTCGGCCACTTGCCCTTCGGTAGCCCGACTAGGCGCTTCTTGACGGCGATGGATATAGCGCCGTTCGCCCGCTCAACCGCGCCGTTGGATTGGGGGTGCCCGACCAAGGCGAATCGAAGTATGATGCCCATGCTGTCGCAGAACTCTTTGAAGGGGGCGGCATCGAACTGCAGGTCGTTATCGACGGTGAGTTCCCTGGGCACGCCAAAACGACATATGATGTTCTGCCAGAGGAAGCGCTGCATGGCCGCCGAGGTTATCTTTGCCAGGGCTACTGCCTCCGGCCACCTGGAAAAATACTCCAACGCGACAACCACAAACCGCAGGTCCCCTGGTGCTCGGGGAAGCGGTCCTACTATGTCGACGCCCCAGCGCGCCAACGACCACACCGGGGGAATGGGGTTGAGGCTCATCAGGGGCCTATGGATGATACGCCCCATCCATTGGCACCCCTGACACCGACGCACGAGGTCCTGTGCGTCGCTTATGGCAGTCGGCCAGTAAAAGCCTTGCCTAAACGCCTTGTCGACCAACGATCTTGGCGCCAGGTGGGACCCACACACCCCCGCATGGATCTCTGCGAGGAGGTTCTTCCCCTCCTCGTCCGAGAGGCATCGCAAGAACGACGCGCAGACCCCCTTCTTGTAGAGTATCCCTTCAAGCACCTGGAAAGATCTGGCGCAGTGTTGCAGATGCCGGAGCTCGGCGGGGTCGTCCGGCTCGGCGATGCCCTGCAGAAAATTGAAGATGCGCTCTCGCCAATCGCCTTGTTGGACGATTTGATGAACAAGGGCCGCGTCTCGGGTGTCTTGCGCGATGGCCGCTTGTGGTAACACTTCATAAAATGCCCCGTCAGGAGGCGGCACCTGCTGGCTAGCCGCCTTCGCGAGGGCATCGGCCTGCTCATTTTCTACGCGAGGAATGGCCTTGACCGTGATGCCCAAGAAGTGTCGTTCCCTCGCTCTTACGGCCGCGAGGTACTTGGCCAGCTCGGCGTCCTTGGCTTGATACGACTTGTCTACCTGGCCTGTCACTAGACGCGAGTCCGTGCGGACGAGCACTCGCCGCGCACCAATTGCCTTGAGCTTTGTCAGGCCGAAGAGCAGCGCCTTATACTCAGCCGTGTTGTTGGTGGCTGGAAAGGCGAGGCGCGCTGAGTACAGGAGGCGCCGCCCCTCGGGCGTGGCGATCACTGCACCTACGCCTGCGCCCATGACACCGTAGGCTCCGTCGACAGTGAGCGTCCAGACCGGGTCATCGTGCTTCTGGACGGGCTGCGCGGGCGGGGTCCATTCTGCGAGGAAATCGGCGAGAACTTGAGACTTGATTGCCGTCCGCGAGGCGTACGTCAGGGAGAATGGGGCGAGCTCCGCAACCCACTTGTCGATACGCCCTGTGGATTCCTTATTGTGCAACATCTCCGCCAAGGGGAACGAGGAAGGCACCGTGATCGGGTGGGCCAGAAAATAATGTCGGAGCTTCCTGGAAGCCATGATCAGCGCATAAGCAAGCTTTTCAAGCTCCGTATACCTCGTCTTGGCGCCTTGGAGGGCTTCGGAGGCGAAGTACACGGGTCGCTGTATGGCTCCCTCTTCCAAGACGAGAACGGCGCTGACCGCTGTGGCTGACGCGGCCAGGTAGAGCAAGAGGGGAGCCTCTGGCGATGGGGCGACTAGAGTGGGGAGAGTCGCCAGATGTTTCTTGAGCTCGTTGAAGGCTTCCACACAATGATTGTCCCACCGGAATCCGTCGCACCCGCGGAGTGTCTTGAAGAACGGCAGACCCCGCTCCGCCACCCGAGACAGGAAAAGGCTAAGGGCTGCCATGCGGCCCGCCAGCCTCTGGACCTCCTGTGTCGTCTTCGGCGGCTCCATATCCAGGATGGCCTCGACCTTATCAGGATTCGCCTGGATGCCCCGTCCGGATACGAGGAAGCCCAGGAGTTTGCCCGCCTGCACACCAAAGACACATTTGTCGGGGTTGAGCTTGATGCCTGCCTTCCTGAGGTTGTCGAAGGTCTCCTGGAGGTCCCGGCCGTGCAAGGCGAGCTGGCGGGTTTTGACTACCACATCGTCGACGTAGGCTTCCACATTCCTCCCAAGCTAGGCGGCCAGGGCAAGCGCGATGAGTCGAGTAAAGGTAGCACCTGCATTCTTCAAACCGAAAGGCATCCTGACAAAGCAGAAAGTCCCAATCGGCGTAATGAAGCTAGTCTTGTCCTCGTCATCTTCGGCCATGTATACCTGATGGTATCCAGAGTAGGCATCCAAGAAGCTCATTAGCTCGCACCCGGCGGTAGCGTCAACCAACTGATCGATGCGCGGCAAGGGGTAGTTGTCTTTTGGGCACGCCTTGTTGAGTGCCGTAAAGTCAATGCACATACGCCAGGCCCCGCTGGCTTTCTTGACCAACACTGGATTAGCGAGCCACGCCAGGTGATGGACCTCGCGAATGACCCCGGCCCGGAGAAGCTTCGTCACCTCTACCTTGGCCGCCTGTTGCCGATCCATGGACATACGGTGGAGCTTTTGCTTGACTGGCTTTGCATCGGGGCGGATCGCCAGGCGATGCTCGATTATTGCACGATCTACACCCTTGATGTCCTCCGGCGACCACGCAAAAACATCGGCATTGTTCTGAAGCACGCGGAGTAAGTCGCGTTCGACCTCCGGCGGGAGCCCCTCGCCAATGGACACAAATTGCCCCTCCGCCTGAAGCGGCACCTTCTTGACCCCGCCTTCGGGGCGCGGCTTAGGTGTCCATCCCGGGGCGGAGGGCGCGTCACCGGCCGTGTCCGCGAGGGCGTGCACCATACGAGGTGGATCCCGGATGCTGACTTCGGTGCGCCTGGCAAGGTCCTGGTCGCCGAAGATGGTGATAACACCCTCTGGACCTGGGAGCTTCATGCATAGGAAGGCGTGGTGTGGGATCGCCCCGAAGGAGTTGATGGCGGGCCGTCCCAATATGACGTTGTAGGGGTGTGGAATGTCCACGACGTCGAAGACGATATGCTTGCTTCGGCTGTTTCCCTCCTGGCGGAGTGTAACTGGGAGGGACATACTCCCCAGGGCCTCCAGGGGCTGGCCTCCAAAGCCTTGAAGCGGAGCTCCCGACTACTCTAGACGATTCCGGGGAATCCCCATACGATCGAGGGCCCCTGCGAACAGAATGTTCGCGGAGCTTCCCCCATCAACGAGGATGCGCCTGACATCGCAGCCTGCGATGTGGGCCTGTATGACCAAGGGATCTTGGTGAGGGAACTCCACGCCCCTGGCATCATTCGAGGTGAAGGTGATGTTGCAAGGCGACATCCACGGCTCCGGCTCCTCCAAGGGAGCCCCGGATGGGGAACCTCCGGTGATGGCGCTGACGGCGCGGCTCCGCGCGCTGTCCCCGTCGGAGACTCGTAGGGGGCTATTCTTTGGGAGCCGTACACGAGCTTCGGCAGGAGGCCGAAGGGATGAGGCCCGCGGTTTGGGCATGACCCGTCGCAACTCCATGACCGCAATGCATGCGTTCGTGTAGCGATCACCGTAACCATGCACCTCGCACCACTTGTCGCGATCTAGAATTTCTTGTTCCGCACGGGGTCGTTCGTGGCAGCTCGGCCCGGCCTCCCATCCCCGCGAGCCAGGAGCAGGTCCTTGGGGGACGCTCTCGACGCCAGGGACATGGCGGGCTTTTTGTGGCCTGCGCTGGTGACGCCGGGGCCTGCGCCTGCTCCTAGAAGTGCCTTCCTGTTCCCTAGTATCGTTACCGTCAGGGACAGCTTCCCGAGGCCCCTGGCCTCGGTCTTGCTTCGGGGAGTCGTCTCTCGCCGCCCCCCCTTCGCTCGGTGGACACTTCGCTTGAACAGGGCCGAGGGTGTCCGCGCCGCGTCTCCGCGCATCTTCCTCCGCCCGTGCGTACTCCTCCATTTTGTCGAAGAGCCTGGCCACCGTCTTGATCGGCTTCCGCGCGTTATACTCAGCCATCGGGCCCGGGCGAAGGCCCTGTATGGCTGCACTGACGACGGTGGTTTTGTTGACGTCTTTGATCTGGCAACGTACCTTCGCGAAGCGCTTGAAATAGTCCCTGAGCTTCTCCGAAGGCTTCTGCTTCACCGCGAACAGCCGGTCCGCGTCGACTCGCCCGACATAGTTCCCTTGAAAGTTGTTGTAAAGGCGGTCGCGGACCTGCTCCCACGCGTAAACGGAGTTTGGCTTTATGGTAAAAAACCAGGAAAGCGTCATTCCTTGCAACGCGAGGGGGAGTCCCTTCGCCTTTGTAGTGTCGTCTCCTCCAGCGGCTTCGATTGCAGTCTCATACACTCGCACGAACTCCCGAGGGTCCGTGTCACCTTTGTATGGTTCGATGGCGCTGGGAAACTTGAAGTCTTCAGGCCACGCCGCCTGCTGTAGGCCCGCCGATAGTGGGGACTCCGGATCGACGCGCCGCAGCTGCATGCGGCTGGACGTGGGGGCGTCGCGGCTGTCCGCCTTCTCTGGCGTGGGCTCTGGTGCGACCGCAGGCGTGGTCTGCTAGCTCCGAGCCTTCTGCAGATCTCGGACAACCCCGCGAAGATCCCCTAACTCCCGCCGGAACGCGTTGATGGCCGCCAGCAAGGCACCTTCCACCGCGGGTGCGGGAGCGCCTAGCGGACGGGTCGACGCGGCGATGGCCACCTCCCGAGCCCCCGAGTTGCCGGCTGCTCTCCCGCGGCTAGCTCCGGCCACGCGGTCCGCGCCACCATCGATCGTTGCGGCGAGTGTGGCGGGGTCGGTTGTCGTCGCTGCAGTGGCGGGGTCGGTTGTTGTCGTGGCGGTGGCGGGGTCGGTCGTCGTCGTGGCGGTGGCGGGGTCGGTCGTCGCAGCGCGAACGCTGACGTCCACGGCCGCCGCGCCCACGCCGTCACCCGCGACCGCGACAGCCGACGCCGAAGCCCCGGTACCGACACGACGCCCCGCCCCGGCCGTCTTCTTCCCCTTCACTGCCGACGCCGACGAATCTTTTTTCGGTGCCATCCTTCGGATTTCAGGCTTGCTCCTGTCCTCCCCACGGACGGCGCCAACTGTTGTGGTTACAGACCAAACAGAGAGAGATATGGTAGTGGAGAGTAGGAGAGATGATGGTCCTCTCCATGGCCTGTATTCCATATATATACATGGGGAGTGCTTTTACAATTATACCCTTACATCTGAGTATCCCCTTCAAGGGCACTTATGTCATTACACATGGCCTATTCTGGGCTTTATAACCTTCTACCAGGCCTGCTGGGTTTAGGTGGGGGCCACCCCTACAACAGAAACAAAAATAGAAAAAGCTCACGCATGCATCAGCAGAAGAAGCTCACGCATGCATACAGAAACACATGATCAAGCATCAATGCATGCAAGCCGCCGCTCACTATTTCTCTTTCTTTTTTTCTTTTCCAATCCAACTCTCGATCCTCTCTTCGATTGATGCACAAAATCGACACGGCTACCGCACCAAAAATTCACCAGCGAAACACTCGGCCGCCGCTCGCCGTTTTTCCAATCAAAATGAGTCGCCAATCACAACTTCCATGCATGCAACGTATTATATACATGCATCAGATTTCCATCAGACTCCATCGCCGCTCCGTATTTTTTTTTCTTTTTTCTTTTTGTCTCAGTACGAGTTCACGCCTGGCCGCCACTCGTGTATATGAATCAATACGAGTGTCGGCCGTCTTCCATCACGCATGCAAACACAAGATCAACAAGATGCCAATTATCCATCAGCATATGCCTGCATACGAGACTTTTTCTTTTTTTTTGTTTTTACTATTCCATGAACGCGCACGGCGCTCACAAGTTCTGACCGTATATAGATGCAACCAAGTATATCTTCTATTCAATATCTACTCAAAATCCTAATACAACTCGTCCAACTGAGCCAAGGCCTTTTTTACCTCAACTAGGCTTTTGGCCCACTAATTTTCAAGGGACCCGAAACCCTTCCTAACACGCAGTGGCGAATCCAGGATGAAAATAGAGGGGGAGCTCTACTGTTGAGGCTATAGCACAACATAAATATATCAAAGCTATATCTACTAGTTTTTTGCCATTGGAATATCAAATTCATACATAAATAGGAAGAGAACAAATTGAAAATGTATGATACAATAAATTTAGTACCTTGCTAATGGATAATGTGCCCCCAAATGTTCATAAATATGTGAGTACCGATCTGTAGATAAAAAATATCAAATGTAGTGATACAATATTAAATTTTGAATGTCCATAAACATTAAAAATGAAATGGAAACATACCACTAAGTCACTAAATCTAATTACAACACAATTTCACTCTACGAATTTTCATGCTGGATCGGCAATAATATCATCTGGATTAAATTCATGCCGAACCTTTTTTGCTTCAGTTCTGCTTTCTATGGTTGGAGGGTTACTGCTAGTTGCATTGTTTGAAAAATATTTGTGTAAAATTCGCTTCTTCATTTTTTGTAAATCTAAGAATAATTAAACAATAACTAGTTAATAACTGATTAAACAACTTAGCTAATCAATAGAACAATAATAAAATAGTATTCATATTCACAGATTCACTCACATTCACAGATCAGTGTATCATGGATTCACGGTCGCCGGTTGGTCCCACGGAGTCACACGTCAGTTCGTCACGGACGGAGTCGTTGGCTCCTGCGCAGCGCAAATCTGAAATCACCCATAAACTCGCCTCGCCTCACCTCAGTGCTCACCACGTCCACAGTCCAACAGTCGCCTTGTCCTCACCAGTCACCACAGTCGCCTCGTCCTCTCCGTCTCTCAAGTCTCGAGTCGCCGACCGCATCCTGGCCCTCCCCCACCCCAGCTCCCCCTCCGCTGCGCCGGCCGCCTCCGGCCTCCCCCTCCCCGGCTCCCCCTCTGCCGCGCCGGCCGCCTCCCCTCCCTGGCTCCCCCTCTGCCGCGCCGGCCGCCTCCCCCTCCCCAGCTCCCACTCCGCCGCGTCGGCCGCCTGGCTACGAACGATGGTGAGTCTCTACTCTCTCTCTCCGACTCGACGGCGGCTCGGCCTCTTCGTGACCTGATCTGTTGAGGTGTGATGTTCATCTTCCTCGACCTTATCTAGTATCTACTGTTGAGTGTTGACTGTTCTGGGTTTTGGGCCAGGATTCGCCACAGATTTGGGCCGGCTATGGTGCTGGGCGTTAAGACACTGACTGGGCCTAGCCTCATGCTTTCTTCAGCCTGGGCGACCGAGTTCTTCAACCTAGGTGACCGGGCTCATCCTCCGACAGACCGACACGGCGACGTTCGACGTTCAAGTGTTCAAGCAAGCAGTAGCAGTGTCCGGGCAACCGCCAGCTGGGTCTTCTTCCACCGTGGGAGGAGGGGGTGCTCGAGCACCCACAGTGGATTCGCCACTGCTAACATGGGTTTTCCAAAATTCTAACTCATCATGTGTTGAAGCCTACAGGACCGCACCTCCCATAGCTTCTCCACGCATCATCCACCTTAGATCTCCATGTGCTCCAGTGTGAGCCCGACCACCTCGTGACATTCTCGACTGCCTGGACCTCAGATTTTCCCCTCCTAGTCCCGGTCTTCCTCGTCATCTCTCCACACTCAACCTGCACATGCAAAGACTAAATAACATTTTTCCGGCACAAGTTCTTTCCAACTTGACCAACATTAATCCTCGCACACACGCACACGCCTCGAATAACAATACTAAGCAATGTTGTCAATTATTCATCATCATAAAAATTCTAGACCTAGCCACATGATCTAACATTTAGTCTTGTATAATCAGCTGAGCATTGGAAGGATAGTGTTCCACGATGCCAATGTAAATGAAATCTTGCCAAATTTTGGCAATTAACCAAGGAGTAGCCAAGTTCAAATCAAACGTAACTCTCTGCCTAAAGGGGTAGGTTTTCAAGTGATTAAAGGTTGTAGTTGCATGTTGCGCTTAAAGTATTCTCTAGGTAGCTTAATTTTCTCCTTGAAAGAAAGAAGCACGAACTAAGATTTCAGTTGATAGCTATTTCTCTCTAGAGGAAAGTAACAACTAATGGGCCTATTTTTTTTTACTGAGGCTTTTGGCATTTGGCTATGGCTTATAGCTTTTAGGCTGTTCGTGCATGAGATTACAGAGTAACAGAAACTCACATATGATTTTTACCGATATAAATGAAGTCAGTATAGTATATACTATAATTAACTAGTAGACCCTATTTTAAAAAATATTTTGTTTAAAAGTTAGCTACCATGGAAAAAACTAAAAGCTAAAAAAAGCAGGGGTAATACTTGTGCAACACAGACGGCATCGATGCGTGTGCTGGGCGAGCAAAGCAAGGTAGCACATTATTAGTTAGTACCAAATCATGTCCATGTGTGTGCTGTCAATGTAGCATATTATTAGGTAGCACATTATTACCTAGCATTTTCCCTTCACTCTCTAAAGAAAGCGACCAGGTGCCTTGCATTGCTAGCCCAGTAGTTAGGGGTGGAAACGAGCCGAGCCGAGCTGGCTTGAGCTAAGCTCGTTTCGGCTCGGGTGAATAGTAGGCTCAGCTCGTTTCCAAAACGAGCTACGAGACAGGCTCGGCTCGGCTCGAAATGCGTCTCAAGCCAGCTCGCGAGCCAGAACAGCTCGCAGATAACAGAGCAGACAACAAGCAGTAGAAGCAGAGAGCAGTTCACAGAGAGTTCACAGCAGCGCAGCAACAGACAGCAGACAGCAGCAGTTCAAAATTAGTAGCAGACAGCAGCAGTTCACATTCACAAATTAGTAGCAGACAGCATCAGTTCACATTCACAAATTAGTAGCAGACAACAGCAGTTCACAAATTAGACAGCAAGCAGCAGAAGCAGAGAGCAGTTCACAGAGAGTTCACAGCAGCAGCAGCAGATAGCAGACAGCAGTAGTTCACAAAAATTAGCAGCAGACAGCAGCAGTTCACAAATTAGACAGCAATAGTTAGCAAATTAGACAGCAAGCAGCAGAAGCAGAGAGCAGTAGCTAGATGTTAAATGTACATGAAAACTTGAAAATTGACAGCTAGACTTCACAATCACAACCTTCCCACTGAGCAGTTCACAAAATCACAGCTAGAGTTCACAGCAGCAACAGACAGGCAGACAATAGTAGCAGTTCACAACATCCTCACAAGTTTACAAACAGCGGCAGCAGACAGCAGTAGCAGTTGACAATTTCACATAATCACAACAGCAGGGAGCAGCAGCAATTCACAATTTCACAAAATCACAACAGCAGTTTACGGCAGCACTTAAGCAGCAGCAGACCAGCAGTTAAGCAGCAGCAGTTCAATAGCAGAAAGAAAAGAATAGAAATAAAATTGGTGGAAGCATTACCAGACACTAGCTGCTCTCTACGACGCTTTTAGGAAACGGAATGGTTTGAACATCATCCTCTTCATCTTCTTCCTGAAAAGATACATAATATTCAAGTTAACATAAGCAAAAACAAAATAGATAAATATTGCAGTACAGATGAATCTACCACAACTATAGGAGATCTCATGTCATCATGTGCACCTCTAATCCAGCTGGAGGCACAAACCAAATGTTGAACCATAGTCGGACGTAAAGAACTCCGATAGTCATCTAGTACTCTACTTCCAGCACTGAAAGTTGATTCTGAAGATACAATGTTAGCTGGTACAGTCAAGAAATTCTTAGCCATGTTTGACACAACTGGAAATCTATGTGCATTCAAATTCCACCATGCGAGCAATTTGAAATCCTTGTTATCTAAACTCTCATTTACTTCATCTAGGTAGATGAGTAACTCTGACTTTGAAGGCTCGGTAGAAGTGGAATGCAAGAATGACTGAAACTAAGATGAACTGATGATAATGAGCTGCTTGTACCCATAGCTGAAGAGGAGGTTGCTTCACCTCTGTTGCCCATTCTGTTGTGCCAATGATCCATCTCAAACTGTGAATACAAATCTTCCAATTCAACCTTGACATCATCAAGCTCTTTTGCAGCTTTTGAGGGCTCATACATTTGGTTGAAGTACCAACTAATGAACCTCATCTTAAACCTAGGATCAAGACTAGTAGCAAGGACCATGACATTGTTCTTTTCTTCCCAATACTTGTCAAACTTATCCAACATTGCAGTAGCCATTTTCTTCAAATACTCATCTCCAGAAGTAATTGCGGCTCTTAATGCAATATTAACATTAACTATATGAGGATAAAAAATATTTTTCATTGGATAAGTTGATCCAGAAAATGCACTAGTCACTTCAGATAAGGACTGCAATATTGGTGCAATTTTTTCATACAATAACCAATCTTGGCTCGATGGTTTCCATTGATAATTTGCATCCGTGTCAGCATAACACACTAAAACATCCTTATAAGCAATGCATACCGACAACATTTTGTATGTGGAACTCCATCGTGTAGACACATCAAGGCTCAATCCAGGGTCAATTTGCAAAGCAAGCGATGAGGAGATTTGTAAGAATTTGTGCATACGAGATGGAGACTTCTTTATATACTTAACTGTTTCTCTGAGCTTGTTAATCAAAGGTTCTAATGGTTGTAGGCCATCATTAACAACCAAATTCACTATATGAGCACAACATCAAACATGAAAATACTTGGCAATGAACCGAGCTGATCCTCTAGCAGCAAACTTGGCCATTAAACTATGTACAGCAACAGTATTCGAGGAAGCATTATCAAGAGTAAGTGTGATGATCTTATCCTCTATCTTCCATTCAACAATGCAATCAAAGACAACCTGAGCTATGACAACCCCACCGTGTGGAGGATCCAACTCAATAAAGTTCAACACACGACATTGCATACCCAATTTTTATCTATATAATGTGCCACCAAATACATATAGCAAATGTTTTGGTTTGAGGTCCACAAATCACAAGTTAAACTAATATGTGACACACTTCTAAGACTCTTTCTAAGAACTTCCCTCTCTGATTCATAAATCTTGATGCATTCATTTCTTATCGTCTTTCGACCAATGAACTGATATAATGGATTTAAATATCTCATCAAAACATTAAACCAAGTATGCTCGACCATCCTAAAGGGATACTCGTGAACAATTATCATCTTAGCAATAATTCGACGAGTTTCATCTTGATCATATTCCGTAGGAGTAGAAACAAAAGGTAAACCAGCCTCACCTCCCATGGCAGGACCAAAGTTGAGTTTCGCTTGAGCTTTCATCTTAGCCACCTTGTTCATATATGGCGTGCACTTCGGTATATGCCTCATAAGATGTGAAGTTGCACCCCCTTGTTTGTAAGACATGAGTTTGTAGCAGAACCTACACTTTGCCTTTGTATCAGCCTCTCCTTTCTTTGTCTTCGATGGAATATTCACCACCTTAAAGATCTTCCAACAATCTGATCTCTGTTTCTGTCTACCAGCTGCCTTTGGAGATCCTTTCCTCCTTTTTGCCCCCCTCTTCTGAGACACTATACCCTCTTCTGTTGTCAATGCCACAGCGGCTTCTTCAGCACCATTTGAACTTGAAGAGTCCACATCAATATCATCCATGTCCTCATCAGATGGTACACCACCATGAACATCACCACCCAAAGCCTCCCAATCCACATCCTCACTCGATGACTACAATAAAACATTGTACAATGTTAGCCCCAAGAATCAGGAATAGCAAATAGTAGGCATAGCAGCCGCCTCATTGTCATGTGCCACATAATGTAATAGTTAAGACTAACAGCCAAGCATAAACTATGGTACGGGCAAACACAATCTTAGTAACTTGTAAACTATTGACTTGCACAATGGGAGACTAGAGCACTAGTAGTAGGGATTTTAGATGAAGAAAAGAGAGTGCGTCAGTTTCACCAACGCAAACCTATAACTACCCAAGGTGATGATTGGCAGTGCTAGCAACGAATCAAATGTGCATTCTATGTGATGCTTATTCTTACAAAGATCCTCTGCTAGTGGTTCAAAAGTAATAACGAAAAGTACAAACCATCCTTTCTCTAAACAGAGAACAGAGTGGACACTATCGCTCACACAAAGGATCAGTCGCAAGAGCAAAACAGAGAACTGAACTATGCAATTCTCTGTATTTTTTAGTCCGGCTACAGCCCTCCCGAAAGCAAAAGATGCTCAACAGATGACACACACAGAAACTTGATAAATACATGAGCTAACCAACAAACTAACGACAAATGACACAAAACAGAGAAAAATACAGACTAGATTCAGATCTCTTAGAGCATAATACAAACATTAACCATGAAGCATGAACTCTTAGTATCAGTATTAGGGCGACATCACATCCTCACCCTAACCCTAACCCTAATCCTCAGTATTAGCATGAACTCTTAGTATCAGTATTAGGGCGACATCACAGTTACTCACCGAGGTTGTTGGTTCGGCGAGGTCAGGAGGCGGTGTAGACCGTGCAGGCTCGCCCCCTATTGCTAACGGGTAGGCCCTGACATCGGCCGCCTTCTTCCCTCAAGCACGAGACTCCATGCTCCGTTCACGGCCCATGCGCGTCAGTTGGAGGTGGCCGCGTGGTGGATTGAGAAGGAAGGGGGTCGGGGAGGATGGGGATTGGGGAAGGACACCGCCCGCGCGCGTGGGAAAGGAAGGGGATCGGGGATGGACGTCGGTCGAGTGCGTGGGGAAGGAAGGGGATTGGGGAAGCACGGCGGTCGAGCGCGTGGGGAAGGACGACGATCGCCGATCGGGGACAGACGCTGGCCGCGCGACTGGGGAGTGCCGCCCGACGGGAAGGGTTAGGGTTGGCCAGTGCCGACTCGCATCGCATCGCATCGACTACATCAATCGCCAATCGAACTGGGTGACTCACTGGGCTGGGCCGACTGCGGCGTCACTTGGCTGACTCGGACTGAGCTCGCACGAGCCAACGAGCGGCTCGTGAGCGGCTCGAGCTTGACTCGTTTTTCTCACGAGCTAGATGCTGGGCTCGATTTAGCTTGAAACATCCCGAGCCCGAGCCGAGCCGGCTCACAAGCCTCAAGTCAATTGTCGGGCCCTACCAGTAGTAATGCTTTCACACACGCGCAAAGCAAAAGCAAACCAAAGACCTACTTTATTCCATCCAGCCGTGTAATCCGGGGAGCAAAAGTAAACTCGAACCATTATTCCATCTAGCCGTGCTCCACACAGGCACACGCTCCCATAATCCCATTGAACTCCACTTTCCCCTCCCTCACGCTTACTCCTCACTGTCCTCTCCATTGAAGCAACCAGCCGCCAGCGCCTCCTCCTCCGCCGTCTCCTCCGCTTCCGCCTCTCCACTGAAGCCCTGATCCCCACTGCAGCCGACATCTCCCTCCACAGCTCCAAGAAAGACTGTAAGGTAAGGGAGAAGGGAAAAAAGAAAGAAAGTAAGAAACTGTGCATCATTAGCTAGCTTCTGCTTAGTCAAATACAAGAAAGATTTATATTTAGTCACTTTTCCTGAGAGCATCTAGCTTGTTACCTGCTATGTTTGAGCAAATGTTAAGTCTGAACATCTGACGATGCCAAGATTGATGTAGCTATAGTTATGTTAGCAAGTGGATATGAAAGATGCTGGAAAGTTTTAATTTTACTGACCTTTTGATTCCGCTGTAAGAATGAATGCCTCATCTCAGTACAGATCTTAACATCTGAAAAAACGCTATATTAGTTCAGAGCATTCCATGTTCATTGCCAATTCTGAAAGTTCAGTAAAAAGAACCTCGACATTTCCCATAAGGACGAACACCCCAAGTACTTTTGAACCTAACAAGTGAATAATTATATACTGGTTGTTGTTGAAGTAAAGGGAAAACTGTTGTTTTAATAGTAGTGGTACTTTATCAACATTCTTGAACTTTCTGACTTCCAAACTCTGCATTCCTTAGAACTTTATCCTTCGAACTGAAAGTCGTCTTCACCAGCAAACGCACCGATCATAGAGGGACACTATGGCTACAACTGCCGCTCTGGTCTTTGCCGGCAAGTCGGTGGCAACTCCGACCATCTCCTTCTTGGTCACCAAGGCCTTCACCTACCTCAACGAATACTGCAGGACTGCAGGAATGGACGAGATGAAGAACAGAATACTGCTGGCCTTGCCAAAGATCCAGGCCGTGTTCGACGTCGTGAATGCGGTGCACATCAAGGAGGAGAGCAGCGCACTGGATGCATGGCTGTGGCAGCTCAGGGATGCAGTCGAGGAGGCTGAGGACGCACTCGATGAGATCAAGTACCACGAGCTCGAAGAGAAGGCCAAGGACCGAAAGGTTAGTGACTGGGGCTCCTCTGTTGCTAAGATGAAGCACGAAGCTGTCAGATCTATTAAGCATGTCCGTATTTTGGATAAGACCGTTAAAGGTTTGACTCAGCGTGGCACTCTCAAGAGACTAAGGAAATCTGTGAAGGTTTTAGACAGGACTGCTGCAGGAGTTGCGGATTTTCTCGCACTCGCTCAACACCTCAAGGGATGTACTAGTCAGCAGGAGGAGTATTTTCTGAACAGGGATCGCGAGACAGGTTCCACGATAACTGCAACTGAAGTGTTTGGTCGACGCAAGGAGAAAGAACGGGTGGTTCGATGGTTGACATCACATGAAGATGCTGAAATTGTAGTGAGCACTAATCATGTATCTGTTGTTTCAATAGTTGGTCATGGTGGGATGGGGAAAACTACCTTAGCACAACTCATATATCAAGATGATGGTGTCACAAACCATTTTGATAAGGTCATATGGGTGTGCGTATCTACTAGCTTTGATGCAACAACAGTCATAAGTAAGATATTGGAATCTGCTACATGGGCAAAACCTGATGCAAATACTTATGAGGCACTACAGCAAATTCTCAGAGAGAAACTAAACTCTGTAAAATTCTTACTAATTTTGGATGATGTCTGGGAGGATGAGAAAACTGACCAATGGGAAAAGCTATTTGCCCCTTTGAGGACAGGGAAGAGTGGAAGCAAGATCTTGCTGACAACCCGGATGCAACATGTGGCAGATGTGGCTGCCAGAGCAATGAGAGGTGAACAGAAATGCTTGCCATTGCAAGGTCTGGAGGAAGATGAAAATATAAAGCTTTTCAATCATCAGGCCTTTGCCAATCTTAATCATCAAGATTATGATGACTTGCAGTCAATTGGAGAACAAATTGCAAAGAAAGCTACAGGATGTCCCTTGGTAACAAAGGTTATCGGTGCACACCTGCGAGACAATATGACAACTGAATTCTGGGACAGATTCTTGCATGAAGATTTGGATCATTTTAAGGGAACTGAAAAGGATATTATGGGAGTTCTCAGGTTAAGCTACTACCACCTACCAACAGAACTACAAACTTGCTTTCGGTATTGCAGCATATTCTCGCAGGATTACAAATTTGAAAAGGAAGAGTTGGTGAAGATGTGGATGAGTTCAGGATTGATCTCACAGACTGAAACTGGACCAGAAGATCTAATGGAAATTGGAGAACGGTACTTGGCTCAACTGACTAGAAAATCATTCTTTGATATCAGATTTGAAACATACGATCATGGTAGAATAAATGAAGAACCTAGATACTACGTTATGCATGACCTAATGCATGATTTGGCAAAGGATGTATCTTCAGGTGAATGTGCACGAATAGTTGATGTTGCGAGCTTCGAAAATGTTGTGAGTACAGTTCGGCATATATGTGTTCAAGATACATGTAATTTATCTGCAAAGGAGATCAAGAAAAAAATGGTTCATTGGAAGCATCTGCGTACTATTATCATTGAATGTTTTGTTTGTAATGAGGATAGTTTTAGTACACAGGAAGAAGCTATAGTAAACTCAAAATCCTTGCGTCTATTTAAGACGAGGAATTCGTACAATACATCTCGTCTTCTGGGCAGTCTTGGAAAGTGCAAGCACCTCCGTTGCATCATGCTGTCACAACTATCACCAAAGACTAGTATTTGTGGATTAGCCAAATTGTATCACTTAAGAATACTTAGTTGTGCTTCTGCAGAAACAGAACCAAAACACTTCAGAGATCTCGGGAACCTTGACCGCTTGCAATATGTGGCATATGGATCGTGTGGATTTGGTAACTTCCCTGTTGGCAGACTTACTTCTCTTCGGTTCTTAAAGGATGATTACCTGGTCCAAGGATCAAAAGGTTACACAATAAGTGCTCTGAAGGATTTGAGAAGCCTCCGTCAACTTGGTTTGCGGAGCCTTGAGAACGTTGCTAACCATGTGGAAGCTGAGGATGCCAAGTTGAAGGGAAAAAAATATCTCCAATCGTTATCTCTACAATGGTCGGAGTGTAATGGTGCGCAAAGTAGGACAGATGATTTAATTCTTGATCACCTTGAGCCGCATGCTAATCTTAAGAAACTACGGATTTCAGGTTACAATGGCAATAGACTTCCAAATTGGCTTGTAGAACCCTCTGTCAAAAACCTGCTCAAGCTTGAGTTCAAAAGCTGTGGAAATTGTGAACAATTCCCACATCTTGCAGAGTTACGATTGCTGAAGCATCTTGAATTAGCAGACCTTCCTAAACTGAGAAATATAGGTCAAGCATTGGATGTCTCCAGAAGCGTGTGTATTGAATTCTCTCTACCTCCATGTCTTGGTGCCCTGGTAATAACAAACTGCCCAGAACTTGGGGAATTGCCTCCTCTACCTCCTAGTTTGGTGTCATTTGGAATAGCACATGTTGGGTTGACCAGACTTCCTAGGATAGGCAAGCTATGCAGCGAGAGCGTTGAAACCAAGTCATCCCAGTTGCTGGAGATCAGAGTGACGGATTGCCCGCGTTTAACTTGGTCTGAAGGGAGCCTTCTGGAGCAGACACAGTACATGGGAGCTCTCAGAGTCCTACGCATCAGAGACTGTGTACATCTGGAGTCCCGGTCTCTAGTATTTGAAGAAATGAC
This sequence comes from Dendrocalamus latiflorus, assembly GCA_017311315.1. Lineage (NCBI taxonomy): Eukaryota > Viridiplantae > Streptophyta > Magnoliopsida > Poales > Poaceae > Dendrocalamus > Dendrocalamus latiflorus. The sequence goes on from CM029636.1 coordinate 21,037,263, forward strand.
TGGCCTTAGAGACCTCGAGATCACAAACTGTCCAAAGTTGACGACGCTGAGAAACGTTGGAGATAGCCTCCTGCCATCATCACTTGAACAGCTAACTATGGGGCCGTGTGGCAACCTGGAACTCCCACTGCTTGGGTCATTGCAACGACTCACCAATCTCTCTTGGCTGGTGCTTCAGAACTGCTCCGGCTTGGTATCCCTCCCATGCGCAGACGTATTTGATAGCCTCAAGTCGCTCATGTCTATATTAATGAAGGGATGTGAGAATCTGTCTTCCTTGGGTGGACTCGGATCCGTTCCATACCTTCGTGCATTAGGGATCCTTGGCTGCAGCAAGCTCGCGGAGGTTGGTGAAGAAGAGAATCTGGCGCCCAGCAGCAGCACCACCTTGTCCATCGGAAGGCTCTTAATCGATCTCCCGTCCCTGCTGCTTGTGGAGCCGCTCAAGAGTCTCCGCCAAACCCGAACTCTATTTATTGAAGATGGGTCGGAGATGGAGACCTTGCCTGAGTGGTGGCTACTACAGAACCGCACATCCCTCCGATCTCTAGAAATACAGGGAGCCAAGTCCTCGCTGCAGGTTTTGACCCTATCTGGTGCCGGGAAGCTCCCTCGCTGCGCAATCTCTATATCCAGATTTGCCACATCAGAAGCGCGAAAATAGGTAACTCCACCCTTCCGCTCTCATCCTCGCTTTGAATTTTTGCATTCCTTCCGTCTGGCAGTCTGTAGTTGGTTCTATTCAAAGCACTTATGGATCGCTCTTTTTGGCGCTGCATTTTCCTCGTTTTTTTTATCAAATGTAGTTTGGTTCAAGCGTGCTTGCTGAATTCCCGTGGCACCGTTATTATCAAGCGTGCTTGCTGAATTAGTCAGTTCACTGCTCTTGCTTTGTTACCATTTTGTTGTTTTATGCCTCAATTTCCCATCGTTTTGTCTTGTGCGTGGTGAGAGTTGGAGGCCTCTGATTTAACCTTGTTCATAAACACCACTTAAGCCTACTTCATCTGTCCTTGGTATGGATAAATACATTTTCTTAGCGAGGTTAAATGCTATAAGAACTGTGCATACCAGTAGCAGTTCTGTGTGAGGAACAGAGGATGATATGTTGTATTCAGCATTCCAAGTTCTTTTCCTAGCCTCCATGACTACCACCAACACTATAATGTTTGCGTTATGTTCAAACATTAAGTTTCTAATTTCATGTGTTCAAGAACTAATTACTGTTTGAACTTACTGATAGCTGACTACGAACCTGTGACAGGAAATGCGTGCTTCATCATGGGCAAGGAATGCAGCCAAGAGACTTACTACATACTTAAGTAGGTGTTAAGACTTCTTTTATTTGAATGTCATGAACGATGGTACAACCTGCCACAATGTTTTAACAAAACAACAACAACAATGCAAGCTGCATGTTTTAATTTTACAGATTATTCTTGTAGTTGCAATACATTGTCTAGACTCTTGCTATTTCTGTAAACAAGAGTCATTTTCATTTTAAGATGGGCATGTCTCTGTTGTCAGGTACGCCGATGATGCCACGCTTTCTTCCTGGGTGAACGAATCAAAAGATGGCCAGAGAATTGTGGAAGCACCGCACTGGTTGAAGAAGCATTTCTGTCTGGAGAATGCTTCTTAACCTACTGTTTCTCCAGCAAACTTTGAGGAAATGCTCCAACACCGACCGAAGGTCTTTGCAAGCTTTATATAATACAAATTACTTCAGCAAACGACTTGAAGTTATCAGCTCAATTGAAACATGTCTTCTGGCCTCACTGTGTTGGTGCGATTGGGCTTTCTGGCTGATGCGACGGAAGCTTGTGTTCAATGTTTTCGTAGAGGACTATGCAGCGTATCGTGTCATGCGCCAGCTCGACCTACGTCAGGTCGTTCCAGTTCTAGTCAGGCGACCTGTGCCAACACGTCCACGCATGAGTTACTGCCTCACATGACTCCTTTAACTGCTAATTCATTGGATGACTTTTAACCAAATGCTAACTCCCACAGGCACTCTACAAAGTGAGTCAAACATGGCATAGACTGGACGGCGAAGATGGAAGTGTGGAGAGCCCAATGGGAGGGCGCACTACAGGACTACGTGGAGGAGGCCATCTCTTACGACAGTAACGCATCTGGCGAGTACCTACACTGGTATCAGCCTCGAACGTGTATCAGGCTGGTACATGTTGTTGACCCGCCCCCAACACATGTTGCAGCACCGACAGACACGTATCATGCTGTGGTACGGTACATCAATTTTTTAAATGTTTGCTTCTAACAATCCCACTAATAGATTTCACCCTTTTGTATTTTCCTTGCAGGCGGACGTCAGTGTTGCGATTTGGAGGGACTCTCATACCATGGCGGATAGGATCGCCAGTGGTATGGAGGTGACACAGAAGGTGATGCAGGCTTTCCATTGCGTCTAGGCCTTGGGTGCACATGTCGTTGCCCTATTGTCATGCACTAGGCTACTGGAGGTCCACATAATCGCGTCTGGTGCATACACGGTGCGTCCATCGGGGCCGTCCCATTCGGCATGGCTCCGTAGGGGGTTGCATGGCCACGTCAGACACCACCTCAACCTGATAGGGCTGGGGGATCAGCCTGGGCATGGCCCCCTACACCGCCGACGTAGTAATTTGAGCAACCTCCGTATTTCTCTGGCTTCCCTATGCAGGGCACGTACGGCATGTTGTACGTCCCTCCAGACAGCTTTAACTACGCTATGGTGCTAACTAAGGGTATGCTTTGTCTCTTTTTTGTTTTCTCTCATCTCTTTACCTGATGAACTAATGATACTTGCACTGCAGGTTTTACGCCCGCTCCAGTTCAAGATGACACAGACCAGTACTTTTTGGACTGGGTTGACCAGGCAATGGGCTCAGCACCTAGGGCCACACTCCTAGAGGTTCTCGCCAGGGGCATAGGTCAGCGGTGCACCGGTGGCCACACAGGCGACACTGCAGTCCACTCCTCCGGCTTTGGGACATGTGCGACGGTCTCCTAACCGTCTTACCTTGTGAGGGCGCTGACACTCGACGCTGAGAAAGATGGCCAAACGGGGCCATACAGGAGGACGAGTACACGGATGTGGAGACAGAGGGGGCCAGGGTGGCGACGAGGGGGCCAGGGATGCTGTTGGAGGGGGTGTAGTGCTGGTTGTATATTTTTTTATTTCTGTACTACTTACATTTGTTATTTACTAAGTGATGTTTGCAATACTGTTTGCAATACAATTGCGATGTAAGTTGCACTTCTCTTTGTGATGTTCATTTGTTCGATCCATGTCAGTGCCCGTACCACTCAATTAATGCCAACCGCACCGACGTGCAAACCATTCGATTACATGCTTTACAATATTGAATAATACCGTAGACAACATGAGAGAGTACTATGGTATAACCTTATCCGTGTGTGCTTACTGGTAAAATGAGCCTCGTACTACTCACATGGAGTGTTGCAGAGGGTGCAGCAGCATGTCGGATCGTATGAACTTCCTATGTTGAGGACCTCCTCGTTGCCCCTCTCGCGCCGTATTTGCTGACGGATGTCATCATTCTGCCCTTCGAGACTTTCAATCCACACCTTCAAGTCAAAGATTCGCTCTCACAATGTATCCACGTACCTCACAACATGCCATTCATGAGAATGATCAATCCATCGCATAAAGTCGCAATTGGCCATCTGTTGGAAAGGAAGGTTAATATCAAAACTCTATTAGTAGTACTACAAATTAGACGATTGTGTAATTGTACCCCAAAGTATGGGCATCGAAGAAACATCGCCTGCCATTCAAATGGCCTTTCGCCTCCTGCACGACTACGTCCTCCATGTGTCTGCATTTCGGTCATACTGGCTAAGCACGCCTATTTGGCAACAAACAGTGGTTAACGCTGAAGTCCTCTCTTCTTTTGAGCGGAAGGTTTCCCGTTGGTGACCCATGTTCGATTGGTCCCTCAGCGTCTGCCATGGTATCTTACTCTAGGATAGAGAAGATATTTTTTTTCTTACTATCAAGAGGCGGGGCATGCATTTTATAGTCCGTGGGGTGTCGCAACGTGCTTTATGACAAACAATGTCATGTGCAACCTTTGTGCAGTGACTACACTAGACGGGATAGCTTTGTGCATCGACAGGACCATATGGGGCAACTTCATGTAGTGAGAAGACCACACGAGGCAGCTTTACGCACCAACAAGACCACACAGGATAACTTTATGCAACGACAAGACCACACAGGCCAGCTTTGCACAGCGACAACACCAAAACGTGCAGTTTTGTGCAGTGAGAAGACTAAACTGGCTAGCTTTGCGTAGCGATAAAACCACATGTGGTAGCTTTGTGTAGCAACAAGACCATACAAGCCAGCTTTGTGTAGCGACAAGACTACATGGGATAGCTTTGTGTAGCAACAAGACCATACAGGCCAGCTTTGCGCAATGACTACACCAGACAGGGCAACTTTATGCAGTGAGAAGACCACACGGGGTAGATTTGTGCAGCGACAAGACCACACGGGCCAGCTTTGCACAACGACAAAACCAAAGGGTGCAGCTTTGCATAGTGAGAAGACCAAACTAGCCAGTTTTGCATAGTGACAAGACCATATGGAGTAGCTTTGTGCAGTGACAAGACTATACGGGTTAGCTTTGCACAGTGACTACACCAGACGGGGTAGTTTTATGCAGCGAGAAGACCAAACAAGGCAGCTTTGTGCAGCGATAAGACCACACGGGCCAGCTTTGCACAGCGATAAGACCAAAGGGTGCAGCTTTACACAGTGTGAAGACCAGACTAGCCAGCTTTGTGTAGTGATTTTTCTAAAAGACAAGGAAACACTCTGCCTCGCAGACTATTCACGTGAAACAAACCACACCATGCCAACTCTTTGCCTTATAAAAGGAGATGGAAGAGATCTGGGAGAGAACACTACACAACCAAATCTAACACTACACCGGAGCTTGCTTTACCACACCGGGATGGACAAGAGACAGAAGAAGTAATGGGACAAGATGATGAAGCAATGGGAGGAGACCTGCAAACTAGCAAGGTCTGTTGTCGCCAATGACGAACAAGTAAGTGTTGTTGCGGCTTGGGCCGAACAAGCGGAGCATGCTAGAAGGTCAGCTCCCTGCAATTATGTCCCCCATAGCAACAACCCCATCACGAACGTTTCAACCGAGAGTTCACCGCAACACTCGCCTGAGGGGGAGGCGTTGCCCCTATGTTGGTGCAGGGACTCAAGTTCTTCGAGTCTAAGCAGCGCCTTAGCTTGGGCATGCGTTATTGGGGTTGCACAAACTACTCCTGTGACTATCCCGACCACCGTTGGGACATGAGCAGCTATCGGCAGCCGATAAGGACTAGTTACAGTGTGTTCGCCTACTGTTTCTCTTTTGAAGTATGCACTAACAACCTCTCATGTCTGACTGCAATCCCTAGAACTGCTATGTGGCTACTGCAAGTAGATTAACCTAGAGATCCACCCACATGACCAGTGGGCTCTCGACTTCGAGTAGTGGGATATCAAAAGGGCTTGTGAGATCTAGGAGGAGGAGCGCCACAATGACGAGCAAACCGAGCATGTATGTCGGGAGATAAAAGCTCATCTCGAGGCATGCACGCACAGGGCGCGCAAGGCTCGCGAGAGGGAGTGTGAGAAAAAAAGGGAAATGATGGCCAAGGCAAAAGAGATCGCTGAGGAGTTCAACGTCGAGCTCACAAGGAAGGGAAAATGACTATGATCAATGTAGTAGGTCGGGCCGTCCTGCAATAACAAATTATATACCATTCATAATCTACGAAAATCACAAATGAATTAACCGACATTGCCTCCCAACTGCCTCAGGAATGGCTCCTTTGCAGTTGCTGAACAACCGAGCAACTGTAAATGTAGTCACCCAGCCGCTAGGTGATAGGTTCCAGTCGCCCAGCGGCTCGATGACCAGAACCTGTCGCCCAACGGCCCACGTACAGCTTGCGCGTTGCGCGTCCGTTTGGCGATAGGTTCTAGTCACCCAATGGTTCGACGATTGAAAGTTATTTCTGTAAAAAAATGTTTGCAGGATATATTTCTGTTATTTCTAATTAAATATGGATTATTTTAAAAAATCGTAGATCTGCTGGTGCGCCGCGGCTAATTGCCTAATTTCTTGGTTGGTTTGCCCTAGCTGCTTGCTGCTGCCGACCTGTTTTAGGGCCTGTTTGGGAGAGCTCCACCACTGAAAACGTGGATCTGGAGCAGCAGCTCCACCGTGGATCTGGGATCCCACCATGGAGTGTTTGGCTTGTACAGCAGCTCCAGATCCACGAAATTGAGGTTTTGGTGGGAATAGCCACTTTTGTGTGTGTAACCAGTGGCATTGGTGGGTAATTACCACCCAACTCCACGGTGGAGCACCCCTTGAGGAGCTCCATGAAATCCATGGATCTGGCCCTCAGATCCATGATTTTGGTGGATCCAGATTTCGCGGAGCTGGAGCGTTTGGGTAAAATTTCGTGGAGTGGGGCTGTTTTTCGTGGATCTGGAGCTGGTGGAGCTCTCCCAAACAGACCCTTACTACCACACAGAGTTGAACAATTCTAACCCTTGCCCGACAGGTTTTCGCACTGGCAGAGTAACACTTTTTGCACCTGAATCTGAATGGAGCTCTACATGCATGTTTAATTTGTAATCTAGCTATGCTTATGTTTTGCTATTTCCAACTGTCTATACTACGGGTTTTCGCAAGTTTGTGTTAATGGGTGATCGAGTGGAACTCTGCAGTAAAACATAGGCTGAATGGTATATGTAATGGTTGCACACCAAAATAACTGTACAGAGACATGACTTGCATACTGTTGTAGACAAAGTTGTGTAAATAGTCCCTTGACTTGAGCATTGGTCAATGCCACTTAAATGATCCTTAAACTAGACTAGCAGTGTGCCCGTGCTAACGCTACGGTAAAATATAAAACAAGATAAAATTTGTAAAAAATAAAACGAACAATCAGATTCATTAAGATTCACGTCTCATATATTGTATAACCAAATATTTTTGTCACATAATGAATGTCACATAACGACTGATCCTTTGAGGAGGCGACAACATCATTGGACTCACCCACCGACGACTTTCTCCATCCCCACATTGTTTAAACTTGAGGCTACGAAGAAAACAAATATTTTTGTCACATAAAGAAATATGAAACACAGTAAGGAAATAGGTGTTTGTGGACTATTTACTTACCACATCACCATGCTAGGACGTCTTTATACACAATATTTTTGGTGCTCCCGGCCTTCGAGATTGTTCCGTGACGCCCGAGATGGAAAGAAAAACAAAACGGAAGAGTAATTTTAACAAAACATCAATGTTGTCAGGATTCAAATTCTATGAAGCATTTGGATGGGAAATATAACCGTCATGGCAAAGTTAATACCTGGATAAGACATACGCAAAACATTTAATTATACTACAATGGTATAACCTTTTTTATTCTACAACAGTATAACCGAAAAACCGCAGCAGCAAATCGGGAGTTCGGGACATTAGGCACACTCATGTTCCAAGGAAAAACACTGGGCTTGGGGATGATCATGTATTTATTACGGAGGCAGTTGGTTCCGGAAAGCCAAAGCCATCGGAGGGATCGCTTTCTAGGAGAAAATTTGTTCTAGTACAGAGAAACACTAATTAACATGTTGTGCCGTCGAAATTGGGTTAGGCTTTTCGCTAGTTCTCGCCCATTGCGGCTCTGTCCTGCTTCCTCAGCCTCTCACCTTCACGGCAAAGATAGTCCTGGAATTTCTCCTGCCAAGTGCCAACATGCAAGAAAGGATGGTTACAATCAACACGCAGTTAGCATGCAAACTAAACAAACAAAGGGTTGAGATGAGATGAGCACGTAAGTAATCTGACAAGCACAAAATACATGAATTGTCTAATCATCAGAGAGATTCACTTGAAAAGTAATCATTGCAATTTTTCATCCATTAACTGCAATAGTATACCATAGAAAGACTCACTTGAGGCAGTGTCTCAAAATAAAATTTTAGTTTCTCAAGAAGAAACGTGCATATCTAAGTCTACACTGATATAAACAAGATTAAGAATGAAATATAGAGCTTCAAAGTAAGGAACAAGTGGAATTAATATCTAACTGCTTCTCAAATATTGGATGATATAACAAATCAACAGGTCTACCACATGATTTTATTTTTTTAAAAAAAGGGAAACTTCAACAGTATTGATAGATAACTCAATTTTGTGCCCAACTATCAATTAAGCCCTCATAATTACACAATTATCAATATCAAAAGCAAGAGCTGGAAAACGAAATAATTTACATGGACAGCAACAAAAAAAATGACACAAAACCATACCAAATTAGAAATAACCAAGATATATGTGCCATCTTACCTGACAACCTCTACAATGTAGAGTATTAAGATGCCTATGCTAACATGCAATGCATAGGCACTCAGCATTTCAACCAAAATAGACAACTACTAAAGTCCAAAACATATGTTTATTAACGATGGGATTATTACACATGGGCAAAGAGATCCATTCTGCTGGAAAGGGAGATATACCAGAAATTCCGCGGTCTCAAACATCTAAAATAGAGGGGAATCTAATCTGACAAACTACCAATAGCAACTTTGTCATGATAAGGCATGTATAGGCTGGCCACCTCTGTTGATACTAGTAGTGTGCCCGTGCTAACGCTACGATAAAATACAAAATAAGATAAAATTTGTAAAAAATAAAATGAACAATCAGATTCATTAAGATTCACGTATCATATATTGTATAACCAAATATTTTTGTCACATAATGAATGTCACATAACGACTGATCCTTTGAGGAGGCGACAACATCATTGGACTCACCACCGACGACTTTCTCCATCCCCACATTGTTTAAACTTGAGGCTACAAAGAAAACAAACATTTTTGTCACATAAAAAAAATATGAAATACAGTAATGAAATAGGTATTTGTGGACTATTTACTTACAACATCACCATGCTAGGACGTCTTTATACACAATATTTTTGGTGCTAGCAACTGGTGGTGGTAGGAGGAAGCAAGAGAAGCCTTCCAACTCAGACTCCGGAGCAACAGTGTCATCAAATTCAGCTGAAAAGGAGCCAGGGCGGTGGCTCTCTGAGTCCAATGTAACCCTAAGGTTTCAGAATGAGAGCAAGAGGCATGATGGTCAGCTCATGCAGTCTCCTTGGCTCTACCAATGTTTAAGTCTGAAGATGGCATGATTACTTAGCTAGGGTGGCTTGAGTGTTCCAAAGCTCAAACAAAAGAACAGGCATTGTTATATGTATATCACATACTAATTCGTTGCAACTGGAGGAATGAGCTCAGAACAAAGTAACTACCATATGCAAGAAAAATATACAAGAACCTGAATAGAACATATAAATAACCAATGTAAAATGCTACTAAATTCTAGACAATGTTAATGAAACGTGCAATCACTTCTTTGGACATAAAAGAAAGAGTTTACAGAAATATTCGCATTGCATGTAAAGATATTCAAGCATAAACCCTGTCTGGTCCCACTTAAAGAAAAGAACAAATGCACCTAACAGCGCCATAACTGGGTACATAGAATTTGGTAAAAACTGCTTGCCTGAGCCGCAGAATGAGAAACCTTGGAAAGATAGAAGAAATGCCTAGTATCATTCTATCATCTAGACAAAAAGGATTCAGCCAAAAACGTAGGCAAGTAGAAGCCACGACGCATAGGAAGCAGTTCATCTCTGTTTTAGCCTTCAAATTCGGAAGCTTAAATGAGCTAGTAGTGCTATTGACGATCGCATCATAGTTCATCTCTTTGAAGACTGCCATGCAGAAATAACTGGCAGATAACTCAGTCGCATGTAAGTCATCCAGCGCTATGACTACGAGCTCATGACCACCTCCACATATGCCTTCTTTAAGCTGGCCATGTATGTTATGTAGATGGTCCAAAGAAATGAGAAGGAACTGCTCACCAGCAGCTGGGAAAAATACTTCAGATCAGAACTGCTGTCAAACAGGCTTTGAGCTCAAATTGGAAGAATATGTTGGGAACTTGATGTCACCTGTAAATGAATGGAGATATCACTTTCAACAGTCACAAAGTGGCCAATATATGAGTCCACTTTTGATGGTCAGAATTAAATCCCTCTTCAATCTTGGAATTATCTCAGGGATGGTCTCACCTATGAATCATATAAAAAACAATTAGAGCACACAGGAGTTTGCTTACCACAAAAGTTTCAACAAGAAAGGTTTCTGTTTGGTAGAGTTGGTGGCGAAGGCGTACTGCATATGTAAGCAGTAAGCTTATCCGAACATAGCTTCTCCCATCATGCTCTAAAGTGTATAGTGGGCATAAATGTTTACTGCATGCAAACCTTATCCTGAAATTGGTAGTACTGTGGTCCATGATGCATAGGTCATAGACTTAACCAAAACTGACTTGAAATGACTAATTCAAAAAGTAAAATCTATAATGAGCTGTGTAGCAAGGAGACTTTTATCACATAAATGCATCTCAGAGATAAGAAATCACATAAAATTATGATTTTTTTTGGGTGTGTGTGTAGATGGGGTGGGGTGGGATGGCTTTGGGTTTTGTTTGTTTACTACGTTGGCTGTCTGTCAAACTAAGTTCACATGGCTAAGGACCAAAAGAAATCAATACAAGCACCACAGCAAGGAAAGACTGCACTTTTCATGTAGCAGCATCAGTACACTTATTTGACGTAACTAAAAGGTACATAACAGTGAGTTATGGCATCTTATATGGAAAAATAAACAAGGAACATTAAAATCGAACATTCTATCTTGTCTTGTAATTTCTTTTCCAGAAATATCCATGCGTAACTTGACAAATTTATCTGCAATTGACACAGTTGGTCAAACAAACAACCAAATTGTAACAGATTGAAAGTACAAATGTCACCATACCACCACCAGTTGCCACCATACTAAAGAATAATCATGTCGTCGCCAAATATTTAGACCATACACCACCATAACTCTTGAGTTAGTAAAATGAAGCAGAATATATAATTTGGTTTACTTGTGAGCACATAGCTCAACCCAGCTGGGGTAGATGTATCTGCTTTTTCAGCTATTTGATCAAGCTCCTTCTGAAATGATCTGGCCATGCCCAGCAATCCAACCTAGGAACACTTGTCGACTTATAGATCAGAAAGTAAAATGGATTCATCTGTTCCACACATCAATAATTGAACATTCCATGTGAATGAAATATTTGTGCAATTGTTGTGCATCTATGTATAACTGTGTATTACGGATAACATTGGCAATTGGCATGTACTGCTAATAAACAAACTAATAGAAGCAAGAAGGTCTGATATGGAAATTGTGAACTGTTGTACATGTAAGTACATTTTTAACATCTATCATTTTTAACTGTGTGCTTTGAGGAGCGAGGCGGCTGCCATGGGGGCAGCGCGGGCGGGTGCCGTGCGACGCGCCAGCGGGGGGTGGGAGCGGCCGTGCAAGGTGTGGGGGAGGGGAGCGGAGCGGGAGATAATATAATTATGTGCATGATCCGGATGATTTTGGCCTTAGGATCTTCAATGAGTAAGAGAAGAAGGCTTGAGGAGAGATCCAGGCCATTCATTTGTATGAAGTTGGATTACTTTGGTACACAAATCTGGGTGGACTTAGATTAGGCATGACTGTGGGGGTGGTTGAGGGGGGTGGATTTAGTAAAGAAAATTTTGGTGTATTATAGAGGGGTAGAGATAAAAGCAACATAAAGCCATCATGACAGTCAGGTCATTGAAATGCCTCTGCCATCACTTTGTAGTCGCTTGTCGAGCACCATTGATAGTCCCCACCTTGATATTACCCAGCTAACCAGCATGCACTGCATTCTAGCATTGAATATCCAAACTCATAACTAATATTTGAAAGATCCGGTTTATTGTTCCTCAATTCGGCATGGATAATAAATATCAATAATCATTCCAATTCTCAATTCAAATATTGACAATTACGAATTGAAGAATGGCTTGTAGATCACTCAAGGAAGAGGAGACATACCTGTGGAAGAGCACCCCCTATCTTGACTGAAGGTTCTGAAACACAACACTTAGAACAAACCGTATAGCATTTAGCATGACTAAAATAAAAGGAAAGTCTCATATAAGCATCAAGGAGCATAATTATAATTTAGAAAGATTGTCTGACCCTCTCATACTCAGCGGACGTTATTATGTTTGAGATTACCTGTTGCCGCAGATGTACATTGCTTACTATATAATCGGGCCGAGTCCAAATCAACAATGTGAGAAATGGAAGGACAATTTGAAGCCATGAAGCAAATAATAGATGTATAGCATGGTAGCTCTAATAGATGTATAGCAAACGATTTCAACCATGGAGCAAAGCAAATGACAGACACCAAAGGAAAACATGGTATGAGAGACAAGCAATTACCAATTTGATTCCCCTAAAAAACTACCAATTTGATGCAAAGAAAGAGAGACAAGAAGAATGGTATGAACCAAACACAGGCATCTGAAAGTCAAGAAGTTTCAGTTATTGATTACATGATATTGATAAGAAAGGAAGGTAGATGAACCTAAGCATGAAATCAAAGAGCTTCTAAGCAGACAAAATACAGAGGAAAAGAACACTTTTTGTATTTTTTAGCTATCTGCACATCTATACCATCAATAAAATGTGCCAAACTGTAAAATAACTAACTGATCAAAAACAAGCATAGTATAGATGTGTTGGCATTGAACATATAAAAGAACATGTTTTATTGTGAGCACTAAAGTTGATCTATCTAAACATGGAAATGGTATTCAAATGTAGAGATACCTCTAATAATGAGATCTGTATTAACATGAATAACATACACCTAAATCTAAAATGAAAATCACAGTGTTGACTCCATGAAGATACATTAAAATATGAGCGGTTCACACTATACTGACAAACACTACAAAGAACCAGAGCATGTTTTTTTTCCTAATAGATCATGACATACAAAGACAGAAGAGTTAGTCTGCGTAGTCAGTGTGGTCTTATAAGATTTCAGCTCAAAACTAAAAGGCACTTCATGACCTTCTAGGCTCTATTAGGATTGTGAACACACCCCAACCCACCAACCTATGTTACCTATCTGAAAGTTCTACGCACACTGCTCATACAAGTGGAATAATGAAGGTAAAGTAGTTGTGTGCAATTTTTCCCAAAGCAAGTGTACTTTATATAAGTGTACTTGACCGTTGATATGGTTCATTAGTACATGTAACATGTACATTTCACCTCATGACCAAATGCATTATGTAGAGTTAATCTAACTTCTAATGAAATATCATAGGTTTATGTCATAGCTGATGCAAAATAAACACAAAAAAGGAACTTCCCATGCAATAACTATGTTAACTAACACATCTATGGATTTACTTTTCGATAAAGTAATATAGAACTTATGAATTAACCCAATAGTCAAAAGAAGTTAAAACAATCTTTTCTTGAGTAGAGTAACGGAAATACTTATTCTATTATGGAATCATAAGTTAACAGCTCATGGGCTTGCCATTTTCTCCACTCCTGATATGCATCAAATTTAATGAACAGCCGTGATTGGATTGCCAATTCGACTTCTCGAAATTTATAATCTTAGGGCTGCCCAGGTGCAGTCACCCTACTATTTAGTAAAATATGCTGCATGTTCAACGGCTTATAGCTTCTACAGTACTAAGCGCCTATTTGTTGCCCACGATGAGCCAAAGGGGAGCACATTCCATCTTCCGCAGAGGTTCGTACGATCCTGTAATCACTCATTTGCAACATTCACCTAATTTCACTCATGACTTATAACTAAAAATGCACCAGACATTTTGTCGAGCACTTGGAGAGCACCAACAAAAGCCTCCTTGGTTCCTCCTCAGAACCCACTAAAAGGTCTGATCAAACAAATCTGCAAGAGCTTGCAACCACAAGGGTACACGAATTTGAGTAATAGCATGTGGAAATAGTGGAAGGGGAGGTGGCGCCAACCTGATCTTCTTGATGAGGATCTCGCACAGCTTCTTGCTGAGCTCCTGGGAGCGAACGCACTACAGCAGACCCTTGCGAGTGAGCACGCGCTTATCCGAGTTCTTGACGTGGTGGTCAATCCTACGCTGGATCAACCGCTCCATGCCGACGACCTTTGTCCTCGCCATCTCTACCGGCGTGAACGAGCACCTCACGACCCTGTGGCGCAGGCGTCGTGGGTGGTTCCGCCACCCGCCTCGCTGGGGCCCGTGGGGAGGCGGGCTAGGGAGGTGGAGGAGGGGTGGAAGCTGACGAGGTGGAAGGCACCATTTGCCCCTTGTGGGGGGAATGTGGGAGGGAGAGGCAGTGGGGAGGAGGAGGAGGTGACGGCAGATCGGAGGAGCGGGGGGAGGCGACGGCGGAGCGGGGGAGGAGGAGGCGGCGGTGGAGCGGAGGAGCGGGGGGGAGCGGAGCGGTTTCTGCGGAGGAGGCGAGGCGGAGCGGTTTCACGGAGCAGGCGAGGCGGAGCGATTTCGCGGAGTGGGGAGGAGGCGGCGTAGGCGGAGCGGAGGAGCAGGAGGTGGCGGCGGCGCGGGGTGGGGAGAGGGAGGCGTCGGCGGAGCGAAGGAGCGGGAGGCGGCGGCAACGCGGGGTGGAGAGGAGGAGGCGTCGGCGGAGCGGAGGAGCGGGAGGCGGCGGCGGCGCGTGGGCGGAGAGAGGTCTGCGGACTGCGGTGGAATGAGGGGTGCGGACTGCGGTGGAATGGAGGGCGGACTGAGGTCGTGGAGGAATCGAGGCGGACTCTGTGGAGAACGGATAGACTGCCACCAATGATGTGCATGATCCGGATGATTTTGGCCTTAGGATCTTCAATGAGTAAGAGAAGAAGGCTTGAGGAGAGATCCAGGTCATTCATTTGTATGAAGTTGGATTACTTTGGTACACAAATCTGGGTGGACTTAGATTAGGCATGACTGTGGAGGTGGTTGAGGGGGTGGATTTAGTAAAGAAAATTTTGATGTATTATAGAGGGGTAGAGATATGGGCAATCTTCCATTCCTTACCCACTCAGCCAATCCATCACTATTCAAATCTATATACATCCTGATCGCCTGGTAACTTATCTGCTGAAGACTGATGACATCAAATGCCTTGAGGAAATCACCAGAAGGCATAAAAAGTTTCAGCCATCATCTGCGCATTTCGTGGTTACAAAACCTAGTACTATATCAATACGCTTGTTACAAGTACCACATCTATTGATCACTTTCCCAACAAAGATTTCCCAGCAATTCCTACCCAAGAAATCACGACCGCTCAAAGAAGTGGTTTCAAGAAATTAGCCAACAATCTCCTCATGTTTCGTCTCAGAGAGATTATCAACAAAAACTTGGCACATGCTTGGGGTGCACTTCTTGCTCATCTCTTCAAAGATAGCAACCACTTGATCTGCCTTCCCCACTTTGCAGAATCCCTTAACCAAGGTCTCATAAGTAGTGACATTTGGCTGATATCCTTGCTAAAATATGTCATCCCACATCCACCCAGTATCCCAAAACTCTCTGTTTACGTACAGCCCCAAAATAACCACGTTGTATGTCAGCAAGCTTGGCATGAACTCCCTCCAAAGCTCATCAAACAGCTTCTTTGTCTGCCGAACCATCCCTTTTTGCACACCAAAAATATCACTGTGCTTGAGACCGCGTTGTTTGGTACCCTGTAGTGCATTATAATGTCTATTCTAACAATCAATTCATGATTTTTACATTCCATGAAAATAGGTGGCTACTCGATGTTCACTAACTTTGGCGTCATTACAAATGGGCAAACCAAGCCTTTTCCTATAATGGAAACCTTGCAGCCTCAAAAAGCTAAATAGAGGAGCATCTAATCTGACAAAATAATATACATGTAATGACTATTTCTGAACTTCAAATATTCAAACAGATACAAGCATCTAACAAAAGAACAATACCCGAGTATGAAGTATAAACTGAATGACATACGTGAACTATCAGCATTCACACATCTAATAGCTTTTCTTGGTTCTCAACGTCCAAATACTCTAGTTTGTAGTGCATTGTTAGTCTCCCATCAAATCACTGAACAAGGTCAGATTATAACCCAATCACCAGCATCAAATGTTCAAGTTGCACAACATAATCTAGTCTTGCATGGCGCATGACCTAAGGAGCCACTAAATTATCTACCCACTAAAAGAAAAATTCATTGATCTCTGTAAAATGAAGTGGTTACTCAACTTCACCAAAATATCTCAGATATCCAAAGAAAGAAAACATGGGCGGATCCATGTTATGTGGCAGGGGGTGGGTGCCGGGTCCACTTAAATTTGCCCCCGGAGGCGCAAGCCGAGTGCACCCACACAGCCACACCCATTTGGTTATACATGGTGCACCCTCGTTATTTTTGTTCTGTATCCGCCACTGGAAAAAAAACAACAGATGGAAATGCAAAGATTGTACAGCACAATCTAGCCTTGCATACTACAGTCCCTAAGAAAATAAGAAGTCACAATTCAAGAGCGCTAGAGACGCGCTAATGAGCTGGTCAGTGTACCAAGGACTTCTCAAACAACTAACAAATACTGCAGCGCTACGGCATGAGTTGAAATGAAACAATTCATTCTGCAGGACAGAAAGCGCAACAAAAATTATCCCAAATCAACAACACATGACCTCTCCAGAAGTCGAGAGACACTAATCACCCACATGAGTACATGACAACCCTTAGCTACATCTGCCATAAACCAGCAGGCAGTTTCATGTCTCTGGTGGCCCTAAACTCAACAGAAAAATCGCATCCAGCAGGCAATAATGCCTTTTACAACCAAAATGTGCCCGCTAAATCTAGATTCCTAAATGGGGTCGGCACGTCAATCCCCACAGAGAGATGAACAGGCGGATCCATGCTTAGTACAACAAATCTAACAAGGACAAGCGCACGAGGCAAGCAACCAAACCAAACCAAAATATTACACACATACGAGACCGTAGGAAAAGAATACAGGATACAGAAGTCCCTCACCTCCAGCGCGGCGTTCTTCCGCTTCTCGTACAGCTTATCGGAGAGGTTGCACAGCACGGCGCCCGGGATGATGGAGTGCGCGTCGGCGGCCATCGCCGGAGAAACCGCCCGGGAGATCCCCCCCCCCCCGGCGCCGCCGCTGCCGCCGCTACAGCCTCCCAATCGCCAGCGATCGCAGCATCGGCCGCCCACCCCCAGCCCCACGGCTTGTCGATGGCGCCGCGTCCTCGTCCTCCTCCGCTGCCACCGATGTATTCCACCACTTCATCCACCCCCACCAGCCACCTCCGCCGCGAGGCCGTGGTCCGCGCGGTGGCAGCGCTCCTCCGGTGGCTTCAGCACCACCCCACCCCGGCGCCGGAGCCCATCTACCTCCTCATCACCCTCAAGCGCGCCCCCGTCCGCCGCTTCGAGCACTGCCTCCGCCTCCCCGCCGACCTCCCCAACGACATCGAGCCTCTCCCCGACTCCGCGCTCCGCTCCCTCCCCACCGCCGCGCGCCGTGGCCTGGTCCTCGTCGACCGCCGCCTCAAGATCCCCAATAACAGCAAGGGGGGCAAGGCCGTGGCAGGGTTGTGCACGTCGACTTCGCCGACTCGGAGTGGGTGGAGTCCGCGAGGGAGGCGGCGCGCTGCGAGGAGGCGGCGGGCGGAGTGGAGGAGTGGGGGGAAGAGGAGGCGGCGGCGCGGGGTGGGAGGAGGAGGAGGCGACGCAGACGGCAGACGGGTAAGGGCGGCGCGTGAGGAGGCGGGCGGAGCGGAGGAGTGGGGGGAGGAGGCGGCAGCGGCGCGGGGTGGGAGGAGGAGGAGGCGAGGCGGACGACAGACGGGTGAGGGCGGCGTGTGAGGAGGGGAGGAGGTGCGACAAACCTGAACCGGCTCCGCGCCGCCGCCTTCTCGGGAGCCCGGAACGGGAGCTTCTAGGGCGTCGGCGCCGGCGACTCCGGCTTCTGCTTCAACCCTGATGGCAGCGGTTGGATGGCGAGGAGAGGAGGTCGGGACGCTGCCGTGTCAGAGTCTACGGCGGCGGCGTTGGCGGAGTTAGCGAGAGGACGGGAGTGGCGCCATTGTCGCCAAGAGGATGGAGGGGCGCGGTCGACGTGAGGACAGGGGCGACGTGGTCAGGGGAGGCGGTGACGAGGGGATGGAGAGTTTGGGGGCAGATGGGCGAGGAGGAGATGGGCAGATGCGGCGGGAGGCGGCGGGCGGACGCGGTTGGGCAGCGGCGGAGCGGGGGAGCGGGAGGTGGCGGCAGCGCGGGGGCGAAGCAATCGAGGGGTGCGGAGGAATCGGTGGGGATGAGCGCGGTTCGGGATGGAGGAGCAACGGCGCCGTTTGGATTGGAACCATCGAGCGAGTGTGCGTGGGCGCGGGGTGCATGATCCGGATGATTTTGGCCTTAGGATCTTCAATGAGTAAGAGAAGAAGGCTTGAGGAGTGATCCAGGCCATTCATTTGTATGAAGTTGGATTACTTTGGGACACAAATCTGGGTGGACTTAGATTAGGCATGATTGTGGGGGTGGTTGAGAGGGGTGGATTTAGTAAAGAAAATTTTAGTGTATTATAGAGGGGTAGATTTTACCGTGGTACTCATTCGCTAGTCCTATTTTCGCTACGATGTGTCATGCACGATGCTATGACATGAATTAATCCCTAAATTGTGCCCCATGCGTAAAACCATTTCCACCTAGCGAAAAAACACCATTTCATTTTCCCCTCGAGTTGCAGCTTGCAACCAAAGACCAAGAATGAAAATTTGGAGGGGGTAATTTTTTTTTGGAGGGGGGCTTATATGGGTGGATCTGTTGGATGAAGATCTAACGTCCCAGATCAATGTGACTGTTTTTGTCCTCAAAAACAGTCACATGTTGTATAGATATTCTGTTGTAGGGGTGGCCCAACCCCCGTAACTGGGCCGTGCAACTAGTCCAATATGTAATAGGCTCAATAGTGTAGAGGAATATACCAGTGTAAATATATTAGTGTACCTTATCCTTTGTAAGTACTAAGGGGTAGAACCCCAGGAGAGGCAAAAGGGGATATCCTCTCATTCTCATCAACTCTCCCACAGATCTAGCTATCCTCTTCCTCTTCTACTAGTCCCCTTTTCTACTGTTTGGCCCGTAGCCACAACACATCAGGCCACCTCCTCATCTCATGCTCTCCATCTCCTTCTCCTCCGGTGATCGATCGGTAGAGGCGATGCTCCACAGCGTTGAGTTTCTGTGCTCCGTCGTCGTCGCCTTCGCCCGCCTCGTGCACGTCCTGGTCGGCAATGTTCTCATGTCCCTCTGCTCCCCGACGTCGGCCGTGCAGGTGATCTCCGCCGCCGGGCTGCCTCCGGCGAGGGTCATCAAGAAGGTGCACCTGGTGGGCGTGGCGGTCAGTGCCGCGCTCGTCGAGGGCGAGAGGCAGCAGAAGACGGACAATGGGGACCAGCTGCTGCCTCCTCCAGTGGTCGTCCTGCCAGCGTTCAAGGGGACGGGAAACAAATTAGCTGAGGAGGAGAAGAAGGCGACAACGAAGGCGGCGGTGAGGGGCAGGCCGCCGAGGTTAACAATTTCGCCAAAATTTCGGTTTCTTTGTTGCTTTCGTTGCCTAGCGAAATAACTGTGTTTCGGTTAAATTATTCGTCGGTATTTGAATTTTGGGAACCGACGCAACGCATACAAGCCAGCCCCCCAGTCCCCCATAGCACGGCGGCCCACACAGCAACTCCCACAGCCTAGCCCAGCTCCGCTTGTTGGATGAAGTGGCAGACTCGCAAGCTCAAGTCACTCAACCCTAACCCCATCCCCATACTCCACCGAGCTGCGGCCGGCGGCCAAGGCAGGGAAGAGCAGCGGGCAGTGACTAAGGCGGGGAAGAGCGCAGGATTCGGGCGGTGATGACGGTGGAGCGCGCGCCGCACCCCGGCACCCGATGGCAGAGGCCGCGCTGCCTCTGCTCGAGGAGTGCCCGTCAGGGCCGTAACCCGTTTGTCCTTCCATTTTGATCAACAATTGATGGTTTTAAACATCTTGTTACATTTGTCAGAGATTGAATTGGATGCGGGGGCCTATTTGATGTTTTTTCGATTCTCTTGCGCACTAGCTGATGGATCATATCAAACTTATCCTGGTCTCCCTCAGCTTTGGACTTCTGATGCAATTAGCATCCTATGGTAGGCACTACGCTCTCATGAAACCAGATCTATTTGCACCACAAGATAGCTGAATTAGAGATGTCTGCAACAGATGAGAACGATGGCACACGGTCATGGAACTGCACGTGCGCCTCTGACAAGGCCCTTCGAAAAGAAGAACACTATATTAAACGATTAGAGTTGCTTCACTTCCTGTAACTGCACATCCGGTATATGGTTTTTTTATTGATTCAGATATATCCATCATACTTTGGACTGAATGTTCAGATGAAATTGTGTTGTGGTTACTGATGATTATCTGAATGTGGTCTGCATCAATTCTCTAGGAGGTTCTCAGGAAGGAAAGAAGCATGTCTCTAACAAAACCGCATACTACTTACTTTCGCTGCAAAGATGCACTCTCTCCACATTCTCGGATAAACTCTTTCGATAAGTACACCAGCTAGAGCAGCAGATCGAACCTTGTCAGCCATCGATCTTCTCCTTTTCCCCAACCGAAACCGAGGATCAATGTCCTTAAAAGGTACTAAGAAAACCATCTTCCAAATCCCAGTTTAGATATTGTACTTGATTCTGTTGCTTTAAAATGCACACCTTGTTTTATTCAGGATAGTGTAGAGCCAGTCTGATTCTTGTTTTTTTTCCTACTCTCTGCGGTAGAGTTTCTATGTAGTTGCCCTCTTGTTTGTGATAGTGAAGGTGGTCCATTTCCCGGCGTTATTGTCCAGTTTACCTACTCGGAACTGGAGCAAGCAACGGGAAAATTTTCAGACGACCATCTCATCGGAGTTGGCGGAACAAGCAAGGTGTACCGAGGCCAGCTTAGCGATAGAAAAGTTGTTGCCGTGAAGAAGTTTAGGCCCCTAGGAGGCGCAGACAAAGACTACGAGTTCCTATCCGAGGTATCTCACAATCTAAACTCTGAAGAACACATCCATTTGCATCTTCTTTAATTCTCCATTAATTTTTCTTGTGAAATTTCGTCCTTTCACGTCCAGATTTGGACAATTTTCATTCAGATTTCGGGCATTTTTCGTCCAGATTTCGGGTGGATTTCGTTCTGGTTTCGCTCAGATTCCATCGCAGAAATGAAACAGTATTTGAAATTTTCATCCGAAATTTTGGACGAAATTCCGAAATTTCGTTCATTTCAGTTCTTTCGTCACCTTCCGATTTTTTTCCCAAACCGAAAGAGTTAACCCTGGTCAGCGAGGCGGAAGGGCGGGGGATGGACGTGGCGATGGAGGTGGAGGTAGGGGGGAGGGGTTCTGCGTTGCGAGCCAATTGGTACGGCGTCATCACTGACAGAACTGGTGGAGACTCCCAATTGGTAAATGCATTTCATTGATTAGCTCCAAATTAAGCTTCAATTTAAATGGGGGAACTTCAATGACTCTAGTAGAATAGTTTTTCAGATGAAATTAATTAATGTGAAGCAACTATAAAATTAAGAGACTGAGATTGAGAAAATATGAAATGCCATGGATTCAAGATTTTATGGATAGAAATTAAGTTATCATGTTAATGGAATATCAACTTAAACCATAATCACGCTTTATGTAAATTTCTAAAATCATAAATAAATCATTGTTGGGAACTTAAAATCATTTTGGGCAGATTAAGTGTTATGGTTTGTTACGAAGTCTTGAAACTGCCATTGATCAAAGTTTCAAATTTTAGTTAAAAAAATGCTTACTGAGTTCCTGGCGAAAATATATTTGGAGTTCATAAATTTAAAAGGGATACGATCGAGCTAGTGGAACTAATATGATTGTTGTGTAAAAAATGTTGGATTTTGATCTAGGCTAAACCGTTAGAAGAGGGAGACATGAGGTGATGCCCACGTTCACCTGTTTTCTCGCGTCCTGATCGGGGGTGCCTAACCAACTTTTGGTTCGGTCCCCTGTTGCGCAGCGCAATATAAAAGAGGGCTTCGACCTCTCACGTGAGGGTTCGCCGTTCGTTCCCGTGAGAGCCAAAAACCCCGCATAAACCCTAAAGAGACCCGATCTACTGTGCGCTGCTAGCAACGGGAAGACCGCCGCCACTGCAGGACTTCGCCGGCGACTTTCCGGACTCCGACGCCTCCCCGACCTTCACCGACTCGCCCTCACGCCTGCATCACGCAGGCACGTGGACTTCAGCTCAATGACCTTCATTGCCGACCGTAAGTCTCCCCAATCTGATGTTTTTCCTAGGTGTTCTAGTGCTAGGCTAGTGGCTTAATGGTGTACATGATGTTTAAGGCTTTACATTTGGTATCAGAGCCACTGCTAGTTTTTTCCTAGAACCCTAGCCCCGGTTAGAAATTAGAAGGAGGTGTTTCGGGTGTTATGTCAAACCCTAATGAAAATCCCCAAATGTCAAGCCCACCCGAACCCTAAAATTCCCCAAATCAATCAAACTTTTTTCGGATCGGGGTGGGAAGAAAGAAAAAAAAAGAAAAAAAGGGACTTACGGGCGCCGTCGCCGGTGTTCAAGGGGCCGTCGCCGGTGTAGAGCGCCGCCGCTATGCGCGCGTGCGCCGTGCGAGAGCCGCCGCCCCGCCGTTACCGCGCCGTGCGGGAGCCGCCGCTCCGCGGGAGCAGGGCGGCCACCGCTGCGGCGCCGCTTCGGGGGCCGCTGCCGCCGACGCCTTGGCGCCGCCGCCTCCCGCTGGCGTAGCCACCGCCGCTTCCCAGGGAGCCACTCCGTGGGAGCCGCTCCGCCCCGTCGCGCGCCGCTCGCCGCCAGAGCCGCCGCCCCGCCTCCTCATGGGCGCGTCGTCGCCCCACGGGAGCCGCCGCCGGCGCTATGCCGCCTCTGTCGCCCGCCGCCGCCGCCCCAAGCGCAAGCGCCGCCGCCGCCCGTGTTTTTCGCATGGAAACGGGCAGAATGTTTAGGGTTAGGGTTTCTTTTGGGGTTTTATTCCCACCTGGCGAGTGCTTGGTCGTTAGATGTCATTCGACGTGCACGCGTAAAACGCGTTTTTGTGGGCTGCGTGTTGGTCTTGGGCCGACCGCGTGCTTGTGCTGAACTGGGCCACGCGTGCGCCGGGCTGCGCGCATACTTTTTAGGCCGATTTTTCCCAGGCCTTACTGCAGCAGCACATGATATATATATATATATCTCATGTATAATTGATGTTTTTTTGATGTCTCTCATGAAAATATTACTGGATAATGTTTTTAAGCTGCTGAAAATATTATGTTATCATTTCCGCTGCCTGATGCTCTGTCTCTAATTGAATGAAACCAACGAGAAATTCAATTGGAGAGTTATGTTTATTTTTACATGCTATTACTTTTGGACCAACGTTAATTGTAATTGCATGTTATCAATTATGTTTATTTTGTTGTGTTTAATTTTCCCATGATATTACTCTTTGACCAACGTTAATTGTAATTGCATGTTATGAATTATGTTAAATTTTTCGTTTCTGCCCAACGGTGATGCGAAAAATTCTTATGAGCATGTTGTTAACCATACCAACGTAAGATTAATTTTCATGCAAATTAATTATGCATTTTCCTAATAAAATTTTTTAAATTTTTCAGCTGCTACTGTTTCCGCTCAAGTTAATGCGATTGAGCCACTTAACGGCAGCAACTTTCAGAAATGAAAGTTTGCACTTATGACGACCTTCCAGCTCATGGATCTGGATTACGCATTCAGGTTCGATGAGCCTGTCGCTCCCAATGAAGGGGAGGACAAATCTGATGACAAAATGAAGGAGTACAATACTAATGCTGAAAAGTGGGAACGGTCTAACCGCATTTCACTTGCTGTAATGAAGAACTCCATCAGTGAAGCCATTAGGGGAGCAAACCCTGAAAAGGAAAAGGTGAAGGAGTACTTGTCCTCCATCGAGGATCACTTTAAGGGGTCCTCTAAGGTTTATGCTACCACACTGATGCACAGGCTCATGAACACTAAGTACAATGGTACTGAAAATGTTCGTGAGCACATTATGACTATAATTAACATTGCTGCCAGACTTAAGACAATGGACATGGAAATTTCTGATGGTTTTGTTGTCCATTACATTATGATGTCTCTTCCTAAGCAATTTGAAGCTTTTAAGGTGGACTATAACACCATTAAGGACAAGTGGACCATGAGCGAGTTGATCGCTAATGTTTCTCAGGAAGAAGAGAGGCTCAAAGCTGAGGGAGCTAATGATTTTGTAAATTAAATCGACTCCTCAAATAAAGCTGGTCCCTCTAGAAATAGAGGTGGCTATAAAGGAAAGGGAAAGAAGGAGTAAGCCTACTCCCCTTATAAGAAGCCACAGCATCCACAGCATCCTAAGACGCCTAAAAACGCTTCAGGTCCTGGAAGCTCAAATGGACAAAAGAAAAGTGATGAGTGCTACTTTTGTTAGTCAAAGGACCACTTCAAACATGATTACAAGCAGGAGAGGGGTGAGGCATGCCATGGAGGGTGGGTACGGGGTCATCACTGACAGAACTGGTGGAGACTCCCAATTGGTAAATGCATTTCATTGATTAGCTCCAAATTAAGCTTCAATTTAAATGGGGAACTTCAATGACTCTAGTAGAATAGTTTTTCAGATGAAATTAATCAATGTGAAGCAACTATAAAATTAAGAGACTGAGATTGAGAAAATATGAAATGCCATGGATTCAAGATTTTATGGATAGAAATAAAGTAATCATGTTAATGGAATATCAACTTAAACCATAATCATGCTTTATGTAAATTTCTAAAATCATAAATATCATTGTTGGGATCTCAAAATCCTTTTGGGCAGATTAAGTGTTATGGTTTGTTACGAAGTCTTGAAACTGCCATTCATCAAAGTTTCAAATTTTAGTTAAAAAATGCTTACTGATCGAGTTCCTGGCGAAACTATATTTGGAGTTCATAAATTTAAAAGGGATACGATCGAGCTAGTGGAACTAATATCATTGTTGTGTAAAAAGATGTTGAAGCTATCTATTTAAAATAATTTTATGATCCATTTTAAACTCATAATGTACTGCAACTATAGAAGTGGACATGGTTATGTTGTTATTGGCCAACATTTACATATGTCCGTTCCTTGTAGCAGATTAGTATGAAAAGAAAAACGAATTTCTAACAAATCCAAAGAAAGGAGCTATTCGAATAACTATGAGCAAACTCTCTTGATAATGAAGGGTGAATATACTCTTAACACAGCTCACAATATTATCCACTTATAACACTATTATTATGAGAGCAAGTTTTTCCTAGAAAGAAGTAAACAATTATGTTATGAAAAGGTTTACACGTTGCAGTATATAACACAAAAGAAGCCGGGAAATTAAAAGAAAACGAGCAAGATGGATGACATGGGAAACACGTCGACCCACATGTAACAAACCCGGTCCTTTGCAGAAGAATATGTATTGCAGAAGAATTTATATGCACGTTTAGTCAAATACAATAAGTACCAAGGCAGTACACATGCGCAAGAATTTCAACTTTGTTTTTATTAACTTTGCAGGCGTTCTACGGTGTGTACGACGGCCATGGCAGCCGGGCCGCCGTGGACTTCGTAGCCGACAAGCTCGGCAAGAACATCTTCGCTGCGCTCTCGACGACCGTGGCGAGGCAAGAATCATCACGGTCATCATCGCAACAACAACAAGAAGAAGATGATGAGCAGCTGCAGCTCGATGTCGTGGCAGCGATCAGAGCCGGATATTTGACCACGGACAGCGAGTTCTTGAGCCAGGTAGGCAGTAGGCACACGCATGTCGGTATCTTGATTAATTGGCACGCAATGCAACAGCAACTGCATCGATCGATCTAGTGCTTTTAATTTGTTGGACCGGGTCTTGGCTGCCTGCCTTTGGAACGCTTCAAACCTCTCTCTTCTGTTGTTGTTATGATCGAGTTTGACGTTGATGGGATGATAGCAACGACGTACTCCTCATCTTTAATTTAGGGTAATTGCATTATATTCCTTGGTGTCAAGCGCATCTGTGCATGCGATCGATAGTGAAAGATGGATGGATTCCGTTGCCGTGTTGCTTCTGGTGGCAGGCAGGCATGTTGTTGCTAACAGTTGGTTAACCGACATCGACTAGCTCGATCCCAAGCATGCACGTCTCAGCTAGCTATATCTTAGCGTGCAGGCATAGCTAGGCTGCACACGTTCGGCATGAGTAATTCATGATTTTCTTTTATTATTTAAACTTTTTTAATTTATTTTTACTAATAATCCCTCACCCAATTTGTTTCTAAATCTGATTTTCTTATCACGCCACAATCAATAACGTAGCAAAACAACAATATCATACTAGTCATCTTGATAGAATTTGGCATGATCAAATTCTGTCACTCCAACACCAGTAGCATCGTAGTATTGTTTGGCCACGCTATGACCAACGGTGTCACGCTTTCGGCAATACAATCACTATTGTTGTAATGTACATTAACCCTTTTAATTTGTACCTATATGTAGGGCGTACGAGGTGGTGCATGCGCGGTAACGGCGCTGGTGAAGGACGGCAAGGTCTACGTTGCCAACGTGGGCGACTGCCGCGCCGTCCTCGGCAGCCGCGGCGGCGTCGCCACCGCCCTGACGGCCGACCAGACCCCCGCCCGCCAAGACGAGAGGCACCGCATCGAGAGCTCGGTAAGTCGAAAAGAAGTAGTAGAGATTCTTTTGTACAAATCTTTTGCAATTAATCATGCCATGTCTGATTGGTGATCAAACTCGCTGTACTGATATACATACATACATACTCCCAGGTGTAGTACTAACTACTCCCAGGTGTAGTTACTCCCCCTCAATCTGCCGTCCATACATTCCAAGATTCGTGTAGTCTTAACAATCCTTTCGGGTGCACTCAAGCAAAATAGAATTGTAAACCCGATCCACATAGTGGGTTGGTTCCTATATTCCCGGCATTCCAGTCAAATATGAGGTTAGCACCTCCGGTTCATCCATCTCACGACATCCAGGAAAATTTGGGTTCAAGGAGCGCATGCGGTCCTGCGGGCTACGGCCACCCGGATTGCACGCCGCCGCCTGCCGCTCGCCCACTGTTTTTCCGAGCTCCGCGCAATGTATCTAGGCCAGAACATAAGGACTGAGGAGGGCGTCGCTGATGCACACAAAGGTAGGTAAGATCTAATCGTCGGCGATCCTATATTTTGCATCAATACGTTCCCATCCATTTCTTCCAAACTCATGACGCTCTCCAGGTTTTAGATTGATGGGAGCTTTTTATCTGGTGCATATACTCCTTTTGGATTTTCTTTTGGGAGCGGTATATCCTTTTGGATTTCCTTTTTTTGAGAGAGAGCAGCATATACTTCTTTTTCTGGTGGATAGCTCTCATACGATCTGCTTAGTTTCTTCCTTGTAACTTTCTTTATGCAATGAAAAGGAGTATATTTCCGGTTTCAATAAGAATGGTTATATTTCATCGACTAGCACATTCTTAATCTATCTTAGTACGTAACTTTTCCATTTTTACATTTGACTTATACTCTTGTTTTGCTCACTGCAACTTGTTCTTTTAATCTTGAGTCTTGACATACATCCTTTTCTAAACTATATACTACCATGCATGTCAGATGCTTCAGAAATTTCTACAGTTTGCTCGTGGCTAGTCTAATCATGTTAACTGCCCTGCAAGCAGGAATGCATCCTGCGCCATTGCATCGCTTCCCAGGTCTGGGCATCGTCGGCGTCACGGGCGTGAATACTCTCCGGATCTCATCGACAGAGGCTAAGCTAGTTACTTGGCATCAGTTTTAAAGAAGGAACTAGCATAGTAGCATGTGAATCTATCTTAGAAAAATCTAATAACAAGCCAGCGGTATGTACAGATGAATTTATCTTGTGCGTATATAGTCCTTGTAAACATACATCTTATTAGATAACAAAATCCCTTCTTCTACATGCTGCCTTTTAAGATCACATACTCCTTTCGTGTACTACTTCCCAGATGACACATACTCCCTTCCTGTACATACTACTTCCCAGATGACACATACTCCCTTCTTGTACATACTTCCCTCATATGAACATACACTGCCTCCTTCATTAATGGAACAAATGTACATCTTGTGAATTAGTACTACATACGGGTAGAAAAATACAGATGTACTCCCATTTAGTCTAAAAGGTTGAATAAGGAAAGGTCCCTAAGAAAGTGGTATACACCCTCAATCCAAATACGATGATATACTCTGTCCACATACTTCCATTCATAAATCAAGTGCCTCAAACTCATATTCATAAAAAGTGTAGATACTCCCTCAATCCAAATATGATGACACCACATACTGATTCGTTAGCCACTTCAATCACGCTGCGTGCGGCTGAGAGAATAATGTGGTTTGTTGAACTAATTAATTATTTCGCTAATTATTTAATTGAACCAATCAGTTAGTTAGCTTATTAATGGATACCTAATGGATCCACAAACCCGATCAGCATAAGAGAATCTCGAGGATGATCAACGGAAGATACAATGGGAGTAACTACACCTGAGAGTAGAATATATATATATATATATATATATATATATATATATATATATATATATATATATATATATATATAGGAAAATTACATAAGGCACCATGGTGCCTAGGCACCAACATCCGATACACGTGTATGATTGATAATTTTTTTGAGTTTGGGTATGAAAATGTTTTATACCCTTGATATATTTATGGTAAGTAAGTTTTGAACTCAGTTCAAATTAGTTTGAACTACTTTTGAGTTCAATGCAACTACAGTGAGTATATACCATAAAAATAGTTCAAACTAATTAAACTGAAGTTCAATTTAAAATTTTTCGGAGTTTGACATCTCAAATATACTTTTTTATAGGTATATGAAGATACCCACATCAAACGTTGCGAATCTCGAAGCAAATCAACGGGTATTGATATTGGTGCCTAGGCACCATGGTGCATGAAACACTCGTCCTATATATATATATATATATATATATATATATATATATATATATATATATATATATATATATATATATATATATATATATATATATATATATATATATATATATATATATATATATATATATATATATATATGTGTGTGTGTGTGTGTGTGTGTGTGTGTGTGTGTGTGTGTGTGTGTGTGTGTGCGCGTGTAGGGTGGGTACGTCAGGACAGCCTCGCTGTGTCGCGGGCGTTCGGCGACGCCGACGTGAAGCCATGGGTGACTTGCGAGCCGGAGATCAGGAGGGTCAAGCTCACCTCCGGCCGCCGCTTCGTCGTCCTCGCGTCCGACGGCCTCTGGAACAAGGTGTCCAAGGCGGTCGACGTCGTCGCCAACAATACGAATGGCGTGTCCATGGAGGCCTGCAAGGAGCTGGTCGCCATGGCAAGGAGCAGAGGGAGCAGGGACTGAAAAGCCCTAAAATTTCAAACCTAAAATTTCTGTGAATTTTTGCTGATTTTTGGGGAAATTTTGGAAACTTTCCCTTTTTGGAAAGCCTCCCGTTTTCCCGCTTTCCTTTTTCGGCCTAGCGCCACCCTCTCCCGATGGCGCATTTCCTCTTCCCCGCTTTCCACTTCTCCCGGCGCCTCCCCGTTTCTTCTCCCGCTGGCGCCGCGTCCCCTCCCCGCCTCCCCCTCTCCCTGGCGTCGCCTCGCTCCCCCTCCGCGCTCGCGCCCTCCTCCCTCCCCGCTTTCCTCTCTGCACGCGCGCCGCTCGTGGAGACCGCGCCTGCGACTGAGTCGCACCCCCGGTTTCGCGACAGTGGGTTCATTCCCCCCTTCCCCCCGTGCTGACGCCGCCGCCTGACGCCACCGTCGCCGCGCGTCGCAGCTCCTCCGCTCAGCCCCACCTGCAGCCCCCTTCCCTCTCCCCTCGTCACCCGGTTCTTCCCCCCCTTGGTCTCCCGGTTCTTCCCCCTTGGCCGCTCGTGCCCCCTTCCCCACGGCTTCCCCTCCCCCTCCGCCGGGTATAAAAGCCCTCCTCAGCCTCCTTGCTCCCCTCCGCAGCCCGAGCTTCTCCTCCACACTCCAATCGCCTCCCACCGCTCCAAGGTCCCTCTCCGAGCAGCCGATTGAAGCCGCATCGCCCCAGTCGCCGCCATTCCTCTCCCCTGCGCCAGTGACCCCCGTGAGCTCCTTTCCTTCCCTTTTCCCCCATTTCCCAATTACTTTCGCTCGGAGCTTCTCCACCACCCACTGAGCACGGTGGTGCACTTTCTTGGCCAGGAAGTTCGCCGAAGAGCTCCGGCGTCGAAGTCCCTTCCTGGTCGCCGCACCCTCTCCGTGGCCAGACCTCACCGCAGCTCCTCAGCCTCCACCTCCGCCTCCAACGTGAGCCCCTAACCGTGTGGCCGCAGCCGATTTGTCTCTCTCGCCGCCGGTGACCTTCCCCACCATCCAATGACCGAACCTCCCCCTTCTCCCTCCTACCGTCTCCACTGGTCCACTCGCCTCCCTGAGCCCTCAAACGAATTCCCCGCGCTGAACCGCGCCCGGTGGTACCCTCCCCTGCCGCCGGAGCCCCTCGCCGTCGCCGGAGAGCGGAAGCTCCCCTATCTCCTCCCCTCGGTGGCGCGCGCCCGTCTGGAGGAAGACGATGACGACGCGGACCCTCCTCCGCCGTCGGATTTCCCCGTTGCCTTCTGATCGCAGCCACCCGATCAATCTCTCCCCGCCACCGTTGGATCTTCATAAACACCTCCCCTCGCCCCCGTCCGATCTTCCCCATACCGCTTTGCCCCGCCTCCATCCTGGCCGCCCAACCAAGACGTGCGTCGCCCATCCGACCCTTGCGGGCGCTGCGTAGCTGGGCCGCGGCCCCCGGCCCGCTCCGCTCGCGCGCGCGCGCTCGCGCCCGTGGGCCGCGCGGGCCGCATAGTGCCGGGCTGCACTGTAGCAAGAAGCCAGCCCGTTACTGTTCAATTGATTTTCCAGATGTTTTTCCAATTTCTAAAATCCCAGAAAATCCAAATAAATCCTAGAAAATCACATAAAATCCCAAAAATTCCCAAATTTCACCACTTTGTTCCAAATATTATTCTGGACCCATTTTTGACCTCCACTTTCCCAAATTCATCCCAGATAAATTTCTAAAATTCCCCATTGTGCGGATTTATGCATTTTACTCCTTTTTAAATAGATTATTTTCCTCGCTTGATTAGTCTCAAGCTGGATTTATGTTATTTTCAGTGTTTGCGCTAGTGTCAGGAGATTCCGGAAGCTCAAGTGCAGTCGCAGGATCCAGGAGCTTCTACGTTCGAGCTAGCCGAGTTCGTCCCGATTCACGGCAAGTCACAAGTCCTTGACCATGTTGAAATCCCATGTCATTTAAAATTATATTATTATGCTATTTGCATTAAGCTAATTCTGAAATGTTAATTCAGAGTAAAAATAAAATGTTTAGAATGACATGTATGTAGTTAATCCTACCACCGATAAATGCCATGTTTAAACTTGTAGCCATGCCTTTGTAACCCTAGAAATAATTATCTGTTAATCTAAATGAGCGTAGGTTATTATTATCATGCAAAGTCTTACACTAATAAGGTTGTGGCAATGGGCCAATAGAATTTGCAAACCCGACTCTAGGGTAGGGTGGTATGGGACACCGTGCCCTAGAGCGGAGAGTGCCGGCGTGCACAAGGTAGGGTAAGTGTTGGGGAAAGAGCTGGCGAGTTAGTCTTCGCCCAACTCTTACCCTAGGACTGAAGTTGGGGTAAGGGAGTTGTGGGGAGCCGCGAGACGGCCTTCGCCCACCGCTTACCCTAGGTTGGAGGTCGCGGGCCTGGCGAGGTTGCGGACCCCGGATTAATAAGGACTAAAACCCTTACGCTGAGCAATTGACATGGTGATCGCTCAACCACAGGAGTTGACTTGTCAACACTGGTTTAGTAGCTGCTCAACTCGATTGAAACTCTACAGGTGTTGAGAAAGCTTGATAATAAGAAAGCGAGGTTAGGTAGGCCATATTGCGAATGCCTAACAACGGTAGAGTTCACTCAAAGCGGACGGGAGTTATATATATATGTGCCGGACCCGAGTGAATTCTACCGGGTAGAGTTTATATAAAGAGCTGAGCAGTGAAACGACCTGGCTTTCTTAACTTTGTCGCGGGAGTTAAGGGATCGTGTGGGTAAAGCTGAGCAAACTCTGCAGAGTCAAATAAATGGTATTCGAATACGCCGTGCTCCCGGTTATTAGAGCTGTGTCACTTGGGTGATTACAGCCGCGAAGCTTAAGTAGTTTTGTACATGCTGTAACTTGTTAAGTTGGTTAATTAACTCTTCATGAAAACCCCTGAGGTCTTGAGAAGTAGTTTTGGGCCCGTTTTGTCAAAATGTTTGCAAATAAAACTGCATCCACTCAAAGTTAATAAACCAAGTATATTCCCTTCCTTTGTTGATCCGTGCAAATAGTAAGTTAGGGTTTCCCTTGTGATTTGCTGAGTACGGGGTCGGAGTACTCAGGCTTGCAAAATGCCACAGATACCAGAAGAGAAGAAGGCAATTCAAGATTTCGTGTTGGAAAGGTCTCCCCGTCGAGGACGTCCCGAAGGATCTCTTCTTCGACGAGGACCCGTGGCTTTAGGTCTTCGCCGCGCTCAAGCGGATCTTGAAGTCTTTTGTAATGTAATTACACTTTGGGCTTGCATGCCCCGCTGTCAAAACTGGATGTTATTCCATATATGAAATATATGCTGGGTTTTTATTGTAAGCATGCAATGGTATACTCTTGCGCGACACTCCATAACTGTTCATGCGTGAATAGTTGCGGAATGTCGTATCCGTACGTGCCCCTGGAAACGAGGGCGTTACAGGGACGACATCACGGCCATGGCGGTGGACCTGCAGCCATTCCTGCGATAGATTTCAAGCATGGGCAATTAGAGCCCGCTCGCATGGACAAATAACCTCGGAATGATCGAGCTGCTATTGATAGAGCGGATTCGTAATTGAAAGTGTTAATTTCTTTTGTTTTATTTTTCACTTCGATTTTGTATTATAAGTGATTTTTGAAGTGAGGTAGATAGATAGATAGATAGAGAAGATACGGTGCTGTACGGTAGGCCTGGCTACCTTCGGACCCAAGAGATCAATTGGATTAGACTCTTCGGAAAGTGCAGATAATTAGCGTGAGGTGTAAAATTTAAGTATAGCATATTATTTGTAAGTGTGATTAAGTGGATTACTACTATTTGTTT